>JANBXA010000007.1:44265000-45465000 GCA_030556225.1 Cricetiscus sungorus
CTAACAAGTAGGTGATGGGAGAAAGTGGCACTGGTGGGTGCCTGCTGATGCTAAAGCCTGCATGCGTGCAGTGCCAAAGGCACGGTGCCCATCCTAGATGAGAAGAACTGGCTGGCAAGACCTCTCACTCCATCTGTGAAACAGCATGGGCAGGCCCCATGTTAATAGGCAGTAAGTGGCCTGACAGAGCTGGAGGCTGAGTCTGTCTTGACTGAGCTGTTGGAAAAGGACTTCAAAGTGACAGAATGAACTTCCCCTTCAAGTCCCTGCCTCCAACTATGGAGCACAGGCACGCACGCATGCACAGAGAGAGAGAGAGAGAGAGAGAGAGAGAGAGAGAGAGAGAGAGAGAGAGAGAGAGAGAGAGAGAGAGAGAGAGAGATACAATACACATAGACAGACAGACAGACAGACAGACACAGACACAGACACAGACACACACACACACACACACACACACACACACACACACAGAAAGAGACCAAGACAGAGAGACAGACACACACACACAGAGAGAGACAGAGACAGAGTCAGAGACAGAGACAGAGACTGACACATACACATACACATACAGATACACACTCTCACACACAGAAAGAGACCAAGACAGAAACAGACAGATAGATAGGCACAGAGACAGACAGACAGACACACACACACACACAGCAAGAGCAGACAGAAAGACAGGCACATGCAGCTGAAAAGCAGGGACCTGCTCCTTTTCCTTGCCAAGATGCCTAACAATTGCTTCCTGACAAGGCCAATCCTTGGCCCCAGGGATCCTGGAGCTTTCTGCTGGGCCGTCTCCTGTGCCTCTGAGCCCCACTGCCCATCTTAGGTCCTCTCCACTTCCCCCGCCTCAAGGCCCTATGTACACCATCCCTTCCCACTGTTTCAATTTTCTTCCCACTGAGAAAGGTTTCTCTGTCCATGAGCGAGTGTGGGCTGGCAAAGCCAGGCTTCTCACATAAAAGACTCAGTGAGTCCCAGAGAGGCTTGGAACCCAGACAGAATGGAATTTCTCCCTATTTTCGTTACAACTGAGAAAACACACACAAACACAAGAGCATATTTATTGCGGTATTTCTATCCCAAAGTTTTTTAAGAAGAAATAAAATTAGTTTTGCTGCCCACTCTACACCGACCCCCCTCCCTCCCTCTGCCTTCTCATTCCTTCACATTTCCTGGTCTAAGCCAGGGAGAAAAACAGAGCAAGCCCTAGGCCCACAGAGCACACTGCATCCCAGACAATGTCCAGCTTGTTCAGGGAGAGAGGGAAGAAACTCAACTCTGAAACATACACAAAACTTCCAAGTGAAGGGTGTTCAGAGGGAGGAACAGGCTAGCTTTGTATCTTGGTCTGAGGTAAAGGTCCCTCTACCAACACCTCCTCGGCTGATCTTCTTGACCCTCTCCAGGAAACCATATCTTAGCCCTGACCTTGTACAAGAGCCCCTCCACCCCGACGCCAACTCAGTGTCCCCTCGAGGTACAGGACCTGCAGTCAGAAATGTTTAAGTCAGAAAATCCCTAAGGAGATGTAAGGGGCCATTTCTCAGAATGATGGAACTTTCCAGACTTTCTACAGAACAGGGGTGGCGTGCCTCTAAGCCCTCAGCCACACAGAAGGCCCTTTCATTCCTTAGGTGATAGATGCAGATGGCGTGGGTAGAGGATGGATGGTGGAAAAAGGCAAGCTCCATAACAGGAAAGGGTCACCTTGTCCAGGCCCAGACTGCCCTCCCCAGGCAGTCCTGCACGGGAACACCAGTGTCTCCCTCCCCACAGCCTTGGTGTTCCTAAGGGTGCTGACTTCCTTGATCCCTGTGCTGACCTAGGCCCGTGACTAAGCAGAGAGCGACACCTGCTGGACTGTCAGGCTCTGGCAGCGCTGAGGTTGAGGTGTGGAGGCCAGGGGTCCTGCCTCCACTGAGGATGCTGAGGATGCGCTGTGTGGCTGCAGGCCCCATCCCTAAGTCTTCCTTTCTTCTTCTTAGACCAAAAGTAAATGCTGTTGCCGCATGGGGTTACACAGTTCAAGTCTCAGAAGGTGTGTGTGGCATGGCTGTGTACCCTCCAGGGCAGTGGTGCCATGATACCCAGACCATTTCTACACAGCTGGCTGAAGACCACCGCTGCAGCTGGTGGCCTGAGAAGGTCCCTTATGCTTGCTGGCTGGAGTTGGAGGTCCCTACAATGCAGGGGAGACCCTTAAGTGGTTGGTGGTTGCAACCCATCTGTGTCCATGAATGACAGTTGACCAGCTGGTGGCAATCAGGAAACTTCACTTTGCAATTCACATGAAGCTGCATTTGGTCCAGCAGAGGGTTACGGGAATCCTAGGTTTTCACTTCCTGGTTGCTCATCCCACTCCTGCTTATGGGCTGTGTCTTCCTGACTCTAGCCAGGGCCTTGACTCTTGCCTAAAACCACATGATCCTTGCTAAACATATACAAGGTTCCTGAATTTGAAGTGGGTGGCACACCCATATTCCACCAGAGATGCTGGACAGTTTGTCCTATCTCTGCATCTGAAAGGCTGTATTAGGGTTCTCTAAAGGGATAACTTCCCCGCCCCCATGCTCCCTTCCTTTCCTTTCCTCCCTTCCTTCCTTCCCTCCTTCCCTTCTCTCCCTCTCCTTCTTCCTTCCAGTCTCTCTCCTCCCTCTCTTGTGCCATTAGTGTACTCGAACATGTATATCTAGGTGATAGAGTTCAATCACTCATCATGGCTGTTGCTGTGTGTGCTTGTGTGTGCTTGTGTGTGCTTGTGTGTGCTTGTGTGTGTCACTAGATATCAAGCATGCTAGGAAAACACTTGAGCACTAAACCACATCCTAGTCCTTTACATGGCTTCTTGATGCAATTAAGATACACAGTAAATAAGTGTCTGAAGCTGCTTAGTGAGTCCATGGTGGACTGTTTTAATTATGTGTTTCTTATAAGCTGTAATGCATGCCACAATAATAACACAGACAATAGTATAGGAAATATATTGTAATGGCCATTTATTGTCATTACAAAGTATTATGATACTATATACATAATTAAATTCCCCATACTTTCATAAGATTGGCATGCGGTAAATTGTTTGCACCAGAGTCATTTCAAACAGGTGAGAAATGTGTTGCACTGGGACATTACGTTGTCACTAGGCAATATGGCGTTTTCACCTCCACTGTAAACTTATTGTTTATATGTACTCCGCCATTGACCAAATTGTCATTATGTACCATTCATTTTCGGCAGAGGACATCCCCTTGCATGACTATGTATCTGAGAGAGGAGGAGGGAGGACAAAGGAGGGAGGGGGCACAGAGAGAAAAAGAGAATAGGGACAATACAAGTTGAGGCTGGGGTCCCCAGAGCTGCAGAGAGACTAGCAAGGAGGCCCAGGAGAGCTGGCTGCCCATCTTCAGTTTGAAGCTCCACATGTTCAAAGCCCAGCTCATGCTTCAGGTCAAGTCCAAAGAGGAAAAACAGTTGGAAGGCCATCAGGGAAGAAGTCTCTGTTCCTCAGGAGAGGGTCATTTTTTTTTTGTTGTTCAAGCCTTCAGGAGGTTGGCTGTGACCCACCCACACTGCAGAGGGAGGTCCATCTCAGCCTACAGATTCCAGTTCTCATCTGATACAAACCACCTAGCAGACACATGGGAGCAGTGCATGAACCTGGGCCATCTGTGGCCCACCTGGCACCCATCGTTAGCTACCACAGGAATTCATTGGGACGAGTCTCCACTGGCTAGAAGAGGGGAGGACCAATGTACCAGCCCCCTCGGAATTAAGCTTAGAAAGACATGAAGGTTTCTGAGGGAAAGGGTTCTTGGGGGAAACAACCACGCAAACCACTGCAGCGTCTCGTTGCGCAGTGTGACTTCAGAGCCTTGGTGGCGGATTCTGTCACACCATCTCTTCCACCTCTCTGTGCCTTAACTGTCCAACTAACACGTCTGCTGCCTCCCCCAGGTGAACTATGACTACTTTACTACTGGTCTTTGTGACTCTGAGGGTCATCGCTGCAGAGATCTCCGAAGAAGTTCCAGGTGAGGACAATCCCATGCACAGATCCTTTATTCACTAGTGGATGGGTATAGGATATAGCTTGTTCTGAGATACAGCCCCTCTCCCCCCTTCTTTTGGCCTTTTCCTGGCCCTGGCCCTGGCCCTTTCTTGCTGCAGTAGGAAGGCACCCACACATACGTGCATGAACCCAGAACCTGGTGTACATGCACCCACTCCTGGATGTTCTCTAGCGAGGACACTTGCTGGGCATCCTTCCCAGAAGCCTCTCCTTGGGAACCTCATTCAGAACTGCTGCACAGTGGGGTGGGGGGAGACATGGAGAACCAAAGGGGGAAGGCTGCCAGGGAGCATGGGTGGGGAGGAACGCCAACAAGGAGGAAAGAACCTGAGGAGCAGAGGAAGAAGGACTGGTCTTTCCTCTAGAATTAAGGACACAGTCCTGGTGTGACCCCACCCCCACCCCTGGCTCAAGGGAGAGGTGAAGAACTTTACACCTGGTGTGGAGATCTGGGGTTCCAGGGCTAAACATGAGACCTCCCTCACAGTGTGGGTTGAGGGGGGACGAGAGGAGACTTGGACCATCTTTCTCCCACCAACCCACTGAATCCCAATGACTTCAGGGTCATGGTAAAAAAAAATATTCCTGTGGTCAAATGGAAAGATACATAGTATTTTATTCAGTCACTTGTTGACCTGATTCACAGCTTTTGAATATTTAGACATGGATAGTAGCTGGACTTCCATTGGTGCTCAGGGACCTGTGAATATCCGAATGCTGGCCATCACCTGGGGAGATGTGTCCACTGAGAGGGTTGGCTGGGAGCTTTAACAACCACTGAGCTGGGCTCAACGGTGGCCTCCGGCCATTCCCTGAGACCACCACTGCAGAGCCAAGCTGTGGCCAGTGGCATGGGGGTGGGGCAGCATATGAAGGTGTTTGTGGCTGGGAGGTGGTGTTGGTCCACACATCAGAAGGTCCAGGCTGGACTCCCGACATTCCTGCCCACCACCACCACCACCCTTGTCCTTACCCTACTATGAATCCACCAGCCACATTCATCTTAAACTTTTATTTCAACCTGTAGTGTCCCCTGTACATTTAAGGTACATTTAAGACCTTCCATGAAAAGTATTATGTGAAAGGCTGTGTCTCTCCCATCCCAACAGGATTTGGGAAACACCACATCTTCTCTATTGACACACTCCATAATTTTTTTGTTGTCTTGTCCTACCCAGTCAGACTTCCAGATCTGACTCCACAGGCAAAAAAATATCTGACCTGTCCTTCCCCCGTCTCCTCACTCTTTACCTTAAAAGCCTTGTCCTCCTACAAGGTCCCAAAAATCCAAAGCTACTAAAATCCAAAGCAGACCTTCTGGGATGGGTTGGATATGTCTTTGAAGTTCCGTGTCTCACTTTTGAAAGTTGTGTAGAATTTTGCATATCCCTTGATAACCATTACAGCCAATGAGTTAGATGGTTCCTGCTCTGTGAGAAAATGTCTCAGGGAAATAGCTTGCTTGTGGCAAGGCAGAAACATCATGCCTAAAGATAGAGTGAAGGAGAGCTGTTCACCTCCTGGCAGCCTGGAAGCAGAGAGACAGAGAGACAGAGACACACAGAGAGACAGAGGGACAGGGAAAGGGCAGTGAACAAAATATGCCTTTCAAATTCACAGTGATCTATTGACCCCCCCCCAGTGAGGTCTCACATCCCAGTTCAGCTCTGAATTGACCAGTTGGTGAAGCTGGCATCCTTATAACCCAGTCACCTCTCAATAAACACTGCCAAATGTCCCATGCATGAACCTTTTGCGGGGAACACATCATTTCCAAAATAAATACCTCAATATATTTTTTTCTAAAATCTCTGAATCAAACATATCACTACCCTAAGAGTAGGAGTCTGTTTATCTATAGTTTAGCATCCTGTAGGTGACTGTAGTTTGAGGTCTTGGCTGTGATGTCTCTCCCATGACCTTCTGGAACCAGAGGTCTTGAGGGATGCTGATCTGAAGAGGGTGTTGTGGGGCTTCCTGGGAATCCTCAGGGTCCCTCTCAGATGGCTACATCTCCAGGACTGTCTGGGTGGTTTGTGGTCTCTGTCATCCTAATATTTCTGTTTGTCCTCCCACCCTTTCCCCAACAGACCATGACAACTCACTGAGCGTGAGCATCCCTCAACCATCCCCACTGAAGGTCCTCCTAGGGACTTCCCTCACCATCCCCTGCTACTTCATTGACCCCATGCATCCTGTGACCACTGCCCCCTCCACTGCCCCCCTTGCCCCAAGAATCAAGTGGAGTCGTGTTTCCAAGGAAAAAGAGGTAGTATTGCTGGTGGCCACGGAAGGACAGGTTCGAGTCAACAGCATCTACCAAGACAAGGTGTCATTACCCAACTATCCAGCCATCCCCAGTGACGCCACACTGGAAATCCAGAACCTTCGCTCCAATGACTCTGGGATCTATCGCTGTGAAGTGATGCATGGCATTGAGGACAGCGAAGCCACCCTGGAGGTCATAGTAAAAGGTAAAGGCCTCCCGCAGGGATGTCAGGTTCTCTGTGTAAAGAATTAGAATGATGCCCTTGCTGGTATGGCTAGCTTTCCCACTCTGCCTCTCTGCATACCCATTTTATGTTGGCTTCCTCTAAGGTGGAGTTAGCAATGCCATGATCTGTGGGATTGGGACACTGGGGGAGGGACACATAAATCCATCCTGGTATTGGCAGTTGGTGTTTGCCAACAATCCTTGACTTATTGGGTTTGTCAGTTTTTCTTATTACTGTGGTCAAATGCCTGATGGGAATGAACTTGGAAGAGTATGGAGTTACTTTGGCTCACAGTGTGAGGAGACACAGTCCACCGTGGTGGGGGAAACACAACAGTGGGAGTGTGAGGAAGTGTATCATACTGCATCGACAACCAGGAAGCAGAAAGAGGACTCCGAGTACTCAGCTCGCTCCCTCTTCCCTTTTTCTTTTTTTGTTCACTTGGGGACCCCAGACTATGGGATGGCGCCATCTACAGTCAGGGTGGGCCTTCCCTCTTCAGTTAAAGCCTCGTAGAGCAAGCGATTTGAATGGCATGACTGACCCTAGAAATGAAAGTGGCTTCCTAACATCTCATCCAGGCATCTCCTCCTCCACCACCCCTTTATTTTCAGCTTCAGGTGCCAAAGAAATGGCTGAGGACTCATTCCATAGCCTCCCTTCTCTCTAAGAGCACTCATTAGGATGCCCCTGAGCTACTGGAGATATGGAACCCTTGGTGTCTCCTTCCCTGGGAGGAAAAATTAACAAAAAACAACAGAGGGTCCTAGTGTGGCAAAAAGAAAAAATTACAAGTAGATAGCTTTTGCCTTAGTTCAGAGAACTTTCTAATTGCCAGGATTATTAGAGGTGTTCTAGAAGGAATGCCTTGTGAGAAGGTAGTGAACACCCTGTTAGAGTGGTGGGGCGGGGTGGGGCAGGGTGGAGAGGAGATGGGGTTCCCGCAAAGGCAAAAGAACCCCAGGCAACTTCAGCAGCTGAGGAGCTCTTGACAGCTGATGGCTTTGGAGGGAAGGAGAGCTGGTTTTCTCTAATGGTACAGCCCCTGGTAGGTTGGCCACACTCCTGTAGATGGCCCTACACCCATTAGTATATAGACTACACAAATTAGACTCAGTGGGAAAGGTGGATGAAATATTTTGGGTAGAGCTGGAAAGAATAGGGAGAAGGATTTGGGCAGGGGGGGGGAGGATAAATATGATCAAAATACATTGTTTGCATGTATGAAATTCTCAATTAATGAAATATAATAAAAAGGACAGAAGGAAACCATGTCAGCTGGGCCCAGAGAATGCCCAGGGTCCCCTTGATTCTTGCCACCATATCTCTAGAGCGTCAGTAACCAGAGCTCACACCTAACCAGCCCTCCCGGTCTGTGTCTCCCACAGGCATCGTGTTCCACTACAGAGCCATCTCCACACGCTACACTCTGGACTTTGACCGAGCACAGCGGGCTTGCCTGCAGAACAGTGCCATCATCGCCACACCTGAGCAACTGCAGGCTGCCTATGAGGATGGCTTCCACCAGTGCGATGCAGGCTGGCTGGCTGACCAGACGGTCAGGTGAGACTCCAACCCCCAAAAGAAGAACCATCAGAGCCTAGCAGAATGGGGCAGGTGATGGTGTGGAATGCTGACCAGTACTTAGCTGGTGTGAACATGACCCCACGGCCAGTCTAGGTTAGGAATCAGGGTCCAGCCTTGTCAGCATAGATGCCCAAAGTCCCATCCCAGGTCACCATTGTCTTCTCTCCCAGGAGAAAATAACAACACCAGCTGCCTTGTTCTGAACGTCACTACTCTCTTAGCCTGTTTTTCCTGTCGTCAATGTTTCTTTACTTCCGTTTTTTTTTTTTTTTTTGTCAGTCTTTAACTTTAGAGTTATGTTTATTTTTGTACACTACCTTTATTTATAAGGTAAGATAAAACATACATAAATTAGGCAAATAGACACATCTTTTTCTGAGTGAGTCCTGGGAGCAAAGCAGTATAGATAGAACCTGGCTTCAAGGATTCCAGTACAGTTTTGATCCTGTAAAGACAGACAGACCACCCCATGTGCATCACAGTGCTAGCCCCAAAGCCAGTGCACAGGCCTCAGGAAGACAGCTTCACAAGCTTGGGCAGGTCAGGGGATCATCGGTCACAAGGCCATATGGTATTGTTATAGTTTCATCTCTGTTGCTGAGATGCCACAGTCTGATCGAAAGCAGCTTGGGGGAGGAAAAGGTTAATTTCAGCTTGTTCCAGGCCACAGGCCATCACTGAGGTGAGGACAAAAAAATGCTGTGAGGCAGGAACCATGGAGAAATGTTGCTTCTGGCTCACTGTCTGGCTCATTGTCTGGATCGCCCACAGGCATGCTCAGTTAGCTTTCTTATACACCCCAGGCTCATCTGTCCAGGCTGAGCTCTGCTACATTGATCCCAGACTGAGACCCCTCACAGACATGGCCACAGGCTAATCTGGGTGACTCCTCAATTGAGACTCCTCCAGACGACTCTAGGCTGTGTCAAATTGACAGCTGAAGTTAACTGGGACAAACCACAAAAATCAGTAAATAAAAAAAAGTGAGACAATAGTCTAATATGTCAAGAGTTCACATATTGGCCTCAGAAAGAGCTAGACCCAAATCCAAAACACTGGAATTTAGAAGCTGAGTGACTTTGAACAAGTCTATTTACCTTTCTAGTCCTTAGTTTGTCCAGCTCCTGTCTCACTTGGTAACATAGGACATATGACTCAACAGGTACAAAGTAGGCACCATGGCCAACTCGTCCTTTGTTTCTGTAAATGAAGTTGTGTTGAAATACAGCCATGCCCACTGGTTACATGCTCCATGCTGATACATGCTGATACAGGGGCCTGCAGTTTACAAAACCCACAAGACTCTGGCCTTTTACATGAAAAGTGTCTGCCCTGGGGGAGAGTGTGTCTGGTACCTAGAATATGCAGTAATAGAGGCTGTCTTAGCCAGTGAGTAGCATTGAGACTGGAAGGGAAGCCGGCGTTCAGAGCGGGCTCAGACAGGGGCAGTATTACGCCGTTACTTCCTCCTGTGAAGGTGAAGGTTACATGAACAGTGACCTTGGGCTTCCTCTGTTCCCAGTGTCACACTGCCATGTTGACTTCCCAACAGGTACCCCATCCACACTCCCCGGGAAGGCTGCTATGGAGACAAGGATGAGTTCCCTGGAGTGAGAACCTACGGCATCCGAGACACCAATGAGACCTATGATGTGTACTGCTTCGCTGAGGAGATGGAGGGTGAGACGACACCTCCCATCATGAAAAAGCCAGCTAGCTCCCTTCAAGATGTGTTTCCCTTCCTCATCATCCAGCTCACATTTGGGAGAGCTACACACGGCCTCCTCTGGGCCAGGGCCCTTGGCTCAGTCCTCTCCTGCCATGAAGGGGGGTGGTCTCTTGCTAAAATACTCACTATCCACTTTGGAGGGGGTTTCAGTGGCCACAGGCACCTGCAAACCACCTGGTGCTCCCACCAAACCCCAAATTCCAAAGTCGTCTGGGACTGTCTCTCTTATCCAGAACCTCAGCATCTCTGGCCAACCCAGCCCTGCCTCAAGGTTCATGGTGCCATCAGAACCAGGCTTAGGATGGGATGTAGCTCAGTGGCAGCCCGGGACTCCATTTCCCACTCAAGAGGGACACCCTGAGGAAACACATTCCCCGGCCAGTCTCTTCACTTCCCTGCCCCCATGCTGAAGTCTGATCTCAGGCCTTTCGATGGGCTGTTTGAGGGAGAAACCTAGATCATGTCTCTCTTCTTTGAGGCTATTAACTTTGAACATAGCATTACCCTGCCATGTAGCTGACACCCCTCTCCCATCTGCACCCATTTATCTCTCTGGACATCCCCCACAGTCTCTGAGCATGCCTCCCACAGCTCCCAAGCTCCTCCAGCTAGGACAAAAGCTGGGGGTGACACAGCCCAACTTTCTTACCACCAATGCCCCCTTCTAGTTCTTATCTCAGGAGCCAAACCCTCTATTACATAGCAAGCATTTGTGTCCCCATGTTTGACCAACCCAGGACAAATACAACAGGTGACCTGAACTGCCACTGAGCAAGGACACCTGGAACCAATGAGTGGCCAGCTATACGCCTACCCCCACCCCATCCTCAAGCACAACCTTGGCAGGTTTTAGAGAATATTGTTTAAAAGCTAGCAGACCTAAAATTATCCCATAATGGCCTCTTTGGGCACCATTGGCCCTGGTTAGAGCCAGTACTCTAAGAGGTCAAAAGTGAGGCCTGCTTTTCTCAGCAGAATTTGAATTTGGCATGAAATGAGCAGTGCCCATGTTAAAGGAAAGCTCCCCTAGTGGTGGGAAGATGAACTGCAACCACCTGGGCCACAGGTGCTTACCGATTTTACAGTTGCTTCACCCCTTGCTTGTTTGGCAGCTTTTCTATTTTAGGGAGGAGAAGGTCCTTGTTAGGAGATTGATGGCATCCTACCCAAAAGTTCAGAAAGGAATAGAGACTGGGGAATGATAGACAAGCTATGAGATACCAACGTGGAACCACGGAAAAAAGGATAAAACTCCGTGAACACAGGCAGGGTGGGATGGGAGCGAAAACCTCATCCAGTGTTGTTTGTCCTTCACAGGCGAGGTCTTTTATGCCACATCCCCGGAGAAGTTCACCTTCCAGGAGGCATCCAATGAGTGCCGAAGGCTGGGGGCACGGCTGGCTACCACGGGCCAGCTCTACCTGGCCTGGCAGGGCGGGATGGACATGTGCAGCGCCGGCTGGCTGGCAGACCGCAGCGTGCGCTACCCCATCTCCAAGGCTCGGCCCAACTGCGGGGGCAACCTTCTGGGTGTAAGGACTGTCTATCTGCACGCCAACCAGACAGGCTATCCGGATCCCTCATCCCGCTATGATGCCATCTGTTACACAGGTGGGACTGGTGCTGAAGGTGGGGAGGGGGGGAGTCTGCCACCAAAACCAGGTCCCAGTAAGATCTTGGGAAGGTACTACTGAGTTCCAGGACCCTGCATTTTTGTCATCTCCCTCCTGGTTGAAACAATGGAAGTCACAGTGTATCCAGTTCCATTTGCATCAGATCCGCACAGAACAGCGTTTAAAGCATATGCTCCAGAGTCTCTGTTTCCTTGGGTTGGATCCCAGCTTTTCCCCCTTGCTGTACAAGGCTGGAAAAGTCAGGACCCCAAGCCCCTCTGATAGAGAGGAGGTGGGACCTGTCAGAGGGCATGAGCCCACTGGTACCTTCCCTTTTAATCTGGATGCAACTAAACAGCATTTCTGTAATAGTAGGAGAAATTTCTGTGACTTTGTGTGGAAAAATTAGAACAAAGTTTTAACATACCATAAGTTGTAATTCCTAATTCTTGGAGGAAAAAAATGAACAGCATAAATTAGGTAAATGTATTGCATACATTTTACAATCTGATGGGTGATAATTCAGTAACAGCTCATTTTGTATTTGACTTCTACAGCCTGATCTCATGTGAAGAGGGACACCCTTGCTTCCAAAAACCTCTATTCACTCTTTGACAGTGTCACCGCTCTTTGGAAGTATCACCCTCATAAGCATTGTCTTTATTAATAACTACCTTATGTCTGCCAGCCCTTCATTTGTCCAGGACTCTGAGGCAGGCAGCTCTCCAACAATGGCTGCATGGATTGCACAACTCACCTCTGCAAGATTCAGGATTTCCCTTATCACTGATTCACCTCATCCCATTGGACACACAGGGGCCAAAGTGGCAGCTGGTGGAGAGGTGGAAATAGGAACTGGTTTTATTTGATAAGCAGTGAACTGGCTGACCAATATACCATGAGTATTCTAATACTTCTACAAATCCAGCCAACCTCCGGCTTTTATTAATAATTTAACTGCATCTATACTGAATATGTGCAGAATTTTTCTTGCCATTTTCCCCTAAACAATATACTATAACAACTATTAAAATAGCACTTACACTGTATGGGGAGTTATAAGCAACCAAAATGTGACGTAGAAATCCAGCAGTGGTACTTAAGTTATATAAGGGACTCTAGCATTCCAAGTGTTCGGCATCTGTGGGAGGTTCTGGAACCACCCTGAGGGTGTGGAGGAGCCACAGAACCTAAGGCCTTTGTGGTGAGCAGGGCCAGGTGCCTGTCTCCAGCCAAGAAGGAGGAAATGGGGCATATTCGGCTTCTGTCTCCTCAAAACAACCCCAGGCTGAGCACTGAAGTTTATCTTTGCATCCTGTCCCAGGTGAAGACTTTGTAGACATCCCAGAAAACTTCTTCGGGGTGGGTGGCGAAGACGACATCACCATCCAGACAGTGACCTGGCCAGACCTGGAGCTGCCCCTGCCCCGAAATACCACGGAGGGAGAAGTCCGGGGCAATGAGATCCTCACCGCAAAGCCCATCTTCGACCTGTCCCCCACTATCTCAGAGCCGGAGGAGCCCCTCACCGTTTTCCCTGGTGTGAGGACCACGACCTTCCCTGAGGCTGAGAAAAGAACTGAGGAAGCCACCAGGCCCTGGGGCTTTCCTGAGGAAACCACGGCTGGGCTGGACTCTGCCACGGCCTTCACCAGTGAGGATCTGGTGGTTCGAGTGACCCTCGCGCCAGGCGCAGCTGGAGCCCCTGGGCAGCCCCGCTTGCCGGGGGGTAAGTACTCTCCTGGGGACAGGCAGGGCACTTATGTTTACTCTTTGGTCACAAATCATTGACTCCAAATGAAGTCAACTGTGCAAACCAAGCTGTGTAACAAGTAGATGATAGCGTCCATCACATGGTTTAAAACAAAACAGAGCCACTTGAGAACCACTGCTCTGGGTGACCCCATGGCCTTGCCTGGCCTTGTCCTCCCACTGGGATAAAAAATCAATAAAGTATACCGGGTTTGGTGGTGCAGGCCTTTAATCCCAGCACTCAGGAGGCAGAGGCACGCAGATTTCTGTGAGTTTGAGACCAGCCTGGTCTACTGAGCGGGTTCCAGGACAGCCTTCAAAGCTACAAATAATAATAATAATAATAATAATAATAATAATAATAATAATAATAATAAACCACTGTCTTGAAAACAAACAAACAAAATCAAAGTTGAGTTAACATCTGAATGCAGATTCTCTGAGGTAGCCTGTGAACTAAGAATGCCTCCACATCCCTAAACAACTGGGGAAGGGGGAGTCAAAGAGAGAAAGATATTTTATGATACATGAAAATCCTGTTAGTTTCAAATTTCACTGCCCACAAATAAAGTATGATTACTTCAAAGCCACACCCATGTGTTTAAGACTGTGGCTAATTCAGGACGGTTGCAGCTGAGTTGAGCAATTGTAACAGAAACCACATGGTCCACAGAGCATGTTCTAGAGACCAGGTATGATGATTCATATCTGTAATCGCAGCACAGATGACTGAGGCAGGGGAGTTGTGAATTCAAAGCCAGTCTGAAACCAGCAAGACTATCTCAGGAAGAAGAAAAGCCTGATATAGTTACTGATTCTTTCTGGAAAACACTTGCAGCCCTTTGGGCTAAGCAGATGGTGTTCTCTATGCTCAGGAAATGTCTCCAGGGACAGGGACGTCACTCAGCACAGAGCCCAACTGATCCCCGAATGCAAATATACAAATGGGAAGAACATTCTAGCGTAGCCTCCATAAAGGGTCTTGGTGGGTCCCCACCTGAGATAGACAGATGGACACTGCCATCTACCATGACACTCATGATATCACCAAGTAGAACTTCAGGTGGAATTGCCCAGATCTGTCCATTATGTCTAAGTGGAGGAGCTAAGCTTAGAACATGCCCCATGAGCATTAATCTGACCTGTTTCTTTCTCCCCTCTCCTTGTCACCCAGGAGTTGTATTCCACTATCGCCCAGGCTCCAGCAGATACTCCCTGACATTCGAGGAGGCACAGCAGGCCTGTACGCAAACCGGGGCTGTCATGGCCTCACCAGAGCAGCTGCAGGCTGCCTATGAGGCAGGCTATGAGCAGTGTGATGCCGGCTGGCTACAGGACCAGACCGTCAGGTAAAACACAAGCCTACCATTCCCAGCCCCAACCAAGAAGCCCCCAGCCTGGTGGGCATCCAGCACTTGATGGGTTAATGAAGTCACTAATGACTGCATAATTCCCTAAATTCCACACACGCCCCTAAACCAAGGCATATTCTGGAAGATGGTGACAGGAACTGTGCTATGCCCAGTTCTTAGTCATTTCCCTCCAAGAGACAAACAGAAGGAGCCCCTAGATGCCCTGTTCAAGCATCCCTATGCCCTGCAGCTTGACAGGTACACCCTGTGTAGGAGACTCTCTGCTGAAGACCAGCAGATGCTTTAGAGCCGTGATACATAAACATGGTCCAAGATGTGCCTTTCCTACCCTCAGGACAAGCCCTAACCCCCTTCCCATCCTCTTTCACAGGTACCCCATTGTGAACCCACGGACCCCATGTGTAGGTGACAAGGACAGCAGCCCTGGAGTCAGGACCTATGGTGTGCGCCCATCATCAGAAACCTATGATGTCTACTGCTACGTGGACAAGCTTGAGGGTAAGGGCCATATTATCACATTCCTGTTTGCAGACCAGCAGGGACTAAGGGAGAGTCATGAAAGAGGGACAGAATGGCCACCACCCACCCAGGCCTGCCCTCACACAACTTTCCAGTTGGAAAGGAGGCCTGCTCTCACTTCTTTCAATCCAAGTGCCTTCTCTCCACCAAAGGGTCATAGGATGACCCCCTCGTGCTGTAGTGTGACAGTGATCCTTCAGAAGTGAGTTCAGTGGCTGAATTGATCGATTTCTAATAAACAGACATTAGACACATCCTCTGCTTTATAGAATCCCAATGCTCATGACCACATCAAAGGCCGTGAGGAGTCCTGTAGCCCCAAACTTCTTTAACTCTCTGTAACGTACGCAGCATTGCCCAAGCTTACTCAACCACACGCCTCCATGAATGCCACCAAATTGCTTTTTCACTGAACACAATTTGAAAAATGACTGTATTCTAGAAAAGTTTCAGCATGGCCACTCGGCCTCTGTGAGCCTCGGTTCCCCCATCTGTAAAACATGGCTGCTTCATATCCACATGTGAGGTTTTTCTGAGTATTAATTGAGACACATAAAGAGTGTCTGGTACAAGCAAACGCTGGGTAGATGTGAACCCCTAAGCAAGACAGGGTCCTGGGTGATATGTGGCTGCTGAGACACCAGAGGAAAGTGTGTCAAGTCCACAGTAGTCACTGAGCTCCATGAGGGATCCGAGGAATGAATAGAGAAGCTAAAAATGCTTGGGGGCTTGGGTAGCCAGCTGAGCTATTAGTCAAAGGAAAGGTACCTATGTGTGACTGGAGAACCTAGATAAGGAGGGGTAGAAGCCAGCTCCCCACAGACTGACCAGCTCAGCCCAGCTCAACTGTGACACTGTCTTTCTTTTTTTTTTTTTTTTTTTAGCAAGGAATGTCCCAAGTCCCAGGAAAGTCCTACCCAGTACAAGGTGGAGCCCCCACCTCTATTGCTCAGGGTCCCGAGAGATCTAAGGGGTGTGGCCTTGGAGTATGATTGAGTGAAGCAAGGCCCTATAGGAGTGTATGCCACATAGGTTGGTGAACAACCCTGGTGATCAGGGTATCGGTGCCAGGAGCTCTGTCCCAGGGCAGTGAGAACAGAACTCTGCTGATGACACACGTGAACCATCCCACTGTCATTGTCTCTGTCCCCAGGGGAAGTGTTCTTTGCCACACGCCTGGAGCAGTTCACCTTCCAGGAAGCCCAGGCCTTCTGTGAAGCCCAAAACGCCACTTTGGCCTCCACTGGCCAGCTCTACGCTGCCTGGAGCCACGGCCTGGACAAGTGCTATGCTGGCTGGCTGGCGGATGGCAGCCTCCGATACCCCATCATCACCCCTCGGCCTGCCTGCGGTGGAGACAAACCGGGCGTGAGAACTGTCTACCTCTACCCCAACCAGACTGGACTTCCAGACCCATTGTCCAGGCACCATGCCTTCTGCTTCCGAGGTACTGTAGTCACCCCCATCTGTCTGGGAGGACTTCCTTATTGATTTCTCTGTAAATAGTGACAAAATGATCCCTATTTCAAAGGAAGTTGCATACAAATTACAAATAGTAATTGAGATAGTGTATGGGCAACACTCCATATATGTTTATATATAATGTTACATTTTGTTTTCATTTGTACATTCTTGTCAAATTCTCTTCTTGTGAATACTTTTGTAATAAGTTTAATCAAATAATCCTGGTGCTTTTTTTTTTTTTTTTGTCAAGTATCAGCCACCTACATGCTTAATTGATACATACTGTGTAGGGTACCACTGTAGTATCAGCCATCATTACCAAGTTAGACAATTGAGAGTGATACCCTGAGCTCTGATTGGTTGAATCCTCACAGCATCCCTGTAGGGTAATGATGAACCCACCAAAATGGAGATTGCAGGTTACCTGTTTTCAACATAATACATCAAAACTGAGTGTTCTTACAGTTTCTTGTGAATCCCGAATTATCTCAACTTTTTAAGATTTTTTTTACACCATTCTTAACTGTGGGGGGTGGGGGGAGTGGGTATGTGCATGTGAGGGCAAGTGCCCTTGGAAGCCAGAGGCATCAGTCAGAACTCCCTGGAGGTGGAGTTCAGACACTTGTGGGCTGCCGTTGAGGGTACTGGGATCCAAACTCAGGTCCTCTGCAAGAGGATTACACATTCTCAACTACTGAGAAATATCACCAGCCCTCCAGAATTGTTTATAACTAAAGGAGGGGGGAAAACTGATGGCCTCCAAGTTTCCCAGAGTTCTAGAGACACCTTTTAACTTTATTTTTTGTATTTCGAGAAAGGGTCTCATATTTCCAAAAGTTGGCCTTGAACTCCTGATCCTCCTGCCTCAACTTCCTGTTGCCCAGTCCCAGACTAGGTCTTTACAGTGGGCAGCAGAGGTCAAGCCAGTAAACCCTCCCCGTAAACTTCTATCCATAGCAAGTTTCCCAGAGTTCTAGAGACACCTTTTAACTTTATTTTTTGTATTTCGAGAAAGGGTCTCATATTTCCAAAGTTGGCCTTGAACTCCTGATCCTCCTGCCTCAACTTCCTGTTGCCCAGTCCCAGATTAGGTCTTTACAGTGGGCAGCAGAGGTCAAGCCAGTAAACCCTCCCCGTAAACTTCTATCCATAACTTCCACCACCCACCCCAGGTCTTCAGGGGACTCAAAGGCCTCTTTTGTTTGTTTATTTATCTGTTTAAGACAGGATCTCATTATGTAGCCTTGGCTAGCCTGGAACTTGCTATGTAGAACAGGCTGGCCTTGAACTCACGGAGATCTGCCTGCCTCTGCCTCCCAAATGCTGAGATTAAAGGTGTGAGCCACCATGCCAGACTTTAAACCTCTTATGACCCTGTAGAGAAGTTCTGGTTCCTTTCTGACTTCCTCCAGTTTGGGGACATCCCCTAAATCAGAAGTTACCCCTTATCAGTGAATCCTGCCATCACCCTGCGCTCTGCAAACACCATGACAGCTGTGTGGGATTTAAAGATGAATTTTGGGACCTGGCACACTCAGAACCTAGTGGGCACTATCATGTTAGATCTTGAACAGAAAGACTAGTTCTGGTACTTCCAAGCCATTGACCCTGACTGAGTCACGTAACAAGTCCCCGCTGTTTAGGTGAACCTCATCTTTATTAAGGTGAAATGTGTTTATAAGCATAAAGGTTCTATTTATGTCCAGCATATATGAAGACTGTGGAGAGAGACATCCCAGACCTAAGCTGTCCTAAGCTGCTAGGGATAGCGGAGACACGGTGACATTATACAATAGATACACATGGCAAACAGCTGTCTTACTGACTTAGAGGTTGGGGATGGTCAGCAAGGCTTTGTACTGGCCAGGTGTACCTCAGGGTTCCCCTTGCTTTTCTGTGTCAAAGACAGGACCTCACCTCCCATACCTTCTTCAGGTGTGTCAGTGGTACCCTCTCCGGGAAGAGAAGACGGTGGCATGCCCACATCACCCTCTGACATAGAGGACTGGATTGTCACTCAGATGGGGCCTGGTGTGGATGCTGTCCCATTGGAGTCAGAGACAACAGCGGAGCCAGACTTCACCACTGAATCAGAAAAACAGACTGAATGGGAACCAGCCTACACCCCAGTGGGTACATCCCCACTGCCAGGTGGGTATAGCTAGGCTCTGGAGCATGTCATGCATACTAAACCCACACAAATGCCTGATATGGAATGCCCAGATGAGGGTGGGAGTCTGGTGGGTGCCTTTGAAATCATTATATAGCCCAGGCAGGTCTTGCCCTTAGGATCTTCCTGCTCCTAAGTAGCCTGGATTACAAGTCTGCACTATCAAACCCAGATATAGGTTCAAAATATCAATAAATACAAGGCAGAGAGGGAAATGTAACCATATTTTAAATGGTGAGGTTGTTTTGGTTTTCTTCTCAACTTTTCAGATCCTCTGTTAATAATAGATGCTTCAGCTTGAAAATGAAGGCATCTTTATAAATAGTACCGCCTGACCTGGAGATGGGTTCTCCCACTCCAACAACACCAGCATCACTGGGAGGGTTTGGGGAAACAGTACCTAAGCTTGGACACCCGACTCCTCTATTAGCAGAGCTCTGGAATAGGGGCTTGGAATTTGCTTGTTGACCAAGATCCCAGGAGACACTGAGGATGTTAGCTCAAGGACCACACTGTGAAAACCATGAGTTAGATGTGAGATAATATGGAAGCTCTTATGGAAGAGGGAGCTTGGTTTTCTTCATGGCGGCCCCACGTCCAGTGGATAGTGTAGATGGCAGCCTTTAGAGTCCCTCAAAGCACAGTTCATACATCCTGTGGTCCTGGGAGTGTAGAAAGGGCTGCCCAGTCCACTCTCCTCCTTTTATCCACCCACCTGCCCTTCCTCTTTTCTTCCTTCCTCCCTCCTTCTCCTGTCTCGCTTTCCTTTATTCCTCTCTCCCCTCTCTGCCTCCTTTGCCCACAGTTGGCAGGCTGCCCTCTGGAGGATCCCTTAGCAGTCGTCTGATGTGTGCTTGCACTCTGGAAAAACGTTTCCTGTGGTAGGGAGGGGGTTCGGATCCATGTATGACTTTGAAATGGAGCAGATTCACCTTTCCACACTTCACCTTGACTGCCTTCTTTCCTCCAGGGATCCCTCCCACGTGGCTCCCCACCATCCCAGCGGCAGAGGACCACACTGAAACCCCCTCTGCCACTGAAGAGCCCTCTGCCTCAGAAGTGCCTTTCACCTCAGAGAAGCCTTATACAACATCACTTGCATCACCAAGCGGGACAGAGCTGCCAGGCTCTGGGGAGGCATCAGGACCACATGACCTCAGCGGTGACTTCACAGGCAGCGGAGAAACTTCAGGAGGCCTTGACTCCAGTGGGCAGCCATCGGGAGGCAGGGAGAGTGGACTTCCTTCTGGCGACCTTGATTCCAGTGGCCTCAGCCCCACAGTGAGCTCAGGCCTGCCTGTAGAAAGTGGACTGGCCTCAGGAGATGGAGAAGGAGTGGAGTGGTCCCACACTCCCACAGTTGGCAGGCTGCCCTCTGGAGGTGAAGGCCTAGAAGGCTCTGCCTCTGGAACAGGAGAACTTAGCGGGCTGCCTTCTGGAAGGGAAACGATAGGAACCTCTGCTTCTGGAGCAGAAGATATCAGCGGGCTCCCTTCTGGAAGAGACAGCCTAGAAACGTCTACCTCTGGTGTAGAGGATATCAGTGGGATTCCTACTGAGACAGGAGGTCTAGAGACATCTGCCTCTGGAGTAGAGGACCTCAGTGGACTTCCTTCTGGACAAGAAGGTCCAGAAACATCTACCTCTGGAATAGAGGACATCAGTGTACTTCCTACTGGAGGAGAAACTCTAGAAACTTCTGCTTCTGGAGTGGGAGACCTGAGTGGACTTCCTTCAGGAGAAGAAAGTCTAGAAACATCTGCTTCTGGTACAGAGGATGTCACCCAGCTTCCTACTGAAAGAGAGGGTCTAGAGACCTCTGCCTCTGGAGTAGAGGATGGTAGTGGGCTTCTTTCTGGAACAGGAGGTCTAGAGACTTCTGTCTCTGGAGTAGAGGATGGTAGTGGGCTTCTTTCTGGAACAGGAGGTCTAGAAACTTCTGCCTCTGGAGTAGAGGATGTCAGTGTGCTTCCTACTGGAAGAGAAAGTCTAGAAACTTCTGCCTCTGGAGTAGAGGATGTTAGTGGGCTCCCTACTGAAGCAGGAGGACTAGAAACTTCTGCCTCTGGAGTAGAGGACATTAGTGGCCTTCCTTCTGGAACAGGAGGTCTAGAAACTTCTGCCTCTGGAGTAGAGGACATTAGTGGCCTTCCTTCTGGAACAGGAGGTCTAGAAACTTCTACCTCTGGAGTAGAGGATGTTAGTGGGCTTCCTTCTGGAACAGGAGGTCTAGAAACTTCTGCCTCTGGAGTAGAGGACATTAGTGGCCTTCCTTCTGGAACAGGAGGTCTAGAAACTTCTACCTCTGGAGTAGAGGATGTTAGTGGGCTTCCTTCTGGAACAGGAGGTTTAGAAACTTCCACCTCTGGAGTAGAGGACATTAGTGGCCTTCCTTCTGGAACAGGAGGTCTAGAAACTTCTGCCTCTGGAGGCTATATCAGTGGGATTCCTTCTGGTGGAGAAGCTACAGAAACCTCTGCTTCTGGAGTAGAGGGTGTGAGTGGCCTTCTTTCTGGAGGTGACAGTCTAGAAACTTCTGCCTCTGGAATGGAGGATCTTGGTTTTTCTACCAGGGAAGATCTGGAGAGTTCTGCTTCAGGAGTAGGTGTTACTGGGCCTCCTGCTGGAAGAGAGGCTCTAGAGACCTCTGTTTCTGGGGCAGGTGATGACCTCAGTGGACTCCCTTCTGGAAAAGAAGGCCTAGAGACCTCAGCATCTGGAGCTGAGGACCTTGGTGGGTTGCCTTCTGGTAAAGAAGATTTGATAGGTTCTGCTTCTGGAGCCTCAGACGTTGGCAAGCTACATATGGGAATGCTAGGAAGTGGCCAAACTCCAGAAGCAAGTGGCCTACCTTCTGGATTTAGTGGTGAGTATTCTGGAATAGACATTGGCAGTGGCCCATCCTCTGGCCTGCCTGACTTCAGTGGACTTCCATCTGGGCTCCCCACTGTCTCCCTAGTGGACGGTACCTTAGTGGAAGTGGTCACAGCCACCACTGTCAGTGAACAGGAAGGAAGAGGAACCATCGACATCAGTGGTGCAGGAAAAGTGTCAGGGTTACCCCTCAGTGAGTTGGACAACAGTGGGGACATTAGTGGTGTCCCTTCAGGGACTGAACTCAGTGGCCAGGCATCCGGGTCACCTGATGTCAGTGGAGAAACCTCTGGATTTTTCGATGTTAGTGGACAGTCGATTGGGTCTTCTGATGTCAGTCACGGAACATTTGGGATTCCTGAATCCAGTGGGACATCTGAAGCCACTGAGCTTAGCGGACTGTCCTCTGGACAACCAGATGTCAGTGGAGAAGGGTCTGGAGCTCTCTTTGGCAGTGGCCAGTCCTCTGGCATAACTTTTGTGAGTGGAGAAACCTCTGGGCTTCCAGATCTCAATGGGCAGCCCTCAGGGTTGCCAGTATTCAGTGGAACAACACCCATAACCCCTGGCCTGGTTTCTGGCAGCATGAGCGGCAGTGGGGACTCTTCTGGCATTACATTTGTGGACAGCAGTTTTGTAGAAGTGACCCCTACCACTTTTAAAGAAGAAGAAGGCTTAGGATCAGTGGAACTCAGCGGCCTCCCTTCAGGGGAGATGGACCTGTCTGGCACATCTGGGACTGTGGACATCAGTGGCCAATCTTCTGGAGTAATTGATTCCAGTGGATTCATATCGCCAGCTCCGGAACTCAGTGGCCTCCCAAGTGGAGGAGCTGAAGTCAGTGGAGAATTCTCTGGAGTTGAGCCTGGGAGCAGCTTGCCCTCAGGAGCACATGACGGCAGTGGACTTGCCTCGGGTTTTCCTACTGTGTCTCTTGTAGACAGGACTTTGGTTGAATCTGTAACCCAGGCTCCAACTGCTCAAGAAGCTGGAGAAGGGCCTTCGGGCATTTTGGAACTCAGTGGTACCCATTCTGGAACACCAGACATGTCTGGGGACCTTTCTGGGTCTTTGGACCTAAGCACACTGCAGTCTGGGCTGGAACCCAGCACAGAGCCACCGAGCTCTTCATATTTTAGTGGGGACTTTTCTAGCAGCACTGATCTAAGTGGAGAATCTGTAGTTGCCACAACTGGTAGTGGGGAAACCTCAGGGCTTCCAGAAGTCACTTTAATCACTTCAGAGTTAGTGGAGGCTGTGACTGAACCAACCGTCTCCCAGGAACTTGGCCAAGGGCCTTCTGTGACATATACTCCTGGGCTCGTTGAGGCCAGTGGGGAAGCCTCAGCATCTGAGGACCTTGGTGGAGCTGTGACAAACTTCCCTGGGTCTGGGGTAGAAGCATCTGTCCCAGAAGCCAGCAGTGAATCATCGGCTTACCCTGAGGCTGGAGTAGGAGTGTCTGCTGCCCCTGAGGCCAGCAGTAAACAACCTGGGTTCCCAGATCTTCACGAAATCACCTCTGCCTTCCACGAAGCAGATATGGAGACGGCAACCTCAGGCACGGAGGTGGGCAGCACCTCTTGGACCTTTCAGGAAGGCACCAAGGAGGGGTCTGCTACTCTGGAAGTGAGTGGAGAACATACCACTACCTCCAGTGTAGACACAGACACGCCAGGCCTGACTTCTGCCACTCCCATGGCTTCTGGAGACAGGACTGAGGTCAGTGGAGATTGGTCTGATCACACCTCAGAGCTGAATGTTGCCATCAGCACCACTGTCCCAGAGTCTGAGGGGGCCCAACCTACCCAGAGCCCTACAGAGACACATCAAGAAATCAAATCCCCCATGTCCTCATATTCAGGAGAGGAGACCCAAACAGCAGAAACAACCATATCCCTGACAGACGCCCACACCCCCTCTTCTCCAGAAGGCTCAGGAGAAGCAGAGTCAACTGCTGTAGGTATGTTCCGGGAGACGGGTTCCCCTTAACTGTGTTTGGGGTATGAGCAAGTCTAATACGCAAGGAGGTGTGGTAGGTGGAAAGTTTGAAGGTTAGCTGGGCAGTGTCAGAGAATGTGCTAAACCTCTCTGAGCCTTATCCATGAAGCTAGAACAGTACCAGAGACAGCTAAAGAGGATATAGGTGTGAACAAAGCAAGCCCCGAGCTTCATGCCATACCCACAGCATGAGCTTGTGAAGATGAGAGACTTACTTCCGTTGGGGTTAGCTCATGTGAGCATCCATATTCGGGCTTCATTGTACTTGGCACAGGGAGAGCGGACCTATTTAGGGAGTGTTAGAAATCATGTTTGCATCCCTGTCCCCAATAAGTGTGAGGGGACAGAATATATCTGCTAGGGCATTTATATCCAAATATGTGTTTTGTGGGGGGCTAAACCCTGCACGGTTTGAGGGACTGTGAAGTCTCTTTGGCTCTGTCCTGACTTTAGACTGTGTTCGCACCCAGCCCCAGTCCCTCAGGACTCCCTGTATTGTTATAGTTACTTCTCCTCCACCCACTCCCAGACCAAGCTCCAGGAGCTCTAGGCTTGGAGACACTTTGATCCTCCTGCAATACTGGGACAGTTTTCACAGTCAGAGGAAAAGCATCCCACATGTTAGGGGCTGAAAAGTACAGGTCGTCAGGGTGAACTTACGTAAAACCACCCTCAAGGACTTGGAGGACTTCATCCCACAGCCACTAGGGCTCAGAGGCTGTTCTGGTCTCCAGGCAGCTGGGTTCTTGACATGACTCATCCTCTAGGTTCTGTATAGAGGAGCCCCAGGGCCCAGGGACCTACCTGGAAACATGTTTGTGGCACACTGGCCCCACTGGCCAACACTATGACATAGGGAAGTCTTCACTAGCTATGAGAATGCCGACTCCTGCAGTCAGTCTCCAGAGAGGAACTCATGCAGAGGCTGACAACAGAGTAGGCAGTGACAGGAATAGAAGGCATCAGTTAAACATGACTTGTCTTTCCAGAGCATCTAATTGAAAAGACGATTAGGAGAAAAAGAACAGGTTCAGCAATGCACTTGGTTAGTAGTCTTCTGTCAAGCTATTGGTTGTCTCATAAATAGAATACTTTTGAATTCTAAAGGCTGGGGGGATGGTTCAGTTAGTAAATAACTTGCCATACAATCATGAGGACTTGAGTTCAGATCCCTAGCACCCATGTAAAACTTTGGTATGGTGGTACCTATCTAACTCCAGACCTGACCAAGGGAGCTATCACAAGAGGGACCCAGAGCCCATTTGCCAGCTAGTCAGCTAGTCTAGCTAAACTGGTAAGTTCCAGGGTTGATAAGAGACCCTGTCTTAAAAACTAATCTGGAGAGCAATAGAGAAAGACAGTCCCCATCAGCCTCTGGCTTTCGCCACTCACACATGCACAAGCACTTGGAGGCACACATATAACATTCCCACATGAACACATGCATCACACACACACACACACACACACACACACACACACACACACAGGGCAAACAAATAAGCAAACATTGAGACTTCAAAGAAGTGTTGAACTTGCGCTGAGTATCAGAGAGCAGACACCCCTCTGCCTTGGTGCAGAGCTCCTGCCTCTGGTCATAAAAGCTCATCCTACCAGAAGAGCCTCTGTAGCCCTCTGAGTTTGGGTGGGCTCTAGGTTCTCCTCTTGCAGCTGTGACCAGTGTCGTTTTCCCCATGGACTCCCATCACCTTAGAACAGTGGTTCTCAACCTTCCTAAAGCTGAAACCCTTTAATACAATCCCTCATGTGGTTATGACCACCAACCATAAAATTATTTTTGTTGCTACTTCATAACTGTAATTTTGCTACTGTTATGAATTGTATTGTAAATATCTGTGTGGGGACCCTTGTGAAAGGGTTGTTAGACACCTCCCCACAAAGGGCCATGACCCACAGGCTGAGGACCACTGCCCTAGAGGCTCTGTTTGGTCATGGGCCAAGAGCTGGTGAGTGGGTGAGGAAAGTGGGGATCCTCTGATTGGAAGTTGCTCCCCAACTCCAGCTGCCACTGTATGGGCATTCACATCTTATCTCTTCAGCAGCATCGAATGCTACCCAGGACCTTCAAGCCCATACTCTTGGGCTAAGTCTCTCCACTTCCTCAATGTCCTTGTCCCCAGCCTTTCTGCACTAAAGCAGGAACTCTCATAAGGGGCTTTATTCCTGAGACACACTCAAAATTGGAGGAATGAATCCTGGGGGAAACCCAACTAACCAGATTTTCCTGATAGCCAGGTAAATCAGACACAAAAGATTCTGTATTCTTGGATATTAGTATACTTGCATATTAATGCCTCACTGTATAGTACACATGCATATATAGTGAACATGCTTCATGCTTGGCACATACATGCTAAATATGTGTGTACAAACAGTAGGCAGCTGTCGACCCACTCTTCACCTCATTGGGGTCACTCTCTACAGGTCAAAACCTAAGGGCACTGTGGTCCACCAAGGACAGAGAGTGAGGGCCTTTCTTACCACCCAAGGGACAAAATTTCCTTAAGGTCCAAATGATGATGTGGCCAAACCTCTCCATACCTGGTCACTCCATTCTCAGCAGCTCCTTCCAACCTACAAAAGTCACACGCAAGACTTGTGACCTCAGCTGGGCATAATGGTACACACCTGTAATCCTAGTTCTTAGGAGGCTGGGACAAGAGGCAAGAGGAGGCCAGCCTGAGCTACATAGTGAGATTCTGAGGTGGCAGACCTCATGTCCTCAGCAGCCCTAAAATTAGTAAAAGTAAGTAACAATAGAATTTATTCTTCTTTTCAGCATAGTGGACTTTACCTATAATCCCAGTCCCAGCACTCAGGAGGTGAGGCAGGATTGCTATGAGTTCCAGACCAGCCTGGGCTACAGAGTGAGACACTGTCCCAAAATAAAGGAAAAGAGGAAGAAAGAGAAGAGAAGGCGTTAACAATCTGCTGTAAGAGCTGGGTGTTGGTGGTGCACACCTTTAATCCCAGCACTCGGGAGGCAGAGGCAGGAGAATCTCTGTGAGTTTGAAGCCAGCCTGTTCTACAGAGCTAGTTTCAGGACAGGCTCCAAAGCAATACAGAGAACACCTGTCTTGAAAAAAAAGGTGCTCTAGTGGCATAATTGGTTAGCACGCAGTACTTATACAACAATTATTCCTTACCCATATCTTCATTCTCACTGCTCGCACCTCAGACCCTTCCAAGGGCCACTGGGTATCAAGATGAAGCATTATCCCTCTGATATTTAAATATCCAGGGATCCTCTCCCAAGGAGAGGAACTGGATTTAGTCCTAAAAGAATTGGTAATGCCTGTCACCTTGCTTAGTGTCCTGTCCATAGACAAGTTTTTTTTACATATATATTTATTTTTATTTTGTGTGCATTGGTGTTTTGCCTGCATGTTTGTCTGTGTAAAGATGTTAGGTCCCCTGGAATTGGAGTTACAGACAGTTGTGAGCTGCCATATGGGTGCTGGAATTGAACTCAGGTACTCAGGAAGAGAAGCCAGTACTCCCAACTGCTGAGCCACCTCTCCAACCCCTCATAAACAAGTTCTTGACAAGTTAGTAATCAGTACTTTTTGACTTCAGAATAAAACTGTGTATGATGATGCACACATATAATCTCAGTACTTAGACTGAGGCGGGAGGAATTCAAGGTCATCCTGGACTACGGAATGATTTGAAGCCAGCCTAGGATAAATTAAACCCAAACTCAAAATAGCTCCAATAATAATATAACAATAAAAACATTGGCTTCATGAATGTTCAGACTCTTAATCTGGTCCGGTTAAAAATTAGCAGTCTGGAGGGCTGGCGAGATGGCTCAACAAGTAAAGGGACTTGCTACCAAATCTGACCACTTGCTGTTCAATCCCTAGGACCCACAGGGTGGAAGGAAATAACCAACTCCCACAAGTTGGCCTTTGACCTCCATGCTCATGCTACAACAAGCACCTCCCCTCCACACACACACACATTAGTTAATTCAATGTAACAAACGCCTCTTCCCGCCCTGTTACTGATGGCAAACTCACAAAGCAGGCTTCCAACTGGGGCCTCCATCTCCATGCTGTGCAGACTCGCCTGGGGAGCTCCAGAGTCTGACCCTGTCTGGGCTCCACCCAGACCTGTTCTGGGGCTGTTGGTTGGTCTGGAGAGGAGGAACTCCACCACTGGCATCTTTTTAAAAGTCTTTGAAAAAAAATCAACTGCTCCAATGGCTATAAAGTGTAAGCATGGTTGAAAAATACTGCTCTAACCAGACTTCACTATGCATCCAAGGCTGGCCTCCAACTCATGGCAGTCCTCCTAACCTCAGCCTCTTGAGTGTTGAAATCACAGGTGTGAACCACCACATCCAACAAATAGATATAACAATAGATAATATAATACCGCAGTATAATAACAGATATAATACTATATGCCTTCTTGACTTCATTTTACCAAAAAGTCCATAAGCAGATCTTAATTATTTTAGCTTCAACTAGCTGACTTGAAAAAGCAGCATAGTGAAAGTACATTAAAGATAAACTTTCAAATTGTAGATGACTTAAAATGTACAAATAATAATAGCCTACTTTTAAATGTAAAGATCATGCTTTTAAAATGCAAATTGAGATTGTTAAATATACTTTTATCATCCTTTTCTCTTCTGTGTGAGACACCCAATCAAAAAATCAGAGTCTAAAAGGATTTATTAGGGTCAGATTTTTTTTTTTTTCTGTGCTTGAGAAATCTCCAGTCCTTGTCTCTGGAAGGCTATGCCCAGGGTCATTCACTACAATTGTGCAGGCAACGCACTGAGTAACTTAAAGAGTGCTGTGGATATTGAAAGGTTCTTGTTTGCCTTTGTTTAATGAGTGCCATACCATTTAATTGAGCTATCATTTGAGGAAAACCACCTGCTATCACCCTTCATTCAGCATTTTCCAGGAACCACACTTGGAGGTCATGAACTCTGATTTAGGCTAAACCTGGATAAGACCTTCTGAAAGTGGAGACCTGACGTGTCTGGATTAGATGCCAAAGTATTTGTGAGTCTGTCTCCTTCAGACCTTACTGGAAGGACCACAGTTGTTGTCTTTCCCAAATTAGAGACATTGCTTGGGGGCCTTGACGGAGAAGCACACAGTACCCTGCCTCCACTCAGTGACCACACACAAGTTCTTGGGGAAGAAAGCATAAATGATAACACGATGCTGACAGTCCAGGAGCCAGGTCTCCCTTCCCCTGGGACAGAGACTCAGCTTCCTGTTTCATTTCCAGCCTCTTTTCCATCTCTCTCAATCTGTCCCCCAGACTTGCAAGTGGGCAAGTCATTTCATTTGTCTCCTTGACGCCAGTGACATAATAGTGTTCGTACCACTGACAGTTAGAACCACAACAAGAAAAGGGGGTCCACTGCATCCATTACTACTGGACATTGGTCCCCTCTCTTCCTCTCTTCATTCATTAAGACTGCCATCGCCCAGAGCCTTCCAGCCCCATAGCTGCTACCACCTTGACCAGAACCCCCTAGAAGGTCTCAACCACTTCTTCTCTTAGTCTCAATAACCAATAGATGTCCCAAATACTTGACATAGAATTGCACGTTGTGTGACCAGGTCCAGAGTGGCTCTTGTAGGATGAGGAAGAGGAAGTGAGGTGCTCAAATGTTTCTGAGCAAGCCTTGTATGGGACAGTTGCCCTCTCCCATTGTGCAGAGGCTCATTGGCCTCTCTAAAGTACCCAGTGCTATACACTTTCTCAGGACTGTGGTTCATCCTCATCTTGGTATCCAGGTCACTGAAAAAAAATTCTCAAACTTCATACCCTGGCCAAACACAGAAGAAAAACAACACAGCTTCTCATATCCCAGACCAGATGAGAGCCCTTTCCAGGCTTTTGGGACAGCTGGAAGCTGCCTGGCCTGGCCTGGCCTCCACCAGGCCTCTGCCTTTCCTCCCCTTTGTCTCATGGTTCGGCCAAGGGCCCCAGAGTTGATGTCTGGCTCTCTTACCCTGAGGCCACCCCATCCCTGCTCTATACAACTGCTTTAGCTCCTCCATTTGCCTAACCCCCTTGCCCTGGTGCTTCCCATCTCCCATACTGAAGCTAATGGACAAAAGAGAACACAACTAGCTTTTCTGAAGCAGGAGAGCTGCCCCCAGCTTCCTCTCTGCCGACTGACCTGACCTATTGCTGCTACTGCTGCTGCTGGGAATCCTGGTGCATGCTGGGAAACCAAGTGCATGCCGGGATTTCAGTCAGTTCCTCCATGCATTTTGGGGTTGCTTGGAACTGTGAGTTTCTAATCCATGGTGTGCTCATCTTGAAATGAAGTTAAGAACTTCACAGGAAAAGAAGAGATGCCAGCAATATGGAGAAGGGGAGCAGCACAGATCGAGTGAGGTACCTGAGAACCAGGGATTCTTGGGCCACAAACTGCATAGACTTAGCCAAGGCGATCCAGAACTCAAAGATCCAGAGACGAGTGCATAGGACTGATGTAAAAGTCTGGATTACTGTTAGAGGCAGCAAGATCTAAGTCCTAGGATGAATTAAGGCCCTGCTCTGAAGTCAAGACTCTGCTGGTCCGGAGGAGCAGCTCTGAAGTCAAGACTCTGCATACTGTTGGATCCTGGATCTCAAGTAAATATAATTTCAAGTATGAAGAATAGCCTCTTCCAGGTTGACGGTGTAGCTCAGCTGACAGGGTGCTAGCCTGGAATGTTCAAAGCCCTGGTTCAGATCGCCAGAACCACATAAACCTGACACGATGATGCACACCTACAATTCTAGAACTCAGCAAGTGGAGCCAAGAGAATCAGAAGTTCAAGATCACCCTCATGCACACACACAACAAGGTCAAGGCCAGTTCTGGAGTTGTAAAAACGAAGACAGCAGAAGTCTTCTCCAACCCCTCCCCAGCCTCCTGGCTTCCCGGAAAGGGGGAGAAAGACAAGTCTAAGAAGTTCAGTTGAAGCAAAGGTCAATGATTTACAAATTTGAGTCTTTTAAAAAGTTCAGCTAGAAAGTATGCCTTGGAGCCAAAATAGCAGAAGAGATGAAGAGTCTGGCTGAGACAGAGGGGTCTGGGCATCTGACTGAATCCCAGGCCAGTAATGAGTCTACACCACTAACTGAGCATCTAGACAGACACTAACTGAGCCAGCTTCCCATGTTTGCCTGCCCCTGGCCTGGATGGGTGCCCATCTAGAAAGTATGACTCTTAAAGATGCCCATTTTTGAGGCTTCAAGCTGGAAGGAGACTACAATGTTGGGTGAGGTTATGTTCCTTATCCCAAAAGAAAGACTCGGGTTTCATAAATGCTCTTCAATCTTATTTACTGAAAACAAAGACTACCTACATCCCTGAAAATCTAATGAATTCCCTGCAAAAATCCCATAAGGTCATTTCTTTTCATGGCTCTCTCTATACCCTTCAGACCACTTCTAGATGGCTTACTCTAGAACATGGATTTGCTCTCTTCTCCTTGTCTCACAACTGAAGAGGAAGCCAGGAGAAGCAAGACTTCTAACCAAGCTTTAAGAACATCACTTCCAGTTTCTTTGCCTACCACTCACTGTGTCCATGGCCAGTTCAGACTTCTTGAAACATTCATAAGAAAAAGTATCTCGAAGGAAGTCCATTCTCAGGCTTGCAAAAGGCATTTGGCTACAGAAGTACCAGATCTCTCCAAACCGAAAAACTAGTCCCAAGACTCAAAGTTTGCCCATCAAGACTCACAGACATCCAAAGAAAACTTTGGTTCAAGCAGTCCAAGATGGCGGCAGCGGCAGCAGCAGCAGCAGCAGCAGCAGCAACAGTTCTCAGGAAATCCAGCCAGGCCTCTTCCAGCCTCTGGAGAGAAGGAAGGCTGGCCACCCATAATGAAGCCACAGTGCTTGTGAATTGCCAGCAGAGGTCCTAATGGTGGCCCTTGGTTTCTTGCAGACATTGATGAGTGCCTCTCAAGCCCTTGTCTGAATGGAGCCACCTGCGTGGATGCCATCGACACTTTCACATGCTTATGCCTTCCCAGCTACGGAGGGGACCTGTGTGAGATCGGTACGGCCGTCTCGGCTTCAGCTAATGTTACTAACTGCTGCCCTCCTCCTTCCTTACCCTTCCCTTCTAACCACAGGTTCCAGGCCTGAACTGGAGCCCACAAGTCTACCTGGAGAGCCATTCTGGGGAACACAACTGAGAAGCCTGTCCCCCGATTTCAACGCTTGCCCTTGCTCTTTCCCTCTGGGAGCCTGCCTCTGAAATGTTGGCTGATCTGACTGCAGGAGAAATGCATACTTGGCATCTTGCAGACCTAACCTTTTCCAGGGCTTGCAGACTTGCTGGTGTGACCACAGAACTCAGTGCATGGGTCCCGCTAGGATGACACAGCTGATCCTGGGCATCGGTCTTGAAGAAAATGATGGGTAGGAGCAATGGGTTCTCACCCAATTGGTGGCCATGGATCTTCTCGGCACGATCATGGGCACTGTCTACTTTGCTGTGTTCTCTGTGGGACTTTCATGTCCTTTCCATGTCCCTGGGGAGCCACAATGTTGTGCTAACAGAGCTGCCTTCCTCCTCTTCTCCTGGCATGAGGGCTGTGGGTGATCTACATGAGAGGACTTGTGTCACCAATATGCTCCAATCATGCATGAACAAGGACCGTGCATGCCATTCTCTCTTCATCACACCGTGGCGGCTGCCCTCTGAATGCTACCCTAGCCCATGTTCCCTTTCTTGCTCCCTTTTGTACAAAGCAAAAGTCTGGTCTGCTGGAGCAGTCTTGTTGGAGGCACAGGAGCTGAGTTTCCCCTGGTGGGCCTTGCCAAAGCCTGTGCTCAGCACCTGTAGGCCAGGGACCCAAGGCAGGACCTGGATGACCTCCAGCACTCTCACTGATCATGTTCTCCAGGTTCCTGCCAGCCCCAAGCCTTCCCAAATCAGAAAAGGAGGCTCTAGGCTTTAGGGTGCTGGTATCAATGGCTCATACAGGACTGGAAGTGTAAATTGGCTCAAAACCCTTTTCAATATACTCTCGTTAGAGATCCTTCTAGAAGGCAGCTGAAACTCCTGAGAAATCTCCCTTTAAGCCTGAACAGGGTGAGGAACTAACAAGAATTATGCATTCTTTGGAGGCTTGCCAAGGGTACACATTGATGGGGGAACTTAAGGTTTCTATAGTAAGAGACTGGGACACTCACCTTCCCTGAGGCCTCCTGCCTTCTATCATACACCCCAAGACATCAGGTGCATGCTTGGGGGCCTCAGCTGAGTGGGAATAGAGAGTACAAGGATTTTCCCTCCAGGGTGCCACAAGAGAGAACGGTCTAGAACATCCACACAGGCAACAGCTCGGGAGCTCGTCTGGGAAAGGGAGACTCTGCTGCAACAGGGGCAGAGTTCTGCATCCTGATAGACCTGGAAAGTGATTCCAGAGCCACCCAGCTGGGCCCCAGGCCTGAGTGCCCAGCAAAGCAAGGCTCTGCTGCAACCTGGAATGCAATGCCCCGTAGGGTCTTGTACCTGGTGTCACTGCTTTGTCCACTCCCTTTGGAAGTCTGTCCTATCGTCACAGCCTCTACTGGCATGGTCCTCCCCAGCCAAGCCCGTCTCCTGTTATCTCTGCCCCTACCTGACAAGCTTAGCCCTCAGATACTGAGGTGGCCAAAGCTCTGGCCCTCAGGCCCAGGATACCTCTGTCTCAGTGCTGAGCATCCTCTGAGGCCTCCTTGGCCTCTTTCTAGACCTTTATCTCCCTTGTGGAGCACACCAGTAGGTATCAGTAAGCCCCTCTTCCTCCCAGCCTCTACTCTGCCTCTTTCTTCTTTGGCCCTCCATTCCCCTTCTCTTCACTTCCCAGCCTTGCCAAGCATCCTTAGTCCAAAGGAGACTCCTTCCCCTCAGGGAAATAACCCCATTCTTCCTAGACCAGCGCTAGTATTGAAGCCACCTGGTTGGTATTGAAGCCACCTGGTTGGGAAGCTGCCACACATCCTGAGATATTTGTGGCAGCTCCCAGAGCCTCAGGGTTCTCCTGTCCATATGGAGGCTCCAGGCAGGGTAATGAAAAAGGAAACAGGCTTCCCTCTGTTCAGTGCTCTGGCTCTCACAGAGGAGAGGGAGTCCTGGCTAGGGCATCTTTCCAGACCTGAGATAAAAACTCTTCCATCAGGGCCAAGCTACAATTGTCCACAAGCTGCCACAGAAGGCAGTGAGCTCACAATAACCTCTTCCGGTCCTGATAACCTGACTCCATGTCCCCACTGCTGTCCTCAAAGACCACTCCAGGACTCCAAACCAGACCCTCCTCCAGCGCAGCACCTGCTGTGAGCAAAGCTGCTTTTCCTTTCTCAGCTGCCACCGAGATGTGAAACAAAACAAAGACAGGGCCCCTGGGTCACAGGCCAACCTCTAGGTGGCTTGTAGCTCTTTAAGAGGACAACACAGTGGGCTCTGCTAGAACCAGCTCAGGGACCTGGGGCAGAAACACTTTTCTGGCATGCAGGAGGCCTCAGGCTTCACCCCAGCAATGCACAAGATAGAATTAAACGAACCATAATAACAATTGCAGCCAGCTCAGATCCATCACCAAAGCTTGCTCAGGACCCCCAAGAGACTTATTTCCTGGGGGGGGGGTGTCTCTGGCCTCATCCAAGAGGATGAGGGAAAGAGGGAAAGAGGCTATCAGCCCCATCATGCCCAGCCTCTTTTGCTACCTCCACCTGCTGCCCATAACTCCTTTCCCAGAATCCCTCCCTCAAACACTCTGAACTATGTTTTGCCTTAAATTTAAAAACACCCCACCTGACTGTCCCTTTGTCCCTCAGCCTGCCAGCCCTCTGCCCACCCACTCAGGGCAGGAATACAACCACAGGAGGAAATCTCTGGGCTCAGAGTGCTACATCAGGGAAAGAAAAGATCTGTTTCCAGGTGGCCTGCATGTGGAGGCTCCCAAGAGTTAGTTGTTACTGCTTCCTACTTAGGCCTCTGTCCAGCCAAGCCTGTTGCCTCCCTCCAGGGCACAGCCTTTCAGGTGGACTGAACATAGAGGTCCATGCCACAAGCTGGCCTTGCCCCTCTTCACGTCCCTGACCTGTGTTACAGACCAGGAACAATGCGAGGAAGGATGGACCAAGTTTCAGGGCCACTGTTACCGCCATTTCCCTGACCGTGAGACCTGGGTGGATGCTGAGAGACGGTGTCGAGAGCAGCAGTCACATCTGAGCAGCATTGTCACTCCTGAGGAACAGGAGTTTGTCAACAGTGAGTGTGGCCGGAGCAGCTGTGAAAGCAAAGGGCCTTATGGGTCAGAAATGAGCAGGCTGGGGACTGAGGCTATAGCTCAGTGGACAGCTACAAGCCAGCACAGCAGGAAAGGAGAGGGGAAGAGGGAGGGAAGGAGAGAGGGAGGAAGGAAGGGAGGGAGGGAGGGAGGGAGGGAGGGAGGGAGGGAGGGAGGGAGGGAGGGAGGGAGGGAGGGAGGGAGGGAGACAGAGAAAGGGGGTCCGTATTGGGCATGCTGCAGAGCAGGGAGCTAGAAGATGGTCAAATGCTCCCACAGAGAAAATACAGATTACAGAGACCAGCAACCCCAACTGACCCAGGACAGACCCTGCCAGACAGAGACAGCCCAGGCTAACCCTGTAACTGTCACCTGCCCATGCCAGCCTGAGGACATGTTCCACATATACCACAAACATGCATGTCCTTGGAAGCCAATGGCATGCACCTAGGACCACTTGCTTCCTTCCACCACACCCTCCCCTGTCCATGAGCTCCAGTCCCCAGACAGTCCAGGGCATCCAAGACCAGGTGCAAACCTATCTTCCCTTTCCAGAAAATGCTCAAGACTACCAGTGGATAGGCCTGAATGACAGGACTATCGAAGGGGACTTCCGCTGGTCTGATGGACACTCCCTGGTGAGTTGCCAGATAATAAGAACTGGGATAAAGACCCCCCAAGAACAGCACGCATTCAGATCTCACGCAAACTCACTGAGAAGATAGATGCCTGGCAGGTGGGGGCGCTGTAGGGAGGGATTGTGTCTCTTTCCTCTCTGCCTCTGGAGACCAGCCTGGGGCTGGGTGGATATCATAAGGAAAGGCATAAGATGGGAGAGAGAGTCAGAAGGAAATGAAAAAAAGAAAATGACAGCAAGCCATGATGAAGGCTAGATGACATTTGAGAGAGTTCCCTTATGTGCAAAGGGCTAGGGTCTACTCAAGGCTTAAAACACAGAGATCAAGTGCACAGATGGGCAGTCAGCTACAGATCAGTGGAAAGGGCCTAACAGGTCAGAAATGAGCAGACTGAGGATTTCCCCACCAGGGAATGGATCCTTGGTGGGGTGTGAGCACTGGAAAAGGACCAGAGTCAGGCTATGTAACCGATTCCCTAACCTGGGATCCATGGCATCTAGGATGACCCTGATCAGATGATCAGATTCCCAGAAGCCCTTGCTGCTGCCTTACAACCCAGGTGCTGAGTAAAAGAAGCAAGGGAGGAACCTGATGGGGAAGGAAGTGGGGATCAAGCCAAGCCATACTGCTTCAGCCTGCCCCTTACCATTTTCCTCTCCTTCCACAGCAATTTGAAAAGTGGCGCCCCAATCAGCCTGACAACTTCTTTGCTACTGGAGAGGACTGCGTAGTGATGATCTGGCATGAGAAGGGCGAATGGAATGATGTCCCCTGCAATTACCAGCTGCCCTTCACATGCAAAAAGGGCACCGGTAAGAAGGGGTTAGGAGGGTGTCAGGGAGAGGAATAAGCCCTTCGCTACAAGGGAGCCCCTTGCTACGTGACCTGGAGGGAGTACGCTTGTCCTGGGACTCCTGGGGGCTATGAGAGCAATGTCAAGAAGCCTCTCCTGGCACCAGCATCCCAGAGCCAACAGCAAGAACAAGCTGACTCTGGGGAACCTTCCACAGGGACAAATTGTGGATGAAAGTCATGGGCTAGACGACAGGATCCTCACCTCCATGCACACCACAGTCCCTCAGATGTCAGCAATAGAAAGTCACCCATAATGGCCCCTGGGTGAACCACCCTTTCTTTGGGGCCCCCAAAAATTGCTAGTCACAGAATCAGAGCTGCCAGGCCTGGATTCTTCAACTTTAAGGCCGTGGGTCTCACAGTGCTTAAAGGACACAGCCTCCTGCTCCTACTTGTGGCCTGTGTCCCCAGGCCTCCTTTGGGCTTCACTTTCCCTGCCTTTGTGCATTTTACTAAAGAAGCCACAGGCATCCCACCGGACTGTCCTCTTTCTTTTTCACCTTAACCCCTCCTTTTTATCATTCCGTCATTGCTCAAGGGCACCTTTATACCTTTATATTCCCTTCCTGCCTCCCAATGCCACAGAGGAATCTAGATGTTAGAACTGCATGTCTCGGGATTCTTAGCCCTGCATCCCCCCCACACACACACACACTGCATTCCAGGATCAGCACAGGGAAGCACAACCTGATCTCTTTCTCATCATGCCTTGGGCTCTGGGCTAACCTTGTCTCTGCCTACATGGGCTATCACAGAAGACCTCATGAGACCCCTCCCTAAAAGGCATTTGTCCCTCAGTGGCCTGTGGAGACCCCCCAGTGGTGGAGCATGCCAGGACCCTCGGGCAGAAGAAGGACCGATATGAGATCAGCTCCCTGGTGCGGTACCAGTGTACTGAGGGCTTTGTCCAGCGTCATGTGCCCACCATCCGGTGCCAGCCCAATGGGCACTGGGAAGAACCTCGAATCACCTGTACAGACCGTAAGCATTGTCCCTCTGGTCCCTCACCTGCACAGAGTCAGATTCCACTAACAGGGCCTTTTCCCTTTCCCCAGAGCATAGTGGTAGCTGGTGCTGTCCTGGAGACTTTGTGCCGTGCTAGGGGTTAAGGAGGCAGGGAAGGTACTGGGGGTCTGCTCTGCAAAATGTGTGTGTGTGTGTGTGTGTGTGTGTGTGTGTGTGTGTGTGTGTGTACGTGCCGGGAAGGCCCCTGTTCCCTGAAAGAAGGTAAGAAAACAGTGACTGTCTCCTGAGCCTCAGGAAGTTCAGTGGAATCTCCATCCCAGGGGAGCAGAATGGGAGCAGCCTCAGGTTTCATCCCTAAGCTCGCAGTCCACTTGGAGGGCCCCTGCCAACATGGGAAAGCTAGAAGAGTCTACGCTTGGCCCTGCTTCTTCTCCCACTCACTATTTATTTTCCACCTCCCCCACCAACCTCTGCAGCCACCATGTACCAGCGCAGGCTACAGAAGCGGAGCCTGAGAGCCACACGGAGGAACCGCCCCAGCATGGCCCACTGAGAGAAGCTTCCACCATGTGCCCCAGGATGCTGAGCCCAGAGGTCAGCCAGACCGTGCATCCCAGCCAGATGGTGTCTTCTTCTTGTTGCTTTTTGTCATATAAGGAATCCATTAAAGAAGGAAAAATAAAATGCCCCACATTGTGTGTGCCCCAACTCCCCACATCACCCAAACTACATCTAATTGGTTCCTTCTCCCCCCCCCAAAAAAATGCCAAAGCAAATTTACTGTGACCCATGGACTGAGTTTAGAGACATTTCTTCCATCTCCCACGTGCCTTTCCAGGGACCAGTGCAGGGACAGGGTAAGGAGGAAGGGGTTAAATTAAATAAAGAAGATTATTTTTGTTTGTTTGTTTCCTGACTTTACCCAAGAGCAGTGCAATGGTTGGTTATTTCACCTCCAGAGAAAGCTAGGGAGGCAGGAGGAGGAGAGGCTGGAAGGAGGCAGGGCGGGGGAGGGGGGGGTTAGGGTGACCTCAGAGCATGAAGGACTCAGAAGAGACTAACTATGGCTTAATGTGTTGGACAAAAGGAACCGAGGTCTGTGCCATCTATGAGGGAAGGAGCCTGGGGCAAGGGACAGGCTGGCCAAGAGGAAATGAGGTTGCCTTCCCTCCAGGGCCCCTCTTCTAGTGACCTCTCACCTGGGTCAACCCTAGCAGGTGTCATTCCTCGGCTGGACTGGGTAGGGGCACTTCCTTGCCAGGGTGCTCCGCCGTCCCCTTCCCTCTCCCCACCCCGGGACGGTGCGGGCACCAGTGTTCCGTGCACCTATTTATATTTTTTGAAAACTAAAGATTATGATAATTATAATAATAAAGACATTGGAAGAGATCTATTTCCTTTCTTTTCCTTTTTTTAAAAAAGTTTATTTCTTATTTAAGCAAAAGGGAGGTGACCATGATCTGAAACCTCCACGGAGTCATGCTGTGATCCCGAATGACCCCAAAGTGGTGTGTCCTGTGTGTCCAGTCACATCTGTTCACCTCATTCTGACTGGGGTGACGCCATGTTTGATGGACACCTGGATGAAATACAGGTCTGGTTCCCCGAAGCATCATTGTTGGGGTGAGGAACAAAGACACCCCATGGACCCTTCAGAAGGCACTGGTGCCCCTCCCTCACTAAAGGTGCCTTCGACTCTACTCCCAAGTCCCTCAAAACTGGGCCAGCATGGGGCGAAGGTGGCCAATATGGAAGTCAGACCCACAGCAGCTGGGCTAGCACCTGAGACAGGGTATGCTGTAAGAGAGACAAGGTCAAAACCAAACCAGCACACGGGGCTGCCCAGGGGAAGACGGGACAAAAGTGACCCCACACATACCCTGGGCTGGGATCTAGCCCTGAAACTTAAGGGGACAATGGGTCAGACACAGAGGTCGGCTGGAAGGGAAGGAAGGGAATCATAGCACCATTTATTGGCCAACACCCAGAGGGTCACTTCTAACAGGGACATGAAAAGGATACTACAACTCTGAAACCAGGAGAAGAGGGAACATTCTCCCTTCCCTAACCCTCTCCACAAGTCTAAGGACCCTGTGCAGAAATTAAGAGTCAGCACTTAGCCTCATACCTCCTCGAAGTGGTGGAAAGGGAGCTGGGTTCAGCCACTGCTCCTGCTGGGCACCAGTGTCCCCAGGTTAGGGATGCCAGCTGGGGACTAGAACATGGCAGAGCCTTTTAAGACCCAAGGAACCTCAAATGCCCTAGAGAAGGGTGCCACACGGATTGACAATTGGGTCTGCAAAAAATAAAATCATACTAATATCTTTAAAAATGTTTATGCTGCCAGGTGGTGGTGGCACACATCTTTAATCCAGCACTTGGGAGGCAGAGGCAGGCAGATTTCTGTGAGTTCTAGGACAGCCTGATCTACAAATTGAGTTCCAGGACAGCCAGGACTGTTACACAGAGAAACCCTATCAGGAAAAAACAAAAAACAAAAACAAAATGTCTAAGTTGGGACATATAAAAACAATACAAGTTGGCATTGGTGGCACACGCCTTTAATCCCAGCACATGGGAGGTAGAGGCAGGTGGATATCTGTGAGTTCGAGGCCAGCCTGGTCTATGGAGCAAGGCTCTAAAACAGGACAGGCTCTAAAACAAGACAGAGAAACTCTGTCTCAAAAAAAAAAAAAAAAAAAAAAAAAAACAAGCCAGGCAGTGGTGGCACACGCCTTTAATCCCAGCACTTGGGAAGCAGAGCTAAGTTCGAGATCAGCCTGATCTATAAGAGCTAGATCCAGGACAGGCTCCAAAGCTACACAGAGAACCCCTGCCTTGAATAACCAAAGAAATAAAATAAAATAAAAATACGAACAGTGCTAAACCCACAAGAGACAAGGCAGACCCTTGTGTCAGGAAGTCAGGGGCCAGGATGAATGCATGCTGGCCATCTGCTAGCGCTAGTGGTAACAGTAGACACCATGGCGGGTATGTGGGTCTGGGAAACCGAATGTCCGTACTCCAGGCTCAGGGGGCCCACAGTTGGGACGGGGGTGAACTATGGGGTAGCGGACACTTCCATCTGCCAGCCAGCCAGCATCACAGCGATCCAGGCTGCGGAACTTCCAAGCAGCAAAGAGCTGGCCCACTGTGGAGATCTGTGCGCCATCTTCCTGGCAAGCCTCCCTGGCCTCCAGCAGCGTCAGCTTCTGGGGGTGCTCCAGGTAGTACACCCACCCTGTGGGAAAGTGGGGCATGTGAGTGCTGTAAAGCAGAGCAGGCAGCAGGCTCTGTCACAGGGAGGAACTGCCCTATGGGGGCACCTTCCGGGCCTCATCCACCACCACACCACCACAGGACCACAGTTGCTCTAGTCATTTCTGCACTCCCCAGCTGCATTCTGAGTGGGCACCCCCCTAGACTGGACTAGTCTCTCACCTGCCATTTACTGAGCACCTACTGTGTGAGCACCTACTACGTGCCAGCAGACACTCTTTTAAATAGCTGAGGATGACCTTAAACTTGGACTACACACACACACACACACACACACACACACACACACCGCCTCCATCTCCCAAATGCTGAGATTGCACTATACTGCTCAGTTCAGGAGATACTAGGGGTGGAACCCATGCCTTGTACACACCAGGCAAGAACTCCACCAACCGAGCTACATCCCAACACTACAAGTATTTTTGTTTTGGTACTGAACACTTTTCTGTTTTCGTTTATTTTCAATGAATGATAAGGCCAGCGCTCGGAGAAAGGCATGGTTTGTCTGTGCTGACCCATAGCCCAGTACTCAGAAGATGTCTGACGAATGAATAACCAATGTAGCTGTGAAGCATCAAGAGCAAAGCAGTGAGAACTGCTAAGACCTCAGGGCAAGAGGCAGGCAGAAGCTTCACAGATGAGGAGGCCCTCCCTCAGCTTGCAGAGGACCATCAGGCAGGCAGGTCTGTGCCGGACCATTCCACTCACCCTTGAGGGCAGCTGCGAAGCAGAACACATCATAACGGTGCAGGCGGTGGTGGCGCTGGCCATAGCTGCGAACACCAGGCGCCAGGCCGAGGCCGCCACAGGATTGCCGGGGCAGTGCTATAGGGTACTGCACAGAGGCATCCTGCAGCCAGCCCGCGTTGCACCAGTCCAGGCCCTCCTCCCAGGCACGGAAGAGCTGCTCAAAGGAGGCCACCACAGCGTCCTGCTCCCGGCAGGCCTTTTGGGCCTCATGGAAGTTGAGCTGGTAGCGCCCTTCGCGGGGTTGGTAGGGAAAAACCACGCCTAGAAAGGAAGGAAGGGCTCAGAGGGGTCAGAAGGAGGAAGCCAAAGCTCCCCACCTCCACTGGGATGCACACCACATCCAAAATGCACAAACACCATTGCACCCATCCTCAGATAACTCAAAACCTCCAACCTCCTGTACAAGGTCTTAAGTCCCAAGGCTAGTCTTCCCTTGCCACTAACTGAGCAGAGTTCCCAGAAAATACATACTGGCTTGTGAGGTAATTAATCCATCAAGTGATGTCTCAACTATAGGATAGGATAGAAGATGAGTCCGCCCTCCCCCTGCCCAGTCCTAATATATTTTAAATTAATTATAGACTGCTTAAGATCCCGACACATGCCCACAAGTCACTTCATTCCCGTGGTTCAGCACAGTACTTGGCCTGCAGTGAGCTCAAGGCTTGGATTTTGAAACTTTCTGCATTTGGGACACGTGCATACTTTTGATTTATGAGTTGGTCTATTTCTCTGTTTGTGTTTTTATTTGTTTGAGGGCATGTGCATGAAAGTCAAGGGACAGCTTAGGGCAATCAGTTATCTCTTTCCACCATGTGGGTCCTGGGAACTGAACTGAAATTGCCAGCCCTGGGTCACAAGTGGTGTTAACCACTGAACCATCTCACCAGCCCATTCAAATAGATTTAACTTTGTAGAGGAGGGACCACAGATAGGAAAGGCCAACTGTATGTGTCATCAGTGCATTAGTGTGCAAATTCCTTTGGGGGGGGCGCTGTGCTCAATGGTCAACTTGACACAAGCTAGTCTGAGAGGAGGGAACCTCAATTAAGAAAATAACCTCTGTACGATCAGGTTATAGGCAATCCTGAAGGGCATTTTCTTAATTAGTGATTGATAGGGGAGAGCCCAGCCCATTATGGGTGTTGCCATCCCTGGGCATCCCAGGGGCTGCCATCCCTGGCTCTCTAAAGTGAGCAAGCCATGGAGATCAAGCCAGTAAACATCTCCCCTGCATGGCCTCAGCATCAGTTCCTGCCTCCAGGTTCCTGCCCTGTTTTTGAGTTCCTGTCCTGACTTCCTTCAGTGATGAACAGTGCTGTGGAAGTGCAAGCCAAATAAACCCTTTCCTCAGGGCTTCATTTCTGGTCATGATGTTTCATTGTAACAATAGAAACCCTAAGAAAAGGACAGAGTCTTGTTGTGTAACCCAACTGGCCACAAACTTAGAATCCTCCTGCTTCAACCATCCAAGCACTGAGATTACTGTCATGAGCCACCAAGCCTGGCTTCTTAGTGCAGAAATTTCTTAGTAAAACAAAAGAAGCTGGGTGTGGTGGCTGATAGCAGCACTCAGGAGACCAAGACTGAGAAGTATCATAGTGTAAGGTCATCCTGGCATACAGAGAAAGGCACGCCTAAAAACTTCAGGAAAAGGGGTGGTGAAGGGTCCCTAGGTAAAAGGGTCCTGAGGCCAGGGGCACCCTGGGACAAGAGGCTCCTTCTTTGTGACCTTCCTGACAAAGCCACATGTTACTCTCAAAGGTTACTACTCTTGCAGGATGTGGTGGTTCATACTTGTAACCCCAGCACTCAGGAGGCTGAGACAGGAGGATTATCATGAGCTCCAAGAGCAGTGTGGCCCTCAGAGTGAGATCCTGTCTCAGAAAACAAAAGCACAAATAAACCCACATATTGTGCATGCCTGGAATTTTACTTTATAGAAAGTCAAGGTTCATTTTTGTTGTTGTGAGCTGGGTTTGAAACTAGGATTTCATTCACACTAGAGTCCCCACTGATGTATATCCCAAGCCCAGTGTAAAGATTTTAAGCATCATTCGGTTCATATCCAGTCAGATGAATCCAGCCTTAAGGAACAAGGGTGACTCTAGGGCCCAGGAGGAAGTCCTCCTTGGCTTGTGCTGTTTAGAAGCAGAACCCTGAATAAACTTCACTCTGGCCAGGAACCTGGTACAGTCAGGCTGAGGGAGCAGCAAAGCTCATGGGCCTCAACTGGATGGCGCGTGGGGGTTGTATGCCTGGTCCTGCCCTAAGTTCCCATTCTTTGCAACCCTAGGAATGAGGAAAGTATTGAGGACTCCCTGTCTCTCTAGACTGGCCCTGATGACATTTCTTTCTGATAACCCAGACTTCAGAATGTACAGTTTGGCCCTTCTGAGTCACAAGTTAGGACCCGTAGGCTGCAGAAGCAGAGATGCTACAGACTCAGGGGACTCTTTTCCAGGAGGCAAGTTCACTCTCAGCACTAAAAGCAGGTAGCAAAGGAACTGCCTTGATTTGCCTGACCATTGCCTTGTCTGTACTTGAGTGACCCAGGGCTCCAGGGATGAGCCTTGTGCAGGGGCCAAGGTTGGAGTGGCTAAGATGAGGTTAGAGAAGAGAGATGAAGGCATACTGCCCCACCCAAGACACAAAGGAGTCAGAACAACATAGAGATCTCAACCTGGATCAGTGACAAACCATTTACCTAGAATGGCCAAGACCCTGGGTTATCCCCTGCCCCAAACACACACTCACTCACTCACACAATTTCATACTTAAATATGAAAATCTAACAGCAACAGGCCTGCATTCTGAATCGGCATCATAACTAGCCTGAATTAAATGGCTTTCTTTACACAAGATGGAGTTCAGCAGTGCAGCCCAGGCTCTACAGTCCCTTCTGTCACCCACTGGCCCTGCCTTGTTCATCTGTCTTGCTGACTAACCCTGCAAGAACCTCGGTTCTCGGTCCAATGAGCTGTGGAGCCCGCTCCCATTTCCCTCTTTCTGAACAGGACTGAACAGGAAAGAATAGGAGGCAACGGCTTCTGAGAGTTGCTCCCTGGGTTCAAACACTTATCAGCTACATGGTAAGGCTTACCTATCTCTCTGTTTCCTCATCTGGAGAACAAGAGTCATGATGCTATAATAACTTCCTTTTAGGGTTGCTTTGAGACTTAGATGTGCTTACCTGTGCAAAGTATAAAGGTCTATGCCTTCTCTGGGTCCTCTCCCCCTCCCTTGGGTCCCAGTGGCATCTGTCATGGCCTCACCCCGAAGCTCCAGCTCTACCAGGCCACTTTCGTCCTCCAGCCCGTCAATGACCTCGCAGCGGTAGCGCCCAGAGTCCTCCAGCCGCAGGTCCCTAAGCTCCAGCGAGACTTCTTGCTGTTGGCCCTGCTGCAGTTGCACTCGCCCTTGGTAGTCCCCGAAGGAGCGGTGCCTCTGCCCAATGGCCACTAGCACATCCTGCTCCGGAGATCCATTCTCTGATAGCTTCCACCACTTAACACGCACGCGTCTCGGGGATGCCAGGGCTGGCTCATAGTGGTAGTGGCAGGGCAGAGTCACATTGGCTCCTGGGTGACTGAACAGGGACTCCTCAGTCGTCTCCACCACCAACTTCACTCCATTGAATAGGCCTGGGGGCAAGGTGGGGCACAGATGCACCAATGGTCTTACAAGGATCACCCATACCCTCATCCCAAGCCCCTCCAGGATGCAAAAAGAGCCACCTGCCCCACCCCTCCAAGTGCCTGCCGCTGCACACCTCCACATATCCACTACCCGGCCATGTGACTGTGTGCCTGCTTCCACTGAGCTGTGTGTGAGGGCAAACACCTGTAGGAAGGCTGAAATGCCTGACCCACTGTGCCTGTCCTGAGGCTTGGTACCAGGAGCCCCTTGTTGAGTCCACCTTCTCCAGGACATTGCCAGTCACTACGTGCACAAGGCCAGCCTTGCCTGCCTAGAGCAGGAGAGACCATGGGAAGCAGAGTGCATCCTCCTCAGCTGGTGTCATCCTACACTAACCAACCGTGAGGTGGCCCTCTACCTAACAGCAGGTCATCTGCAAGTCCTAAGATGGGACAGTTAGGAGACAGAAGGGACCTGAGGAAGAACAGGACCTCTCGCTCTCCTGCTTTGGATTTCTGACTCTGCCTGACTAGCAGGAGGCATCTCTATCTCTGCAGGGCAACTACGGCTGCCCTCTCTGAGAAGCATCACCAAGAGATCAAAGCACTGAGACCAAGAGCCTCAAGCCTCTAACAACCACCCATGGGTCAGAAAGCAGCGTGGGAGAGGAGGAGGAAAGGATGTGAGAGCCAGCAGAAGGGGAGGAGTTTTGTCTTCTGGACAGGATGAGGCTATTGCGCTCAGGAACTCACAGATGCTGTGCCTACCTGTGGTCACCTGCGCAAGGTCAAGCCAGTCAGAATTCTGGCATAGGGGCGGGAGATGATCTCCGGTCCCCACCCCTTACCAAGCAGATGTTGGCAGTTGTTGCTGGGGAAAGAGAGTCATTTTTCCATTGAGGACATGGCCCTGATAGAAATCCAGTAGACAGCCCCACACAGGAGAACATATGGGTAGCATTAACTGGACTTAATGGGGCATTAAAAAAATAGTATATACCTTTAATTTTAGCACTGGGGAGGCAGAGGCAGGCCAGTCTTTGTGGGTTCAAAGCCAGCCTGGTTTGCATAGCATGTTTCACGCTGCTGTGGAGATATATTGAGACCATTATCCAAAAAGAAAGACATGAAGTTGGGGGGGTGACATTGTGAGATACAGAAAAGTTGGAGAAGTAGATGCGATCATATTTCATTGTATATCTATATGAAATTCTCAAGAGTAAAGGAAAATGGGGGGACTAATGTCTTAAAACAGCTATTAAGCCATGCCTCAACTCCAGCCTCCTTGTCTTCTTGTGACCCTTGTGTACATAAGGGTCCCTAAGATGGATGCCTTTATCTCTACCAGCACTCCCTTCCCGAGCTGCAGGTGCTCAGGGTTCTCCTCAAGGACAGAATTCCCCTTGTACACTGAATAAGGAGGTGGGCTGCCAGACCAGCACATCCCTTTCCTAATGTCTGGGCTCAGCTGTACTAGGTGGCTTCATGACTCTCAGATCACATATTACAGCAACTGCTGGGACCCTCAGGGATGCTCTCCCAATACCCACACTAATACACTGCAGCTCATCTTATCCATCTGCTAAATCAATGAACTCTGACCTGTCCTAAAATTCTTTTTGCTGCATAGTATGGCAATAACTGAGAAGACAACCACACCTACCCCAGCCCTCCCCACCCCTCCCCCACTCCTATCCCACCCCTACTTCTCCCCACCCTTACCCCACACCTTCCCTCCCACTCCCATCCCTCCTCCTCCTCCAAGACTCTGAGGGATACTGGGGATACACAGTCCCAAAGAGAAGTAGGTCGAAGGACCAAAAGAAACAGAGCACTGGCCCACTGGGCTGTTACCGGGTATGCTGTTAAGCAGCCATGTTTGGGGCGGTTTGCTCTACAACAAACGGTAATTGACAAGTAAGCATGGTGGTTCCTGCCTGCAATCACAGATCTGGGAGGTGGAGACAGGAGAGTCAGAACCTCAAAACTATCTTCAGCTACACAGAGACTTCAAGGCCAGCATAGGAAGCTAGGCATGTAGCTCAGTGAGGACAGTGCTTGCTTACCATGCACAAGCCCTGGGTTTTGTCCCCAACAGTTCATCAAAACCAGTATAAAAGTGCGCCTGTAATCCCAGCACTTGGGAGAAAGAGTCAAAAGGATCAAAAGTTCATGGCTGTCCCCAGCTATATATCAAGTTTGATGGCAGCACAAGCTGTGCGAGTGTCACACACAACACACACACACACACACACACACACACACACACACACACACACACACACACGCACGCACGCACATGCAAAGCAAACAAACCAAAATAATAATAATAATTTTAAATGCTAGCTGCCATGACAGCCAATAAGAACTTCGTCAAGGGACAAGACAGATACAACAGATACAGTGAGTGCCCTGTCTCAAGTGTTCCTGAGCCCTCTTCCTTCCACAATGGCCTCCAGAGAACACAGCACACCCTCCTTTTCACAGTCTGGGCCAACTGTCGACCAGGGCTGCTCCAAAAGACCCAGCTATTCTGACCAAGGCAGGAGACTGTCAGAGCTCAAGATTCAAATGACAGAATTCCCTGAGCAACAGAACTAGGTTGATAAGATGGAAGTCACTGCAGTGACACAATGACTATTATCTCAAAAGTCCCCTACCCATCTGGGGTTGGAATGTAAAAAAAAAAAAAAACAACAACAAAAAAAGTCCCCAGCCCGAAGCCACCCAGCCCGAACAGGTACAACTGATATTCAGATTCGCATCTCTGTGACTCCAATGTCCCTTCTGCAGGGGAGACCCAGGGGTGGTGACACTTGGGATGGATCTCAAACTAGCTGTTCTAGGAACAAGGGCCACCCCAAGAGAACTTGGTCCCATGTCTATGGTGCCAACAAACTCAGAGCATCTAAACCTTCTCATCCCATCTTAGAAGCAAGGCTGATTCACCCTTGGAGTCCCAGACAGGGAGGATCCTGCTGTCTCCACCTCTGCCTGAAACCTACATATCACAACAAGAGCTGGGAGACAGGCCTAGGAGCCACCCACCTTCCCCGTAGCCATCACCCAGGGTCTTGCTATGCAGGCCATTGGAATAGTAGAAGCCATTGTAGAATGGAAGGCCCAAGACGCAGGAAAGTGGCAGCAGCAAGACAAGGAACAGCAGGCTCATCCTGGCCAGGATGGTGGCAGTGCCACGGTGTCTTGGATGAGGCTGGACCCAAGGGCAACTACAGAGAGAAATAAAACAAGCCAATTACAGAAGCCCCACTACAGGAATCTGGGATTCCCCCGTTTGTAGACTCTCACACACTCATTCAACCAGTGCATTGTAGAACAGTTCCACATGCCAGGTGCTGTCCTCAGAGCACAGTGGTCAGCAAGAACAAGCTAGACGAGGTGTCCACTTCGTAGGGGAGAACTGTATCCATGGGCAATTAAGCTCACGAGAACGCCCAAGCAGTTAGAATCTCCAAGGTTATGAACAGCACCTTTTAAGGAAAACAGAGGAGACCAAAATAGAACATTCCAGGGCGGATTTCATGTTTAGTAACAATAAGTCTGTACCACAAAAACTTGTTTCAATGCAGAAGTGTCTGTGTGGGGAGGCCTATGACAATGCGACATTTATTTTTAAGACGACAGCAAGGTCAAAAAGCATTTGAGGAGTAAGACGCACATTGGGTAAAGACACCGCCTGTGCAGAAAGAGTTCAACCTCTGGAAGCCATGAACTCCGGAAGGTGGAAGAGAATCAACTCTACAATATTGCCTAACCTTGATGTGTGCTCTGTGCCGTGTGTATGTGCATACACACACATATATAAATATTTTTTAAGAAGTGAGGTTTTTGGGGGGGTGTTGTTTTATGAGACTGATGCACTCCTACTGTGATAATGAAGCTCCTTGGATTGTTATTTTAAAGAGGATTTGATGTAGTTAGTGAGCTTGCCACAGAGCATGGTTTTAACTCCTGATCATCCTGCCTCTATAAAGTCTTAGCAAAGTATGATACTTTAATATATTTTTAAAAACAAAACAAACAAACTACAGCCCATAGGCCAGCTGCCTCCTGAGTGCCTACCAACATGGCTCCCCAAACGCTGTTTGTGCACACCTATAATCCCAGCACCAGGGAGATGGAAGGGAGGATCAAGAGTTCAAGGCCATCCTGGATCACATATGCAGTTTGAGGCCAGCCTGGGCTACACAAGACCCTGTCTAAAGATGGGAGCACCCAAAGGAATATTGAAGCTGAGCAACTTTCAGGGTGGAAAGGACAGAATGGTCCTAGTAGGGCACAGGCATCACAAGGTGCAGAGGCCAGGGAATGCTCTCCACTCGTTCCCATGCATCTCCAGTGGCAGCACATATCCAACCCTGTGGGTCATTGGCCTGCCCGCTTCCAGCTGGATCTTTTCAGTGGGAAGCATGGGCAAGAAGTGGAAGAAAGAAAACAGTATTTCTTCCCCACTCCCTCCCTGACGTAGTGATCACATCCTCTCAACAGGGACAGAATCATCTGTTTTATGCCTATCATTGCTCTCTAGAAGTGATCCCTTGATTGAAATCTCCCTGTTGCAACCATCTGGAGTGAACTCTGCTTCCTGTCTAGTCCCTTACTAACATGGGAGAAGGAGGGAGCAGTCAGTAGGGACTCCCAGTGCCTTAGGAGGAGGTGAGCCTGATGCCTACTCTCTGTCCTGATAACTGCAGATGAAAGCTTGAAGTAGATGAGTTCACATCTCAGGAACACCCTTCTAGAGGCAAGCAGGAGATAGGCAGGCGGAAGGCAGGCTTCCATGCAGCAAGAGCAGAGTGCCCACAGGCCCTTTGCAAACAGAACTGTATGATTACTGTGGAGGAATGTGGAAGGAAGCTCATGGTGTCATTTGTGACAAAGCAAAACAATTGCCACATTGATTGCAAACATGTGGCCTTATGAGAATGTCTGTGTACAAGATGAGAGGAGGCAGGGGCTCTGAAGGAAGGGAAGAACGAAGGGAGGGAGGGAGGGAGGGAGGGAGAGAGGGAGGGAGGGAGGGAGGGAGGGAGGGAGGGAGGGAGGGAGGGAGGGAGGGAGGAGGGAGAAGAAAAGACGGGGAGAATGCAAAGCAAATATTGGCCTGTGAGGGTGACCAGACTCTAAGGGAACTTGTTTACAGAGCAATTAGTTCTTGCTGGAAAGGAGGAGTAGATGCACAGAGAGCTGGGGTTTGAATTCTCTCTTCTTCCACGTATATGCAGAAAATCTGAGGTCTAAACTTAGTTACTGTGCTACACACCAGAGTCGGGACAGAGGACAGAACTTTGCTGACTCAAGACAAAGCCTCCTGATCAGGAACCGGAAGGTCCCACTCTCCACTCTGTCCCATTGCTCTTCACTGTGTGACTCTGAGCTATGTCTGCAGCGGTGAGGTGGAGATCATAACCCTCACCGAGTGTGCTTCTCCATAGCAGGCCCCAGTTTGCTCCTACACTTCCAGGATTCCACATACGGGCAAAAACACTATATGAGAAAAAGCCGCCAGTGCAGTGTCTAGACCTTTAATGAGGCCTAGTGGAGAGGCCATATTCTGATGTCCTTTCTCCAACCTGCCCGTTCCACAGCAGCTAAATGCAGAGACGAGACTCACAGCCACCCTGCAGCCTGGACATCCTCTACCTACAACAGCTCAGGAACAAGCACCCTTGAATTTAAACCGCCAACATTGAGTATTTGTGAACACAGCTCAGCCTCACTGTGTTGAAGGCCCTCACTCACTTCACGCTGTTACAGTTCCAGTGTGACACACCTCATAAGCTGCGTGTATAAATACTTGGTCCCCATCAGGTGGTGGCATTATCGAGATTGTGGAATGCAACCCAAGCACAAAATCACAAAACTTACTGAAAATATTATGAGATCTGGGGATTTGCTGTGCCGTATGTGTGCAGGTGGCCATGGAGACCACAGGTGGTGTTAGAAGATCTCCTGTAGTGGGAGTTACAGGCAGTTGTGAGCCACTCAATATGAGTGCTGGGAACTGAACTCAGGACTTCTAGAAGGACAGAAAGTGCTCTTGACTGCTGAGCCCTCTCTCCGGCCCTATGCCTTTTTGTTTTTCATATTTATTTTTTCTATTATTTGATTGTGTGCTTCTCAAACATGAACTATGTAAATGACCATGTCACATTGCAGTGTCAAAAGGTGAGACACACTTGCGCTGATCTTAGACAGAGGAAGTGGGATTATGGAGAGTGACCCACCCTAGCTCCCCCCCCACATCTGTCTACTTACCATGATACAAGGAACAAACAAGCACAATTACCTCCTGCAAGGTGATGACCAGTTACATCATGCTCCCACTGTTCCCGTCGCACCCTTCATGCCATCCTCACCACGATAGACTGTATCCCCACAAACCGTGAGCCAGTCCCTTCCTCCTTAAAGCTATTTCTTGTCCTGTATTTGGTCACAGCCTCAAGGAAGAATACATACCAGCTGCTAGAATAACAGCAAAAGCATTCGACTTTCATGAGCGCTTACTATCTCACCGAGAACTCACTACGACCTTATGAGGTTATCAGTGTCTTTGTTTATTTAATGTATTTTTGAGACAGGGTCACCTATATCCCAGGCAGGTCTTGATATCCTGACTATGTATCCTGACCCTCTTGCCTCCACCTTCCAAGGGGGTTACAATAGTGCTGGGCCTCAATATAGGGCATCAAGTAAGCTAAGCAAGTGCTCTACCAAGCTATGTCCCAGCCCAGTATGTGGGAGTCCGTTCCATCTTGACTTAAGGTCAGAGAGTTCAAACGTATTCTTGCCAAAGGTGTCACTACTTGATGCCTTGATCTTCAAGACCAAACAACACAGGAGTTTTGACTTAGCATGTGGTTACTAGATGTCTTGATCATTAAGGAGGTTATTGTGCTTGTTTGTTCCTTGTATCGTGGTAAGGAAGTCTTTTGCCCTCCACTTTTGCTTGAGAATAAACTCGGGGCTATGAGAATAAACTCGGGGTTGCTGTGGTATTCACTGAGGGCCCTCCCAACTCTATCTGCTGTCTTTTGTCTCTTTCTTTTCTCAGTCCTCACTCCCCCTTTCAGTCACGTTTGACTGGTCGGCTGGTACTGACACCAGTGTTCCTGCTTTACAAAGGAGAAAGTCAACAAAAAGACTGCCCAAGGTCATCCAGCTTGGAAGTGTAGGTCAGAATTTAACTGGAGTCACCATGCTAAATGCAGTGAGAAGATTGTGGGGAACATATGAGTGCCTGCTGCAGAGCTCTCCCTAGAAATCATTTCCTTTCCCTTCCGTTAGACTTCAACTCGGAAACCAAGAGGGAAACAGGCTGAAGCATCAGAGGCTTGTGGATATAAATAGAACTGGGTGGCGCATGCCACCCCAGCCACTGCCCACCCTGGCCCCTTAGCAGTTTACATGGTAGACCAGTTGCCTGATACGCCAGATGCCCTAGATTATTATCCCCTCTTCTATATTGCGTTTTTAAATTCAGTATTGTCTTGGCATTTCTTCAGCTTATTCCTGGTTTTATTAGACAGCTTCAGGGGCTAAATTCCTTTGAGCCAATCACATGGGTCTGCTATCCTCACCTTTAGCCAGTATCCTTGAGTTGCGATGGTGAAAGTTGATCTGGGCATTCAGATTAGCAAGGATTCTGAAGCAACCCCACCTGTTTGCTTCCTGAGCTCTGGACAGTGACCCCCAAGCGTCTGGGTGATAGGGCACACCTGTGGATATACTGAAGTCAGGTGCCTTCATCAGAATTCACACAACAAATTGCTCCTCAACAGTCAGAAATCTCCAGACAGTCAAGAATTGGGAAAAACTGCTGCCAAGTCAACTCAACTCTCCATTACATTCACCTTGTTCCCCTTCTCTCTTTCAGTAATGGAGAAGGTAGCCAAAGCTCAGAAACACCTGGAATTCCCTCCAGCACCACAGAGTATGAGTTCCCAAGGCTGGCAGCCTCTCCCAGCCTCAGAGACCCTGGCAACACTCACAACCTCCAGCCTGGCCCCAGACTAGCTCCCTAGTTTTTAAATGAACTTCTACATCTAGCACCTCCTACAGCCCTCCCAAGAGTCCCCACATCATAATTTTCAAAGATAATTTTACTCTCTCCATTTAATCCGCAAGTGAGCCGTGACACAGAGACATAAGTACCCAAAGGCCACACAGCCATGAAATGACAGAGGTAGGATTCTTTTTAGCTGGTGTGAATTATGAGCTGTCCTCCAACTGTCTGTGCATCTTCCTAGCCACAGTTACACACACCAGTGTCAGGATCATCATCCCCATTGAACAGTCAAGAAAACTGAGGCTCAGCAGTGCTAAGATACACACCTAAAGTTACTCTTAGGAAGATGAAAAAGCTGAGATCTGACCTCATTTCCTTAACAAATATTCTCCCATGCAGCTGCCACAAGCTAGGTGGAGTTTTAGGCAATAGGGATGCAAAGCAGAGTGCTCCTGGGTTTCACAGTCTAAGAAAACTAATGGCAGGCACAGATGTGCCTGCAAATGATAGGGGAAGATGGAGCAGGGAGACAGGTGTTTCTTTACTTTCAAAATAAGGCCTCATGTAGCCCAGGCTGGCCTTGAACTCTTCACATTACTTAGGGCAACCTTGAACTTCTGACCCTCCTACCTCTACCTCTCAAGTGCTGGGATTATGGATCTGTGCCACCATGACCAGTTTATGGGGTACTTGGAACCCAGGGCTTTGTTGAGTGCTGGGCAAGCACTCTACCAACCGAGCTACAGTCTGAGCCCTGGATGTTCCTTGACCGTAGATCAGGAAGACAGTTGAGAAGACCAGAGCCTTGAGAATCCTGCAGGGAGAGCTAACAGAAGGAAGAGTTCAGAAACCACAACCCCAGAGAACCTAGGCAAAAAAGAGGACCCTAAGAGAGACATATATGGATCTGCCTAGGAAGGAGAAAAAGATAAGATCTCCTGAGTAAATTGGGAATGTGGGGGGGGGGGTGGAATGAGAGGGAATGAGAATGGGGAAAAATGTACAGCTCAATAAAAAATAAAATAACAATTAAAAAAAAAAAGAGTTCAGAGGCCAAAGGGCCTGGGTCCCCAGGGACATCAGGAAGTGATGTCCATGTGGAGGCCAGAGGCTCTGTCACACTTTCCCTTGACTTTTTAAGAAGGGAGACATAAAGAATCATCAGAAGAGGTATGGCACGAATCTGATTTACTGTCTCCAAAGTGGCTCTGGGAGATTAGTGGCTTCCAATCAAATGTGCATCATCAAAACCCTTCCACACCAAACACAAAAACAGCCCCTCCGCAGCCCTTCTGACCTCAGCGGCCCTGAGCACCCAACTCCATTTACGCCTGATTTTATTAGCACTATGCAAGTGGCAGGTGGGATGCTAGCCCTGAAGCTGTGCAGCCTTCTACCAGGAAGTTAGCAGGAGAAGATGTGCCCGGTGCCCAATAACCACTCGACAGGGCAGAAATCATAAAACCCTAAGATTCAATTAGACTTGATGGCTTTGAACCCTGGCTCTGCCACCAGCTGGGTGACTCTGAGCAAGTCATCTGGACTCTTGGAACAAAAGCCCTCCACCTTCTGAGCACACTGAAACTTAATGACTGAAGACATGGGCAGCCCCCGAATGCTAAGATTAACCACAGAGCAGAAGCCTAGATGGGAGTCCGAAACAATGTCTAAGCCCCTCTATCACTATTGCGCCTCGGTTGTATGCCACCCTATCTCAGCTACATTCAAGCAGCAACTGAGCCATTGATAAGTATTAGCTCCCTAAACACCAGCAGAGGGCAGGATTGCCCCCCAGATACATCAGGCCAGTTCAGGAAGGAATTTGACATCAACGCCCCAATAACAATCAGTTTTTTAATCAAGCCTTTGAAATTCTGCCATCACCGGTCAGGTTCTAGAGGAGGCCATAGAGGGGCGTTTTCCTCTGGCATTCCAGGCCTCCTGGTGCAAGTCTCTGGAGGGAGGCAGGGTGCCTTGAATAGTCACCCCTCTCTCACATGACAGAAGCATTCCCTGGGTCAGCACTAGGGAGGCTCTTTACCAAACAGGATCGCTGGCAGCCCGTGACTACCCAACGAGCTGGGGGAAGGGCTGGGCCCAAGTGCCTGCCCTCTCCTTCATGGCCTCCTCCATAGGAGAGGCCAGCTTGCACCCAAGGTTTGCCTCCGTGCACTCCTGTCCCTAGGGCCGGCACTCCAGGTGTTCGCCAGGACAAACCTGAGTTTATCCCCATATGTTCAGAGTGGACTAAAGGCACACATCCTCAAGCCATCCCCACACAGGTTGTTCCCAGTTCCCACTCCCTCCATCTCTCCGGTGGCTCCCGCTGCGTCCCACGGAAGCCTGAAACAGAGCTGGTACCGACCCATTGTGACAGTGGGAGCAAGGCAGAAGGCGACAAACTTCACTATCCCCGGGGCTCACTGCGGTTTTACCTCCTGGTATCTCCCAAAAGGGTCGCGCACAAATCAGCCCGTATGATAAATGAACTCCTCAGTTCCCAGTTCCTTCTGCCCCCTGTTCCCTGTCTCCCACCCCCTACCTTTCCCGGCAACCGCGGGATCCCCTGGGTGGAAGGGAGAAACTTGCATGCACAGAGCCCCGGACCACAGCCACCCCAGCCACGTGTACCGTTCCCAGCAGGCTCTTCAACGACTCAAATGCTTGGGGCCCCTGAGACACGCTGAGGCCATGGGCTGTCCAGGTCTGAAGTAGCAGAAAAATCTGGGATCTTGAATGGCCCCAAAGGAAGCTGCTTCCAACAAACCTTGCGTTCCCGGCGGACCAACCCCTTAAAGGTACACAGCCCCTTTCCCTCCTGGCCCCAAGGGAGCAGCAACTGTCAGAGCTGGAGTCCAGACCCCAAACCTGGAGCTGCAGGTTGACCGGCTGACCGGCTGACCGAGTTGTGAGTAACAAAGCACATGTTGGGGAAGGAGTTCAAAGGGAGGTGGCACAGAAATGTTTGTAGAGGTGGGAGGTCCCATTAAAAAGTCTGGGCTTCTAAAAAAAAAAAAAAAAAAAAAAACCTAAGCACTCTGGGGGTGGGCTGGGACTGTACCACATGGTTCAAGAGGAGTAAGTAATGCTTGCCTGCTTCCTGTAGAATGCTGAGCAGTGTCAACCTGCTGTCAGAGGTTGGGCACACAGAGTGCTAGCCACACACATAGACCTGCCCCTAGGAGGCCCTGGGGTGGGAGTGAGTAAAGATAGGATATGGTGCTCCTCTTGCAGAACTGCTAACAAATGCCCCACAGGCAGCCATTCTCAGGATGCTTCTGTTTGGACAGCATGTTTTCTTTCCTGTCTGCATGGCCTGTTTCCTCAGCAGGGAAACCTAAGGAGGTGCTTCAGCCAGAGCTAGGAGAAAAGCCACAGAGTCAGGAGGCCAGGCTTTTCTAACACACCTCTAGATAGGTGTGTGTGTGTGTGTGTGTGTGTGTGTGTGTGTGTGTGTGTGTGTGTGTGTGTGTGTTTTCCAGCCAGACAAGCCAAATCACAGCTTCTGTTTAGTGCCTCTAAAATGAATACCTGGCCTATAGACCAAAGGGAGCTGTTAAGGTTCCCCTGCAGGTTAGGTAGATGAAGCTGTCCCCTGGGCGGAGAGACTGATACAGAAAAGATAAGTACCAGTGAGGGGTCTCCCACAAGCCTCTGGGGCTGTGGATGGGCCAGGCTTGGCATTAGTGCTCTCTGCACATTCTCCTTTAGTTCCAGCAATGTCACAGACTCAGCCTTCTTTTTTCCATTCTGTAGGTGACCAGAAGCCTAGTGTCACCCAGAGCTGGGATATGAACCATGTTTGTCTGCCTTGAGGAGCCTAGGCCCCTGGCAGAGGCAGGGTAGGTGCTGACAGCCTCTAGTAGGAGCACACCTGTGGTCAGCCGGAAGGGCCTATTGTCACAGCACATGACAGGGTGGTCAGGAGGCAAAAGAGAATACCAAATGTGGTTATCTAGAGTGCAGACAGGAAAGGAAGAGAAAACAAAACTCAAAGTGGGGGACTCTAGGCTGGGATCCCAGAAAGCAGGCTTTCTTAAGGCTATGGCCAACTACAAAGGTAGGAAAAGGGACCAAGCAACAAGCTTGGACAATACTCATCTTCCACACCAGGTGGGGTAGGGGGCTTGTGCTACCATCCACCCACCTGCCCCACAGCCCAGCCAAAAAGACAGAAATAGCTCTGTGGTCTGAACCAGGTGACAGATACAGTGAATTCCCAGGAGACAAAGGCATCCCAAGCAGTGTCAGAAATGATGTGGAAAGGATGGTTTTCACATGGCTAGCTGGTCCCAGCAGGGCCTGGGGTAGTGCCCTGAGGAGGGAGGACTAAGGCCAACAAACCCCAGAAAGACTAGATTCTGAAATTCAACCCACACAAGTCCCGTGGAGGGGGTGGAGATGCCCCTGGGGTTGAGCACATTCCCATCCCTCGATCATGGGGAGAACCACCACCGAGCCTCTCACTCTGCCCTACCCACAAGCCCTGGCATCAGTGGGTCATTCTCAGCAACACTTCCGGGTGAGTCTCTGATGTGCTTCCAGATACACCTGGCAGTGGATGTTCTCCTGCTCCCCAGAGAGCCATAGTACCGGAAGCCTGGCTGGGACGCCAGGTGGTTTCATTCAGACTTTCCCCAGCCAGCTAGCCACCCCTCCCCAGATGGCCAGGGCACAGGTCAGCACAGCTCCTACTACAGCCCCCGGCAGAGCAGAGGCCCCCTTCCTCCCACCAGTGGCCTCTGGGAAGTGGCATGCTCTTGACCACAATCCCTATTTGGTTTCCTTATCCCTTCCTATCCTTCCACACTGCTCCCTGCCCAGCCCACCAGGGCCCTCTTTCTCTCAAAGCCAAGTTTGTTGGGTTTCTAAAATCTTCTCCAGGCCAGCAATGGCATTACAAAGAAAATGGAAACTGTCATAGAAGCCAGTAGCCAGGCCTGGACCACCTTCTTAGTGTGGGAAGGGGGCATTCACAGGTGCCACCAATCTGCCAGGCCCTTCCTCCCAGGCCGTTCACCAGGTGAAGGCCAGACCCAGAGCAGTAGGGAGGTAGAGACAGGGAAAGATGTGATTCAGGACTGGAGGAGAGAGAAGCCCACTCCTAACCCCACCCCATCCCCAGCCTCCCACTCCCACTCCCACTCTCAAGCTATTTTCAGCCTGGCAAGTGACCTAAGAGTATTAGGGGTAGGGGAGGGGGCAGAGGACAGCACAGTCTGGCACGGACAAGAAACACTTTAAGTTCTGGTGGGGAACACAGTGTATTTTGGAGTCTGCCTTGAGTAGCAAGCCAGAAGAGGCCCCATAGCCAGCTAGCCAACCAGCCAGAGCCTGCCTGCCTCTCCAGTCCCAACAGTCCCCTTGTCATCTGAGGCTCCAGAGCAAGGGTCAAGAGGGGTCTCAGGAGATAAGAGATAAGGTGACCCAAAGGGTAGCAAGCAGGCATGGGCCTCTTCTTCCTGGAGGCCTGGAATGGAAAACGGAGGAATGTGTGGTGTGCAGAGGGACAGGAAACCAGAGGTCCCTTTAGTCTTGAGTCAATCCCTGGCAGGGAGGTTAGGACTTGGGGCAGTCGGGGTAGAGAAACAGTCCACATACCCAGACTTTAGTCTTCTTCCCTATTCATCTCAGACCCATCCAACTCCCCAGAATGCCTGAGAAAAGGGGCTTAGCGGGAGGCCTGTGGAGGCTGCAGGGCGGGGGGTGGGGGGGTGGGGGGGTGGGGGAGGTGAAGGGCAAGTCTGGTACCCTATCTCCCTTCATGCCTCCAGCCTCAGTCCAATCAGGAGGAAGGGCTGAGAAGGCAGCCAGCCACAGAGGCAGCAGGCTGGGAGGCGGCATGGGGGGCGGGGGTGGGGGTGGGGGGGGGACTCAGCAACAGGCCAGGACGGGGAGGGCCCTCAGCCTCTGGCCCTTCAGGTCCTTTGGGCTGGACACTGAGGACTAACAGCCCAGCAGCTCCAGGCGCAGAGTGATGCGTTTATGCCAGGACACAGGAAGGACACGCACATAGCGAGCCATGAAGGGCGTCTCAAAAATGTTCTTCTTGTGTGAGTTGTTGTCCGAGTTGCCTTGGAAGACCTGAAAACAACAGGCATGTCAGGAGTACTCCATAGTCATCCCCACCCACCCCTCAGAACCCTGCAGTACCCCAGGAATTGCAGCTAGACGGGACACCCACCTTGTCTGTTCCTTGTTCCTTATATATGGTCCACTGCACACCGTCATTGCTGTGGGACACCTTGTAGGATGCCACATACTGGACCTGGCCAAAGTCACGGGCCCCCTGGGTGATGATTCCTGTCACTTGCCTCTGAGTGCCCAGGTCAACCTACAGAAAAAACATTCAGGAGGGTGAAAAGGCTAATACATTAGGACATGACCTGTCAGCCTATTTCCTCATTGTGCTGGCTAGTCTTAAGTCAACTTGACACAGCTAGTTATCTGAAAGCAGGGAGCCTCAGTTAAGGGAATGGCTCCATAAAATCCAGCTATAAGGTGTTTTCTCAATTAGTGACTGATGGCGGAGGGCCCAGCCCATTGTGGGTGATGCCATCCCTGGCCAGTGGTCCTGAGTTCTATAAGAAAACAGGATGTGTAAGCATAAAGCATCTCAGTAAGCAGCACCCCTCCATGGCCTCTGCATCAGCTCCTGCCTCCAGGTTCCAGCCTGTTTGAGTTCCTGTGCTGACTTCCTTCCAATATGGAAGTGTAAGCCAAATAAACCCTTTCCTCCCCAACTTGCTTTTTTGGGTCATGGTGTTTCATCACAGCAATAGTAATCTTAACTAAGACACCCCTCTATAAAATGAACATAAAGCCATGTATGGTGGTGCCCACCTGTAGCCCTAGCACTTGGGAGGCCAGCCTGGGCTAAATAGCAACACCCTACCTCAAATTATCAAAATGGGATATAGTTCAGTGGCAGAGCACTGGTCTATCATACCCAAGCCCTGAGTTCTAATACACAAATGCAACATAAAAAAATACATATGTAAGTGCATAAATAATACACTTGGATACATGAACTCTAACACTCCAGTTTAATGCCAGTAAAACTCAGTGAAGTATATTTCAGAGGCCTAGGCCCTGGCCAACTCTGGCAGCTCATGCCTCAGATGTACACTGGCGTATATGAACAGGCTGACAGAACACAGGCTCCAAGGAGTGGCAACTGCTTCTGAAGCTTCTGACACCTGCCAGGGGGCCTGGAGCCTGATGTGGTCCTGACACAGAGCCCAATACAAGTCCTACTGAGCACCCTGGCCTACAGGCAAGTGTTTTTCCCTGGCCCTGACCATCCTAGGAACTGACCCCTGGATAGACAGTACCCAGATCCAAGCTCAGTTCACCCCCAATCAACAGGTGAGCTCCGAACAATCTGCCAGGACTCAGTTTCCCCATCTGCAATCCTTACCTCTGGTTTCCACCCCCTCTGAGATTTCCCGGTTACACCGAGTGCTTTGCTCAAGTGGTGAGGACCTAAAGTGCCCTCTGAGAGCCATCCTGCCCCACTGTCCCCCGGCAAGCCTTGCCAAACATGTGGCAGCTGATAGGGATGGTGATACCACGGAGAGTGTATGGTGTTTGTGTGCATGCGTGCATGTGTGCACATTCACACCCCTTTTCCACTCGGGGCCTTGGAAGAGGGAAGCATAGGAGTTAAAAAGAGAAAAAGCAAGAAAATGTAGGCTTTTCAGGAAATCCATTGCAGAACAGGAGGCCGGGCTAAGCAGAGGTCACAAATCCCACCCATTCCCACCTGCAGCCACTCCTTGTTGCTGTTACTCTGGGCAGTCCAGGCATTGATCTTGCCCTGCATGTCCAGCCGCCCATAGTGGGGGTACCAGCCAAAGGCACGCAGGTTCCAAGTCTTGTAGCTGCTGGAAGCTGTCATCCGGCTGTCGGGAATAGAGTTATTCTTCAGGCCCAGGGGCTCAGAACATCCTGTGGGCAAAAGGGACTGTTACCAGTATGTGTAGGCACAGACAATAAAGGAGAAAGGGCTGTGGTTCCTTAGCAGCATTTATTTTGGTCCAGTTTGGGTTTGGTTTGGCTTGAGACAGTATTTCATATAGCCCAGGCTGGCTTAAACTCACTGTGTAGTCGAGGACAACCTTGAATGTCTGATCCTCACCTGCACCTCTAGAGTGGGGGATCGAAAGCATGCCCTGCCACCCCCAGGTTACAGGGGACAGAAGCCAAGGCTTCTTCTAAGCACAGAGTGACAAGCCAGCTTCTGGTTTTGTCTTTTGAGCCGAGTCTAGCTCTATTTCCCAAACTGGCCTTTAAACTCCTAGGCTCAAGAGATTTCCCCAGTTTCCATAACAGCCAGGGTAACATAGAGAAACCCTATCTGGAAAACCCTAAAGATCCTCCAGCCTCAGCTTCCCAAACAGCTGGGACAAAGCCATCATGCCCAGCTTGTTGGACGGAGGAAGTCCTTCCTACCTGCCTTCCAAGGCCAACCACTGTCTAAGCCCTCAATTGCTCCCCCACTATCACTCAGTTCCAACCCCTACCCCAACCCATGGCACCTAGAATTTCACCCAAGACTCCTGACCTGGAGCTGGCCATACTCACAGCACTTTTCTCTCTGAAAACAGGTCAGTCAAGACACCTCACATGCCTGGGTGCTTCCTGAATTTCAACACTGAACAAGGAGCTATCAAAAACTTCACTCTATACACAGACAACATGAGGCAGAGAAGCATTGCACACTGTGCCCACATCTCCCACGCATGATCCTGACCACAAATGTGTTATCACCCCTCATGCTAGACCCGTGAAGGCCCATATGGGCCCATCCAGCAATATGTAGCAAACACTCCTACCCTACAACAACTAGTCAGGCCCGGGGATTCTTGGAGTTGGGGCTGCTTCTGTGTCCTTCCCGAAAGCACTCCTTAAGATCCAGTAAAGGGCCTTGGCATATACCAACATTTCTAGCTTGCTGGTATGCATACCCAGAAAGAGCAGCCTTTGTTTCCTCACTCTGCCCCCAGGGTCACTCTCAGGAATGGTGAACAGTTAAAGGCTGAGCAGGAAGTGAACTCTTAGGAGGATAATGTCTCTCTCATATCTGGCTGCCTCCCTACCCCACAACCTAAGGAGTTGAAGAGTGGGACAGGGGGCCTGAAGAGCCACACTTCCATCTGGGAAGTCCATTCCCTCACTGTCCCTCAGATGCCTGCCTGTTATCCCCCCCCCCCAATCACACTGACATGACTACTGAGCCACCTCCTACAGACAGCAGAGGCTAGGGAGCCATCATCCTGCTCCCTGGGCTGTGAGCTCATTCATCCATTGGGTCAAGGACAGGGATATTTTGAGGTGCCTGGAGTTGCTTTGCAGAGACCACTCATTCTCCTCATCCCCTTGGGGTGTACCCTGTACAACCACCCCTGTGTCCAGAGTCTCCTGGAAAGCAAATTGCAGATTACGTATGGCCTTGGGAAATGCAGAAGTCCTTGCCCTCTCTGCAAGTCAACCTCTTCCTCCTGTGACACAGGGCCCTCTGCTGCTCTCCTCAGAGAACACAGGGGATCTTACAAACAAGCAGGCCAGGCACAGTGTGCATTTCTGTGGTCCTAGCACTCGTCAAGCTGAGGCAGAAGAATTGCACGATTAGGCCAACCTGGGCTGCATGGCAAGACCCTGTCTCAGAAAAATTCAAGAGACGCCGGGGTGTAGCTCAGTAGCAGAGTGTCTGCCCTGGCTTTGGTCATCCAGCACTGGAAATGTGAAATTAAAAACTCTGTCCAGGGTAGAGCTAGAAGATGCTATTGAAACACTGGCCCCTGTATTCCCCATCTCCAAGCCTCCCTGCACATGGAGCATCTAGCCCCTGCATCTCTGTTATCCTCCAACAAGCCCCACCTTTGTCCTTGTAATACTCCACCTAGAACATTCTATGATCTCCCTGAGACCGGCTCTCCAGCTGAAGAATCCCCACACTGCCCCCATCACCACCACTCCCTCCTCCAGAGTTCTTGCTGCTAGCTGACCTTTGCCATTTTTTTTAATTTATTTTCTTATTTGTTTGTTATATGTACCATATTTATTTGTGTGTGCCTGAGTATATGTGTAAACAATGCATGTGTGCAGTACCCAGGGAGGCCAGAAAACAGCGCTGGACCCATCAGAACCGGCCTGACCCACGGTGTGAGTCGCCGGATGTAGGTGCCAGGACCGGAAGCCAGGTCCTCCAGAAAAGCAGCGGGTGCTTTTAACTGCTGAGCCATCTTGCCCAGCTCCTGACCTTCCTTTTATCTGCTAATCTCACCTCAACTCCTTCGAGAGAATGCAAGTTTCATGAGGTCAAAGGTCTCTGGATATTCAGGGAAAAGTTAGGAAATGTCTAAATTAAAGTCAAGTCAGCAAAGATACTGTCTGCTGAAAGTAACAACCCTACTGTGGGGAGCCTTGTGTTCCCAGGACACCTGGGCCTCACTCCACCCCCATGTGCATCAACACTCTCCAGCTGACGGGCTGGGTCACAGAGAAAGGTGGGCCAGGCCCGGAGGGAAGCCAGTGACACAGTCTGCTCAGCGGTGTGAGGCTCGGCTTGTCCCACCTAAAACACTCACAGCCTCACTACCCTGGCAACTATAAGACCCAAGCGCTCAGGCTGGACCTGGCTCCATCCTTTGCCAGACACTACATCACACAACACAAAAGGTGATGGCTCAGGAGGACAGCCTTCCTGGCAGAGATGATGTTCTGAAGGCACGCGGGTCTCTCCATCTTGACTACTGAAACAATGGACACCAAGAAATGTAAGCTTCCCCAGGAACCCCATGCTGGGAGAAGAAAAGGGAGTGAGAGGGGGGAGTGTGCCTCCCTAAAAAAAGATTTTACACATCCTACCAGCTTGTCAGACCAGAATGAGACAGAAGCCCAGACATGTTGAGTCAACAAATGGTGGGCGAGCCCAGGCCTCAAGACTGCTTAGATGTGCATGTCCCTGGCCCTCTATTTAAACCTTAAACTCACTTCAGGATCCCAAAGATGGTCTTGAAGGAATCACTGGATCTTTCTCCATCTTCTCTCATATGGGCATTGAATAAATCTCCTCCCATTTTTTACTACTAATTTGGCTGTTTCAACTGGCTTCTTAAGGACAGGTGGCCAATTATGGTTTCCTATGGTACAGACTGTGACCCCAAGTTTGGTAATAGAATCATACTAGCTTAACTCCATACTGTGCGGGCAGGGGACTGGGCTTAACGGCACAGGCCTTTAATCACAGCACTCAGAAGGCAGAGGCAGGCGGATCTCTGTGAGTTTGAGAACAGCCTGGTCTACATAGTGAGTTCCAGGACAGCCAGGGCTATGTAAAGAGACCCAGTCTCAAAAAGCAAAACAAAAGAACGTCATGGCTTGGGTATGGTTCGGTGCTGGAGTGTGTGGCTGGCATTCACAAGCTAGCACTTAGAAAAAGGAAAAAAAAAAACTAGTGATGAGCAGAACTCAGTGTTGGTGGTACTGAGTGGTATCTAAAATGAACAGGAAACAGTGCCATTAATAGGAAAAAGAGACACAGCCAGCAGGTCTATAAAGATGAGTTCTGCAGACCAGCAGATACAGCACTAGTTACCCCAAGTAACCAGCAGATGGCACTGTGGCTGCAAAGAGAAACAGGCCTCAAAAGAGACAGGGCCTGAACTAGAAGGCAATCTGGGATCAGCTGGACCTTTTCAGAGGGTAATCTCTCTGGCTCAGCAGCAACCTGTCCCTTTTTGGTCCCTCTTTGGCGTCTGAAGCACCTACATGACTGCTCAATGAAGGTGGCAGATGCCTGAAGGAAAAGAACTATGCTTACACCTCCCAGATGGTTATTGGGATGAATAATTCACTCACTCACTCACTCATTCATTCACCCCTCATCAAAGATTTACTAAGCACCCACATGTTTGAGGCCCTGGAAACAAAGAAAACAATTCCCTGCAATCATGAAACTCACTGCCTGTTCTAGAAGCACCAGGAAACAAAATAAACAGAAATACTGAGAAGGGAAAAAGGCCCATCCAAAATGCCCAGAGCAATGGACTGGCACACGGCACACAGCACACAGCGCGGACACACTATGTGGGCCACTCACTCTCCACGGTAGTCCCCGAGCAGCTCACAAAGTCGGGACGGAGAAGACCACGTCAGCACTCACCATTCAATTCACAGCCCAGGAGCTCGAAGCGAAGGGTGCAGGCTCGGTAGCACGAACCAGGGTACAGCCTGATGTACTGTGCCTCCAGAGAGGGGCTGAACATGTTAACCTTCAGGCCGTTGTTGTCCACATTCCCCAAAAACTCCTGGAAGGGAAGGGGTAGGGCTGGAGCAGGAAGCGGGTTTGCCATTCTGCTCCTGGGCCTCTTCCTCTTCAGGCCCGAGAGGCCAGCGTAAGTCTGGAAGGACAGGGTCCGCAGGGACCCAGCCTGCAGCCCTTGCTTTGCCACTCCACCACCTTCAAGACAAGTCCTTCTCACACCTCTCTTGGTCACCACAGGTCCCAGGCATAAAGCCCTGTTCACACAGGGCTAACTAGAGCACTTCTGCGTGTATTCTCAAAAGACTTCATGGCAACAATTTTCTGACAGACCTGTACGGTATCTGTATACCTGGTAATTGTATCTTCACAACTGTATACCGTCGCCCTGAAAAGTTCGGAATGAAGCCCAGCTCTACAACTTACCAGATCATGGTACTACTACCAGGCGATATCTCTGTAACCAGAGAACATGAATACAATCTGGGTCTGTCCATTTCTAGGTACCAAGGGGCACTTGAAGATTCGCCTCAGCCCTATCACTCAGGGTGCTCTTGCTTCTCGGTCAATGCTAGACTCTTCTTAGGGGTGCTGACTTCAGTAGCCCCTTTTTAGGCCCACCTTGTCTCCAGATCCACTTGCATTCTGGATAAACTCGAACTTGCGACCGTCGAGGCTGTAAGCCACCTTGAAGGTCTGTAGGTACTCTGCCTTCCCTGCACGGCTGGCGCCCTGCGTGATCACGCCCGACACCCGCATCTTCCGCAGAAGGTTCACCTGGACCCCGGGTGAGAAAGGTGGTCCCCTCATTATCCAGTTCTTCCCATTCAAATCCAACTGGCTAGCTCATGAGTTCCTTCTCCAAGGAGCTGGCTTGCTCCCCTGAGGTTCTGCACCCTGTCTCTACAAAGCCCTTGAGTGTCAAGACTCCTCAGAGGCCTATGGGTACCCAAGCCCCTCCACCAAATAAGACCATCTCTCCTCATCCTCATCCCAAGGCTGCCCTCCATATACAGACATTTCACTCATGGTCACCTATCATCCTTCATGGATCAGGTTCTGAGCCCTCAACGCAGCTGCATTCACCTCTCTACCTTCCCTCTCACTGCACTGGATCTTCTTCCTACCTGGATCCAGGGCTTGCTGTCGTAGTCACTGGCTGTCCATGCATTGACCAGCCCCGAGCGGTGCAGACGAGCCAACTCCGGGCCCCAGCGCTGAATGCCCAGGAAACCCACATGCACGGATGAGGCGGAAATCTGTGAGTTAGCAATGGCGCCCCCTTCCATGCCCAGCTTTGTGGTACAACCTGTAGGGACAGAGCGACCATCATGTACCTAAACCAACATTCCAGAGCCCAGCGACCACAGGACAAGGGGGAAAACAAAGTGTGACCTCTGATGAGGACCTAGAGACAGAGAGAACCTCAGACCCTCACTCAGAGCAGGTAACACCGAGGAACACCGACACCAAGCGGAAGAGTAGATGGCATGGCAGGCACAGGAGAGATGGGATCAGCAGAGATGACTCACTGGAGGCTAGGCTGTTGAAAAGACCAGGGTTGGGGACCGGGTTGGGGACAGCTGTGGTGGACAGGTAGTCTCCTTCCAGGTTGTAGTAGATGGTCTCATTCACTGGTAGAATCGAAGACCAGGGTAACTTCCTCTTCAACACCCCAGCTATGGCTTGCTCAGGAGGTGTGGCTTCAGAATAGGAGAGGCCTTGGACAGTAGCAAACAGCAAAGGTACTCTACACCTTTTGAAGATGTCTTGTCTTCATTTTCCCAGTGTGTGTGGTGCTAAAGATTAAACCTGTGCGTGCTGGGCAAGGCTCTACCACTGAGCTATATCCCTAGTCCTTATTGTTTTGAGACAGTCTCTCTCTCTCTCTCTCTCTCTCCGCTACCCAGGCTGGTCTTAGACTTGCGATTTCGCCTGCCTCAGTGCCAATCATAGGCTTCTGGCATCACGCCCGACTTGACATGGTACTTCCTAGAATCTCCCCAGCAGTTTTCTGGGGAGAGGATGAGTACCCCTCTGCTTTCTTCTATAGCATTTGCACCTCCAACCACCCATCTGTGAACGTGTCCCCAGCCACAGCTACATCACTCTGTGTCACCATCAAGTGGCACCAGAAACTAGGGATAGTGATCAAGCCTGCTGGCAAGAGGGCCTTTCCATACCTCTGGATACCCATGGCGGTTCCCAGGCTTCTGCTGCCAGGAGAACCCAGGGACAACATACAGAATTCCAGCATGCTGGGTAGGTTCTACCAATCTTAGAGAGAAGTCAAGACACCAAACGGAGCTAGACAACCTAATCTGGGCCAGGTTAGCCTACTGATGGGCATCACACCCACCATATCCACACCCGAGGGACCCAAAGGTGCAGGGCCAGAAACGATGTAATAAACTGGGGAGTGTGAGGTCCCTCTGTGCCCCTCACCCCTGCAGCCTATGTGGGCACCACCTACCCTCTCTCTGCTCCAGGTGCCACCATCAGATCTAGAGCCAGCTCTAGACCTGGCAGCCCAGGGAAGGCTTGGTAGCTAATTCCCACACAGGCACACCATGGTTAGCTCGACTCCCACCCAGTAATTAGCAGGCTTACCTGGCTCCACCCAGGCCTCCATCTGCCTTAGCAACCCAGACTTCCCCCATCCTCCCAGGTAAGGATCTCAAACTCATCTGGCTTTAGTTCAGTCTTCAAGACCAGGCCTTTGCTCTGTCTCCTCCTAAGTCTGGGGCATCCCAAGCACTCTGGCTACATACCCCCACCCCCCATCCTGGGGCCCCCACATAGCTAGCCCAGCTGACGTATAGGTCAGCAAACTTCAGAGTTCAACATACGCCTGTCCCCTCCCCTCCAGGATGTCCACTGCCTGACCTGGATAGCTGTGAACAACCCCTACTATACACACAGACACAGACACAGACAGACAGACAGACAGACAGACAGACAGACAGACAGACAGACACACACACACACATACACACACACACACACACTCACTCCACCATTCCTCTCTCCCTTGCCTGAACACAGCCCTTCCCATGTGACAGAGAGGGTAAGAAAGGCCCTGGTATGCTTGGAGCAGAGTTGGGGGCAGCATGGAGAACTACTGCCAGCAATGTTAACTACTGGCACTCAGCCAGGCCACTCTGGGGCCCAGGGGACAGCCAAACAGGTCAGACAGGGTCAGCTCCTCCCCCTAAGCCAGGCCTCTAGCCTTCCTATGGCACAGAACAACCCAGCCTGCCCAGACCTCTCCCTCCTCCCTGACCCCTGAGAGAAGACCACAGGACCTAAACCTGATTCACTAAGTTTCTGGGCTCCAAGATAAAGAACATGTATGCTTCTTTTCACTGGCGAGAAAGTCCCAAGATTTAACTCCGACACTGTTCGTCTCTGACTCATGGACTTGGGAAGTGGCATCCCCATTGCCTCAGGGTCACCACACTCTAATTCCCCTGCAGTGACACCAGCCCTGACCTCAAGTCCCAGGAGAGAAAGCCTGACCTTAAGCCTAGGAGGGGACGACAGGATCCTCACTGCCGTTCTGCCCATTCCTCAGCCTCCAGAGGAAGGCTCGCCACAGGTGCCTGTGCCCAGCTCCAGACCCCTGGTACTCACTGATCTCACAGTGGGTGCCTGAGTAGCCCAGAGAGCACAGGCAGATGTACTGAGTGAAGATGTCTCCTCGATGTGTGTCCTCAATCACTTGGCATTTTGCATCATTGTAGCAAGGGTTTGGGATGCAGGGTCCTGGAAGCAAGGAGGCAGATGAAAAGGACAGGTGATCAAAAAAGGGCTGGGAACAGACTAAAGAGCAGAATGTGACCAGCCTCATCGGATCCATCCAAATCAGCCCCTTTTCTTCCCTACCCCAAGCATCCTGGACCTAACAGAGTCACCGATAAGATGAATTTGCGCAAATACTGGCCGAGCTGGCTTTTCCACGTGGCTGGAAGTTTTTTCTGCAGCAAGGGCTACCCACTTGGGAAGAGGAAGGGGAGGCAGGCCACTGGCAGCAAGTACCTTTCTCAGTCTCATTGCACACAAGGCCTGTGAAGCCCTCGGGACAGAGGCAGTAGAAGTCATTGTCTTGCCCCAGCAAGCAGGTCCCACCATTCAGGCACAGGCTGGAGTCACAGAAGTCACCTGCAACAACAACAGTGCAAACCTGATCACTTGGTAAACACCTGGAGTTCAGCTACCACATGCACACGCTAGACTCCTGAAAGAGGAGTAGGCTGTTGTCCTACCCTCCAGAGGCCAGGGACTGGGGATGAAGTGCAACGGCAGAGCTCTTGCCTAGCACGTGCAAAGTCCTGGGTTCAATCCCCAGCACTACCAAAAAAGGAAAACAAGGCTAGAGAAACAGCTCAGGCTAAAAGCACTTGCTGATTTTCTGGAGAACTGGGGTCTGGATCCCAACACCCACAGCAAGCAGCTCGCAACCGCCTGGAGGTCCAGCTCCACGGGATCCGGGATCCATCACCTGCAGCCTTCTCAGGCACTGTACTCACATGCACACACCTACACAGGGACAGCCGTACATCATCTTTTTAAAAAATAAAACAAATCTTAATTAAAACTAAAGCAGGGAGCTAGAGAGACGGCTGAGAGATTAAGAAAGAGCACTTACTGCTCTGGTGGAAAACCCTGATTCAGTTCCCAACACACACCCACACCGTGGCTTACGATCACCTATAACTTCTGTTTCAGGGGACTTGTGTCCTCTTCTGAATGCTGAGGGCTCCTGCATGCAAGTGGTACACATGTAACACACTCGGGCTCACACACAGACAAAGACAATAATGCAAACTATTTTTTTTAAAAAAAGACAGAATGGGAAGGATGACGAGCTGTCAAATGAGAAACGAATATTCTAGAGAGAAGCAGATACACTGAGAACATGGCATGTCAGTCCAGATGTGACTGGACTTAGGCCAGGCTCACTGGGACTTTAAGAGTGACATGTTTGCTTAGATGATATGCTGCCATCAGTGGGTAGCTTTTTAAACTTCCTTAGGCCTCTCCAGAATTAGCTAACAAGTCTGTCTCTCTGTCTGTCTGTCTCTGTCTGCCACCCTACACACAACCTCTGAAGCCAGATCCAAGTTCGAAAGGAGGAACCCTGAAAACCCCATGAGAAGGCTGAAAGGCCCAGGAAGGGTAGGCGGTCTGGCAGCAGCAGGTGAAGCCCACAGGCTGATGGTGAGAAAGCACATTAGGGCAAAGGAAACAGAAACTGGGGACTCTGAAAGACCCCGTAGAGCATGGACTGAAGAGTTGCGGGAAGTCTGGATGGGACACCAGAGTTTTTGGAGAGCTCAAGGTGACAGACGTACACTGTCCACCAGGATGGAGAACACAGGAGGAGGGGTGGGGTGGGGCTGAGCTCACCTGGCCCAGGATCCAAAGGACTATGTGCAGCTCTCCAAGCAGCTGGTAAACCCTCCCCATCTCCACACCCAGAAAGGGACTGGGGGCACCCAGCCTCAGAAGCTCACCTAACACCCATCTGTTCCCGGTCCTGACACTGGTACCAACCAGGGAACAGCCCCCAGGTCTGCTGTATTGCCAGTCCCTACAGGACCTTAGCATCCTACTAGACCAGACCCCAAACCTGGTACTAGAATCAACCCTAAGAGACCTCTTCTCCCCACAGTGGCTCATCCAAGGCCCCAAGGGAGCTTGGGCTCCCCAGCTGGAGACATGAACACCATTAACGAGCACCAGCCCACATAGCTCCACCTCAGCAAGGGCCTGGGGATCCAAAGGCTCTGTGGCAGAACTATTAGTCATCAGCTTTAAATAGCAGGTTAATCCCCTCTGACCTGGAAGGGCACAGTCACAGCCTCACGTGGAAGCTCCGGAATGGCCAAGTCCTAGGCACCCCGTCCCAACAACGGCCCTTCTTCCAGCCTTCCTTACAGCTACATGCGGGATCAAACCAGGGGTTCAGAGAAGAAAACTGGAAGGTGGCCAGCAGCCGCGGTGTGGTAACCGCAGGGGCTGAAGCTGATCACCTGCATGTGAGACTGTAAGACCCTAACGGCTCTACAAATGCCATGGGATATCAAGGTACAGCTCTAAGAAATGTCCCCTGGGATATTCGGTCAGGGCGCAGGTTGTGGGGAGGATTGGGGGAAGTGGAAAGGGTCAGAGGAGACCCAAGCATCCTCCAGCTGAGAGGTAGGACCGGGAGTTCCCAGTACGTGGAAGCTTGAAGCACTCAATGCTTTCAGCTACATCCCCGAGGTCAGATCCTGTGCTAGACGACAGAGCTGGGCCCAACAGTGGTCTCTCCTGCCTCGGCCAGACTTGTTTCTATGAGAAAACGATGGAGGGTCTGCTTGAAGAGCCCCTGGGCTCACCCCGCCCCACATAGGCACAACTTACTTTAGATGAACTCCCCAGCAGCATCCTGCAGGAGGTCCAGATGTCTACCGGGGACCTCGAGCGGGGGAGGCAGGCTAGGGAAGATTAAGCAGACAGCCAAGGCCAGCCGAGTGGGAGGAAGCCCTTTTCTAAGTTCCTGATCAGCCCTACCTACAACCCAGTCTCTCGCATCGGTTCCTCGGTCATTTCTCCCCTTATCTGATCAAACACCATCAAGTGGGGCTCAAAAGTTCATTGGCTTCTCCAGCCAGGAGGGTTGGAGAGAGAGTTGCAGGGAACGTTGGTTGGAGAAGTTTGCTTACAAGAGTCCTAGACTCTCCCAAACGAAAGGACTGGAGAGTAAATACAGTTCAGTGGCCTCATTTTACAGACGCGGTAAAAAGAGGCACGACGCAGCGGATTCCTTTGTTATGTGTAAGTCACATCCCTCGGGCAGGCAGGGCTGTCACCGGGCGTCCAGTGCGCAAGCCACTATCACTGCCCCCAAGGCCCCAGCGAAAAGTGCGCAGAGCACGTCCGCCTCTTCTACCCAGGCGCGGGTCCCGCAGGCTTAGCTCAAGTTTGTCAACAGTAGGGGTGGAGGGAGGGCGCCGCTGAGAACTTCCGAGCAGCGGGCTGAAGAGGGGCGAGGCCCAAAGGGAGGCGCGGGGGACTCACCGGACGCGGCGAAGAGGCCGGAGGCGCAAAGTAACACGCCGCACAGCGCGGCCAGCGCACGGGAGAGCTGCATGCTGCGGGACACGGGAAAGAACACGCGCACTGAAGCTGAGACCAGCGGGTTCCTGCGTCCGCGCCTCTCGCACGGGAATAAATCAGGCTCTGGGCTCCGCCCACTTCCCCACGTGCTCCGCCCAGAGCCCGCCTGGAGCTGGCCTGGGCGGAGCTCCGGGACCACAGAGGGAAGAGGGAGGACTGAAGTGGGGGTCCAGCGTCTCAGCCTCCCCACGAGCCACGCCCTACATCCGGCCGCCAGCTCTCAGCCAGAGGCCAGGCCACGCTTCTTGAGTGGACTGGACAGGGAAAAAAAAATCGCTCGGGAGTAACTTAAAAGATAGCTCAATGATGGAGTAGTGCTTCCCTAAGCATCTTGGTGACCCTGGATTCGATCTGCAAACCAGCAAAGATAAATTTAAAATAATCCGAGCGTGGTGGCTCATGCTTGTAGTCTCAGTATTTGGGAAGTAGGATCAGACACCAGGTTCAGTTGGACGCCAGTGAGGGCCCTATAGTGAATTTCAGGTTAGTCTGGGACCCTGTTTCCAAAACTTGTTTGTTTGTTTGTTATCTAATTAATTAAAAGCTGTTTAGACTTAAAATGCTAATGCTTACTTGTAATCAGAGGACAGCAAATGGAGACTACAATGAGTACTGTGTTTCCTTTATCAGATTGGCAAGTGTCAAATTGTTAACAGTGGAGGCTGTGGGGTAACAGGCTGAGACATGCGCCCTTGGACAGAATGGAAGCCAGCTCAGCTAAATGACAAAATAGCAACACCTTAAGGCTAACACGTATGCTCCGAGACACCCATTTCATTAGAAACACATGTGTGCAAAATGATACCATACTATGATATCATAACATCTTTAGAAACCATGAAAAGACCAAAAAGAGAAAAAAAAATGGCAAACTTGGGTAAAAGTTCCAAATAAAAAATATTTTAGGATTCTGGCCGGGTATGGTGGTTCAAGCCTATAATCCCAACATTCTGGAAGCTAAGACAGGAAGACTGGAAAATCCAAGGCCAGTTTGAACTACACAGTGAGCCCTCACCTACCCTGAGCAACAGAGTAAGACTCTGTCTCAAAAATAAATAAAGATAAATACCTGGATGAGAAGATGGCTCAGTGGATAAAGCAAATATGACAGCCTTGGTTCAATCCCGCAGATACGCTTGGGAAAGCAGACAGGAGCAGAGAGCCCAACTCCCTAAAGCTGTCCTCAGACCGTCGCACACAGTGGTACATGTGTGCTCACATGCTTGCACGCAATGATCATCATACAATTACATTTTTTAAAGATTTATTTATTATGTATACAGTGTCTGCCTCCATGTGTGCCGGAAGAGGGGACCAGATCTCATTACAGATGATTCTGAGCCACCATATGGTTGCTGGAAATTGAACTCAGGACCTCTGGAAGAGCAGCCAGTGCTCTTAACCTCTGAACTATCTGTCCAGCCCTCGGTACAATGGCATTTAATAAAGTTTCTTACCTACACTTGGGAGGTGGAGAAAATCAGACCAAGAGTTCAAGGTCATCTGCAGCTAGATAAGGAGTTGGAAATCCAACTTGGGCTATGGGAAACCCTGCCTCAAAGTAATAAGTACAAAATAATGATGATGACTATGTAAAATTGTAGGATCTTGGTGACAAGTAAAAAAAAAAAAAAAAAACAGCCTTGTCACTAAAAGGCACCTCGATTGCAAAGAAATGAGATTCATGGGGCTGACAAAGGGAAAGAATTCAGAGCCTGAAGGAAAGGGGCTTGTCACTACTGACTGGCCATGGGTTCCTTATTTTTATCCCTGCAAGTGTGATCTGTTTACACGTAAGTATTTTAGTAATAGTATTCCAGTCAGAGTAGTGAAGTTGAGCAGTCACACAGCCCCTGCACTAGCTGCACACAGATCTAGGGGGGCCGTGATACTGTTTTTAAAACTGTTCTGAAAGAAGCCTGGTGTGTGGGTGCATGTCTGTAACCCCAGCACTTGGGAGGTGTCTCAGGCTGATCGGGGGTTTAAGACTATCCTTGGCTGTATAACAAGTTTAAGGTTAGCCTCGGCGACATGAGACCTTGTCTCAAAAAGGAGGGGGAGGGGGAGTCCCAGAGGTGAAAGGTAAGTCTCTATTGATGAAGACACCACGTACTGCAGGAACAGGGGTCAGAGCTTATGACCTGGAACCTGAATCCCTCCTCCCTGAGGACTATCAGAAGGTACCATGCAAACTTGAAAAGGGAAGCAACCAACAGTCCTACTCAGCTATGATACCTACAAACCACAACAATGACCAGCATGGCATGATAACTACGGGCACAGTAGTGTCACTTGTACCTTAGTGGTAGCCAGCAATTATCCAATTGAACTTAAGACCCCACTCAACAAGAGGTGAAACCATGCCTGGTGCTGAAAACACAGCAAACTACTCAGTGCTAGTCAAGTCATGGGTCTTGCAGAACCTACAGCCACTACTTTACTAAACCAGCATAACCCCTAATTGCATTCTCAATATTTGTCCTTAAACCCACAGATTACTGTAGTCTTCTTCCCTTATCAATTAAACATCTATTTGCAACAGATGGAGATCATTACAGGAAACCATAGCCAATTAAAATGTAGTTATGGAGCCCAGACCTAATGGATAAAACTGTACGATACTCCCACACCTAAGGCTCAGGGAACGTTTTAGAAGTGGGAACAGGACAGGATGGGAAATAACACATACAACAAGGTGTAGTACAGTCAGAGCCAGAAGATTGCAGAGTTTTCTGTGAGATTGTGTCTCCTAGTAATGTCAGAAGCTACACCCATTAAACCCTCACCAACATGACTATCTAACCATGAGCTGAATAAGGACAATACCAACAGATGGGCCAAAGTGGACTAGGGAAAGCCCATGAGGCTTCAGCCCTACACAAAGAACTACAGGTCCCTAAGAAATGCTGGAGTAGGAGAAATAGTCATCTCCAGAGAAGAAGACAGTACCAAGTGATCAGCCCTGAAAACATACATATAAAAACATTATACAGACTGAGCAGGTTATCCCTAGGGATACACACATGCACACACGCACGCACACGTGTGTGTGCATACATGTGCACATGCATGTAACAGCAAGTAATGAAAACGAGGCCATGATTTTGAAAAAGAACAAGGAGGGGTGTATGGGAGAGCTTGGAGAGAGGAAAGGGAATGGAGAAATTTTGTGATTATAATATAGTCCCCTGACAAAGGGGGGAAAAAAGTTATAGAACTGTACACCAAAAAGTGCATTTTCCTGAACACAAACTTTAAACAACTTTAAAATAACACGGAAAATGTAAACTAGAGAGAGAACAGGAACTCAGCATCAGTGCTGACCTCTTAGGACTAGAAGTCCAAATCTGTACTGAGCACAAAATGTTACGGGGTGGCTAATATAAAGCCATCAAAAAGATGCCTTACTGGGGACACAAAAATAAACGACTGGTGAAGAAGAAAAAGAAGAAAGAAGGAAGAGGAAGAGGTGGGGACCTGGAGAGGTGGCTTGGCTGTTAACTATCACTGGTTGCTCTTGCTGAGGACCAGGCTTCAACTCCCAGCACCCTCAAGGTGGCTCACAACCCTCCTTAACTCCAGTTCCAGGGGATCCAACACCATCTACTGGCCTCTGAGGAAATGCATGCATGTGATACGCTGACTTGCATATAAGCAAAGCACTGATATACATAAAATAAAATAAATCTTTAAAAAGGTAAAGCCCTGCTCCAAAGGGACAAATCAACTTGCCAGGCAAAGGAAAAGCATCAATAATATTCAACGACACTCCATGACAAAGCACTCAGCACACTGGGAGCATCCAAGGTCCTAGGTGCCTATAAACAAACTCAGCTGATACCATCAGTGAGTGGGTAATGCCAGGAATAAAATAAGGGTTTCTACTCAGCCACTTCCTCTGAAGTTATAAAAAGAGATGGGAACCTGGACAATCAGGTCAGAACCAGAAAATACATCCAGGTAGAAAAGAAGGAAGTAAAATTACCGCTATCACTATTCACAGATCACATGATCTTGTACCTAGAAAATTCTAAAGAATCCACACACAGAAAGTAACTATAAAGCTCATAGACATGGTGAACAAGGCTGGAGGACACAAGATTGCTACACACAGATCTCTCTTTTTAAATTGCACTTCTTTCCTTGTTTGTTGGTTTGTTTGGGAGAAGGGACTCCCTTATTGCAGAGCCAGCGGTACAATCTATTCCTCAAATCGGGTGAAAGCCTAGAGATTGAAATAAGAGAGAAGACAGAAGGTCATGCATTCAACAGCAATGTCGGAAAGCGGAATGCCATTTATTGAGGGGATGGGGTGGGCTTATATACTGACTCACAGCACAGTGGAAAACAACAGGGTCAAGAGTAAAAGTTTTCAGGCTTAGATCAAGGTGCCTCCGGGGTCCATGCAGAGCCCTATACCTCATGCCATAGCACACTTGCTGAGGCCTGAGGACAACTTAAAGGAGTTGGTTCCCTCCTTGCAATAAGGAGGTTCTGGGGATTGAACTCAACTCATCAAATTTGGTGGCAGGCCCTTTCACCCATCTCAGTAACCCAAACAATGGTACTTCATCTATTTACTTATTTGTTATTTTATATTATTTCATAAAGATAATGCGAAGCAAAAATCTCTGAGGTGTATGAACTGTATCCTTAGCACCCTGACCCTTTTTGTGCTGGAGTCTTTTTCTTTCCTCTTTTTTTTTTTTTTTTTTTGTCGTTTTTGTTTTTGTTTTTTGATTTTTGGTGGCGGTGGGGTGGAGGAGGGGCAAAGTATCATAGTAAGAATTTGTATGTGGCACATGCCTTTAATCCCAGCACTCAGGAGGCAGAGGCAGATCTCTGTGAGTTTGAGACCAGCCTGTCTACAAGAACTAGTTCCAGGACAGCCTCCAAAGCCACAGAGCCACCTGTCTCAAAAAAACAAAACAAAACAAAAAAAAAGTATTTGTGTTGCCAAAGTAAGGGGTGATAATAGTACTGAGCATGCAGCTCAGTTAAGAGAGTGCTTGTCTAAAATGCACTAAGCCCTGGGCCCAATTCCTAGCACTGAGTAAATGGACCATGGTGTCCACATCTATAATCTGTTCTAGGGGTAAAGGTGAGAAGTCATCCTTGCTACATAGCAAGTACGTGGCCATCCTGGGCCACATGACACCTTGTCTCAAAGAAAGAAGCCGTGAGCAAACGTGTAAAGAGTACGAAGTCCTGAGTGTATTGATGTGGGTCCAGGCATGACTCAGACCCATGAGAGTGCTGAAGCTTTCACCTGAGGTGAGGCCAAGAGGGATAGGAAAGCCTTCCTCTGGTCTGAGTGCAAATGTTGGCAGTGTGTGCCAAAACTAGCTACTGCAACTTCCTCCTCCCAGATAACTGTGACCTGGGGCTGCTCACCAGCTTTCTACCACAAGACTGACTAACCCCCTTCCCCAGTGCATAAGAAAAGAGGTGAGGTTCCAGGTTAGTGAGCAGTTGGTTCTGTCCCATTAGAGTGAGCACCGCCCACCCAATCCCAGAGTGTCTGTGTGCCCATTCTTCCTTCATTCCTTTGTCAGCCCAATCAGGTCATGTCCAAAGCCATGCAGGATGTGGAGAGGGAGAGGGAGGGGCCACAAATGACTTGGCTGATTTACCAGTTTTAATAATTGCTTTACAGAGACAGCTCCTCAAGACACACACTACTCCAAAGGAAACTCCTGAGAGTGCTGAAGATGCAGCTAATGGTTACGACTGAGAAAGACAGCGCATCTGTGTTATTTCCTCCCTTGATAGACACCTGTGCTGCAGAAAGGTATGAGGCATGTTTAGGTGAAACTGCCTTCATATGGAAAAGTTTTTAATTTTTCCATCTCCCCTACAAAGTAGCTCCAGGCTCTGAGACAGACAAGGAAATCTAAACAAGACCACATTGATTTCGCATGAACAACAAAACTAATCTATCCAATCGCCATTGGACTTCGTCTCGAAAGTAAAAATGAAAAACGTGCATATATAGTGTAGTTATTAATTCACTTTCACTCTACACACATACACACACCTCTTCAGCTGGGGATGGCACCGCAAGTCCACATTTTCAGTGCTCTGGAAGCTGAGGCAGGAGGATCAAGATCAACCCTTACTACACATAGTGCAAGTTAGTAACAGCCAAAGGCTCAACCAAACTCAAATATCCATTAACAAATAGACCATACCTATGCTGTGGGATACTATTCAACCATAAAAGGGATGGGATACAGAGGCATGGCTCTGAAGGGACTCTAGCCCACTAGAGCATGTGTCTCCAGCAGGCCTTGCCCTTCTACCCCATTCTCTCTGCCTTGCTTAAAAAAAAAAAAAAAAAAAAAAAAAAAACTGTTAGATTACATTCCTAAAGAAGCCACCAAGGTCTAGTCCCTTATTTGGTCCCTTCCTCCTCCTGAGGCTGACTACCAAAGTCAAGCAATCAGGAGGCCCTTTTGACTCACCTAATTAACATGCCTAATTAAAATTAAACACCTTGTCCTAACACCTGGTTTCCCCCTTACCTTTATTTACTGTCATTTGCTTATGTGCCTTGTCAATCCCCTCTCTATCCAGAGGCAGTCCTTTGTCCTGATCCCTGCCTCCTTTCCCTTGTCCCCTTCCCCTTTTCCCTCCTCCCTTATCGCCTTTACCACCACATCTCAGCCCTTTCTAACACAGACCTCCCCCTTTTCTCCTCTTAAAAACTACACCTGCAGGGTCATTTGCTGCTGTTTTTCTGAGTCGGAAAGCAGCCACTTTAACTTTTCTTCCCCACTTAATAAAGGATGTCTGTGAGAACAGGGGTCTGGGTGTTGTTTGTACCTCATCCAGGGTCTGGAAGGGAACCCCTCTGTGCAGGAATCCTCTTCAGCTACAACACGGATGGACCTTGAAAATATCCCAGTGACAGAAGCCAGCTGCAAAGCCTCAGTGGGCACAGACCTGTGATCCTAGCATGCATAAGGCTGGGGCAAACGGGCTACAAAAGACAATAGCCAGCCCTAAAACATGCTGCCTTCATCTGATGCTGGCACTGTACACGTGGCACATGTACTTACATGAATTATTTATGTATATGTATATTTATTGTTCTGGGGATTGAAGCCAGTGTCTAGTGTATGCTAAGCATGTTTTTGTTTGTTTGGTTGGTTGATTGGTTGGTTGGTTTGGTTTTGTTGCTTTTTCTAAACAGGATTTCTTTTCGTAACACTGGCTGCCCTGGAACTTGCCGTATAGACCTAGCTAGCCTTGAACTCAGAAGCCTGCCTCTTGCCTCCCAAGTGCTGTGATTAAAGGTATGAGCCATCACCACCTTGGTGTGTGTGTTTCAGTAAATTTTAGTGGAAATGTTTTGTATATCACTTATATGAAATGTCCAGGGCTAGACAGATGGCTCAGTAGTTAAAAGCACTTGCTACTCTAGTAGAGGTCCCAGGTCCAGTTGGCTCACAATCTCCTTTCTCAGCTTCCAGATTTGGTGACGTATGTATGTATGTATGTATGTATGTATGTATGTATGTATGTATGTATGTATGTATGTATGTATGTATGTTGGCAAAAAAATTCACATAAATTCCTGGGATGAAGATGTTTAATTCAAAAGTGGTAATAACTTTATAACTTACAAACTTGTGAGTATACGATGTGTAACAGTTTCCTCCGGAATTGAAACCTTCCATTTTGTAGAAAGCTCCTTTAAGAGTAGGAAGGTAAACAACTCAAAATAGCCTCAGGAAGTCCCAGAAACTAACCAGATTCACTGGGCCCCTCCCTGCCAGAGTAAGCCATAAATACAGAGTCTCTCAAGCACAAGGAAGCTGAGCTGCAAAGTAGACTCCCAGACAAGCTGAGCTGCAAAGAAGGCTCTGAGACCAGACCCACTGTCTGGCAGAAGCAGAACCCTTCCAGCTGCCTGGAAGAGACTTAGAGCAACTGAGTCACTTGGGACACTCTCCAGTCTGGTGAGCTGCCTGCAAACTATGCAGTTTGTCCCAGTTCCCAGATTTTGTGAGCTGTCACCCATGCTGCGGCAGGTTTGGGTGATACCTTTGAGTCATTTCCGCTACTGTAAGTAACCCCTAACCCATACTCCTATAAGTAACCCCAATAAATGACTATCCATGATATCATGGACTTCATGATATCTGTACTTTGGTCTGTCATGGTTTCTCTATCTGGGGTGAGTAGATGTATGTATTTCATCTCCCCAGGAAGAGTTTGGTCACACAGCAATGTATTAGAAGCCCCTGAAATATGCATGCCATATGAATTATTTTTAATAAAAGTAACTATATTTCTTAGCTGGTCCTAGTGGCACAAGCTTATCATTTTTGTTGCTTCGGAGCCTGCAATTAAAAGTTCAAGGCCTGCTCAGGTGGTGGTGACGCACACCTTTAATCCCAGCACTCAAGAGGCAGAGGCAGGTGAATCTCTGAATTTGAGGCCAGCCTGGTCTACAGAGCAAGTTCCAGGACAGCCAGGGTCCAGGGTTACACAAAGAAACCCTGTCTCAAAAAAAAAAAAAAAAAAAAAAGGAAAAAGAAGAAGAAGAAGAAAGAAAGAAAGGAAGGAAGGAAGGAAGGAAGAAAGAAATGTTCAAGATCTACTTGGGATGCACAATGTCTTCAGGGCTAGCCTGGGTAATTTAGGGAGAAGCCAGACATTCAAGCCCCAAGACTGAGAGAAAGAAAGAAAGAAAGAAAGAAAGAAAGAAAGAAAGAAAGAAAGAAAGAAAGAAAGAAAGAAAGAAAGAAAGAAGGAAGGAAGGAAGGAAGGAAGGGAGAAAGAAGGAAAGAGAGAAAAAAAGAAAAAGTAATCTTCAGAACTCCATCTCACATTAAATATCGAGTTCAAGGTCATCCTTGGCTACATAGCAAGTTCCCTGGCCAGTGAATGTCCTTATTCCTGCAGAGGAGGGGTTCCTAGCAGTCCTCCCCAGCTTTCTGCCATTCGCTTGCTGCAGTCATGCCCAGTTACCTCATTCAATAAGTGAGTCATTCAGCAAACACTCACTGAGTATGTGGTCAATGAAGTAACTACGAACATTAACATCTGTGTTTAACCCACTCAGGACCAAGCTCCTCCCCCAGAGCAATTATGTCAGAATCCCAGGACTGAGCCTGAGCACCTATATTTAAAAAAGTGATTCTGCAAATGTTAGAACCAGTAGACTGACTCACTGAGAGAGGACAGACCTTGGCCTTGGGATCCAGAACTGATAGCAGGCAAAGGGAGAGCTGCAGAAGGAGGGGGGGGTGTATAATCTGACCTTTAGGCAGCCCAGTGAATGGCATTTCCTCCTCCTGAGGACTTCTTGTCCCCAGCATCAGGATGTCAGTAATGTAAGATTTGATTAGGCTGTCTGTGGACACTCTCATACTGGTGTTAAGCAGGAAGTCCATAAACCTTCAGATTTTGTTGTTGTTTTTGTTTCTCAAGACAGGGTTTCTCTGTAGCTTTGGAGCCTTCCCTGGAACTCACTCTGTAGACCAGGCTGGCCTCAGACTCACAGAGATCTGCCTGCCTCTGCCTCTTAATTGCTGGAATTAAAGGTGTACACCACCACTGCCCGACTAAGATTTTATTTATTTATTTTTATTTATATCAGAGTTCTACTGTGTGGACCTAGTTGGCCTGGAACTCACTTTGTAGACCAGCCTGATTCTGAACTCATAGAGAGCCTCCAGCCTCTGCTTCCTGACTACTGGAAGCAAAGGCATATACCATCATACCTGACCCAATATAAAAGAGGTACATAATACCACTGTTTAAGGTTTTGAAGAATTGATTACAGTCCCAGAAGCCTAGAGGAGGACAGCTGAACAAACTTGCTGTGATAGACCATGGTAGAGCCATAAAAGGGGACAAGATATAGATATTTACACGTGAGAACTGGCAGTCTGGAATGACTGTCCAGATGCTCTGAGATGCCAAACATCACACTTAGGAAAATGCCTGTGTGGGCCAGTGAGCTAGTTCAACAAGTTCAGTCCCTGAAACCCAGGTAAAGGTGGAGGAGAGCCTGATTTCACAAAGTGTGCATGCATACGCACACATACACAGCAAAATTTAAAAAATTGCTTCCATGTAAAAAGTCAAGACAGAGTTAGTAAACCAGCTGTGGTGTGGAGCACTTGGGAGGTGGAACCTGAAGAATCAGAAGTTCTAGATGGGGGAACTGGGGAAAACTTGTTGTAAAGAGCTTGTTTGGTGTGGTGATTTGAGTGACAATGACTCCTAGAGGCTCATGTAGGTCAATGCTTTGTCCCCCGCTGGTGGAACTGTTTGGGAAGGATTAGGAGGTGTGGCCTTGTTGGAGGTGTGTCACTAGAGTGGGTTTTGAAGTTTCAAAAGCCCATGCCACTCCGGTTGGTGCTCTCCCTCCCTCCCTCCTCCCCTCCCCCCTCTCTATCTCTATCTCTCAGCTGCCACTCCAGTGTCCTGCTTGCCTACCTACTGCTATGCTGCTCCCTGCCACAATGGCTGTGGACTCACCTCTAATACTATAAGCCCCAATAAAGTCTTTCTTCTCTAAGTGGCCTTGGTTGTGATGTCTCTTCACAGCAGTAGAACAGTAACTAAGACGCCTTACAGGCATAAGGATGAATCCAATCCCCAGAACCATAAAGTGAAAAAACAAAAATCCCTGGCATCATGACACATGCTGTAATCCCAGGACTGGACAGGTGGAAACCACTGGACCCTCTGGCCGTCCCAGCTAGTTTATTTGGTGAGTTCCAGGCTAAAGAACTTGGAGACCATGTCTCAAGAAAACAAAGGCTGGAGAGATAGATAACTCAGTGCTTAAAAGCACTTACTGCTTTTACCGAAGATTTGAAATTGGTTCTCAGTACCCACCTCAGGTGGCCCCCCAAACACCTGCAACTCCAGTTCCACAGGATGCAGCACCCTCTGTCCTCTGAGAACACCCTCGTGCACATGGTGCACACAAACTCATGACGGTACACATCCATACATAAATAAACCTTTAAAAGACACACAAGAAGAGCAACTGGAGGAAGAACTGCCAAGGCCACTCACACACATGCAACTGCACACACAAAGGACCATGCACACAGAAAGTCATCCTTGGCTCCGTAGCAAGTTCAAAGCCAGCCTGGGCTACGTGAAACCATGTCTTGAGAAAAAAAGTGGGGGACAGGGGCGGAAAGGTGGCTCAGCAACTAAAAATGTGTATCTTCTCTTTCCCTGCAGATCTGAGTTCAGTTCCCAGCACCCACACTGGGCAACTCACAGCCGCCTGTAACTCCAGCTCCAGGAACACTCAAAGCCTCCATGGACACGTGAATAGACAGATATATGTAATTTTTTTAAAGATGTATTTATTATATTATGTATACAGTGTTCTGCCTGCACAACAGAAGAGGGCACCAGATCTCATTATAGATATTTGTGAGCCACCATGTGGTTGCTGGGAATTGAACTCAAGACCTCTGGAAGAGCAGCCAGTGCTCTTAACCTCTGAGCCATCTCCTCTGAGCCAGAAGGTATCTGTGGGTTCCAGGGCAGCCTGGTCTACATAGTGAGTTCTAAGTCAAGCAGCACTGTGTAGTGAAATCCTTCTCCCAAATTTTTTAAAAATTGAAAAAGAAGAAGGTATGGAGAAGAAAGGAAGGAGAGAGAAATGAGATGTGGGGACATAGTTCTGTACTGAACTCTCAGGTGGCTGAAGGCAGGTCAGGGCCAACCTGAGCTACTGAGAAAGCTCCAGGTTAGCCTGGGCTACATAATGTAAGACCTTGTAAGGGAAGGAGAAAGAAAAGGAGAGTCACAAAAGGAACAAATATTGTATGAACCATGATTTCAGTTATATGAGGCATCTAAAGTGATCAAATTCATAGAAACAGAAGAACTGTGCTGTTCAGGGTGTTAGGGGAGACGGAAAGGGTATTATTTAATGGGCTAACTTTCAGTCCTGCAAGTTGCCATGTCTCTGAGGCTCTGATTCACAGCAAAGGAAATATAGTAAGATTACTGAGCTGCAGGCTCAGAAATGATGAAGAAGGTAACAAATTTTAGATAATTGTATGATTGCTTGTTTAATTCCACCGACATTCTTGGAACTGGTCATCATCATAGGAAACTGTCATCTTTAGGACTATTGGGGCTTCTATATGTGAGAGTGGGAGGTGCTACAGAGAGACTGAGCTTGTCCAGCATACATGGCCCTGGGTTTGAGTCCTACCACCAAATAACAAAAGGTTTGAACATGTTTTTCAGCTTCTGGGAGATTCCTGAATCTCAGCACTTGGAAAGCTGAGCAAAGACATCCGAAGTTGGAGGCCAAACCCTGAGAAAGAAAGGAAGAGGGGAGATTGGAGAGACATTACTAGGTGTAGTAAACGCCACAATGAAGGTAACAGGGTGCTGTCACATGAGGGACAGTGGCCAGCAAAGCCCTCCCCGATGGGTTAACAGTTACTCTGAGCCTTTGTTATCAAGGGAGAAGCTTTCTTAGGGGCTCAGGAAACAAAAGCTTCAGCCCAGTAAAGACCCCTATTGAGTCACCTGACTTTAAACAGAGGTGCTGTGGTCACATGGCCAAAAGAAGATCTTTACAACAAGTAATATGGAAACTTTTAGAAGAAAATCTATATGACCTTGTTTGGTGGTGGGATTCTAGACTGTACTGTCAAAAGCAAAATGCAGATGCTAAGAGATGAGCATATTCCTCTGCCCAATACACACTGTCTGCCTCACCACAGGCCCAAAGCAACAGGGCCATGTAAACATGAACCGAAACACCTGAGACCATGAGCCCAGATAGGCTTTCCCTCCTTCGGGATGGTGACTGTCTTGGCTGGGCAGTGGTGGTGCACATCTTTAGTCTCAGCACTAGGGAGGCAGAGGCAGGTGGATCTCTGAGATTGAGGCCAGTCTGGTACAGAGCAAGTTGCAAGTTCCAAGATAGTCAGAGTTACACAGAGCCCTGTCTCAAAAAAAAAAAAAAAAAAAAAAAGATTGCCTTGGGCATTGTGTTACAAAAAGGAAATATAATGAAAACACTGAAAATTAGGGCACCTTTAGGTGGGGCTAAAGGTGTGCACTCAGGAGGCAGAGACAAGTGGATCTTTGTGAGTTCAAGGCCAGCCTGATCTACAGAGCAAGTTTCAGGATAGCCAGGGCTACACAAATAAACCCTTTCTCAAGAAGAAGGAGAAGAAGGAAAAGGAGGAGAAGAGAAAGAGAAAGAAAGAGAGAAAGAATGCTTGGTACATGGGGACCTGAATTCAGATCCCTGGCCTCCATGTCTGTAACCCTAATGCTTCGGAGAACCGAGACTGACAGATCCCCAGAGCTCATTGACTGACCAGCCTAGCAGAATCAGCGAATTCCTGGTTTGGTGAGAAACTCTGTCTCAAAAAATAAGGAAGACATCAGTTGTTACACACACACACACACACACACACACACACACACACACACACACACACACACACCCCAGAGCACATCTGTTGAAATGGAAAACAAACAAAATTAACTTGACCATACCACATGATGGCAAGGCTGTATATCTTATCACATCCCTGTGCCCTCAATGTCATGACAACCCTGTTACTTTCCTGCTGCTTTGGTGTCCTAGTGTCATGGCAACCATGTTACAGTCATGTAAACTAAGTGTCAAAACCATATAGCCACAAAGTAACCGATGAAAATGTGTGTTACTGTATTAAGGAACAAGGGAACTAAAATTGTGTTAAGGTTCCAGCTTCAGGCATGAGCTGAGTCAATGCCAGTCCAAACAAAACTGCTTCCTGAAACTAAGCCTCAGTATCCCCATCCAAGAATCCCATCATAGAGACAGCCAGCAGGCTCTTCAATGGGTAAACTGTGGCAAAAGCATACAAGGAATAAAGGTGGATATGATTCTGTGATAAAATGGACCAAGGCATCAATTCATAGAAAATATATGAATCTTAAATTTATTATGCTTAGTAAAGAAGACAGACAACGATGGCTACAGTTCCATAGTTTTGCCTGTTTTGCTTTCTGGATAAAGGAAAGCTATAGGGTTTCACACACACACACACACACACACACACACACACACACACACACACACACACACACACCAATCAATTACCCAGACATGGTTGTTCACACCTGTTACGCCAGCACTCGGGAGGCAGAGGCAGGATGACCACCACAAGTTCAAGGTCAGCCTGGTCTACATAGTCACCTATATAGTAATACCCTGTCTCAAAAAAGGGGGTGGGGACTGAAGTTGACATAGTTTTGCCTGTTATGCATGAAGTTCTAGGTTTGATCCCAGTACCTCATAAAAACAGGCATGTAGGCATGTTGGTACATGCCTGTAATCCCAGTGTAATCCCAGTAATCTCAGGAAAAAGCAAGAAAATCAGGAGTTCAGGTCATCCTTGGCTACATAGCCTGTAATGCATAAGAATACATGTCTACAAAACAAAAACAAACAAATCAACAGTATTAGTGGTTACCAGAACCTGAGGAAGAAGAGTGGTTAGTTATCAAAGTGTAGCACAGAGAAGTTTTGAAACAATGTTATTGCTTTGTGTGACACTGGAGTCATAGACTCATGACAGCATGCAACTTCCAAAACCCAGAGAATCTTACAGCACAATAAACAAACTTCAGTGTTGCCAAGTGTTTGAAAATCAACCTGAATGTTGGGGATGCCAGACTATGACCAAAGAATCTTCAATGTTGCCGCTGGGAGGTACAACCTCACAGTAAGTGTTGTGGCAGAAAGGAATCAGCTCGGTAAACTTGAAAGAGCAGTGTCTTTGACAGAAAAACCTACAGCTAAAACCAGAAGTAATTGTGAATCATCACCTGTCTCCAGTCAGCCAAGGTATTTCTCATGGAGATACAGGCTAACAATCCAGACAATGCTCTAGACAGAGGCCTTGTTAGCCTATGTTCATCCATAACAAAAGTACTAGTCAGGGCTGGAGAGATGGCTCAGCAGTAAAGAGCACTGCCTGCTCTTCCAAAGTTCCTGAGTTCATTTCCCAGCATCTGTAATGAGATCTGGTGCCCTCCTCTGACCTGTAGGCATAGATGCAGGCAGAACACTGTACACATAATAAATAAATAAATCTAAAAAATTTAAAAAAAAATACTAGACAGAATTAACCTAAGGGAGGATCGTGTTATTTTGGCTCAGGGTTCCGGTCCATCATCATGGGGGATGAGGAAAACACAACACAGAAGTTCCATCTGTGGCAGCAGCAGCTTGTGATGAATGTTGTTGTTGAATTCTAGATGAAGTGAAGACTGTGGCTAGGACCAGAGGCGAATAGAACCATCCTAACTCGGCCACTTCTGCCAGCCAGGGCTAGGCCCAGCCCCTTAAAAACTCCATTTTCAAATATAGCCACAGGCTGAAGACAAGCATCTAGAACATAAGCCTATGGGGAATGTTCCAGAGTTAATCCATGACAATGAGATAAACAAATGAGCAAACAGATGATTTGTCACAAGAACCTGGTCTCCCAATACAGAAGAAGTTTTAAATGAACAGAAGAGTTGAGCCAGGAGGTAGTAGAGAATTCACTGTGAAATTATGTTTCTCTTAATGAAGATGCAGGACTGATGATGCATAAATATTCATGAGTATGTATATGGACACAGAATACATATGTATATTCTTTAGTTCTGCCTGTGAGGGGGTGGACTAAAGACAGGAAAGCCCCAGTAGCAAAGAGGACTCTTGTGTTCAAAACTTGGTCTTTTAATCATTTTTTTAAAAAAGGAAATCGGGTCCTTAGAGAAAGTTCTGAGGCTAGGGCTGGGGGGAATGTAAATGAGTCAGGTGCTTTCACTGTGACTTGAAGTCAAAGGCTATGTTGGAAAACAAAGATGATCCCAACACAAAACAAACAAACAAACAAAAAAAGTAACATTTCAGCTCACAGCCCCTGTGGCCAGGAATTACCAGCATGGGGCATGTCTGAGGCACACATCAGCTCACAGCCCCTGTGGTAGCTTGCACAAGGATCCTGTCAGTCAAAATTCCAGAATGGGTTGGGAAGGAGCTCCTGGGGTCCCAGTCCTAGGAGAAGTTAGTGGTGGTTGATGGCCACTGAGGAAGGGAGAGCCACTTTTCCATGAGGACATGGATTGTCCATGCCTAGTGAATGGCCCCACTGCCATCTGTACAGGTCAGCACTAATTAGACGCAGTGGGGTATTAAGAATGATAACTTTTTTTCTAAATCTTGCTGAGGGAGGTCATTTGGGTGGGAGAGGCAGAAATGGAAGGACTGAGAAGTGAGTGTGATCATACTAGGTGTATGAGGTGAAAGTCCTAAATAATCAACCAAAATATTACTTGACAATAATAATAATGATAATAACTTTTAAAAGAACATGAAGTCAGCCATACATGGTGGTGCATGCCTTTAATCCCAGCACCTGAAAATCAGAGGCAAGCAGCTCTGTGTTTCAGGACAGCTAGGCTACACAGAGAAACCCTGTCTCAGAAGAAAAAAGAAAGAAAGGAAGGAAGGAAGAAAGAAAGAAAGAAAGAAAGGAAGGAAGGAAGGAAGGAAGGAAGAAAGAGAGAAAGAAAGGAAGGAAGAAAGGAAAAAGAACATGAAATAAGACTGGTTGGTTACTTCTGTGGGGAGTTGGAAGAAGGCTATATATAATAATTATTATTAGTTAATGATATTAAATTTAAAAGTCATAATTATTAATTAGCTAATAATATTTTTAAGAAACCAGTCAGGCAGTGGTGGTGCACACCTTCAATCCCAGCACTTGGGAGGCAGAGGCAGGCAGAATTCTGAATTTGAGGCCAGCCTGACCTACAGAGCAAGGTCCAAGACAGCCAGGGCTACACAGAGAAACCCTGTCTCAAATAAAGGGAAACAAATGATGAAAAAAAAAAAAAAAAAAGTGAATGGCGTCCAAATAAAACATGCAGGAAGGAGGATGTCTTAGTTTGCTTTCACTTGCTGAGATGAAGACCATGACCAGAAAGCAAGAGGGGAAGAATGGGTTTATTTAACCTCCCAGGTTACAGCCCTTTCTGTCAGGAAGTCAGGACAGGAACCCTCCCACATCAGTCATGGAAAGAAAATGTTGCACACACTGGGCACAGGTTTTCTCTTCCCTGATGACCCTGGTTTGTGTCAAGATGGCACAAGCTATCAATCAGGGACAGACACTATGCTGATACTGGTTTCTTGAGCTGTGACAAAAGTTGCCAGGAATGATGCAGAAACTGAACTGTGTGCTGGTTCACTCGCTCTTTTTCCTCCTTGAATGCACAGCACTCCTCCTACCTCAGCCCCAAGCGCTGGGATCACAGGTATGTGGCACCAGGCCCAGATGCAAGTGTCCTATAAATACAAACCTATTCTAAAATCAAAAAGGTTTTTAAAGGCTGAGGGTGTCTGGCATTGTTTAAATGATAGAGTGCTCACCTAGCATGCCCAAAGCCCTGAATTCAATCCCTAGTACTACGAGAAACCAGGTGAGGTGGCACACACCTGTAATCCCAACACTTGGGAAGTAGAAGCCACAGGATCAGGGGTGCAGGGCCAGCCTGGACTGCATGAGATTCTGTCTCAATGAAAAAGAAGATAAATAGGGTTTGAGAAAGGCACAAGCCTGATTAGCTAAGATATCGTATGCCTACCCCCACTGGACTAGCTACAAGAGAGAGGAGGCAAGAAGGCCATAGAGTCAGAGGGGCCAGCCTCTTGTCAACCTGGGCGTGATTCTGGTTCTGCTGCATACCAAGTGAGAGATTTTAGGCAAGCTCTCTTACCTCTTTCCGAGCCTCAGTTTCTCGGTCTGTAAAATGGGTTTGATAGCACCTTCCTGATGGTTTCAACACCCTTTGCGTGTCTTTTGGTGAGCTATGCCCATGTCTGCTGGGTGTTTACCCCTAGGAATGATAGCTGTAAGGCACATACATTACGCTGTAGATGTTGCCAAGCAACATGCCAAAGGCCTTGTCCTTCCAATGGGCTTTCTGTGGGATTACTGCACATAGATTAAAATCTATACTCCTCACCATTCACTCAACAAACAGGATGTTGAGCAAAATAAAATCCCTGATAGCAAAAGGTATGTGATCTTTGATCCTGTGTGTGTGAAAGTTAAAGTCAAAAGGACAAGTCAGTGTCTTTAAATGAGGGAGGGACCACTAGGAGAAGGGGAAGAAAGGGGGCAGGAGGGTAACAGGGGGCGGGGGGATGAATTTGATCAAAAGATGTTACACCCAAACATGAAAATGTCCTAAGGAAACTCTCTGTTTTGCACAATTGACACATACTAATTTAAAAATTAAAACCTACTGAAATGTCTTAAGGAAAAAGTGCTGACAGTTTCAAAGGAATCCTCTACTTACTGAGGAAAGGGGGCTCTAGGAAGGCAGGAGAGAAGCCTAGAGCCTAGCAGGGAGGTCAGGAGAGGCAGGGTGGTTACTTGGGTACAGGAGGGAAAGGAGTGGGATTGGCAAAAAGACTGTGGGGGGGGGGGGGAGCGAGGGAGACAGTAAATGGCTCGTGTGTTTCAGAGTTAGAACCAGCCAGGCGCTGTGCTGGTGAGTGGCGTGTGTGGGGTGGGACAGGAGAGGAGAGGAGCGAGGAGGCCACCCAGCTTCTGCTTGGCAAAGAGGTAGATGAAACCAATTGAAATAAACTGCCTGCTCCCTGTTGCCCTTCCCCGCAACAGGGATCTCCTTGTGCACAGCTGAGCATGGTGGCCAGTGCAAAGAAAGCGCCTCCCACATAAGTGTTGAATAAACGAAAGGGCTGCTCCCTAGAGTAGGTCCAGGACCAGGCTGTGGACCCGATACAAAAGCGGAAGTAGCTGTCCATCGCCATGGACACCTGGAAGTCCGGCTTCAGGGAGGCTGAGGCAGGAGAATCCCAAGACTGAAGTCAGTCTGGTCTATGTAGAGACCCTGAGTCAAAGGAGGGGGGAGGGAGAGATAGAGGGAGGGGAAGGAGGGAGGAAGGAAGGGGGAGGAAGGAGGCACCAAGGGAGGGACAGATGTACCCTGGATATAAAAGTGAGATCCCTGAGTGGGCAGCTGGACCAAAGGGCCTGTGTCAGGAGGAAGGTGTGTCCATGAGGACAAGTGGCCTCAGACTACATGCTCTTCTCCATGGAGAGGAGGGAGAAGGCTTTCAGACCCCAATCTCCTCCCTCCACAGCACTGTCTAATGCAGGCCTAGGCTAAGCTTGAGCAGAACAGTTCTATGCCTATCCCCCACCCAAGTGCACACCGCCTCCCAAAACCAGATGCTCTGGGCACACATCATAGTCCATGAGCAAACGCAGGCCCAGGGACCAAACAACCCCCTTTTATTTCTAAGCCAAAGGCCAAGGTCCAGAGGCCAGTGCTGGGGAATAAACATGTCTTCAGTTTAAAAACGGAAAAATGTTTTCTCTCTGAAATGGGTCGCCTCTGAGCGTTCTTTGTGTGATTTTTCCATATCTCCATGGAGGATTCTGCTGACCACTGTCCCACCCAGGATGACTACAGATGCTCCCTGCAGTCTTGACTAATTTCCTCCTCTAAATGTCTGGCAGAGGAACACTGGAGCCAGCCAGTGGTTTCTGGCACACCAGGGAGAGGTACCCAGATGTGTTTTCTCACTCCTGGGTCTGCCATTCTGCACAGGCATCCAGGAGTGGTTAAAGAAAGATGAATCCTGAAACCTAAACTTGGATTCCAGGTCCAATTCCCATATGATCTAGCTGGTGATCTGTGCCGGGCTGCGTGTAGACACTGGTTTATTTCCTCAGAAATTGATTCCTTGGGTTGCAGAGGACTTAAGATCGATTCCCAGAATCCATATAGGCAGCTCACAACTGCCCATCTAAACTCTGGCTCAAAGGGAATTTGGTGCCTCTGTCCTCCGAGAGCAACTGCACTGGTCACACATACCCACAAACAGGTGCATGCACACACATGCACACTCGTGCACACATGAACACACGCACAATTTTTTTTTAATTGCCCCCATAGCTTGGCATGATGGTACATGCCTGTAATCCTAGCACTCTGGATACGAAGACAGGATTGCCATGAGGTAAGAACAGCCTGGTCTACACTGAGTTCCAGACCAGACAGGGCTACATAGAGACGTACTATCTCAAAAAGGAGGAGGGTGGTGTTTCATCTTCTCCTCCTTCCATGCATCCATTGGCCCAGAAGAACCCTCCAGGTGTATATCTGCTGTGAAAGGGGGAAGGTACTAGCCCAGTTAAGGTACTCACATACTAACTGTGCAGAGTGGGTGATCATGGGAGAGATGCCTTAGCAGGGTCTATTTTTAATAAAGCTCTGCCCAGTACCGTTCTGGCTGGGCCAGCTGGACATCTGGACAACCCATCTTGCCTGGGTCCAGACAAAGGCCACTTCCTGAAGAACATTGCGTTCTCTCTTTGAACTCAGTACCAGAGACTTTGCATGCCATGAGGCATAGACTTAAAAAGAACCCAGGTTGGGCAGGGCTGAGGTAGGCGGTTGAGCACAAGCCCTGAAGGGATGTCACTAGGTAAGCCTCATTCACTCACTGACCCAGCCAGCGTCCGGCCTCTCCAGGTCCTCCTTCCCCTCACTCCCTTGCTGGGAGGGTGTGGGAGTCTTACAAAGGCCTCTGACCTTCTGGAGAATAGCCTTCTTTCTCCTGCCTGCTCTCTGCTCCCTTTCCAAGCCAGCAGCCCCAGGAGAACCTGTTCAACACTTACTTTCCAGTTTTGTCCTCCCAAAACAATCAGAGCTGATGGATAAATTGAGCTGCAGATTTAAAATGTCAGACTTCTTCCTGTAACTATTGTGTCCTAGCTCTGGCTTCAGTCCTCCTAGGAACCAACTACTGGGCCGGGCAGATGTCAGGAGAGCACAGGAACCCAAACGGTGAACGGATTAGTCTACTTAGCCTCTGTGAGCTCAGAAATGTGCTCTGGGGAAACCTAACCAGGACTATGGGGTCACCTCACCAGTAAGGGGAATTTCAATTTTATCTGCCACCATGTGCTTGATGTGAAAGCAAAAGTCTGGCTAGCCACCTCCTGCATACTGGTTTACTCATCCACTCACTCCATTCATTCATTCATTCACTCACTATAGATATTGACAGAAGAGTGCCAGCTATGCAAAATGGGTCTCACTCAGGCACCGGGCACTTGGGGTCCACCAGCTGCAGAAGGATTTTCTTTATCTGAAGAGAAGCAGAAAGTTCTGGGAAACAAGAGCACACATACACCCTCTCCAAAATACCTCTACTCCCACTAAAGACAGAACAGGCAAAGCCACTGTAAATCCTTCCTGGGCTTAATTTATGGCCCTAAAGATAAAAGACCTCTTATGCTGTCCAGAGAGAGTCATCCCCAAGCGTCCTCCTTCCTCTCTGTTCTCCTAAAAGCCCCAGCTCTCTTTCCTAAAGGCAACTCCTTCTGTTTGTTCTTCTCTCCCCCACCCACTACCAAGGAAGGAGTGTCTTCTTAGTCTTTTTCCTGCTGAACAGAATCACTGAGATGGAGTGGTAAGGTTTTTGTTTGTTTGCTTTGTTTTGTTTTGTTTTTAAGCTATGTATTTCTGGCTCTACTGGAGCTGAGAGGTTCCGGGTCAAGGTTCTGCTGGGGAACCAAGATCTTGTTGCAGCATTCTGTGGGGAGGTAGAAGAGCTATAGAGAGATAAGAAATGCTAGACAGAAGTAAAGGTGCATACACAGAAAGAAAAGGAGAGAGGTAGAAAGGAGGTGCGGAGAAAGAGGAGTGGGGAGTAGGCGAGAATGAACTTGCAGCCCTGTATGCATGCAGCATGGATGTGATCATGAGGATGAAATCCTAGCGATGTGAGCACACTCGTCAGACCCCACTCCCTAACACTGCTGCATGGTAATTAAGTTTGTGCTTTGGGAGTGACATGTTAAAAATCATAGCAGCATCCAAGCCCCAGGTTCTTTATATATATATAAAGAACATATATATATATATATATATATATATATATATACATACATATTTTGTATTTGATGTATGAGTGTGTTGTGTACCACATGTGTGCCTGGTACCTGTGGAGGCCAGAGAGGGCATCAAGCTACAGAAGGTTGTGAGCTGCCATATGGGTGCTGGGAATCAAACCCTGGCCCTCTGGAAAAGCAGTTAGTGCTCTTAACCACTAAGCCATCTCCCCAGCCCCTAAGCCCCAGACTCTAACCATCTGGTATGGTTTAGGAATGGCATGAGTATCTGCCAAGATATTATGAGGTTAAGGGACCGGTCCCAGAGTGGTGGTGTTGTGGGGGGAGCCTTGTCCTGGGGTCATTTCAGGGTGTGCCCCTGGAAGGGCTGTGGGATTCTGGTCTCTCTGTGACTTCTTGTCTGCTGACATAGGGGCCTTCTCACGTATGTGCTTCTACTGTGATAGGCCCACCTACCACTCTCACCACCAGAGGCCAAACTCGGGCTCCCTACCCATTCTCCACCCCTCCTCCCTGACCTTAGGCTTCCAGCTTTCCAAAGTGAATTTAAAAAAACTTTTGTCTTCATAAAGTTGGCTGCCTTGAGTATTACAGTTACAGCTGACTGATATACCTCCCTTTCAGTTATTCACCACGAGGCACTCCTGAATGCTTGTTACACACATGGATACACCCTTCTCTCTTGCTAACTTGTCTTTCATCCACTTGCTTTGTAGGTGCTCAGGTACTAATCTCATAAAAAGGTAGAAAGTTTTACTCCTCCAACAGTAGCTTGCCCTCTAGCTCACAGCAGAGCCTGAAGCTGTTACTCCTTCCCTGATGCTTCCTATATGCTAAGACCTGTTCTCAGGGCCCTTAGGGATAGTCTACTTCCTCGTCTCATTTCTTTTGATTTCCTGTCGTACTCTCCTAGCCTTAGAAGAAAAACTGATGTGGGCCATGAGCCAGAATCCATGCCCCCATACAACATGATTCAAAGTTACTCTTCTTCCTGGGATTCAGACACTGGGGAGTCCTTTTCAGACAGCAGAGCGCAAGGTCCCTGCCATCTAACCCCTTACACATGCAGAGCCACAGCGTGTTGCTTGCTTGGCAGTTCAAGAGTTTCAACTTGGGGCCTTGAGATTGGTGGGCAAGTGCTCTACCTATGAGCTGCATCCCCAGGACTCAGCTTAGGCTTTCAAGCAGTCACTTGTAAAGGTATAAAGAGAGCTCTTAACCTAGAGTGGCATCTTCTTCTGCCCCTGCAGAAGAAGAGAGCATGCTGGGGAGTGGCTGGGCCTGTAAAGGTGGGTGGTGCGTAAGGCATCCAGACATTTGGAAATTAAACTCCATGGAGATAGAAATGATAACTAGGGCTGGGAAGAGTCAGCCAGTAAGAGCATGAAGGCCCATGTTCAAGTTCTCAGAGCCCGTGTAAAAAGAAGCCGCGTGCTGTGCGGTCACCGGAGCTCCATGGCCACCAGCCCAGCATCGGCTTCAGTGAGGGACACCATCTTAAAGGAGTAAGTTGGAGAGTGATGGAGCACAAGGAAGAGGCACAAGGATGATGGATGCACGAGGATGCACATTACCCCCCATAAACCACGAGGCAGCAGGGAGAGAATCACCCATCCAAGAGCTCTTCGAGAATGCCCTTCCCACCCTCTGCCCCAGCTCCCTCAAGTGCCGCTGGTCCAGGTAATATTAGGACTTTTTACAGTATCAGCTCTGAGTCCTCCTGAGGCAGGACAAAAAGAAAATCAGGGGAACACAGGAAGGGAAGGGAACCTCTTACCCCAGAGTCTGCTTGAGACCTCCCATTCACTAACAGTTCGAGAATTCTCAGTACAGGCTGAGAGTGGTGGCACACACCTTTAGTCCCAGCACTCAGGAGTTCAGTACCAACCTGATTACATGTCGAGTTCCTAGGCAGCCAGGGCTACATAGAGAGATCATTGTCTCAAAAGGATCAAAACCAACCAAACGAAAAAAATTCCAGTATAATCAACAAAATTTACCCTGAAGTTGGCAACATAGATAATAATATATTCCTTTAATGTGTTTATTTTAGCATGGAACCCGAGTTCGAATCCTCATGTTTACACAGCTAGCACTCTTACCCACAAGGCCATCTCCCCATCCTACTATTTATTTTATATAAAAATATTTCAAAAGGCAAGAATAGAGGCACACACATTTTAATCCCAATACTTGGGGAGGAAGAGGCAGGCGGATCTCTGTGAGTTCGAGGCCAGCCTGGTCTACAGAGCAAGTTCCAGGACAGCCAGAGCTACATAGCAAGACCCTGTCACAAAAATAAACAAAATAAATATTTCAGATGAGATTTAACACTCATGGTGGTATGGGTGTAGGTGATCCATGCTAAGGACTAAGTGTAAATGACCAAGTGTGACCTTTCTCTTTTCCTAGATGCGGCCCTGCAGCTTCCTGGGAATGTCACAAGACTACAAACTCCATCTATAGTAAGAGGTATGTATTAGCTTTTTGTAGCCCACAGGTTTACCTTATCAGCTCTAATCTTACCCAGTGTACCTCAGGAACCATCCTATTATGCCATTTGCTGAAAAAAGGTCCCTTAGAAACCCTTTTAACAACTGGTGACTTTGAGAGTCATCAGAACCATATAGATATGGCTACCATGAAGCCACTTGAACATGCCTCCTTTGAGAAGCTTACTCCCATACGTGGGTGCGTAACATCCTTTTCTTTAGAATCTGTGCTGGTTAGTTTTTTTTGGCAATTTGACACAAGCCAGGGTCATCTGGGAAGAGAACCACGCCCGAGAAACTGCCTCCATCAGATTGGTCCACGGGAAGTCTGTTGGATATTTTCTTCATCAATGATTGAGATGAAAAGGCCTTGCTCACTGTGAACTGTGGGTGGTGCCACCCCAGGCAGGTGGTCCTGGGTTCTATTAAGAAAGTAAACTGAGCCAGTAAGCAGCACTCCTCCATGGCCTCTGCATCCGTTCCCACCTCGAGATTTCTGCCTTGAGTTCCTGCCTTGGCTTCCCTCAGTGATGGACTGTGTCGGGAACATGTAAGCCAAAGAAACCCTTTCTTCTGCTGAAGGATTAGTGGCATATAATGAAGAGCCTCAGGCAAGTTAGGCAACTCCTAACAAGGAAGTCAGCATATCTATAAGAACACGGGCCAGCATTTACCAACCAGAAACCTCAGGAAACAGATCTACAGATGCAATATTCAACACCCCCTCCAAACTCTCTCATTGGTCCTTTAAAGCCCTCAAGTCTCCTGAGCTTGGCACAGTTTCCTTTCCCTCTGTCCTCCACTGTTCTTATAAAGGACAGTCTGCTTCTGTGAGGTCGGCCTCTACCCTCCTACTGCTGGAACCCCGGAGAGGCTTGGGAGTCTTTGAGTCCCCTTGGTTGACTTTCTCTCGTTCTCTCTGCCTCCATTGAGTCCCACCCAAAGCCCCCAGTCATCCCCTAAGCTCATTATACAGGCTAAACAGCAGCCAATTGCGACCTGAAAACTTCCGTTTGCCATAGCCTCTGTCTTTGTGAGTGGTGCACATCCCTTCCTGGGATTCTATTGACATACCTTCTCCTCCCTCACTTCCCCTACCTCTTCTGAGGCCACTTACCATTCTCAGCAGCACATCCATCATCTACACTCCAAGATAAGGTCCATTTCAGTCTATAGGCACCACAGATAGACACCCATTGAACCCCTGACCCCAGGTTTCTGGGCAGCTTTGCCTGCCAGGTCACTAGAATTGGGGATGCCCTTGGTCTATCACTTCAGGTCACTTTCTAGTTGTAAATAAGGACTTATTACCATAAATGAGCCTCACTCTTACCTTGACCAAAATGGGGTTCCTGATCTCCATTTCTAAAAATACAACCTCAAGGAGTTAGTTTGCCAGGGCTGGACCCAATGTAAATTGGACAACAATAACACAGGGTGTAAATTTGGTACTTTTGATTTCCAAAGTCTCACTGACTGGGGCAATTTCATAAGAGAGGATAGAAAGCAAATGGTCTGAAGTTCTCTATTTCAAGTTCTTTTCCCTCCACTCCTGTCTGTCCCTTTATTCCTCCATTTCTGCACATAAGGTTTTATCAGCTCACACTTCTAAAACGAATTCCCTAAACTCTCTCAGAGGCTGATCTGACTAAGCCCCTCCCCCAGCCATCAAACCTTTCTCCCATCCCACCTCTCTACACAGACCTTCCTTCCCCCCACACCCTATTTCCACAGCCTACCCACACTGCCCTCTTTCTCTCCATGGACCCCTGAAGCTTGCCCTCTCCGTGCCTCAGGGATGAACTGCTGACCCCTATACAATTGAGATCTGGTACCTCTTCCCTCCTGAGGGACTCCCTATCTCAGACAAAGGACAGAGCTGGTCACTTATCCCAGACATGCCACAGTGAAATCTTATCTGGTAAGGTACCAAACAGGACTTTCTAAAGTAAAAGCTGTAGTGGCAGGAATAGAACACCTACTATGTGTAGGACATGTTGACCAGTTGTCCTTACTCACAGAGAAGCTGACTCTGGGGATGGGATTTGGTCTTTCCCCTTCAGACTCAGGCATGTTTATCTCAAAATGTCCTCCAAACCCCTGTCCTGGGTCAGACTGGCCCCCTGACTCTGTGACAGAGAAAAGGAAAAACAGCACAAGGAGTAAAAACATGTCCTTAGGGGACAGATAATTAGCACATTATTTCCCACACAAGTTACTGTTACTTATCTCATAATATAGAGAGGTCTGTACTAAAAACAACTACTGTAAGAGGATACAAGGGTGTTACTGCTGAGCCAAGGGCATCCTTCCCGTATTCTGGAACAAGGGTGCTAATTTTATTTTCTTCTTTTCTTCTTTTCTTAGACACCTTGCCTTCTAACCTAATACACACGTATGTGTATCATAGGGAACAAGTTAAACCGTCTGATGACTAGAGACCTGAAAACAGATACTAAAACCGCACGGTTAACCTGAGGACTGGCTCCACACAGATGCCACCTCTCACTGGCCAGGGTAAGACCACTCCAGTGCTGGAAGGAGGCACATTCCCTAGGGAGATCTGGCATTCCTTGGGAGAGACAGACAAACTTTTGGATTTTTAAAGGAATGCCTATCTCTCCCATCCTTCCCTTGTCTCTTCTGCAACCCTGAGAGAAGGAAAGACAGGCCCACTATTGTTCTGAACTAAAATTAAATGATACTTAAATTCCTTTTCTCTCCCTCAATAGGCCCCATCTGATTGATGATTCTAGAATACACTGTTTCTAGCTACTCTAACAGGTACAAATGGACTCTGTTTCCATGAGGTGAGACAGTGGAATGCCTCCCTGTGTTTCCATTAGGCCTACCTGCCTAAGCCATAGGCACCGCCTCCTTCTGTATTCATACTAAACTAAAGTGTCTTTTTAAAGAAAATAGTGTGCAGTGTGATGGTGCACATGTAATTAGTGAAACATGGATCCCCAGGGATTTGTGCCTGATGGGGATAGACTCACTTTATGGCGGTGCTGAGTTCACCATAAGCAAGAAGCAGCCATGTAACTTAACCATCATCTCTGCTGATGACATTATGAAGAAGGTAAATGCCATGTGACTTAACCACTGTCTTGGTTAATGTAACCACATGGAATAAACCAAAACTGATGGTGCCTATAAAACTTCCTGATCTTACTGAGCCATCTGGGGATCGCCACAGCCTTTTTTATATTAAACTAATGAGGAAACACTGGACCTCCAAGTTTTTTGTTGTTGTTGTTTTTTGTTTGTTTGTTTGTTTGTTTTAGATTTTTTGTTTAATTTTACCACATTGTTTACATGATATATTTACTGGTTCTGGAAGGGACCTAAGAGTTTTTGCAGCCAGGTTTCTCCAACACTGGCCTCCTCCAAAGGGAACAAATATTGACATGTGTGGTGTCCCAGAGCTGAATATCACTGAAGCACAGATGCCAACAGGGACTCAAAGGCTAAGTGCCAGTTGCTAGACAAGCTTCTGCCAGTGGGCAGCTGCTGCGGCCAAGATAGGGTCAGCCTGCCGAGCAGGCGAATGGACATACGGGCTCTGCTGGGACTCAATACCTGATAGTTCTGCCTGGTCCCTCCAGGACCCGTGTTCTCTAACAGAGGTAGAATGCTGCCCATTAGTGGTTGGCACTTCCATCAGTAAACCTTTACCAATTCTCTTTTAAGTAAATCCAATAGGTTCATTGCGCCCCCTCCCCCAGGCATGAACTCTGATGAAATCAAACTTTGGATTGTCATTGGAACCTAATGAAGAGGGAATAGACACTGTTTAGTCTGTCCCTCCATGCACCATGCCCAAGGGAAAAAAAAAGTTCTCAGGACAGATAGAAATTTTGTTTATTACTGACGTTAGTATTACGGTATTTAAAAATTCTAGAAAGGTTCATGCATGGACTTTAAGTTAGTAAAGAAGGATTCATATATATGGGGATTAAGATGACTTGGCATTTCCAGAATGGAAAATATGACTAGAAAGTTTATACAAGTTATGAAGTTATGAGTTAGTTATTGAAGGCATGTAAAGGACAAGACTTTGAGGTGACACATATGGAATTAATGTTTTTAAGGTCAAAGATAAACAATTACAAGAACTGACTAAAATGTATATATAATCAAAGTTTATTTAAACTTTGTCTAGTTTTTTTTTAAATAGTGTACTGCAGTTAAAAATACAAGACTGGCTGGGAGGTGGTGGTGCACATCTTTAATCCTAGCACTTGAGAGGCAGAGGAAGGCAGATCTCTGAGTTTGAGGCCAGCCTGGTTTACAGAGCAAGTTCCAGGACAACCAGGGTTAAACAGAGAAACTCTGTCTTGAAAAACAAAAAACAAAAAACAAAAAAAAACTCAAACAAACAAACAAACAAACAAAAAAAGCAAGAACAACAACATTAAAAAAAAAAAAAAACCAGACTGGTGTTATAACTAACCTTCTATGTGGTCAATAACCATATTTGGAGGCCTATATTATTATGGTTAGAGGGAGTAAAAGGAAGAACAACTTTCTCCTTTGCCCTCCTAGGTCAACCAGGTCCCTCTGAAGTGTTCTGTAACCATGGGGAGTCTCTGCTCTCTTGCTCAGGGAAGCCATGGAGATCCCCTCCAGTGCACAAAGTCAACACAGGGAACTTTTCCTCCACATTTCCCACTTAAACAATGGTCAAGCAAGGCTTTGACTTATCCTCTTGTTGATTAGACTGACTGGCAAAGAGGAGACAGAGGCTCTTCCCACACCAAAGTGGCCCTGAGAGCTAGATCTTCAACTGGGCTTTGATAGAAAAAGAAAAAGCAAAAAAGAATTTTGGCTACTTACATGGTCTTAAACACCAGCACAACCATATAAGATGTTATTTGGACAACCATTTCTCACTACTGATTCTCTTTTTGATTTAAAAAAATCTGTACTGGTTATTTTTATGTTAACACAAGTTATAGTCACCAGAGAGAAGGGAGCCTTAATTGAGAAAATTTCTTCAGAAGATCTGGTTGTAGGCAACCCTTTAGGGCATTGCTCAATTAGTGATTGAAATGGAGGACCCCGTCCATTGTGGGTAGAGCCAACCCTGCACTGGTTGTTGGGAACCTGCAGTCTCCTGACTCCGCCCCTGATGGTGGGCAGGACACTCATGGCCATGTCATCACTACATCAGGCTTTACCTGGCTGTTCAAGTTTTTACCTGGTTGCGCAGGGGACCCAGTTATGCATGTGCAAGTCCTCCTTTTAAAGCAAGCGTGCCAAGCGCATCTCTCTCTCTCTCTCTCTCTCTCTCTCTCTCTCTCTCTCTCTCTCTCTCTCTCTCCTCCCTCCCTCCCTCCCTCCTTCCCTCCCTTCTTTCCTCTCTCTCTCTCTCCCTCCGTCCCTCCCTCTTCTCTCTCTCTCTCTCTCTCTCTCTCTCTCTCTCTCTCTCTCTCTCTCTCTCGTCCCTTCTCTCTTTCTTTGACCCCTCTCTCTCCTTCTCTCTCTCTCTCCTCTTTCGGTTGGCCACCACCTACTCCCCCCCTTTTCTCTCTCCTCTCTCAATAAACTCCATGTGGGTGCTGAGTCTCGTGTTTGTGTTTCTTAGGCAATAGCTGCAGCAAAAGAACAACATTGGTGCTGAAACCCGGTCAGGCTCTCCTCAAGGACTCGGTGGCTGTCTGCTGGTGGGCGGCTAGCCAGAGACACTTGGGGACCCAAACCAGAGGCCCACTTCCATCCACTCATTCGCTGGAAATACCATCCCACACCTGCTTCATTAGGTAAGGTACCCTTTTTTAAAATTTCAACCCATTTCCTTAGGGTCAGGTACATTCCTCAAGGGTGGAAGACATACTGCCCCGGGCAGTATATCTGATTCCGGCTTCAAGCCTCTCTGCTCTCGGACTGCTGAGTCCCCCGGCCTCTGTTGGCTCTGGCAATGTTTTCGAGCTGACGAGCTTCGAATAACGCTCTGCCATTCTCTGCTTATCGTGTGGCCACACTCTTGAGCTGACGAGTTCCAAGACTGATTGGTCACTTCACACTCCACCCATGGGGAATAAACCAACCAAGGAAACACCCCCCACCACTCCACTGGGATGCTTAATAGAAAATTTAAAACCCTTTCACTTAATGCCACTTGTTAAGGCACCCAGACTTATTTACCTTTGTACTGAAAAGTGGCCTAGATATCCCCTAGAAAATAATTGAAATTGGCTGCATAACGGCTTTCTAGATCCTGATATCTTACGAGATCTTTCAAATTACTGCCAGCGAACAGGTAGATGGAAAGAGTTTTTCTACCTCTCTGCTAAACAATCTTTTTCCCTAAACTTGTTTTTGTTCTCTTTCTGCTATCTCAGAACTTTGTAATTTCTGCCAGCTGTTGGGAATGTGTTTATGGCAGCCGCCATCTTGACCATGTGGCCTAGCCTCACTCCACCACCATGGTTCTTTCCTCCACCAGCCACCTAGGCAGAGGGACAGTCTAGCCAGCTTCTGCCACCAACAGAACCTGTAATTCATTTACCTTTTGCCTTTTATTCTTTGTCTCTAATTTCTTTTTTCACTGACTATGTTATATCTGTACATGTGATTTAAATTTAACTTTATATAAAAATGTAAGCTAACTATAAAACTTAAATTCAACTGTACTAAGTCAAATATTTCTAAATTTTTATGTGTCTTTAAATGGTGGTAAACATTTAAGGTTATAAATGTCTATTTCAAACTAATAAAATATTTATGCCACCCAGTCCTTCCTCTAAGCTGCTTATAAAGGTTAAGCCTCTATTATCAAAGGGAGGTTTTCTCTATCTCTTTGTCCTTTACAGGCGTAAGTCTAACCTACTAAGTTAAAACCAGTTAGAGTCAGGCTGGAGGGCTCTGAGTATAACATCGCTCCACAGTCTCTCAGCTTGGATTCAGTTTTCCAGACAGATTAATTAATTACAGGGATAAAGCCTTACCTAGCCACCTATGTGCTTAAGGCAAGTAACTAAAGACAAATTTTGTATACTAAGGTATACTAAACAGACAGCCCTCAAATGCTCAGAGATCTAGAGAATATGGCATTTAACATGTTTCTTTAAAAAGCTTTTGTAAGAGAGAGACAGGCCAGCTACTGGCACCACCCATTTCCTCCAAGAAGATTGATGGACACCGAAGAAGCTCCATCCACAAAAGTGGCAACGCTAGCCACTGAGCAATCCTGTCTTTCACCCCTTTGTCCTGCTGCAAAGGGCTCTAAGGACCATGGACAAGAAGGCAGTGGAATCGACTTTCTCCATGTTGCTTGGGCCAACGGTAGGTAAGTCTTCCAAAAGCTCCTAATCCACAGGTCGTGTGCCATCAGCAGAAGACAGATGTCCTTAAAGCCTCTAACATCAACAACTGTGGAGGACTTGGGGGTGGCTGTCCATGCTGCCAGCTAGTGAGTCTCTGTTACTCTCTAATCATTCAGGTAGAATTTTATCCTTCTCAAGAACTCTGATGCTTTTGACGACTGGTAGTTTTGTCAGCTTAAAGCAGCAGCCACGGTTCCAGTTGTTACAAAACATATTTCAGAAATGGATATTTAAGGTTGCTACTGTTTATAGTCTTAACATTAATCAATAAAGTTTTAATGAGCTACTAATCCAATTCTGACAGAGTACTAAACACCATACTATGCCACTATATGATCATAACTGTAACTATTAGCTCAAAATTAATGTGCTTTTCATTGTGCAAAAAATCTGCCAGTTGTATGTGTTCTTTCAGCCAAATCATTTCTAATATAAGTATGCTGCTAATGTGTCTTAATATTTATGTTTTCACAGACTCAAAGGATTCTTGTAAGTTCCAGGGAGCTGAATTGGACTCATCCACACAGGTCAGATTCATTCCAAAAAAAAAAAATTCAACCTTTCCCTGGTCCCAGGACTCCCTTCCCTCACCTTGGGAACCCCTCCCTCATCTTACAATTCTCCCCTCATGTACCAGGACTTGGGGAAAAAAAAAAAACTTTTGTTTTCTAAACCTAACCTTGTCCTCTGCTCTGCTAACATCTTGCCAGGTCTCAGAGAGACACCAGAGCTCCATATTGTCAGGACTGCAATGAAACAACCAACTACCAGGATGTGGCAGCACCCCAGCTTTCTTGGATCTCCCAAAAGACGATCAATGCCCAAGTCAGCAGAAAGCAATCTTTTGAGAACTCAACGTCCTTATTCCCTAACCTGCCATGCCCAAGCCCCACCTTTTTAATAACAATAAGAGGTGGGAATTTTGGGAACCTGCAGTCTCCTGACTCCACCTCTGATGATGGGCGGGATGCTCATGGCCATGTCATCACTATGTCAGGCTTTACCTGGCTGTTCAAGCTTTTACCTGGTTGTGCAGGGGACCCAGTTATGCATGCGCAAGTCCCCCTTTTAAAGCAAGCGCGCCAAGCACATCTCTCTCTCTCTCTCTCTCTCTCTCTCTCTCTCTCTCTCTCTCTCTCTCTCTCTCTCTCCCTCTCTGTCTCTCTGTCTCTGGGACCCCTTCTCTCTTTCTTTGACCCCCTCTCTCTCCTCTCTCTCCTCTTTCAGTTGGCCACCACCTACCCCCCTTTCTCTCTCCTCTCTCAATAAACTCCATGTGGGCACTGAGTCTTGTGTTTGTGTTTCTTAGGCAATAGCAGCTGCAAAAGAACAACACTGGTGGTTCTGAGTTCCATAAGAAAGCAAGTTGAACAAGCTATGAGGAGCAAGCCAGCCTCTGCATCAGCTCTTACTGCCAGGATCTTGCCCTATTTGAGTTTCTGTCCTAACTTCAACAATTACCAGTGATATGGAAGTGTCAGTCAAATAAACATTTTGTTCTCCAAGTTGTTTTTGGCCATGGTGTTTCATCTCATCAATAAAAACCTCAAACAAGAGAAAGGCCTATCTTCTTAAATGCCTATATGTCTTTCTTTCTATAGCCAAATTACTCATTTCCCTAATAGCTTCTCATCAAACTCATACATAGGTTTGGGGAAATTATTCAGGATACCTTAGTGGTGTTCATGGGACATTGCTGGATAATCCTATAAAAAGGATCCATTAGGATTCTATTTCTCTTTTGAGTTATTTGTTAGATGCTGAGTTTAACTGACTTCTCTTGCAACACTTCCAAGCAATTGTTCCTGGTGCAACAAACATCTGGTTACAGTTACCTTATCTGGCTACAGGGCTCTGGTTCATGGCCAGGCAGTTGTACAATTGCATTTCACCTCACTAAACAAAACATTTTTCTCATTAACTTAATCTTTTAATGTTCTCTGTTTTAATCAATGTTCTATTGCTTTGAAGAGACATTGTGACCACACAACTCTTATATAAAAGAAAGCACTTAACTGGAGCTTGCTTATTGTTTCAGAGGTTTAGTCCATTATCATGGCAAGAAGCATGGCTGTGTGCAGCAGACGTGGTGCTGGAGAAGTAACTGAGAGTTCTGTGAAGTGTTTACCTACATTGTTCTATTATTAATAAAAACTCAGGAGTCAGGTATTGGGGTAAAAACCTGATAGATCTAAAAAGTGGTGGGGGAACAGTCAGCTGACCCCAATTCTCCATGCTTCCCAGATTGAATGGGCTATGAATCTCTCTAAGTCACTCTCTGTATCTTCCTGTGCCCCCCTATCTGGGTCCTCCAAAACCTCTATGGCTAATTCCAGTCAGCCAATTGCTGACTCTGCCCTCTGATTCAAGGTAAACTTTATCAGCAATCTCTAAGTGTCAGTATAAACAAATACCCCACAATGGTTCTACATCGGGATCTGCAGGCATCAGGAAGAGGGAGCCTGGAGCTTGGAATGGACTTTTTGAAACCTCAAAGCCCACCCCTAGTGACATACTTCCTCCAACAAGGCCACAACACCTACTAATCCTTTCAAATAGTACCACTCCCTGGTGATCAAGGATTCAAATCTATGAGCCTAAGGGGGGGGGGCACTCTCATTCAAACCACCACATTCCACACACAGTTGTAATAGAGAAAACTGATGGCTGATGCTAGACTTACCAGACAGTGAAAAATGTCTCATGTCCTTCCAACAGTCCAAACACTTTACATCTTGTAATGGAGAAGTGACCAAAATAAGTCTTGCCAACTAACACCTTTGGCAAAGTCTGACGAGAGTTTTTTGGATGTTTTTCTTGTATGTACTTTTTGTCCAGTTACACTGCCCAGACAATTTTCTTAACTACATTCCTAGTTTAAAAAAAAAAAAATGACAACAGTACTTGTTGTTCTTTTGATGCAGCTACTATTGCCCAAGAAACACAAACACGAGATTCAGCGCCCACGTGGAGTTTACTGAGAGAGGGGAGAGGAAAAGGGGAGGGTAGCTGGTGGCCAACCGAAAGCGGGGGGGGGAGGGGGAGAGAGAGAAAGACAGAAGGGGCCCCAGAGAGATCAAGAGAGAACGAGCAGGAGCAAGAAGCAAGAGAGAGAGGTGTGCTTGGTGCGCTTGCTTTAAAAGGGGAGCTTGCGCATGCGTAACCGGGTCCCCTGCAGCCAGGTAAAAGCTTGAGCAGCTAGGTAAAGCCTGACGTAGTGATTATGTGGCCATAGGCGTCCCACCCAGAGGCGGGGTCCACAGACTGCTGAGCCCCAACAGTACTAACATTATCACATTTTTACAGCTGTTACCTCACTCACACAGTGCTCCCCAAGGATGCCTTCTGTCCTGTCATCGCATGGCTGTCTCACATTCTGCATCTTGGCCATTGGTTGTTTTATCGTAGCCTCTTAGATGGACCCTCCTCTAAAGCACTCTGATTTCTGCCCTTCTACATTGCCTCCATTTGTCAGCTCAAGGCAGTTAAAGCAGTCTGCAACCTAAGACCCCAAACAGCAGTCAGGGAATGAGGGGACAAGAGGTGGCAGACAGATCGGGGAAGGGTAGAGGAGACTAGGTAATGAAGATGGTAAACTTTTAAAGTGGCTGGCTTCTTCCTCTCCTGAAACAAAAGCCTCCACAGGGCCCCCAGATAATGGACTGGCCTGGTGAGTGCAAGGCCAATCAGGATTCCACAGCTTATGTCAACTAGCCATCCTGTGCTTGTTCAAGCTAATCAACACTACGGGAGAAAGGACATTCAAAAACTTTTTTTAAAAAACAGCCCTCAAAGAGAGTGACTTTTTTTTTTGACTCCTGAACCCCCTCTACATTATCTAGAGTCTTTCTCCCTGTCTCTCTGCTGGGTGTATCCTCACTTGGCTCACAATGCTTACCTCACCCTCAGGCTTCTACTTCACCCATAGAGACAAGGGGGGCCTTTGAGGTAGTGGGTAGGGCTTTCCCCAAAAGAGTGCCCCTTTTCACCTTCAGCAAAACTTTGTGAATCTGGCTTTTCTCCATATCTATTCAAGGGACCTCAGCCTTCCAGAACACACCTGCTGCACAAAGTCCCCTCACATGTTCACATACTCCTACTTCCTGTGTACCACAGGTTCCTACAACCTAACCACCAACATCTTCATACCACAAGATGTCCTTTTGGCACTACCCCTGTCACTGGCCTTCCCTCTTCCACTTTCAACCTTTTAAAACCTTCTGGTTCACAATATTTCAGGGACCTAACTTCCTTGCTCTAGGTGACTATTCAACCACTCCTCCTCATTCAAACCTAACTCTGTCTGCTACCACCCTTGTCAGTCCCATTGACACCTGTTTGTCCCATTGACACCTGTGACACTTGCCTAGAGTATAGGCCACAAGGTCATCCCTCATCCTGCCACTCTAGGCATTCTTTCAGAACTCGGAACCAAAGTGGCTGGACTGAAGGGTTCTGAGTATCAATTAGCCACTCTGCTCTCCAACTCTCAGAAAACGTGAAAGGTCTCTCAGGTGAGCCTGACATCCTTCGAGGTCAGCTCAACTCTTCAGCTGCCACGGTTCTCCAAAACTGAAGAACTCTGGATTTAACGACCGCTGCTAAGGGTGGGATCTGTGCCCTTTTCTAGGAATAATACCACTTCTGCACCAACAAATCCAAATTGGTTAGAGATGAGCCCAGGCTAACATGTTCAATGACCTGCCTCCTCTGGATGGAGTCCTGATTCCCTCCAATCCTGTCTCCTCCCCTCCATCACTTCTTTCCCCCTTGTTATCCTTATATTCATTATTTTAACCTATCTTTTAAACTTTTCACAGAAGTTTCCTCCTAGGCAAATCACTACTATTACTATGTCCACCGCACAAAATAAAGAGAATGCTTCTCGTAAAGTCACTCCAGAAAGAGCTGTGCTCCACCTGTAAGGATTCAGGCATTATGCTGACCTGCCCCTGTCACCTGGCAGAATGCACTCAGGCATTACCCTGGTCAGCCCAGGGTTCCATGACTACTAGTCTGCACGCAGGGGCAAAGGACCCCTTTGAAAGAAAGACCCCTGACCACTTACATTCTTCCTCACCCCCCCCCATACACTTGCACACTCCTCTCTTTCTTGCTATTCCCCTGGGGCAGACAGGACTTTTCCTGTCTTCCTCTTTTATTCTGTCCTTTCTCTTTCTCTGTGTTTCTTTACCCCACCCCACCCCCAATAAAACTTCTCACTTAAGCTCTGTCTACCTTGAATGCTTGTCCCTCTGCCTGGGTCTTCATTGCCCATGCAAGGTTCCCCACGTGCATTATCATACCCCCTCCCAACACACACACACACACACACACACCACACACACACACACACACACACACACACACACACACACGCACAAACATGTGCACACACACACACACACACACGTGCTTCTCTTTATCTATACTCAGGGTCTGGAATAAAAGAAGGATAATTACATAAAACAAAGAGCCTCAGGCAAGTTGAGAAACTCCTGGCAAAGAAGTGAACCAGTCCATAGGAACATCTGCCAGCATTTACCAACCTGAAACTGCAGGGAACAAATCTACAGATGGAACTTTCTGCCTCCAAAACAAATCCCTTTTCTACCCTTTAAAGCCCTGAATCCCACACTGTCTAGCTGCACAGACTCCCACAAAGAGAAACTGCCCTTCAATGGTCTAATAAAGGACAGCCTGCTCCTGTGAGGGGGCCTCCTCTGCCTTCAACGTTCACATCATCTCAGTCAGTTCTAAGCTAATGCCCCCAAGTTGCTTTTGGTTATGGTATTTTATCACAGCAATAGAAAGCAAACTAAGATGTCGCCTATCTACTAATACAGGTTCTTAAGTATATGTTAAAATCTCATAATTTGTCCGGGCTGAGGATGTAGCTCAGTGCCTGGGGGTGGCTGTCCATGCTGCCAGCTAGTGAGTCTCTGTTACTCTCTAATCATTCAGGTAGAATTTTATCCTTCTCAAGAACTCTGATGCTTTTGACGACTGGTAGTTTTGTCAGCTTAAAGCAGCAGCCACAGTTCCAATTATTACAAAACATATTTCAGAAATGGATATTTTAAGGTTGCTACTGTTTATAGTCTTAACATTAATCAATAAAGTTTTAATGAGCTACTAATCCAATTCTGACAGAGTACTAAACACCATACTATGCCACTATACGATCATAACTGTAACTATTAGCTCAAAATTAAGGTGCTTTTCATTGTGCTAAAAATCTGTCAGTTATAGTTGTTAATTCTTTCAGCCAAATCATTTCTAACATGAGTATGCTGCTAATGTGTCTTAATATTTATGTTTTCACAAACTCAAAGGTTTCTTGTAAGTTCCAGGGAGCCAAATTGGACCCATCCAAACAGGTCAGATTCACTCCAAATAAATATTACTCTACTTCTTCCTGGCCTCGGGACTTCCTTCCCTTGTCCTGGAACCCCCTTGGGAACTCCTCCCCCACCTTACATTTCTCCTATTAAGTACTAAGACCTAAAAAGAAAAACTTAACCTTGTCCTCTGCTCTGCTAACATCTTGCCAGGTCTCAGAGAGACACCAGCGTTCCATACAGTCAGGACTGTGATGAAACAACCAGCTACCAGGACGTGGCAGCACCCCAGCTTTCTCGGATCCCCCAAAAGACGATCAACTCCTCAAGTCAGCAGGAAGCAGTCTTTTGAGAACTCAAGCCCTTATTCCCTGACCTGCCACGCCCAACCCCCACCTTTTTAATAGCAATAAGAGGTGGGAATGTTAGAAACCTGCAGTCTCAACCCTGTTGGGCTATGCCCAACCCCCACCTTTTTAATAGCAACAAGAGGTGGGAATGTTGGGGCTCAGCAGTCTGTGGACCCCGCCTCTGATGGGCGGGATGCCTACGGCCGCGTAATCACTACGTCAGGCTTTACCTAGCTGTTCAAGCTTTTACCTGGCTGTGCAGAGGACCCAGTTATGCATGCGCAAGTGCCCCTTTTAAAGTAAGCACGCCAAGCGCACCTCGCTCTTGCTTCTTGCTTCTACTCTTTTCTCTCTTGCTCTCTCTGGGGCCCCTTCTGTCTTTCTCTCTCTCTCTCTCTCTCTCTCTCTCTCTCTCTCTCTCTCTCTCTCCCAGCTTTCGGTTGGCCACCAGCTACCCTCCCCCTTTTTCCTCTCCCCTCTCTCAATAAACTCCACATGGGCACTGAATCTCGTGTTTGTGTTTCTTAGGCAATAGCAGCTGCAAAAGAACAACATCTAGCATTGGTGAAGCTTTGGATTTGATTCTCAAGGAAAATAAGAAGGAAAAGGGTTAGGGAAGGAGAGTGAAAAATCCAACTCTGTAGCCAGGTGGTGATGGCACACACTTTTAATCCCAGCACTCAGGAGGCAGAGGCGGTGGATCTCTGTGAGTTCAAGGCCAGACTGGTCTACAAAATGAGTTCCAAGACAGCCAAAGCTACACAGAGAAACCCTGTCTTGAAAAACAAATAAACAAAAAATTGGACTCTGCTTCATATTGACTCATGCTGAAACTCTTGTCTGCAGTGAAGTCAGGAATCCTGGCTTTGCATGAGAAGAGACCTTGGTAAAGAGCTTGTGAGGCTGCTGTAGCTAATAGCATGGAGTTGTGTCTAGTTTCCACTCCTGCTGCCACTCAAAACTAGAACCTGAGCTGACTCTGACACTGTTTAATAAGACCAGCTGACCATATGGGCCCAGTGTGAAACGAAAGCACAAGACTCTTTGTTCAGAAATTATTAAGAATCATGTTAGGTAGCTGACACTCAGGTGACAATGACTGGCCTAGTATTGACTGGTCCAGACTGACCCTGGGATAATCTTTTCCTGTTCCTTCTGACTCACATGTCTATCACAGGGCTGATATCACAGGAAGTCATCTTCTCCAGCCTAGGGACATCAAAAGAGCCAAATTTTATTTTGTCCCGTGATCTCTTATTATTCCAGGAGCAATGGCGGCCTTTCTCCTCTTGGTGATAACACTGCCTGGCATACAGTATGTACTCAGTGACTGTTACAGAGCATCATGTTTCAGTTCTTGATTGGCCCAGATTAGCCCAAATTAGCTCATTTTAAAGTCTGGTTCTTGGTTCATGAAGCCAGTGCATCTTTTCTAGCACTTGAAAAGCTGAGGCAGGGGGACTGCTGAAAGTTACAAGGCAGCAGGGCTGGCTTGGTGAGCCTTTGTGTCAAAACAAAGCAAAACTGTCCCCCAAACAGTTCTGTCTAGAAGTTGAATATCTCTCCTCCCCCTTTTGGGTCTTTGGCCTTCAACCCTTTATCTCCCACCCCTACCTTAAGGAGCAACCCACTCACTCCTCTGCTTTGTTTCCAATAATAGATGAGAGCTCAGCCATGTGCTTGGCAGCTGGACTACTCCCAATAGCCAAGAGATATTACATCTTTTTCCCCACCTCCTCCCCATTCTTTCCAGCTTCTGGCAGCCATCAGTTTACTTTTACAAAATCTACTGCTTCAGGTCCCACGTGTAAGCCAGAGGACCCTGTATCTGTCTTTTTGTACCTGGATTATATATGTGTCCCATATATGCATATACATACTCATTCATATTGGGGCGGTTTGCAGAGTGTCATTGTTTTCAGGGATGAATAGTATTCGATTATGTACCTATGCCACATTTTCTCTGTCCATTCATCCATGAAGGGACAGACACAGGGCATAGTTGGTAGGAAAATAACTTCTAATGCTCTACAGTTAACTATCATGGCTTCTGGCAATTAATTGAACATTTTGAAATAGCTAGGAGAATTTTTTTTTTAATGTTCCTAGTCCAAAGAAATGAAAAGTGTCTGAGGAAATGTCAAACTTTATTAGAATGGGAATCCCTAAGAGGATGGGGTACAGCTCAGGCTACTGGTGATGATGTTAGGTATTTTACACACACACACACACACACACACACACACACACACACACACACACACACACACACTCGCGGCTGGAGGAGCCTTTGGGAGGTGTAGGGAGAGAGGGTTATATTATGTCTAGAAATGAGTTCAACCTGGACTGTAGGAGGATTAGGTGGTTAGGTAAGAGCCAGCATTCCCCAGGAACTTGTGAAACTGCCAAAAGGAGTCATTTCCCTTACCTCTGGCAGAGGGACATTTGGCTACCTAGGATACCTATCTGCATATCAAAGCCCATGTTGGCCTCCAGGGTCCCTCAGTACCTGTTATACATTTCAAAGCCCATGCTAGCTAGCATCCTGTCCTTCTATCCCTAAGCCACCCCAGCTACTGGTCCTCCTTATAATCCACCCAGGGGCCTGACCACCCACCCTCTCTTGCTCTTGCTATCCTCTTCCACTTCTGTAGCCTTGGCCATGTCAAGTCTGCTTTCCTTTCTCTCTGCTCCAGACTCTTCTAGATGCTTCTCTCTTATGCACAATAAAATCCTTCTTCCTAATGATGGAGCAATAATGCTGCCATTCTGTACTGCGCCCCCTCACATACAGGTCAGTGTCTCCCTTTCCCTGGGAAGTGGGCCTCCAACCCTGGGAGACACGAGTGAGAACATCTTAAGTAATGGGACCCTCCTTTGATGGCAGTACCTAGGAGGAAGCGTCCAGGGTTCACAGCGTGGGGGGGAGGGTGTCTGAGAATGGAGTGACATGATGTGATCAAACTCATATACAGGCTGTGGATTTGGATGGCACCAGTAAGTCAGTGTCCCTGCCCTCCTCAGGACCTGCACAGCAGCTGTGCAAACTGCCCAGGAGTGGGGGTTAAGGGGTGAGGTGCTGGGGAGCTGTCGGGGACTGTCGCTCCAGGAATGTAGGATTCTGAAGGAGAAGGCTATTAGAGATTCCCACACAGGGTCTTGAGGGTGTCAAATAACAAAAAAAACAAACTTGTCATTAGCCCATGTGGAGGTGAGGGGGCAACTTCAGGAGGTTCTCTCTCCATTCCCCCTAAGGGTTCATCTCTGTTAGGCCCAGAGCACAGGCCAGCGCTGCCCGCAGGTGTCAGCAGCAGCGGAGCCACTGGCACCATGGTGGGTTTTGGGGCCAACCGGCGGCCGGCCGCCTGCCCTCCTTCATGCTGGTGGTGCTGTTGGTGGTCATTGTCGTCCTTGCCTTCAACTACTGGAGCATCTCCTCCCACCATGCTCTGCTTCAGGAGGAGGTGGCCGAGCGGCAGGGCCAAGTCCAGCACACTGAGGTGGCTCGTGGGCGCCTGCCTGAAGAAGCGCAATTTGGACCTCTTGCTCTTGGTGGACACGCTTAAGAAACAGATCGACCAGAAGGAGGCCAACTATGGCCACCTCAGCAGCCGGCTACAGGCCAGAGAGGGCCTGGGGAAGAGATGCGAGGATGACAAGGTTAAGCTACAAAACAACATATCTTATCAGATGCAACTTGGGCAGAAGCGGGTTATTTCAGTTTGCAGTTCCATTTCACAGCCCATCACTGAGAGAGGTCAGGGTAGGACCTCAAACCGGAGCTGATGCAGAGGCTGTGAAGGATGCTGCTTGGGGGCTGCTCCCCGTGGCTTGCTCAGTCTGCTTTCTTATACAACCAGGGCCACTTACCCAGGGGTGGCACCACCCACAGTGAGCCAGACCCTCAAACATCAATCACCATTTAAGAAAATGCCCTACAGATTTGCTACAGGCAATCTAGTGGGAGCATTTTTCTCAGTTGAGGGGCCCTCTTTTCAGATGACACTAGTTTGTGTCAAGGTGACATAAAACCAGCCAGCACCCAGTTCCAGGGAAAGAAGTCAATCCCTCAGGCCTTATCCACTGAGAGAATGGCTCTACTTGGGTGTCTTTATAATGGCTATATACATGACTTTGTTTGTGGTTTTCCAAGATACCATAACTCAAAGGGTGAAGACGTTACAATGTTAAGTGATTACATTTTAAGTTAAAGATAAAAGTTAAGTAAAAGTAATCCCAGCTGGTTTAGTTGTTTTTCTAATCGTAAGGAATTTTCTGCTTTAACTGGAATTGTTATGTGGCTTTATGAGGTACACTGTCTTATTTAGAGATGAAAGAGGAATACTATGGCAGGGAAATATTCAAAGTACAGATATTCTTAACCTAAGCACAGCTTGTTGCTTTAACATCTTTGTGATATCCAGGAAAACCATGGTCCTTTCTCTGAAGACAATTGTGGCTTTACCACAATGTCTTGTCTCTCAGTCTGCAGGAGAAGGCTTTTTCCCCTTCTCATGTCCCCTTCATGTCCCCTCTGTTTCTAGTCTGCCTCACCACCCAGGCTGACTGAACTCACTGTGTATCCCAGGCTGTTCTAGCTCAACATCCCATGCCTCAGCCTCTAGAGGGCCACACATATTTCACTCTGCAGCACAACTTCTCCCCGAAGATTTGGCTGCAGCCTGCCCCTGCTTCAACAGGGTAACTTCTTCAAATCTACTCACTGTGCCCATTTTACAGCTGGCAAAGGAGACCCAGAAGCACCTCCTCAAGGCAGAGGACGAAAAGAGTTGATCTTGGCTTGAGACCCTGGCATCCCAGGAGAAACACCCTCAGAGCTTCCAGTAGTGGGAGGTATCTCCTTCCTCAGCCAAGAGCCTGGGGCAAGGATCCCAGACAGTACCAGATACCGGAAGTTGCCTACAGCCTCCCCTGGAGCTTCAAATGTAGCTATTACCGAAGAAAGAAGCCCTGGGGGCAGGGAGAGGAGCTTGTGACAGGGAGCTGCAACTGAGGCTCTTTGTAATGGAGAGGGCATAAATACACATTTAGCCACTAATGACAATTTGCTCATTAGCTGGCCAGCCAGCACTCCCTGCCACCAGGCCTAGGAGCCAATCTGCAGCTGGCCCAGTGCATAGGCACTGAGAGTCCCTTCCAGGGTAGCAACAACAACCAGGCTTGGGAGCAGATGTACATTGCCAAGGAGGCAAGATTCTGAGGCCTTGGCAGGGACTGTCACAGCTGCCCATCTCCAACAAGGCCATCAAAAGGAGGTGAGGCGTGGGAGCCGGGCCCTTGGGGGACCACCACAGGCCCCAGCCAGGCCGCCATCAGGCCTTGGCAGGAAGAGAAACTGTTTGTGCTCTTGGAGAGTGTAGAGAAAGGCAGCAGGGCCCAGCAGGACAACTCCTGCCAGCCTTAGGGTGGTGGAGAACAAAACCCTTTTCTTTCCAGATCCCAGATCCCTCTGCCAGACCCAGCCATTGGTTGGTTCTTTCCCAGCTCTCTTGGCCAGAGAGGAGTGGCAAAGAGAGCCGCCCAGGGCTCATTGATGAGAGGCCCTGAATGGATGTATCCATGGGTCCCGGCCAGGGGCTACCCTCTTGGGAGAGTGGGATAGTGGTTTTGCATTCAGAAAGACTACCATTCACCACCAGCCCTTTAAAAATATTGGTCGGGGGAGAGGGTGGCGCAGCAAAAAAGGCCAGGTGCAGAACACAGGGTACTGCACCACCATTCCTGGAAAGGAGGGGGGTCATTGTGCATATTTGCAGGTGTATGTAAAATTGCCTCTGTTTGGATTTCCTCCACAAAGAGCCAAGGGATCACTGGGCAGCCAAGAAACAGGGGAGAGGCTGAGTCCTAAGCACAGTCCACATTCAAATCAACCTCACTTTCCCCATCTATAATACTGATGTGACTCCATCTTGTCCTGATTCCGTTTTGTGTCTGTTTATGCATTTCTCAACCTTCCATCTCTCCCGACAGCCAGTTCTACTTTGGCAACATATTTGGGGTTTTCCATGGCTCTGATCATGGTCAGGATGTATTAACCAAAATAAGTAATGTTTGCACAAACTAAACATAAATAACTGTTGAAGGTGTAAATAGAAATTGTCATGTTGTGTCTGAAAGATGTTGCAAGGTTACTCTGACCCTCAGCTAAGACTGCATTCAGTGGTGTTCTGTATGTTTGTTTGTTTGTTTGTTTGTTGCTGTTTTGCCTTTAAAAACACTGTACCCCTGACCTTCAGCATCACGTCTTCTGAGATACTAGGTCTTGCTTAGTCACCAGACAAAAATGAAGGACCCCAATTTTTGACCTTATAGCCTTGTATGCTATTAGGACAATCATCTGTAGGGTTCACGGGATTGACTGGTTACAAGCCTTTCTTAGATACCAAAATCTGAGGATATTTGGCCCCCTTATAAAATATATAGTATTTGCATATAGTATATCCACAGCTTCCTGTGCGAAAAAGGGAAGAAAGAACGAAAGAAAGAAAGGAAGGAAGGAAGGAAGGAAGGAAGGAAGGAAAGGACATGACTGACTGTCCCTAGGTGTGGTGGAGGAGAAAGCTTATTGTAGATATGTGGGAGAGCATGGTCACAGGCAGACATGTCTGGGAGAGTCCAGAGTGGCCATAACCAGACTGAGCTGGGCCATGTGGGGAGAGGGGGAGGGGAAGAGAGAGGAGAAACAGGTACAGCAGCCTGGAGGCCAAAGTACAAAATAAGGAAGGGGGCAGGTAGCTAACTAGACTAGGCAAACTGGTGAGCATGAGCTGGGTCGGGGTGGCGGCAAGTTCGCTGCTGTGATAATGGAGTTACCACAATGACGTGTTTAGAAGGGCACAGGAAGTGCTGTCGGGCTCTAGGGGTTGGAGACACATGCATGGTGCACAGCACTGGACAGGGAAGGGTGTAGAGGAACAGGGTTTCCTGATGGGCAGGGAAGACTCTGCGGTCCCAGAAGGGTCACTCTTCAACAAGTGATGGGTGCTGGGTCTTGGACTGGAATCCTTTTTCCAAGGGCTGTTTACAGAAATCAGAAAAACCACCAAGATTTCTGGAGACACGAGTGCCAAGTGGAAGTTAAAAATGACATGGCTTTCAAAGTCATGGGCCAGGGCCCGAGTTCTGTGCTGATGATGCCAGGGTCTCTGGCACAGAGCTTCTGTGAGAGCCTGACCTCTTGCCAGAAGCAGGTCAACTCCAAGGGTCCGTTTACAGAGAGAATGTGAGTACTTCTCTGTGGTCTATGGTCCCAGCCCCAGGCTTGCTATCAGCAGGAGAAAAATCCCTTTCACAGTGAGCCCTGCTTTCCCTCCATTAACACTGCAGATCCGCTCTGTGCTAGGCATTCAGCCAGGACTTGGAGCCACCAGGAGGTCCAGGGCTCCTCTCAGAGCTGCAGGCTTGATCAGAACACAAGTTAGGCACAACATACAAGTTCAGAGCTGACACGGAATCTTGACTCTGCCTCAGTCAGAAGCCTAACTAATTCTGCAGCCAAGGATGGTGACATAAAGCAATAAGCCTGTTTGTCCCCCGATCCTTGGCTATCAGCTTAGCACATCAGTGGTCCCCAAGAAATTGGAATTTCCCTAGAAACCTTGGGCTAAACCCTGGTACCAGCCAGAGAAGGAACTTGTCTCTTCCTCATAGTGTTGACAACTGTCTGCCTTCTACATGTAAAAGGGAAGGGGAAAGAGGCATGTCAAGCCTGGCCAATGGTTAGATAAACCGAGTCAATGCTGTAGCCTCAGTATCCCCAGAGGCAGGCTTGGGAGTGTAGCTCAGGAGTATACATAAGGCCTCTGGGTTCCACCCCCAGCACACACACACACACACACACACACACACACACACACACACACACACACACACACACACACAGGAACATGCTCCCAGAGGGCAATACTGAGTAGTTTAGAATGATCCTATAAACAGGTGAACTTGAACTGGGGGTTAAAGCTGAGAAAAAAAGAGCAGGCAGTGACAGCAAAGGTAGGCGCTGAGAGTGAGTTCCATGTGTTTATGGTCCTGGTTCTGCTGGAACAGAGGGTTTGCATAGGTCATAATTGGAAGGAAAGGCCAAAGGCTTGAATGCTGTCTTGAGGACAAGGCAATAGGGAGGCCATGAATGGTTTTAGAGCCGGGAAACAATGTGTGCAAAACAGTATTAAAGGGAAGGTTTATTGGATGTTTGGGTAAGCGGGGTTGGGAAAGTCCAGAGATGAGGCGCAGGAGATTGGGTCAGAAGTTAACCAAGTCATAGTAATGAGGTAGTGAGGGTACCAGGCTCGCCAAGGCTAGATGCCCTTTCTGCTGGTTCTTAGTGCCTACCATGCCCTGCCCTCTCCATGCTCACTGGCACACACACACACACACACACACACACACACACACACACACACACACACCATCTTGTCCTGTCTCTGGCATTCTTCTCTAATGTTGATAGATACAAAGCCAGAATAAATTCTGTTTTGCTTCCCACCTCCCCATTCAGCACGAAGCTTCTAGTGGGTCCAGACTGAAGAGTTCTAACCTGGACTCACACGGTAGGTCCAACTGGACATCCCAAGGAAGCAAGCTCCATCTTCTGAGGTTTATTTTGCACCTTATCCCCAGTGAGAGCACCAGTCTGAACTAGCTTCTGCAGTCCTCCCTCTTGCAGCCCAGGAACTTTTCAGAAACAAGTCAGTGTTCCTGCTCTGGACTCAGTGAGAAGGGTGTCATGCCCAAGGCTGCCATGAAGGGTTCAAGGCTAGAGTTGGTTATACTGCTACCCTGGGTGACACTAGTGTTATGAACACAGTTGTCTGGACCCTGTTCGAGGACTTCATTGGTTGTAGGGAACATAGCTGCATATGGGTTTGATACCATAATTCCTCAGGTAATCAATGCCCTGAGCAGCAGCCTTTTATGAGACTACATGCTTGGCACTAGAAATTTAGAAGACAGATGAGTGTGTGTGTGTGTGTGTGTGTGTGTATGTGTGTGAACCACTTGTACCTCAAAACCTGGGCACTATGCACATTAGGCAAGCAACTCTGTTGACTAATCTACATTCCCAGCCCTCTAATTCTGTATAATTGCAATTTGAGTTTTTTATTTTTAATTTTAAATTATATGCATGTGTTGTATGCAGGCCTGTGTGTAGGTATGTACCTGTGGGTGCTGGTGCCCAAGAATGCCAGAGGCATTAGATTCCCTGGAACTGGAGTTACAAGCAGTTGTGAGACTCCCGATACAGGTGCTAGGCACCAAACTTGGTCCTCTGCAAAAGCAGCTCGCACTTTAATGACTGAGCTGGATCTCCAGTCTCATACTTTACCTTCTTTTATTTGTTTGTTTTTTTCTCTGTGTAGCACTGGCCATCCTGGTACTCGATCTGTAGAACAGGCTGACCGCAGACTCAGGAATCTGCCTCTCTCTCTATCAACTGCTGAAACCAAAGGTGTGTACCACCATAACCAGCCACATTTCAACTCTTTAAAAGAAGAACCTACCCAGCTTTATTATCCTTATGATGCCACAGGTCCCTGACCTTTCCTTAATAAGAGAAACCAAAGATAGGTAATTCTACTAGACATTTGGGTTCATAACTCACACCCTTAGTTTCCTACTATTCTGAAAGAAATAAAGAAACAAAAATTGGGTAAAGAAAAATGGACTCACTGATTTATTTTTCTTGTAGTTTAAATAATTATTTATTATTTCTGTTCATGTGTATGTGTGTCTGTGCCTATGTGAGTTTATGTGTACTATGTGCCCGCAGAGGCCAAGAGGCATTGGATTCCTTGCAACTGGAATTGAAGGTGGTTGTGAGTTGCCTGATGTGGATGCTGGGAACCAAAATCAGGTCCTCTGGAAACCAGTACATGTTCTTAACCACTGAGCCATCTCTGCAGCCAACACCATTCCTGTTTTAAAAGACTGGCTCTTATGTAACCAGGTCCTGCCTTTAATTCCTGCCTCTACTTCCCAAGAGCCAGGGTTAGAGGAATGTACCACCTGCCCAGATGAAAATGGTTTGCTTTATAGTATCGCCAAACTGAGGAGAAGAAGTCTAATTCCCTCTCTACCATGTTTATGCAAGTCTTAGGATTTCTAGATAACCATGAGACAAAAGCTAGGTATGGAGAGTTAGCAGTGAGACAGTCTGACCCGATCTTTCGTGGAAGGAAGATGCCTAGGCCCCAGGTTGTCTCCATTGTCTCTGATATCTGCCATGCACATAGCTTTTACTCAAGTCCAGGGGCAAAGAAAATGAGCTAAACAATCTGTCTTTAAAAATCCACTCCTCTTTTTTTTTTTTCCAAAAAATAAAAGGGCTTCAGGGGTTTTATAGGATGGTGGAGTGTGAGATCTCCGGGCATCTGGACCTGGCAGTTTCTCCTGGTCCATCCTGTTGATAGGTGCAGATGAAGCTCTTTACATCATTCATTTGGTGTCTGATGGAGGATGTCTTTCTGCATGCTGTGAGTATATGTTTCACAGGGATAGAGAAAGGTAGTAGGCAGAGTCAAAGAGATACCATGTAGCTGCCAAGAAAGCGAGAGGCCCGGGTATCACCGGTTAGCCAAGATTATGTGGCGATACACAGACTAATAGAAATGGGTTAATAATTAAGAGAGAGCTAGCCAGTAAGATCCCTGAACCATCGGCCAAGGAGTTTGTAATTAATATAAGCTCCTGTGTGTTTATTTGGGACTAAACTGCTGCAGGGCAAGGCAGAAATTTCCATCAACAGAAGTCAGCTTCCAGCTCTGGGTCCTGTTAAATATAATAATTTTGCAAGTAAGAGCAATAACCTGATAGCCAAAGGGAGGGGCAGAAGTCTCCTCTCAGAGTTTAAAGTATCTTTCTTCTTCTCTTCCTGGGCCCAAACCATTAGTTCAGCCTGGGCTCCTGCTACAGCACTATGGATCAGTTAGCTTTTCATCAATGCCATCGCTGTGACCAAAATTCCTGGCACAGAAACAAGGAAGGAAGGATTTGTTCGGGCTCACAGTTTAAGGAAGTTCAGTTCACGCTCAGTCACATGTGGTGGGGCAGAACATCGTGGCTGTGTGACCATGTGGTGGAGGTTCTTTGTCACCTCATGATGGACAGGAAGAAGAGAAAAAGAAAGGGCCATGGACAAGAGATCCCTGCCCCTGACCAAAGATGGACTCTAAGTCCCAATTCCTAATGTTTCCAGAATCTCACAAAAGCATCAGTACGCAAGCATGTGGGGTACATTTCTCCAAACGCCTACAACTTATGACAAGGGACAGTTGAAAAGACTAAACAAAGAAGAGAGAGATAATGCAGTTGATAAAAGTGCTTGCCTTGCCCAGCATGAGGACCTGTGGTCAACAGCCTGGGGTGGTGGTACACGTTTGTGCTATTAGCGTGGGGAAGCAGAGACAGGCAGGTCCCTGGGACTCACTACCCCACCTTGACAAGTTTCAGCCAATGAGAGACCATTTCAAAAGTAAGGTAGATGGCACTGAGGAACAACACCCAGGTTGTCCTTTGGCCTCATGCACATGTGCACCTACCTGCACACCCACATAGCTTGGAAGAGGTAGTACATTCAAATGACTTAAAATTACTGTCTGATTTATAGAAAGCTACCTCTCTGCAGCACAAGAGAGTAGAAATTATTTCCCCTTGGTTCTTTCTTTGTACGTAGTACAATCACTTCAGGAAACTCAACTTACAAAACTCTAAATGTTGGACCTATACTCACCAGTGCTAGAATTTTATGCCACATAAACGGTTGTTGCGAGACTATAAATACCATAAGATTCTGACAACAAGACAATCCTTGTGGAGGAAGAAGTGTGCCTTGGGCTTCCTCTACCCCTGCCAAGTTCCAGAAGCCGGAAAAGACTGCTCCCAGGAGAGCTGAAAGGCCAGTGAGTTCCCAGCTAGACATCCAGCCCTGAGCCTCACACTCCTCTAACTTCAGCCTCCCTTAAGGAAGCCCCTTTTGTTTGTAAATTCTCAAAATTTCTGCCTAAAATTCTCCCAAGGGAGGAAGCATTTCCTGTAATGCCCTGACTCACAGCCTGGTTGACCTTGCATAGGAGGAGGATCCTGAATCTCACGGCCTCCAGGCCTTGTATAGGAAACCTGTACAATGTCAAGATACATTCCCATGGCCCAGGGCTTGTGGGCTTACAGGATCCTGAGGTGGCGGGCAGCCCTGAATACGTGGCCTGAGTCCACAAGTCTCCTGAAATACCTTGTATGTCTCTGGATCTCCAGTGAGTGAGTGTCCACTAGATGTGGAAGCCCAAATGACCATATCCTCCCAAAAGTCACAGTGCCCAGAGCCATCTGTGCCCAGTGGCCACAGCAGAAGGCCAGAGGTGTTTGAGCCCTAGCATTTTGCCTGTAGGTCAGCTATCCTCTGAAACAAGATCCTATCTTCACAAATACAAGGAGAGCCCTGCTTTAAGTATCATGTTAGCTTCCAGCCACCGACATGAGTTATCAGAACCAGAGGGGTTGTCGACAAAAGACATTTACATTTCCAGAATTCCAGAAGCTGGACTGGATTGGCTTAGCTTCCAGGACCTCAGGACAAGAAGCTCTCCCTGGCCTTCCCAACGCCTGGGGACTTTAGATGCTCCCTGAGCGATGGTTGTAGTGTTTCAAATTCTGTTGTCTTCTTATGGCCTCTCCCTCCTCTTCTTCTGTTGCTATGTATCATCTGACCTCTGCTTTGTCTTTGGATTCATCACTCACCTGGGCGACTCAAGCTGACTTCCTCATCCTGAGAACCTTAGTGATATCTACAGACTCCTTTTCCAAATAAGGTCATGCTCACAGGTTCTGGGGTTGCACTATGTGTGCAATGGACCATACTAGCTGTCCTCACTAAAACCACAAGAATCGGGGCTCGTTTTCATATATGAGGAATTTGATATGTACTATAATGCCTTCCTTATGGTCTCAAGAAGACACAGACTTGTCCTTGTTCATTTAAGGGGTTTGGGAAAGAGTGAACTAAATTTGTTCGTGACCTCTGCTCCATACATTCTCGATGTTTTAAGAAATAACTACAGCGATATTAAAGCGGACAATGAATTGGCCATTGTGGTTTGATTGAGAAGTGATCCTTCCATTTCAACACTTCAACCTGGTGGTAGCTCAGGTCTGCAAGGTTATGGGGCTGTTAGGAGGCAGAGATGGGCTGGAGAAAGAACATCACTGTCACAGACTTGCAGCTTTATATAGAGGTCCCACTTCCTGTCTGCTCTGTGCTTCATAACTATGGCTACATTATGAGCCGACACCTTACACTCCTGAGGCAGTGTCCTCCCCACCACACCACCACAGGGATGGCTGTTGAATCGTGAAAAATATGAGGTGTCCATCAACTGATGGGGCAATAAAGAAAGTCAGGTATATAGAAAAGTACTCAGCCATAAAAAGGAATAAAGTACTACATGCTAGAATATGGACAACCCTAATGAACATTATGCCAAGTGAGAGGAAACACGAGAGATCCTTGTGGTGGTTACTCCATTAATATGAAATACAGAGGACAGGTGTGGAGGTTTGAATAAGAGTAGCCTCCATAGGCTCATATATTTGGAGGCTTGGTCACAAGGGAGTGGAACATTTTGTAAGGATTACAATGATTTGTAATGATTTTCTAGTCTATTATTAATAAAAACTGAGGAGTCACATGGTAAGGTATGAACCTTGTAAATCCAAAAAGCAATAGAGAAAAGCCCAGCTGACCCTCCTCTCTGCTCTTTCAAAATCCAAAAAGGCCCAAGAAGCCTCTTCTCCTTCCTCTCCATGTCTCTCTCTCTCCCAATCTGAGTCTGCCAAAACTCTCTATGGTTTATTCTGGTCAGTGAGCATGGACTCTGTTCTCTGAATCAAGGTTCAATTCATTGACGGCTTCAGGGTTGTTAGGAGCAGTTTTCCCACCAGCCTGGTCCCAGAGCTGCACAAGCCCCAAATAACACACAGAGATGCTGTATTAAATATAAAGCCATTGGCCTGTTACTAGCATTTCTTATTGGCTAGCTCTGTCTTAAATATTAACCCATTTCTATTAATCTAAGTGTTCCCATGTGGTCTTATCTTACTAGAGAGAGGGTCCAGACCTCTTCCTCTCAAGTCCCTACATCTTGACTCTCCTTCCTACCTCTCCCAGAATTCTCCTTGTCTCCTAGTTCCGCCTGTCTTGCCTTCCTATTTGCCAACAGTGCTTTATTCATTAACCAATAAGAGAAACATATTTACAGAATAACATCTCCCAACACAGGGTGACAGAGTAAACAAATCTCCTGCAACACTTTCCCCTTTTTGTTGAAATAAAAAGGAAAAGTTTTAACTCTAACATAATAAAACTATATACAATAAGAACAATGATCAGATATTGTCTAAATGAAAGGATACATTATTAACATTAACAAAGTAAAACTATATACAATAAGAACAATTTTCAAGTAAAAATTATATTCACAATGTCCAGTCCTTTTGTGTTTGGCAAATTCAGAGAAAATACTCATTATCTAGCCTCTCTTGGTTAGACCAAAGTTTTGTACCTAATTTACTTTCTGTCATAACTAAAGAAAACTCTAACTATAACCTCATCAGAGACCCAAGAAGAATATAATATTACCTGACTGAACAGGAAGTACAGAGCAAACTATTTCCAAGGTTCCTCTGCAATGTTAGGGCAGCCATCTCAGCCTACAGGCCTAGAATATCTGACAGACTTTTTTGTGAAGCAGGAAATGTTGAATGGTTGTCTTACCCTGTCTTGGCAAAGTTTAGTAGTTGCCTTCTTTTGTGCCCGGCTTGTCCAATTTGGACAGCATGCTGTCAGCAATTGAGGCAAGGGAGGTTTCTTTGCCCAGTGTCTAACTTTGCCGCCAATGAAAACAAACTCCATATGGAAGTCCTTCAAGGCCCAATCCTTTATGACGTAAATTGGTGCTGCCATGAGCAAATGTGTCTCACTGTGTAAATCATGCCTTGTGTTAGTAAAATATTTTAAATGCCATATTCTGTAGGTCTCTGAAGTATTTAAAGGCCATCTATATATCTAAAATATGTCTCTGTTTGATCTTGAAAACATATCTAACATTGATACAAATCTGATTGTAAAATTACTAACTACTAACCTATTTTTTCTTAATGATCCTACGTAGTTTTTAATAATAACTTTCAAGGAATAGAAATTTACATCAGATTGTTAAATGAGCTGTATAGGTACAATACCTTAGACAAGAGTAGAAACACATATACGAGATAACAAAAATAACCTTAAATTTGTATCAATATACAAAAACACCTCATACTGAGGGTGCCCATAAAGATGGCTGCACTCCATCTTGGCACAATGACATAGTTCAAAGCTGTCAGCAAGTCACAAGATCTAAAGATCAAAGGTGTGGCTATAGAAGGATGCTTTGGCTGTCTTAGTCTAAATAACAATAGACCTGAATCTGAGGTATGGCTACTCCTGACTGTCAGGGCTAGGGAACAAGAAGTTAGAGCTAAGGTGTGGTTACTGAACCCTTAGAATATATGAGGAAGAAAAATCTGTTTGTTCCATATACATGATACTGTGTTCCACGTTTTGGTTAAGGTATATAAGAGTGGTGAAAAATAAACTGTGGCATTTCAGAATTGACTGATCTGCCCTCCTGACCTTTATTCTGTCTCTCTGTCTTTATTATCTATAGCTAGCCTTTCCCTCATCCACACTTCCCCACTGGCTCGGATTGCAGCCTGGCAAAGACCACTCCTGACATTATACAAGAATAGAAACATATATACAATATAACAAAAGTAACCTTAAGTTTGTATCAATATACAAATATTTACACCAATGTAAAGTATTTGAGACTAGTATTTTCTTTTTTAATTTAAAAGTAGATTCAATAATCTACCCTTTTATCTTGTCAATCCTATATTCCCCTTTTTTCTTTTCAGTGTGAGATCCTTGCATCTATTCTCCTTTCCTCCTTGACCATGACAAATAACAATTTGTAACAAACTTCTCTAAACTATTATAAACATCCATAAGTCACTGATTAACCAAAATCCACCCACCCTACTTCTTGGGAATATGGGCAATGTGTCCTTAAAATTACTTCCTCTTGTCTGGGGGGTGTCAGCATCTTCCAGGCACCCTGAGAAAGAGAAGATAATGATCAAGTACTAGGAGCTAGCTGTTGTCCGGTCTCGGTGTGATGGGAAAGTTGGGAAAGTGCAGGCTTATCCGAAGTCCCGAATGGAGCAGTCTACAAGGCTGTACCATCTCACCTAACCATTTTATAAATTGTCCTAAACAGTTTGGGGTCCAAAGCTGATCTTTGGGTGGTGTTTGTTATGCTTAGTGGAATTACCACAATTCAGGTGGAATTGTTACAGGGCTTCAGCATCCTTTTGAATAGTTCAAAAGTTGCTGTTAGGAATGGTCATGGCTCACTGCTCTTCTGACATAAAACAAAAACCTTGTATTTTCCTTTAATAAGCATGCTTGAGTTTAGAGAAGGGGAGAACCACACTCCAACTCCAAAGGTAGCTTTAGATTTTTATTGAGTTGGGACTACAAAAAAGCAAATTGCTTTACATGTCTGTAGAGAAAACCAGAAATAAACATTTGGAAATATTTATGAAATTTTATCCTGTTGGAAGTGTGTTGTACCAACAGGCCAATTTACTGCTTTTCTTGGGACTTTTTTTCCCCTTCCTCTTCAGATGTCTCATTTGTCCAGTGGTCTTCTAGATTCCTTAGCTGGATGCTTTTATTCTCCTGGAAAGAGAAAAAACAAAACCCTGCCTCAGCCCTAGCTTTGAGGAGTTCCTTTTTCAACAGGTTATATCACTGTTAACACAAAATGTTTTTTGACAACAGAAAAAGTATTATCTTTTAATAATAAAAAATTATTAATATGTTTCATGCCTGATCAAAGGAAAGACATTTGTTAGTCTTATAAGTTAGTTTGGATTGAATGACCAAGCTGTTTGACAAAATATTGCCTCTCCTAATCAAGAGGTCTTTCCTATTTATATCTAATCTCAATCATCTTGATAGTATCCATAGCTTTTCTTCTCCTGTCGAGGGAGAGGAAAAAAAAAAAAAAAAAAAGCAAAACCTCTTCCCCAATATAACACATATCCTGGTTTCCATTCTGAAGTAAACACATGTTTAAAATATATACAATTTTATTCAGCAGTTCTTTTCTATTATCCAATGTCTCACTACAGCCATTGTTCCTTTTTCATTAGCATTTTTAAAATTTAAAGTTAATTAAGCACTGTGTAATCTATCTCTGGGGTTCTTTATTACCACTTTCTTTTCAAGTGTGACTAGATATCTCTGTGACTGCTTGTCCTATAGGATTGGGACATATACCTGCAATATGTTTTATGTTGTAATATGCAATAACTTTAGAGACATATGCTGGAGCATTATCAGTCTTAATTAGTACAGGTATCTCCATAATGGCCATGACTTCTAATAAATGTATAATTATAGTATCAGCCTTTTCTGGACTTAAAGTGGTTACCCATTGAAATCCTGAATATGTATCTGAAGTATGGTGCACATACTTTAATATTCCAAACTCTGCAAAATGAAACACATCCATTTGCCAAATTTAATTCTTTGAGAACCTTTTGAATTACTTTCTGCAGGTAATGGAGTCTGATTATACAAAGAACAAGTAGGACGTTTCCTTATAATTTCCTTGGTTTGTTGCCAAATGATAGAAAAATCTTTCTTCAAATCTTTGTTGTTAACATGGTGTTTTTTATGAAGCTCTGAGGCTTCTAGAACATTGCTTACTAATAGCTGATCAATTTCATTGTTACCTTGTACTAGAGGGCATGGTGGACCTATATGGGACCTGATATGTTTATAGAAAAGGGATTGTTTCTATTGATGATTACTTATAGTTGACTAAATAACAAAGTTAATTCTGAATCATCTGGAATAAGTTCAGTAGTTTCAATATGTAAAACAATTCTTTCTGCTTATTAAGAGTCAGTAACTATATTGAGAGATTCTGGAAAATCTAATAATACCATGAAATAGAATATAGTTCTAACCTTTGAACTGAACATAAGGGCTTTGAGCTGCTTTACTTAAATTTCCTGACTTATAACCTGCCTTTCTTGATTTATTTGCATCAGTATAGAATGTAGGAGTTCCAGAAGTTGATGCTTCTTTTACTGTCAGAGGAAGAATCCAATTAGTTATTTATATAAACTGAATTCTCTTGCTTTGGGGATATTTGTTGCTACTCTCTTCCAAAAAAAAATTACTGTAAGCTTTTTGCCAAAGTTCATTTTCTGCTCATAATGAGGCCATTTCAGCATTAGTAAAAAAAGGTATCACAAATTCTTCTGGATTTATTCTTGCTAATCAATGAAGTCTCAATTTTCCTTTCAAAATCAGTTCATAAAACTTTTCCACATAGGTCTTTAATTTTTTGCTCTGTTTGTGTGGTAAAATATCTGTTCTAAAATATTATCTTCTCTCTGCATAAGAATTCCTGTGGGAGAGTATGCAGAAGGCAAAATAACCAGAATAAGTCAAGCTCTGGATCCAGTCAATGCATATATGCATCCTGTATTTTCTTTTCTACCAAAATCAATTCTCCCTCAACCTCAGCTGACAATTTTCCTGGACTATTTAAGTCTTTATCACCTTGTAAGGTTTGAAATACATTACTTAGTTCTTAAGTTGTTAATCCAATTGTGGGCTGTAGCCAGTTAATATCTCCCAGCAATTTTTGAAAATCATTAAGAGTGTGTAATTGACCTCTCCTAATTTGTAATTTCTGTGGTTGAATTTTTTTGTAAACCTATCTTATACCCTACATAATTAATAAAGTCTCCTCTTTGTATTTTTAGGAACAATTTATAATCCCCAACAAGTCAAAATTTGCTTTAGTTCTTCAAACATTTTTTTCTAAGGCACTTAGGTCTGAATCAGCTAGTAAGACATCATCCATATAATGATAATTATAGATTGAGGGAACTGTTTATGAATTATTTCCAATGACTGTTGTATAAAATATTGACATGAGATAAGGTAGTTTAACATTCCTTGTGGAAGAATTTTCCACTGATGCCATTTAGCAGGTTGAGAATTATTATAAATCAGCACTGTAAATACAAAGTTTTCTCTATCCTGTTCTTGTAAAGGTATAGTTTTTTTAAAAGCAGTCTTTTAAATAAGTTGCTATAACAGACCATCCTTTAGGTGATAAAGAAAGCAAGGGAATTCCAGGCTGTAAAGAGCCCATTGACTTAATCACCTTAATTATGTCTCTTGAATCTGTTAACATTCTCCATTTTTCAGATTTATTTTTAGTGACAAATACAGGAGAATTCCAAGGACTGGCTGATTCTTCCATATGTTGAGAATCTAACTGCTCCTGTACCAGCTGTTCTAGTGCCTGCAATTTTTCTGATGTCAAAGGCCATCATTCCACCCACACAGCTTGTCAGTTAAACATTTCAAAGGTAGAACTATTGGTATCCCTGAAAGACCAACTAGCTATATTGTGTCCTGCTATGTACAACCTGAACAGTCTATGACTGTTTATGATAATACCCTTTAATATGTCTCTCAGAAGCATTCTTTATTTTATTGTTTGTTTCTGAGATTGGAGGAATGTTAATCTGTTTTTTCCATTGTTGCAACAAATCATTTCCCCATAGATTCATTGCTCTGTTGGCCATATATAGTTTTAACTTTCCTATCTGTTCTCCTGGCCCTATATACTCTACCCATCTTGCACTTTGTTTTACCTGAGATAAAGTTCCAGTCCCTAGAAGCTGAACATTTACCTCCTGAAGAGGCCAATCTGGATGCCAAGATTTTGGCGAAAGTATTGTTATTACATCTGTACTTGTGTCTACCAAACCCTCAATTTCAATGCCATTTATATGTATTTTTAGCTTTAGTCTGATTATTTATAGCAATTTACCAAAATACTTTTTTTCCCAGTCTCTCTGAAACTTTTTGTTGTATCTATAGAAATTGTTCTGTCTTCAGTAGTGTGGTTTTTAACAAGTATTAAATCTTTTAATTTCTCTGTGGAGAAGTTTATCCAGTGTTAACAGGATAAATTTGACATTGGGAGTTGTGAGAGGCCCCTTAAGATGCCTTACCTGTCCCTTGTTGACCTGCATTCATTAGTCCAGTGTCAGCCTTTGCCACACCTTCTGCATATTCCAGAAGACTGGAGCTTTTGGTTTGGAGTATCTCTAGAAAACGCATTGTTTCTAGGAATGCCTTGCCTACAATCCCTTTTCAGATAACTGGTTTACCACAATTAAAACATGAATTTCTTAGTTTTCTTAAAATTTTTAGAAATAACTTCTATTAAAGTAGCATTGTAAGTGTGAGATCCAATATCAGCCTACTTCTGATCCATTCATCTATTGAGGCCAATCTTGCCTTTAAAGACCTAATCACCCTTTTGCATACTGAAATAGCATTTTCAAAAGCCAAAGATTCAATTAATATTTGTCTATTTTCTGGATCTGATATCATGCCATTTACAGCTGAAGTCAATTTTTGTTAAAAAAAAAAAAAATCAGTGAAGTTTTCTTTTGGGCCTTGATTAATTTTAGTAAAGGATCCAGACCTCTTTCTGATTCTTCAACCTTCTCCTAAGTATTTAAAGCTGCTATACAGCATAGTGTCAAAGTGATCATCAAAACTAAACTCTCTGCATATTTGTTGTCACCAGAATGTGTGGTCTTGGGAAATTTCAATACCTCTAGTACTATTACACTATTCTATGGCCCCAGCTTCCTCTCTCCACCACATTCTCCATTGTAATTGAGAACCAGCTTCCAATATTGCTGTAGCTAAATCTTTCTAATTTTGTGGAATAATTCCATTCCAAGTTGCCCACGATTTAACATTTGCTTCATAAAGGGTAAGTGCATACTATATGAAACTGCATCCTTAAGTATCTTCAAATCTAACATTTCTACATGATCACAATTAACTTCTGCATAGCCTTGGTTGTACATATCAGCAATAGAACAATGACTATGATATCAGGCAAACCCATAAAAACAGAAAGAGGTAGATTGGAAGAGAAGGGGTGTGGCTTGGTACTATAGTGTGTGTTTAGCATGTGTGAAGGTTTGGATGTGATCACCCCCCCCCCCCCCCCGGTACTCAAAGAGAGAGAGAGAGCTGGTTGCCAGGGCATAGGAGAGAAAACGAGGAATTCCTATACCAGTTTCTTTTTTTTTTTTTTCTTTTTTTCTGAGACAGGGTTTCTCTGTGGCTTTGGAACTAGCTCTTTAGACCAGGCTGGTCTCGAGCTAGTACCTATTTGGAGTGAAGTTTTAGAACTATATAGTAAAAAATAGTGACTGTATAGTAAGAAATAGTGACTGAAAATCATGAGTATACTATATGCTACTTCAAAACAATGAACATAAAAAATATATATAAATTAATAAAACATTTTCAATATGCTAAATTTCATTTTATGCATGTTTTACCAAAAGTTATAATCACAAATCATTTTCTCCCATCCCAAAGTGTAACTACTGACTCCCCATTCTAAGTCTAGATGACTGGAGCTCAATTCCTTTAGTGTCTGGGGATTTTTTGCAGGTTTCTAAATGGCAGAAGGAAGGAAGGAAGGAAGGAAGGAAGGAAGGAAGGAAGGAAGGAAGGAAGGAAGGAAGGAAGGAAGGAAAAGCAAGAAAGGAAGGAAGGATAGAAAGAAAGGAAGAAAGGAAGGAAGGAAGGATGGAAGGAAGGATTTGGAGGTTACAACCTTTGCCCCAAGCCAAGTTTGATCACCCACCCTCAATTAAAGAGTCATATTAATAATGGAAAGCAGGAGAAGGAGATTTAGTTACATGGGAAAGAGGGGCAGAAAGATGCAGTGACCCCTCCAAGTCTGTCTTTAAGGTTCTGAAATGAGGTTGAGGTTTACATGGAGGGTCAGGCAGTCCCAGTCAAGGTGTGGTTCTGTCCACCATTGACCCATCATTATCTGTGCTTCATCTTGATCTTGTAAGGTGGTCTAGCAAGATGTTAGAATGCAGTGCATGAAATCTCTTTCTGGGAGACAAGATCCCCCTCTGTCTGGCTCCTTTTCCTTCTCCCAGCATGGGATTCCTGGGAAATTCCCATTTCTTTGCAGTCCGTTGTTCTAATAGTCTGATGACAGGCTGAGAGATACAAGTGTCTCTCCGTTTCTACCAAGCCCATTATAGTTCCTCACTCTGTTTCAGCACCTCAATCTTGAGATGGGATGTGTCTACATATGAAACAAATACAATAAACAGAATGTAAGTAGGAACTAAGGCTATAACACATTTAGTTACAAATTTATACAAATTGTTTTGTATAATTTTTTGCCCCACCCTCTACCCTCTGAGACAAGGTTTCTCTAAAAGCTTAAAGACTTGGTGCCATTTGGGGTTTGCTATCTCTGCTTCCTTCTGCAGTTTGAAATGTGAGCCCTTAGCTCTCAGCTTCCTGCTCCAGCCACCATGTCTGCTACCTGTTGTGCCCACCATTATGGACCTTCAGCCTCTGGAAACATATGCCCCAAATAAATTCTTTCTCTTATGAGTTGCCTTGGTCATGGTGTTTTATCACAGCAATAGAAACACTAAGATAATCAGTGGCAGATGTCAGGGAGTTAGTGCCAATAAACCCTTTAGGCCCAACTTAAGCAGTCAAGGGATAGAAGTATCCCTAGGTCAGATGTACCTGAAATCCATCCCGCGTGCCCTGTTAGTTATGCTTTAACATTTCAAAAAAAACAGTGTTCAGGTTCCTTTGTATACTTCTGCCAAGTGTTAACAATTTAGTGATATGGCTTCACAAAAAAAACACAGCCAATAAGAGTAAAACTATCTTGAAAATTAAGTAATTGTGCACAGATGTGTAAATATCTAATACCTATCAATCTCCAAAAGGCTTGCATAGTTTAGCAGCATCTATACACACGGTGAGCAATGATTAGTAAAATGACAAAGAACTGAATAGAAGTACTTCTAGAGCAAGATTTAGAGTCCTTGGTTAGAAAGTAGAATATGTCTATAGCCTTGATAATCAGATTTTCAAAACTCTTACAAATTTAGGAAACAGTGCTAGTTGTTATAAAAAGACCTGTACAACTGTGTCTCATGTCTACAGTATCAAAATGCTTTTCTTCAGAGTAATCAGATGCATACCTACCTGTTCTTTTCTATTTACTTTTTTGTTTTGTTTTGTTTTGTTTTGTTTTTCGAGGCAGGGTTTCTCTGTTTAGCTTTGGAGCCTGTCCTGGAACTTGCTCTGTAGACCAGACTGGCCTCAAACTCACAGAGATCTGCCTGCCTCTGCCTCCCAAGTGCTGGGATTAAAGGTGTGTGCCTAGGTTTTCATTAGCAACAGTGTCTATAAGGCAATTTTTAGATGTCTTTTTTACATCTTTAGCACACTAAAAGTTTAGCATTATACCATATGTGCACTGAAAGCTTTTTTACAGAGGTTGGAAGGGTGTCCAAAGGCCCATCATGATTTATTTTAAGCAACACCAGTTGGAGACTGGAGTAAAAAAAAGCATTAGCAGGGTCCACCCGATGCAGCACGAAAAGCTCCCTCATCTGTATCAGACACTCCTCTAAAAGAGCAAAGTTAGGACTGATGTGCTGATGGGAATAATTTGGGGAGGGGATGGAAAGATGACCCAGAGGTTAAGAGCACTGCTGTTCTCACAGAGCACCTGGGTTTGGTTCCCAGAACCCACACAATGGCTCACAACCACCCGTAGCTCCAGTTCCGAGGGATCCATTCTGGCTACTGTGGGGACTGCATGCATGAGGTACACAGGAATGCAAAACGCTCATATGCATAAAATGAAATAAACTTAAAAAAATAAGAAGGATCTTTCTTGTCAGTCCCCCATAATCTACAAGCTCCATGAGTTGTTTCTCTCATCCAAAGTGCTCTCATGGGGATTTCTTGTCTTCTTTCTATACTCTGCGGGGTTAGCTCGGGTCTTTCTTGTATGTTATTATCTCCTAGGGATTAACTCAGGCTATTCATGACCTAGGGCATGTTCTGGTCTCTTGTGCCCAGGGCTCACATTGGCTCTGGCAGGTTGCAGCCTGTTGTCTCACCTTCAGCCATAGCTGGCTGCTGAGGTGTTGGCCTCACAGCAGCACTTGTTGCAGATATAACCCTGTAAACTTTGCAGAAGAGCTATCTTAGACACAGACTTAGACAGAACTCTAGTCACAGACACCTAGGGCATCAAAGTACTAAAAGCAATTTGAAATAGTTGCTTTCAAAGAAGCCATTTAAAAGAACTCAAAATAGACAGACATAGAAATGAACCTTAACTTTGTTGAGAGAGTCTCTTAATGAACCAAAAGTCTGAAACATAAATAGCAGAAAACATAAAACAAAACACAAAATCTTCAGTAACTCACGAAAGCAAAACAATGTCTTCAAAAACATCTCATTGCTTTCGGCACAGGAGTTGGGTTCTAGTCTTACACCAGTGCCCTTATATTAGAACTTACACAAGTTGAAATAAATCTTATTAGTTCTCAAACTGAGGGTCTTTATTTTGAGGGTGAGATACTAATTTTTCTTATATTCCTTTCTCTTTCTTTAGCATGACTTATTTTTCGGTCCTATCTAACTGTTCTTCATCCACTTTATGATTTCAATTTTGTTTTAAATTATGTTTTAAAGTATGGGAAGTGCATTAGTGAAGTTCCTGAAGAAACCAGAAGAGGGCGTCAGAACCCTTGAAGCTGCAGTTGCAGGTGATGGTGAAGCCACCTGATGTGGTTGCTGAGAACCTGGCTCAGGTCCTGGGAACAATAGCAGGTGCTCCTAACTACTTAGCTGTCTCTCCAGCCATCTTGTATTTCTTTCCCCTCGATCTAAATTTGTGTTGAAGACAGACCAGATTTTAAAAAAGAAAAAATACAGGAATATCCAACAGTATCAATTAAATAATTTAAGTTTTAAATTGTCAGAAGATGATAGATCTGTATAGTTAAGGTAGAGGTCATGTGTCGTATGCATTGTTGGTATTTAGGCATCTGCACTGGCCTGCCCTTGGGGTTCTGACAGGATATGCCCTCAGCTGCAGCCACCAAGAGCACCTTCTGTACACATTCACTACATTCCCTTTTAAAATGGCCCTGTCCACCTCCCATCATCATTTCTCTCTCTCTCTCATTCTCTCTTCCTGTCTCTCCTCTCTCCCTCTATGTCTCTGCTTCTCCTTCCTGACAATCCTGTCCCCAGAGGTTTGTCTCCTCTCACTCCTACCCCCCATTTTCCCATTCACTTTCCCCCAATAAAAACCCTTCTACCCAAGCTCTGTTGCATGGCTTCTTTCTCTCTGAGCGCCGCTTTTTAAAATTACAACATATATGATATATATAGCTATGGTTTTAGCAACATTATTGTTTTAGAAATCATTTCAAGTTTATAAAGGCTAGTTGGCTGCACATCTCCCTAGAGGGTACCACCCTAGAAAAGACTTAGTATTTTCATGGTAACCTAGACAGCTGAGATCTCCTAAGCTTCCTTGTCTCTCTATTTCAAAAGGTTCAATGGAACCCCAAATATCCCAAGAGAACCCCAAACCTCTCCTGTGACATAACAGATACCCCGAATAATTAGGCAGAATTCCAGATTTGCTCAAAGGTGTTTCCAGATTGACAAGCCTGTTTTACAAGAGCAACACTGTTAGATTAACCAACCTTCCCTGTAAATCCGGCTTCATAGCCAGAGGAAACCAATCCAGGCCCTGTAGGTCTGGCAGACCCTTTCAGGAAGGATTAAAATATAGAAGCTTCCACGGGGAAAAGGCAAGCCCAAGACAAAGGAGAAGGAACCATGTCTCCTTTGAAGCCTCTGAATGCAGAAATGGCAGAACAATGGCTTCCTGTCTCTGCAGTCCCTGACTTTGAGTTAGTCAGGTTTTCGTTCTTTCTTTTTCCTTCCTTCTTTCCTTCCTTCCTTCCTTCCTTCCTTCCCTCCCTCCCTTCCTCCCTTCCTTCCTTTCTTCCTTTCTTCTTTCTGTCTGTCTTTGTGTGTGTGTGTGTGTGTTGTGTGTGTGTGTATATGTGTTTGGTTTTTGTTTGTTTGTTTTGCTTTGTTTTTTGAAACAGGGCTTCTCTGTAGAACAGCCTTGCCTGTCCTGAAACACATTTTGTAGACCAGGCTGGCCTTGAACTCACAGAAATCCACCTGCCTCTGCTTCCTGAGTGTTGAGATTAAAGACATGGGCCACTACACCCAAGTTTTCAAGTCTTCAAGTGCACGCACGCTCTCTTCCACTGTCATGGTCACTGTATTTATTTATTTAACAATAGTATTCTAATAATATTCAGCAGAAGAATCCCAAATGCAAAAAGCCAGTCACCAGACAGCAATGACCCCCCAAAGAGTTCAAAAGAGTCAAAACAAACAGGAAAGTGAAGCCCAGCCCGAGGTGCACCTATCAGGGTGGGTCAGATTTCCTCAAGAATCCAAAGCCAGCTTTAAAAAAAAAAAAAATCTGCTTCACCAAATAAAGGGAGATGATGGGACAGGCGCGGTGGCACACAGCTTTGATCCCTGGGCTCCCCCGGAGGCAGAGGCAGGAGGATCTTTGTGAGCTTGAGGCCAGTCTGCTGGAAGGAGGAGGAGGAAAGGAAGGAAAGAGAATAGAAAAGAAAAGCATCTGATGGCAGCTGAAATGGAAGTCAAATATCCCTGGAGTAAAATGACTCCGGCAGCCTCTACAAACCGTCTTTCCTCTCCATATGAGGTTAGCTCACCGCAAGAGGCAAACACCCCAAAAATGTGCCTTTGTCTCTTCATGGTCACCATTTTGTTACCAAGCATTTGGGGGGGGGGTCACATCTAGTGCTCCTCCAAGCCAGGTTTGGCCACCAATTAAAATAGCCAAATTGATAGTGAAAAGCAGAATAAGGACTTATTCAATGTGCCCACTCTAGGAAGAGGGACGAAGACCCAGGTTGCCTTGAGTCCTGGAATCAGACTAAAGTACAGAGAGTTAAGGATTTGCACGTGCAAGCAGCTCCCCAGGCAAGGTGTGGTCCCGCCCACCATTGATCCATCCTTGTCTGGGCTTCAGTATCATCCTATAAGGCACTGACAAGATGTTAGAATGCATGGAATCTCTTCCTGGGAGACAAGTTCTCACTTGGCCACCGCCTTTTCCTTCCCCCAGCTCGAGATTCCTGAGGAAATTCCCATTTCTTTGGTGTCCCTGGTTTTCAAAGTGTGACAGTCATACTGGGAGGCACAAGTATCTCATTAAAATATCTTCATTACAGAAGGGGGAGGGGGTCAGGTGAAGAGATGAGGGAGAGAAAAAAGAAAGGACAGAGGAAAGCTTATGGGGCAAAGAAACAAAGAAGGCAAGTTTCATTCCTGGTGATACCCTGGTGATAACTCAAGACAATAATGAGGATGTTCAAGAACAGAGGTAAATAGCAATCAGCCAACCGAAGCTGAGAGTGTGTGGGAGGAAGAGGCCGGGAGAAGGGAAGTCTGAGTCAGCCTGAGGGCTGAGGCACTTGCCCTGGTAAAGGCAGAGCTCAGACCAGGACAAGCCAGGCCCTGATGGGATCAGACCCTGAGCCCCAGCCATCTTCTTGAGTTTGGGGGAGCTATCAGCTGCCTCCCCTCTGGCTCAGAAATGCTGCCCACGGTTTCCTAAACCCAGATCTTAAAGAAGGCTGCAGTCCAGGGGTTATCTCAAACCTGGCTGTGTCCACCTCTTCTACTGGTTTGCCCTCCGTTCAACATACAACATAATCGTGTGACTTCAGACACCCTCACATTTCAAGGCCAGTGTCTCTCTCCAAAGTAAAGACTTATGGAGTGTTAATTAATCCCAATGGGAGAATAAGACCACTGTTGTTCTTTAATTACAGTTACAGGAATAAAAGCTAGAGAAGGGGTGGGAGGTGGTGGTCCCGAGTGAGGGTCCCAAGTGAGTGGGGTCCCAAGATAAGGGACCACGTGGGAGAGCATAGCAGGTTCCATAGCAGGTGCGGGTGACCAAGGCGGGAGGGAATAACACGCCAGGCAGATAGAGCTTAAATGAGGAGTTTATTTAGAAAGGGGGTGAGGGAGAAGGGAAGAGACATAGAGGCACCAGGAACAGAAGAGGAGGAGAGACAGACAGACAGACAGAGACAGAGAGACAGAGACAGAGAGAAAACCAGAGAGAGGGAGAGAGAGAAAGAGGGGTGCGCACTTGCTTTAAAAGGAAACTGAGTCCCCTATGCAGCCCCATAATGAGTGACATAGCAATGACATAGCCATGCGTGTCTGCCCATCCTCAGAGGGGCGGGGTCAGCAGACTACCAGTTTCCAACAACAACTATCACAATTTGTGCCAAATTTGAAGCAAGCTTGATTGTTATTGGGGTACACCCAAGAGCTGGCCAGCGACTGCCTCCCAAGTCAGGTTAAAGAGAGCAGCTCCCAATCTACCTTGTGAACCCCTCTTAAGGAATAAAATTACAAGTAGTTTTACAGAAGGAGACAATGGGGCATTAAGAAAATACGAAAAATTCATTTTAAAATTCATGTGGCCACCCACCATGTAATTAGAGAGGTGTCAGGGGGGATTAGGGTATTCTCAAAAAGAAATCAAGGTCACGGGTTGGGGAAGGCCAGGTCTCAGGGAACCGAGCAAATCAGCTCTCATTCAAAATGGAATCAGGCAGGTTCGTCAGTAGCACACATTTGTAATTGAAGGAAGAAACAGAAGTCAAACTGATATATAAAGGACTTAACCAATAAACTTGCTTATATTAAGTCATGCATAAGTAAAACTTACACAAAGGACCTTACTCTCCACCGAGCGGTTCAGAGATGGTGCTGGCTTCTAGCAGTTCATTAAATCCTGTGTCTCTTATTAGGAGGCGTGTGACCCTGCCAGGCAGGCAGAATGACCTTGGCTAATGTCCGTCCTAAATGAAAGTCCTGGCTTGTTTCAGATAGCTGTGACAGTATCTTACTTAAATCTCCCGTATGTCCTAAGTGTCCAAGCTTGCAATTTCCTGACTCCATAAAATGTGTTTAATTGCCCAAAGTGTAATTCCCCACCGTGTAAAAGTGTTTAAGGTATAGGTCGTGAGCCCAAAGGCAACTCATCTATATAAGCTGTAAGGGGTTTCTGTTCAGGGGCCAGTTTCTCTTTGGATATTAGACAGAACCAGACATGCACTATTATGAAAGAGTTTTTTCTTGTTATTTATTATTTCCTGTGTGCTTGGGAATAAATTCTCACTGGGAAGATTAATTTGCCATAATATAATCCTAGCTCTTAAGAGGCTGAGGCAGGAGGATGAAAAGCTCAAGGCCCTTCTGGGCTACAACGTGAGACCTTATCTCAAAACTGTGCAAAACAGTAAAGACAGCACTCACCCTATTTTCACGGTGTTGGCGCCACACCCTCCCCCTGTGACCCTGACTGTGCGGCCTTGTCAAGTTATGTAAAAAGCATTGTCAAGGGGTGGGTGCCACAAATGTGAGAGAGAGCACAGGGATGTATTGGAGAATTGGGAGGGACAGTCTCTTAGGCCTGGGGAATTTCAAGCCCCAGCCTGACTTGGCACACCTCACCTGCCTTCTTCAGTGGACCAGCAACACTGAACACACTGAGTGCCTTTTGCCCTATAAGAAGTCTGCTTTTCCCAGCAGGATCTCAGAGGATTTTGCCTGATGCCTGTCTACACCATGCCTGGGGCTGCACGGGCATGTTCATGTCACTGCATTCCTTCCCTCAGACCCCAGCCCCCATCTTCAGACTCTCCTGACTTCCTGCCACACCCACCCCTAGGACAAGAACTGTCAGAAGGCAGCTAAGCTGTCAGAGACCTCTCAGGGAACAGGTTTTGCATTCCCAAGAATGCCTCAGATTTCTCCCTCTCATAAAAATCTTCAGAGAAGGCCAATGTGTTCTACCCTTGACAAATGTCTGGAAGATTCTGCTGACCGCAGCCTGAACTTCCCTCTTCTTCCCCTTCTGCATCGCTTCTGGTAACCTGAAAAGCTGGGACAACACAGGAGACAGGGCATCGTCTCTGTTTTGGTTTGGTTTTAAGGTAGTTTCCTAAGTTGGACACAATGCTTAGTAAAATAAACTCTTTGGCCTCAGCAAAGATCAACATTTAAGAATGTGGGGGCAGGGGCTAGGGAGATGGCTCAGCAGTTTAAGAGTGCTGACTGCTCTTCCAGAGATCCTGAGCTCAATTCCCAGCACCCACATGGTGACTCAGCCATCTATAATGAGATCAGATGCCCTCTTCTTTCGAAGGTGTACATGCAGATAAAGCACTCATTTACATAAAATAAATAAACTCTACCAAAAAAAAAAAAAAAAAAAAGAATTTGGGAGTCAGCCAGGCTTTAACCCCAACACTTGGGAGACAGAGGCAGATGGGTCTCTGAGAGTTCAAGGCCAGCTAGGTTTACATAGGAAGTCCCAGGCCAGCCAGAGCAATATAGTACAAACTAACACACACACACAAGGATATGGGAGGAGAGGTTTGAGAGTCAACTGGACATTGAATGTCACTTGCATTGCCATGAGCATGGGGACACTGGGCAAGTGGTCCCCACATGCAAGAATGATACCCCAAGCCTGGGAAGTAAATGAGCTAAGGCCGCCCTAACACTCTAGCCAACACCCAGCAAGGACCAGTGTTTGCAGTGATGTCGTTGCTAGAGGCCCTGATCTGTGAGTCACAGGTGAGTTGCCTGGATTCACCGACCTTGAAGCTTTCTAGTTAAGATCCAAGACAAGTTACTGGGCCTCTCTGTGCTCCAGTGTGTTCTCTTCTGTTTTCCTTTACTTTCTATGCCCCTGTCCCTTGCATTTGCCCTTATTCTTTCCTTTCCTGTTTTTATTTAGCACTAGACATACCCTTTACCACGAACTGGGTTATACCCCACCCCCTCCAGAATTCCCCAAATAGCTCCCAACCCTGTAGATGTTTTTGTTAGGATTAATAGTTCTGAGCTAGGGATGGAGCCCAGTTGGCAGAGTGTCTGCCTAGCAACACGAGACCACAGGTTCAAACCCCAATACCACATAAGGCAGAGCCAGTACCTGTAATCACAGTACTCAAGGACAGGAGGGTCAGCAGTTCTGAGTCATTCTCAGTTAATATCAAGTTCAAGACCAGCCTGAGGGGTGGGTAAAGGAGGGGGAGTTTGGCAGGTTAGTAAGGGTCCTAGAAAGTATGGCTTTGCCCCTATTCACAGAACCCGTTGGTCTAGCAAGATGGCTCAGAAGGTTATGATGCCAAGCCTTGAGATTTGAGTTAATTCCAGGGTCCCACCTGGTGGAAAAAAAGAACTGACTCTGAAAAGTTGTCCTCTAACCTCCATATTGGTGTTTCCTTTGGACCTGATGTTGTGACAACTGCATGGGGGACCTTGGTAGGTTCCATGGCAGGTGAGAGGGTGACCTAGGCGGGGGACAAACATGCGAAGCAGACAGCGCTTAAGTGAGAAGTTTTATTAGAAAGGGAAGAGAAGGGGGAAGAAAAAAAGATAGAGACAAAGAGACAGAGACAGAGAGAGGACAGCAAAGAAGAGGGAGACAGGAAAAGTCCTGTCTGCCCCAGAGAACATGGGGAAAGACAGAGAAGTGGGCAGGGGTCTTTCTTTTAAAGGGTCCTTTGCACCTGCGTGCAGCCACCCCTGCCACTGTACTTTGTCACTTCAAGGGTTCCACTCCCAGCTAGAAGCATCCCCCAAGTGGAAACCAAGTGTCTTCAGTGTCTCAGACTAAGCTCACAGCAATTAGGAACTTGTGGGTTAAAGAAAAGCAGTTTCAGGAGCCCTGCTTCCATCGGAGATGCCAGGCCTTGGGGTCCCAGGGTTGCGTGACCGTGTGTGGATGATCAGCGACCTCACAAGTGCTTCAGTGACAGAGCTGTGAGGAGCTGGGGACACAAATCAAGAGCAGCTTCAAGGTCCTGTCCCCTAAGGACCCAAAGGAACCCCAAGTCTGAAAACCTGTCTCTCAGAGGAACAGCAGGACCTGGGGACTCAGGAGGAGTGTATTGCCAGCACCACAGCTTCCACGGTGCAATAGCTCTCCCTGTGGCCTTGAGCTGGTCACAAAACTAACTAGGATAACTGTTTTAATGGGATACAGACACATTCATTCACAGCTCCTTCTAAATCATACCTTTTGTGGCAGATTTTCCTTTCTCTTCCCAGGGCTGGGATGGCACCAGGGCCCCATTCATGCCCAGCCATTTGTTCCACTCTTAGCTATACTCCCAAGCCCATGCAACCCCACTTTTAATCTGAAATTCCACTAGTTTAACAGTCTCTTCTGCTGAACAACAAATAGGGAAGTGGAGAGAGGAGAGGTGTCCGTCTGCCCACACACCTTCCTGCGTCCTGCTGTTTACAGCAGTTAGAAGCCACAGTGCTTCCTCTGGCTTTAGACATCACTCACTCACTCACAATCCATCCTATCAGATCTCTCCATTTGTTTATTAGGCGAAAGAGTAACATACACACTGAAAATGTTACTATCGAGGTCCCAGACAGACCAAACTGGTGACCCAGGGCAAGAAATGACCCGGCTGCCTCCTAGGCTGTGCCAGAGGGATGTGTGTTGTGTGTATGGGTATGCCTTGTGGTGTGTATGTGTGTGTGTGTGTGTGGTGTGTGTGTGTGTGTGTGTGTGTGTGTGTGTGTGTGTGTGTGTGTGTGTGTGTGCATGTGTATGTGTGGTGTGTAGTGTGTCTGTGTGTGTGGTATTATATGGTGTAGTGTGTGTGGTGTATGTGTATATGTGTGTGTGTGTGTGGTGTGTGTATGTGTATATGTGTGTACGTGTGTTATATGTGTTGTGTGTGGTGTGTGGTATGTAGTGTGTATGTATGTGTTGTGTGTGTGGTGTGTATGTGTATGTGGTATGTGTATGGTTTGTATGTGTGTGTGGTTTGTATGTGTGTGTGGTATTTATGTGGTGTGGTGTGTGTGGTTTGTATGTGTGTATATGTGTGTTTTGTATGCATATGTGATGTGTATGTGTGTGTGGTGTGGTGTTGTATATGTATGTGTATATGTGTTGTGATATGGTATGTGTGTGTGTAGGTGTGTGTATGTGGTATATGTGTATATATGTGTGTGTGTGTGGTGTGGTGGTGGTGGTGGTGGTGGTGTGTGTGTGTGTGTGTGTGTGTGTGTGTGTGTGTGTGTGTGTGAATCCTAGCAGCCTCCTTCCAGGAGTGTTATGTTGTGAAGAAGCCCCCCCATGTTGCTGACCTTTCTTCCACACTGCCTGCAGGGTCACTGTGCTCCATGGATGACTGGGTGCAGCATGATTCTCTCTGCTGTCTGCCTCACTTATGAAATGATGTCTCTTGTAAGATCTGTAAGATCAGTTGTCACTCTGATAAGGAAATTTTCCAGGCAGGGTAGCACATGCCTGGAATCCCAATACAAAAGGACCGTGAATTTGAGGCCATCCTGGGCTACATAAGAAAGTGTCTTTCTCAAAAACACCCAACTGGCCAGTTCTGAAAACATCAACATACAAGTAACAGTATACAGACTGAGCAGGCTGTACTTACAGATCTAGAAATATATGTATACACATACACACAACAACAACCATAACAATTAAAGAAAAAGAGACCGTGAATTGGAAAGGAATGGGGGGGGGGGAGGAGGCAGAACATGGGAAGGTTTGGAGTGAGGAAAGAGAAGGTGGGGAATTAAGCAATTATATTATAATCTTAAAAAAACAAAACAAAACAAAAAAACTTCTAAAAATGACCAAAAAGGAGGGAGGGAGGGGGGGAGGGAGGGAGGGGCCAGGGAGACTGTAAGTGAATGGGTAATCTCTGGTGGCCAGGAGACGTATAGCGCCTGGCAGAAGACAGAGCACACCTTCTGACCTGACGCAGTGCAGGGTGGCTGAGAAAGTATGGATAGAAGTAACCTGGCTAGCTCTGGGCAGAAGCTCCAAATACCATTTCATATTCCTTCTGGCTGTCTTGTCATTTCTGTTTGGGACACAGCTGTCACTGGGACTTCCCTTTTAATTTGGGTTCTAGATAAGAGGTCACAGGCAACAGAACCACAGCCACTAACAATTCAAATGAGAAACAAGCCATCTGTGGTCCAAGCCCCTGAGATTGCTTGTTACTGCATATTAACCTGGTGGGAGCTGACTGCCACACCGCTGTCACTCCCAAGTAATACCATGACTTCCCCATACGCCTGTCCTTTCAGAGCCAGTTTAACATTTAAACACCACAAATAAATTCTGAGTCCCCAGTTCTGCCATTTGTCAGATGGTGAAATTACCAGACAGAGCAATCTGAACCCAGTTCCAACCAGCACTCTAACAGCTGCTAAATCTCAGGAAACAGTTCAAATTCTACCCTAGACGATGAGTCACACTAGGGCACTGCGATTTCCTCTTCTACAGGATTGGCTACTGCCTTGGAATAGAAACAACACGGAATGCAAACCAAATCCCACACTGGGCTCTTCTGCTCCTTGCCTTCTGTAGTGTGGTTAGTTTCCGTGACAGTTTGGCCAGACTAGGGAAGTAATGGTACAGTATTATAGTGTTGAGTAAGACAGTGATTTAATCACTTACGTAATCACTGCTGTGGAGATGTTAACAGCTGCAATCACTCTCCAGGCTTTAACAACTAAAACTCAAGTCTCCTGAGGAGGTCAGAATTTTCCCTTAAGGTTGTAGTACCAACTCCTGCCTGAGGTTCTAGCCCACTGGCATGTCTTATACATTACAGCCATGTCGATCATTCCCTAAAGAGTGCCCCCCTACCTCTGCCACCCTGCACCTCCTCCGACTCAGCAGAAAGAATACAAGAGTTTGCATTTCCAGGTCCATGCATATAGAACATCCAGGCCAGGGAGGGAGCCTTGAACAGAAGAAAGTGCATTCCACCAGCTGGAGCTAAGGAGCCATACACAGAGTGATCTGATGCCCCCCCCTTCCCCTACCCCTACCTCTGCACTATCTTCAATCTGCATCCCTGGCTGTGTTTCCTCTTCAAGATCAGCATGGCTATGACTTCCAAATCTGTAGACCACCCCCAGTTATTTATTGTTTTGAGATAAATAACTCATGTATCCTAGGCTGGCCCCAAATTCACCATGAAGCCAGAGATGGCCTTGAACTGTTGAGCCTCCTGCATCTGCCTCCTGAAAGCTGCAGTTAAAAGCCTATGCCATCATGCTCACCCAGCTTTTTACACAAGGCTGTTAAGGCTGTCGATAAGACCCAGGGCCTCATGCATGGCAGGCAAACACTCCTACATCCCCAGCCCACTGAATGGTGGCCTTTTCCCTCTCAAGACCTACCTGTCTCTTTTCTTCTATTCTTTCTATCTCCCCTCCCTCCTCTCTCCCTCCCTCCCTCCCTCCCTTTTCACTCACTTCTACTAAGTGAGGATCACAAAGACCAAGGGGAGTGCTATAGGGGAGGAGGGTGAAGAGAGGGACAGGAAGCTGAAACACCTCTGCTGTGGATCAGGGGCAAGTTCAGAGGTCACTTGGGATGGGGTGAGGGTAGGGGTACAGACTGCTGGTGGTACAGTCACTTGCTGACACAGGAGGTAGTGTGATACTACCTCTTGCTGACATAGAGGTAGTATGTGGTGAAGGGAAGCAGAAGTGATTTTGGTTGAATGTTGAGTGTATCTTGTGGATCTGCAAGACACTGTGTGTTCTACCTAAGGAGACAGAAACAGGAATCTAAAGACTATGAAATCTAAAGGAAAGTCATGGAGTTGTGTATTGAACACTGGGTAGGGGAGAAGCTGGAATTTTAACCCACTCCCCCAAGAGGAAGGGTTGAGTGAGGAGGGTGGTTTCAGGCGGGAGGCTAAGAGAGTTCCAATAGTCAAAGGACTGGCCAGGGGACAGGAACCAAATAGAAGAAGATTGCTGATGGGTAGCTCAGTGGTAAGGGGCTTGATGAATGGGGTAGCTTAGTGGTACACTACTTTATGAGCACATACAGAGCCTTAGCTCAGGCCCTGTGCTGCAGACAAACACACACAAAAAGAAGAACAGCAGTCCATCTGGAAGCTGCAGAACAAGGAGCAGGAGGATACATTAGGAAGTAATAGAAGAAAATATCCCCTAGGGGCTGGGGAGATGGCTCAGTGGTTAAGAGCATGGGCTGTTCTTCCAGAGGACCAGAGTTCAATTCCTAGCAACCACTTGGTGGTTCACAACCATCTATAGTGGGATCTGATTCCCTCTTCTAGTATGCATGAAGACAGAGCACTCATAAACATAAATAAATAAATCTTTTAAAAATATGATCTGGGTGAGGAAGGAAGGAAGGATGAGGGGAGAGAGGGGGGGAGAGAAAATCGCTGAGTAGAGGAAAGGTGTGTTCCCTTGCTCCCTTGACATCAGAAGAGACCCTGTATTGAGCAAGATAAACACAGAAAAAGAAAACTGAAAAAACAAAACTTCTAGGCAGAGATTACTGATATAGTAATACTCTCTGAATAATTAATTTTTAAAATTCCTTGAAGTGGGACAGGCAGGTGAATGTGTTTTAAAAGAAAGAAAAAAATCCTGAAAATTTCTGTTTCTGTAAAGAGAACAGACTGTCTGCAAAACAGTAAAGTCCAACTAACATCAGGTTTTTCAACAATGATGGATCTAAAAAGCATCCCATTGATGCCTTCTAACTCTCACAGAATTTTGATGATAAAATTATATGTCTATGGGGTTGGGAGGTGGACAGAACTCAAAGACATGCTCTAACAAAATTAAAAAGAAATTTCTTAACTTTTTTCTTAAATGGGAGCAGTGAAATCAGCTGAGTGACAGGATGAAGGACACATCCCAGAACTACCTACAGGTCCACCACGGGTGGGTCAGCTGCAACAGGAGGAGGTCAGGAAGTTGTGTGAAAGTTGTCCAAGAAGAAAGCAGATATGAATCAGTAGATAATGACTATGATAGAGGATGAACATTGATTTAAAGACTGACGGCAATCAAAAGCTCTAGGAAAAGCAAAAGGTCACTTAAGAAAGGTGAATTCCAGCGGGTGGTGGAGACAGCTGTGTCACCAGTGCACGCCTTTAGTCCCAGCACTCAGGAGGCAGAGGCAGGCGGATCTCTGTGAGTCTGAGGTCAGCCTGGTCTACAAAGCCACACTGAGAAAACCTGTCTCGAAAAAAAAAAAATTTTTAAAGTTGAATTCCACATACAAAGCAAACTGTTTTGAAAAATACACATAATACACACACACACATTTGAGAGATAACATACACATGAAAAAAATAGGTATTAAGTGTACCAATAATCTTTCTTTCTTTCTTTCTTTTTTTTTTTTTTTTTTTTTTTGGTTTTTTCGAGACAGGGTTTCTCTGTGTAGCTTTTGGACGCTGTCCTGGAACTAGCTCTTGTAGACCAGACTGGTCTCAAACTCACAGAAATCCGCCTGCCTCTGCCTCCAGAGTGCTGGGACTAAAGGCGTGCGCCACCAACACCCAGCTTACCGATAATTTTTCACAAACATACCTACTCAGCATACACCACTATCAAGGCAAACAGAACTATTCCACTCCAGAAAGTTTCTTGACGCCCCTTCTTGGCCAATCTCTCTTACCCAAAAGGAATGGAGTCACTGCTCAGAAACAAGCTAAATTTGAGAAACATGATGTGCAATCAATGAGAGCCCATTGCCTGTGGTTGTTTTTCTTTGGTGCTGAGTACTGAACTCTAACATGCTAGGCAAGTCATCCTGCAGATGAGCAAATGGAAAGTAAATAATTACATTTAACTCTTTATGTTGTCCTTTTTATTGTTTTCTTGTTGTGTGTGCGTGTGTTGCATGCGTGCACACCACAGGACATGTGGAGAAGTTAAAGGACATCCTTTGGGAGTCAGTTCTCTCCTTCTACCCTCTGGGTCCTGGGGATCCAACTCAGGTCATCAGGCTTACCAGCAAGTGACTTCACCAAGTAAGGAATCTCCTAGCCCTCTATTTTATCCTTATTAGCATATATTAATTATACATAGTCTTTTCATTATGACATTTGCATACATGCCAATTATGTGTTTTGCTCATAATCATCCTGTTACTTCATATGTCCGTCTCCCAGATCATCCTGTGCTCTTTCCAGCCAGGCCCCACCTAGGAGGTAGTGACAAAGGAAGAATGGACAGAATCTCAGGATGCATACAAAGAATGGTCAAGGGGTATTTAGGAATCTAGTAGGATCCTAGGAATACAAAATTGGTTTAACACTGGAAATCTGCGCATGTAATAATACATCATGTCACCATGATGTTTTTTTTAAAAGAGCACTGATCATATCAACAGCTGTAGAACAAACATGACAAATCCTAACACTCTTTTTTGATTTAAAAAAAAAAAGGAGGAAGAAAGAAAGAAAAAAAGAAAGAAAGAAAAGGAAAAAAAAATGAAAGCAAAAATTACCATAGCAAATAGGAATAGAACTTTCTTGGGTAGAGTTCGTAGGTCATGTGCTTGCCTCATATGTATAGGGGCAACTCCAAGGACCACAATAAACAAACAAACAAACAAACTAATCAAAGTAAAAGGGGGGACATCTAAGAAACCCACAACTGACAACATACTTACTGGAGGAAGGCATGCCACACTGCCACTGTACGAAGTCCAGGAATAGGACCTTCTATGCATCTCTGAACACATCTATGTATCATACACTTCTATGGATCATTGTACACGTCTGTGCACCATACACTTCTATGGAGGATCCTGTCAGGGCAACTAGACAGCAAAAGTAAAGGCATCAGATTGCAATGGAAAAAGGGGTAAAAGTATCTACTCAGCTGTTGCTATCTTATATGAAGAATATTCTAGCCCCCTCTCTCTGGTATAAACAAATAAGTTGATGAACAAAGTCAGCTATGTAGTATGGTACAAGACGGCTGCATAGCTCTCAATTGTGAAGCAGACATGGTGATACCTGTAATGTTAACACTTAGGAAGCAGAGATGGGTGAATGGGCATCAGCTCAAGTTCAAAGTCAGCCTGTTCTACATAGGGAGAACCAGCAAGCTGGGCCCAGGTGGCAAGACCTTGACCCCTCAGTTTTTAAAATTTACTGTATTTATATGTATGTGTATTTGGTTTTATGAGTTGTGTGTGTATGAACCCTCAAAGGCCAGAAGAGAGGGAAAGGATCTCTTGAAATTGGCTTTCCAGGTGGTTGTGAGCCATGATGTGGATGCTAGGGACCAAACACAGTCCCTCTGCAAGAACAGCAAGCACTCTTACCCACTGAGCCATCTCTCCAATCTGTCCTCATCCCAATTTTTTTAATTGACTGGGTTTTTATACAATAGAAATTAAATAACCCAAAATAAAATAAAGAAAACAATTCTATTTTGAGTAGCATAAAAAGAAAATTAGATAGTACTTTTCCTTCCGTTTTTCTTCCTTCCTCCCCCACTGTTGGGGCCCATAGAAGTGGCTCCATTTCATCTTGGCTTAAGGTCAGGGAGTTCAAAACTATTCTTGCTCTTTCAAGGTTAAAGACCTGAGACCTAAAGGTCTAAAGTGTGGCTACTGAAGGGTGTTTGGTCTAAGGTGTGAATGTCTTACTTAGATAGCAGAATACTTGATCTAAGATTATTAGGTCTCTTGATCCTCAAGATCAGATAACAAGAGGTCTGATCTAAGGTGTGGTTCCTAAATGTTTTGAGAATTAAGGAAGTAATCATGTCTGTTTGTTCCTTGTATCATGGTAAAGATGTCTCCCCCCCCCCCCTTTGGTTAGGGGTATATAAGAACTTTGAGCAATAAACTTAGGGCAGACCCCAGTATTCAGTGGGTGCCCTCCCGACTCTCGCTTCTGTCTCTAGCCTGTTTCTTTCCTCAGACCACACTCCCCCTCTCAGGCATGGACAGGACAGTCAGCTGGACCTGACACCCTACCCCACTCCCATTTTTTTTTTTTAGACAAAAGTCTCACTTTATAGCTCTGGCTGTCCTGAAATCCACTATGACCAACAGGTTGGCTTTGAACTCACAGAGCTTGGCCTGTCTCTACTGCCCAAGTGCTGGTGCTGAGGTATATGCCACCACACTCAACAGAAAGTCCTGCTTTAAAAAAAAAAGCTTTTTATTGATTCTTTGTGGATTTCATACTGTGCATCTTAATCCCACTCATCTCCCTGTCCTTTCGCATCTGCGCTCTGACTTTGCAACCTCCCCCACCAAGATAAAAGAAAACAAAATTTAAAAGAAAAGAAACACCCCACCCTGTCGTGGAAGCTGTAGCGTGTCGTTACACACTACACAATGAGTCACTCAGTGTGCCCTTTGGTCCATACATCTTTATTCGCAAGTGTTGGTTGCAATGAGTCACTGCTCCAGCTCAAGGCCGCTGGCTCTTACTCTGTAAACCCCGAGCCCTCACTGGGACTCCTCTTGGATGTCTGTGTCCTGTGTCAGATTCAGCAACTTTGGATGTGCATGACAGGCCCCTTCTCATATTCCAGCACATCAGAGATGCGGTGGATGTTGGGAAGGGCCAACTCATAGCCCTGGTTCGGAGCCTGGATGGTTGCTGAGTTGGTCAGCTCTGCCTCCTCCACAACTCTAGGGTGAGCTCCCCAGTACCTCCCAGGCTAGCTCACCCTGTGCAGTAAGCAGCAAGGGGCAGGGACAGTTCTCCTGCTCTGACACCCTCAGGGCCAGCTCACCTACACCCATACCACCAGGGGCAGCTGTACGGTGTTGCCCAGTCAGGCAAGGGCCACTCTTGAGTGCTGCTGCTGGTGAGAGTCAGGGCTGGCTCTCCCACCGGTCACGGGCAGTGAGGGGCGAGGTTGAGGGATCTCCCCCTCACTCACACCAGTGTGCCAGATGAGGTGCAGGGTCAGATCTTTCACAACCGCGTTCTCAGGGATGGCTCACCCACACCCCTATTGACAGGATTAGCTCTACTGTGCTGCCCAGGTGAGCTGGCACCTGCCCTCTCGGGTGCTAAAGCTGGTGAAGGGGTAGGGTCAGCTTTCTCACATGTGCACAGATGGCTAGGGGATAGGTGCAGAGGGCATCTTACCCTCGCTCTTGCTACCACGTGGCAGACAAAGGGTATAGGGCCAGCACTCCCACTCTCACAAGCTCAGGCGGGCTCACTTGTGCCCCTGCTAGCTGGATCAGCACTACTGTTGTGCCCAAATTCTGAACCCCAGAATCACAGAGACCCATTCTGATGATCTGATCGTCCTTGACTCCCAGGCCTGCCTAGTTTGCCTTCCTATTTGCCTATAGTACTTTATTCATTAACCAATGAGAGAATATATTTACAGAATGATATCTTCCATCAGGAGGCGGGACCAGTTGTTCCTACTCTGATACCTTCAGGGCCCGCTGGTCCAGACGTCTGCCTGCAAGGTAAGCTCTGTCCAGGCAAAGTGCGGGACAGCTCTCTAGTGTTGCAGCCAGTGAGGGCAGGACCAATTCTGTGCAGCCCTGTCCTCTCAGCTTTCAGTGGTAACAGGAGCCATGGACATCAACACAGCTGCAGCAGGGCCACGAGTGCAGGCATGGCCTTTGGCAGCAGCCCAGGGCTGGACATCACCATGGCCCTGAGTGGCAGGCAGGCCACCTACCTCAGTTTACTCCTCACCACCTCCTCCTCTTCAGATCTGCCTCTCCACAGGAGAGGAACCATTCTGTCTGCCTGTCTCTCTCATTCTCTCTCTCTCTCTCTCTCTCTCTCTCTCTCTCTCTCTCTCTCTCTCTCTCTCTCTCTCTCTCTCTCTCTCTCTCTCTCCCATCCTATATTTGCTCTGGGTAGGACTGTGTTGTCTCCTCCAGACTGGGTCAAAGAGCCCCAGGCTGGTATGTGGGTCTTTGTCTCCCACTCCATCTTTTAACAAAGAAATGTAAAATGATTTAGGGACCAGGAGGTGGATCCGTGAGTGTGTCTGCTGCCAAGCTTAATGACCTCAATTCAATCCCGGGATTTATATAAACAAATACTTTTTTTTTCTTGGTTTTTCAAGCAGGGTTTCTCTGTGGCTTTGGAGCCTGTCCTGAAACTAGCTCTTGTAGACCAGGCTGGTCTGGAACTCACAGACATCTGCCTGCCTCTGTCTCTTGAGTGCTGGGATTAAAGGCATGCACCACCAATGCCTGGCTAACAGATACTCTTTTTTTTAATATGCTGTAAAAAAAAAAAAAAAAAAAACCAAGTATATGGAAAGATGCCCTCTATTTGTAAATTGGAAGACTTCTCTGGGGAGTGTGTTTTGTTTGTTTTTGTAGATCAGGCTGGCCTCGAACTCAGTGATGAGCCTGCATCTGCCTCCACAGTGCACTACCACCACCAGTCTCTCACTAAACAATATATAAACAGCCAATAAACACACACAGTGAAGATGTCCCACATCAATCACAGGGAACACAAAACATGGAGACACACTCTCTGGATAGCTCTAAGCAAAGGACACTGTCTTATTAGGGATTCTATGGCCGTGATAAAACATCATGAGCAACTTGGGCAGGAAGGGTTCCACATCACAGCTCATCACTGAGGCAAGAATCTGGAGGCAAGAGCAGCTGCAAAGGCCATGGAGAAACACTGATCACTAGCTTGCTCTCATGGCTTGCTCAGCGTGCTTCCTCATAGCACCCATCACCAGCAGCCCAGGGGTAATACTGCTCATGTGGACTGGGCCCTCCCTCATTGATTATCAACCGTGAAAAAGACCCAGAGGCTTGGTCACAGGCCTATCTGGCAGGCCATTTTGTCAGTCGAGGCCCCCTTTAAAAATGACTCTAGCCTGTGTCTAGTAGACATAAAAGCTAGTCAAAACAACAGCTCATAAAGGATTGGTGGCAGAGTGCCTGCCTCAATGCCAAAGCCCTGGGTTCAGTCTCTAGCACCAAGGCCTTCCCCTATGAAAAATGTATTGGTGATGATACGGGGGACTGGAGCTTTCATTTGCTGTGGCCAGAATGTAAACCAGTACAGTGGCATCAGAAAACAGTGTGGCAATTTCTCGAAAGATGAAGCTTAGAATTACCACACAGCCTAGCAATTTCACTCGAGTATAATTTCACCTAGCATAATGTATATAGTTGGAATAGAGACTGTCCCCATCATCCCTCCTCCCCGTCCATCCATCTCTCCATGGTGTCATCTCCCCCTACCCCCCGCCTCACCACAGGTCCATGTGTTGAGTCCTTGGACCTCAGTTGGTGATACTGTGTTGGGAGGTAGTAGAAACTTTGAGACAAGGGGTGTGGTTGAGAGAAGTAGGTCTCTGAGGAATTATCCTTGAAGGTGATCCTTGGATCCCAGGTCCCTTCCTGTCCAACACATAGTGAGCTTCTTAACCCTATCTACCACATTCTCTTGTGGTCAGCCCGCTCTGCCTCACCACAAGCCCACAGCAGGAGAGCAAGAGAAGTGTGGTCTAAAACCTCTGAAACCATGAGCCAAACAGCCGTGAGGAAGCTGACACAATGCCCCAGGGAAACAAAAGGGAACGTCTACATAAAAAGTTGTGCGACATGTCACACAACAGCCGCAAGGGCAGCATTCACACTTTGGGCTGGTGCATGAAGAATGCGACACATCCACATGGTGGAATGCTATTCACAAAGGAAGGGATAGAGATCCAACAGGCTACAGCTCCAAGTCTGGGAAGCATGATACTAAGAGATAAAAGTCAGTCACAAAATGTCACATTACCAACTGCTTATATGAGATGTCCAGAATAAGGAACCCATAGAGATAGAAAATAGGTTAGTTTCAATGACAAAGAGAGAAAGAAAGAAAGAAAGAAAGAAAGAAAGAAAGAAAGAAAGGAGAAAGAAAGAAAGAGAAAGAGAGAGAGAGAGAGAGAAAGAAAGAAAGAAAGAAAGAAAGAAAGAAAGAAAGAAAGAAAGAAAGAGGCAGGAAGGAAGAGAAGGGAGAGGGAGGAAGAGAGAAAGGAAGAAAGTTCAGCACTTTTCGGGGGCTATGAGGAGAAGAAGAAATGTTAGGAGCACTTTCCCACCAGCCTGGTCCCACAGCCTCATCAGCCCCAAATAACACACTGTATTAATTATGAAACGGTTGGCCTGTTACTAGCGTTTCTTATTGGCTAGCTCTGTCTAAATTATTAACCCATAATTACTAATATATGTATTTCTACATGATCTTATCTTACAGAGAACACCAGACTCACACATCCTCTCTTCCTGAGATCACATCGAGACCCATCCTATGTTTCTCAGAATCCTCCGTCTCTTCTAGTCCCACCTATCTTGCTTCCCTAATGGCCAAAAGTGCTTTATTCATTAGCCAATAAGAGAAACATATTTACAGAATGACATCTCCCATCAATGGAATGAATGCTTATGGATACAGGATCTCTTTGGGGTGGGGTGATGAAATGGTCTGGAATTAGGTAGTAGTTATCATTGCATAACTTTATACATACATGCATACATACATACAACTACTGGACGGCACACTTTAAGATGACGGGTTCTATGATATGTGAAAAGAGGAAGGAGGAAGGCAAGAGAAAATATAAGGGAAGTCTGGAGTGTGAAGAGGAAGTGATTAAAGAATTGAGGGGTCCTTTGTCTTCTCAGTGAAACAATCGTTTGCTCCACAGACCCAGAGCCCATCCATTACACGAGGCCCACAGCTGCTCACTTCGTAAAAGGCAAAGGTTTCTGCTAATTTAGGTGCAGGTAGAATTGAGGGGGAGAGTTAGAGGCTCAGTGGGTGAGGGCACTTACCACCAAGCTTCGACCTAAGTTCAATTAGAAGACAATTGGCTCCTGCAAGCTGTCCTCTAACCTTCCCACCTGCACCGTGGAATACCATGCCCGCTGCCCACCCCCAAATAAGGAAGTGTAAAAATGTTTAACACACTGATGTATTAAAAGAAAGTTTCCCTTAGTTGTCTAATGAGCCATGAGACCTTTGTGTGTTGCCACCCTGGGCCATGATTTGCAGCCCAAAGACCTTAGGGGAGGGGATCCTTTTCTTGGCTGCTAAAGGCCATCCCCATGCCAGTGACATGTTTTCAGTTCCTAGGTAAAACGTCTCCGTGGTCTTAGCAAGTACATTTTCTCAGTAAATGATTCATTCTCCCAGAGGCACCTCCATGGGCACTTCCCAGACACCCACTCACGGCAGACAGGATGTCCGAAGGAACATCCTGCTGTGGGAAGGCGGACAAGCTGCTGCACAAATGACACAGGCACTCGCTTGATGTGGATTCAGACAGTGGAGTAAGGTGGCACTGGCCGTGGTTGAGGTGGGGGAAGATTGGAGAACTGAAGGACAGATGTACAAAATTTCAGTTAGGCTAATGAATCAAGAGGACCATGGCTGTCACATAGGATGCTACTGAAGCCAGGGGTCACAACTCGTGCCTCAACAAGCCAGTTAGGCTACCCCTCCACAATGGAGCCAAATAAAGCAGTCAAAATAATAATGAAAAGCAGAAAGGGAGATTTACTTAGTGAGGCCAAATTGGGGAGGTGAACAAAGATATCAGCAATGTCCGCATCCCCCTGGACAATCTTGGATATGAGGTGAGGTTAAAATTTAAATAGGAGGCAGGGATATATACAGGTAAGCAGTCCAGGTCAAGGCATGACACTGCCCCCACCACAGATCCATCATTGTCTGCAAGCCATACACCTCTCTATGGGAGACAAGTTTTTCTCTGGCTGCCCCCTTTTCTTTCTCAGCATGAAATTCCCAGGGAAACTCCATTTATTTGAAGTTCATTGAGTCTGATAGAGAGGTAGTATTTTCTTTCCTACCAATCCAGGAACAAGTATAAAGAAAATCCATTTTACACTTGAAAATCGCTGATAGATTTTCAGAGTTCCCGAACAAACAAACAAACAAACAAATGTGGGAGATAATACACTCATTAATTAGCCTGATTTGGCCTTTCCACTATGCCACAAATTTTATTTGTGAATACCACACACACACACACACACACACACACACACACACACACACACACGTATGTTACTTAAAGAAGCAAAGAAATGGCTGTCTTTTTTCTCTTTTCCTGGCTTCACTTAATCCCCTCATTGTCATGAGACCCTTCCTCAGTTCAGAAGAAAACGGATCTATCTTGGTGACTGGAGAACCAGCCAGGATAGCAGTCCAATTTGGAATAGTTATTAAGTTGAGTGTCCCTTAGACTGCAGCAGAAGTGGAACTTGCCTGACCTTTCCTAGAAGCGGAAGTCAGGGAATGCCCAGAGTGCAACACAGGATGGTGCACTTTGGGTCAGTATTGGCCAATTGCCTTGGTCTCCATCAGTAAAAGGGAAAAGAATGTGTGGCTCGCTCCCAACAGTGAGATTTCCTGCTCCACAGCGCCATCTCCTGGTCAGCTACAGGCAGGCTCTTGGCCCTCTCGTCCCCCTTAACTATCGGTACCAATCAGCCTTGATTGAGCAGAGGAACCAGTCTGCTATTAACCAAACTGCTGATGCCGAGATACACCCAACAGGCTGGTTTAATTGACCCACACTTAATCTGTGAGTTAGGGGTTCTATTATTGGGAACCACTGACTTTCCTTGGTGGTATATCAAGAGCCCCAATTTGGGCAGCTGTCATTTTACTTTTTATTTCCATTTATTTATTTATTTTATAGCAGAGCCCACCAGATTCCACTCTGTTTCTCTGGTATGAAGGGCTTTGGGAAAGTTATGGCACTGAGTGTATCTCAACTTTACACATCTATCCGCTTCTCCTGAAAAGTTCCTGGTAGTAGATGTGCCTTTAATACACAAAGCTTGAGAAAATAGTTTGGAAAATTTGCATAAATAGGTAAAGCCTGTTGTCTTTGCAGTGTCCTGACAACACCCTTCGGGTGCATGTGTGTACAAGTGTGTGTTTTCCTGTATGCTTGACTTCTTCATAAGAACTTTAAGACCTTCCAAGGGTCTTTGGTGTGAGCTCCTCCAGCCAGGCCAATCCACCTTGGTGCTAATGTTGAACAAATCATAGCTTTGGACACTTATCTGTACCCATGCTCAGTGTGCAGTACTCCATTCACTGGGAAAGTCCCACATCTGCTGCCCTATACTCCGGAATTCACTGAATCCCCCAGGACAAGGCTCTAGAGGAGTCACACTTATTAATGAACATCACCCTGGCAGAAGAATTTGTCAGTCTCTAGTTGGTGCCCCCATCTACAGCATATGTAAGAATGTCACAGTGAGCCTGCCTGGTTGGCACAGGTAGGCCTGTAATGCCAGTGCTTAGAGGGCTATGACAGGAAGAGAGGAGACTGTCTGTATGTGTAGCACAGTGACAGAGAGATGGCCTAGCATGTGCCAGACCCTGGATTCAATCCCCAGCATTGCAATACACACTCATACATAAGGCTGCTGGGCTCCTCTCAAGGACACAGCCATTACTGACACTGCAAATACCAATGTTTTTCAGTTCTGTCTGTGTGCACAGAACTTTTCAGGAAACTTTGAACCGTATGTAACAGTGTCAGCACACCACAGGCACATGACCAAACATGTTCATTGCTCCACCAGTCACAATAGCTAGGAAATGGAACCTGCCTGTATGTCCATCAACAGGTGAACAGAACAGATAAATAAAAGGTACATACACACAGTGGAATTCCATTCAGCCATAGAGAAAAATGAACTCTTGACAGTTGCAGGAAAGAGGATAAAACTGGAAATTATTATGTTAAGATAAATAAAACGAGCTCAGAAAAATAAATGTTTTCTCTCAAAGGTGGAACCTGCATTTAAGTGTGTGTGCTTTCGTGTGTGTATATGTATGTGAATATGTGTATATGCATGGGTGTATATGCCTCTCTCTCTCTCTCTCTCTCTCTCTCTCTCTGTGTGTGTGTGTGTGTGTGTGTGTGTGTGTGTGTGTGTGTGTGAAAACTAGAATAGGGATCATGACAGAGCAGGAAGAGATCTTAAGGGAGTGTGAGAAGGGAGGGTAATAGAATGAGTGTGTCGTAATAGCAGAAGGGAGAATGATTGGAGGGAGGGGGAAGCAAGCAGACCAGAAAGAGAGGACACAGGAGCACAAGGGACAAGGGTCAGCAGCCAGCGAAGGGAGCGATCTAGAACAAAGCATGATGACAGAGATACAAAAATCCCATAATGAAACCCATTACTTTACTTGCTAACTTGAAAATGTAATATTTATTTATTGGTTTTTTTTGAGACAGGGTTTCTTTGTATAGCTCTGGTTGTTCTGAAACTCTTATCTATAGACCAGGCTGGCCTCGAACTCACAGAGATCCACCTGCCTCTGCCTCTCTAGTGCTGGGATTAAAGGCATTCGTCACCGACACCTGGAAAAAAACCCATAATGTTTTAAAATAGAGGGTTTTTATTGAAAATCCAGTAGTTCAGTGGGAGAGAGAATGATAACACAATGGCACATGAGAAAACAACATTTTATTTGGTGGCATTAAATCTAATCGAGTGGGTTGACTGAGTTGAGGTGAATAAGACATTTTAAAGATGCCTCAAAAGACCTTAGGATCTTGTGAGGACACTAAGAAATGAGGACAAGGATGGAGACAGTAGAAAGATCCAAAGTACAGGGCTGGGAGACGTCTCTGGGTAAAGAGCTCGTTGTGTGTCTGTCTGAGTCAGGATTTCTATTGCTGTGATGAGACATTGGGAACAAAGCAACCTGGGGAGGAAAGGGTTTATTTGGCTTACACTTCCACATCTCTGCACATCACTGAAGGACAGAAACGCAAATAGGGCTGGAGGCAGGAGTTTATGCAAGGCCATGGAAGGGCGGTTCTTTTTGTTAGTTTGTTTTGTTTTTTATTTTTTATTTTGCATATGGATCCCAGTTCCCTCTCCCTCCCATCCTCCCATGTCCCCTCGACCCCACCTCCCATCCCATTCCCCACCCACTCCACAGGGAGGGTGACCCAAATCCCCTGAACATGGGTCTCAATTAAAAGGCCTGGGGAGTCTAAGGGACCTCTGACAGTGGAACCAGGATGTATTCCTGGTACACAAAAGGACTTTGGGAGCACATTCCCCATGGCAGGATACTCCCTTAACCTAGAGACAGGAGGGAGGGCCTAGACCCTACTCCAAATGATTTGACAGACTTTGATGACCCCTCCTGGAAGGCCTCACCCTCCCTGTGGAAGGGTGGTTCTTACTGGTTTTCTCTTTGTAGCTTGCTCAGCCCTCAGCCACCATGCTGGGCTCTCCCCCATCAATCACTAATTAAGAAAATGCCCTACAGCCTGATCTTATGGAGGTATTTTCTTAATTGAAGTTCCTTCCTCTCAGATGATTTTAGCTGGGTCAAGTTGACATAAATCCAGCCAACACAATGTTTGAGTTACTGTTCTCTTGCTGTGAAGAGACATCGTGACCCAAACAACTCTTACAAAAGAAAGCATTTAATTGGTTGAATGCTTACAGTTTCAGTGGTTTAGTTCATCATCATGGTGGGAGCATGGTGGCAGGCAGATTTGGTGCTGGAGAAGTAGTTGAGAGCTACATCCTGATCATAGGCAAAGAGAAAGATTGGGCCTGGCATGGGCTTTTGAAACCTCAGAGCTCACGGCCAGTGACACACTTCTTCCAACAAGGCCAGACCTAATCCTTTCACACAGTTTCACTCCCTGCTGACCAAGCATTCAAATACATGAGCCACACAGCAAGCTGAGGACCTGAGTTCTAATCCCCAGAACCCATGTAAAAGCTGGGTTTTATAGCCCAGTATCTATAACCCTAGCATTAGGGAGTGGATCTCCAGAGCTCATTTCTCACTCGGTGTAGCCCATCAGTGAGCTCCACATTCTTTGATGCTCTCATCATTGTCATCATCATCATCATCATCATCATCATCATCATCATCATCATCACCACCATGTGGAGAGAAATAGAGAACACACAATGTCAGCATCTGACTTGTATATGCATGTGCACACACAAGTACACATATCCACTTGTAGACATACATAACACACACACACACACACACACACACACACACCTCAATTCAAGGTTTAAGATTGTGCCTCTCATCTTGGTGCTAATCAGAATGAGAGTCACTCTGCTGTATCAGTCAACTAAAGTTCATTTCAATAAAGTTCATTTCAAGAAGAAAGGAACATAGATAGACCCCTCCAGGTGATAATCCCAATCCCAATCTCAATCCCCTGAGAGGCTAAGGCACAGCCACAAGTTCAAGTCAAGCCTGGGCTACACAGTGAGTTCAAAACCAGAATGGGCAACTTAGTGAGAGCTGGTCTCAAAAGAAACAAAGGGTTGGTAGGTAGTTCAGTGGTACAGCACTTGCCTGGCATTGCAGAGTCCCTACAGTCACACTACCCCCTGCCCCAATTATTCATTAGTCCAAAGGGTAGACAGATAGAAAGCACAGATTTGAGTGAACTTGAGACTGCTTCAGAGACACCTGCGACCAGGACTCGGGACCACAATGCAGGAAGTGCTTCTCTTCCCTGAGCCTCTGCCCTGTCCCTGTTCTTCCTCAGCCTGTGGCCTTCCTCCTTCCTTCTCGGCTACACAGAGGGCTTTCTCTGCACAGCAGAAAACATGGTCTCAGGCAGGTCTAGATTTTTGGGCCCTCTGCCAAAGAGGAAGAGATGTCCTCCCCATTTCATTGAAAACAAAACAGAAGTGACATGAACTTTAAATGCCCTGTAACCCCCACTACTTCCACCCCCACCTCCTCAAACCCACCCCTTAAGTCTCCACTTGATGGGAGATGTCATTCTGTTTCTCTTATTGGTTAATGAATAAAGCACTTTGGCAAATAGGAAGGCAAGATAGGCAGGACTAGAAGATAAGGAGGATCATGGGAGATGTAGTAGAGGAAATTCAAGATGTAGGGACTTGAGAGAAGAGGTCTGGACCCTCTCTCTGGTAAGATAAGAGAATATGGAAATACTTAGATTAATAGAAATTGGCTAATATTTAAGAGAGAGGTAGCCATAAAACACGCTAGTAACAGGCCAACAGCTTTATATCTAATATAGCCTCTCTATAACTACTGTGTGTTATTTGGGGCTGGCATGACTCTGGAGCCAGGCTGGTGGGAAAACTGCTTATAACATCCACCCTCATTCCCCCACCCTCACCATCCCATTCCCAGCCAGGTCAATTAGGGTGCAGTTAAGAGCATTTGCTGCCCAGGCAGAGGACTCAGGTTTAGTTCCCAAGAACCCATATGGCCCCTCATAACCACTAGTAACTCCAGTTTCAGGGAATCCAATGCCGTCTTCTGGCCTCTGAGGGCACCAGGCACATATGTTGTGCACACACATACATGCTGGCAAAAACGCATGCACATAAGATTAAAAAATAATTGTGTGTGTGTGTGTGTGTGTATATATATATATATATGTGTGTGTGTTGGTTTTTGTTTGGTTTTGTTTTGGTTTAAGGAGGATGCTAGAAAAAAAAAAAACAGGTAGCCATAGAATCACAATTTTTCTAGAATCATGGTCTATGGTTTGCAACAATTGCCAAAGGGATTGCCTTGTCTTGGAGGGTACCTTGGTGACCACCCAGTTCAATGCCCTCAATTTCCTGCTGAGAATGCTGCAAGCAGAGCGTAGGAGATTTCCATAAGGCCCACACACTGGAGTGGGACTTTGTGTGTTCAGGTGTGTCTCCTAAGGCCCTCACAAGCTCAGGTGTGTCTCCTAAGGCCCTCACAAGCTCAGGTGTGTCTCCTAAGGCCCTCACAGGCTCAGGTATGTCTTCTAAGGCCTACACATAGGAGTGGGACTTCGTGCGCCCAGGGAGGAGTAAAGAGGCAGAGGGCAGAGCCATGGCCTGATCTGAAATTCTGGAAAAGCTGAGAATCAGGAGCTGGGTCTGGCTGTTGACACCCACATCCCCAGCACACAAGGAACCAGAGGTAGAGCAACCTGGCCTACATAAGTGAGCTTCAGGCCAGCCTGGGCTACATAGAAAGTCCCTGTTTCAAAATTCCAAACAAACCAGAGTGGGAGGAGAATAGGAGGAGGTAAGGCTGGCTTAAAAGATGAAAATAGCTGAAGTCAACAATGGCTGTGTTGGTTAAGTTCCAAGTTCCCACTGGTGTTCGGACTTGTGAAGAATTTTGAAATTCATGGCCCCACCTCATTGGAAATGGACAAATGGTGACTTGAGTTTCAGAGACAGAACAGGCAGTTTCCAAGACCTTCAGCCTGGGAGCAGGACTAGGATTCAGGACTCACTAGGTCCTATCAGGTCCTATCAGACAGGCATCACCTTTACTATTTTAGACGAAGTTTGGAACCTGGCAGGTTCCTCTGGGGGATACTGTTCCAGATTCCTAGACCTCTGGCTTGTTAGGTCAGAACTTAAAAGCCAGGGGTGATAGGAGACAGGGCTGGGCATGATCTCCACCACCAAAGCAAACTGAAAGTTTACCCAAGGCTGGTAAACTGGCTGCCCTCAGCTGAATTAAACCTTCAGACATTTTAAACCAGTGAGGGAAAGGGTTCATCGCTCTGTGGAAGAGCACTTGCCTCGCTTGCAGAGGGCCCTGGGTTCAATTCTTCCCTAGTACAATAGGAAATCAAATAAATGGTGTCAGTTGTGATGGTGCATGCCTGTGATCCTAACACTGGGGAGTGGAGGCAGGAGGGTGGACCAGGTGTGGTGGTTGATGTCTCAACACTTGGGAAGCAGGGGATGGGGGCAGGGGGGGTAGGTGGGGGAAGAGGAGGGGGAGGGGGAGGGGGGCTGGCCAGACTGGTCTAAAAAGTGAGTTCCAGGCCAGCCAAGGCTACATGGTGGTGAGACTATGTCTCAAATGAAGGAAGGAGGGAGGGAAGGAAGGAAGGAAGGAAGGAAGGAAGGAAGGAAGGAAGGAAGGAAGGAAGGAAGGAAGGAGAAAATATAAAGTGAATGAAGACATTCCCCTCTAAATCACCTTCCTGGATTTCTGGTGGTCCTTGCCTTCCCTTGGCCCAGCATGGCTGTCACTGCCCTGCATGGTGGAAACAGTGTAACTCTCCCAGGCCCCAACACCCCTTACTACTGCTCACAAGTACTAAATTCACAGATTTGAGAGTGTGACCCTGATCTACCCTCCACTCACCACACACAGCTTGAGAGGGACTCAGAGAAAAGACAGGAGTGAAGATAGGGGACACTTCCAATAACTCACAAGATGGCAGCACGCACCAGCTGTGGCTCCTGTCCGTTCCATGTGTATAAGGGTTGAAGTCTTGAAATGTAATAGATTAGACCCCGACATGTCATTTTGTTTTTTGTATGTTTTTTGTTTTTTTGTTTTGAACAGGATCTCACTCTGTAGCCCAAGCTGATCTAGGACTAACTGCAGCCCCAGGCTGGCCTGTATTTTGTATCAGTTCTCCAGAGTGCTTAGATTACAGTTGTGAATCACAATAGCAGCTGGATACCTACATTTGAAACAAAGTAATGAAGGAAAACATGGGGGAATTCAAGAATAAGAAAGTGTTTCTTCTTTTTTTCAGATTAAAAAAAAAGTATATATGTTATAGTGTAACAAATATTAAATACCATCCATTCCAGTAATTAGAGTGATTTGAGCATTTAAAAATGACACACCCATTAAACTGCATTTGACAATTTTTGGGAACACCTTAGGCCAGCTTGGGTTCTATTGTAGACTACACTGCCCCACCCCTGCGTCCCCATATATCCCCAACTTGTTGGTCTTTTTCTTTCCGGGCAGACGGGAGAGGCAGGCCAGGCTTTACTTGCCAACAGCTCTGGATTCTCAGATTTAAGATGGGAAGCACCGTGACTTAAACTCTACCAACTTCTTTGCAGTGTTAGTGGCATGCGCCTCCCTGAGCTAGCCTGCTTGTTCTGTTAGGTTGTTTCTCCTGAAAGCCATGTTGTTCTCACGTGGGACAGTCTTCTGCAGCTTCAACTTACCACATTGTGGCACCTTTTCACAGGGGCTGTCTGGGGTTGATCTGAAGTCACAGGGGAAATGGGACCAGCTGGAGCAAGCAGCCTCTCCCAAGTGAGGTAGGCACTGCCGTCAGGAAGTATTTGCCTCTAAGCAGACACTCTGAAGGATTACTCATAGAATTATAAGTAGATGGAGTTGATAATATGCAATTATGGGTTTTGATTTCAGTGGATGATATCCTGAAGAAAGTTACGTAGCATCACAGGTGACTGGAGAAACACAAATCAATGTAACAGACTGAAGGCAAGTTTCAAATATATAAAATTCCTTCTAATCTGGGGAAACTAATCTATAGCAACTTGAAAAAGAAAATGGTCACTGACTTTTCATGGGTCTTTCTCTGAAGTTAAAACTATGCTAGCAAACATGTACTAGACACTGGAGGAAAATGTGTGAAAACAATAATATGCATCATTTACACATCCACCAGAGGCAACAGTGAGATTAAAGATGGTGTTTATCTCTGATCCCAGCCCTCCATAGGCGAAAGCAGGATCCCGAGTTCTAGGACAGTCTGGGCTGTGTAGTGTGACCCTGTTTGAAGGGGGAGGAGGAGTGTGAGGGAGAAAAACTAGCATTTATTTCTTACAAGTCAGGAGGGCAAAAATTAGAACTCTGGGCGATGTAGAGTTGGCAGAAATGTGGAACAGGGAGGACCCTGATTATCTGTTGCCAGGAGCACAGGCTGATTTGTATATGGGAGGGGGAGTGTACAATAGTCCTAGGTTGAATAATACCTGTATTGATTAATTTTCTTGTCCTCTGTAACAAAATCCCTAATAAATGCAGCTCTGGAGAAGAAAGGGTTATTTCCACTCACAGGTTCAGAGTCAGCTTTTTCTGGTGGGAAAGGCAGACTAGATCAACACCATCAGGGTAGTGGGAGCACTAGGCTGTGGGAGCACTTGGCTGTGGGAGCACTTGGCTGTGGGAGCACTTAGCTGTGGGAGCACTTGGCTGTGGGAGCACTTGGCTGTGGGAGCACCGTGGTGGCAGCTTGCTCACCTTGTGGCTATCTAGGAGGCAAAGAGATCAGGCCTAAACCAGGGCAGATATAACCTTCAAAGGCTTGCTTGCCCCTAGTTACTTACTACCACTAGGTCACACTTCCTACAGGTGCCACAGCCTTTGAACTAACCCCACAAGCTAAAGACCAAGTATCCAGAACATTCCTTGCAAGGGCCATTTCAGAGTCAAACCATAACAATATTGCAGTAGCTGTGCCCCATAACCCTGCAGTTCTATTCCTGTATTCATTTTTCAAATGTACCAAAAGCTCTTTTATGTTTTCATGTGGATACACGTAGGGGAATGATCAAGACAGCACTGTGTTAAAGAGAGGCGATCAATCTGCCCGTCACTGAGGAAGATGGTACATAAAAGTGGTCTGTGAGACAGCTAGAAATAATGGATTTGATGCACATATGGTGTCTTAGTTAGGGTATCTATTGCTGCGAAGAGACACCATGACCATGGCAGCTCTTACAGAGAAGATATTTAATTGAGGGGACTTACAGTTTCCAGAGGTTCAGTTCATTATCATCATGACAGGGAGCACGGCACAAAGGCAAAAGTACTGCTGGGGAAGTGGCTGAGAGTCCTCATCTTGCAGGCATCGGGAAGTTGACTGTCACTGGGCAATATCCTGAGCATAGGAAAGCTCAAAGCCCCGCCCCACAGTGGCACACTTCTTCCAACAAGGCCATACCCATGCCAACAAAGCCATACCTCCTAACAGTGCCACTCCCTATGAGATCATGGAGGCCAATTACACTCAAACTATCACACTTGGCAATATGGATAGTTGTTTTAAAACTTAGCATGGGGTGGGGCATAAAATGAGGTCTGAAGCAGGACGTGTCCACGCAAATCAAAAGCAAGTGCCCGTAAGACAGCGTCACACGTTCTGCAGGAACACACACAAATAAAAAGATACCATCAAACACTTCAGAATGGCTATTTCAGAGAGGAAGAAACAAAGCATGCCAGGAATCTTCTCAGTGACGGACACTGGCTAGTCTCCTTCTCCTCTGGGAGGAGTTAACGTCTCTGACCTCCTCTACCCTGTAGTTGGGATAGAACATGGAATTAGAGTTGTGGGTAAAAGTTGCATGTGCTCATTGTAGACCAGAGCATTCAATCTGTGGCAGGAGGGCATCCAAGGCTTTGGTCTACTACTGCAGATGGTCATAAGCACAAGAGTTAAGGAGAAACTTCCACCAGCTTGTATCCCTGAGTGAATACAAAGTGCCCTTCCCCCAGGCTCCTTCCCGCTAAACTGTGTTGAACAAGTAATTTTGGAGGAAAATGTAGTCTTATTTAGATATCCAGGGATTTGGGACTGTTTGTTACTGCAGCAGAACCTTAACCTACTCTGATTAATAGAACTAATCAACTAAATAAAACAAGAGAGGTGATCTTTAAGTGATGTTGGTAGTAGAACTGATTCAAATTTGTGTGTCTTCACCACCTTTAGCCCTACTCCAAATGAGATGGAGGTAGAAAAGACAAGGTAGTTAATTGCCCAAGTCTACACAGCCTTCAACTAGGGCATGACAAGATCCCTCAAAAGGATGTGCCAGGTTAAACCCTGCCCCTGCTCAGACTTTAGCAAAGTCTTCACAATATTCCCTTTACTGTTTTATGAACAGGATGGGGACTCACAGCTTTAGGAATCTGGCTGTCTTAGTTTCTATTGCCATGAGAAAGCACCACAACCCAAAACAACCTGGGGAGAAAATGGCTTGTGCCAGCTTACAATTCTCAGGCCACACATTATCACTGAGGTAAGCCAGAACAGGAACACAAACAGGGCAAGAACTTAGACACAGGAGCCAATGACAGGTCACGGAGGAGTGCTGTTTGTTGATTGGCTTGTTCCTTGTGGCTTATTCAGCTTGCTTTTTTAGAGAACCCAGGATCGTCAGCCCAGGCATGGCATCACCCACAATGGACTGGGCCTTCTCTCATTAATCACTGATTAAGAAAATGCCCTACAGGCTTGCCTACTGCCTGATCTTCTGGAAGCATTTTCTCAGTTGAGGTTCCCTCCTCTCCATGACTCTAGCTGTGTCAAGTTGACATAAAACTAGCCAGTACAGTGTCTATCCGCTTTATCACTGACAGACACCCATCATATTCTGCAAAGGTGACTAAATCCATGGCAGATTGTAGCCTATTGCCAGAAGGCTCCCTCCTTAGTCCCACCCTGTCCAGCTTCTGTCACTGATAGAGATAGAAAACCAAGCCAGAAAACAGGGAGAACACCTGGAGGATGAGGCTAGGGTTCCCACAGGCTCCCTAGCCCACCTATCAACATCACCAGGAGAACTTGTTAGAAATGCAAATCACTAGACCCTCAGTCAGGCTCAATAAACGTGGGGGTGCTAGGAAATCTGGGTTTTGAAAGTGCTCTATGTAGCTTTGATGCATTCTAGCTTAACAAGCGAAGTTGGACCAACGATCCAATGCCACCAGCGCTCCCACATTGCTGTGTAAATGTCTTTTAAAAGACTGGACTATGGGACCAGCAAGATAGCTCAGTGGGTAAAATCACTTGCTGCCAAATGACCTGAGTTCAATCCCAGGAATGGACATGGTGAAAGTAGAGAAACAATTTCCACACACTGCCCTCTGAATTCTACACTCATGCACACTTGCAATACACATACTCGCAATAAATACTGTACGGTGACTCGACATTGACACAAGGGGAGGCAAGACATCCATCCAGCACAGGAGAGGCAGTGAGATGTAAAGTTGGCATCAGTGAGGCCGACAGATGGACATCTGCATTGCTGATGAGATGATCTCAATTCCAGGTTTGCTTGCAGGGATCTTGCCAGCAGCAAGGCTTCTCCAGCTAGTAGGTGCACCCAAGTCTTCCTCTGGGATGGAGATAAAATGTAGTTTCTGGCTCACTAAGTCTAGCATGGGCCGGAGATTCTGCAACCCTGATAATGTTGATGCCACTGGTTTACGCTGGGCCCACTCTGAAGACCCAAGAGTGTAGATACCTGAAGCTGATGAAGTGATGTTAGATGATGGAATTCATGCCAGAGGCTTGCTGTATCACACCAGACTATGGAGGAAAATAATTGTCCCTTAAAACCAACTCATTATGTAATGGAGTATGACCTTGAACGACTTGATCTTTCTGCTTCTGCCTCCGGCGTGCAAGGAGTGTAGATACGTGCCATCATGCCTGGCTCAGATAATGAAACCTAAGCGTGCTGAGATAGCCTTATCTTCTAGAGTAGGCATGAGAAATTGTAGAACAGCGAAGGACTGGTGTATTTACATGGTGCAGGATTATCACTGAGGCATCACAGAACAGTTAATTAGTAGGTTTTAAAAACGGACTTCTGCAGGTCGTAGTGGTACATATCTTCCATTCCAGCACTCAGGAGGCAGAAGCAGGTGAACCTCTGTGAGTCTGAGGATATATAGTAAGACCCTGTCTCAAAATTGAAAAAAGAAAGTAGACTTTTTATTATGTTGAGACATAGTCTCAGGCTGGCTCTGAACACAAGATTCTCAGCCTCCCCACTGCTGTGATGACTGGCACACACCAACACACCCAACAAACCATCGATTGTGCCCTAGTCTCTTCATGTTCTTCCTCGAGCTCTGTATGAACCACAGGTTCAATATCACAGCCTGTTCAGCTCACTGAAACGCAGCCCTCCTTCCCTCAGATGTCCCTGGCAACCATCACTTGCCCTCTCCATTCCCTAGAGAAAAGCAGGCCGCCAGCTCTGAAGGGGTGTGGTGGCAGCCAGGAAGAGATGTGTCATTAGGAACAAGAGCCAGAAAAGAAAAGAGTCTGGACTTGGTCATGGGCATCTTCAACTAATCTGATATTTCTCTAGGGTCTACTGTCTGCCACTGCTGCTGGATAGTTGGGTGCAGAGACTGATGCAGCCGCACACATCTTGGCCACTCGGGAGCACATTCTCTGACTGAGGACCACATGGCATCACCAAGACGGTCCCAGGCTGAGGTGGCCTGGCAACTTCTGACTGACTCAATTGCCAGACCTCACTAGAGTTTATTTTCAACATCTGTATTCCGGGAGAAGTTAAGAGTCTTTAAAAGGAGATGAGAGTGTAAACCAGATGCCTGCCCCCTGCTGGGTGCCCAGGGGAATTTTTCTACATCAAAAAATGGTCACAGCTTTTGTTTTTCCATTCTGTTTTATTTCACTTCTTTCTCTATTTGTCTCTGTTGGCTGAACCCAGGGCAGTGCATGTGCTAGACACATACTCTACTGGTGAGCTACACTGCCACCCCCACCCTTTTGTTGATGTTTGAGGCTCTGAAGACAGAATTTTAGGCCCTGTTAAAGTTTGTAGCTTTTGGTTTTATATTTTTATGGGATGTCTGTGTGTATGAATGTGTGTATCTCTGTGTCTACATGAGTTCTGTATGCTTTTTATTTTTTGGCTCTTTTTCTTCAGTTAGTTTGTGCTATTCTGGTTTGTTTCTTTTTATTTTATCTTATTTCATTATTATTTTAGATGTCCGTTTGTTTTCTAACAAGAGAAAGAAAGAAAAGGTGTAGATTGGGGTAGGAGGAGAGGTGGGGTGGATCTGGAAGGTGTTGGGGGAGGGGAAACTGCAATCAGGCCATATTGTATTAGAATCTATATAATAGATTTTTAAATGTCTATATAAAATTTTTGATTAAAAATATGGAAAAACATTTCTTGTTATAAAAAAAATGAAACCAGAAACCTTCCTATTAGGAGAGCCTCAAGTACACAATTACGCATATTGTGGACTTCTATATCCTCTACTAGGAGTTTACATCAGGCACTGCTAGAGCATAAATAAGAGAGCACTTATTCCTTCCTGGAGATGGGTCCAGGGCAGAAATGACAGGGTCCTGTGCATCCCAGGGTGCTGATGACCCTGCTGACCTTGACGTCCTGATCCTGATGCTCCTGCTACCAGCTCCCAAGTGCCGGGATAGCGGTGAAAGCCACCACACCCAGTTTAGGGTTCCTAAGAGAGGAGAGAGGTATGCCCCACAGACAGAGCTGTTACACATACATGAGGAATAGGGTCTGAGGATGTAGCTCAGTTGGAAGAGTTCACAAAACCCTGGGTTCAAACCCCAGTGCCATATAAACCTGACATGGTAGTGCATACCTATATTTCTAGTATTCTAGAAGTGCAGGCAGGAGAATTAGAGGTTCAATGTCATCCTCAGCTGCAGACAGTTTGAGATCAGCCTGGGATGCTTACATAAAACTTAACCAACCAACCAACCAATACATAAGCAAAGCAGAATTCAAGCCCAAACACAGAAGGAAATGCAACCCCGTTTCCACTGCAGACCACCCCAACACTCACTTTCCAGAAGCCATAACCTTCACGTTTGCTACAGCAGGAATAGGCTTTAGCAGGGACACCTAGATCCCATTGCCCATGGCATCAGTTGGGAGGGCTAGCTTCACTGTGGCTGGAGACCCGGTCCTCAAGTGATGTCTTCTACACCCTGATGCTGATACTCCTCAGATGGGACAGTTTCTCCCTCAGTCAAGTGGAACATAACACTGGGCTCCCAGCAGAGGTTTCTCAGAGGGCAGTGCTCGGAGAAAACAGGCCTGCTACTGTCAAGCCCTGGCTAGTATCTTCTTCCTAGAGCCCTGTGGTGATATTTTGTTTATTATTTAATAAATAAAGCTTGCCTGAATGTAGGCATCTGGTCTGTGAACCTAAAGGTGGCCACACCCCTTTGGGTGTGGCTTCAGGCAGTAGGTGGGTCAGCACAGGGCAAAGCTAGCCACACTAGTTAGCCATAGAGGCCAGGCAGCAATGGTACACGTCTTTAGTTCCAGCACTCAGGAAACTCAGCTCACACAAAGGTGATCTCAGCACTTGTGATCTCATGCCTTTAATCCCAGCACTGAAGAAGAATAAAGTAGGAAGGAGACAGGGGCATTGCAGCCTGAGGTTTGGAGGAGAACAGTGCAGTCTGGAGATGCAGTCAGAGGAGAGGATGCCCCTTTGGTTTGAGCATCAGGAGAGGTGAGAACTCTCTAGTGCCTGGCCACTTTGCTTCTCTGATCTTCAGTTTTAACCCCAATATCTGTCTCTGGGTTTTACTATTAAGACCAACTAGAATTTGTGCCACAAAGCCCCACTGACCAAAGCTTGGTACCTGGGTAGGAACAGAGTAAATTGGGGGCGGGGATGGGGGTAGAGTCCATATGAGCAGAGTACTGTCTTCTTGGCTCTGGGTGTGTGCCTCAATTATTACTACTTCTCCTCCTTGTCCTTCTCCTCCTCCTCCTCCTTCTTCTATTTTATTTAAATAACACTTTCTTATATTGCATACTGACCATAGTTTCCCCTCCCTCCTCTCCTCCTGGTCATCATCATCACTGCCCACCCCCAACTTATTTTTTTTTATTTTTACTTAAAATAAAAAATATTATTTTACATACCAATCCCAGTTTCCTCTCCCTCCTGTCCTCCCATGCCCCCCCAACCCCTATCCCACCCACTATCCACTCCTCGGGGAGGGTGAGGCCTCCCATGAGGGATCATCAAAGTCTGACACATTATTTGGGGCAGGGCCTATGCCCTCCCTCCTGTATCTAGGCTGAGAGAGTACCTCTCTAGAGAATGGGCTCCCAAAGTCCATGTGTGCACTAGGGATAAATACTTATTCCACTGCCAGAGGCCCCATAGACTGCCCAGGCCTCCCTATGTTCAGGGGGCCTGGTTTGGTCCTATGCTGGTTCCCCAGTTGTCAGACCGGGGTCCATGAGCTCCCGCTTGTTCAGGTCAGCTGTTTCTGTGGGTTTCACCAGCCTGGTCTTGACCCCTTTGCTCATCACTCCCTCCCCCCCCCCTGCAACTGGATTCCAGGAGTTCCGCATAGTGCTTAGCTATGGGTGTCTGCTTCTGCTTCCATCAGCTACTGGATAAAGACCCTAGGGTGGCATATAAGGTACTCATCAATCTCATTATAGAGGAAGGGCATTAAAGATAGCATGTCTACTATTACTTAGATTATTAGTTGGGTTCATCCTTATAGATCTCTGGACATTTCCCTAGTGCCAGATTTCTCTTAAAACCTATAATGGCTCCCTGTATTATGGTATCTCTTTTCTTGCTCTCCTCTATTCTTCCCCTGACTCAATGTTCCTGCTCCCTCATGTCCTCCTCCCCCTCCTCTTCTCCCCTTCTCTTTCTCCTAACCCCCCCCCATGCTCCCAATTTGCTCAGGCAATCTTGTCCCTTTCCCTTTCTCGGGGGACCCTGTCTGTCTCTCTTAGGGCCCCCCCTTGTTCCCCAGCTTCTCTGGTGGTGTAGATTGTAGGCTGCTGATCCTCTGCTCTGCGATCCTCTGCTCTGCGTGTCCTTTTGTGCTCGGGACACACCCCCTCCCAGCTTCTTCCAGTCTGTTTACACACATTAACTCATTCTCACAGCCACCACATGCACCACGTGAAGCCACTGTAGCATTATCACCTCCGTCCGGCAGCTGAGAAGTGTGGCTCAGGGAGGCTGGAACCGCTGAGGGACCTCCACATGCTAAACAGAAGTGACAGTGGGATTTGAGCCCCGATGTCATGGCTCCTGGTGGCCTGCTCGGATACTGCTCTGCCCGGGGTCAGGCCTCCTCCTCCCTGGCACTTCAGTCTCCTTTTTACACTGCTTCCTCAAACACCAGCACTAAGGCAATGCTGAAGCTTGAACATGAAATGCTGAAAGGGCTGTGAACGTAGCTCAGCGGTAGATTGCTTGTCTATCATACATGAGGCCCCAGGTTCTATCCCCAGCACGAGAAAAACAAAGTGATAACAGTTTCTGCCTTTGGAGCACATACTCCTGAAGTGCCCTCTCTGCTCCCATCCTCCTGCCACTTGCCCATCCAACCCTCAGCATCCAACAGCACCTCCTCCCTAAAGACTTCCCGAGGTTCCTCTCCTAGCGGTGAGACTCCACTTTCTTCATTTGTCCTGAACTCAGGCTGATCCAGCACTTGCCACCATCTGCACTGTGTCTATGATGCTCACTGAGAACCCCCAGGGTGCGCAATCGTCTGATGACTTACTCCCCAAACCCCACTGGGTGGCCAGGAAGAACAGGAACATAACCATGAGAGGACAGGCCATGCGTACTCAGCATGGAGTCCCTCAGGTGGCAGCCCACCCTGCCCCAGCTCTTCCTGGGACCTGAACAGGTGAGTTTGCTGTTGGCAAAGGGATTGAAGGCAGCCTGCAAGGGATTGCCAGTTGGGATAAATGTTTTGATGTTCTTGTATTTTTTCTCTTTTCTGTTCCTCCATATAGGCAGTAGGGCTCTGTGCTTGCTGTCTTTAAGCAGGGCTGTGACCATGCAGAAAGTAACAGTTGCCCACAAAATGCTAGCCATGTGCCTGGATTATGTTTCCTCAGCTCTGAGTCGGGGTCCCAAGTTGGAGAGGGCTTTCTGAGTACACAAAGGGGATGGGGAGTAGAACCAAGTATCCATTCTTCTGGAGCTGGGAGCACCGAGGGTTCCCTCCGGGACTCCAAGAGTCACACATATGACCTCATGGATGGATGGGTGGGTGGATGGATAGACAAATAGATGGATAGACAGACAGGCAGGCAGACAGACAGACAGGCAGACAGATGTGCGCCAGGGGCGTGTGTGTGTGTGTGTGTGTGTGTGTGTGTGTGTGTGTGTGTGTGTGTGTGCACATGCGCGCATATGAGAGGCTGTATGGGACCAGGATTATGAATTCTCAACAGTAGTCCTGTGAACATGTGTGTCAAGATGAAGCAGCTTGACACAGCTAAGATTCAAGAGCCAGAGCACAGCCATGAGGTTAGAAGCAGAGGCACACAGAGCACACATCCAGGCATTAGAGCTGATGCCCCACAGTCTAGTAGACTAGCTGATTTGTAAAAACAAAGCTGAGCCCCAGGCCACCTGGATTTATGGGTGGGGATGTCTACCAGCTGCACATGTTCTCACATTGTGAGTCCTGGAGATCCAATCTGTTCCCTTTCTTGTTAGAGCAAGGGAGCCAGTAAACACACTGGGTCCCATCTGCTGGGTGGGAGATGCCGAGGAGAGAGCTGGCTTTTTTTCAGATGCCAGATGACTGCCCCGCTAGGCTAGTAATCCTGTCACCTGCCCAGTTCCCTGAGCCCTGGGGGAAGACAAAAGCAGCTTCAGCAACAGTCACAGGTTGAGGAGCTTGGGAGAATACGCGTGAGTGACCAGGGAGATAAGGGAAAGGAGGCTGCATGGAGAGGGTTGCAGGGATCTGAAAATAAAGATAGATACTGTGTGCCAGGTCCTGGGCTACCTGCTAGGGGACATGTTTTTAAAAGGTACTCAAGAAAACGCTGCTTCAGAGGCTGGTGCACAGTGGGTGGTTTATAAGTGCTACATCTACTTCTCGTCATTCCTGGAAGGATGCGAAGGTGAGGAAAATGAGGTGTTGCCTGTGAGGACCTTAAGAACCCATAAGAGGCTGAAGATGTCATTGTCATTACACATGTCTCTATAACCCAGGTAAAGTAAGACAGGCCTTGTAAACCAGCTCCAGAGATGGGGACAGGGTGTGATGGTTACTCCTGTCAAATGACAAGAATGAGGGTCACCAGGAAACAAATCTCTCGTCCTGTCTGTAGAGGAGTCTGTAGATTAGGTTAAGTGAAGTAGGAAGACCCAGTTAAATGCAGAGGGTACCCTCCCTGAGGGAAAGTGAGCTTAGCACCTGCTCCATCTCTCTCTCTGCTTTCTGACTGAGATCACAATGGGACCAGCTGCCTCTGCCTCCTGCAGCTATGCCTGTGCCACCAAGATGACTCATTATACCTTCAAACTGAGACTCAAAACAAGTCCTCCCTTCCTTTCTTAAATTGCTTTTGTTAATTATTTGGTCACAAGGAGTACCAGATACCGAGGACCTCTGTCCTCAGAGTAGATGTGCCGGGTACAGATGCAATGGGGATGAACACAGCAGAGGTGCCGGGCATGGAGCAGTGCGAGGCAAAGACTCGTGGGAAACCATCTGAAGAATGAATTGTAAGAAAACACATTCTAGCAGCCACTAAAGTCTGGAGGGAAAGTTATGTGCAAATCAGTTGCTAGGAATTTGGAATTCAAGTTCCCATGGGAGTAAGGCTATAAACGGAGACTGATTTCTCAGGCCAGAGGATGGAAACGGATTTACCCAACATTCTTCAGCCAGATTATTCGTGTTAACTTCCTATCTCCAGGACCAGGGAGATGAGAGAGCATCTGCAATGGCACAGGCAGAACAATCGTCACAAATAGGATTCCAGACAAATTTGTATTTAATAACAAAGGTGTCAGCGTGTGGGAGCACAAGCACGTGCGAGCACACACACACACACACACACACACACACACGCACACGCACACGCACACGCACACGCACGCGCACACACACATGAGTATTCAGTTTGCAGGAGGTGATGACAAGTTCTCAGTTATTACCAAATCAGCAGGCAGGCAAGTCTCAGTGTCTCACAGTGGCTGAAGCAAAGGTGTTTGATGTAAACATCTCCTAATCCTCTAAGCCATTATAGCTAGTATCTGTAGCAAGAAGGGCACTTAGGCTGCATACACACAGGAAGAAGGCTGTGTAATGCAGAGGGCAGAGATAAGGGTGCTGGTTCTATGATCCAAGGAATGCAGCACATTGCCTGCAAACCAGCCAAAACAGAGAGGTAGAATAGCTTCTCTCTCACAGACTTCAAAAGAATCAACTCTCTTGACATCTTGACCTCACTTAGACTTCTGGTCTCCAGAATCATAAGCCCTTAGGTAGCTGTTGTTGAAGCCCCACTGTGTACTGGGCTTTATGAAAGCTGTAACAGCAGACCAATGAAGGTGTTGGAGCAGCGGCCATAGAAAACTAGCAGGCAGCAGAGTCTCAACCCCCTGGTGATATCAGACTGACTGCACCAGTGATCTTGACTGGAGTCAAAGGTAGCCATCTTTGTGCTGGCCATGATCCCTGACATCATCTGATATTAGAGCTATGACATCATCTGATATTACAGCTATGACATCATCTGATATTACAACTATGACATTATCTGATATTACAACTATGACATCATCTGATATTACAACTATGACATCACCTGATATTACAGCTATGACATCACCTGATATTACAGCTATGCCCAACAGCTGTTCCTGATAGTGAGTGTCCAAACAGTCTGGTTGGTTGGTTTGTTTTTAATCAGAGTTGGGGAGGAGATGAAGGGAGTGCAAGGCCCTCAGAGAAGGGGTTCACAGGTTATAGACAGAAGCAGAAACAAAGAGAGCCAGGCAAGCAAGGCGATAAACAGAAGCAGGGGCAATAGTGTAAACAGAAAGGAGAAAGCAAATGCCAATAGTCTTGACAGAGCAAGAGAAGGAATGTGTCAAGATACTCTTGGGCTTGTGCCTCTTAGAGCAAGCCTGTCCCCACTGTCTTTAAAGGGTTGATTTGATGCTCACCCCTGCCTTCCACAGTGACCATTCATTCTCCTGGAAAAGAAAATGCCAACCTCCTTGATGCCTGGCATCCTTACCTCATCCCTGACAAGTGACATGTCTGAGCAGTTGTTCATTTCCTGCAACCTCAATGACCTAACATTTCTTCTACACAAGTAGTACATGATCCCATAGAAAATACAGAAGAGGCAAACGTGAAAATAAAGTTAGGACGGTGAGATGATTCAGAGGATGAAAATGCTTCTAGACAAGCCTGACTGCCTGAGTTCAATCCCTGGGGCCCACTGAGGACCCATGGCAAAAAGCTAAATTCTGACTACATGCCCACCTTCACCCAAAGTGGGGGGTTGGAGGCAGGGAAAGAGGGAGAGAGAAGAGATAGGATAAATTTGGGGGTTTGGGTTTTTTTTTTTAAGGTTTCTCTGTGTAGTCCTGGCTGTCCTTGAACTCACTTTGTAGACCAGGCTGACCTCAACTTCACAGAGATCCACCTGCCTCTGCTTCCTGAGTTCTGGGATTAAAGGAGTGCACCACCACCACCCATCTCAGTCTTTTATTCTACGCAGGTATTTTTATTTAAAAAGAAAAAAACATTTCTGCTGTTTCAAAACATGTTTCGTTTGTTTTTCTGAACAGCTTCCAATAAACATCTTTCCAAGTTACTTTTGAACATCTCCATTATGTGTAGTGAGAGTTCCACAGTGTGGGGTATCCTCAGTCCCTCTCTTGCTAGCAGTTTGTGCCCACGGCAAATACACACATCCCTCAATTCACCAATCCTGCTTTTAGGACTATAGCCCACAAAAGTAAAACATTGGTTTTCATGACTTATAAAAAGAAAAGCTTATTGGGATAGTGTTAATAATAACAGGAAGTTGGACATATGACTCAGCGGTTATGAGCACTGGCTGCTCTTCTAGAGGATCCAAGTTTGATTCCCTGAACCCACATGACAGCTCACAAACATCTGCAGCTCCAGTTCCAGGGGACCTGACACCCTCTTCTGGCCTTCTCAGGCACCAGCCCTGTACATGGTGCACAGACAAAAACACGGGCAAAATACCGGTACACATAAAATAAAGTGAAATCACAGCACTTGGGAGTCTGCGGCAGGAGAATTAGAAGTTTGAGGCTAGCCTGGGCTACGTAGCAAGATTCTGTTTTAAGAAGTAACAGGAATAGCCAGGTGATGCAGACCTTTAGTCCTCAGGGGGAGGGCAGAGGCAGTCAGATCTCCGAGTTAGAGGTCAATCTGGTCTTCAGAGTGAGTTCCAGGACAGCCTGAGCTACACAGAGAAACCCTGTCTGGAAAAACAAACAAAGACTACAACAGGAGCTTGAATGGTTGATGCCTCCAGCCTCCAAGAAGACTGAACAGAGCTATGAAAATATGAAGCCAGCAGTGTGCCATACTACTGAGTGACCGTAAGTTATTTCCCTCGCTGGTCCTCAGTTTCCTTGTTTGTAAAATGAGAACAATCTTTCTGTCTGCCAGAATTAAAATGTGGACAATGCCAGGAAATTTAAAAAGTAGGCTTCATTTTTTTTTTTCGACACTGTACGCCCTATATGTAAGAGGTACAATTTAAAATACTATTTCATGAAAGCCATGCTTAGTGGCTTATGCCCATAAAACCAGCACTTGGGAAGTGGAGGCGGGAAGATCGGGAATTCAAGTTCATCCTCAGCTATATATCAAGTTTGAGTCCAACACGGAGTACATGAAACCCTGTCTCTAATTAATTACTTATTAATTAAGAGTAAAATGACAATAAAGTCAGTCCTGTCCCAGAGCCGCCCCAGATCAGCTCTCTGAGCTGCTCAGAGCTAATTGGCGGGGAGGGTAGATTCTCAGAGTAGGTCAGGTTGGAGGCTGGATACGCAGGGGCTGCTGGGAAGTTGGGGGCTGGACTTTGAAGGGGCTCTGAAGGTTGGCATTTACTGTCGGCAAGCAGCTGACATTTTCTTTGGGAGCAAATGTAATGAAAATATATTTTTTGCATAAAGATTAAAAAATAGACCTCTAAAAGAAGCCAGGGCCGTGTGATCACACAGCTGGTCTGCCTAAACATCGGGCTTCTGTTCCTGCTGCCATTGCCACCCAGGCCTCATGGTGGCGCTGCTCCCTCTCCAACCTCCCTTCTGCTCTGCTGGGAAAACAGAAGGAACTTTTTAACTAGACTATAAATCCTAACAGCCAAGTGATACAATAATAACAACAACAACCAACAACAACAGGCATCTCTCAATCTCCTCTCATATCCACCAGGAATCCCACGCCATGGTTCCCTAGTTCCTTACTTCCAAGTGTTGAGACATTTGTCAAGCCCTGGACAAAAGCACAATTAAAGGCTCAAGCGTTCTGTGTCTACAGGTGTTTAAGTTATCAAATCAAGACAATCGATTTCTACGTGAAGAATGCCCTATCCTTCCACTGTGACATACATACTCTTGTGACCAACTATGGTGAGCTCAGTGTGGTGACAAATGTCTGCTTTAATTTCTGAGATGCGGAAGCAGGAGGATCATGAGTTTTGTCAGCCTAGGTTGTACATAGTAAGACACTTTATAAAGTGGAGATGTAACTCAGTGGCAGAGAGCTTGCCTAGCAAATACAAGGTCCTGGGTTCAATCCCTAACGTCGCACATGTTGTTCTTTTGTTACAATTACAGGTTAAAGCTGGAGAAGTGGGTGGGGGTGTTCCCGAATGGGGGTCCATGTGGGAGAGCATAGCAGGTTGCATAGCAGGTGAGGGTGACTAAGGCAGAGGGAATAACACACCAGGCAAATAGAGCTTAAATGAGGAGTTTATTTAGAAATGGGAGTGAGGGGGAAGGGAAGAGACATAGAAACAGCAGGAACAGAAGAGGAGATAGAGAAGAGCTGGAAGGCAAAAGAGAGCATAAGTGAGCAGGGGTCTGACTTTTAAAGGGTCCTTTACACCTGCCTGCAGACTAGTACTCATGGAACCCTGGGCTGACCAGAGTACTGCCTGAGTGCATTCTGTCAGGTGACAGGGGCAGGCCAGCATAATGCCCGAATCCTTACAGAGAGAGAGAGAGAGAGAGAGAGAGAGAGAGAGAGAGAGAGAGAGAGAGAGAGAGAGAGAGAGAGAGAGAGAGAGAGAGCGCACACAAACACAGAGAGAGAGAGAGAGAGAGAGCACACACACAGAGAGAGTCAGAAACAGAGACAGAGAGACAGAGAGAGACAGAGAGAGGCAGAAAGAGAGAGAGGGAGGAGAGAGAGGGAGGGAGGGAGGGAGGGAGGGAGGAAGGAAGAGAGGGAGGAAGAGAGGGAGGAAGAGAGGGAGGAAGAGAGGGAGGGAGGGAGGGAGAATGGAGACCTAGGCAGGTTTTTTGTGTTTGTTTGTTTTTCCAGTCTTCTTGGAGATCCATGTCTCTGGCCCTTCATTTCCCTTCCTTCCCCCACTCTGCCCCAGACTGTAAAGAGCCCCAGATAACACAAGAATACTCACACTTGTATGCCCAAACTTCCTCCACCGATATCCCTTACATCCCCAAATAATAACCCCTTGGATCCAGAGAAGATGTTGCTGTAGGCCCAGAAAGGACTTGCTACTACTGAGACATAAGTTCTGAAACCTAGATTCTAAGTGAGTGCACAGATCTTTCCCCCAAGGATACTTGGGGTCTTCTCTTACTCTAGCATGGGTAATGGAGTCAGGGAGGGATGACATCCACCCCTCAGGATTGCCCCTAGACATCTGAACTCCTGGAATTCTGTGTTATGGGAGACCACACCTCCTCATTATCCATTGTTCTTGCTTTGGCACCAGACAAGACCCTGCCCATTGGCCAAGAGCACAGCTGCCCTGGAAGTCTTTCCCTCTCATTCCTCAACAAAATGTTCTCCAAAAACAGCAGCCTTGCATTTGCAGAGGCCCAGGTAAAATGCAGTAGGAGGAGGCGTCCTTTAAGGGCATAGAGTGTCACTTCTCTCTCCGGGGACGGATAATTCTGGCCTTAATGCAGCCCTTCATCTGTCTAGTCTGCAGCTGATGGGAAGGCAGGCTCCCGAAGCAGCCCCGATGAGCGGTAAGGGCTCTTGGGCTGAAATGAAAAATTCATGAGGGAAGACTGGTGCTGGGCCTTTGGACAGCCTCCAAGCCTCTGTGCTCAGGGGATCCGGCAAGGAACTGGACAAGCCAAATGGAAAATTTCATTCTTCTCCAACATCTCTCATCATGCTTCCCGTCCATATTGCCTTCTCCGCTGTCCCCAGCCACACCTCTTCAGTCTCCTCCGTGCCCATGTTACCAAGGCATTCAGGAAGTAGGGTGGCCTGCCCACCCAGACCAACCACATGGCACCCACCCAGCATCCTCAACAAAGTGATCCATGTACCTCGACAAGCTGGCACAGACCCGGCCACCTGTCACCCCAGACCTGGAAGAAAACCAAACTGGCATTGTCTATTTATCACTCCACCCCTCCCCAAGACACCTACAGAATACTGCCTGTTCCAATTTCCTAACCAACAAATCTGATCAAAATTCATGGGATTGGTCAAAGCCCACAAGTTAGGAAAGAAATGGGTTTTAGTGTTACCATGTTGGGGATTGGGTTTGGATAACACCAAGGAGAACAAGTAAGATTGGAGAGCTGAACTCTCTCATAAAATGGGTTTGAGGAAGCTGCTAACTGGTGACATAAAATGGTACCATGGTGGCAGGAGCCATTCAGGGACAGTGAGTGCCAGGCAGGGGTCAGGGCTGCCACGTGGGTGGGGGCAGGCATTCTCCATTGAGGGATGGAAGCTTCGGGATCCAGGTGCAGATGCTTCTGTCTCTTCTTGTACCCTCCCTCCCCACAAAGGCAAACCTCCCTCAGGGGGCCAGATGTGCTAGTGCACCTCTGGAATCCCAGCACTTGGGAGGTGGAAGTGGGAAGATCAAGAGCTCAGCTGTGCAGTGAGTTCAAGGCCAGCCTAGAATATAAAGGATTGTTGAAAGCAAGCAAATAGACTCCCTCCACTGTCCCCTTCCCAGGCCAGCTGGTGCCTTCAAAGAAACAGCATCCTCTATGAGCTTGGCCCCTGCCGTTGCCTTGGCAATTAACTCTTAACTCTCTTAGGCATTTACACATTTCCAGACAGTGAAGGACCTCAGTTCAGGTGGCAGCTTTCTTATTGATGAGCTTTGCTTGACAGGCATGGTGGCTCCATGCCTTTAATCTCAGCAGTGGGGAAACCAAAGTAGGCAGAGCTCTGTGAGTTCAAAGCCAGCCTGGCTTTGAACTCTGTGGTTTCCCATGGTCTTAGGTGACCCCTGTGAAAGAGTCATTCCACCCAGAAGGGGTTGCTACCTGCAGGTTGAGAACCATTTAAATGGTAACTTAGACATACTTTTAATGAAGAGGTACTAAAGCTAATCCATCATTGATTTTAGTACTTACTAACTTCTCTGCTTTTTTTTTTTTTTTAATGGGAACTGATTTCTTTTCAAGATTTTTTTTTTTTTTTTTTTTTTTTTTGGGGTTTGGATCATTTGACAATGCCAAGTTTGTTCATCAATCCCCATTGCTGTTCCTAATAGAAACTGATTTCCACCGGGCAATGGTAGTGCACACCTTTAATCCCAGCACTCGGGAGACAGAGGCAGGAGGATCTCTGTGAGTTCAAGGCCAGCCTGATCTACAGAGTGAGTTCCAAGAAAGCCAGGGCTACACAAAATCACAGAGAAACTCTGTCTCAAAAAGGAGAAAGGAAAAAAAAAAAAACGAAAGAAAGAAACTGGTTTCCTGTCCACGACATTGGACAGTATACACCCAGAATCCCCAACTCTTAAGAGGCTGTATTAGGACAGGGGCATCAAGGACAGCCTGGGAGGAGGAGTGAATGAGAATACTCTATGGGTTGAAATCTGACCACTGAAAAACCACTGTTTACAAGCTGACATACACCCTGTGGGGCTTTTGTTAGGGTGGTGTTGGTGTTTTGACACAGTGTCTTGCTATAAATCCTAGGCTGGCTTCAAACTTGTGGGCATTCTCCTATCTCAGCTTCTCAAACACTGGGATTACACAGAAATACCACTAAGCCTTGTTCAGACTTTTTCCTACATATAATCTCTCCAACTCTCTCCCCATGCCCTCACCCACACCAGCCATCATGCACACACAGAGAGAGAAAGACAATCATAGTGTGCACACACATACAGATGCATAGTTAGGAGCTGGTTTTGCTTGTTGGTAGTGGCTGGGAATCAAACAAAGAAAGCACACAGGTTCCTGTGGCCATCTTTGAGTGTCAGTAAGCTGCCCAGTTACTGTGCAGCATCCATCCCCTCAGCCATCTTCTGCTGACTCCTTGTCCATCAGAGACTGGCTCCCTATTTGCTCCCAGTCCCCAAGGCCACTATTCTACTCTGTGTCTCCATGAGTCAGATGGCTCTAAGCACCTCATGTAAGTGGACTCATACAGTGTGTGCCTCCTTGCAATGGTCCTATTTCACTTGGCAGAAGAAGAATTCACTTAGCAGAGTCAAAATGCCCTTCCTTTTAAGTGCTCAATAATGTTCCATCATGGGCATATACCTCATTTTATTTATCCACTCATCCATCGATGGGCACTTAGTGAAAATAGGTTTTTAAAGTCACTTTATTTTCTATCTTGCAGGCATCACTTCAAATTAAAGTAAGAGTACATTTTTTAAATTTTTATTAGCACATGGTAATTATATATAATGGGCTTCATTAGGACATTTTATACATTCATATAATCTTGATAATATTCATGCCCATTACTCTCTCCTGTTCCCTTCTCACTGATCCCTTCTTTTCACAGATATTTCCTCTTCTGCTTTCATACCCCCTTTTTTTCTTTCTTCCTTTCTTTTTTTTAACCAGTGAGTTTCATTAGGATTATCTTTGGGAGCACGGGTTAAAAGTTATTTATAAGAGCATGGGCATCTTACTGTGCCTGTACTACCAAATAAAATGGTTACATTATTATTTAGGAATATTTTTTATTGATGTTGTTTGAAACCAAATCTCACTATGTAGCCTGGCCTGGACTCACAATATTCCTTTGGAGATTGCAGGCCTGTGCCACCATGCCCCACTGGAGACTCTGAGAACTCTGTGAAATGTATCATCTATGTTAATTAGCCAGATCACTCATAATGAACATGGGAGCTTACACATTTTTATTTAGTAATGAACTTTTCAGCAAGGCAGTTTTCGCAAATTTATGCCGAGGAGTGAACCATACTATGAGGAGGTGCAATGTGGGTAGGTACAAGGTTCAGGGTTAATAATAGAAAAGTCACGTTTGTGCATTTCAGACCACGGAAGCCCTCCTTCTTCTTCTCCCACGAGGACCATTGAACTTGTGTTAACATACTTTTCTCTATAATTTAACTTGTGTTAACATACTTTTCTCATATGAGACTGTGCCCTGCTCCCTTTCAAACTCCATTGTTAATGGAATCTGCAGAGGACACTGTAGGATCCCAGTCCACCTTGTTACATCCTACCATGATGCGCTGTCTCACCACACAGGCTGTGCTCATAGGCTGGAGTCTTCAAAATTGTGAGCCTTATAAACCTTTCCTATTTATAAGTTTACTTCTTCAGGTATTTCATTGCAGTGTGAGGAGACTATATACATACCTCTCTCTCCCTTCTGGCGGTCGTCGGCAAGCCTTGGCATTGTTTGGTTTGTAGATGCCTCACACCAATCTTTAGGCTGAAGGCTGTGGTCCCAAACAGCATGAGTACATCTTAATTTGATTGCAATTGTGATTGCAGTGATCCTGTCCCCCAAACAATCAAGATATGAACAGAACATGTGCTTTTGTTTATTTTTATTTATTTATTTTGAGACAGGCTTTCTCTGTGTAACAGCCTCTCCTGGAACTCTCTTTGTAGACCAGGCTGGCCTCTAAGTCACAGAGGTCTACCTGCCTCTCTGCCTCCTGAGTGTTGAGATTAAAGGCATGTGCCACCACTGCCCAGCTGAACATATGCTTTTAAGGAACACAATTCAACCCACCACTACAGGCATCCCTGTCCCTGAGCCACCCTCCTGCCCTATCTCCTTCTGGAGGCATGCAGGAAGATTGCTCCCTGCTCACAGCAAACCGGGGGTACTGGAGGCATTTCCCTAGACAAAGAGAGGGCAAAGGCACATTACTCTGCTGTGAAAGGAGCTACGTGGTGATGGGGCCAAGAGATCCAGGGGCCAGCAGAGTGGCTGGGCCAGCCTGTGCTGAGACAGTATGCTTCAGTGTCCTCAGCTGAGCCCTGAGCACACTGATATAACGGTCCAACCACATTAGTCATTGTTCCTCCCGATGCAATGCCATTTGGGAAACATGGCTGTATTCTGTGAGGTTACCACGTTTACAGCACTTAGGGGCAGAATAAATAAAGCAGCAGAGAGTTTAGACTCATGACTTTCTACTCCAGACTCCAGAGGGTGCAGAATGAAGATGGATCTTCACGGGGCCCTTAAGCACCTGTGCCTAACAACCTGGCCCAACAGCCCCAAAAGTCCCTTTGCTTACCATCTATTCTTCCCTCTCTGGCTTCTTGGAGGTGGAGCATCAAGGTACAGACCACAGTATAGAGGGATCTCAGAGACTGGCTCTTCACAGGCAGTCAGCAGTCCTGTGATGAGAGAAGGAACTTGTCAACAAAAAGACAAGTGAAATAGTCCCGTGGGATTCTTTACCCACCCCACAAACGTGGTGTGTGTGTGTGTGTGTGTGTGTGTGTGTGTGTGTGTGTGTGTGTGTGTGTACACAAGCAGTCCTTGACTTAAGATGGTCACTCTTTTCTTCCTTAGAGAGGGTCTCATCATATTTCCCAGGCTGTCCTGGAGTTTATGGTCCTCTGGCTGCCTCATCCCCTGAGCTAGGATCACACACCAGCACATTGTGGGGGAGTCTAACCTTATAACCCAGCTTCATGAGGGGCTTCTCAAGGCAACACACGCACTTTTGGTTTATCGTGTTCTACACTGACCATGGTTTATCAGAACATAGACTCATCTGTGTGTGTCCGTGTACCTGTGCAGTTTAAACTATGCTGATAACAAACTGCCTCAGATGAGCTGAAGGGCTCAGGTCAGGAAGTCAGATAAGAACTAGAAGGGGTGGCTGATTTCTGCCTCGAGCCAGGGTTGACTCGGAAGTGGGGGCTACAGTTATGTGCAGTCATCTTCACCCACACATCTGGAGGTTTGGCTAAAGCCTCAACAGAGCCACCAGCCCAAACGTCTACCTGTGGCCTCTGCATGTGGCCTCTCCACGTCGACTAGTTTGCGTTTGTTCAAACCAGCTGGTAGGTAGCTAGGGCCCAAGGGAAAGTTTCCCACAAACCTAAGTGCAAGCACACAGAATTTTGTGATTGTGCATGGGAGATCCCAGAGCAGCACCCAGCACAAACAACACAGTGCCTCAAGGCAGTCACACAGGTTACCGGGTTCAGGGCCTGGAGGGGGAGGGTGGGCAAGAGCCTAGGACATGTAGACAGTCTTGTGTCCATCCCTCCACTGGAGAGATGACACAAGGCTTGCTGCTCTTGCCGAGCACCTGGGTTCAGCTTCCAGCATACATATCAAGCAGCTCACAACTGTCCGTAACTCCAGGTCCAGGGCATACAGTGCCCTCTTCTGGCCTCCATGGGTACTGCATGCCCTTGGTGCTTATACCTACTGTAGGCACACCCACATTCACAGGGAATTAAAATAAAAATGTTTGATTGTGTCATTCATACAAAAACAGTACATATAACATATGAAGAGTTAAAACCCGTCAGTTGTGCCTCCTGGATGCTCAACCACTTTTACCTGTTATTTATGTGTTTGCTTTATTTATAATTGTGCCACCCACGTTTGTTCCTAAGTAATACAGGCTGTTTATAAACTTCATAAGAATGGCATCAAAAAAATCTAACCATGGTGATTTATATATGTAATTCCAGCCCTTGAGAGGTTGAAGCAGGAAGATGGTTTGAGTTTGAGTCTAACCTGTTACATAGAAGACGTTGTCTAAAAAAAGACAGTATTCTTTAGTGACCTCTTTAGTGACCTCATTCATTTTCTCTCGTATCAGGCAGGGTAGGCTTGGCTATGCTGTGGTAACAAGCATCCTTGAAATCTCAATGCCTCACAACTACAGTTATCTACCACTTATAGAATGTGTGTGCTGTGAGTCAGCTGTGAGTCCGCTCTGGAATCCAGGCTCAGGAACAGCTCTAGGCGCCAGAGAGAAGGAAAAGATGGTGGGTTAGTTACACCTTGGCTCTTCAAACTCCTGTTCGGAAGTGACATGTGTCAGTTCCCGTCTGTTAGTCAAGCAAGTCACATGACCAAGTCTAAGGCCAGTAGAGTGCAAATGTAATCCTCGGGTAGAGGTGTACCCAAAGAGAGTGGCCCCAGATCAGCAAGGAGTGTTTGAGGTAATAATTAAACTACCAAGTTTCCCTTGGTCACAACCATATGCTTCTTTGATGCAATTTATCTCAACATTCCTCCTTGGTCACGCATGTTTGCTTCTCTCCAAGTCCAGAGCCTCGTGGCAGGTACAAAGGGTGGAGGTGCGGTTCCTCTAACTGGAGAGCCAAAACTAAGAGGACAAGTCATTGTTCAGGAAAAGGTGAGAAACAACAAGGACGCTTCATTTGGAAAGAATGGGGGACAGGGCACCGGCACTGAAATCTTGAAATGTTATAGGCCTGTCATTACAAACATTTACTCGTGTGTGTGTGTGTGTGTGTGTGTGTGTGTGTGTGTGTGTGTGTGTGTACACAGAGATCAAAGGCCAGCTTGGGCCTCTCCTTCCAGCATATGGGTTCTGGGGATCCAACTCAGGTTATCAGACTTGGTAACAAATGCCTTTATCCGTGGGTCCATCTCACCAAGCCACATGGAGCCTCACCTCCCCCACCCCTGTCCTGTCCTGGGAGTGGGGCTCTCTCTTGATCAGGTCTTAGTTTTGCTCCTGGTGGAGAGGGAATCCCTCAACCTTTGGCTGAAAGGACTTAAATGCTGAGTCCTCTTGGCTCTGCCATTCAGAAGGGCCATACATATCTTCCTAAAAAGAACATATGCACTCTGGGACTGTGAGGTTTTCCAACTTGCTTTCTACAATAGATTCTACTATTATTCAAAATATCTATTGCCCCTCCCTATGAGTATTTTACTACCACAGGATTGATTATAAGCTCCATTCACAGATGTTAAATTGGTCACGAGTATCTATCTATCTATCTATCTATCTATCTATCTATCATCTATCTATCTATCTATGGACAATGAAATTTAAGCACAAGTGTGATGCCACTGGTCCAAGGCACCCAATTTATTTGTTTGTATTTATGGTCAATTAAATGTGAGCATAAATTGATGCCACTGGTCCAAGGCAGGGTGTCTCACCCTTTAAGGCATGTGTAAAACAGCATAGGATCTTGCCAAACACCCTTTCTGATTCATCAGCTCTGGGGTGGGGCCCCGGGATCTGCATTTCTAGCACACTGAAGTAGATGCTTAGATTTGTGGATCACACTGGGTGGGCAATGGTGCTCAAACTTGGCTCATCCGGAGGGCTTGTTAAACTAGACTCACTGGCACTGTATCTCAGGCTTTATGATTTAGCAGGCCCCTTAAAGAATTCAGAATTTCTGATGCTGTGTTGAGAAACACAGTTGGAATTTGCAGGTGTCTGTTTAACTCTGTCCTAGCATGGTTCGGAGTCTGACAAATTCTGTATTCCATATGTTAGACTTGGGGAACTTAAAAGTGTTCCAATGCCTGTGTTCTGGCCCAGCTCCGGTTAAATCAGAAAAGCCAGGAAGGGGCCCCGAGTTGTTATTTCAATAATGTTGTAGCCAAGTGGGAACCACAGAACCACTCTGAGCCTCTCCTCTGCAAATGACCAGTGGATTTCAAATAGAAATACAAAGGGACAGTATGAGGCAAACCCTCAGGCGTGTAGTCTACTCTCTACACTTTTGTGTCATCAACTGTTTCTGTTTGTTTTAATTTCCACAAATAAGTAAGGACATTAAAAACAAAACTATAATCAACAGCAGCAATTGGCCATCTTAACAGGGTAAATACCATCCCAGGGTTGTCCCTGGGCCTGTATAAGGCTCACTTACAGCCCCCATGCACAGTCCCATAGCCAGTCATTGCTCCTGGGCCTCTGTCTACTTTCACCAGAACCATACATCTATTTCCTGCTGGCATTTCTCTGTATTTGGAAATACTTGTGTGTAGCTCAATGGCAGAACACATGCCCGATGTGCATGAGGCTTTGGCAGGATAAAATACAGAATAAAAGAAAAGAAACAAACAAGATAAGGACTGCTGGCCTCACATCACTCAGTCTTGCTGTCATCCTGTATCCTGCCTCTGCTCACTGATACATTTCCCAAATAAATGACCCAAAACTGTGCCAATTTCTAAGCTTTCCTAAACAGAAAAGCACTGCTTCTCTCATCCCTCACCCTAAACTATTATAAAGGCTCCTAAAAAATGATAAAAGGTGTTTGGCCAAAGTCATTTTCTCAGCAATTATTCTCTTCCAATTCAATTAAATAAACATGGTTTATTGCCTCCCATCAATGAGGTACAAAGATGACTAATTTACCATCCTTGACCCCAAGGGTAGAGCCCGGGAGCAGACGTTACATAAATGAATCAATACTACCGGCCAGATAGGAACTATGATGTAAGGTCGGAATTATGTAGGTGCTTGCCCCTGACATTCTGCCTCAGCACAGGGCCTCACAAATAAATGGCTTTAACTGAACAGATGAGTGGAAAATTGAGTACTGAATGGGTGAACTCCACAGGAAGGTGAGGAAATCACCTAGATGGAGGGATTCTATAGCAGCATACGGAAGGATGAGTAGTTTTCCAGGTGGAGAAGTGTGTGGGGGTATTCCAGGAAGGGAAGGGTGTCTGGCTAGCCAACTTGCTCCAGAGAGCCTGTCTTTGCTTCTGAACACTGGGGTTACAGGCTGGCCGTCACACCCGGCCACCATTTATAGGAGTGCTGGAGATCCGAACTCAAGTCCTCACACTTGGGTAGCAAGCTCGTTACCCACTGAGCCATCCTGTCAGCTCCCAGAATTCATTTTAAAAGCAGCGTAAAAAATGACAAAGCCTTTGGGAAAGAAGACAGAGAGGAGAACAGAAAGCTAAAGACAGAACCCAGGGCAGAAGAAGGAGGTAGACACAAAGAGGAGGCATGAAAAATCAGGGGTGATTCCCAAGCAGGAGGGGCCTGGCAGCCAGAAGTCAGGGTCTGGGTGGCATCTGCCAGACCAAGCCAGTGGAGGCAGAGATGAAACTAGAATCACAGGTACCTAGAGGCCCCGACTCCCCTTACATCTCCTCATTCCAGGTGTCTTTATGTGTTTACAGTCTTCTCTCTCAGAGGAAATGCAAACATAAAGAAACTAGCCAAATATGGTGGTAATTCCAGCACATAGGGAGAGAGGTAGGCCATCTCTGTGAGTTCAAGGTCACCCTGGGTTACACAGTGAGACCTTTTCTAAAAAAAAAAAAAAAAAAAAAAAAATGAAGTCACAGGAATCTGTTCATTTGCTGACATTCTGGATGTTAAGTCAGTTTTTTCTTCCTTTCCTTCTTCCCCCACAAAATCTTACTCAACAAAACATTCAATAATAAGAACTGTTATGCCAAACCCCAGGTAACCATCGCACACTGTCAACAATGTCCAACCCATGGTCAATCCTATTTCATCTCAAATGAACATCTTCATGATTTTGAAACAAATACTAAACTTTGGTTCGTTTTATCTGTAGTTATGTCAGTATGTGCCTCTGAAAAAACGTAAGGACTTTAAAAAAATTGTTACAATTAATATAGTTCCAAATCACAATGCCTCAGTGTCAGCCAAAATGCTATGTTCAGACTTCCCAGTTGTTTAGATATTGCATTGGAATAAAAGTTTGCTTTTGGGCCATGTTGGGGGTCAAATCCAGGTCTCCTGCACACTAGTCAATACCAATGAGCAGCAACCTTTGATTTGTGTTGTTTTCACTTTGTATTAATAGAAACATTAATAAAAAAATAAAACATTAGCAAAACCAAAACCAAACAAAAAAATCCACACATCATTTTCAGTTGTTCTCTTCTCTCTCTCTCTCTCTCTCTCTCTCTCTCTCTCTCTCTCTCTCTCTCTCTCTCTGTTTTTTGAGACACGGTTTCTTCTCTGTATTGTTTAGGAGCTTGTCCTGGAACTAGCTGTTTAGACCAGGCTGGCCTCGAACTCACAGAGATCTGGCTGCCTCTGCTTCCCCAGTGCTGGGATTAAAGCCGTGCGCCACCAACGCCAGGCCACCCATACTCTTAATTGCTGGATTTTAACCTATTTTTAAAAATCTTGATCTCATTGCACATCATTTGTGCAGCCTTAAGCACAGCATTGCAACCACCTGGAGTGTAATAATGAGGATTATTACACTGGCCCGGTGGAGTGAAGAGGGTTATGTAAAGCTCTCAGAGCCACACTGGCTTTCACAAAGTGTCTTATGGGTGTGGACTGTCATTCCATTTTTCTTGTGGTGCCTTCTTGATCTCCATTGCTCTCATCCTGCTTCCTAAAAGCTCTATTCTTCCAGGTTCAAGGCGACCTGATGGTGTTTCTCTCTAAAACTGGTCTATTCCCGTGACTTCTGCTTTCTTGTACATGGACAAATTTGCAAAGTATTGATGTATATTATAATAACAGTAAACATGACTATTAATCTGTTCAACTACAAAATTTGTTCTCTCTCTCCTACTGTCAAACCTGCCTTTCTAGTCAGGACATAGTATTTGCTCTTTCACCACCCTTCCCCCTTTTTTGGCCCTGAAACTTATTATGTAGATCAGGCTAGCCTTAGACTCGCCTAGATCTTCCTACCTTCTGCAAAATTACAGGTGTATAACTCTACAAATAGCTCCCTTCTCCTTTGAATATGCATGCTACCATAATCTCAACAGCCCTGGACCAGCCTGGCCTTTCTCTTCCTTGCAATTACCTTCAAACAGTTTGGAATAATCTCTGACCCTTCCTTTCCCCTTGTATTCCAGTTTTAATTTATGAGGGAGTCCTGATGAATATCTATCTATACTCACATTACTCTCTCTCTCTCTCTCTCTCTCTCTCTCTCTCTCTCTCTCTCTCTCTCTCTCTCTCTCTCTGTGTGTGTGTGTGTGTGTGTGTGTGTGTGTGTGTGTGTGTGTGTGTGTGTGTGTGTGTGTTGTGCATTTCTGGGGATGGAACCCAGAGCCTTTTGCATACTAGGCAAGCATTCTGCCCCTGGAATACTGCCCCCCCAACCCCCGAGCCTACTACATCACTTTTTTTATTTCCTGTCCATTTTTACTCCCATTGTCTCACTCAATCCCTTGCCACTTCACACCTAAACTAATGTCATAGCACACCATTTCTTCTACCTGGCTCCAGGCTGTCCATTCACCCAAGGGTACTTACTGCCTCTGGGGTGATGTGGCTAAAACATGGCAGTGCTTCCAGGCTAATCAACCGGATGTATGGCTTCTGGAATGAATGGTGGCTCTCAAACACTCCATGACCTCTCTCCCCAGTGAAACACCCACAGCAGGTGGCAACTGTTTAAATCTCCAACCACAACCTCTTAAAGCCTCTGCAAATTGTCTTAAGGACACTCAAGAAATGTACAAGCTTGGGTGCCAGAAAATCTGCTAAATCCCAGAAAGACCATTGAGAGTTAGTGTCACTGAGCCATAAACCATTTCCTCCTTCCCACTCCAGTTCCGGGAGGGAAGCAGTGAGAACAAGAACACATGGGAGATTTTTCTGCAGCTCACTGCCCGTAGTGGGCTTCTATATGACCCTGGGAGGGGCAGGCTGCCTTCTAGCTCCATGTTGCAAAGGCTCCGATGCAGTCAACTGCAGTCAACGTAGGCTGAGTGGTCTGAGGCTCACTTCCTACACCCACTACCACGCACAGGTAGACGTTCTAGTTCAGCTGCGGATGGCTGAAGACTAGCTGGTACTTTAGTCACGCAGGCCACAGCTTGCTCATGGGGCACAGACTCTGTTTTGAATGGGGCAAGTCAAGAAAACCAAAGGTTACTTACCCTATCCAAGGCCCTGCCCACTAATGCAAGGCTGAGACTTGGGGAGTGCCACTGCCCCTGCCCACGCATCCCCCCACCCCGGCTCTAGAGCAGCCCACAGGTCTTGCTGAAGAGGAGCAGGCCCTAAAACAGAGCGGCCTGGAGCTTTCACCAAGCAAGACAATTTGGGGTCATCAATTGGGGATGCTCCCAGAAATGATAAAAGGTTGTGTTAGGAAGCAATTAAGAGGACCCAGGCACCCCTCCATTAGAACAAACTAGAGTAGGGGGTGGGGAGAGAGATTAGAGGCACAGCACTTGCCCAGGACTTAATCCCTAGTACTATGTACTCAGACTCCAACTGCAGACCAGTTACAAGTGCATCAAAGAGAATCATGGGATGCATCAGTCAACTCCCCCTCCCCCACTTCCCAGAGCTGGACTATGCCTCAAAATTGACCTGAAAGACTGTATCTGCAAAAGGGGCCAAAGTTGACTGGGCAAGACCGGAGCATTTTCTACACCAGAGCAGTATCAAAACCAACAGAACAGTCTGCTACAGTAAAGGTGAATGGCCCATAGCATTTCACTGGCTAACAGTTTAATAGAAAGATCAGGTATAGGGACTGGAGAGATAGCTCAGTAGTTGAGAGCACTCACTGCCCTTCCAGAGAGCTGGGTTCAATTCCCAGCATCCACAAAGCAGCTCACAACTGTTTATAATTCTAGTTCCAGGGAACCCAATACCCTTGACAAAACATCAATGCACATAAAATAAATAAATTTTTAAAAAAGGTCAGGTAGAAAAGCAAAAGAAGTCTTTTAAGACAGGCATGAGCCAGGCATGGTGGCGCAGGCCTGTAGGCCAAGCACTCAGGAAGGCTGAAACAGGAGGAAGGATCAAGAGTTAGAAGCCCGTGTGTGCTACATAGCTAGTAGAGCTAGATTCTGTCTTAAAACAACAACAAAAAGACCATTGTCTCTAAGGAACGGTATCCAAACCTACTACTGAGAAAAAGAGACTTCATCAGAATAATCCAGCTAAGCCACTCCAAAAATAAAATATGCAAACACAATAGCAATAAATCCCAGCCAGGCTTGGTGTCCACCCATTTAATTCCTGCACTTGGAATACAAAGGCAGGTCGATCCCTGTGAGTTCAAGGCCACCCTGGTCTACATAAGGAGTTTCAGGACAGCCAGGGTTACATAGAGGGACCCTGTCTCAAAAACTAAAATTAATAAAATCTAAAGTTGCTATAATATATTACCTAAAATAGTCTTCAGTGAAAAGTTATAGCTAACAGGAAAAGAAAAAAAAGATCAGATATCAGACTCTACACTCCCAGACATCAGACTTCCCAGACAAGAACTCCTCCAGGATCTAGCCTTGACCTCCCTGTCTACATCCTTTCTCCAGCCCACCAAATCCAGCCTGGAACCCACATACGGTGCCCTGGCCTAGTCTGACCTTCCCTGCCTGCACTGCAAAAGGATCTCTAGGCTTTTTCCAGGACCCTTCTTAACTATCCCCCAACTCATACACCCATCCCATGACAGGGTCAACCTTTCCAACCAGCCAGATCGACCTCCACACTCCAGGTTTGGATCAGGAAGCACCTGGTCCCCAGCCCAGTCTCCTCTGTCACCTGACCTCATTCCACCCCAGCCATTTCCAACCTCTAGACCCAATGCACCTCCACATCCTCTCTTCTGCCCCATTGCTCTGTTGAGAACAAACTCAGAAGTCACATGTCCAGATCTCATTGGGAAAATACAAATATGAGAGATCAAGCCAGGGGCTCCTCCAAAGCCTTCCGGTCCTGTAGAAATGCTTGCCAGTGAGAATGACCTAGATGAACTCCAGGACACAGACCTTAAAAGAAAAATAACTTCATCTGAGAAATGAAGGAGTTTTAAGAAGACACAAACAGCTCAGTGAAATTAAGAATGGAAGGAGAATAAACATCTGAGTGATGTTTGAGATAACACAACCCTAAGGCTGCTAAAAATGACTAAGACAATCCAACACAGGAACAGGATTCAGTAAGGAAATAAAAACACTGCAAAAGCCAGGCAGTGGTGGTGCACACCTTTAATCCCAGCACTTGGAAGGCAGAAGCAGGCAGATCTCAGTTAGTTCTAGGCCAGCCTGGTCTACAAAGTGAATTCCAGGACTGCCAGGCCTGTTACACAGAGAAACCCTGTGTCAAAAAACCAAACCAAACCCAATCAAACAAACAAAAAACACTGAAGACTGAAGAAGACTCAAGCTGAAATGAAGATGGATTTGAAAACAAAACAAAACAAAAGAACCACCACCACCAACAACTCAACTAGAAAACTCAAAGGAAAACCTTACAAGTAGGATGAATCAAGCAGTAGATAGAATATCGGGACTCAGAGAGAAAACAAGCAAGGAACATGGAGAAAATTAAAATACAGCAAATATGGACCTGTCTGAAAAAAGCCAAGCCTTCAAATTAGAAGCATAGATGAGGGGAAAAAATACCAAGTCAGTGGCATAGACCAGACCTTCAACAAGATCATATATGACAAACTCCCCAAACCAAGAAAAAAAAAACACACCACAACAGATACAAGAAGCACACAGGACTTCCAATAGCTAGAACCAGAAAAAAAAAAAAAATTCCCACAGCACAGCACATCACAAAAACAAGAAAGTGTATAGAAAGCTGCAAGAGAAAACAAAACAAACAAACAAATGGTTGGGGAGTAAGCATTCAGGAGAATGGGAGCAATTACTGACAAGTAAAGGGAAAGTTTTTTGTGGTTTGTTTCTTAAATATGTTATTTATTTATTTATTTATTTATTTATTTATTTATTTATTTATATTGGGGACACCTTGCAGGAGCCAGTTCTCCCTTCCCCCATGTGGGTCTTGGGGACTGAAATTACATTCTCAGGCTTGGCTACCAACATGATTAGCTGAGCCATTTCAGCAGCCCTGTGAAGGGTCATCTTTAAAGTAACTACCATGTTTGACATTGCTTGTAGTGCTGGCTGCCCACTATGAATACAGATTAAGTAGGTGAATGATATGTTATATGGATCAATAAAGCTGTTAAACAACAATCATGAAAGCGACTGGCAATATAGCTCAGTCAGCAGAGTGCTTTTCCAGGCTGGGTTCCATGCCCAGCACCACATAAAACACTTGTGATCCCAGCACTCCGAAGACAGAGGCAGGAGGATCAGAAGTTCAAGACCGTCCTTGGTTTTCTAATTAATTTGAGGCCAGCCTGGGCTACATGAGACTCTGTCAAACAAACGAACAAAGAACCAAATTCACAACTTGATAACAAAATTTTTAAGTGAATCAATTTAATGAAAGTCTGAGTTACAGAAGAGGGAATACAGAGAGAGGGCCAAAATTATAAAGGAGGGCGTGCAGATGCTTGAAGATGGGAGATGCATGTCCTTCAGGGTGCTAGGCAAAGCCATTAACTCAGGTAAAGGCATTCACTGGCCTCTGACAATGGCCTATCTGTCCATCTCTCCTGCTGTTTTCACACCATGATCCACTCTGGACAAGCTGTCTTGAGTTCTCCTACTAGAGGCCTCTAAGGCTGCTGCCTTCATCGCCTGGAATACCGCCCACTACCTCATTCCAGGGGCATCTAAGCACCAGCTCAAATCTTCAAGGATCCAAATCAGAAGACACTGTTCCCTTTTGAGTGAAGATTTTCAGCACAGGCTGAATTTAGCTTCTTACTGATGATATACCCTGAGGTGTCTCTAGGATTTTGCCTTTGTCCTATTTAATAACCCACTCAGGGACAGGACTTGGCCTCATGGTTTAGTCCATTTCTCCAGGACTGACATTATGTTGCTCAGTAAAACTGTTTACTGTCTGATTAATTAAAAATATAAGAACAGTGTATGGGTCTCTAAAGGGATTTAAGCAGCTTTAAAATAGCTTAGGCACATGAATTTCAGTAGGAGAGAATTTGTGATACACTTATTTAATGCACACATTTTATTGACTTCTTTGGAATTAATAGTGGGGAGCAGTCAATTTTTATTGCTGTAATTAAGAATGGTGTCAAGAAGAGAAATGTTTGGTGACTGAGACTTCACCTATCTGTCTAAAACGTTTTATGCATCTAATAGTAAGTCTGGAATGCCGTGTGTGTGAGTGTGTGTGTGGGTGTGTGTGTGAGGTGTGAGTGTGTGTGTGTGTGTGTGTGTGTGTGTGTGTGTGTGTGTGTGTGTAGTGAGATAGTCACCTTGTAGGCACCTGTGGCTTAGACCACGCCCATTGGGGGTGGAGACCGGATGTGACCTGGCAGAAAAGGCTGAGGAGAGGGCTCTGGGAGCTCTCTTGTTTGCAGCATAGGGGATAGAAGTAGATCCGGAGGCATCCTTGGAACCAAGAACCTGTTGGTGATCATCTGTCTGTGTTGTTATTTCTCCTTGAATAAACATCTTTTCGGACTATTTGTTTATCCTGATCCTTATTAAACCACAGGTGTGTGTGTGTGTGTGTGTGTGTGTGTGTGTGTGTGTGTGTGTGTGTGTGAGATGGGGGAGTAACATGTGGAAGTCAGAAGAGAACCTTGTGCATCAGCTCTCTCTTCCACCTTGACATAGGATCATGGGATCAAACTCAGGCCATCAGCACAGTGAGTGAATGCGTTGCCCACTGAGCCATGTTGCCAGCCCCCACCCCCATTTCAAAATTTTACTATAGACAACCTTACATGTAGATTAAGGAAACAGCACAGGACAAAGAGGTTATTTTCCTACCGTTGCTGTCTTAAACAGTCAGCTGGAAGCTTTTTCTAGTAACAAAAGGAACCAGGCCCTTGAATGACATCCTTGCTTGTCTTCATTGAGCTATAACACACTGGGCCTTAGAACTTCTAAACCAAGTTAATTACCACGATCAATGAGAAGCTGACCAGGAGGCACAGTGCATTCTGAACCTAAACTCCTCATAAACAGCCCTGGGTGTCACAATAAAGCGACACTATTGCATTCCTCCTCTGACTCATACCAGACTGTCAGAGGAATCCAGACTAAACGTACAGACTGCAGCGTTTCGTATCAATGTCTCAGCCTCACCCTCTCCCTTTGCCCTCATGGTGATTAAGCTGATGAGGTCTAATCCCCTAAACCTTAACACAATCCTTCAGATAATCCACACAAAAGAGGGAGGGCGTGGTGGAGTTCCACTGCAGGTCCAGCGCTCGGAAGGCAGATGGAGGAAGGCCACAATTTGAGACCATTCTGAGTTATACGCAGCCTTGTTTACAAAGGTCTTGAATAAAGTTACCCAGACACATGTGTGTGCACACAAGCATGTATGCTAGACATTGATCAATGGGGAGAAAACAGAAAATGAGTCAGGTTTAGGGAAAGGGTTTTAGTGGTTCCTCTCATAACTATGACAGGTTTATTAAGAGCTTGGCGTTTGCTGGGTGCTGACTGAAACACTGTCCATCACAAACCCATTTGCTTAGTCGTAGGGCCCCAGGAGGGAAGCACATTACAGCTGGCTGCATTTACTAAAGAAAAGGACAGCGCAGAAAGGTACTGGACTTGCCCAAGGACACAAAGCTAAGGAGGGTGGAAGCAGGGTTCAAGCCACGACAGCAGAGACTCTAAAGCTCGTTTGTTGCTTACAGGTGTGCCCTGAGGACTGAGAATGAGTGACAAGGCTAGGAAACCGCCGGGCTTGCCTGATGACGAGCAGAACATGTATCACTTATGGTTTCTCCATCTTCCAGGGTACCTTCTACCTGTTTGGCCATCATTCAGTTAGATCCAGTCCACATCAGTGAAGTCCCAGAGCCTCAGCCAACACAGAATGTGAGCAGGGACACACTGACTCCAGGTGACCTTGAACTTTACACCCCCCCCCCCATCATCTGAGTGCTGGGATGACAAGTGTGTATCACTATGTCAGGTCTATGCTGTGCTGAGATTGGAGCCTGGGGGGGGGGAGGCGTGGTGAACTACATCTCCATCTTTCCATCTTTTAAAATCTGCTTTATTGACATCCTCTGGCACCTGATTATCTCAAGCCAAGGCTCAGAGTCCTCGATCCCTGTAGGCTGCTAAACTTGAAGGCAAAATTGAGGCCATTTTTTGCCCCCTAAATGGCCTCCCGAATGATGCTTTGTAAAACAGAATAATGTGATTAAACAGAATATGGAAAGAGCCCTGGAAGATGGGAGGAAATGGAAACCGGAGATAAATAAGAAAACAGTGCTGAGTGTCTTTATGGTGATGGATCCTCCTTTACGACACCCAGTCACAAGGAGAGACACATGTCCTGTCAGCTCCTTCTTCTGCCTAGGCTTAGTCTGCACTGCTTTTCGAGCTTCAGTGACCCACTATGTTTGAGAATTCCCAAGCTGGGCAGATATCCTTTGCTAGCACTCCTGGCTTAACCTAGGTTCCTGAGACAGTAGGGAAAACTCACCACGGTGAACGACTTTTACTATGGTGAGCTGTCTGCAGTTCACTATAAACAGTCACTTTTATGGCTGGGCTTCAAGCTAGAGAACTCATCTGAGGTCTCAGAAGCCACTGCAGCCATTCCAAGGCCAAAGAAGCAGGCATGGGCAGGAGGAGACCCAAAGCAGGCTGAGCTGGCTTCCTCAGCACATGTACAACCTTGTGCGTAACCACCAACCAGCTCTATTTAAAGGAAAAACCAGAAAACTATAGCTCAGAGCCAAGTGTGTGCACCCACACACACACCTGCACCCACACTCATGAATACAACTCAACTGGCAGCAAATCTATTTATAAATGCATCATTTTTAAGAATTTCTTAATTGGCAATAGTACATACTTATGGCACACCTACCACATGATGTTTTGGTACCTGTGTATTAGTGAGGTGGCTATATCTATCAAACTGGTTAACATCTTACCTGGTGACAAATCCAATGCTCATCTCTCACAGTGTAAATCATTTCACTAGAGAGGTCAGGACCACGGGGGAGGCTGTTCTCAGTAAAATCCTTTGCTACCAAAGCCTGGACTCCTCTTCGTCAAGATGGAACAGAAAATAGAGGAATAAATAAGCCTTGAGACGAAACTTTATTGAGGTAACATGACAACGGGGTAAAAGACACAACAGCAATGGATTCTCTCCCCTCCTTCTATGGGTGTTTAAAAGGTCTGAGAATCAATGCAGTTCCAAGAGTCTATTCTGTCCACACTCTGGGGTGTTCCATACCTTCAGAACAAGAATGGGTGTCAGCACTGAGCAGCCTTCAAAGGATGCTATTTGCTCACATTGCTGTTTTTCTTTGTTTGTGACAAGGCCTCATTATTAGCTCAGTGTGGCTTTGGACATACAGCAGTCCTCCTGCCTCAGCCTTCTGCTAGGATAACAGACACGAGTCACTATATACCCAGCTTGCTCCCACTGTGAGTTAGCCCCTAATTTCCTTGTCTCCACCCTGAAATGTGTTGGAGAAAATTTAGCATTGCTTCAAATACAACCTCCTTCCTCTGGCTATGCGGTTCTTCCATTTCTTCTACATCGTCTCTTGCAGCCTCTCTGAGCCTTGGCAGTGTGTCCCTTGCTGCCCCACTGGAGTGGCATTTCCAGTCATCAGTGTTCTATTCTTAGTCAAGCACGTGCCTTTGCATGCACAGCCTCAGGCTCGCAGATTCTTAGAGCCGGGCCTAGTTGCAAGGATGGAGAGGGTGAGTGTCGAGCGAACAGGGAGTCTTGAAGGCCTGTGGAATGCCAGGCACTGTTCGCACCCATCTTCTCATCAGCTACCAACACTTACCAAATGAAATCAGCACAATGCTGAAAGGTTAAATGACACAGCCCAGGCCTTCCCTTCTAACTTGACTTCAAAGGGTTTACCTTCTTCAAGAGGTTTCCAACCTGCAACGGTTGCTTAAAGGATGAAAGAACAAAGGGACAATAACAGGTCCACAAAGCCCCGCATGTCCCCACCCACTTCTCTAGCTGAAGGAGATCAGAGGCCGAAGCCTTCACGTCTTTGTCCCTTTCTGGCTTGGTGACTCACCACTTCTGCTCTTCCAAGTTAGGACTCCACATTTCGTCACCTGCGTCCTGAGCTACAGGTCCGTCCTCTTGGGCATACCAGAGCTGAGAACCCCACAGCTGGTCTATATTTTCCCCCCATTCATCCCCATGGAATTCCAGACCTTTCCAGCCCCAGAACCCAGCTAGCAGTCACAATAGGCCCTTCTCCCATCACATCACCGGTATCAACCATCAAACACAGCCCACCCTTAGCCAGCTTCCCATATCCCGCCTCTTAGGGCCGGCCTTACCCAATAGTGTCTTTGCCCACCGGCCAAAGACATCAAAAGTAACCAATTGTAGAAGAACTATCTGCTAAGAATCTCCTCCTCCCTGAGGAACAGCCTCATCGACCAATGGGCTGCCAACTAAGCGCAATAAGCGCGCTGAACAAATAGAGTGGCGTCTGGGTTAGCCAATGAGCAGTGGGGAACCCTTGGTTAGAGGCGTGGCAGAGGCGGTCGTCAGGGGCGTGGCGGCAGTTGCCTGGGCGGGGCCGGTAGCGGCGGGAGCTGCGCTGGCCAGGGGTTCCGGCTGTATTTCTATGAGCGCAGCCGGCAGCCGCGGAGCTGCGGGAACCAGACTCCGGGCGAGCAGGACCGCTGGAGTCAACGAGCGCAGGTAAAGCCTCGGTTAGGAGAGCTCCACCTAGCCGCGATCGCTCTCTGGAGACGTCGGGTCAGAATTCCGAGTCCCTGGTCCCCAGCGTGTCTCGGCCCATCGCGCCGCGCCTGTGTGCGCTCCGGATCCGTGGGGACTGTTCAGGGACTGTCACCTGGCATTGCGGGGATCCGGAGGGCCAGCTTGTCTAGTGGCGGGGCAGCCCAAACCACGGGTGGGATACGCCTTCCTGAAGGTCCTTTGTCCTCTCCTGCTTGAAGAACCGAGGTTGGGGACAAGGCCGACAGAGGCCTCCTGGCTGCCATCCCCTGTTTCCCACCAATGCCTACACTTGGGCCCGGGGAGGAGGTATCCGCCCGGCTGCAGGATGCTGGGAACCTGAAAGGGCCTGACTACAAGCCCTGTATAATCGATAGGCCTGGCCTCTCTATGTATTGGGATCCCGGTGCTCACCTAGGATGGATGGGTTCAAGTTCTAGGGAGGCAATTTTTTGACCTACTTGGAGGCGCACTTTATTGAGCTTGTGAGACAACTGTTCTAGGTGTTTCGTGGGCTTTCCCCATAGCCAGATCTGTCCAGCAGCGCCCTGGGCTGCCAGCCAGGCTAGGCAGCCAGAGCATCGACCTTGGAAGTGCCTAGGCAGAAGCCAGATGACAGCCACCTGTCTGGGATGCTTGGGAAGGGAAGGAGTGTATGATCCATCTGTAAGGCCCTTTCTCCATCCACCAATGCACTCTGGGCAACATTAAATGACTAGAGTGAGGGGAATACTTACCAGAGTCCACTAGATTCCAAAGGGATGTTGAATTCACCCAGAATGATTTTTGAAGTTTTAGCTCTCATGTGCGTGTGTGCATGCCTGTATGCAAGTGGAACAGATCATACCACAAGGTGAATTAATCGAATGGTTTACTTCAGTGTTCAGCTTGAGTTAGTTACTCCTTCTGGTTCCTCTATGTTGGTGCATCTACTTGCAGCTTGTCAGTTTTAACTGGCCCAGAGGCGGGTTCTGAGAACAGACAGGGAGAGATTGCAGGTTTGGCAGAGTCAACATGATCTGTGCCCAGAGCTTTTCAAGGGCCATTGCGTTACAACCACATAAACAGAGTGCATTTCCCCTCTTTACTGCCTTGCCTGAAGGTCAGGAAGCAGAAGAAACAATTGTAAACCACCTTGCACATGTGAGGATAAATGAAGCTTCCAGTCAGCCAGAAGGCAGGCCAGTCCGTACTGCTAATGGTCAGCATGGACTTGGGATCTTTTACAGCTGAAATGCCGCAGTTCATCTAATTCTTTCCCCTTACTGTACAGGTAAGACACTTGAGGCCTGGGATGGTCACCAGGCTGACTGGTCATCACAGGGGCATGACTGAGAGTTAACCTCTTGACCCTACATCTAGCCAGGACATGACTTAAATTTTACTCCCAGCCTAGTTCTCTTTAAGTTCTAGAGGAGCCCAGAGAGTGTCACGGTGCCTGGGTTTGAATCTTGGTCCTGCTTCTTCTTAGCTATGTAATTTGGGGCAAGTTATCCAACCTCTCTGTGCCTGTTTCCTAGCCAGTAATGCAAGGAACGACACTGGCACTTTGATTAAGATTGGAGAAATATGTACCCTTGGGAACATTAGAACAGTGCCTGGCACACAGTAGCCATAATAGAATTGCTAAATGGCATGTTGTTGCCTTTCTCTGTAGCTTTCCTTCATATCCACCACCCAACAATCTTCATCCTTAAATATATTCTATATTCTCACATGAGTTTAATTGCATCACATTTTATTTTCTATTTTCCTTGTATTGAATAGGATAATATAGTTCATCTGTTAGTTCCCACCTTGTAATAACACTCTTCTTAGACACTGGTATTTCTGGCGTCTTTAAATGGAGTAAAAGTGAATATTTCAAAGTGGTAGACCAAAGTCCCCCAGGTTCCAATCTGCATGGTGTCCTTCCAAACTCGAATTCCCTCGGCCCAGCCTCCCTCTCCAGCTGTCAGTGTGATTCAGCTTGATTATAAATGGATGAACGTTTTTAGATTAAGATTTCATGACCCACTGAATTAAGTGCTTTTCGGAAGTTCAGGGATCGTGTGTCGAGTGCATTTAAGCAAGTTCCTTAGTCATTTGAGTAGGGGGAGCGGCAGCAGTGGCCTGGCAGAGACACAAGAGCAAGAAAGATCCTTGCTGACCACCTACTTGTTCGTTCCCCTGTCTGCATTTCTCCACCACTACCCCACCTTTTTTTTTTTTTTTTTTTTTTTTTTTTTAACAGAGCTTGAAATAACCCAGATGGCAATGCAATGGAGTGGTCTTTCTCCTTTCATTTTTTCAGAAGTTCTCATCCATCCTTTTCACTTTCGCTTTCATTTGCACTACCTCGTTGATGCTTTTTGAAGTCCACTAGGTTCCAAGGGAATGTTGATTCAACCGTACTGAAGTGCCGTCTGTGTGTCTGTGTGCAGGGTGTCTGTGTGCTGGGCTGTTTTCCTGTAAATGAAAAGACGCCTGCCACTTCTGTTTCTTTGTTTATGTTTTAATTTTTTTTGCTTTTTTCAGAAACCCCATCCCCTGTAGTTTTTCCTTCTCTAGGTGTCACCGAAGTTGATTATTCTTCATTGATGGGCTCCTAGGATTATGACCATGGGGCTTTGCTCAGCCATTTTAGAATAATGGTTTTCTTTTCTTTGATGCGTTGCTTTTTTCCCCTGGTGTTCTAACAAAGATGACTTCCTGGTCACTGGCATCCCCCTTCCCAAATTCACACCTTTCTCCTGGCCAACTCTGACAGAACCTGTAGAGTACAGAGGTTCCACCATTTAGCCTACATACAGCTCCTGCCCCAGAGCTTAGCATAGCCTCTAGCCCTGTGGCAGACAGGAGAAATAACTCTCTCTCTCTCTCTCTCTCTCTCTCTCTCTCTCTCTCTCTCTCTCTCTCTCTCTCTCTCTCTCTCTTTTCCCTCTTAAAATCTGGTTTTGTGGAACCCCCTGGCAGATAGACATTTTCAGTATAAAGGAATCCCATCTGGCAGAATTTCTGCCAAGACCATAGCCTACAGTATTTGGATTTTTGACTGTAGGATTTGAACCCTTGTTGACCAGTTGAAGAGTCGATGACAGGGTGCATGAGATGTTGTAAGCCTTTCTATTTCATCTTGGCTTTCCCAGGACAGACACCGGAAGGGTGGGGAACCTCTAGATGTGCTCTAGTGTTAGGATTATACAACAGCCTTTGATGGCCCAGCATTCATTCTTCCCTTTCTGCCCTGCTGTCTCTCTGTCTCTCTCTCTCTGCTGTGGTGGTGATGTTTGAGACAGGATCTACATATGTAGTCAAGGCTTGGCTTCTCCTGGTCTTACTGTCTCAGCATCCAGGGTCCTGGGATTCCAGGCTTTCAACTCTGATGCCCAGTGATTACAGCCATTTTGAACCCTTGTGCTTCTGTTCAGCGTTGATAACATTGCAGGGACTGAATTTATTTTCCATACGAACTAGTTTTGTTTTTGTTTTGAGTCAGGGCCTCCTGTAGCCGGTGCTGGACTCAAACTCACTGTGCATCCAAGGATAGATAACCTTGATCTCTTGATCCTCCCAAGTGCTGGGATTTCAGGCATCACTAGCCACTACACTGTCTTCTTTTAAGGATGGTGTTTCCGTTCACAGATTAATTTTTGCTATTTGGCTCCAGGGCATCATGTATGGGAATTAAATCTTTTCAGTTTATAAAATGGCTGCAGTAGATTGCTGAAGAGCCCCACTATGACCCTGAAGTGTGTGTTCTGGGCCAGTTGGACAAAGTCTTGTTACACACAGACCCATTCTCTGATCTGTCATAATCATCAGGCAATAGTTAAATAGTTGATTAAAGAAGCTGAACAGGTTTGCATAGTTTCTGATTTTTCTCTTGTCTAAGTCTCAGGTTGGCCATAAACTGGCTGAGGTGAAGGGTGGCCTTGACTCCTCGTCCCCTTGTTAGGGCCTCTGGAGAGGCTGGCATCACAGGCTGTTTCATTAGTTTGCTGGTTTGTTACATGGTAGGTACTGAGGATGGAACCCAGGGCCAGAATTCTGTCAAGTGAGCTACATCCCCAGCCAAGTGGAGGTTAGTTCACTAATTCTTCACCAGGTGTATGTCAGGAACACTGATAACCAAACCAACAAGTGTGTCTGCTTTATCACGAGAAGCTATTTTGTTTTAAATTTGGTTCTATTTAAATTTTTTAAAATATAATGCTTTTTATTCAAATTTTGGTGGTTTGTTTGTTTTGAGATGGGATCTCTCTTTGCTCTGGCTGACCTAAAACTTAATAGGTAGACCAGGCTAGCCTTGAACACAGAGATCTGTCTGCTTCTACCTCCTAAGTGCTGGGATTAAGGTGTGAACCCCCACACCTAGCTTTGTCTTTGTTGTTGTTCATTTTAAGTTTTTTAAATGTTGTACACTTATTTACTGTGTTTGTATTTATGTATGTGTATACATGCCCTAGTGTACATGTTGTGATTAGACAACTTTGGAGGCTGGTTCTCCCCTTTCATCCTGTGGGTTCCTAGGATCCAACACAGGTTGTCATGTTTAACGATGGACACCTTTATCTGTCAAACCACTTTTCTGTTCCCGCTAAAAACATATTTGAAGAAAGTATACATTGAAAAATACAAAATATTGAATCTATGAGAAATGTCACTCTTGGAAAATGCAGTTCTGGTTAGGTTTTTTTGTTTGTTTGTTTGTGTTTTTTTTAATGGTCAATACCAAAGCCAAGTGTGGTAGATTACATTAGTTATCCCAGCATTTGGGATGTTGGGGCAGGAGGATTGCCACGAGTCCAACACCATCTTAGGCTACATGAGAAGTTCCAGGTCAGCCTGTTTTACAGCGTGAGAGTCTATCCCTGTGGGGAAAATGGTTATACAGTTCTTTGATGAGAGAATATTTGAAAAGTGCAAAGATTATGAAGTAAATGTATCTTTGTCTTGACCCCTGCACCCATCACCTGCTTTATATGACATGCCCCACCCTTTTTTATCCAAATGGTAGCACACACTACGCAAGTTGTTTGAAACCGTACTTTCTTCACTTAATTTTTCTTGGCAAGATGAAACACTCGTCCACGTCACCCTGCATGAAGGCTGTCTATTTTAGGTCTTGCTTTCTGCTCTGAAGGCAGCTGAGCCGCCCTCATGTTTAGGCAGCAGCTTTGCAGGAACATCTTAAAGCATTTTGTGGCCGTTTGGAGACAGATGTTTTTCTTCTTTTTGTCCTCTGCTGTCTAAGGGTCCTATTCTGGTCCATTTTCTTCACCAATTAAAGGATTAAAAGGTGGGGGGGGGATCTCAGGCACAGCAGGCAGCAACAGGTAACAAGCTTTATTAAAGTGAATTAGCATACACACATAGCAAAGTGCACAAAGAGAGAGACTCCCCACAAAGTGAAGAGGGCATTGAGAAACTGAAATCACCCCATCACCCCCCATACACACACCTGGGCTGGGAATTGTGTTTCTGGGCCTGGGATGGGTCCCCTTCCCCTTATTTTGTATTGGTCAACTTAAAGAAAGGGAAGCTGATAGGCTCAGAGCTTCAAATAAACATGTTGGGGACCAGCCTTGAATGTCTGACAGCCCGGACAAGTCAGCCAGAAGAGGTGTCTGCTGGTGGGAGAGGAAACCTTCCAGGTCTTTGTTTCGGGTTAGGAGGGTGAGGACATTTGCCATTTTATTATTTATATGTGACTCCTTTCCCTATCTGTCTGTCTGTCTGTCTGTCTGTCTGTCTGTCTGTCTGTCTGTCTGTCAGGAATCTGTCAGGCTCCTAGTCCCTCACTAGGACTCTGAGCCTGAGAAAACGCTTGGAGAGGAGAGCTGGGGCAGTGAGGAGCACATAGACCCTTGGGTCCCAACCCACCGTGCCCTTAGGACAGAGCATGCAGGCAATGTCAGAATGTCTGTGTTCTCTGGTACCCAGAGTTTCTTTTCCAGCTCCTGTCATCTGGCCTTGTGTTCCGCACCACAGCTTTCTCTGTGTTCTCACCTTTGAACAGCAGAGAGGAGCCTGTCCTTCCCCTCAGGACTTCCTGTTTGGGGAGCATTAATAAGTGCCACACCTCTTTTCTCTTGCCTCAGGAAGAACCAGCTCTGGCAACGTCCATTGCCCCCAGATCTATACTGGACTTTTGTTGACCTGATTAGATCTTTGGGTCTAAGGAGAGGGTTTCCTAGTTCATGGTGGAGTTTTCTGTGGGCTATACTTGTGTTTTAAATAACCACACTGATTTAAACATGATCTTTTGGTCTTCTGTGGTTCCTAGATTTTGCCTGTGGGTTTTCTTTGAATGTGCCTCAGCCTCTATCTCTTGCTTTTATTTTCCTCTGAGTCTGCTCTGAAGTCACCTTGGAAATGACTGAATGTTGAAGATGTTAGTCAGAGAGGCCGGTCTTGAGTTATCACTTCCTGGTCCTAGCTCACTGCTGGGCACCCACGGCTTCCCAGTGTTAACAGTGTTAACAGTTATTCTTTTCCATCCTTTCTCTGATAAAAGAGACAAAATCTGCCAACAAGTGCCCCCAGTTTGTGCACCATCACCTGGTCATGTATTTGTGTACTGTTTCCTTAGTCATGTCAGTGAGGGCAGTGGAAAAAAAAACAAAACAGGAAGTCCAACACAAGTTCACCCAAATTCAAAAATTTTCAAATAAGGAATGCAAATCTAAGATTGCTTATCACCTTCATTTTATTCATGAATAAACAGGCTGATAGATAAGTTAGCATCTAAGGAAGTCAGGTGTCTTAGAATGCAGGGACTCTTTTACACAAGGTCAAAAAGTTGTCCTGGTGGCTGTTGAATCATGGCATTTGGGACGGTCCAGACCCCCTGACGAAGACTGGGTTCATGAAGTGGCCTCACCTTCTTCAGCTTCCTTAAGCCGTACTGGGAAACTAAGGCATCCATTTGGTCCAGCTTTTGGTGGGCTTACAGATCCAGCATCTTTGGTGGTACAGACCATGAGTTTCTAGCACGATAGAGAGAAATAAAACTGATAGGGGAAATTGTTCTTTAACTCCCTGGGGTCTGGATTCATTCATGTGTGAAGTGCAGTATTGAATTTCTTTCTTTTTCTTCCTTCCTTTCTTCCTCCCTTTCTTTCTTTCTTTCTTTCTTTCTTTCTTTCTTTCTTTCTTTCTTTCTTTCTTTCTTTCTTTCTTTCTGATAGGGGTTCTCTATGTACTAGCCATGGCTGTCCTGGAACTGGCTCTGTAGATCAGGCTGGCCTGGAACTTACAGAGATCCATCTGCCTCTGCCTCCTCAGAGCTGGGACTAAAGGCATGCACTGCCACCACCACCTGGCTTGTGTTGAATTTCTAAGGAATGAAAGGTGGGAGATGGCTGAGTCGTGAGCTCAGCAGCATTAGCTAAGAAATAGGATTAGGTAAGAGACTTGGCAGTGTTTATAAATGAGTTTTTCTGAACTGTGTGTGTGAGCCTATTAATATTAAGCACATGATGTAGCGTGTCAGGGGGTGGCCTCTCCTCAGGTCCCAGGTCCTGTTTGCTTGCCTCCATAGCACCAGCACTCCGACCTTGGGCTAAAATTTCCCAATCCAGGGCCCAGGGTCTATTTGTGAGAAATCCTGAGGTCTCATTAGATGAACACCCAGCACTCAGTCTTCTTTGTTTTACGAGATTGGTAACTGGAAAAACTTGACATCCTGGAATGTTGGGATTACTGATACTATTAGGGTCCACACATACAGCCTTGGTGTACCCCTCATGTATGTGTGGGAAATCCTGATGAGTTGGAGCCAGGAAACCCCATTATAGAAAAAATTCAAAGATGGACTTAGCACAGAAAAGAGGCAGTGACTTTTCAAATGAAGAAATAATATGGTAAATAATAATAATAGGATAAAGTAAATAATTCCAGTGACCTAAACACAATGTCAAAATGGCAGCAGCCAAAGCTTATTTGTCATTGTGACACATGAGCTCAGGGGCCATTTCCCTGAACTTGACTGGAGCTGAAAGCTGGGGTGAATTTGGATCTCATAGGCTACCAAGGCTCCTGTCTATTACTAGATAACCACTCATTCCCTTGATAGCTTTTTATTGTGGACATTTTAAAGATACACAGAGGACACAATCATGTAGTGAACCCCCATGACCCCTGGGCCCTTCACTGGCTTGTGAGTAATGGAAGTTCCTATATTCTAGCAACTTTCCCAACCCACATTTATCTTAAATTCAACCCCAAGCACATTGTTACATCTGAAAATATTTCTATGGTATCTTTTCAAAATACTCTATTATTACATATCTAACATTTAAAAAATTTAACACTAATCCTTTTAACATCCACTATGTGATTATTCATTGAATGTAACGATTCTACAGCCATACCACCCTGAATATGCCCAAGCTTGGCTGATCTCTTGACTGTAATCATTCTGGTTCATTGTTCTACCATTTATGACCATGTCTCTTTGTATCCTTGTCTCTTTATGAGGTTGTTATTTGCGACAGGGCCACACTGTGTAGCCCAGGTTAGCCTGAAGTGCACACCATTCTCCTTCCTTAACCCTCTTGAGTGCTGGGATTACAGGTGTGCACCACCGTGCCTGACTTCTTGCACGTGCTAGGCAAGCCCCCTCCTCCTAAGCTTCAGAGCCCCCCCCCCATTTACTTTCTCCCCCTCCCTCTGCGGTTTATGGAGGAACTGGGTACTTTGTACTGTAGAGGATTTTATCTGCTTTTGAACAGGCAATGCATCCACATGGTGCAACCTGGACAGGTACATCACAGTAAAGACTTAAGAATGTTCCCGGAAGTAATGACCGTTACTAGTGTCTCATATATTTTTTAGATGTATTTTATGTGTAGCACAGCAGATGTGTGTTACATTAATATCATTTTTTTCTTTTTTTTATGTAATTGACAGCATATTGCCCATGTTTTTCTCTTCCTTAGTTATGTTCAGGTAACATGGAATGATATATGTTAGCAAATTGCCACATGTATCATTTGGCAATCTATTACTTTTCTAATGTATCTGTTTATGAAATTGTTTACTCTGGAAACGGAGGGAAAATCAACCTTCCTAGGATTTTGTGATTGGATTGGAATCTTCATTCAGGGGAATGAATGTTCACTGATTTGATGTGTTCATCAAATGCTCATGGGGCTGTTTCTGTGCTGGAGATGACACTGGGACTCTGCCCTGAGCACCTTTCCAGGGGACTTGGCCACCATGTGCCTCTCTGTGGGCTCTACACTCCCTGGGGGCGGGGCTGAACTGTATTCATACTGTAAACTTCAGCTTCCAAGGACTCTGGTTGCAGTTCCCTCTTCCGTCTGAAATGTGCATAAAGTGCTCACTCATTCTTGTCAATGCCATTGAAAAAAAGTGACCTGAACAGCAAGACGATGGAAAATGCCAAGGAGGAGAGATAGCCAAGGGTATTTTCCCCAATTTAGAAAATAGCCCCTTTCCTTTGTTCTGTCGTTAATACCGTCCACTACAGGTTATTTTAGCCTTTAACAGAGGAAGGTGGGTGTGGCATTGACATCACCATAGAGCTCATTGGGGGAATGCAAATGTCTTTATGTCTGTCTTTGAAAGGGAAAAGCCTTAGAGAACTCCTGTAGAGGGGCTAAAGTGGTGGGCCCCATTCAGCTCTAACATGGGACCCCCCTTCCACGTGTTCCTAGAGCCTTTCCCAGAGCCTAGCACGGGGAGGGGTCCCTGGGCCTCAGTTTCCTTGCTTGCATTCATAACACTCAAAGCTGCTGCAAGTACCAAATGAGGTAATGTCTTACTTTGTAAGTAGTAAATTATGAAGTTGGCCTCTGCTGTCAACACAAATGCATTTTGGGCCTTATTTGAGGAGTAATTAAGGTCATGTATTAACATCGCTCACACTTGATAAACTGTGGAGCCACCCAAGTAGCTCCACAGTTTACCATCATCCAGTTCTGTTCCTCATTTAAGATCTAGTGCATTAAAGATAGTGATGTCAGAGCCAAATGTGATACTAGATCCCAGGACAAGCCTGGGTGGGTGATGGAGACCCTAGTGGTCTGCAATAAGGGAAGGACTGTGCACTCGAATGTGTGTGTTCTGTATGTGTGTGGTATTTGTGTGTGTGGTGTGTGTGTGTGTGTGTGTGTGTGTGTGTGTGTGTGTGTGTGGTATGTATTGTGTGGTAGGGTGGTATGTATGTGTAATGTGTATGTGGTAAGCATTGTGGTATGCATGTGGTGTGTGTGTGTGATATGCATATGGTATGTGTGTGGTGTGTGGTGTATGTGTGGTATTTGTGTGTGTGTGTGTGTGTGTGTGTGTGTGTGTGTGTGTGTGTGGTATGTATTGTGTGGTAGGGTGGTATGTATGTGTAATGTGTATGTGGTAAGCATTGTGGTATGCATGTGGTGTGTGTGTGTGATATGCATATGGTATGTGTGTGGTGTGTGGTGTATGTGTGGTATATTTGTGTGTGTGTGTGTGTGTGTGTGTGTGTGTGTGTGTGGTGGGGGTGGTATGTATGTGTGATGTGTATGTGGTATGCATGTGGTGTGTGTATGATGTGTGTGGTATGTGTGTGGTGTGTGTGTGTGTGTGTGATGTGTGTCTGGTGTATATGTGGTGTGTGTGTGAGTTGTAAAGGGATGTTCCCACATACAGGTGATCCAATTATTGCCTTGGTACCTGGCAATGTTGGGGATGGGAAGGTGGTTATGGCTCACAAGCAGATCAGATAGCAGACAAGCCAAGCTTAAGGAGCTGTCATTTGTTTCTGGAATGAGATTTCCTGGTCTTGGATACAGGAAGCTCCTTCTTTTCCCTCTCTGGTGAACACACCACTGCCAAGTTTGCACAGTATCTGTATCTTTAAACTCACAATAGCAGGATGCTCTGGTATAAGGTACTTGCTTTGTCTACCCCATTTAAGCCTCTCAATGACTCTTCAAGATAGTTCCTATTATATCCATTTAATGAGGTACCAAGAGGTTAAGAAACTTGACCAAAATCATACAAATAGTGTGTAGTACAACTGCACTGCAGGCCAAACCTGTCTTTCCTGAGAGACCAGGAGTAGCCCTACTGCACTACTACACATCAGAGGAAGTCTCCCGGGGAGGTGGGAAATTATGGGACACCAATTGCTCTAAAGGACTTCAGTTTTCCTCAGATGCTAAAAAGGAAGCTTATTTTATAAGCCAACTGGCTTCTTGGTCTAGATTAACCTAGGATTAGTGCTGTTCAAATGAGCTTATGTCCACTAGACAACACTACAGAGAATCTTGTGGCATCGACTATCTCAACAGAGCTGTTTCTAGAAGGCTTGCCTTCTAAAGGTCCCAGCTCCTTCCAGTCTGTGGAGAGGTTTCCAGCTTTGTTTCCTTTGGGGGAGCGGGGGAGGGGGGGGAGAGAACTTTCAGCTTTCCTTCCTTCTGCCTATGATCACTTGTTTCCACTCTGAGTTATCTTTATTTGTGAGACAGCCATGTCTGAAGTAGACTTCTTACTTTTTGGCCTACTGAGATGTTCTTTAGTCACACAGGGAAGGGAATAGGAAAAAAATAGCTTTGGACAGTAGCTTCTCTGAATGACAGAAAATTGAAAACCTTCACTTTGGATAGAGAAATGGTTTGCCAGATTTTCAACGTGGTCTTTAAAATACCCAAAAGCTATCACCAGCCCAGGTCACGTTGAGCTTTCTCTCTCAGCGCACAGGGGCAAGGCAGCTGCCCACCTCTCAACCCAATGGAATACTCCGGTAAGGAAATTCTGCCTAAGTACAGTAGTGGTACTTCAGGCTAATTTAATTGAGTCTTTCCCACCAGCTTGATTTGTTTACATGATGCCCACTATGCAGAATGTCAATAGGAAGATTGTTAGAAAGGCATTAGCTGGGATCCCCAGTACAGAGAGTAACAAGAGGGGACTCATCATTCTTATGAAGAGATGACACTAGCAAATCTTCTGGTCACGAGCGGGCATTTATGTGTGAAGGTAGGCCATTGTGGTCTTAGAATCTACAGGAGATAGGCAGAAGTTCCTACAGAATGAGCTGTCATTGTGGCTCCAATGGTGAGTGACAATACTTGTCCCAACAGAGCTGAGTGTCTGGTTCCAGAAGCCAAGTAAATGCTCCTCACACCTTCCAGCCTTACGTCAGTCCCTCACATGAACAGAAGGATATACTCGGCTCATTACCCACTGCCATGACAACATTTGTGTGGCACCTTCTTCCAGGCTGACTCCTGGAATTCCCCTTTTAAATAGAGCAGTGAAGCGTCATTCCACAGTGACTCATGGTCCCCACTCCAAACCCATCCCTCTGGTTCTGTCTGCCTCACACTCTGAACCTCAGCTTAGCTGTGACCCTGACAGCCGTACACACCCCATTCCTCACTCTCCTCAAGGGTCCCCAACTGGGATGCCATCTCCCTCTTCCCCTCTGCTTCCTCTTTGAGTTCCTCCAGGGTTTTGTTTCCGGCCTTCAGGAGTCGGCACTTAATCCTGCATGGGTAGCACTGTCCGCTGCTCTGCAGATCTGTGTATTATACTTCTTGTATACCCACAGGAGTGAGACTGAAGCTGAGGCCTTTGATACAGTGGGATTAGGGTAGAATGATGGAGTAGGATCTGTAAAGTGCCCTCTCCCACAGTTAGCATGAACACTTCTCACAGTTGATGTGAGCACATCTCCAGCAGGCTCTGTCCTTTTCATTTGCAAAGCACTGCCTTGGCCACTTAAAGCAGATGGGTTAATTTTCGGTAATGGTTGTGTTCTCTCCCCGATGGTGGGGAAGGATTTGCCCTCCCTGGCAGCTTTCTAACTTCCCAGGACACTGGAGAAGTGGCAGTATTTGTGTGTTGGGAAGGCCCTGCTAAGGAAGAGCTCCTGCTGGGGCCTGTCTGCTGGTCCTTACAGTGTATGTCACAGAGGAAGGTCCGGTGTTGACCTAGAGCAGGTGCCTGTTCGTTATGGGCAAATCTAACTTTGGGCAAAAGTTAAAAGAGGAAGGCTGCTGGCAGACTCAGGGTGGCAGTTGGGACTCGTCCTCGGGCTTTAAAAAGGCTGAGAAGTTTTGCTTCCAGAGTGGGAGGCAAGAGAGAGAAGGAGTGAGGCCCAGAGCAACAGCAGGGTGTTTGTATTGGATGGATGGGGAGACAGGAACATTTGAGGGTGTGAACTTACTTCTATTTCTTTACTTGGCAAAGCAATCCATTTAGCTCAAACCCCAAAATATACCAACCCAGTGTGCTTCCTTTTGAATTTTTATTTTTCTAGATTGTTCAGTATCCTCCATGCAAAGATCTGATAAAGCCAAGCTCAGGGCTGCCTGGTGGCAGATGCCTGGCCACGTGTGTTAAAAAGTCCCTTACAGTTGCTTTCAAATGGCCTATTCTCTAACCCAGAAGTAACTTTCCATTAAAGAGCTCAAAATGTTTCTGAGCCTCTTGTGTGTCCAAAGATATTTTATAATTTTAAAGCCTCCTTAACCCACATGGTTCCTGTAGTTCCATAGTTCAGCTTGTTTTCCTCTTTAGCCTGTAAAGGAACCTATGCCCCCTCCTTTTTAGACAAAAGTACAAATTAACATGAAGTTTCTATGATTTACCTAAGATTATTTAGCAGACTCGGGATTCAAGCCCAGGGCCTCTGATCCTAAAACCTGTGTTGTCTGGATAGGTCACATGAGCTCTCAAGCTGTCTCAAAATATCCAGGGAAAGCAAGAGACCCACTCAAAGATGCACAGCACAGCACACTCAGGGGACAATCACTCTAGACATCATTGGTAGAAGTATAGAGGGTGTGCATAGTATTTTCTTCTCTGACTGTCTGGGTCTTACCACTTGGGTTGTGCCCTGGAAGTTCCAGTTCTCAGAATCCATCGATCTGACAGCTGAGGCTGTATGTTTCATCTCACACTCCCCTTTCCTTCATTTTTAGCCCATGGCCCTCAATCAGTGGTTTGTACTTATCTGTGTTGGCTGCTCACACCTGTTATTTGAGACTGGGTTTCAGTGGGGCCCACGTGACCTCCAAACCTGCTTCTATGGACTGGCAGAGGCTCTTGTTTCAACTCATAGCTTCCAAGGTGTGCTTTTACAGCTTGAAGAAGTCAAGTGTGCCTTCCAAAGCTGTGCACACTGCATTCTCTTGTCCTCACAGCCTTCTGTCAGTCTCAGAAGGATGAAGATGTGGGAGCTGTCATCACTGTTTAGCTTTTATTAAGGACCCAGTGGTACAGCCCTAAGGAGAGCCATTGCTCTAACAGCTGATAGAATTCATCCTAAGAGCCACAGAGCCGGGAAGGGTGGGAGGATGAGCCAGCTCCAGCCGGCCTGGAAGGATAAGATGAGTCAGTTTTCTCTGTGGGGAGGTGAAGGGCTTGGCACGTGGGTCAGATCTCCTAGCAGATCTACTGTTTGATGCTCACCATGGTGAGATGCAAGATTGGCAGCTTCCTACCCATGCGCCCACTGGCTCCCACCTGCATCCTCATTCACTCCCTGCTAGAAGCTTGTCTGCAGAGTGGCAGCTTGTCTCTGTGGCTCCTGGGACATGCCCGGAGTTTCTTTTTGCTGTAGATCTGGAGCTGTTCTCTTCACTGTACCCTTCTCTGAAAAAAATCTGGCAGATGGGTCTGGTTGACAATGCTGCCTAGCGTGCATGAAGCCTGGGGTTTGAGTGGTACCGTGTATAACTAACTGGGCACAGTGTCACATGCCTATACTCTCAGCACTTGCGAGGTGGGGGGCATAGGATCAGGAATTTGAGATTATCCTTGGCTGCGTGGCAAATTCTGGATCATTCTAGAATGCATGAAACTCTGTCAGGAAAGAAAGGAGAAAAGAAGGGAGGCAGGGCTGGGTGATGGTGGCACACACCTTTAAGTCCAGCACTCAGGCGGCATAGGCAGGCGGATCTCTGAGTTTGAGGCCAGCCTGGTTTACAGAGCAAGTTCTGAGACAGCTAGGGCAGCTACACAGAGAAACCCTGTCTGGAAATGCCTGCCCCCTCCCCCAAAAAAGAAGAGAGGTGAGGTGATAGGTATAGGTCTGCCCTTTGTTAGATTCTGGTAAACTGAGAATTTGCTTTGAAAATAGAGTTTAATTTTAGTATAGGTTTTTGAAAAATGCAACATTTGGAGTTATTGAATCTCCTATTAAATTATTAAATGTCCTCTTTGAAGATTCTGGAAATCTCTAGAGGAAACAGCTGGGTTTTGTTTTTGTTTGTTTGTTCCTTCTCAGCATGAGTTGGTTTCTTTATGGCAGAGAACATTTCTGAGTGGGGGAGGGACAGGTTCTAGGCTTCATCCTTCTCTGGGCCATTCTGCCCCCTCCCCCCAGCTTCTTTGCAAGCTGGAGAGATCAGCTTCTTTTCAACATTTCTGCAAATGCAAAGTGCCCAATTAAATGATCATGTTTAACTGGTGACTCAGTCTTCAGATATTTTTAGTTTAGTGAGTTTCTTTCATGAAGGCTGGTGGGTTAGTAGCCATTCCTGACATTTCCATGTGAAGTCTTCATGTTCTTGCCTTTCTGAAAAAAAAATCCTTTTGAGGTTTATTCTATTTTCTGTGTATGGATGTTTTGCCCACATGTGTGTATTTGTACTACGTGCATCCCTGGTACCCACAGAAGTCAGAAAAGGCATCAGATAGCCTGGTGATGGAGTTGTGGGTGGTTGTGAGCCTCCCTCCCTGTGGGTGCTGGGAACTGAGCTCGAGTCCTGAACTGAACAAACGACCTTTACCCCTGAGCATCTCTCCAGACCCTGGTCTTGTTTTTGTCTGGGAACTCAGAAGTCATTTTTTGGAAAACCTTAGGACTTTGTAGAATAATACAGTTAAATCAAACTATCAACTGAGTGCGTTTACACACACACAAAAAAAGGAATTTCAAGATCTGAATTTTTAATGAAATGGAAGGCAATATTAACTTAAATATATTTAATTATCTACCATGTCTTCTACATAATCAAATTATGTGTGACTTTGTACAGACTTTCATCTTCCAGGATCTAATATATGAGAGATGTCCGTCTAAGTCAGTAAGTGTGTGTGTGTGTGTGTGTGTGTGTGTGTGTGTGTTTATTGGGTTTAGGTTTGGTTTTGGCCTTGAGACAAAGTCTTACTCTATATGGCTGGCTGCAAACAAGATCCTACTGCTTCCATTGCCTGCAGCTCCGGAATTCTGTGTCACTATGGTTGGCTACTGAGGGGTCTTCTAAATTGTAGCTTTCAGCCTCTCATCTCCAGCTACTTCAGCATGGGAAACCTGCTCTGATCTCCCTGGGTGGCCCAAGAGTCAGCAACAGCAGTTACCAAAGGAAAATAACTAATTACTACAAGCTGATGCTAAAAAAACAATACCTTTTGGCATCTTTTGAGATGAGAATTGGTGCAGTTGCCAGACGGGCTTTCTCATCACTTGGGAGTTTGAAACAGCGGTGGTCCAGAAGGAGGGTCTTTCAGAGCCCAGAGCATATGAGTAGAACACTCTGTCCTCCGCAGACTCTGAGGGAGAGGGATTAGGTCTTGTGGACATGTTCTGTGAGCTGCTGGCTCAGATGCTCAAACACCAGGAGTATTAGACCCAGGGTGGGACCCAGGTCGTCAGGGATTGCCCACTTCTCAGTAGATGAGGTGGAATCGCAAAACCTCTCGGAAGTTCCTCTGAAAATCTCCCTCTATGAGTGCAATTGAATAGAAATGTTCCCTATGGGCTCAGGTGCTTGAATATTTGGTCCGGTTGATGGCACTGTTTAGGGAGGTTTAGGAGGTGTGGCCTTGCTGGAAGAGGTGTGTCACTAGGGGTGGGCTCTGAGCTTTGAAAACCTGGAGACAATCCTGTCCTAAATCTGCTTCCTACTTGGTGTTCAAGATGTGACCCCCAGCCTCCTGCTGCCACTTCTGCCCCACTGCCATGGACTCTAGCATTCTGGTACAATGAGCCCAAATACCTTGGTCATGGTATTTTATCACAGCAATAGAAAAGTAATTTAGTAGCAAACAACTCCAGGGTGCAAAGACACCTCTTGAATGGATACTAGACTTTCTCCTAGCTAGCTTCTCCTGGGCTTGTCACTTAATTCCTGTGTTATATGACAGCTCAGACTTCTCTGTGAAGTGACTCTTCTCCACTCTCTCCAAAGGTCCTGTGCTGCCCAGCCCACACTAGGATTGACTGCATTTTTTTTTTTCTTCTGCCACACCAGTATGACGTGGAGTAGACATAGGCCGTATTTTTGTGGCAGGGTGTTGTTTCTTAACCCTCTAACACCTTCAGTTGCCAGAGGCCTTCTGCGTGCTAGCCTAGAGTTATGGGTCAGGGTGGGGAGAAGCATGGACTTCCTTACAAGGGGAGGGGGTAAATATAAGGGGCTTGAATATAAGGAGGACCCTCTGCAGGACACAGAGGGAATACTGGAAGGCTGTTACCGTAAAACCAGAAGCTACATAGCTTGGAACTTTTTTTTTTTTAAGAAGAAGTTTCTCACTGTGTTCCAGACCAAGCTGGCCTGGAGTTTGCCCATAGTCGTCCTGCTTCCACACCGCTGAGTCCTGGCACTCCAGTGTGTACCACCATGCCCAGCTGCTTGGAACCCTTTGAAGATCACCATCTATTATCCAGTGGTGTGTTTAATCTAGCAGGGTTCCTCTGTGCAGGAGTCTGGGGGAGAATGCCCTGGGATTAATTTTAATCTTGTTGGAGGTAGTCCCAGCAGAGCATCCGCTAGCTGTCTCATTGTTTGATGCTGCCCTGATGCTTATAAGCCAGCCTTCTTTTGTGTGGTTTCTGTGTGTCAGATTAAGAGGAGAATTTAGTGGTGATGGTGGTGATAGCTGATACTTTGAGACACTTAGTGTAGTAATATAATGGAATTACTGGTATAAACAACACAGCTGAAAATATATAACTTTAATTAATTTGAAGGAAGAACAAAGGCCTTGAGGTCTGTGAATTTTATTGTGTGTGGTCTGAGGCAGGAAAGCAGGGACTACATTCTGTCCTGAAGCACAGAGCAGTTTCTTCCCCCTGTGTTTTAGCCAACGACTGCAATTGTATCTCCAGAATCTCCCAACATTTCAAAATGAAAGAGTTTTCTACTCGTAATCCAAGCTTCTCATTTTACAGCCGAGATCCTTAGGGCCTGAGAAGCTAAGTGACTGTTTCAGGGTGACTAGCTAGAACAGGTTCTAGGTCCCAGGTCTCAGGGGCCTCCATCCTAAGTGATACTCTTGGATACAGAAGCGTGGGAGGCACAGCCTGGGCCTTCAGCACGGGTGGTAATACCAGCCAAGCAAGTCTTAGAGTCCAACAGCAATGCTGAGAGCTCCTTTAATGACCAGATGCTGGACATTTGGCAGCACCATGCATTTTCTTTTGGATGATATGTAGATGATAAATAGACTACTAACGATCAGTTACAGCACCAAAATTTACTCTTAAAATAGCAGGGCTGGAGCGTAGGGTAACCCACAAAATAAGGACTGACAAGGTACATGGGAAGCCCAACTCAATGGAGACAGGTGGGGAAAGGCTGGCCCCTTCCTTCTGGCACGCGCCCCCCCCCCCAACCCTCCTGTGTTTTCCCCATCTAAGACTGCTTAGGGCTTATTCCAACTGGATTTTATCTACCTAGAAAATGGAGTGGGGGAGTACTGAAAATAGTGTTGAGTTTGGGATGTCTCCCATCTGAGTAATGACCAGGCCAGACCTTGCTTAGCTTCCAAGATCAGATGAAATCCAGAATACTAGGGGTAGTATGGCTACAGAGTCTAATAAGCTTGATATGTCTAGCCAAAGTTTAGAATATTTAATATTAAGTGCCAGGTCAGATTTGTAAAAGAGAAAAATGGAGAGAGTAACCACCATAAAGTAAAATGTGAGAGATTAACCGAAATGGGTGTGAAGAACTTTGTTTTGGAATTTCCTGATGATTCCTAGTTTAATACCTAGATTGACAGGTAGGTAGGTAGGTATTGTACGCACATACACACACTTCTAAAGCCCTAGACTTGATACATTGAGGCCCACTTCTGGATGTAGCTGTTCCAGGCCCTTCCTTGCTCTCGAGTATTCTCATCTCCAAGTTCCTAAAGAACCTTAGCTTGTTTTCCCCCCTGGTTGTATGCAGATGGTACTTAATTGTGGTTCTGTGCCGTGCCAAGCACCCACTTAAGGCTAGGATTTAAGGGTTGCACTCCCCAGGGGCGCACAGAACTGGCTTACTGCCCAAGACCCTTAGATTCAAGCCTTGGGCCAAGGTTTTAAATTTGGGCCATAAGAATTGTAAACTATCCATGGAATTGTCTGCCCTGAGTTGAATTTTAAAACCTTGCCATTTTTCAAGGGTTGAGGAAATTAATTCTTTGCTGCATCTGCTATTTAAAAAAAAAAAAAAAAAAAAAAAAGCTGTAGGAGGACAGTGTCAATCACAGTCCTCTCTATAAAGTCCTGCATATCTTTAAAATAATTCTGTGCCAGACAAGTCCTCCTTCCGCTGAGTGCATGGCATGCACCTGAGGGGTCAGAGTGCTCTGCTATCTCTTTCCACTTGGGGACCCACTGATCTGATTGGGTTTCTCTCTCTCTTCTGGTGGGTAGAAAACCCAGAGTTTATCTAGTTGGACTATATACAAAGTTGTTGTGTTTATTTTGACTGTACTAGATTTTAACTTTTTTTGCATATATTTTGTTAGTTGCTATCTTAAAGCCAGCTATCATGAATACATTCATGAATTCCATCCTTTAGCAGGAATGCATTCATGAATTCTATCCTTCCTTGTGGTACCAAGCAATGAACCCCATGCCTTGCACATTTTAGAAATGTTCTACTACTAAGTTCTACCCCTAGCCCTCAAAACTTTTTCTCTAACAAAATAGTTCAAGTCACTGTGAATTTTGAAAATAAATTAAAACACTCTTGTAAGTAGCAGCAGAAGCATCTTATACCTGGCAATTGATGCTCCTAGCGTCACAGAGATGTAGGTATATAGCATTTCCTTATGTGTCATTGGAAATTGTATCATGAAAACATCTAGAAATAACAGTGGTGTAAACTATTCTTTCATATAGAAGGAATCCCAAGACAGATGATCTAGGTCGGATATGGTGGCTCCACTAAATAACCATCTAGTCTGTTGATTTTAATAGGCTCATAGAGCTACTCCAAGGTTTTCTCATAGCCCAAGATGCCTGTTGGAGTTGCAGCCATATTGTCTGCATTTCAGAGAGGCACGAAGAGAAGAGGGCAGGAGGGCTGACTGCCTTCTAAAGGCGTTTTCTTAGAAATGAAACCAGACTATTTAGAACTGGCCAAGATTTAGTCAAATGGACTCACCTAGCAGCAAGGGGGACAGGAGCATGTCAGTTTACTCAGCAAGACACATTCCCAGGGAAAAATGCTTTGTCAAAGTTACCTCAAATAGTTTATGGGAAATGATTTGAGCATAAATAAACTTTAATTAATGAATATAGTAAAGTAAATCACAACACATCCTATAAGCTTTGACATTTTGCCTTTCAAAACTTGTCTATAATTTTATCACTTGTGCATATACTTGATATTTTTAAATATTCAGCCAGTACAGACTTACCCAAGGCTACAAGAGACTTTAGATTTTTCCAGGGATTGCACACTCTGGAAGATAATTATAGGGATGATTCAGGTATCAGAAATAATTAAATTGGGCTGGGGGTGGTGGGGTCAGCATCAAAGACTTCACAGGCTATGTCACAGAATATGTTGTGTCTGGAAGAACAGCCTCATTCATTGTTGCCATGGCAGGCTCTGTTTTACCAAATCTTCTGGTTTATTTTTTGTTTTTCCTGTTCGTTTATTTTGTTTTTGTTTTTAGAAAAACCAGAAATATATATTTTTTGCTTGCAATTTGATGTTTTGTTTATAACAAACAAACAAACAAAAAATTCCCCCTAAATGCCAGGTAAAGCCAGGCATGGTGACAAACATCTATAATCCCAGTACATAAAGGGCTAAAGCAGGAGGACTGCCAAGAGTTGAAGGCCAGCCTGAGCTACAGAGTGAGATCTCACAACCACCGCTAAGGGCCAGCAAAGATAATACCAGGCCATGGGCCAGCAGCTTCCGTCTTGGGTCAGGGCTGTGTCTTGTTTTCATCCTGCAGCTGAGCCTGTGGGCCTTGTGGGCCCAGGTGGCCTGTGATGTGGCTGGGGACACTGCTCTGCAGTTCCTACTTCACCACACGCTGGCCCCTGCAGCTAATTTGTCTTGGAGTGTGAAGCGCTCGTACAGATGTGAAGTAGAACAGGGTTGCTGTGAAGGCTGTGAGCCTCTCCTTCACCTGCCTTCCATTTTCTTCTGCAGTAATTTCAGTGTGGTGAGTCAGAAACAAACGGAGCTTGGATGCCCACTCTGCCTGTGTACCTGTGATTTGGGGGCAGCCTCTAGTGTCTTCTGTGTTTGTCCTCCATACTGTTTGTTTCCTTGCTTTCTTGTCTCAACCGCTTTCAAACAGCACTGTATCAAGGCCTCTGGAGTCAGAAATGAGCATTTTCCCTTCTGCCTACCAGCCTTGTGACCTTGGGCAAACTTAATCTTCGTAGGCCTCAGTTTCCCCACCTGTAAAATGGAGTGGTACTGGCATCTGTCCCACAGGGTATGGGAAGGAGTGAATGAATTAGTATTCATGAAGAACAGAGCTGCTTTGTACATAGTTTGCTTTTCTTTTCTTTTTTTTATTTGTTTCTTTTCTTTTTTTTCTTTTTTCTTTCTTTCTTTTTTTGGAGCCCTCTGTTTGCACCTTTACTTCCCTTGTCTCCCATTGTCCCCGTCATTGCTGTATGTCTGGGAGAAAAGGCATGACTCACTTGTTGTGCTGTCTCGCTCTAAAGCCATCTCATTTATGTCATATGTCACAGCGATGGCACCTGTCCTGTCTGCACTGTTCAGGATCGTGTTGTGGGATAAAGAGTAAAGTAGCTTGAGTTTGCTGTAGTCCGAAGAAACACAGAAGAAACATGTCTTCAGAGCCAGTGAGAGCCCCAAGTCTTGGTGGGTTCACAGCCCCTGCCCCCACAGCCAGTTTGTGAGAACGTTCAAGACCATGGCCAACATTTTAATTAAAGAAATTGCCCTTTTCCCTAAAGACTTTAAGTGCAGAGAAAGGAAAAGTAGACTGTTTATGTTTAAATTAAAATGGGTTATTGGCCAGGCATGGTGGTACATGCCCATAATACCAGCATTTGGGAAGTACAGGCAAGAGAGGGTGCCACGATTCAAGGCCAGTCAGTGTGGGGTATCGGAGACCCTGTCTCCAAACAGCACACAAAGGAAGAATGCTTTCTCCTTCTTTAAAACCTTACCTACATCCCATTTGCTTCACTTTTAGGTTAATTTGAATACAAGATCAGATCTGATTGACCCAACTGTTCAACTCTTCGAGGAATATCCACATTCTCTGTGAGTGGAGTGACGACGTAGGTATGTCCTGCTAAGACACATCTTTGTTTCTCTGCACCTCCCGTGCATTATAGTAAATAATGCATGATTGTTGGGAGGGAAGGACCCTTGGATGAGTTTCTAGACTGGACCAGCAAGCACACTGGGAAAGCTGCTGTGACCAGCCTCTGTTCTCACACCAGAGAGGAGGGCAAAGAAGTACTTAGACTTGATTTCCATCTCACCAGCACTTATCAGAGAAATTTGGAATTTGGAATTTCTGGTAGATTTTTTTTCTTTCTGCTTTTGTTGTAAGACAAGGACTGAACACAGTCACACATGCTGTTAATTCCAGCACTCTGAGTTTTGAGGCCAGCCTGGTCTATAGAGCAAGTTCCAGGGCTACACAGAGAAACTCTGTATTTGAAAAAGAAAAACAAAAACAAATTGTATCAGGGATGTTTTCTTTTTAATTAATTAATATTACTTATTATTGATGAGACAGGGTCTCATCCCAAGCTGGCCTTGAATATGGCTGTGTAGCGGAGGAGAACCCTAACTTTTAAAACTTTTTTCTAAAGTGTTTATGTGTGGATGTGGATTGGCTCATGTCATAACATGTGTGTGGAAGTCATTTTTTTCCTTCTACCATGCGGGACCAAATTACGGTCATCTTTGTTGGCCGAGAGCTCCTTTACCTGGTGAATCATCTTGCCAGCCCTCCAGGAATATTGTAGGACTTTTTTCTTTTCTTTTCTGTCTGGATGACAGAAGGCCACTTAAGAGGCTGTGACCTTTGATCTGTTCCACACCAAATGAAAGACCCTGCCACAGATTTGTGTCACTTTGGTTTTAGTGGAGTCTCTAAGGCCCCTGTGGACCTGCTGTTGGTCTCAGGAGTCTTCAGTCTGTTATACACATTTTGGAGATTTTTTTTCACCCTACCCATTATGTCTCCATCATTGGCTACCATTCTCATAACTGTTTTTTAGCAGCGGCTACTTGAAATAGGTTCAGAGAAAGCAGTTACCATAGTTACCATGGCTATAAGAATTACATTTCCTTTTTTTTTTTTTTTTTTTTTGTTTTTTTGTTTTGTTTTGTTAGTTTCATGCTAGCCTTTCCAAGACTCCCCATTTCATTGTGAGACAGGACTTAGGCTGGCCTTGAACTCCTGATCCTTGTGTCACTACCCCCCAATTTGTAGGATTACAGGTATGCATCGCCATGCCTAAAGCCACAGCATTGAAGAAAAGATTAGATTTTGTTGTTAATGTCAGGTCTTGTGTGTTTGCAGTATGTGTGTATGCTTTGTATACAAGGGAATGCTTACCTCAAAAGGTGACACATTAAGACACTTGGTGGGAAATTAGATATGCATGTGTATTTTCTGTATTACAATCTTAAATTTTGGTCTAGTGGTTGAATTTGGTCTGACATTGGCCCAGTTTTGGACTGGTAGCTGCATTCAGGTACCTCCTAGAGAGGAAAAGTGTCTTAATTGACTAGCTCCATTTCCCATTGCCTGAAAGCCTCAGGAGTTGGGACCACCTGACCTAGGCCAAGTCTGAATAGAATTCTGCAGCCATGGATACCGTGGAGCAAATGGCTGAGTTATAGGCCAAGGCCACTTTCTCTCAGCCCGCTCTGAAAACAAAGAAATAGGACCAGCACACAGCACAGCTTTACCTGGTAGCACCCACAGTCCCATGCTGCTGTTCAAGCCGGGAAACAACAGTTGACACACCTGGCACCATTAAGTCTCCAGAGATTTAAGTGGCTTCCTCACAGACTGCAAGGCACTTCCTGTAACCTTTCCTAACTCACCTTGCTGTTCCCGTTCTCAGAAAGACTCTTACTGTTCCTTTTCCAATTTGTTCATCTTGAAACTGCTCTTGAGATTACAGGAAGAACACAGTTCCCTTTTTAGTCAACACTCAGCTTTGTGTGTGTGTGTGTGTGTGTGTGTGTGTGTGTGTGTGTGTGTGTGTGTGTGTGCGCGCGCGCGGGGTGTGTGTGTGATTGGGGGTATCGGCTGAACATTGGTGTTGTCAGGTGATGATGGGGGGTGGTCTGTGGACCACCCTATGGGTATGTGTGAAGCACATCCAGAGTGGCCATCTGCAGTGAGGTGTGGGTTTCACCCTCCTTACCCTGGCCATGTTTGTGAGTCCACATTTGTGTCTTTGCTTCCTAGATCAAGATGAATGCCATGCTGGAGACCCCCGAGCTCCCCGCCGTGTTTGATGGGGTGAAGCTGGCTGCCGTAGCTGCCGTTCTCTATGTCATCGTGAGGTGTTTGAACCTGAAGAGCCCCACTGCCCCTCCCGACCTCTACTTCCAGGACACTGACCTCTCACGCTTCCTGCTTAAATCCTGTCCTCTTCTGACCAAAGAGTGAGTTCACTGCCCTGCCTGTCCCCATCTGCTCTTTTATTTGGCTTTGTGTGATGTTCAAAGATCCTTTTTCCAGCCAAAGGATGTTGGTTATCAGGAGTAGGCTTGCTTGGCATGCATCATATCCTGGGTTCTAGTCTCAGCACCACAAGACAAGCCAGCAAGCAAGGAAGGAATCTCATAGTTTACCTGTAAGGCACAGATGGAAAATGGCCTCGTTGGTGTTAGAAGCAGCCGTGGTAGTCAGCTAGTGTTTAGGTAGTAAATGATGGGTGAAAGAGTCATATCTTTGTTGCTTAGAAACACCCTGTCCTTCACAGCATGGTGTCATCATCATCCATGACAAGGACTTTTCAGAAAACAGTAGACATTTTTAGGTAGATATGAAACCCTAGGGAGTATTTTAACTCTTGTCACTCTGAAGACAGAGAAGCCATCCTTATCCAAAGTGACTGAGAACCACAAAGGCCTTGTTGTGGGGTCCTCTTTATCCTCTGGACATCAAAAAGTGTCTAGAGCACTAACCGAAAGGACACACTTGAAGGGAGTGTCCTGGTGATCCTGTGGGCCACACCTGCATTTTGGAGGCGAGTGACATGCCTCCGAGAAAGGAAACCTTGGCTGTGGGATGAAGGGAAGCTGTGATCGATCAGGACCACAACCTGTCACCAAAAGGGGCAGTGTTAAATTTACCCCTGATGTCTTCAGATTAACTGGGTCTTCCTTTGGGGCTCAACCAAGCCAGAGGCAGAAGCACTCTATGCCCCCCTTTTAATCTGACCAAGTTCCTCTTTCCCTTTGTGTGTCTCACAGCTTAGCTCCATTCATCCCACCATGTCTCAAGTCTGGGCTATGGCTGTGCAGAGAGGTGTCTCCATTAAACCGTGTCCTCAGTACATGCCTAGCAGGTTCCTAACACTTGATAGACGTGGTAGAAGCTCCTCTCTCTTCTGGGGAGTTGGTGACTGAGTGCATGATCGTCTCAGACATCTGAGGACAATAGGCATCTGAGAGTTGAGATCTTACCTTGTGCAGTCTCATCTGTTGATTTTCAGAGTCTAGTAGCCACCTGGACCTTCCATGTGGCCCTTGGATGTTTGGGGTGCTCTCCAGTGTGGTGTCTTATAGCCAGGACTATGATGTTATGGCTCTCTATCTAGAGATGTTCTTATTAAAGGATGAATGTACAACATAAATATCATAATTGTGTTTGAAACTACCCAGTAAGCACCACATACCAGGTGCCACACTAGGATTTGGTGTTCTTATTACATGACATTTGCAATTAAAAATCTATTTATAATATGCACAGTAACTGTGTATTGAAAATTGTCCAGTATTTTACCTTGAATTTCCCATGTTTCTCTGGTATCTCATTTGGAAACTCACTAATTTAGACTAGCCAGTGACAGTTACAATTATTTTCAGATGCACTATAACCACCAGACCCAGTTCCTCAGTCACCTCATTTGTAAAGAGCGTTTGAAAACCAAATTTATGCCAGGTGGTGGTGGCACGTGCCTTTAATCCTGAGACCAGCCTGGTCTGCAGAGTGAGTTCCAGGACAAAACAAAAAACACACAACAAAAACAAAAAAACAAATGCATTGTCCAATTTTCTTGTTGTCATGTTGTCACCAAATGTCTGACTGGAAGCAACTTAAGGAGGAGAGATTTTACTTAGTCTCACAGTTTGAGAGGATGCAGTCCATCTTGGGGGTGGGAACAGCTTGAGGCTGTTAAGTAGTGTGAGGTGGCTGGTGTCTGCAGTCAGGAAGCAAGATGTGGACTCAAACCACCCCTGTGGCCCTAAGTCTGCCGTCTAGACCTCTCGTCCAAATGGTTCCACAGCCTGCCACTACCTGGGGACCAACTGTTTAAATAAATGAGCCTGTGGGGGGGCTCTCCTCTTTCAAAGTCATAGCACCAATGTGTTTAAAACCCTGTATATTTATATGCAGACCAGTGTAAATTTGCTAAGGATTTAGAGGGAGGATCCATGGGAACACTGCCTTTGCTCAGGCTCGGGAAAGGTACTGTTCATTTTTATTCTGCACTGTTTGTTCAAAGTATAAATAAATAAAACCAGCTTACGGCAGGTCTTAACTCTTTCTTACTTTTCTTTTAAAATTAACCCAGACACATTGAGTTATACAAGCCTCCCTTTGTGCTCTCCATTTCCTGGCTCCTATTCCTCTATGAGCCTATGGTGCTAACCTAGGGACTGCTGTTGAGATGGCTGACTTTCACTTCCAGTGTGGTAGGGTGCCCCCTCCACCCTTATGGGACATAACTGAGCCAATGGCATCAACACAGTATCCCCAGTCACTGACCAGTCCCCCAGGCTTTCTTGCAACGTGGCCTAGATTTGGAGGGTGTGGGATGCCCAGGTAAAGGCAAACTCGTGTTTGTTTAGGAATTAGGGACAGTTGAAAAGGAAGGCGTGAAAGACAAGTTCTCCAGGAAGCATCTGCTTCCAAGACCTTTCTCTCTGGTTACAGGACCAGCTCACCTAGAGCATGTTGGGATATTATTTCAGCAGTGGAATTCAAAAAGCATAGCTCCCTCTTAACATGTACGTGAATGTGGCAAATGATCATGGGACAAAAGGATTCTGTTCCCCCTAGGTTTTCCGTTTTGTTGTTGTTGTTTTTACCCATTGTCTTCTTTTTTAGAAGTCGGGTATGTGTTCCTGAGGTGTCAGCAAACCATCCTTACACCCTCTCTTTGGTGCATGTCTCTGCATTTCACATTTAGCACCTCTCAGGTGCATTCTGCCACCAGATTCTCTGTTCCCTGGGTTTTGTTTTCTTCCTTCCTTCCTTCCTTCCTTCCTTCCTTCCTTCCTTCCTTCCTTCCTTCCTTCCTTCCTTCCTTTAATTCCTAGATAGGACCTTACTGTGTAGCTCTCTGTCTCTCCTGGAACTCACTCTGTAGCCCAGGCTGGCCTCAAACTCACAAAGATCTGCCTGCCTCTGCCTCCCGAGTGCTGGGATTAAAGCACACACCATTATGTCCAGTTAATCCTCTTACTGACTTGGAGGCCAAATTCATTGTCCTGTCATTTTAAGGATTGGGAAACAGGACATGGTAGTGAGGGCACCTAAGTCAGACTCTAAGATCTGGAGTGGGTTCCCTTCTTAGCCTTGGGCGGAGGTGGACAGGGTACAGGGAAAAGCACAGAACATGGAGAGGCCAGCCCAGGGGAGGGTTGTTAGCTGGTTTTTCCCACCAGGTGGCCTTCAGTTCCTGCCGTCTATTTCTATCTCTCTGGTGGAGGCCACTGTCCTCTCCTGATCTTTCTCTGAGTCACATTTCCGGAATGGCTTCTTTTGTGTTTGAAGTTAGGGTAGGAAATGGCTTTTGTGGGTAAAAACTTCTCCTGGGACTTTGAAGTTTTTTTCCTAGGAAGAAGCTGTCTCCAGGCTCCAAAACACTTGTCTCTGCTGGAAAGTTCAGGTAGCTGATTCACAGTGAGTCGTCCAGTAGCCCAACTCAGGCAGCAACTTGTTAATGCAAATCCTGCAGACCCTCTTGCTGTGTCCAGAGAGGAAAGAAGTTGAAGAAAGGTGAATATTCAAAGAGTTGAGAGCTCATTTCCTTTTCTTAGCAGTAAAGTCAGCTTTTAAGTTTGATTTTAAAGTAATTGACTCAAAGGCACATCACCAATGAGTTCTGCAGTGTCTGGAGGAAGGCTGCTTTGGTGGCATGCTCTGCCTCCTGTTCACTTACAGCTCATTAATATTTGCCTAGTGATTCATGAAGGGTTTGCTTTTAGTGAAACAAGCAGACCAAAGCTCAGTTAGGAGCAATGAGGGGGCCTTTGGATGGTGATATGGGTCTTCATTTTCTTCAGAATAAAAAGTAATACATATTCATTTCTAAAAATAGAAAACAAAGCACATAAAAAAATACCTATAATTTCTCTAGTTAGAAGCAATATACCATTGCTGTTTAAGTGAGCATCTCTGGGGTCTTCCATATATGTGTGCCCTCCACTAAGTCAGGATGGTATAATTTCTGATTTCTTCCCACCCCTCCCTCGTGTGTGTGTGGGGGGGGAATGTGTGTGTGTTTAAGTACACGTGTATATGTGCATATGAAGGCCAAATGTCAATGCTGGATGACTTTCTTGGTCACTCTCCACCTTTATGCTTTGAGACAGGATCTCTTGCTGAGCCTGGATTTACCAATTCAGCTAGGCCGGTTGGCTAGTGATCCCTGAGTCTGTTGTTTTTATCCCTCTACCCACACCCCCAGTGCTGAGTTGATCCTGCCTTCATGGCTTGGCTTTTATGTGGGTGTTGGGGATCCAAACACAAGTCCTTGATGGCAGGCACTTTACTCACTGAGCCATTGCCCCAGTCAACTAAAATAACTTACATCAAAACCTTAAACCATGCCAGATGCTGAGAAACCTTTCCTGTCTTACCTATCCCCTTTCAGACACAATGAATCCTCTTCCCTTCTCCAGCACATAACTTCTATTTCCATTTGATGCTTTTCAATTGCTTTTGTGAGGTTTTGTGTCACTTTCCAGCTCACCACTGGAGTACGTGTACCCCAGATCAAGAGCCACATGCTTGATGAGACAGACTAGGACCATTGGCGCTCCCAAGCCTTCACTATGGTGTCCTCCTGCCTCTTATTTTCCATAAGCAGGTATAGGTGAGAGTGTTCAGATGGCAAACGGCATCTGTGTTAGCCAAGAGAAACCAAGAAACCGCACTGGCTTCCGTTTGTCCCGTGGCACCCCAGGGAATCAGGTGTCCCTTTAGCACTGACAACACTGTCTGTCAAGAAGGCTCTGTCCTGTCTCTGAAAGATGTGTTTTTTTAAATGATTTTTCTGGTCTTAAATTAGTTGGAGCAGCCCCAGATGCATACTGGCTGTTCCCCAACCTTTCCCCCAGGGCCCTGGCTGAAGTACCTGCTGGCAGACCCAAGTACCAGGTGGCACTTACTGTACACTTTCCCACGGGAAGCCAGGCTGTGCCTTTCACTCACTCACGGGCGTGTCTGGCTGAGGTGTGCTCTAGCTAGAGATGAAGGGATTTAGGGGAAGCATGGCGGACTAACAGACAAGCCTGAAATACAGCTGGTATCTTCAAGGGGCATAAGAGACATCTAGGCTTCCCTCTCTGGTCCAGTGAGGGACGGCATTGTGACAGAACCCTAGCTGTGTTTAAGGCTTCCTCAGAGACAAAAATATAATAGTTTTCTCCTGCCACCAACCACCGCCCATGTCACTGCCTGTGTTCACAGTGGGTTTGAAAAATGTCTGAAACTCAGCTATGAGGTTCTCACCCATTCCAACACCATACCAAAAACAACAGTTGGAGTCTTGTGCCCTCTCGTCCCCTTGGAACACTGCTTCCGGGAAGCTGCTTCACACCGTCCCGACACAGGAGAATGGCAGAAACCCGTGGCCCTTCGGTAGATCAGGATAGGTCATGGGTGGTCCCCCATTGCCCTCACTCACCAGAGTTCAGGCCCCAAACTGTCTCCCACTGAATCGCTCTCGTCCCAGCGAGCCCATAGCTTTAGATCTATGCCATAGTCCTTTGGTTGTCTGGCTCATAAATGTTAGAGGTTTGTTAGACTTAGCTGTGGGGGCGGGGCTTCAGTCATTAGAGACACTTGTGTTGTAGACATTTTCTAGAGGCATTTTTGAAGATTGGCTTCATCATGACTTCACTGGGTTGCTTTCCCGCCTCACCACTGTCCACAGACCTGGATCACTCACTTCATAATTATTCCTGGCAGGCAAACAATGTTGATTCACCGTCTTATCTGAGAAGTGTGTGTGTGTGTGTGTGTGTGTGTGTGTGTGTGTGTGTGTGTGTGAGATTTATGTGCAGGTACCTGCAGAAGCCAAAAGAGGACATCAGAGCCCTTAGAGCTGGAGTTACAGGTATTTGAAAGCCCCAGAATGGGTGCTGGGAACTGAACTCGGGTCCTCTGGAAGAACAGCAGGTGCTCTTAACCACCACAGCATCTCTCCAGCCCCTCAACTCATTTTCTATCTTGCCATTTGCACTCTCTTCCTAACAGAAAATATCTGTTTTCTTTTATCCACCTGGTTCTACATACTATACATACTGTGTTTGTTAGAAATAAGCAAGATGAAGGTACTTTTGCCCTTGTGTGCCAGGGACCTTTTAAGTAATTAGAAGTACCCTGTCAGGAAACCCAACACTGATTCGGATGTATCTGATAGAGCAGTGTAATAATACATGGAGTTCTTTTCTCTTCCAAATAAATGGAGTACTCCATATATCAATTCCCACTCTCCTGCAGTTTTCCTCCTGCCTCTGTTTTATAAGACCCTTTCTTTGCAGTAACAGTGCCAAAGCCTGGCTAGCTGCTATCCCTATGCTAGACTGCAAACCCTAGGCTAGCCTGCCACCTCAATGCAAGCCTACAAACCCTAGGCTAGCCTGCCACCTCTATGCAAGCCTGCAAACCCTAGGCTAGCCTGCCACCTCTGTGCAAGCCTGCAAACCCTAGGCTAGCCTGCCACCTCTGTGCAAGCCTGCAAACCCTAGGCTAGCCTGCCACCTCTGTGCAAGCCTGCAAACCCTAGGCTAGCCTGCCACCTCTGTGCAAGCCTGCAAACCCTAGGCTAGCCTGCCACCTCTGTGCAAGCCTGCAAACCCTAGGCTAGCCTGCCACCTCTGTGCAAGCCTGCAAACCCTAGGCTAGCCTGCCACCTCAGTGCAAGTCTGCAAACCCTAGGCTAGCCTGCCACCTCTATGCAAGCCTGCAAACCCTAGGCTAGCCTGCCACCTCTGTGCAAGCCTGCAAACCCTAGGCTAGCCTGCCACCTCTGTGCAAGCCTGCAAACCCTAGGCTAGCCTGCCACCTCTATGCAAGCCTGCAAACCCTGGGCCAACCACTTCTAGGTAAGGCTCTGCAACCAGCACAGCTTATTTATAGTGAGTGAGAGCTGAAAAGAATTTCATTATCTTGGGTTTAAACTGAACTTAGTTCCTTCTTGTTCACCCACATTCCAGATCAGATTTAAATCATTCCATCCTCTGCTGAACACTGAAGCTTTGTCCTTTTCAGAAGATAAACTAATGGCCAAGAGTCTTCATTTCATTGACCTGATTTTATCCATTCCAAGAACTGTACAAATATTTCCTTAGATGCTGTAAGAGGAGCTGCAGTGTCCAGATGCACTTGTTACTTAGCTGTTAGCCCTTTAGAGCACAGTTACCCAGAAAGCTTGAAGATGAAACATTCAGATGTCTACTGGGACTGAATGCTGATGGGCAGCCTTGGTTGAGGCTACTTTATCTTAAACTTGCTTATGCACGTAGTCCAAAGAATTGTTATCACAGTTACACTGTCAAGGCAAACAAAACAAAACAAAAAACTGACCCTAGGTTATAGTCCTTTATCACAAGGCCAACCTGTTTGCCCAGGGCTGGCAGGTATCCTGTGATATGGGACTTTCTTTTTCCTTCTTTTTTAGACAGGTTTACATCATGTAGCTCTGGCTGGCCTAGAACTTACTGGGTAGACCAGACTGGCCTTGAACTCACAGATAATCATCTGTCTCCTGAATGACGGGAGTAAAGGTGTGTGCCAGTATGTGCCCGGTGAGGTGGGACTTTCCATGCTAAAACTGAAGAAGTCTTAGACAAGTGGGATGGGTTGGCCACACTGTTTCTCCCCATCTTCCTCTGTCATAAAGTGAGGTTGTTGTTTGTTTTTTGTGCAAGTGAGTGAGTGATGAGTGCATTTGGAGTTGGTAGTTACTTTGCTGGTGGTTGACATTTTACTCGTAAATACTCATTCCCCTTCTCTGTGCCCTAGTAGATATTTCTCCTAGGAGCAGGCCAACCATGACAGGAAGCAGAGTGCCCAGTCTTTGAAGCATCTTACCTTGGCTTGAGCTAGGTAACCAACCTGAGCCTGTCACAGGAGTCACCTGTGCCCTATTCCTGAGACCCAGATTAGAGCTTCTTGTGACAATTCTGTTCCTTCAGGAGTTGCTGAAATACCTAAAAAGGCTCAACGTCCAGAATTTTCACAATCCCTCCATTTTATTTAAATAGAGGCTATGTCATTCCAGATAAAACAACCAATTCCAGCTTCCCAAACATCCTTCTCCCACTTGACCCCTCCGTCTCCTGGACATCCTGTTCATCAAACCTGAGCATTTTCTTCAGGGCTTTGCTGTGCCTTCAGAAAAAAAGCTATGTTCGAGTCATGGTACTTGGGAGGTAGAGGCAAGAGGGTCAGGAGTTCAAGGTCAGCCACTGCTGCATAGTGAGTTTGAGACCAAGCCAGCTAGCTACCTGAGACCCTGTCTCAAAAGAATCAAGAGATGTGTGTGTGTGCTACAGTGATGCCTTTACTCTGCCAACCCGATGCATATGGATGAGCAAGAGGGCCCACTATTGCTGTGGGTCCCGTTGCTAAGCTACTTTTCTCTTCCAGTCTTTCCCAGACCAGTTGCTAGCCTCCATCTTGGATTCCTTTACTTACATTACTTTCCTTAGGCTTCATTCACAAGTCCTGCCTGGGACCACGTCCGAGTTTCTGGTCCTTTTCAGTATGTATTTGCCTGAAAATGGCTTCAGTATCAAGAAGCAGAAACAGATCTGCTTTCTAGGAAGCCTGAAATTGCTAAATATAGTGGGCTTTCATCAGCATCTCATGTTTTATTGATCCCATGAATTTAGTAGTTACCAATTTTTATCTCACTCTGTTCTTTTCCACCTGCCTCTCAACACCCCTCTCCTAGCTACAGTGGATAGTGTACTTTATACAGCAAACAGTGTGTATGATTAAGACAGAAGTCAACTTTAATAATGTGTTCTATAGAGTAAAGTATGATTTCCAGATTTCCTGCCAAGATGTCATCAGTGATGATGAGTCTGAGCATGCTCCCTTTCAGCATCTATACTTGGTTTGAAGCCATAGTGAACAAGTGCCTGGTGTCTTCAGCACTGGAAATAGCTTTCCTGTACATAGAGCCTTGGGGGGAATGGCTTTGAAATTGGGATCCAACAGTGGTGTAGTAATTACTTAAGGGATGCATTCTCCTGGGCTTACAGGGACATCTGTCCCTCCACAAAATTCCAGTAAGTTCTACTCACACAGAAAGTTCACACTCACCTGTAATTGGATGAGGTATGCTCAGTGACCCGTTACTGCTAGAAGTCCTTTTTTGCCACTGAGCCTCTTTGGAGCTCCTAAGCTACTGGAGGTGGTGATTTGCCACGTCACAATAAGTCATGGAGATGTAAGGGAGTCAGGCTTGTGAAATGCTCTGTCTCCATGCAGGTGAAGGGTCTGGCTTAGTGTGTACTTAGTGTGCATCAGGCGAGGCTACTTAACTTCTTGGGGTAATCTAGAACATTTGGGGAACTTCTCCCAAGGTAAGTGGCTGATGGTGAACCATCTATCACTTCCCAGGAAGGAAGAGGTCCCATAACCATCTTGACTTCCTTGTGACAACATGAAAATGTCCTTCCAGCAAACCCCGAACTGTGTGTCTAGTTGAACCACACAAACCTGAAGTGTTTTCAGACTATATGAAATGACTCTTAAGTCTTTCATGTATGTATGTATGCATGTATGTATGTATGTATGTATGTATGTATGTGTACACATATATTTATAGTGTGTATGTATTTATGTACACATAGAGGTCAGAAGGCAACTTTCAGGAGTCCGTTCTCTTCTTCCATCATGTGGGTTCCAGGGATCGAACTCAGGTAGCCAGACTTGACAGCAAGCATCTCTACCTCTTGAGCCATCTTGCCAGCCCCAAATCTTTAGTTTTTCCAATTTGAAATTACCAGGCCATAACAGTGTGGGCTTTTCCTTCTTTGGTTTTGAATAAAGTAAAATATTTTTCTCTATGAATAAATAAACACGCATATTTGTCACCAGTAGGATCTGGTAATCTGTTCTTAGGGTCTATGCATTCCACCCACACTCACCTCCTTGTGCTCATAGTCTCAAGATGTTTTCTTTTCCTTGTTTTCACCCATGGATGCATCAACGGTCCCTGCCACCCTCAGACCTTCTCTACAGCTAATTCCTCTCTCCTCCTCTCCCTTTTACTGTCTTATCTCTGACTTCTCTAAGGGCATCAACTTAACTCTTCCAGTGTCTTTTTCATCGTCTTTAACCATATTCTTTTCCTTCCTTTTGAAACAAGGTTTTACTATGGAGCCCAGGCTGCCCTGGAATTCACTATGTAGTGTAAACTGGCCTTGAACTTGGAGCAGCCTCCCAGGCGCTGGACTTGAGCCATCAACTGCCCGCTCCCTCCCCCCCAAACTTCCCATCCCAGGGGCTTCAGAACAAAGAAGTCTTAAAAGTGTGTTCCACACAGCTGTTCCTTTGCACAGAATCAATTTATGCTGGTGTTTATAGATTTTAGGAGGATCATAAACTATCCAAATGAGTAATTTCAGTCTGGGGATAAAGGATTTGAGGGGGCAGGAGGGACCTCAGTGCCATGGCACACTGGATGAAGGTCCCTGTATGATCTGCAGGACTACTTGACCTCAGGTGAATGGGGCAGCATGAGCGCACCGAGGTCAGTGAGGACAGCAGCCAGTGAGACAGGCCGTGTAAACAGCACTCTTGCAGGAAACTGGCTTTGTCTTCCAGCATTGCGTTTCACCCATCCAGATTTGTCTTGTGCCTCCAGCCAGCATCCCGGCTAAGGCAATTGCTTTGCTGTGACCCCACAGGCCCTCGTGCCCCTGTTCCCAGTGCCATGGCTAGGCTTTGACTCTTTCTGTAATTCCCAAAGATGAACTTCACACTGTTTGTCTAGCATTTGCACCTGCCACATACTCTGCCCTTTGTCCACTGTGCCCTTTGGTTTTGTTTGTCAATGAGCCTCTGCGCCACCCCACCCCCCCAACCATTGCTTCCTAGCCAGTTTCTGGCCAGGGTGTATGCATGGTCTGCTGACAACAGCCTCCTGACTATACCCACTAGAATCCCCTGTCTGCAGGGGAAGAAAAGGAGTTAGATCACATGGAGTGGCACTTTCCCAGAAAGGACTTTGCACTCATGCCACACTGTGGTGGAAAGGGAAGCATGGGCCTTCAAGGTAGATGTGATGGTACCTGTGGACCCTGGAGGAAAGGCCATAATGTCAGCACCACAGAGCAGCTGAAAGAGTGGAGAGGGCACACAGGGGAGCAGAGCTCTCAGAAAGCTGTTGGGAGCTTGTCTGTGGGAATTACACAGAGATCAGGACTCCAGATCAACTTCAGGTGTGTGTGTTTGGGGGGGGGGGGTTGGAAGGTTACAGTGAGGCAAGACCAAAAGAAATGCTTTGGATTGATGGCTGCAGTAAGGTAGGAGAAAGGGGCAGGAATGAGCCACAGGAAGGCAGTGAGAATGCTGAGAGGAGAGTTTGGAGTATCATGGAAACTGGGAAGGATAGCTGTGAAGATAGTGTCAAAACCACAAAGAGCTAGAGAGGATGCAGCCTGAGCACACGCCGTGATCCTGGCCAGAATCAGGGATGTTGAGGATATGCTTTGATAGCAAGATTAAAGAAGAAACTGGAGATGCTGGTGAGCATCCAGACTCTGGGAAAGAAAGCAAGGGGTACCCAGGTGTTGGTAGTGCACGCCTTTAATCCCAGCACTCAGGAGGCAGAGGCAGGTGGATCTCTGTGAGTTTGAGGGCAGCCTGGTCTACAGAGCAAGTTCCAGGACAGGCTCCAAAGCCACAGAGAAACCCCGTCTCGGAAGAAAGAAAGAAAGAAAGAAAGAAAGAAAGAAAGAAAGAAAGAAAGAAAGAAGAAGAAAGAAAAAAGAAAGAAAGAAGAAAGAAAGAAAAGAAGAAAGAAAAGAAAGAAAGAAGAAAGAGAAAGAAAGAGAAGAAAGAGAAAGAAAGAAGAAAGAGAAAGAAAAAGAAGAAAGAGAAAGAAAAAGAAAAGAAAGAAAGAGAAGGAAGGAAGGAAGGGTAAGAAAGAAAGCAGGGGTATAGAGAGTGATAGAAAACCAAATTAAATTGGATGAAGGCTTTCTCCCAAGATTGAGGAGTGCAGAGGCACCCTGCAAAGGAGGAATTGTGAGACCAGAGATGAACTTTCCCTGGGGTTCCTATGAGGCTCACTTGGACCAGCTCCGGCCCTAGTGGCAGGGTGACTTTACCTTGCAATCTTTATTTGTGAGACAGAATATTTGTAGTTGTTTCATAGGATCAATGAGAGGAGAAAAAAAAAGAGAACAGCATATAAAGTAATTTTAGGATGTTTTCACCTGTAAGAGTTTAGTAACCACAGCTGCTGTTAAGTAGAGATCTTCATAGGCAAATTGTTACCCAGATCAGATGGCAAATGGTACCCAAGTTCATGTGAGTCTGCCTGAATTGTCAACAAAACCTGTGAGAGTAACTGGGTAGGGAAGAGGCCTATGTAATTTCTTTAAGAGGAAACATAAGTAGCAACTAACATTGTGTTAGCCTTGATAATGGTGAAACATCAAAGCAAGCAAACAAACAAACAAAAAACAAAACCCAAAGTGTTTTTTGATTCTCAGAGGAAAACATGTCATCAATAGGACATTAATTTGTTGTTTTTATATCTGCGGCACAGCAGCCAATCCTATCCCTATTGCTGCCTCAGCTGCTGACTGTGCAGCTCCCGCCTAGCTGAAACCGCAGCCTGGGTCAGCCATCACGTCCCTGCTGCCGCCTCAGCCACTTCCACATAGGGAGATGAATTTTGTTTTAACTGAGTCTCTGTCCTCTTATTTTACCAATAAAGACTCAGGAGCCAGATGCTGGGGTGAAAACATGCTAGCTCAGAGAGGCAGAGAAAGCAGCCAGCTGACCTTCCTTGGCCAATGCCCAAAAAGAGATTTTCTTCCCCTGTCCCAAACCAAACAGGGACAGCCAAACTCAAAAGTCCCTCCCTACTACTACTTGTGTGTCTCTCTATCCATCTTCCAGACTCCCTCTTACTCTCTATGTCTACTTCCTATGTCAACTTCTCTTTGTCAACTAGTTGCTTGCTCTTCCTCCTGATCTATGGTTGATTTTATTTAATCCTGTTTAAAATAAACAGAAAGCTCATGGATTAAGGGCATGAGGTAGGGTTGGGTCCACACCACAGCTAGAGGCAGGTTTTTCCAATAAATAACAAAATCTTAGGATTCACAGTGTATTCAAATATCCTGCAACACTGTATCAGTCAAGATGAGCTGCTTTGTGCCACAGTAACTTCTCAGTCTCAGAGTTCACATGGCACCTTTCCATAGATGTTTACTCCGTGTCAGCAGGAGGAGGGTTCTGCCAATTATAGTCCCACTGGGACCTCAGCTGATGGAGATGTCATCAGCATGTGATGGAAACAGGAATTTGGCACCCCACACACTGGCTCCCTAAGACTGTTTCCCAGAAGTTGGCAATTCTCTTTCCCTTTTCATTGACTATAGCAATGCCCTTTGCCATGCCTAACTTTAGAAGTGCAATTTACGTGTGCCCAGAATCGAGGCAAGAGGGCGGGCAAGATGACTCGGTTGGTCAAGGCTCTTGCCATCAAGCCTGATGACCTGAGTTTGATTGGGGACCCGCATGGTAAGAGAGAACTGATTGCCACCTTTATATGTGTGCTGTAGTGTGCTTGTTCTCACACACACCAAGTAAATAAATAACAAACTAATTAATTAAAGACCATTAGTAAAACAGAAGTGGGGAGAGTTAGGCCTAGACACCAGCACAGTCAGAACTTCCCCAGGTCTATTCCTCAGTCTGTTTCCACCCTGTTTATTGCCTTTCCTTAGTTCAGGCCTCATCTGCTCTCTCTAGGAGTGACACTGTAGCCTCACCCTTGTTGTCTCCCACAGCACAGTGCTGTCTCTCTAAAAGCACAAATATTACCAAAGTACAGCCTTGCTTCAGACAGCAGTGGGCTCTCACTGCCACTGGCTCTGCTGCTGCTGCTGCCTGCACACCTGTTTTCTGCACACCCAGAGCCTGCTACACTCTGCCAACACTGCCTGCTCTCTCCTGTGTGTTACACTCCCTCCCTCCTCCCTGGGATCTCTGTACAACTTTTGCACAGGCAGCCTCCTTATTTTGAGAACACAGACACCCTCCTGAAGGGACCTGCATGTCCCCCTTCCCACTCAGAGTGGGTGGTTCTTTTCTGGGTGGCCTCACCATGTCTAGAACTTCCCTGATAGCATTCATGTTTGCGTTAAACATTACTTACTAACCTTCACCTCAGTACATTGTGGGCTGACTCACCATTAAGGGGAGTGCTGATTCGGTGGTTTCATGCTGCCTCCTTCTCAGGAAGACCCTACAATGCAGGCCTTGTTACTCCTTGCCCCTCCCCTGTCCTCCAGTGCTCAGCAAACACAGCCCAACTAGGAATTATCCAGTCACGGGGCAGGATTGAGACTTAGCCCTGGTTCTCCAGCTCGCAAACCCTTGGTTTTTTTTTGTTTTTGTTTTTGTTTTTTTTTTCTCATATCTTCATGTATCTTCACTACCCAGTGCACAGCCCAGCACACAAACGGCTAACACGTGCTTAATGCTTGGATGGGTGGATTACAAATGACTATAGAATGGTGGTCCTTTATAAAGAGTCAGTTTAAACAAACGAACAACAAAACCAGAAGCCTAAGCTTGACAAAAAGTGGCAGATTGAATCCAGTTTATTTTCATGCCTTCTTCAGCTCTGCCCCACCACACACACACACAAATGAAGGTTTTAAAAGAGACAAATAGAACGCAAGGAATGGGTGGGGCAGTGGATCGGATGAGCAGAAAGCAGTGGCTAGTTGGAAATGGAAACTGACTTGAAAGGTCAAAGAAAGCTGACCCCTTTTCCTCCCAAGCCTGGGGGGGGGGCACACACTCCTACAAGAGCTGGGCTGATTAGAAGGCCCAGGTGTTGGAGGCACCCAGTACCTTTGAGCATGCAGACATGAGGTTTGGCAGGAAGCGCCACGGACTTCTCTGTTCTCACAGAGGGCAGGACTGCCCTGCTCTGCCCTACAGGAGACTAGCCGCTTGAGAGTGGGATGGGGTACCAGGTCTGGTGTCTGACTCTGACACAAGCAGGTTCTGGCGAGATGGGAGGACCCCACTTGGGGGAAACTGACCACCCCTGGAGAAAAGTCCTGGAGATGATGTTGTTTGGGGGTCATCTTGTGAGCTAGCAGGAGCCCCCAGCTTGGGAGGCTTGCCTTTACACAGATAGAACATGTCAGCTCTTTAGCACCCCATTTTTCAAGGAAGCACTAGGAAAGCCTTGAACGTGAGAGCTGGTAGGAAGCTGGCAGCAGAAAGGAAGGAACAGTGAGCACAAAGGCCCCATGGCAAGAATGACCACAACTAGATCATTGGAAGCCCAGGAACAAGCTTTGGGAGCAGAAGTAAGATTGTTAGAGGCACGGTAAACTTGGAGTTCTCTTCTAGAAAGAATAAAAAGACAAAGAGATGGAATGGGGAATGGAAGAGAAAATGTGACCATCTGTCCAAGAAATCCAACATTCAAATAACATGGCTTCCTAAAGAAAGACCTCGCGGGGAGGGACTGACAAAGCTCGGTGTCACAGCTGACACTCAACACCTGACCTGTTGACCTTTGTGTTTCATGTGTCAAGGGAGGTGGACTCTGCTTTAGTACAACTCTGTAGAGCACAGTTATCTGTATGGTTATGTGCTACTTTTCACACACTGTGGACAGAAGGTCAGGTGCCTCCCCTCCTAGGGGAGCTTCTAACAAGCGGCAGAGTTGTTGGCCATTGGAGCACATGTTTTCCTGTGTTTTGGGAGAGGACTGCCTTTCAACAGGGCTGGCCCATAGCCGTCAGCAACAGTGGCCCCTTTCTGCTCCAGGCATCATTTCCTTCTTTCCCGGGCTGTGCTTGGGGCTCACCCTGCTTAGGGGGCAGTGGCTGTTTCCCCACAGTCAGCTCAAGTGTGAGTCTTGCTTCCATAGGCTTCTGTGTTTATCTTTTTATCTTTAAAAAACAAGGGGTTGAGAGTTTAGCTAAAAGGTAGAGAGCTTGCCTAGCCCTGTGTTTGGTCCTCAGGTCAGAAAAACAAAACAGGGTCTCAATAAGCAGCCCACACAGGCCTGGAATTTGCACTCCTCCTGCCTCAGCCTCCCCTAGTGCTGAGAACACAGACATGCACCGCCACACCCAGTTCTCATCCTTCCTTCCTAGTCCTGGAGGGGTTAGTTTCCTATTTGGATATGTTAGTTGCTCAGCCATCCTTAAACAGTTGAACCATATTCTACTTCCAAGTTTTTTGTTTTGTTTTGTTTTTTGTTTTTGTTTTTTTGCTTTCCCAGTGCTACAATGAATCATTTTGCATTTACACATGCCAGTGTGAGATAAACTCCTAGAAGTAGACTTGTTGGGTTAAAGGGGACTTTGTAGAATAATTTGCCAATCGTTGCCTTAGAGCCTTTCCCACCAACACTACTTGAAAGGGCCACTTAGGCCCCAAATCCACAGCAATCAGAGCTCTGGCTCTTACGGATGTTTGCCAAGCTGGCGGGTGAGGCATATTTTCTCCTTCACTTGTATTTCTTTGAAAAGGGCAATTCTTTTTTTCAATGCATCTGAAAACTTCTTTTTGTGTCCTTTCCTGCTTTAGCCTCTGGTCACTGCTCTTATGGTCACTGACCTATTCTGATCATGTGAGAGAGCCCCAGATAGACCAGGGAAATTAGGCCTCTGTGATAGGAATTGCAAAGATTTGTTCTGGTTTGTCATTTGCCTTTTGATTTGGTGTTTGCATGGTATTTGCCATGCAGAATTTTGTAATGTATGCGTAGTCAAATTTTTCAATAACTTCTTTTGTGCCTTGTGGGATGACTGTTTTCCATAGAAAGGTAATCCTTTCTAAGAAAGAAAACCTTTGCTTCAGATAATTTAAAAATTCTGAAGTTTCTCCTAGCACATGTATGGCTTTATTTTTATTTTAAAATGCTTGACCCCTCTGGAATTTATGTTAGAGTGAGGTACAATGTCAGCTTACTTTCTAGATGGCTGCCATTCACCCAGCACCATTTATCAATCTATCTTTATCTCATTTATTCAGGATTTGTCTTTCTCTCACTAAATTTCCTATACTTAGGAATATCCAGTGACCCTGAACATGCACCATTTGCAGGTTCTAACTTAACAGCATGTTTTGCTGTGGGAAGTGGGGCAGTGCAAAGATATTTCTCATTTATACTTTTTTCTTAATTTCTTTGGTTGCTTGACATTTCTCCATAGGAGCATTTAAATGTTTTATTCCAAATACAGAAATCCCATTGTTTTGATTGTTTATAGATAATTTAGACATGCTTGTGTTCCAGATGTTTCCAGTATAGACTCATCTGCCCAAGTCTCCTGAGCCTTAGAGAGCATTAGGAAACTTCCTTCTTAATCTCCATCTCATGTGAACTCCCTGGGAGCAAGAGTAGAGTGAGATTCTGAATGTGGCTTCTCAATAATGATCTATATAATTACAGACAAAAACATACTTTTTATTAACTATTGTAAGAACATGTCTTTTGTCTAACATCATAACTTGTCATTCTTTTAGTTTTCAACATGTAGTACCAAGTGCTGATATCAACTGTCACCATTTAATTTTTGCAGTCATCTTTTAATGTTTTTGCCTTTATGTCTATTCTATGTTTTGCCTGCATGTGTGTCTGTGCATCATGTGTGTTCACTACCCAAAGAAGCCAGAAGAGAGCATCATATTACAGGGGACTAAAAATACACTGAACAGTGAGGCACCATGTGCATGCTAGGAATCGAACCTAGGTTATCTGGAAGGTAGAACAGCCAGTGCTTTTAGCTGCTGAACCATCTCTCTAGCCCCATCTCAAACTCATGTCTTAACTAAAACATCAGTCCATGTAGATAATCCAGCAGTTTCACATTTAGAGGTCCCAGTTGCCCCCTCTAGGAATAATGCCAGAGGGGATGGGACTTCCTGTCTCTTATCTTTCTTACCTCCAAAACCTGGCACAGAAGTGGCCTTGGTCTGGGAAGCAGCCAAAAGCAATAATGGATTAGAGTAAGAGTGGGCCTTGGCACTCTGTGTGTGTCCTCCAGACAGGAGGGAAGTCACTGGAGGTATGAGGACAAAGAGGTGTTCTGTGTCCTATGTGTCATCACGTGCTCTGTTTGCCAGTACAGGCAGGTTATTTTTTTTTCTTTTGTTTGTAATCCATAATGTCTCTATAAAAAGGATTGCCAAGGTAACGTGTTCCACCTGAAGTTTGTGCATACTGAATCCGGGCCCTTGTGCCTGATACCTGGGCAGCCTTGTTCCTGGAGCCGCAAGCTTCTGCCCAAGGTTAGGCCAGTCATCTGAGACTCATCACTCACAGGCCTAGTTCTTTAGGGGATGCCTTTGTCCAGTACAACCCTAGAGCCTATTAGCAACACCTCCCTTTGCTGCCACCCTTAGAGCATGGAGTCAAAATGGGAGAGGGGCACACATACAAGAGAGGAGACTGTGAGGCTCTGTAGTCAGACAAGATGTCTTATGGGATCAGATAGATATAACATATGAATACAATCCCAAGGGTTTGAAAGTTTTTGTTCTTTGAATTTAGTGGAGAAAATTTTGGATGTTTTCATTTTAAGTTACTTAATTGTCATTCACGGGACCAGGGGTCATTCCTCTCAGCATTCCTGCTTAATAGCTTGCCCATGGTGCCCAAGGGATCCACAGATGTGCCCACTCAAGCAGCGCTCCACCCGCCACCCGCCACCATCCCCCGCCCGGTTGCAGGGAGGGTCGGAAGATGATTTCCATCTTGCCTACTCTGGCTCCTCTTCATTTCAGGCAGAAGCAGAATTGTTTCTGGGTTGGAATTTTCTTGTGCTGAATCCAGCAAATCCAGAATAGAACATTTAGCAAGAATGGGGAGGGAATAATGAGCAGCAGCTGCTAAGCAAAGCGCTGCCTCCGGTGGGGGCCATGCTGTGTGGAGCCCACATGCGGTGGCCCTAGGAATGGGTGTCTGGGAAGCTGCTCAGAGATAACAGGCTGAGGTATTTGTTCCAAAGCTCAGGATGAAAGAGTCCTTCCTCATATGAGAACTGGAAGGATGTGCCTGCAGGGCCTCCTGTGTCCCAATGTAGCAGGGTGAGTCCCACGCTCTAAGACCTAATATTGATTTTCTGGTCAGGCTAGGGAAGAGGCACTCAGGAGGGGTGAGGCACTCATAGTCAGCCAGAGTCCTGGTTTCAGACCTGGGGAACTGGTGAGGGGGAGCTCTGGTCTGGTCAGAACCCTCGCAGGCAGGTGTGCTTGTACTCTCTCTCTCTCTCTCTCTCTCTCTCTCTCTCTCTCTCTCTCTCTCTCTCTCACCCCCACACACACAGATCAATTTTGCCACCTCAACAAAGCATTGCCCTTTGTGTCCTGAGCCAGCAATGATTAGCTTGGTGGTTTATTTTCACCTATTAAAACAAGAAAAATACTTCCCCAAAGCAGACACCTACCACCTTTCCAGAAGTGCCATCTTTCTCTTCATTGCTTTCTGGGGTCTCATTATCTTTGAAGAGAGAAACGATTTGATTTTATTAACACCCTGGCCTCATCTTAAAAATCACCAAATGCAAATATTGAAATAATTACCATGCCATTATATTTCTGCAGGGGAGAACAAAACAAAACTCAGTGTCATTCAAAGGACAGTTTCGGTTGTAGAAATGGCATTCTGTTGGCTGTGTGGGGAAAGCACCATAGAGAGGTCCCAGAAAACTCAAATCTCAGTTTGGAGACTCGTGATTTCAAAGTGCATTTTGACAGTTGATTAATGCTTTGTTGCTAATTTAACTTCTAGTTATGGGGTGGGGGATTTAGTGAGACTTAAGTATAAACCAACAAGAAAAGCCATGGCCTGAGTCATATGCCTACCCTGCCCCATCTATAAAACTGGACATTCTATCATTCATAATTGTTGGGGAGATTAAATGCTAAGTGTGACTTGCCCAGACCCTTACAAGATGCTCAGGAGTGTTCCTACTCCCTGAGAACCCCAAACTCCATCTTGAACTGATAACTTCTTGTCCACAAGGCTGTCCACCATCATGTCTTTGCCTTCTGTCTCCTGGACCCTACTGCCCACACCTTCCCTCAATGACAGCAGCTTCCTGGCACTCCTCACGGGCTGAACTCCAGTTCAGGCCCTGAAAGGGCAGGCATTGTGCCTCACTTTCTCCATGTGCTTTGTAGCACCCACTTTTGTTGAGTTTTATTAGGCAAATACAGTAATCCTGTCTTTGGCTTGGCCCCAGGTACTGTCTGCACACTCCTAGATAAGGATTCTCACTGTCAGTGACCTTTGGTCACAATATTTACCCCTCTGGGGGCAAATATTTTTTCCTGAGATGGAAAACTTGTTTTTCTTTCCCCAAGTGTGTACACAGAGCTGAGTAGAAGCCTGTTGCAATAGACATTCTTTCAGGAAACTAAGTGAACATTAGAGTTTGTATACCTTAACAGTCCTAAACAGCCACTGACTGGAACTCTGACTGGTGTCCTGGCTCCCAGCCAGTCAGGGATGGACACTAGCCTCCCTGGAGACTGAGATTGTCAGGAGGTGAATAAGAAAGTCATGTGTGAGCCAAGTGTGGAGGCATACGCCTCTATTTCCAGTACTTGGTAGACAGAGGCAGGCAGATCCCTGAGTTCAAGGCCCAATCTGGTCTACAGAGTGAGTTCCAGGACAGCCAGGGCTACACAGAGGAACCCTGTCTTGGAAAAAAGACAGAAAGAAAGAGATGGGGGAGGGGGTAGGGAGAGGAGGAAAGAGGGAAGGAGGAGAGAAAGGAAGGAAGAAAAGAAAGCCATGGGCTGGAGAGATGACTTAGTGGTTAAGAGTATTTGCTGCTCTTGCAGAGGACCTGTTAGGGTCCCGTCATTCATATGGTGTATGGTGGCTTACTCCAGCACAAGGGGATCCAATACCCTCTGAGGAAACTAGGCACGAATGGTACACAGACATACATGTAGGCCAAACACATGCATAAAATAAAAAAAATACATTTTAAACAAACAACAACAAAACAATAGATGCAACAGAGAGCTTTGTCTTGATTTCCTCTGCTTTTTTGAGTCACTGAAATGTCTCTTGGACTTGAGTTCTGTAGGAGAGGGAAGCATGTAGGCCAGAGGACAGAGTGACAGAGACATGTTTGTAGAGCTGAACAAAGTCAGGGCCTGTGGTTTCTGGAGATTTCCTGGGAGGTGCTGTGGCCACAAACACTTCCCCTCAGGACCTGCCAGAAGAGCTTCAGGGCTGGCATTATACAGTCTCAGTTCTGAAGAAATGTCCATCCATTTTGCATGCTGACCTTTCAAATCAACCTCAGGGGTGAATTCTAGATGAATTCCAGAGGCAGCTGTGGGCGTCTGGCAGAGGCTTGCAGACACTCGGTGTGGGGTGGCCTGCTTCCTACCCAAGGCCTTTGGGTTTCAGCTGGGAGTAATTTAAAGATGAGGTTTTTTTTCTTCTGATTAACATCACAATATTTAGCTATTCCTTGATGTGCTTTCTGGTGCACAGTGGGGGTATGCTTAATATACATTTAACTTGAGCAAATTCAACCTGATCAAGAAAGGCTTGGGGCTATAGCTCTGGGCTATATCCTGAGGTCCCAAGCTGCATCCCAGACACTGTGAAAACAAAGATAAGAACACACACACAGACAGACACAGACAGGTTCATTTCCAGTGACTCTTCTGCTGCCTTCATGAGGTACATGAGGCTGCACTGCATGTGAGTCCCCTCCCGTGTCTCCCCAGCGGGGAGAACATCTTGCTGCTCCCTCCAATTTAAAGATGTATTTCTGTGTTTTCTTTTTTTTTTTTTTTTTTTTTTTCATTTGTTGCACAACATGATCCCAACCTGAAACCACAAAGCCATCTGTGCATAGCTACGGATCCAGCCATCTGCCCAGCCCTGGGGAAGTGTCTGGGGCTTCACTTGGGTAGACAGTGTGAGTCTGGGTATGGCAACATGTGCCTATAACCCCAGCACTGGGGGAAAGGGGGATGGTGCTGAGGCAGAAGGATCAAGACCCTCCTAAAAGATAGTGTTCTTTCCTAAGAGATGCTGGGGATATGGCTGGGTTACAGTTGATAGTCTCGCCTTTAACTTGATCCCCACATAATTGCCTGCTCTGGGCTTAAATGCCTTCTTTTACAGGGTCCTCAGTAAGTTGATGTCTGTCGGGAGTAACTAACTGCTAGGACTGTCTGCCCCCATTCCTGAGATGGAGACAGCCTTTTAAAGTTGACACTAGAAAATTCACATGTTAGTAGTTGGCTTGTTTGTTTGAGTTTTTATTGTTGGTTGGTTGGTTTTTGTGAGGTGTTGTTGCTGCTGCAATGCCGGGGAGTATACCCAGAGCCTTGTACATGACAGGGAAGGCCTCTATACTGAATGACAAGTCAGCTTCACGTGCTGCTTTGATAGTTTTTGAGCTGGAGGCTGTTGACCACATAGGAAAGGCTCGTGTACACTGGTGTTTACCACTGCTATCCTTACAGGATTAGTGGAAACTCTGGAGAGAGAGAGTATTATTTCTCCTCCTAGTTACCATCCGCATAAGCACTGCACAGTGCCATGGCCTTGGTTGACCTCTCAGATCTACAGTTGGCATGAAGTCTGGCCATCCAAGCTTTTAACTGCTGGCCTCAAGGTCCCCATGGAAAAGCAGGCAGTCCATTTCTCAAAAGTGACATCAAAGCTAAATGAGATCATGCACAAAAATGACTTTGAAAACCTGTGAAGGCTGTAGAAAAACAAACACTTTTACTTAATGTGCTCTCTGTTCAAAGAGATAGGTAAATAAATTCAGGATTACAGAGCCACAAATAGCATCTCAAAGGCTCCAGCTTCCCTTGTTCAGGGGCTCACTTTGTTGAGGAAAATACTTAACGTGTATTAAGCCACTAAGGGAGAGGCCCCAAGGTTTTGGTCCAGTAACATTTCTTTGCCGTTGTAAAATTCTGGTGGCTTTTCCTTGGCATGAGTCTTATTCCTGCAGGTGAATGGAGCATGGTAAGCCTATTTCTCTTGTGAGAGAATGATCTTTATTCTTCCCTTGCCATGGAAGAGAAGGGAGACTCCTCAGTGGAGTTTCATGGGGCTGGAGAAATGGATCGGTGGTTAAGAGGACTGCCTGCCCTTCCAGAGGACCCAGGTTCCATTCTCAACGCCCACATGGGGACCCAATGCCCTCTTCCAGCCTCTGCAGGCACCGGGCACACATATGCACTTGATGCACAGACAGCATACAATACAAAAACACCCAGAGGCATAACATAAAGATGAAGGGGAAACAGTCAAACAGTGCTCAGGCTGCCCTCAAAGTTCAGGTGATGCCTTAACCTCAGTGCCCAAATAACTGACACCGTAGACGCCTGTATTGTACCTGGCTAAGAGTTTTCTTTGAGAAAATATTGTCTTCAATGAGGCCCCAACCCTACACAAAGAACTACAGGCAACCAAGGAATTCTGAGAGAGAGAAATAGTCTTCCTCAGGGAAATAGGACACCAATTGGTTATATCCAATACCAGTGGTCAGCCCTAAAAACATATATAATGTAAAATTACACAGACTTATATGTGTATAAACATATATGTGCATGTGACAACAATTAATGAAAAAAGAAGTCATGCATTTGAGAGGGTTTGAGGAGGGGTACATAGGAGAGTTTGAAGGGAAGAAGGGGAAAGAGAAATGATGTAACTTTATTACAATCTCAAAAGTAAAAGAGCAAAAAAATTAAAACCATATTAGCCAACATTAGGATTGTTTGTTCTTACTCAAATCATTCATATATTTTCAGAGTGAGTAGATATGAATTTTTCCATTAAATAATTTTATTCCTTATATATAAATAGGTGGGCACATACACACAATACTAAATGTATTTATTTCGAATTCTCTTGTTGAGTTTGAAGATAATAAACAGAAGAATTTATGGAACAAATTCTGCTAAACCAATTCAATATGACATATATACATATATATACACGCATTTATATATATACACACACATATATATGTATGTATATGCACACGCGTATGCGCGCGCACGCGCGCACACACACACACACAGAAATTTTATCTTCATCTGGGTCATTTTCTATTTGTATTTTAACCAAGCTTGGGGTCAGTGATCATTTCGGTTTTTTGAGACATGGTGCTCACTGTGTTTCCAGACTGGCCTCAAACTTAAGTAGTCCTCCAGCTCTAACTTTCCATAACACACACCAGAACCATAGCCTTAGGGGAAGTAAGTTTTCTGTGGCTGTTAGTCCCCACATCCAATTCCCTTCGTTCAGCTGTGGAGGCCAAAATGTTCTTAGACAACACTAAATTGTGCCATATGCAGTTTTAGTTGATGTCATTGTGACTTGGTCCTTTTTTTTTTTTTTTTCCAGTAATAAGGCATTGTGAGATGAACAGGGGACTAATATTTATCCACTGTTCATTTCTTAAAATTGCAATTAAGATTAGAAATCGAGACTAACATAGAGATTGAGGGTAGGAAATAGCCTAGAGTCGGAATAGTAGGGGTATTTGACATCATTAGTCACAAAGGAAACTACATCAAATGAGTATGTCACTTCACACCCACCAGGAAGGCACAGTCTTGTTTGCAGTACAGGAGATTGAACCCAAGACATTACACATGCTAGGCAAGTACACCATGCAGTTGTATACCCCCAGCCCCTTCATCCCATGTTTTATTTTGGGACAGGGTCTCACCAAACTGCTCTGGCTGATCTTGAACTTGGAACGTAGCCCAGATAGGACTTGAACTTTTGCTCTTTCTGCCTTAGCCTCCCCCGTAGCTGGAATTACTGCCATAAACCACTAGGCCTTGCTTACAATGTATTTGTAAAATTTATTTTATAATTATTATTATTGATGTGTGTGTGTGTGTGTGTGTGTGTGTGTGTGTGTGTGTGTGTGTGTGTGTGTGTGTACACGAGTGCAGTGCCCGCAGAGACCAGACTTGTCAGATCCCCCTGGCCACTTGATGTAGGGGCTGGGAAGCAAACTCAGGCCCTCTGAAAGAGCAGTGCATGCTCTTAAACATGGAGCCATCTCTCCAGCCCCTATAATACAAGTTTTTAATAGAATGTTGCAAGTGCTGATGAGGATGCAAAGAAATTGAAACCCTTGAATATGCTGGAAGGAGTAGAAAGTGATGTAGCCTCTGCGAAGACCAGTTTGGATGTTCCTCAGGAAGCTAGCAAAAAATCCACATCTAGGCACAGGCCTCAAAAAACCTAAAAGAGGCTTTCAAGCAGAAGCTTGCACACAAATTCTCATAGCAGTGCTATTCAGAATAGTCAAAAGGTAGAAGCCACCCAATACCTATGAAATGATGAATGTGCAAATCAATGTGGTATAGCCTAGCATCCCTCCTTGTATTTCTTTCTTTCCTTTCTTCCTTCCTGGACTGGGAGAGTCGCCAGGCAGATGCCCCCCCACCATACCTGACATGCGCTGCTCCTTTCTTGATGTAGCTTACTAAGAGTTCTTGCTTTGCCTCCAGGCAGTGATGGCACACGCCCGATCCCAGCACTCGGGAGGCAGGGGCAGGTGGATCTCTGTGAGTTTGAAGGCAGCCTGGTCTACAGATTAAGTGGACTAAGCAACCCTGAGTTTGGTTCCCAACACCCATGTCAATGTGTCATAACAATCTGTAACTTCAGCATCAAGGGTTTCCAATGCCTTCTTCTAACCTCCATAGGTACCCACACACACTGGCATATATTCTTTCTCTGTCACATATATGCACAAACAATAATTGATAACAATTTAAAGTGTCCTATCTGATAGACTCCTAAATGCTCAGGAGTAGCTGCTATTGGGTCATCTGGAAGAACTAGCAGGGATGATCTGGGATTAGGGGATTCAGGGAATGTATCCACAACTGTATATCAAATTCTAAATTGGTAGAAAGGTACAAGAGAGTCAAAGGGAATGACAACTACCACTGGAGCAGTTAGATTTACAACGGAGGGGTCCAGGTGATACAGGAAACTTGGTACACCATCTGCCCCGTGGCTGTGTATGTGCATGCGTGCGTACAGTGTGCTTGCCTCAGGGCATGTGGGCAGGAGGGGGCTCTCCTACTGGGCAGTTTTGTTAGGAAAGCCAGAGGTTGATCTGATAAGAGCAGGATGGCCTCTATTTGCCGTGGTCTAGTTTGTTTCTTAGTAACAAGCCTGTATTAACCACAGGCCAACACGCCACCGTGGACAGAGTGGCAAGTGGATTAGAAAAGGAGGAGACATTATTCCTGCTTTGTTAGAGATAAACATGACCATATGCTCCAGATCTTGAGAACAGCTTTACCAATATGCACGACCCCATGGAAAGTGCTGTAGTTCAGCTGCACACACTAAAGCTTTACCATGGGACCGGGGTAGATGTGCCATGTTTTCAGAGGGAAGAAGTCGGTGCAGAGGCAGAGATGTCTGTTAGCCCCAGGGTGATATATGTTTGATATGTTTTCAATCAATCTCCTCAAAGTTTCTCAGGAACTCAACAAGCTGATCATAAATTTATCTGGAAAATGAAATCATCTGCCAAAGAAATTTTGCAAAAGAATAGTGACAATGACCTAAACTTTTATCTCTCAAAATATCCTATAAGATGTATCGATTATAACAGCCATACTGGCAAATGAGTAGACAAATAGATGGATGAACCAAAATAGAGAATAGAGAAATTTGCCTGAGAACTTGGCATATATTAGAGATGATGGTTGGAATTTGTCTGGATGAATAGACTGCTTATTATTGTGCAAGGACGGTGAACTTATCTGTTAAGAAGAGATGAATTACATCTCCTTATCACTCAGAGAAATAAGTACATTTAAGGGGAATGCATTTTTTAAAGAAAACTATAGGGATAAAAGGAAATAAATGGTATAGTTATAAATTGGTATTGGAATCGCTATTCTTAAAATACCATGCGAAGTCAGAAGTGGTACAGGCCTGTATACAATTCCAGCACTCTGGAGATAGAAGCAGACAGACCCAAGAGTTCAAGGCCAGTCTTAACTACATAGCAAATTCAAGGCCAGCATGGGCTACACAGGACACTGTCTTAAAAACAAACTCAAACTAGAAGATGGAGGAGGAGCCAAAATATAAAGGTTTAATTTTTAAAATCTACAAAATTTAACCATAAAATATAAAAAGTATGTAAAATCAAAGTAAGCTTTTCTGAGCTTCGTGGTGCATACCTGTAGTCCTAGCACTTAAGAGACTGAGGCAGGAGGATTGCTAGTTCAAAATCAGTCTGGGCTTTATCTAGACCCTGTCTCAAAAGAAAGATAAATGTGAACTTAAAACATACACTATAATAAGGGAAAAATTCTAACATGCAAATGATAATGCTTAATAATATAGAGCTGGCATAAAAAATACAAATTAACAGGAAAAAGTAAAAATATAATAAAAACGATGAACAGAATTCACAGAAGAAAAATAAAACTAAATACTAGGAGGCATGGGTCAGGAAAATACAAGTTGAGATAAGAAATACTTGTACATTTACTGATTTGGAGCATGCATATGTGCCATGCACACTTGTGGCTGTCAGAGGACAAGTGGCAGCAGCCATGGTGGCCCTGTGGATTGGACTGAAGTCATCAGGCTTGGCAACAAATGGCTTTCCTATCCTCCAAGCCAACTCACCAGCCCAAGATCAACTTTAAACATGTTGAAATGAGGTGTCCATTAAGGTGCCAGAATGTAAATAATAGTAATAATAATGGTAATAATAATAATAATTATACCAATTACTGATGAGGGTGAAGATGCCAAACAAGAGCTTTCATGTATTATTGGTGGTGTTTAAATTATAAATTGATCCCTCTTCTTTGGAAGGTATTTTGGTGTTATCTATAGAATTGACAATGCACATATATATCCTCTAAGGTTCCCCTTGCACTTCTCACCTGCTGGGCAGTCAGGCTTCCAAGAGTATGAACGAGAAACCTGCCAGGTCTCTTTCTTTTCTTTTCTTTTCTTTTCTTTTCTTTTCTTTTCTTTTTTCTTTCTTTTTTTTTTTTTGTTTTTTGTTTTTTGTTTTGTTTGTTTTTTTTTGTTTTGTTTTGCTTTGTTTTTTTTGTTTTGTTTTGTTTGTTTTTGTTGGCTTTTTGAGACAGGGTTTGTCTGTGTAGCTTTGGAGACTGTCCTGGACTCACTCTATAGACCAGGCTGGCCTCGAACTCACAGAGATCCACCTGCCTCTGCCTCCAGAATGCTGGGATTAAAAGCATGCACCACCACTGCCTGGCTTCTGCCAGGTCTCTTAAAGACAGGTGGCACAGGACTGTCCTTCCACTACACTTTGCCACCCCACCCATCCCAGACTGGCTTTGATCCTCTGATGAGATGGCCTTTGGACACAAGAATGACAAGTGAGTTAATGGCTACTATATTTTCAGAAAAACTGTCAAATGGGTTGTTAAAATAAGTATGTCCTTCCACAGACCACACCAGTGGCATCTTCAGGGTTTGCATGTGTCGTTTAGATGAACTCAGAATATTTCATTCTTTGGGTCTGTATTTCTTCCATGACCTGGACCATTCTGAATACTGTTTTGATATTTTTTTCCTTGTGATTTTTGAATAAGTTATAAAAATATTTTTTAAAATAGAATTAGAAACCCACCACACTGAACTTAATCACAGCGTTGTGAGTCCTGCTGTGTGTTATTGGGAAGTTAATTAAAAACAGTGTTTTATCAGTAGGTGGTACTGTCATACAATTAAAAATTGTGAGACTTCCACTGCGCACAGTTGACCCCACACTGTGATTCTAAGGCAGTTGCCCCCCTCCCCACCTCCCCGGAGTGAAAATGTCACCAAATGCCAGTCAGATGAGACTAGACTCATTTTCATGATACATACTCTCTTTTAAAGACACTTTTTAAAAAGATACTTTTTAAACCTAGAGTTTGCTAAGTGGGTGTGTTTTCTGTCATCTCAGCAGATTCTCTTATTGCTTAATGTGGGTCCCTGGCCATAGGCTCTGAGGTAAATGTGAAAAGAGGTGTGTCTGAAAAGAACCCCCCTAGTAATGGAGCTGCCTGGGTTCCGGGTCCAGAGCAGTGCACAGAGATGAGACAGTTGTCCCAGCAAACAGCTGGATTGGGAGCAAATCCTAAAGACAAGGCCCATTTGGCCAGCAAGGGACCAGGGTGGCAAACGGGCATCCGGAATAGACACAGTGTTCCCCAGGAGTATTCATTGAGGTGAAGTTGAGCCTAAGAACTGGAGCTTAGGGAGAGAACTAGGGAGTGCCAGGGTGTTCCGCCCCACCCCCCACCCCCCACCCCCAGTCAGTCCTAGCATTGGAGGACTGCAGCAAGATTTGTGTGTTGGGATTCTCCCACCATTGGCAAGGTGGACAGTTGAGCAATGGGGTGGGTGGGGGAGCAAGGCTAGAGGCTAGGAGGCCACAGTGAGGCTATTGCCAAGATTCACAGGAGGTGATATATCATGGGGTGGACAGTGTGGCATCATGATATGCAAAATCTGCAAATAGCCAAAAGGATATTTGGCTGTATTTTTGACTCATTTTCTGAGATTAAATCATGTTCTAAACAAAATTTAAAAGTTACATATGGAATATACCTGTTCTGCCTTTGGTTTTTGTTTGTTTGTTTTGTTTTGTTTGTTTTTGAGACAGGGTTTTTCTGTGTAGCCCTGGCTGTCCTGGAACTAGGCTCAAAACTCAGAGATCCACCTGTCTCCTGTTCTAATATTTTTAACCTCACTTTGTTTATCCCTTTTAATTCATACTGTAAGGGAAACGGTCCTCCAATTTTACTCTGGAGTTTGGTTTCTTCTTCCACCCTCTTCCCTCTACACAGCCCAGTAGCTGTCTGGTAGCTTTTGTAAACTATGTAGCTGAGTCTGACATTGGATTATTTTTATAAGGCTGCCTTGTGTTACTATCCTAACCACTCAGCTCTTGTAAGTACCTTCTCCTGCTTCCCAAATGCAGTCTTTTCTGCAGGGATATTTGCACCTGCTGGCAAGTGGCTCCATGGCTCTTAAACACCCTTCTCTCTCCTCTCCAGCCCCAAAGAATCGGCTTGTCTGGGAACTGGTTTACAAAGGAGCTGATCTTATTAGATTTATGTATATTTAAAGGTACACATACAAAAAGAAGAACTAGAAACGGAGCTTCCAGAACCATCTGGTTCTGAGGGAAATGACAGCTATACATGAATGAGCAAATAGGTTAAGATAAATCATTAATAAAACACCACTGGAACAATACAGAGCTGAGAGATTGGTGTCACCACCACGTTACATTATGAGATTCTAGTTCATGTAGAACACACATTGTGGCCAGCCACTGAGCTCCGATTAAAAAGCTGTGAGTTAAACCAATAGCATTTTCAGTAAATAGGATCATTGTGTACCGTGGCTGTGAACCATCCTCAGTTCTTAATTGGAGCACCCTCTTTCCCAGGAATTAATGGACTTTCAGTTCTTATATTTCCCTCCAACGCCACCGTCATCTTCATAAAGAACAGTGGTAAGGGAGGTGTCATGCTGTCCTAGGTGAAGAAGCCTTTGTCCTTCAACAGAAATACTGCTCGCCCTTCTAGCACCTTCTCTGGGGCATACAGTAGTGCTTCTCCCGTACCAGAAAGCACCTAGAGGCTCTGAGGAAAGCCTGCAGTCCTTCATGGTGTAGCTGAGAGCAGTGTTTTTACTAACGCAGTAACCACAGAAGCTGTGGTGGAAGTGAGCATTTACTGAGCTCAGGTGTCATGCAAGCCACATTGTATGCATTGGCTCATTTGGTAATAACGAGGCCAACACCGTCATGTGGGATGTATTCAAAGGGCATTATTTGCTTCCTTTCCCCCTGTATTATAGAAATAACCTGTGTTGAATTACTTGAGCCCTAAATTTGAAGTCATGGTTGGTTTCTGAAGCTAATCTAGTGTAGGAGGCCTTAGTGAATGCAGAAGAGGAACACATGGCGGCCTGGCTATGAGGCAGTAAAAATGTTCAGCTCAGTGGTATAGTGTTCACTCGGCATGCATGATGCCTGGATCTCATCCCCTGCATTGACAAAAGCTAGAGATGAAACAGATTTCAACCATATTGTCCTGGAGCTCTCTCTGTAGACCAGGCTGGCCTCGAACTCACAGAGATCCTCCTGCCTCTGCCTCCCGAGTGCTGGGATTAAAGGCATGTGCCACCATGTCCATTGAAACAAGTTTTTTTTTGTTGTTTTTTTTGGTTTTGGTTTTTTTTTTTTTTACAAACTAGCTAATAAAAAAGCCATTTGGTTTCTGTCTAGTGTGCAAAATGTGTCAGGAAAAGCTTTAAAAATGAGGGTCCCTTTGTTAAGGAACATGGAGGAGGTTGACTGCTCCTATTTTTCTTCTTCTCCTTTCTCAGATACATTCCACCACTGATCTGGGGCAAGAGTGGACATATCCAGACAGCCTTGTATGGGAAGATGGGAAGGGTGAGGTCCCCACACCCTTACGGGCACCGCAAGTTTATCACCATGGCAGACGGAGCCACCTCCACATTTGATCTCTTCGAGCCCTTGGCTGAGCACTGTATTGGAGGTGAGCTAGTTCCTTCATAGTGTTGGGCACCTAGAAACAGGGAACACCCTTCAGTAGCAAGCAGTATATAAATGCCTGAGCCACCCATTGTCCCATTGCATGGGGAGGTGGTAAGCATGTCATCACTCCATGACCTGCAGTTTAACATGTGCTTGCTAGTTCATATGTAGCAGAGATCAGTACAGAATGTGACCCACATGTGAAGTACAGAAGCCTATTCCTTACTCTTTATTTATTATTATTTTATTGCATTGATGATTTGCTTGTACATACATCTGTATGAAGGTGTCAGATCCCCTGGAATTGGAGTTACAGACAGTTGTGAGCTGCATGTGAGTGCTGGGAATTGAACCCAGGTCCTCTGGAAGATCAGCCAGTGCTCTTAACTGATGAGCCATCTCTCCGGCCCTTGCCATTTTTAAAACTGAAAGTTATTTCTTTTGGTTTTGGTTTTTGAGACAGGGTCACATTATGTAGCCTTACACTCACGATCCTTTTACCTGAGCCGCCCTGGAGGGAGGGAGAATTACCCATAATCTCTCATAATCCTGCCACCCCTAACACTGTTAATGTCAGTGTTCACATATTAAGCAGATATGTAAGGACCTCTTTCTCTACCCTGTAGATGACATCACCATGGTCATCTGTCCTGGAATTGCCAATCACAGCGAGAAACAGTATATCCGAACCTTCGTTGACTATGCCCAGAAAAATGGCTACCGGTGCGCAGTGCTAAACCATCTGGGAGCCCTGCCCAACATTGAGCTGACCTCCCCACGAATGTTCACCTATGGTAAGCATGGGGTGTGGCCAAGTGGAGCCCCTCTCCTCCACCTTTTCTGTTCTTCTGAAAGTGCACAGCTCCTTCCACCTTCTGCCTTGTGTTGTAAGTGTAGAAGTTGTGAACATGAGAGATGATGAGGTACACTTGTTACAGCAGCCCACTTGTGCTAGCATTGTGATGCTGTGCCTTGAACAGCTTTGTAGGTGGGCAGCCACCTACAGTACCCGGAGGTTTATAAGGGAAGGTCCTGCCCAGGCCTTGATTGGTCTGAGAACGGTGCTGGGAACCAGGGAGATCATGTTCATGGCTGGACTTAACACCATTCACTATGCCATCCTGACATCTGTTTTTCCAGATTCTACCAGGCAGGCAAAGAGGTAGTAAAGTATATTAGTGTTGACCGAAAGCAATCTGCACACCAGCAGATTGCTGGATTCTCGGGTTCCTTGAGGACAGGAATAAGCTGTCGGCTTCACACAAATGTGTGTGTGTGTGTGTGTGTGTGTGTGTGTGTGTGTGTGAGAGAGAGAGAGAGAGAGAGAGAGAGAGAGAGAGAGAGAGAGAGAGAGAGAGGGAGAGTGGAGAGAGAAGGCTCTCCTGGACACACTTTGTAGACCAGGCTGGGCCTCTAACTCACAGAGATCTGCTTGCCTCTGCCACTCAAGTAATGGGACTAAAGGTGTGCACTACCACACCCAGCTGCACAAATGGTTCTTAACTTTACTAGAAATCTCTTTACCCCAAGTTCTCCCTTCTGAGCTGTTTCTTCTTTTTGTTTGTTTTTAAAACAAGGTCTTACTTGGTAGCACAGGCTGCTCTAGAATGTAAGCTATCATCCAGGCTGGTTTTGAACTTGCAGTGATCCTCTTGCCTCTGCTTCATAAATGCTGGGATTACAGGCATGCACCACCATGCCCAGCCCTGAACTGTTCACTTTTGATTCCCGTTGGCTTTCTCCTCAGATTATATAGCACACATAAATGGTAAGCACATGAAAAGTGCATCTATGTGTTCACATTGGAGTGGTTGTGAGTGAACAAATTATAACATGTTTAATGAGAAAGAACTGAACTTGATATCTATAATCTTGCCATAATGGCAGTTTCTAATTCTTTGCTCTCCCTTCTGTCTTTATCCACATTTACATAGTTTTTATTTAGTTGCAGACACAGTTTGCATACTAATAGTAACTTAAAGTAACTTTATTGTCACTTTAAAGCTATGTAGCCATTATATTGAATTTTTTAAGAGCTTTATTTCTGTTTAGTTATAGTCACAGGGTATAGAGGTTTTCAGTATTTTAAATAATGTTGCTGTGAATATCATGTTTATAGTTTTGGGTTCTTTACCCTGCTCTTTAGTACCCAGAGACTGAACCCACAATCTTCTGCAGGTTACACAAGCAGCCTGTCACTGAGCTATAACTATAGCTCTTTTGTGTTTTTATTTTGAGACAGGGCCTCACTAAGTTGCCCAGGCTGGCTCTGAACTTTATCTGTAGCCAAGTGGGTCTTGAGCATGTGATCTGCCTTTCTCAGCCTCCTAAGCAGCTGAAACAACCAACCTGGCCTTTTCGTCCCATTAATGGCATCTTAGAAGTAGATTTCTGATAGAATTATGCAGCTGATATTTTTCCTACATATTTGTGCATATTGTCGTGTCTTCTATGGGGTTATGTACACTGCCATTGCTAACAGGTCCACTCTCCAGTGTGTAAAGGAAGGATAAACTGGATTTATCAATGTATGTGTGCTTTGTGGCAGGCATAGGACTGCATTGAAAATGGCCCCGAGTCCATTTCCACCCTTGCTCTCACCCCCATAACTCAGACACCCGTTTTACAGGTGGCTTCTGATCAACACTCTGGTCAGTGGTTTGAGATAGCAGTGGAAATCCACATTTACACTTAACCCAGGTGCATGGGGAATGTGATGTATGGAGGAGGAATTGGCTCTGAAAAGACAAGCAAGGCAACTTTGAACACAGATGAAAACAATGGGGGGTGATTATAAAATCCTGGATTAGACAGAAAGCCTTCTGGATAAGTAGAAGATAATGACACATGGCTTGGCTGCAAGGCTCAGCAGAGACTTAGAGACACCATCTAACAGCAAGTGTACCAACACAAATTAGAAATGCCAGTGAGAGGCCTGGGAGTGTAGCTCAGTCGGTATAGAGCTCACCTAGCATGCGAGTTCAATCCTCCAAGTTCAACCTGCAACACTGCATAGCCGAGGTGTAGCCCGTGAATATCTGGAGACAGAGGCAGGAGATCAGAAGTTCAAGGTCATCCTTGACTGTATAGAAGTTGAGACCCTGTCAAAAAGAAGAAGGAAGAGTTGAAGCCACTGCCACTGCCACCACTGAAGACACCTACACCTAGTATATGTGCTGGTCTCAAGCAGCTAGAGTCCCCTAAATGTCCAGCACAGCAAACCCAGAGACAAACAACTGCAGGCAAAAAAAAAAAAAAAAAAAAAAAAACAAAAACAAAAAACTAAACTAAAGCACGCAGAAGAACCATTTACTCAGGGGCATCAAGCCCATGAGTAGAAGAGCTGAGACAGGAGCCTAGATCCAGCTCTTGCAGCCTTCAGAGTCATCTCACAGCTGGTAGAGCATCCGAGTCCCAAGAGCCAGGCACCTCATCCCTAGAGTGTGCTGGGTAGCAGATAAGGGAGATGGACAGATGGACGACATTTCAGACTAGAGATAAGCCAAGAAGAAACAGGGCGAGTTCCAGGGCAGGGTGTGTGCTCTCAAAGAAGACCCCAGGCAGAAGACTGGGACCCTGGGTCAGATACTCCAGTCCAACCACAGCTGACGGGGTGGCCTCACCAAACCTCAGTCCCAGGTTCTTGCAGAACATTGTTTTTGAGATTCTAGTCCAGAAAGACAGATGTGACTTTTGTGCCTGGGCTGTTCTTTGCTCTGTGTCAGGTACGTCATTTAGCTGTTGCCCTGCATCTTATAATAGGGTGGAGGTCAAACAAACATGGCTTTCAAGAAGAATAAAAATCTAGAATTTCAGATACTGAAATCTAAAGTATCTGTGGTGGCTTGCAAGATGCTGGAGAGACACAGTATTTTCTCAACAGCTGTTTTTAGCTAGAATTAATTGATTTTTGATAAGTGAACCCTTGGACCAGTGAGCAAGGAGTATTCTTTTAATAAAAGTGGTCTGATATATTACAGCAAAGCCTAGGTTTGTTACTTTTGACAGGGAAACTGAGACAGCTTAACAATTAATATGTTAGAAGTGGCAAAAAAAAAACCCTTCATTACAACTAATTAAGTTATAAATCATACATATTACTTTCATACCTCAGCACAAATATCTGTAGAATTTTTATAGAATTTTATGTAGAATTTTGTATCTATAGCAAGCCCTGATTGGTTTTAAGTCATCATTGCGCTTGACTTAGCCTGGTATTTGACGTCACTAACCCTGACTCACCACTTCTTCAGGGTGTACTTTTGTCACCCACTCTTTTCCTCCTTTCAGCTGAACTTTTTGAAGTATTTGATCAAATTCAGTGTTGAATTTCTCTTTGAGACATGATAGACTAATTGATACATATCCCCAAAGCCTAACAGTTCAAAAGCAGAGATGTGTATCTGCTCACCCTGCATGTTCACGGCATAGCCTGGGGCCCTGGGTCGCCATCATTACTGTCTATGTAAAGAGGCCACCAACTGGATCATGGCCAGCCTCACAGGGGATAGCGAGAGCCTGGCTCCAGAAGCTTTAATCTAGAAATGATAAAGGTCACCCCTGGCCACAATTTGTTGGACCAGGTACAGAGCACTATTACCAAGCTTAACTTCAGTGGAGTGAAGGAATGGAAACTAGATAACCACCCAACTCTCAGCACAGCCTATCACATTTTTTAAATGAGAATTATAATTTATAAATTAGCTTAGAAGACTTTGTATTGACATTTCAAAGTTTCCTCTTCCAGGAGCACAGTGTTTATTAATCTCCATAGAGAACTTCTAGTCCCCTGTAGAGGCCAATAGTCCTACAACTGATAAATCTGTAGAAATCCCCCTGGGAAATTTTCAAAGACACCAGAGCTGGGGCCCCAGCTTCTCAGAGTCTGTGGTACAGCCAAGGTTTTCAGAGCTGCAAACCCGAGTCTCACCTCCTAGTGCCTTTTCATTTGTTGTTGTTGTTACTGTGTTGTGTTGTGTTGTGTTATGTTGTGTTGTGTTGTGTTGTGTTAGATCTTGTTTTGATTTTCATTGGAGAAAATTTCAGAACAGGGAGAGAGGAGAAGAGTAGAGTGGAGTCAGGGTAAACCCAGTGTATCAGCACCTGCTTCAAGTCTCGCGCAGCTGGTAGCCAGTCTTAACCAGTCTTGTTCCTTCTGTAAACCACCCTTCCCACATTCCTCTCTCAGAGGTTATTTGGAAACAAGCCCCAGTCAGCTGGCCTTTTCATCTGTTACCCCTTCAGTGTGTTGTGCTATGAAATGCTATAAACTGTTTGACTACAACAATGCCACAGTCTGGTGGCTTATCCAGCAGAAACTTATTTTCTCACATTTACAGAACCAAGAGTCTGTATCTGTGACCTCTCTCTGTGGCTTGTAGATGGCCCCGTCTTGCTGTGAGTCTTTGTGGTCTTCTAGGTGTGCTTCTATCGGGTACTTCTCTGTGTCCTAACATCTCAAAGGGCGTCATCTGTACATTTTAGAGCCTGCCTTAACCACCTCATTTTAACACAATTACACCTTTGAATACAGTGGCACGCTGAGGTACCAGAGGTTAGAGCTTCAGTATATGGATCTGGGGAGACACAATTGATCTCATGGCCTAAACACAAGCACAACGTATCACCTCAGTTAAAACGCACCACTTGAGTTCACACAGAGCAGTCCCATCCCCTATTAATGCAGGTTGTTCGGTTTAGAACCCGTGTCAAGTCCATAGGTTGCAATTGGCTGATGTGTTTCTTACACCTTTTGAATTACCTTCCCTCACTTACCAGATTCCTAAGCAAGCCCTTGTCATAAAAGTGACTTGATGTGATATTAGGGTGGGAAGCTCTCTGCATCCCCGGGATATGTCACAAGCCCATGAGTCAGACTTCCTGGTCCCATCCTGAGTATACATTAGCACCATGCACTGACCCCAGAAGTCTTTGGATATCAGAGGGACTCTGGCCTGTTCAATTCCGGGATTCCCAGGTTCTCTGGAAATCCCTTCCATGGCCCTCACTTAGCTTCTCCTGTCGTTTGAGTCTCTACCAAGATGTCACTTTCATGAGAACCCTAATGTGACCGCATCCACACCACCCAGTCTTGTACCCAGTGCCCCCAAGCATTCTCCAGGAGACTTAAGATTTCAAGTGACTAATTGGTTTTCGTGTGTGTGTGTGTGTGTGTGTGTGTGTGTGTGTGTGTGTGTGTGTGTGTGTGTGTGTGCGCGCGCGCGCACGTATACGTATATGTATATGTATATGTATATGTATATGTATATGTATATGTATATGTATATGTATATGTAGTTTTCTGAGACAGGGTTTCTCTGTGTATCTTTGGCTGTCCAGGCGCTAGCATTGAATTCAGAGATCCGCCTGCCTCTGCCTCCCAAGTGCTAGGATTAAAGGCGTACACCACCACCCCTGGCTGGTTTTTGTAATTTTTAAAATGGACTCATCAGCATTAGCTCTTGTCTGTCTATCCCAGAAGTCCACACTTCCAGTGTCCAGAGTCTTGCTTGGACACTCTCAGTCAGACACTAAACGCTGGCTCAGGCAGGTGTACCTGGTAGCTGTGTGAACTCTCCCTGGTGTAAAGCTCACCGCTCTAGAACTGGGGCCTGGCTTTCCCCTCATTGTGAAAACCCTTTTGTCTTTTTCAAGACTGAGGAGAAAACAGAAGAGAGCATTGACAGGAGCCCTGTACTCTGCCCGTTCTACAGTGCTCAGGGAAAAGCACACACAGCACCCCCCACCCTGTTTTTCAGTTCGAAGCTCATTTCCAAAGCACAGAAGCACTAACCCCTTGTCTGCAGCCATCATTAAGGAGGAATTTCCTGAGTGGGTGATTACACGTTCTTAGGTTCTTTGGTGCTGCCTGGGAAAGCTAATTCATTAAGGAAAGCCTTGCATAGTCACTTCCATTGATCTCACACTAATGAGGGGCAGACTGCTGAACTCTGCGTATTTCTTCATTTGATTCTTACGGCGTTGGAGATCACTATTAATTAGTGTCCCCACTTTACAGGCTCAGAAAGGTTAAGTGCCTTGCCTTGGATCATGTGACCAGAGGAGCAGAACCAGCATTCAAAGTGTATGATTCTTAACCCCAACTTAACCCCACTTCAGTTGTATTACTCATTTCTTATTCAGGGTACTATTCATTATAGTGTGTGTGTGTGTGTGTGTGTGTGTGTGTGTGTGTGTGTGTGTGTGTGTGTGTTCAGAACAGTAAAGTATAGAGAAGCAAGGGTATTTGAACATTTAAGTTATCTCACTTTGGTGTTGGTGGGCATTTTTATTAGTAACTATAACTTTCGTGGCATTTGCAGAGTGCTGCAAATTATCCTGAGTACTTTTTATGTCCTGTTAAGTCAGTATTCCTCTGTGACAGGTACGGAAACTGAGGCCAAGCAAGGTTGAATAACTAGCTGTAGATCACAAAGCTGATGAGTAGGTGACTCAGGTTTCAAACCAAGGCAATCTAGCCATCTGTCGGAGTCCCATGTGTGAGTGACCATGAAGTAGACACGGCTGTCAGTCAGGTGCATCTTGGACAGAAGATCAAAGGGCATCCGAGAGCTTGTCAGGCCCAGAAGTGAGTCTGGTGGTTTGGAGTCTGGTCTTGTGTTTGCCCAGCACTCAGGAGACAGAGACAGGAGGATCTCTATGAGTTTGAGGTCAGCCTGGTGTACAGAGAGAGTACCAGGACAGCCAGAGCTACTCAAAGAAACCCCATCTTGAAAACAATCAAACAAACAAACAAACAAAAAAGAGTCAGGTCGTCTTATAATGGCAGTGGCCACCAAGGGAAGGAAGCAGACAAGGGGACAGGGGAGGGGGACAGGAGAGGGGGAAGGAAGAGGACCAGGGGAGGGGGACAGGAGACAGGGAAGGAGGGTGGGAGTGAAGGCAGTGACATGGCCGAAGCTCAAGCATCTTAGGGGACAGTTGCTGAGGAGCGGGGCCATGTGTTCCAGGACAGGTGGCAAAGCACTGTGAGGTTCTGGTAAGATCCCCGTGCATGAGATCCCTGTGTGTGAGATCCCGGTGCGTGAGATCCCTGTGTGTAAGATCCCCATGTGTGAGATCCCTGTGTGTAAGATCCCCATGCGTGAGATCCCGTGTCAGATCCTGGTGTGTAAGCCTGCAGCCATAAGACATCATTTCCAAAACAGACAGAGCTGGAAGTACTCAATCTATTTCTGAGATAAGGACAAGGCAATCTAACTAACTTCCTTTCTGCAGCTGTTTTCCTCCTGGGTGACTCATCTTGGGTAGCTTCTCCTTGGCTTTAAGAAATGGCTCATACCTTTACTGTGAAGGTGACAGGAGTTGCTGGGCCCCTGCTGTCAGCGAGCCATGTTAAACTTAGTGGGGCAAACACTCAGGTGCTCGTTTCCACCCACAGGACTGGTGCCGGCCAGTGTGTGTGCCCTGTGTGTGTGCTTTTGGTTGAGCATGATTCAAACTTTGTTCTTCTTACTCACTTCACATCCTGTGACACACCTACCAAATGCCAGGCCCATGCCTGGCACAGAGCATGCAGAATGACTCAGCTGCTGCGTGCACAGGAACACCATGTCTCCGGCTTTGTATATTTTGGCCTGCTTAGTCATGTTCATGTCATTTGGGGCTATGACTTTTGGGTTTTGGTTTGTTTCTTGAGATAGAGTTTCATATAGTCCTGGCAGGCCTGAAACTCACTGGGCTGCCAAGGATGACCTTGAACTACTAACGCTTTTGCCCCCATCTCCCAAGGGTTAGAATTATAGTTCCGTACCACCTCACCCAGGTGTGGTACTGCAGACTGAGCCTAGGGTGTCCTGCATACGAGACAGGCACTCTACTAACTGAGCTACATCCCCAGCCCAGGAATAGCTTTTGAACTAGCAGCTTTCAGGAAGTCTTTACTTTGTCTTTGTATGGGGGAGAAGGCTTGAAGAAAAGGCAACAGCTTTTTGCCCATTCTCTTCCAACACTGTCCTGTCATCTTTGTGACTCATCTCTCGAAAGCTCATATTTCATCTTGTCTTTGAAAGCTACAGTGAGATTAGATGTCTAATCTTGTTATTGGTGCTAATCCCGGAAGGACCAAATACATAGAACCTCACTGTGGACATACAGATTACTGTAAGCTTAGCAAAAGAAGCCAGGGAGGGCCTAAGAGCATCAGGAGTTCCCAGGGCCATGAAGAGGGAGTCCTGGCACTAGGTAGACACACCATGGCTTCCCTTACTTTGCCGAGGATAGGTGCCTGCTCTTCATAGGCAAACAACAGCTTATCCAGGATAAGCTGGCCCTTTATCCAGGTCAGATATGTTTCAGTTTAATTAAATGAAGGTTCCCAAAGAGCTTGCTCCATTAACTGTAATTGTTCCTCAGTTGTATAGTAAATCCAAGTTTTGTGACTGCTCCAGGTCTCAAATAATTAGGTTCAAATCAAAGTACTGCAGGAGGGGAAGACAGTGAATCTTTAATAATTGAGCAGTATTCCCCTGCAGTACTGTTGCCTCTGTAGGTTTGTGATACAGGGCAGAAGACTTGGGCTTGGAATTCAGTTGCAAGTACCAAAGGCCAGCATCCCAGCTCAGTTCAGCATCCTCCCTTAGGCCAGCATCCCCGCTCAGACCAGTATCCCTACTCAGACCAGCATCCCCACCCAGGCCAGCATCCCCACCCAGGCCAGCATTCCCACCCAGACCAGCATCCCCATTCAGGCCAGCATCCCCATTCAGGCCAGCATCCCCACTCAGGACAGCATCCCCACTCAGGACAGCATCCCCACCCAGGACAGCATCCCTACCCAGGCCAGCATCCCTACCCAGGCCAGAATCCCCTCTCAGGACAGCATCCCCACCCAGGCCAGCATCCCCTCTCAGGACAGCATCCCCTATCAGGACAGCATCCCCACTCAGGCCAGCATCCCCACTCAGGCCAGCATCCCCTCTCAGGACAGCATCCCCACCCAGGCCAGCATCCCCTCTCAGGACAGCATCCCCACTCAGGCCAGCATCCCCTCTCAGGCCAGCATCCCCACTCAGGACAGCATCCCCTCTCAGGCCAGCATCCCCTCTCAGGACAGCATCCCCACTCAGGCCAGCATCCCCACTCAGGACAGCATCCCCTCTCAGGCCAGCATCCCCACTCAGGCCAGCATCCCCACTCAGGCCAGCATCCCCACTCAGGACAGCATCCCCACCAAGGCCAGCATCCCCTCTCAGGACAGCATCCCCTCTCAGGACAGCATCCCCACTCAGGACAGCATCCCCTCTCAGGACAGCATTCCCACTCACCTTGTCAGGGAGGACAAGTCACCTCAGCCAACATTTCTTTTTCTTTATCTGTGTGATCCAAACAGAAAGCATGCATCAGAGAGTGCCTCCCCCTTCCATCTCTTGGCTTAGGCCATGCCAATTAAGCATCCTTTAAGCATCTGACTCACAGATGCAGTGGGGACCAAAATCAAGGACATCTTTATGGAGTTTATAATCTAATAGTAGCTCACTCAATGTTAGAACAGGGCATAAAGATATGAGTGATTAGCCAAGGTTGATATTAGGCAGAAATCCAAAGAAATGGTAGGGAAGGATTTTCATTTAACAGTGTAAAAAAAAAAATCCCCTTAGAACCATTCCTTATGCAAATAACATCTCCAGCATATACTGCTGTTGGCGTTACTGATATGCCTGGTCTCTTCAGCATAGTTGAAACTAGCCTTGGGGAATCTTTATTTGACTGGAGATTTAAACTAACTAGGTTGCTTTTATTAAGCATGAGGCCCACAATTCTCTCCTTGGTTTCTGCCACAGTTTTTCACAAATACTCAATTAGATATGTGCACACATATATTCCCCTTATAAACCTAAGCACACATGTGGGATGGCACCCTTTCCCGCTCCCTCCCTTGTTTTGGTCCCTCTGGAAGAAGGCTCATCATTCACCCAGCAGGTCAGATTCCTCACCATCAATCTCTTTCACAGTAGATCAATGGTTCATGTACCCTGCCCACTACTCTGTTACTGATAGAAGTGGGAGTTGTTCCAAGGTCTTCACTGCTACAAACAGCAGTTGCCAAGAACATCCATGTACATACATCTTTGCACACATACTCAATTGTATTTGCAGCATAAGGTCCCATAAATGGAATTGCTAGACCAAACACTGTGTTTTTAATTTTGTTCTTATTTAAGATGGGGCCTAACTCTGTAACCAGGCTGGGTGTGAACTCATAGTCCTTCTGCCTTTAGTGTCAATGATTCAAAAATTAGCCCATTTCTGTTTTTTTGTGATATGGTCTCATGTAGCCCAAGCTGGCCTGAAACATGCTATGTGGCCAACGCCAACCTTAAATTTCTGTTCCCACTTCCCCACCTCCTCCTGATTCCACTTCCTCACCCTCCTGACCTCCACCTCCCACCCCACATCCACCTCCCAAGTGCTAGGATTTTAGGTGTATGCCAGCACACCTGGTTTAAGGATGGTACTTTAAAAAAAAAAAAAAAAAGTGCATATTGGTTTTCTGTTGCTTTGATAAAATGTTACAACCAAAGCAACTTATAGAAGAGTTTATTTGGGCTTATGATTCTAGAGAGTTAGTGTCCATGATGGTGGGACAGAGGAAGCAGACAGGATGGTGACCAGAGCAGGGTGTTGAAAGCTCACATCCTGAACTACGAGCACAAAGCATGAGCCTTTAAACTTTCAAAGCGTGCGTCTGTGACAAGGCCATGCCTCCTAAACATCTATAAACAGTACCACCAACAGGGACCATGTGTTCAAATGCCGAGACTAAGGGGAACACTTCTTATTTACACCACTGAAGTGTGTTTGGGTGTTTTGCCTGCATGAATATCTGTGCGCCTTGTGCATGCCTCGTGCTCAGAAGTCAGAGGGGGACATTAGATCCCCTGGAATGGGAGTTACAGGTGACTGTGAGGTGCCAAATGGGTGGTGGGATCTGAAGCTGGGTCCTCTGCAAGAGCAGCAAGTCCACTTAACTGGCAAAATTTAAATTTTCTTACCTATGAATAACACAGAGCATCTTTCTCTGCTAGCCTTCTAAAAACAAAAGGAACAGAATCGAGGCTTTCATCCTCCTTCCCTATCCACTAGGATGGTAATTCTCCAGTGGATCCCTGGACCAACAGTGTCAGCATCACCTGTCATCACACTGGAAATGTAGACTCAGAATACCAACAACCTCTCAAGGAGGAACTCTGTTAGAACCCTGCGGCTCTGTGTAACCCTGCCTCTGGAGCTCCTGGGTTAGTAGGTCTGGGGCAAGTTCCCACACATGGAGCACACTGCACCATTCACAGTGCCAGTGACTCACTCTTGTAGTCAAGTTTATTTCTCTTTCGGACTCAAACCTAGAGCTGCATACTTGCCAAACAAGCATGGCTAGCACTGAACCCAACCCCAGCCCTATGCCGTGAGATTCACTTCCAGGCAGGTTTTCTGAGTCCCTTTTTGCAGAGGAGCATGATCCCTAAAGAAGTGTTTGTCAGGTGGGGACAATCTTCAGGGAGTGTGCCTGGTTATGGTGACTTGGAACCCAGTGGCCTCCTGGGAAAACCTTGCATTTAGGGAAATAAAGAAAAGTTGTCCATGCTTCTAAAACTCTGTGCAGCGCCCCCACCTGTGCAGGACTCTTACTGCATGTAGAAAGGGAAGGAAATCTGGACCAAAACTGCCAGAAGTAGACAGGAGCGTACTTCAAAAAGAAATCAGTTCTTTCTGGGCAGTTTGGTGTATGTCTTTAATCCCAGCACTCAGGAGGGAGAGGCAGGCAGATCTCTGAGGTCAAGACTAGCCAGGCCTGCAGAGGGAGTCTTGGGACAGCCAGGGTCACACAGAGAAACCCTGTCTTGAAAAACATAAACAAAAAATCCTTTCTCATATAGTTCATGGCGGGTCACTTGCTTGCTGTTGTTTGTTTTATGTGATCATTTATGCCCATTAGGTCCCACCCCAAGACATTCTGATGGCCAGCTAGGATACATGAGAACACACACACACACACACACACACACACACACACACACACACACCGGGCAAGGAAAAAGATGAAAATAGTAAATGTGCCTTAGTTTGGTTTCTATTGCTGTTATTAAATTCCATGACCAAAGCAACTTGCGGGAGGAAAGGGTTTGTTTCATCTTCTAACTGCCAGGTCATAGTCCATCATTGGGGGAAATCAGGCAGGAACTCAAACAGGAACCTGAGCACAGGAACTGACGCAGAGACACTGAAGGGCTGCTACTTCCCGGCTTGCTTTTCACGGCTCACTCAGCTTGACTTTTGTACAACCCAAGGCCAACTGCCCAGCACCACCATAATGGATTGGACCCTCCCATATCAATCATTAACCGCCCCTCCCCTAATGCCCCTCAGACTTGCCTACAGCCCAATCTGGTGGAGACATCATCTCAGTTAATGTTCCCTCTTCCCCAATGACTCCAGTTTGTATCAAAGTGCAGACAGATGGAAGGGAGTTGTTCTAGACCTTGAGTGTTTTCCCCATAGCTTGTCAATTCTGGAAGATACTGTTGGGCCATTTAGGGGTATCAAACCTCTGCCAGTGGCAGGGCAACAGCTCCCATTCCCACTGTAAATCACTTTTCCATGCTGGTGTGTGTAGTACGTCCTTCTGCTAGCCTCCAGTGGCTTTCAGCTAGCTTTTACTCTTAAGTTGGCTCTCTACACTCCTGCCTTAGCCCTTCAGAAGAACGTGCTAGATCCTTTGCCTATAAATACCCACCAACCTCTTTCTCTTAGCAAAGCCCTAGCAGCATAGCTTGGCTCTGACAGCTTCCCAGAGGACACCAGCTGAGATCATCCCTCCTGGGCAGGCCTGGCCCAAACACCCTCTCCATTCACACGGCCCCTCAAAGTGTTTCTGAATGAGTTGGCCTCCCTTGGCACTATCCCTATGTCACCAAGAACATTTGGCTGAACCCTGCAGAGCATCCTGGGTGTCCCTCTGGACTGGGGTTCATCTTCTCTCCCTCCCCAGAGCTGGCAAGAAGATCCTGTAAATAACGCCCTGTGGGTTCTTAGCACCACAAATCCTTGTACACATGGGTATGCCACCCCAATTTGTAGCTAAGAAGCCAATCAATCCCCAAAAGGTTTAACTCTTGCTGTGTTTATATCTGTGCATGAACACCAGTGCTTACACTCACCCTGAAGATCATGAGTGCCTGGGAGCAACTAAACTAGTAAATCAGCTTTAAAGGAGCATTGTAAATCTACTGACGTGTGTCCGTCTGCTCACAAACACTGCTGATGCCCAGTTTTCCCTGATATGAGGGAGTGTCTCTTACACAGCTAAAAAGCAATGTCTGACTGCCTACCTGTTCTTTCTTAACATATATGCACAATGTATCTGCACTGTTATAAACTCCGTAGCTTGTATTTTCTTCAGTATTTGTTGCATCTGAAATGACTAGGGGACCTCACCTTTTGCCCTCAGGCTGCACGTGGGAATTTGGAGCCATGGTGAACTATATCAAGAAGACATATCCCCAGACCCAGCTGGTCGTCGTGGGCTTCAGCCTGGGTGGTAACATCGTGTGCAAATACCTGGGGGAGACACAGGCAAACCAAGAAAAGGTCCTGTGCTGTGTCAGTGTGTGCCAGGGGTACAGTGCGCTGAGGTGAGTCATCTGCATCTCTTTCCCCCGCCTCTCCTCTCCTCTTTCTCTCTGCTTCTGACTCTCTCTCTTACACACACACACACACACACACACACACACACACACACACACTCACACCTTCCCTTGGGTCCTTCAGTTGACAGTACTTGTTTATTGCACTTAGCCAAGACATCAGAGCACCTTGCAGACTTAGACTCAGCCGGATCTGCTTCCATGTCGTACACCAGAGTCATCCTAGCAGGCCTGTTAAGCCTGAGATGCATCATGGTATTTTAGGATCAGATCCCAAAGTTGGATCACCAAATTCACAGCCACTGTAATAGCTGCTGTCTCCCGGGGAAGTCTCAGATTATGTCTGAATTTCAGGAATATGGCAGAACTACATATTAACGGGAGAACACAGGAAACAGTATCTGATCCCTGGGCGGCCCTGGGTCCCTCTGCCTGGCAGGAGCTCTGAGTCTCATACAGTGTCTGAAGGGACTTGTGGAAGTCACCTAAGCAGTGTCCTCACCTGAAGGGTGGTTCACCTCTCAGCCTCCTGGGAAGTTGGCCCAGGGAGCAAGTGTGCACCTCAGCCCTTGGTCTCCTGCCAGCAGACACTCTACAGGATGAGGATGTGTTTGTGTGCATGAAGTACTCAGAGCAATGCCTGGCTACAGAATGTAATCACCAGCAGCATCACTACTGCCACTGGGAAATGAAGAGAAGGGCAGCTTATATGAGGATTACAAAGGCCGGTCTGATGAGCCACTGACTGTGTCACATTGAGACTCACTGGAGTGATTGGCAAGGTGGCTCAGTGGGTGGTAAATGCATTTGCTGGAGAGGTCTGACGACCCAGGTTTGATCACGAAAACCCACATAAACCGGAGCTAGCCAAAATCAACTCCACAGAGCTGTCCTCTGTGTGTGTGTGATGGCATGTGCACCTACATACATCATCATACACACACAATAATAGTAAGGTTTTATAGAATCGCTTGAGGGGACCATGTTAGAAATAAGTTTGGGTGGTGGAGCCCCACGTCTGGAGGTTTCCATTTGATGAACCCCAGGGATCCGCCCTCTAGACCCACTTCATAGAGGATTCTGTGTTAGCAGTCGTTGGGATCGGTGACCTCTAGCTCTGGCATTCCGGACTGCATTAGCCTCTCGTCCCATGGGAGCCTTCCCATAGATGGCTGAAAGGTGTACATACTCCCTTTATCATGGCTCACTGAGAAATATCCATCTCCCAGTTCATGGTCACGTAGGACTAGAGCTAGCCAGAATCCATCCTGTGCAGTCACTCAGATAAGAAAAGGATACTGAGGGGACAGCCTTCCACCTGGTCTGGAGATGAGGGGTCCTCCCTGCTTCAGCCTGGCAGCTGGTCTAATGTTCCACACCCTTGTCATCTTTGCTGTTAGATGGCACTAGATTCCCTTCCTAGTCTCAGTACAGGGAACTTGCTGTGAATGCTAACCTAGTGTTCAGAGAGCACTGGGGTTTTATAAATAGGAAACTGGTGACAAATTTGTCCTTTTCTTCCCCTCCTCCCTCTCCTCTCCCCACTGCTGTCCTCTCAGTGCTCCGATCTTAGAATAAACAAGTTTCTGTCCATTTTTGCAGCAATAGCGCCATCTGCTGTTGGCAGATGAACAGCACAGTTAGCAAAGTAAGGTGTTCAAATAAGGCAGATAAGAGTGACTCAAGTAGGAATCTAAGGTCTCGAAATGCTTTCCCTCCCACTTTCCTTGAGACCGTTATGAGCTGCAGACACACAACTGCCTGTTGTCACATCAGCCTCATACAATAAGGAGAGAAAGAAGTAGGTTGATTCTCTAGATAGTGATTGACATTTGGCTGAGACCCTGCAGTCCCCCACATGGAATCTTGTGTCCTGCTAGAGAAGTGCATTGTCCCGAGTTCTTCAGAGGCCTGTGGCTCATTAGCACCACACCCTTGGCTTCACCCTCCTTGGCTCTGGATCCCTCTGAACTCCAGGGACTCTTGCTAAGCAGCATCTGGTGGTTGAACCTAAAAACCTCTGCACTGCTAACACATAACATTATGGCCAGGACTACCCTCCCCTCCTTACCTCTGCAGTCCATCTTAGTAGGAACTAAAGAAAGCAGGAATGCCCCTCAGTCAGGACCAAAGCAAAGGGAGAAATTAATGAGATCAAGAGAAAACCAGACCCCTAGGAGACCATGGCATGACTCTCAGAGCAAGCAGCAACAGGAGTCGAAGGTCAAGAGAGGAGGAAGGAAGCAGAGGAGCAACAGCTTGTGGCTGGATTGTTGAGAAGAAGGACATTAGGCATGTGTTCACAGTATCCAACCTGGATGGTGTGGCTTGCCTGTGGTGACGTTATTTGCATTTCTATCTGCAAGATGCAGGAAGATCCTGTATATGATGTGGCTTCTCGGAAAGTATGTTATTCTCCACTTGAAGCTTTAGCATTTGTTTTGTGAACACATCTCACACCCCTTTATGCTCCCCATTGATTTATTTAAGATTTAAGCAGTTGAGCAGATGCCAGAAGGCCAGGAAGGTGTCAGGCCTGCCTACCAACAGCTAGCCTAGCTGTGCCTTTCTGGCCCAGGAGGCTTCCTGCAGGGTCATCTTCAGAGGGCTTTCTGGCTTCTCCCTGGATGTGTGCACACCAAAGCTGATAGCCAGGCATGGGCACAAGCCAGGCGTGCAGTGAGTGTCCTCACAGCCCCTCACGGTAGTCATGGCATCTCTCACTGGCTGTGGTTCTTCCAGGGCCCAGGAGACCTTCATGCAGTGGGACCAGTGCCGCCGATTCTACAATTTCCTCATGGCCGACAACATGAAGAAGATCATCCTGTCCCACAGGTATGCCACTGTCTCTTCTGTTGCAGGAGATACCTGGTAACTCCCGCTAAGACGCCACAAGGAAGCTCTTCACATGCCACTATTTACCAATCAGAGCAGCCCTGAGGCCTCCTGTCATTGTGTAAGGGGCCTTCCTCCCCAGGATGCTCCCACAAAGGGCTTCAGGACTGGACCTTGGCCAGGCCTCAGCTTCAACCACGTGGCAAGAGGCTCAGAGCAGCGCACCAGCACGTGCCTGCTCGAGGCTCGGGCTCTTCGAGCAATGCGGAGGGAGCAGGAGTGGGCCAAGGGATGTCAGCGATGGCTTTTGTCAGAAGCTGTCTTTGTGGGGCTGCAATCAGAACCAGCCAAGCGGCCCCATGTTCATACCTGAGTGAGGGTGTGTGAATGAGGGAAAGGCTAAACGATGAAGAAAAGACAAAGACACAGAATAGAGGTCAGGAGGGCAGGTCAGTCAATACTGAAATGCCACGAGTTTATTTTTTACCACTCTTATATACCTTAACCAAAAAGGGGAACACAGTATCATGTATATGGAACAAACAGACTTTTCTTCCTCACTCATTCTAAAGGTTCAGCAACCACACCTTAGCTCCAACTTCTTGTTCCCTCGCCTTGAGGATCAGGAGTAGTCTCACCTTTGGCCTTTGGGTCTTATAACTTGCTAAGGACAGTTTTCTCTGTCCTTGTGCCAAGATGGAGTTCAGCCATCTTTATGGGCACCAACAAGCTTTGTTGTAATTATTCCCATTGTTGTCTTTGCTCCCTTCACCATGGCACTTCCCTTCCCCGCTAGCTAGACTGGAGCCTGTGGGGACCCCTGGTCCCTTTGTGTCTCCACAGTCTGTCCTTGTCAGCTTCTGACCACTGGGCCCACACCGTCCTTAAAGCCCATGTAGGTTACCCTTCTTGCACCAAGCTGCTTTTCTGAGGCTTGGCTTAGGTCTGTCTTGTGCCCTGAGTATGCCAGGCATCTTTTCACTTTCCTTAGAGTAGCAGTTCTCAGCCTGTGGGTTGAATGACCCCTTTACAGGGGTCACCTAAGACCATTGGAAGACACAGCTATTTACATTACAGTTCACACCAATGGCAAAATTACAGTCAGAAAGTAGCAACAAAAATAATTTTATGGTTGGGGGGGTCACCACACCATGAGGGACTGCATTAAAGGGTCACAGTACTGTTCTAGAACCTGGGACTCCAAGGAACACTCAAGAAACAGACTTTGAAGGGGACTCTTGGCATCACCCCAAGAAAAAAGCATTCTAAGTGATCAGTCCTTTTGGTCCTTTTCTTGGTCCTTTTGGTTGGTTGGTTGGTTGTTTTGGAGGGGTGTTTTTTGGTAAGGGGTGGATTATTTGTTTTAGATGTGGTCTCACTATGTTGACTAAGTTGGCCTTACATGCTTGAGCTGGAGCAATCCTGCTGTGGCCTCCTGCATACTGGGCCCACAGTCATGCACCCCTGTGCCCACCTCTTAATTTCCTCCCTCCACCCTAGTGGTTAAAACAATGCTATCTAGCCTGGCCTAGCCACACACCCTTGGCCAAGCTGAGCTTCCCGTGTGTGGACTCGCAGGGTACCTGAGCAAGGCTGGTGCTCATAGACCCTCAAACTACAAAGCTTTGAGGCATGTCCTCAGGTCCTTGTGTCAGGTCCCTTGAGCAGGAGAGATTCTGTCCCCTGTGTTGTGGCAAAGCCAACAATCCCTCTCAACCCCTGTGATGTGAGCATCAGTCACATGCTGGGCGCTGAATGGAGTACAGCCCAGCTGAAGTCCCAGAGGGTCTGAGGATTTACTGAGGCTCTCTAGTCAGACAGGGTGAAGTTAGATTGCCAATGGCAAGTTTAAGTCCTTATGTCTGCACCTCTGGAATGGACAGTGAGTCCTCCTGGGGAAGATTTGTTTTGCTGAAAGGGTGAGTGTCGCTAAAAAGTCCCGAAGGTTCATTGTGCAGTTGCTAACAAATTGGGAAGGCATGTTAGTGTGTTTATCATAGAAAGCCAACTAGCTGAACTCCGAGGGAAACTTTAGGTTATAAATTCAATCCTTTGCTGCCTTATTTGGGAAAAAGTAAGTCCTAAGGAAGGCTGTTGATCTCCTTTTAGAGAGGTTATAAATGGATACCAGAACACTGCGTTTCTGGCATGACTGTATCCTACTGTCGCGCCAACCCTCAAAGTAGACTCAGTCCTCCCTCTGCTGCGTGACTGAGAGCACCAGCTTGGAAGGGAAGTTCACTTTACCCATTGTCATCCCTACCTTCACCATCATGTCTGAAATGGCCATTTTGCTTCATAGACATGACCTCTGTATGGAACCCGCTGCTCTATCTCCACTGATGCACAGGTTCAAACAACAGCAGATGGAAATCAGTTAGCCTTGGAAACGTTCTATCTGTGCCAAGTGTGTGCAGGTTTACCTCTTGAGAGTTTGTTTACCGGTTCTAGCAGAGGAGCATAGCTACATGTATGCCCTTGACTGAAGGCTATTCTCTATTTAGGGAAGGTTGTCCTCTTTGACCAAGCATGCAGCCTCCATGGAGACACACAGGGAGCTTTGAGGAACAAGGGGGTCACTAGCCAAGCCAGCCCCATCACCCTCACATCCAAAAGCTTATTTCTTACTTCTTCCCTAAATAGTATAGTCAAGTCTAGCAACCATTTCCATTCCACTCACAGTATCTTAGGTATTACAATCATTTACAGATGATTAAACATACAGGGGACAGCAGAGTTACATGCACATCCTAAAGCCAGGAATGGTGGCACACGTTCTTATTGTCCAAGCTACTCAAACAGTTGAGGCAGGAAGATTGCTTAAGCCTAGGCGTTTGAGTACAGCCTGGGTAACACAAAGAGACCCCGCCCTGTCCCATTCCACTACCACCACTCTCCAAAATTATCAATCCTAGAGTATCTATGGATTTGGATCTTTGAGCAGTACCCTCTTTTTGTTGTTGTTCTGTTTTATTTTTCAAGAGAGGGTTTCTCTGTGTATCCCTGGCTGGCCTGGAACTCACTCTGTAGACTAGGCTGGCCTAGAACTCACAGAAATCCGCCTGCCTCTGCCTCCCAAGTGCTAGGACTACAGGTGTGTGCTACCACTGCCTGGCATCTGAGAACTGTCCTGAAACTAACTGCCTGTGGATACCGATGGTGACAGCCTACAGCTTTTCAGCTAACACTGTGGAGAGCTGCCGGTATAGCCAGATGCTGAAGGTGTTACTGGTTAGCTTCTGTATTAAGCAACACAAACAGCTTGTAAAGGGAACAAGGACCTGCCAGCCATTGGCAGCATCAACGTCAGTGTAAACCTGAATCACTGTGTTTGGCTTGCTGCCCATCACTCTTCCAAAAGGGTCTTTCTGGTCTTCCTCCCATGCTAGAGGTTGCATAATACCCAGCCAACTGGAAGCCTGGTCATCAGTTGGTCTTAGTACCCTGAAAGGAAAATAGGACTTTAATGTTTACTTCCCTAAACATGCTCATCTTCTTGGATATTCCAAAGACTCAAAGGAACCAGGCATGGTAGCACATGCTTGTAATCCTTGAATATGGGACGTAGAGGCAGGAGGCTCAGGAGTCCAAGGTCATTTCTGGTTATGTAAGGAATTTAAAATTAGCCTGGACTACAGGGGACCCTGTGTTTTATGAGACTGATGCACTACCTACTGCTCTAATGAGACTCCTTAGGGACCCTGTGTTTAAAAATACAAATTAAAAAAAAATAAGAGCTGGGGCTATAGCTTACAGTAGAGTACTTGCCTGGCATGCATAAGACTATAGGTTCAATCCCCAGTAACACAGGGACACAAAAACCATAATTTAAAAAAAAAAAAGAAGAAGAACTGAAGGTCTGCATGTCTAATTTGCCGTATCTCTGGCCCCATGGTGGCTGTCACTCCTGGTCTACCCGTGGACAGGAAAGCAGGCACTGCTGGGCGGTTTCTCCTCTACATTGCTGTGTTCACTTGTGTGTCTTGTTCTAGACAAGCTCTTTTTGGAGACCATGTTAAGAAACCCCAGAGCCTGGAGGACACGGACTTAAGCCGGCTCTACACAGCGACATCCCTGATGCAGATTGATGACAATGTGATGAGGTGGGTCCCCAAGGCCAGGCCAGAGGCTGCCAGTCAGCTCTGCCCAGCACCACTGCCTTGCTGTACTTGCTTTGGTGGCTTATTTTCATTTTAGTAAGAGTCTAGTGCTTAGAATAAGAGGTCGTAGGAAAATGCTCATCTCTTGGAAATGGGCAAAGACTGGGACCATTCATCCCATGTGCCACAGCAGCTTGAACTGGGGAGTGAAGTGTGGTCACCTAGTGCACTAGTATCACACCTAGTGTGTCCCCCTTTGCACACTGTGTGTCCTGCCTCAACACAGGACAAGATCAGTGCCCCTGGATCTGCCTTTGCGGTGGGGGGAGTAGTTTTTCTACATGGCAAGCATGCTTATCCAGACTTCGACAGCTAAGTGATGAGCAAAGGTAGACAAGACATGGAACCACATGGGATGAGGGAAAGATGCTTCAGGGTGGAAGACAGAATCCCCACCCATTTCTCCCATTTGCTCTTTCCTTGTCTGGACTCGTGGCTCCTATGATCTCACCTTCGCTGGTACCGGCACCTTCTAGTTGAAGTTAGAACATCACTTGTAGAGGTGGTCTCAGCCCTTGTCCCTGTCTTTCACATTTCACAATCCTTTGATACCTTCAGACAGAGCCTAAAGCAAGCAGGTCCTTCTTGGATAGGTAGCCAGTGGCCTGAGGCTGTGAGAGTTCTGTTTTTTCCTTCCTGAAACTCTTACCCTTTCATGCCAGGTAAAGCTGGAGGTGCTGGTTACTGTTTTCTCAAACCAAATAGAAGCTATGGAATTGCTAGTATATTTTTTAAATGGAAATTATCTTAGTTAGGGTTTTTGTTGCTGTGAAGAGACACCGTGACCATGGCAACTCCTATAAAGAAAACATTTAATTGAGGTGGCTCCATTATAGTTTCAGAGGTTCAGTCCATTATCATCATGGTGGGGAGCATGGTGGCATGCAGGCACGCAGATGTGGTACTGGAGAAGTAGCTGAGAGTCCTACATCTTGCAGGCAACAGGAAGTTGACTAAGACACTGGGCTATATCCTGAGCATAGGAAATCTCAAAGCCCTCTGTCACAGTGACACACTTTCTCCAACAAGGCCATACCTATTCCAACAAAGCCACACCTCCTAATAGTGCCACTTCCTATGAGATTATGGGGGCCAATTACTTTCAAACTACCACAGAAATAAATGATGTCCAGCCCTCTTATAGTATAATATATAACTTACTGTGGCAATTAACTAATAAGGACAGAAAAGTAATTTAATTTTAACTTAATATAAATGTCCCATCCATCTTCTTAATTTAGGTTCAAAAGAAAAAGTCCCTCAATTCTTGTGAAGCTCTTCATCATTAGTAGTATTGAGTGGGGGCGTTTTTTGTAATCAAGCCACTCTGGCAGTGTCCTCAGAGTGGTCACCAGCAATGCTGGAGGAATGGGATACTTTGGGAAGACTGCAGAGGACAGATTGACTCATTCTGGGTATGATCTCTGTACACAGCCTCCTTCTCCACCATGATCCCTGGTGGTCTAGCCTGAGCCTTCTGGGTTATTTCCTGACCGAGATACCTAAGAAGGCTGGAGGTGGAAAAGATCTGTAACAGCTCTGGGGAGGCAGGACACCTCAGAGACCTGAATCAAAACGGAAGGTCCACCTTCAGAGACTAGAGGCCCCACCCTGGTAGGAGAGAAAGGGAGGTTCAGAGGTCTTCTGGCCAGAGTAGAATTTGAGGTAGCATGGCGTCAGAGCCCCAGCTGAACTCTCCAGGCCTCTCAGCACAGAGCTTTCTCTCTGGCACACTTCATTCCAGTGGCTCTAGGGTATCCCTGCCGAAAGCAAAGTTCTAGCTCATGCATGCCTGCGACCCTGAGTTTCTTGTCAAAGGTGATAAGCCAGTTTCTGCTGCCTCGAAAGATGCAGAAGCCAATGCCGATTATAACAGTTAATGTTGGGTGAGGTTTCTCCAGGCAAGGTACACATAAGCACTTTTGTATCATCATTCTCACAGCCTTTGATCCACTTTTACAGTGAGACAACCAAGGCCCAAGAAACTGAGATTACCCAACCAGAAAGGGGCAGAGCCAGGACTGGAATCCAGATCCTAAGCCCATGCTCTTGACTCCGAACTCTGCCATGTATATTTGTTTTATTTAGTGCAATAGCTAGAACCATGGTGAAATCACTTCCTGTGCAGATTCTGCCATTGTCTTGAGTTAGTGTGGAAACCAGAGCGTTATCAGCTCAGTTCTATAACAGATGTTGTTTTGCCTTTGTGTGTGTGTATGTGTTCCAGAAAGTTCCATGGCTATAACTCCCTGAAGGAATATTACGAGGAAGAAAGCTGCATGAGGTACCTGCACAGGGTGAGTAGCTGCGCCATCTCAAAGCCAGCGTCACTGTGGCCCCATATCAGAGTCAGCGTCACCCCAAATCAGTGCCACCGTAGCCCAGCCCAGTCTCAGTGTCAGTGTTGTGGGGGCCAGCTCTGCCCTCGGTGCAACAAATACCCTTCCTAAGTTTGACCAGCATCACTCTAGTTCATCACTCACACTTTCCATTGAGACAGTCACCCTCGCTGTGACTGCCATGCTCTTAATCCCAGAGCCGCACTCAGACTCTCTGGCTTTTCTCAAGTCTGTGGAATTACCTACAGCATCTAGTTTATCCTTAGACATCCTTTGATAGTATAATGATAAAAACACCTGTTTTCTGGTGTGGTTTTTCATAGATCCTTCTGGCTTTCTTTCTGCCCTTGGCCCTTTCTTGTATCCATATATATCTTATTAACATGCTACCTAGGGCCAAACTCCCAGATTTCTGCCATTATCTGGTAAACACAGAATAAATTAATTAGGTGGAGTTCTGTACCAAAGTGATAAGGAACACGCCTTCTGAAACCTGTAATAGGCAGAGTAGATGCACCTGCAATAACCAGTACTGAAGAAGCTGAGGCAGCTCCAACCCAGCAAACTGAGCTGTGAGCATTTCCCTCTGCTTCAAAAGCATGTCTGGTAGGGAGCGGGCTGGTTAACTCTAGTTTTCCTTCTTGCTGCAGATATACGTGCCTCTTATGCTGGTGAATGCAGCTGACGACCCCTTGGTGCACGAAAGCCTTCTAACCATTCCAAAGTCTCTCTCAGGTGAGTTTCTTCCCACTGTCTTCCCAGCCACACAACAGATCTCCACTGTAAATGTTGTCACTTTTGCTGTTCTCTGGGGAGAGGGGCAGCTCATTGACTGATAGTCCTGGGTTGTAAAGGGCCCTGGGTAGAACCTTCTAGACTTCCATCCTGGTGCAGGAGACAGGACCATTCTTAATGTCCATCACCAAGAGTGTTGTTCTGCAGCAGCGTCGTCCCAGAACTATCATTCCGTTAAATGGGAGAGGCTGCTGAAAGAGATATTTAGAACTAAAATTTGCCCTAGAAAGCAAAACAAAACAAAGCAAATTCTGCTTCCTCCAAAGACAGCCCCTCCATCTACCTGGAAGTTATAGGCAGCTGAAATGGCAGAGAACGCTGCTCATGGAAACCCTGCACAGACTCAATCCATCCCATGGCTGGCACTACAGGGAAGGCAGAGAGAGGAAACAAGAAGGAAGAAAGACTGGGGTTCCAGTTACTTCTAATTGCAGTTTCAGATCCCTGGGGCATCACAGTCTTCTGTGATTATATTTCCTCTTGTAAATATGGGAGCCTAAAGGAAGAGCTAACTGCTCTCCCACCACCACAGCTGCAAGAGTAGATAAGGTAGCAGAGGAAGGACTTCCCCTTGTAGAGCTTCTGTCCCGCCCAGGAGAAAGGCTGCATGTGTGGGAGCCTGTTCTGTGACAGAAGCTGTCTCCTGTCAACCCCCAGCCACCCTCGGCCTCCCAGCACATCACAGCCCACTCACAGCCACGTGCAACAACACTTCTCTCCTGGCCCTAAACTAACATTCACAGGACTAATGCTGCCCCACAGAAATGTACAAAATAGTAACTAGCAAGGAAGAGTGGAGGAAGTGAGACCAGCCAAAGTTCAGCTGCAGCCCCTCAACTCTTGGGGAGCCATTTAGCCATTAAGTGCCTGGCACTGGGAGCCTGGGCATCTTTTTTTTTTTTTTTTTTTTTTTTTTAAGATTTATTTTTATTATGTGTGCATGTACGTTATGGTGAGGATGCCCTGGAATGGGAGTCGTGAGCTGCCATGTGGGTGCTGGGAATTGAATCCATGTCCTCTGGAAGATGGGCCAGTGCTCTTAACAGCCACGCTGTCTGTCTGGCCTTTGTCCTGAAGGTTGATGCACTGCGCTCTTCCTTTCTCTCATCACCTGCACACTTGAGTGCTGGGATCCCCACCTCTGAGCCTTCCCACCCCAGAAGTTATCTAATCAGTAAGATGCCCTGGGGAGTCCAGGTACACAAAGCTGGGAAGCACAGCCAATCAGCTGGAGCACTTGAGTGTCCCCAGCACAGAGCTGGCTCCCTGCTTCGCTCTCTTTCACCCCTAAGGTTGAAACTTAGCCATGTGGGGGCCGGCCCAGCTTGGGTTTTAGAGCTTTAAATGTTGAGTTCTAAGAGCTTCTGAAGTTGGTGCCCTTTTGGCATTGCTGGAGATTGAACTCTGGGGTTTTTTATATTCTACGGGGGTGTTTTACTATTCAGCTATGCCCCCACCCTTTTCGGCGCACATTCTACACCAGACTCATGAGGTCCGTCTGACTTGCCTGCCCACTTGAGAAAAGGCCGGTGAGCAATGGTTGGATGCCCGCTTAGGTGCCTCTGAGACATGCCCAGGCTCCCTAGCTCTCACCTTTGCCCTCTTGCTCTAGAGTTAACAGGATGCTGTAATTCTGCTACCTTTCCCCCACAGAGAAACGGGAGAATGTCATGTTTGTGCTGCCTCTGCACGGGGGCCACCTGGGCTTCTTCGAGGGCTCCGTGCTGTTCCCTGAGCCACTGACATGGATGGATAAGCTGGTGGTGGAGTATGCCAATGCCATTTGCCAATGGGAAAGAAATAAGTCCCAGTGCTCAGACACGGAGCAGGTGGAGGCCGAGCTAGAGTGAGGCCCCTGCACTCTGGTGTGCTCCAGCAGCCCTCCTCTGGAACCCACGGCTGTTTCAGGTCCTCCCCTCTCCCTCAGTGACCTGGATCTGACCTCATACCATCAGTGGGGGCCACCCATCATGCAACCTGTCTCAAGTAGGCGGCTCTCCCTGGGAGCTCCAGGCTATTTTTGTGCTTAGTTACGGGTTTTCTCCTATGTTGTTAGCCATGGTGACAAGCTACAAGATTCTCACCCTTCTGTCCAGTTTCAGTATCTGATTGCTTTCACGCCAGTTACATCTAGTTTTCCTACTAAGGAACACATCTGAACTGCAGTTTTGCTTTGCCAATCAAAAGGCCTTTCCCTGGGAACCGTGAAGGATGTATGTCACTTTGTGATGGTTGTATGTGCCCTCTGACCAATGCTAAAGAAATGACTCAGCTTTGGGAATCTGAGCGCCTGGGGCCTCCTGGGCCTGAGTTTTGCCTCTAAAACAAAGGAGATGCCCGAGTCTAAAGCCAATTCCTTCTCACCATTTCCTAAGACACCTTCCTCCCACCTTGCTGCTGCTGAGAGTTGCATGGGGCACTTGTCTAAAAATTCAGCCTCCCAGATCCTTCCCCTCGGAGAGGCTGACTCAGTGGGTTTGGGAAGGGGTCTGGGGATTTTAATTTTTGACAAGTGCCCCAGGGAATTCTCATCACCCAGCAAACTGAGGGAAACACCATTCTACAGCGCCTTTAAATTAGAAGCATCTTGGTGGCTCGTTTAATTGACATTCTTAAGCCACAGTGTCTCTTTGCTCCCTGAGACCTCCAAAGCAGCAGGGCCTGATGTATGACTGCCTTTGTCATCACTTTGTGGTGTCCCTAAAAGGGAGAAGGATTTGGGCTTAGCCCTGGCTCTGTTTCTTCCTGGGTATATGACCCTGGACAAGTCCCTTTGGACTTGACTCTCTTCGCCTACTACACGGGGGACTTGGACCAGGTAGACTGCTGAGATGATCACCAGTTCTAAAGCTCAGTGACAAACTCATTATACTGAGGTCTGAGAGAACATCCCCCTGGGGAACCTGACAGTCTGTCTTCCCAGGCTGAGCATTCGAGTGCCAGGACTTACAATGTTCTCCTTTCCCCGTTTAATATAAAGAGATTTCAGAGTCTTAATCACTTGCTTGTAATTTCAGTTTCTCATCCCAGGGTCTGCCTAACTCTCTGGGTTTTGATACCAAACAATTCAAAAGTCGAATCTGAGTTTGAAGGAATGCATTGCCACTTGAGAGGAGAGGCTGTTCTTTTGGAGCCGGTTTGTAACTAAATAGCCTCTGTTTTGTCTGTTGGATAGATCTTTCCAAGGTGTCTTCTTGAGTGGACACATCACTCTAGGGTTCGAGTACTCTTCTGGAACCCTTGTGGTACTTGAATCTGTAAGAACCTGCACTTTGAAAAATCAGCAGTTGCAGTCTGGAATTAATGAAACTATGGGTGAATTGCCTGGATACTGTTTTAAAAAAAAAAACAAAAAACAAAAAAAAAAATTATTTTTTTTTTCTCTGCTTCATCTCCTTTGGCTGCAGGACAGACTGAAGTAGAGTAGTAAGAGGAGCCACCTGTGCGCCCGAATGCCAATCCTCGGGGTTGCAGGTGGAATAGAGGGTGTGGGTGTTGGCCCAAGAGACTGTGACAGGAACGTCTGTAAATTAAAGAACCGTTTGCTGACAATCACTGGGTCCTTCCACAACATCATACATGGATATTCTCTTGGAAGACTGTGGTGTCTGGGGGTCTTCAGTTTGCTTCGACATAATTTCTCAAACTCACCTAATTCTGTCACTGTGCCCCTCCAATGGTTGTCATTTCCTTCTTTATGTCTCCTAGCACAAGCTGGCACTTTGTCATCCATCCCTCAATTTGGAAGCTAGTCCCTCTCTGTCAGTTTCCCTACACCCAACCCAACCGCAGCTATTAGAAGACTCACATCGTTCCTGCTGCTGCCTTTATCCCTGAAGACTTTTAAAGAAAGCAATAAGGGGATAGAGTTGAGTCACTGTCCCTAGAAGTAAGGGGCTCCCTTCGTTTGCCTGAGGTCATCTCTTTCCAAGTCCTGACAAAGCAGTAGCTTGTGTACCACCTGCTTCAGAGAAAAGTCAGCCCTTCTGTCACACTTAGGAGGAAGTGGGAGACTGTCCTGGGAAGCCTGATCTTCGCAGCAGTCTTGGAGGCCCACCAAGGAGAGGCAGGGCTGGGGCACGGCCTTTGTTGCCACAGTACTGGTACTCTAGCCCCTAGGACTGGGGGAGGGGACATGTGCCAGCTGAAACCTCCTTAGTCTGTGGCTCTGAATGGCACTGCCGTTCCCTTTTGCTTTACATAAAATCAACTGAAGCTCTTTATTCGAGCTTTGGGCTCTCAGACATGGAAATGAGACCGTGACCATGGCAGTCTGACAGGAAATTCTTGTTTGACCCTGAATGAGAGCACAGAGGCATGAATGTGGGAGTGCCAGCTTGCCTAATGAATGAGGGAACAGCCCTTTATGGAGGTCAGCCTCTTTCCTTCCTCTTCGATTCCTTGCTTTCTTCCCAAAGTCATCCATTTCTGATAATGATGTGAATTGTCTGCTGGCTATCGAGGACTTACTTGAACCAAAGGCCAAATTTTTAGAGAACATTTGAATATTCTAAAAAATGAGGATATAGATTAGATGGATCTGGACCATTCTATGGTAGGAATAACATTAAAACCCAGTGCACCCACATTACTCAAGTTGTGTCCCCTGCCTCTCACATAATTGGAAGACGGAAGACATTGTCTTCGGTCAAATTAGGATAACCCAGCTTGAAAAAACATAATGAAGACTGTGTAGTTAACAGGACGCTTCTGAGACTTGAAAATGCATCATCCATCCCTGAGCCCAATGAAAGGGGAAAGTTTGTCCTGCTGCCCATGTTCTTTTCATTTCTGTAGCATCTTAAAGTTACCTTAGAAGCTACTGAAGTGTTCTTGAAAGGGAAATCTTCCTTTTCCCCATAGCGTTTTATACCCAGGGTCAGGAGGCCTGTCTTCTAATCGTCCCGGCCTCCCTCGTCTCTCTCTCTCTCTCTCTCTCTCACACACACACACACACACACACACACACACACACACACACACTCTAACTCATGTTGGACATGAGCAAGTCACTGCACCTTTCTGAACCTGGTACCTCAGCTTTCATCATCTCTAAGACTGTTTCATACACTTATGGATCATTTGCTCAGTCATTGCCAAGTGTTTTCAGGTAGAAACAGGTGAACTGAGGCCCATCAGCTCATCTTGAGAGGACTTGGAGAGAAAGAATGTGCACGTTCAGCTTTTTCTAGTTAGGACCCTAGATAGAATCCAAAGCCATCTTTGGCCTCTCTCTCTTGTCTTCACCATTAAGACAGTGTCCTTGCTATTCTGAGGGTAGTGCTATGACCGAGGCTGGTGAGGGTCAGTGGTAATAAGGAAAGTACCTCCGGCCTTCAGTGTGACCAGGCAAAGCATGGATGGTTGCCAGGACAATGTCCTTCCTGTACAGGCTCATTCTGAACCCAGCTTGCACTCAGAGGCTGAGCCTTTTGGGTAGCTGAGCTTATATGACTGGCATCCGGATGAGAGCTCTCTTTGTGACTGACTTGAGAGAGAGAGTTTGCCAGCTCCGGGGATACAGTACATGTGTTCTTGTTTGCGTTTGCCCCGGAAGCAGGTGCTAGAGATGTGAGAGTCTTTTCTTTTCCCGTGGCCTTGATCCTGACATAGAGTGACAGTTTTAAAAGAAGAAGAAAAGGGAAAAACAAAACAAAACAAAAAACATGTGGAGTTGGAGGAGCTCCTGAGGTTTCCTTCTTTAGACACAGGAAAGTTGTTAGGAAGCATGTCACTTCAGTATCCTGTCACAGTTTCATCTGGAATTGTTTTCCTTACCCAGAAAGCCTTAACTTGCCTCTAGAAAATCCCCTGGTATGACAGCATTGTGGCATAAGAATTCAAACTCTTCTGCTATGAAAGTTTGAGGCAAAGCCACTGTCAAACCAGAGAATTTCCTCAGGTGGCCCGGAGGCTCCGTGATGTCACCCCCACTTCTCACCCCCAACAACATGAACGGCCTGGAACAGCCCCATCACCTGTCTTCTTTGCCTTACTCTTCTCAAAGCCACTTTGGATCACCCAGATGCTTCCAGAAGGGGCCTGCTTTGCACTGAGACACCAAGCAGTTGAGGGCCAGGTTTCTTCCACCTGGTACCTAAGCAAAGGATAGTTTCCCCTCTTCATAAGCTCAGATGGTTTTTCCTAAACTATATTTACAGTTAAGGACACAGGACCAGGCCCCTGCAGGCTAACAGAATGGCATCGAGAGCAAAGGCTGCCCTGCCAGCCTGTCTCTGCTGCCTCCAGGTGCTTTGCTACAGCCCAGCATCCTCTGGTAGTGGTCCTTAGAGACAGGCCACACAGTCCAGCTTGCCAACCGTCCCCAGACACCCAGAACATAGACAGCTGTCCCTTTTGGAAGAGTCCGTCCTCCATGTTTTCCAACTGTCTTCCTAGCATGTGCGTAGTTAAGAGCTTTCTCCGATACCTAATAAAGAAGCTGGAATTAATTTCTAATTGGTAGATTAAATCTGACACCCTGAGTCTTGTGAAAGTCCTCAGCCTTTTACTAGACTCCTGTCAGTAACAAAATCCATTAATTCCTGGCCCCCTTTAGCCAAGTAACTGGAGACAGGCCACTTCTGGCACCTGCAGAAATACCCTTCATCTCAGTGGGCATTTTGCCCCCAGACCACACACACAGAGCAGTCAACATCACCTAAAAAAACAATTGCCACGCTCCTTGGTCCCCCAGGGCCAACTACTGCTGTCCCAGGCTGCTCTCATGAGGAAACCCAGTTCCTGGCTATAGGAGCTAGGCTCACTTTGATCTTCATTTTGGCATCTTTAGTTTTCCTAAAGCACAAGTCCGTGTAGAATCCTGTCACCTCCCCATCCCTACACCCCTCTCCATCCCCACACCCGTTCCAGGTGACCTGGGTCTCTCCCGCAGCCTCAGGCAGACCTTCACTGGACCTGAGCTTGCAACTTTCCCCCCACTGCTGCTGCCTTAGTGACCCAGGACTGGGGCGGGGGCGGGGGCCAGTTCTCCTCCCTCCTTTTCCCAGGTAAACCAATCAACTTCAGTCTTACCTTGGCAGATCTGCTTCCAGATTGATTCTCAAGAGCCGTCACTTTCACATTCCTGATTCTAATTCATTTTTGCTTTGCTCTCTGGGTTTTACGGAACTTCAGATGCTGCCCCGGAAATACTGTATCTCGGAGTCCGTGCTCTGAAAGCCCCTGCCTGAGCTGCTGTGTCCTTTGACTCCTCCAGCACAGGGCGTTTAGGACTTGCAATTAGCAATGCAACTTTTTTCTAAACACGAGGATATTTACCTTTATTAAGAAATTATACTAAACGATGGCGTCCTAGATTGTTTTATGTTCTCACATTACTTTTGATTCTACTTTGATTCTGTGTGGTGGTGAACAAAGATCATTACAAACAAAAGCTGTAATTTTGTTATCTTTGATTCAATGGAATTTCTTTACTTAAAAAAAATAAAGACTAAAAAATGTAGAGTGCTTTTGTGTGCTTTGTCTAGTGAAGGGTTTCTACATTTAAAAAAACAAAAGGTGCATCTGGGGGCGACTCGGTGGATAAAGGGCTTGCTGCAGAAGCATGAGGACCTGAGTTTGGGTCCCCAGCACCCAAGTTAGGTATGGTGGTGTATGCCTATAAATTATACAGCTAGGAGGTAGGGATGGGAGGATCCCCGGGGCTTACTGGCTGGCTGGTCTACCTACCTGACTAGAACTCCAGATTCAGTGAGAGACCCAAGGTAGAAAGTAATAGAGGAGGACACACAATGTTGACCATTAGCATCCACATGAGTGCACGCACACACACACACACAATGGGTGTTGCCAGTGTCAGCATCAAAGCGCAGGGCTTAGTGGCAGTGTACAGAATACCCATTTCCTGCACTGCAGACACACATCAGATATGATCAGTTCACACAAACCCATCCTCTCCAAGGAAGCAAGCCAAGAATCTGAAATAAGTAAGGTAGCAACATTTTTTTTAAATTTATTTCCTAAATTGAACCATGTAGACAGCAGGGCAAGGTAGAAACAGTGTTTGTCAGGTGTCGTTTGTGTGCTTTTTCAATCATGTTCTTTGAAAAGGGCAAGTGAGTTCCATCTAAGTCCAGTGGGGGTCATAGCGTAGTTGTAGCAGTTGTTGCATAGGTGTAGTGGTTCTCCTTCCTTTTGTGTTGAGGAGGATCTCACATAGCCTGGGCTCCTCTCAGTCTCACTCTCTATATAAGGATGCCCCTAAATTCCTGATCTTCCTGCCTCTGCCTCTCAAGTGCTGGTCACAGGCTTGCACCACACCCAACTTGATGATGATGTTTGCTTCTCTTTGGATGTCTTAACCTGAGCAAAGGGTCTGCAGGGCCACACACTGGCTCAGCCAGGAGAACTGCATCACCTCAGAGCCTTGTGCTTGAGCCTTCCTTCTTCCAAATTCATGCAAAGCCTTTGACAAGCTAGGCAGGGTGGAAGACATAGATTACAAAGGCCCAAGAATGTGAGGTACCACATTTTAGAATCTCTACCCCACCCAGTACTGTCACTTATAAAACAGACACTCAATTTTGACCTAAGAGAATATTGCCTAAAGGGCTGAGGATTTAACTAGGTGATGGAGTACTTGCTCTGGTTCAGCCTACAACACCAAAAAATAAAATGTGGGAAAGGGAATCCTGCTGGCTCATCGGTTAAGAGCACTGGCTGCTCTTCTAATGGACTCAGGTTCAATTCCTAGCACCCATGTGGCAGCTACCATTTGTAACTCCAGTTCCAGAAGATCTGATGTTTTAGCCTTCATGGATACTGCATGTATGTGATGCACAGACATACCTTCACGCAAAACACACATACATTTAAAATAACAAAATAAAAAAAATTAAAATGGGAAAGATTTTGGGTCTGGGATGTTAGGAGAGCTGATGCCAACAGCAGGTCATTTGCCACACCTCTTCTGGGCAATCTGTTGGCATTTGTGCTCAGTGCCACTTCTTACTCCCAACAGAATGTATTTTTCATTATACCTTTCACAAACAGACCCTTCAGACGTAGTCTTTTGAGAGGAGATAGGAAGGACAGATGGTAGCATTTGTATATCCTGTAGTATAAGGACACATTTGTATTCTACACTGTAGAAAGAAGTCCACACGTGTGTGTTATTAATAGCTTAACACAAACTGTTAATACCTTGTTCCACATCAACCACGTATTCATAGTCCAGGTGCCCCCAGGGAATTGCAAGGTTGATAGCAGGAAGTACTAGCTAGACTTGTGTTCCAAGACGCCACCTAAGTCCCAGATAGCCAGAGTGAGGGAAGAGAACAAAGGATGGTACCAAGAAAGGCACAGACAGAAACCTCAGAAATGGGGCTGACAGCTTAGCAGAGGGGCAGTCAAGCTCTGCAAAGATTGTCTTCATCCCTCCTGCCCACGCCCATAAAGCCTGCTGGGTAGAGATGAATGTAAGGCATGTTTTTAAAGATGCTAATGTGCTGCCTTGTGAGATTCCCCCACTCTCTGAATATAGCACAATTTAAAGATTCAATTCCTGGGGCTGAGGAGATGACTCCGTGGTGAAGAGCGCCTACTGTGTTTGCACACACACACACGCACACACACACACACACACACACACACACACACGGAGAGAGAGAGAGGAGAGAAAGAGAGAGAGAGAGGTGTTTTAAAAGTAAAATCTTTCCTGGTATTCATATTATACTGTAACATTTCCCATGATAAGGACCCAATGTCTAACTAGTTAGCCCTCCATATTGTAGTCCCCACCTCTCTCTCTCTCTCTCTCTCTCTCTCTCTCTCTCTCTCTCTCTCTCTCTCTCTCTCTCTCTCTGTGTGTGTGTGTGTGTGTGTGTGTGTGTGTGTGTGTGTGTGTGTGTGTTCCCCTACGGCAACTTACAGGAAGTGACCACTTTTATGGAATACATTGCAGGCAGGCATGTTGACACACACTTTTAATTCTATTTAATTCTGTAGTTTCAACGCCAGTGTGCCCTACATAACAATTTTCAATCTAGCTGGGGCTACATAGTGAGATGCTGTCAAAAATAAATATTTTTAAAAAGACATTATAGGCAATTGACTTTGAACTGCAGTAGCCTTTCCCAGAGAATACAAATTCCTCTCTCCTTGTGGCTCTGGGCCACCCAGAATCTCCTTGTTAGAAGTACCCATCATCTCTACCGAACATACACCAGTTTTCTCCTTTATCTTGTGACTGGGAAATGAAGTTTCCAGCCTTTCACTTCTTTAACTGGCAGAGGAAACTAACTGGATCAGGACCCCTGGACTCTAACAGGCTTATCCTGCTGCAAGGCCAGTTCCACCCACGTCACCACAGAGCTTGGACACATCGATGACTGGCTGGGACACTAGACCAAGCACATCAGAACTCTGCATGGTTGGGAATGTAGATCACACAAAGTTCAGTCTCCAGCCCTACATAACCAGGCACTGTAGTTACGTCTGCAGTACTTGGGACATAGAGGCAGGAGGAACAGAAGTTTAAGGGCATCTTCAGCTGCATAACAACTTTTAAGGCTAGTCTGGAGGACATGAGTTCCTGTGTTTAAAAACAAAAAATATGGGCTGGGGTGAAACCAGAGCTCTTCCCACTCCCTAGAGGATCCTAGTGGGATCCTCTGCTGCACTGGAAACTTTGATGGGTTCTTGAATGTTAAATCCCCTGGAAGTAGTGTGTGTGTGTGTGTGTGTGTGTGTGTGTGTGTCTGTGTGTGTGTGTGTGTCTGTGTGTCTGTGTGTGTCTGTGTGTGTTTGAGACGGGGTTTCTCTGTTTGACTGTCCTGGAACTCACTGTGTAGACCAGGCTGGCTTTGAGCTCACAGAGATCTGCTTGCCTCTACTGACTGAGCACTGGGATTAAAGGCACGTACCACCATGCATGGCTTTGGAAGTCTTGTTTAAAATGCAGGTTTTGATTCAGTAAATCTGAGTGGAGCCTCTGATTCTACAATCCCGGCAGAGCAATGCTGACCTCCTTGGAGCACCTCCTTAAATGGAGTTTCTGCAAGTTTCAGGGGAACCCACAAACTTCCAGGTGCAGAGCTGTGTTCCCCCCACACTAAGAAACAGGAGCAGAGTGGTCCAGTGTGTCCTCTTGGTGTATCTCCATCTCTTCCCCTAGCTGGCTTGACACAAGACAAGAGTGCCTGCTTCTTCCAGGAGCCTAAGTCAGACCACGCTGCACTGGTCTACTGCAGAATCACCCAGTGACTCTAGGCTCCCAGCAATGGCCAATCAACTCAGAGTCTCTGAAGCAAGGACTCTCTCCATCCACACCTGATAAGTAGTCCCCACAATCCACTGTCCAAATTCTCTGAAGGTTCGCACACAAGGAGGGCAAAAATACACGGGTGCAACCTTCCAGTCCATATCCTGCACCAATCAATTTGTGGCTGAGTCCTGCCAGGTATCTCCAGAAGGATGCTGTTATATGGACCAAATGGTTGTCATAAAACTCCTGGTTCTTTGTTCCCATTCTTTCAAGAGCATTTTGTTGTCCTTCCTGTGTCTCATTAGTGTAGGAGGGTGGGACACTTTCAAAATCACAGATATATGGAGGTCTCTCCACATGCTCTCTGAAGTCCATGTCCTCAGGCTGTGCCATGCCAGGCCAGCAGGGGGCAGTATGAACACACAGAGCAGCCTCACTGGGTCCCAATTCTATGACTTCTCCCACAAAAAGCCACTGGGTTCTCTTGTTTTGAGGACTCCTGAGCTAAGTTCCTTGCATTGTTGACTTCAGATGTACTCCAGCATCCTCTTAGGGCTGGAGTAGGAGCCAAGGTTGCCCTGAGAGCTTCCTAGCCACAATTCCTGGCCAGATCTGCCTGCAATGTTCTCCTTATCCTTACTTGTAAAGTTGGAGCTACCACAATACAGCAAGCCTGAGCTGCACAGAGGAGGGCTGCTGGCAAGTAGGGGTCCAAGAAAGATAGGAGCCAACCAACACCAGCAGCCACTGTAATATAAGGCTATTAAAGCAATTAGAAGTGTGTGGTTGTGTGTGTGTGTGTGTGTGTGTGTGTGTGTGTGTGTGTGTGTGACAGTGTGAGAGAGAGAGAGAGAGACAGAGAGACACAGAGAGACACAGAGAGACACAGAGAGAGAGACAGACTAGGCAGCTTTGGCTGACCTGGAACTTATTATGTAGACCAGGCTGGCCCCTGCTTCTGCCCCAGAACTCTAGTTTTGTTTGTTTGGGTTTTTTTGTCCCTCCCCCCCCCCCCGCCTCCCCGTGTTTGTTTGTTGAGACAGGGTCTCTCTGTGCAGCCTTGGCTGTCCTGGAACTCACTCTAAAGACCAGGCTGACCTCGAACTCACAGAGATCCACCTGCTTCTGTCTCCTGAGTACCAAGACTAAGGTGTGTACCACACCGCGCCAGAGTTCTAATATTAAAGGTACATGCCACCACACTTCAGAAATATAACTTGAAAACAAAAATACTAATTTCTCAGTGCTATGGCAGTTGCTCAGTGGGTAAAGTGGCCCCGTGCCCAGAAGATAGTAGTAGCCTATGAGGAAGCCACTGTTCAGGAACAGAAGCTCTAACAGCAATTCTCACATACTCTCAAAAATCACTATGTATTTGTGGAAGCCAACTCCATAGGAGGAAAACATTGCAGATTTGGAAAATGCAAGCTGGCTAGTTTTATGCCAACTTGACACAATACTAGAGTCCTTTCAGAAGAGGGACCTCAATCTAGAAAACTGGCCTGCAGGCAAGCGTGTGGACCATTTTTTTTGACTGGTGGGTGATGACCAAGAGCCCAGTTCACTGACTGGTAGTCCTGGGTGCTATAAGAAAGCAGACTGATCAAGCCATGAGGAATAATAAAGACCTGAGTTAGGAAGTGCAGCATCCCAGATGGGTGTGGGGGTGAATTCCTGTAATCCTAGAGCTGGGGGTGGAGACAGAAGGGTCCCTGGAACTTGCTCAGTCTAACTGAAACAGTAAGTTCCAGGTTCAGTGAGGCCCTGTATCTCAAAAAATAAGGTGGGAGACACTTAACATTGACCTCTGACCTCTACATATGTATGCACAGGCAAATACACATACAAATAACATGACTAAATCAGAAATGGAAATAACCACGTGTGGTGGTGCATGCCTTTAATTCCAGCACTTGGGAGGCAGAGGCAAGCCAGTCTCTGAGTTCGAGGCCAGGTCTACAAAATGAGTTCCAGGACTGCCAGGACTACACAGAGAGACCCTGTCTTAAGGAAGAAAGAAAGAGAGGGGGGAGGGAGGGAGAGAAGGAGGGAGGGAGGGAGGGAGGGGGGGAGGGAGGGAGGGAGGGGGAGGGAGGAAGGAAGGAAGAAAGGAAGAAAGGAAGAAAGTCTTTTACTCAGCAAATATGGTTCCCTCAAAATCACTGCTGCAGAAGTTACCATCTTGACCCTCCCATCTTGACAAATGCTAGTCCCTATTGTCATCCACTGGCCTGACATCCCTGGACATAACTGCAATGTTCTCATTCTTGAAATGCCTTCCACTCCAGAGGGTCTGAAGAGATCCCTCAGTGTTAGCAGTGTTAGGATTCCATACCAAAACTCCATATAAGATTTAGTTTGAAAGGGGAGCTTCAGCTTAAAAAAAAAAAAAAAAAAAAAAAAACTTGGAGGAAAGTTCTCACTGGCCAGCCTTCCACCCTCCACAGCAATAATAATTTGCTATGATTCCTCCTCCAGCTCAGAAGTTCTATGCAAAGACCATTGAGGTCCATGACTGTTGACTGTGAATGCCACAAAGGAAGCTTCTTGGGTAAAGAACACTAACTATAAACCTTGGTATGGAAAGATGTAAGAAATAGGTGCAGGTTTGGTGAGATGGGTTATAGGGTACAGAACTTGACAATCTGAGTTCAATCCCCAAGATACACATGGTAGAAGGAGAGAACTGATTCCTACAAGTTGTCTTCTAACCTCCACAGGCACACCACACCATTGTACACACACACACACACACACACACACACAAACATAAAAAAATTAATGAATTCATGTAGTGGTACATTCTATAATATCAATACAGGAGACTGAGGCAGGAGGAATGCCACAAGTAGAAGGCCAACATGGACTACAAAGGGGACCCTGTCTTAAAAAAAAAAAAAGAAAAAGAAAACAGATGTGTATTCATATAGGTACATGTTCATTTATATATACATTTATTACTCTCACTGAACTATAAGAAAGAACTTGTGGGTCAGAGAATGTCTCAGAGGTGTGAAAGCAGATGGGGTTGGAATGACCTCAGAATTTAGGAAACAGTTGAAAGGCCCACAATCCATGTACAGCACCAAGAATTCCTCATGTAAGTAAGGAAGCAATGACCCCACAGGCAAGAGCTGATGATTCTTACCATGATGGTACACTGGCAATTAACCAGGTCAGTCAACCTTTCCCTCAGGCCACCACCACTGACCAGACAACAAAAATAAATGCCTGCCATTAGCTGGGAAAACAAGAGCACATCTTGGGAGAAGTAGCAATCAGTACTTAGGAGCCCCATGTCCCCATGAGCCAGTGCCAGCCTAAGGGGAAATCACATGCCTAGCAAGCAGAGATTCTGCGGGAAGTCTCACTCACAAAAAAGCAAGCAAGTAAAAAACCACAAGCGCTCACTGGTCAGTGGTGACGCACACCTTTAACCCAGCACTTGGAAGGCAGAGGCAGGCAGATCTCTGTAAGTTCCAGGCCAGCCTGGTTTACAGAGTGAGTTCCAGACAGCCAGGGCTGTTACACAGAGAAACCCTGTCTCAAAAAAACAAACAAAAAATCCAAACAACAATAACAAAACACTAGCACTCAGAAATCACTGTGCATTTGTGGAAGCCAGCTCCATAGGAGGGAAGTATTTGTATCCCTCAAAGCATGCAGACTTGGGAAATGTAAACTGTGTCAACTTGTTTTATATCCATTTGACACAAACAAGTCTTTTTGGAAAAGGAACCTAATTGAGAAAATACTGCCACCGGATTGGCCTGTGGGGGTCATTTTCTTAACTGATATTTGATGTGAGAGATTCAGCTCGTTGTGGATGCTGCCACACTGAGCTGGTGGGCCTGGGTTCTATAAGAAGGCAGGCTAAGCAAGTCATAAAGAACAAGCCAGTAAGCTGCCTTGAGTTCCTGCCCTGCCTTCCCTGGATGATGGACCACAAACTTCTAAGATAAAATAAACTCTTTCCTCCCCAAGTTGCTTTGGGCCACTGTTTTATCACAGTAAGGCATAAATTCATCACAAAAGAGCTTGACACAAGACAAAGAATGACTTTATTCGTCTATCAAGGACTATGCTCAAAGATCAAATGTAAATTTAAGTAAAACCCACCCAACAAGGCAAAGAGAGCTTCTAGTGAAGGGGAACCCTCCCCAGGACCACACACCTAAGATGGGTGGGGAGGAAGGACTATGACCTCCACCCTAGAAATATCCAAAGCTTAGTTCTTGGGCACTCAGCAGCAGTCACCTGCAAATGCAACTGTTCCAGGGCTGCTGCCTCCCTGGAATTCTGGGTGGGAAACCCCTTATCTACCTACTGCTGCTCTGTTTGTCAAATCATTAGAGCTTCCAGCCCCGCCCCCTTATTCTTTACACAGAATTCTGAGTTGGCTTTCAACTCCTTCTTACACACCCTAAATATCAAAGTGATTACATAGGAAATTATGGAGAAACCTAATTAGTCTTTGAAATCCAACTTCTGGCAACGTCATTGTCCTATAACTGCAGAGTTGGATGGGACTATAACTTCCCTACAAGTCTCCTACTTAAGGGCATTCCCTCGACTCACTACCCTCTATGTCAGTTTGGGATGAGGTGCCTTCCCTCCTAAACCTAGGGAAGTCTGGGGAGATCACAATGACCTCGGACTTTCCTGTTCCCAGTCTCGGGTTCAGGAAAGCTGAGAAAGGGCTAAGATGCTAACACGGATCATAGGGCAGGGCATCTCTTCACAAGGCTGTATTCTCAACTTGGACCCGGGGACCAAAGAGCTGCTCAGCAACCACCTTTCCATCATACTTGGGCAGTGTACCCCCAAAGTCAGCAGGCAAGATGTTCTCATCAATCTCCTGGAAGAAGCCATCGAGGTCATCTCCATGAACAAAGACCTACAGGAAAGTAAGCAGAGCAGCTGAGCAGAAGGAAGAGGAAGGAGGGGAGGGCAAAGGCCGTTGCATGCTGTCTTCGCCTGGTGATGCCTCTCTCTACAGTCCTCCACGTGGAGCTCTCAGGGAGTCGTCCATTCAACTTGGGACCAGTGTGCAGTGTCTGAGGAAGGCTCCTGGGGCAGCCATGAACTCACCCTCTGTAGCAACTTGTTCTTCAAGAAGGGCTTGACCACATTATAGGTGGTAGTGAAGTACCATGGCTGGTGGATGAAGTGGATGGCTTTGAACCTGGCTGGGAATGAATCCTGTAGTGACAGAGAGAGATCCCCCTCAAACCTTTGCCTCAGTGGTCTTAGCACACACATGCACACACATGCTTTCTCTCTCTCTCTCTCTCTCTCTCTCTCTCTCTCTCTCTCTCTCTCTCTCTCTCTCACACACACACACACACACACACACACACACACACACACTCTTCCTATGGACGGAGGACTGACTTTCCCAGCATCACATATCACATGTTACCCTGGAGGATAGCCCACTCCAGGGCCAGCCACTGGAGAAGCTTCACCTTTGCTCCAAGTTACACAACCTAAAGCAGTCCCATGATGCAAAGCAAAACCCAAACTGAAACTCTAGAAATAAATTGTTTTAGTAAAAATGAAATGGTATGCTTGCTTGATTATTTTAGTGATTGTGTGTTTGGTGTGTGTGTGTGTGTGTGTGTGTGTGTGTGTGTGTGTGTGTGTGTGTGTGTTGGTATTGGTGTTGTGAGGCAGGGTCTCAGTGTCCAAAGCTGGCCTTATGACATAGTTGACTTATGACCTTGACCTTCCAATCCTCCTGACTCTTCCTTCTGAGTGCTAGAATTACAGGCCTGTGATACAATGGCAAGTGCTGGCGATAGAACTCAGAGCTTTGTGCATGCTGGGTAAGCACTGTATCAGCTAAGTATTATCCCCAGCTGGGGTGATTGAGTTTTTTTCAAGCCACTTGTTCCCTGGGTGGACTGCAAATGGTTATAGACCATAAAGACATCGTTGTCATGCCTGCTTGTCCTTCAGCAACTGCCATACCTGCATCTCCAACCTTTTCTTTCCTAACATTTGTGTATAAAGGATATTTGTGTATAAAGGAATCAGAAGGGGACTGGTGATGCCCCCTCCTCAGGATAAACTCACAGGCAAAAAGAGGCAGCAGGATGCACATAGCCAGACAGCCTAAGGTTCCAGGATCACTCATACAGCGTCAACTCCAGCCTCAGCCACTTTATCTGCATGACTTTGCAGAGTCACTTAACCTCTGAGCCTCATGTTCCAGGTTTGTAAGATGATGCAGAAGATAGAGATGAGAATCCTCTCAAGGAAGCAATGACATCATTACCATGCACTTAACAGGTTCAATCACCATGCAAGTGTTTGTGGTTGAGATGACAGCTGTCATTGCTCTGTATGACACTAGATTGTCAACCCCTCAGGTCCCTTCCTGCATTGTGAAACTGGGAAACTAGACCAGCCTCCCTACCTGTAAAAGGTTCCTATGAAGCAAGTCCCAGGGTCTCACCTGGAGCATGTCCACCATCTTTTTGAGATCCGAGGGGCGGAGCCCCGCTGCCTGTTGCATGGTGAAGCCCTTAAAGTTCTCAACAATACAGAAGCCGTTGATTTGTGTTTCCTCATTCTCCAGCAGTTTCTCCAAGATGAAACAATATGCCTGCAAGATCTAGAAGCACAGGGGCTAGGTATGTGGCTCAGTCATAAGACCCAGGGTTGACCTCCGGCATTAGCAAGCAGGGTTTAAGATCCAACCCCAGAAGGGATTAAATCTCAGGGTCCTGAGGGGGGAGCTAACTGGCACCAACAGGAATTTGCCACAGATGCCCATCTAGGACTTTCCCCTGAAGAACACAAGCTAATAAAATAATATTGAATGTCACATCATGACTAGAAGCCACAGAGTTTATCCCAGCACTCTTATAATGATGGAAACCAGTAGAGACAACCTGAGTATCCACTACTCAGACAGAAGGGGAATGAGGGTAGATTTGAGCCATGGAATATTGTGGCACAGCAGTGAAAATGTGTGAAACATTAACAATATGGGGGACTCTTCATAACATTTCATTGCACTGAAGAACCTCCTGTTGATTTTGTTATGTGTTCATGTGTTTGATAGTGCCAGAAGTCAGTGGTAGAGCCTTGCACATGCCAGGCAACCACTCTACCACTGAGATATATCTCCAGCTCTTGGTTTGTTTGTTTTTTTTTTTTTTTAAGAGGTTCTCATTTAATAGCTCAGGCTGGCCTTGAAACTATTTAGCCCAAGCTAGCTTTGAACAAAAGCTCCTCCTCCCACCAACTCCTGAGTGCTGGAATTACAGCTCTCATCACCATTACCCTGACTGTTGTAATCTGTTTTTCCCTGATTCTTCCTCCCTCCCTCCCTCCCTCCCTCCCTCTCTTCCCCTTCCCTTCTTTTTTCCTTCCCTTCTCTCTTCCAGTACTGGAGATTGAACCAAGGATATTGAAAATTACTGAACTGTATCACCAGCCCTCTTTTCCCTTTGCATTTTTAGGCAGTGTCATACTAAGTTACTTAGTCTGGACTTGAACTCACTCTAGAGCCCAGGCAGGCCTTAAACTTGTAATCAGTCCTCTTGCTTCAGCCTCCCTAGTAGATGGGTTTACAGGCTTGTGCCACCAAGAATGATCGATGATCCCCACAGTTAAAAGCGCATGTGTTAAAGAAAAGGATAACCAGACTAAGGTAGGTAACAAAAAGGCCCCTAAGAAAAACATATGTGGTTCTGCCTAGGAAGGGGAATTAGACAAGATCTTCTGAGTAAATTGGAGTAAACTGGGAGCATGGGAGGGAGGGGGAGAGTGAAAGGGGAGAAGGGAGGAGGGAAGGGAGTGGGGAGGAGAGCAAGAGGAAACAGCAAGTCAAGTTGGGGAAAGGATAGAGAGGGAGGGCAAAAAAAGAAATATCTTAATAGAGGGAGCCATTGCAGGGTTATTGAAAAACCTGCCACTAGGGAAATTCCCATGAACACACAAGGATGACTCCAGATAAAAGTCTAAACAATAGTGGAGAGGGGGACTGAACTGGCCCTTCCTCTGTAATCAGACTGAGGTCTATCGAAATTGCTAAACCTTCATCCATAACTGATGGGTTGGTTAATCCATAACCAACCACTAGGCCAAGTTCCCAGAGTCCAGTAGAAGTGAGAACAAAGCTATAATACCAGCAAAGGGGTCAAGACCATGTTGGGGAAACCCAGAAACAACCTACCCCGAACTGATAGCAACAGAACCTGCATAGGACGAAACTAGACTCCCTGAACGCAGGTGACAATGGGTGGATTGAGCAGTTTGTAGGGCCATTGGCAGTGGGACCAGGATCTATCCCTACAGCATGAACTGGATTTTTGGAGCCCATTTCCTATGGAGAGATAGATACCTTGGTCAGCCCAGTCAGAGGGAGTGCCTTAGTCAGACCTCAGCTTGGTGATGGGACAGACTTGGCTGAGTCCCCATGGGAGACCACACCCTCTCCGAGGAGCCAATGGGGGGTCAGGTGAATGGAAAGAGGAAGGAGCAGGATGAGCTGGAGGGAGAACTGGGATTAATATATAAAATTAGAAATTAAATTAAATGTTAAAAAGTGTATGTGTGTGTAAAATAAACTAGAAGGTACAGTGGTTAAAAAAAAAAGTATCTAGATAGCAGAATTATAGATGACTTTTTTAAGTTTGCAATTTTTTACATTACCACATAATGTAAAAATGCAATTCTTTTTAGAATAGATAGGATTTACATAATAAGAAAATGCATGTTTTTAGATCTTAATATATATATCTTTAGTTGGAGCTAGAGAGATGGTCCTGAATTAAGAGAGCTTGCTGTTCTTACAAAGATCTCAGTACCCCCACATCAGGAGACTGGCTCATAACTGCTTGTAAGTGTAACTCCAGCTCCTGGGGATCTGATGCCTCTGGCTTCCCCAGAAGCTAGCATTTACACACACACACACACACACACACACACACACACACACACACACACACACACTTAAAAATAATATAAATCTTTCAGGTCATGGTGGTGCATGCCTTTGATCCTAGCACTCTGGAGGCAGAACCAATTGAATCTCTGTGAGTTCAAGGCCAACTGAGTCTACATATTGAGTTCCAGGACAGCCAGGACTATGTGAGAGACTGTGTGTGTGTGTGTGTGTGTGTGTGTGTGTGTGTGTGTGTGTAATTTTACTTTTATGGAGACAGGGTTTCTCTGTATTGCTAAGAATTAAGCCATGTACCTCCACTACCACCTGTCTTATTCTTATCATTTATTTATGATGAAGATGTGGGTTCCACTGAAGCTGGAGTGACAGGAGACTGACTGTCTCCTGCATAGGTGCTGAAAACAGAACTCCAGTCCTCTGCAAGAGCAGCAAGTGCTCTTAACTGCTAGGCATCTCTCCAACCCTTCTCTGCAAAATAATATGCCTTCCATTTTCTAAAGTTTTAATTCTAAGCTAGAATCTTGTTTGCTCAGAAGGCCTAGTAACACCCTTAATAAGAGCAAGCATAGGGTAAGGATGTTGGCTATTTCCATAACCATTTTGCTAGACTGAATCTAGGCCATTGAAATCTAATTTCTTCTTAAAGTCTGTGGTCTAAAAAGTAGAAACGGTGGAGAAAACAGTCTCCTTTATTTACATATACTAGTATATTTAGAAACACAGGTAAGGTCGGGGATTTAGCTGGCTTGGTAGAGTGCTTGTCTAGCATGTGTGCAGTCCTGGGTTTGGTTCCCCCAGCACTGCATAAAACTAGCTATGTTGGCTTATGCCTGTAACCCCAGCATGGCAAGAGGAACAGAAGTTTGAAGGTCATCCTTAACTGCATAGGTATCAAAGCCAGCCTGGGATACCTGAGACTCTGTCTTAAAACAAACAAACAAAGAAAACAAAAAAACAAGAAAAGGAAGAAAACTGAAAGATAAAAAGAATGAAGGAAAATCCTTAATTCTTGCCCTTGATCAGCCCTCAGCCCTCCTAAGGGCTTAAACATATGACCTTACAGAAAGCAGATGGTTAAGTAGGACAGAACCTGTACCTTCCAGAATCTTCTAGCCCACAGCCCTCTGATCCTCATCTCTCTGTTCTCAGCTTTCAGTATTTGGCAAGCTTTCCTTCAGCTCATGGCCCACAGCTGTTGCCCTCACTTGTCATTACTGGGGATAAACAGGCCAGTGGGTTCTACTTGCAAAGCTGTGGGCTTCCCAGCTGTCCTGGAACATCCTAGGAATTCTCTCCCTGGTGAGAAATGCCTGGTGGCAGGTGACTGCCTGCCCTCGTCCCTCCACAGACCTTGCCTCCTGGGGAATCCAACAATAAAGACAGGGCTAGGACAGAGAGCCCAGCTGACCTCATCAAAGGTGACCTCTTCACAGTGCCAGTTTTCAATGTTGAAGAGCATAACCACTCGGCCATACTTGTCCCGACTGGAAAGGACACCAGGGTAACCGGCCTCGATAGTGCAGCGGACAGCCTCCATAGACAGGCTATCGAAAAGTTCAGGGTACTGGAGCCGGAAGTTCACATAGCCTGGAAGAGGGAGAGGCAGGGGCCATCTCGGAGGCCATTCCAGCCATGCTCACCCACCTTCTCAGGTGGTGCGTGGTGGGAATCAGAGACCTGGCTGCTGTCTGTGTGTAACAGGACTTCCAGCTGTCTGAGTCCCATGTTTTCTTCCCACAAGATGGCCTGTCTCCCCAAAATGTTTTGGCTATTACACGTGATTCATAATGTTCACATTCTGAGCTGTGCAGGCATGAGGTACAGTCCTACATAAGCAGGTAATCCTATGCATTATGTTCCTTTCCTTGGGGACAAAGCACAGGCTGTCAACTGGGCACAGGGTCAGCTGAGTGAGAGGGAGGGCAGTGCTGAGGAAAAGCCCAGGGAGATAAACTCAAGGCCCCAGCTAGACTCAGAGGCTCTTTCTAATTCTAGCAAAGCCTATTTTGCTCACAAATGCCATTCATACTTACCCTGCCTTCCTGTGGCCATCTGCAACCCTAACCTGGGGCCCAGGGGAGGGGTTTAGGAGGCTATTGCCAAGAAACTGCCAACAACTTTTCTGCCATTCTAGAACACTCCATCTTATCCCCCCTCACGTTTGCCTTGTTGTTCCTGCTGCCCAGTTACTAATTTCCTTGGGTTTATTTTCAAATGTTGCTTCGCAATGGAAGCCCTTTTAAACATGTCACTTACAGCTTTGGCTCTGTCCCTTACACCCAGCTGCTCATTTTTCTCCTTAACCCCTGTCACCTATGTATTCTAGCTATCAGGGTTATTATTTTTACCAATAGAATATAAGTTCCACCACTTATATTCCTTGACCTAAGACAGTGGTGGGCCCTGGTGGCACTGACTTGACATTTGGGGCAGAGGGAAAGCCATTAGGCCACAGACCACCTGCTTCAACCCTTCCCTCTATAGACACCAAATACTTGATTTCTTCAGGAAATGTTTTTCTCCACCCTGCAGGGCCATGGCAGTTCTGCCCCATTTCCCCATTCCCAAGGCAAGCCCCATCTTTGATTACACTGAGGTTAAGGTTTAGTGTCCGGCAAGTGCATGGAGGAGTCACAGCTTCACCACCTGGAACATTCCAGAGCCAAAAGTGGGCTACAAAGGAAACACCTTCCTTTGACATCTAAATGTGGTACCTGAGTTCTACTCACTGAGTTCCAAGACTGACAGAGGAGAGATTCTTCCAGGAATCTGGTCTTGATCATCTAATTTTGTCCATGCATCCATCAATCCATCCATCCATCCATCCATCCATCCATCCATCCATCCATCCATCCATCCATCCATCCACTAACAGAGCCCAAATGATCTGGAGGACTGCTCAATTCACAGGCTTGCACACACAAACTCTTGAAGGATATGGAGAAAGTGACTAACTATATCATGGCATAAGGGAGTTTTCTTAGTGTAGAAAGGATAGACACTTCCTCAAAACTTCCTCCCACCTTGTAGGGCCAGCCCTCCAATGCAGGTCTTACCTTTGAGCAGCTCATAAGCGCGGCCCACGTCAAACTTTCGAGCACGGATGAAGCGCAGGAGGAAGGCACTGTCCCTGGCCTGTACCCTCTCCGCCACCGCCAGGGCCAACTCCTCCCCTGAAGCTGCTTGTGCCTGCACCAGCTCCTGTAGCTCCCTCACCACCTCCTCTCGGGTCTCCTCTTTCTCGTTCAGCTCATCCTTGGCCTGGAACAGGGTGGGTCGGGGCAGAAGTTACCAATAGGTGCTGCAGAGGAACATGTCATGTGTGAACAGGCTCAAATCTAAGAACAGTCTCAAATAAGTCGGCATGCTGGGAGTGCCCAGGGTGCTGCAATTTGTGCCTTACTCCTTTGCAGCTCTGCCCTCAAGGGTCAAGGGTGGCACGCTGCTCCCCCATAGACCTTTGCATTTGAAGAGTCAAACTGCTCAGCCTGCATTTGTTTGCAAGATATTGACAGCAATGAGTGACTCTAAGAAATGCCCGTGTGTACTGTGCTCTTACCCAACACCCTGCTCAACCCCCTAAATACATTGTGTGTGTTTCTTTAATTTATTGCATTTATTCAAAACATGTGTGCAGTGTTTTGCCTGCACATATGTCTGTGCTCCACCTGCATGCTTGGTGCCTGAGAAGGTCAGAAGAGGGCATCAGGCCCCCTTGAACTGGAGATATGAATGGTTGTTAACCACCATGGGGAGCTAGGCATCCCGAGCCACCTCTCCATCCCGCCATTGTTTTTTTAATTTTTGCCACAACTCATTGTGGGGGTTGGTTGGTTGAATTATTATTTTGTTCTGTGTTTTTAATTATTATTTTGCTCTTTTGCATTTATTTATTCTTCATGTATATTTAGGGGGCACACATGTGTTTGCCATGATGTTCATGTGGGAGTCAGAAGACAACTTATGTGAGCTTTTACTATGTGGGTCCTTTGGATCAAACTCATTTGGTCAAGTTTGATGGCAAATGTCTTTTAACCAATAAGCTACTTTACCAAGCCCTTATTTTGGGTTTTGTTTGTTTGTTTGTTTTGGGGTTTTTGAGACAGGGTTTCTCTGAGTAGCCCTGGCTGTCCTGGAACTCACTCTGTAAACCAGGCTGGCCTTGAACTCATAGAGTTCAACCTGCCTCTGCCTTCCAGATGCTGAAATTAAAGGTGTAAGCCACCACATCCAGCTGTTGGAGTTTTTTTTTTTTTTTGTTTTGTTTTTTGTTTTTGTGGGGTTTTTTTGTCTTATTTTAGACAGTGTCTCTAGGCCAGGCTGACCTTGAACGTCTGATCCAGCCTGTACCTCCCAAGTGCTGAGATTACAGGCATGTGCTACCATGCCTAGTTTTATGAAACACTGGAGGTGGAGTACAGAATCTCATGCACCTTAGACAACTCTGTCAACCCAATCCTATTTTCGAATCTTTTAAGACAAGATCTCTTTATGTAACCCAGGATGGCTTTAAAATTATAATTCTCCAACCTCTGTCTCCAAATGCTGGGATTACAGGCATGAACCACTATACTTGGCACAGTTAGCGTTCTTAAGCCCATCTCCCAGAAGGGTAGGCTAAGGGAACTAGAGGTGACCCGTTCTTGCCCTAGTTTCCCAAGGAGGAGGACTCCCTGTCTTCACTCAGTGAGGCCCAGACTTGACCCAGCCGAGAGCAGCCTGCCTCAGCCCCCCAGGGTCAAGTCCCTCGTTTTGCTGGGCTAGAAGAGCTGGGAGAGCGGCCCGTGCAGCTCTTCCTTCAGGCAGCATGAAGGGCAAGGGAGAGAAAGAAGTCAGATGTGGACGACTGAGAGCAACTGTCGCTAGAGATGCCCGTCAATGCCGAACAGAGCCTGGAGCAGAACTCAGCCACTTCTCACCTTCGCCCTGGCAAGCAATAGTCCAACTGCCATGTTTCATAGACACAGAGAAGCCAGATGCAGAGAGGGAAAGCTTTTTGCTCACAGTCACAGAGAAAGTTGAACATGTCTGATCCTAGAATTTGAGCCTCCTGCTTTTTCACTGGGGGGGGGGGGCAGCCATTTTACCCTTGTTCACTATGGTTCTGAAGCAGTGTTCCTCATACGAGTCAAGGTTGGCCCCTGGCTGTAGTCTTAGATTAAGGTGCTATGAGTACTGATTAACCAGCAGTTGCAATAGCTCTGACCTTCAGGATAGTCTAGAACAGACCAGTCTCTCGCATCCAGGATGATCTAAAGAGTGGGGATGGACCTTTCCTAAAGGAGAGAGGACTCTGTCATGTCCACCCCACCCCTACAGGATTCCTTACCAGATTGTCCCAGCCAGCACTTCCACCCCCTCCCACCCCTCCACCTTACCTTCTGCAAAGTGTGGCGTGGCAGCTGGCTGCATGGGCCAAAGACAGGACCGTGGTCCTTGGTGGTAAGCTGCTCCAGCTGTGCCCGGAGCTCCTGCTCCTCTTCAGGGATCATTCGGAAGGTGCCCACCTGGGCAGAGAGGAGTCATGTAGAAGACAGGACAGCTCAGCCCCCAGCAGCAGGAACGATCAGCACACTGGTCTACTGAGATCTTGCATGGTGCCTTTGGCCAAGATCTTTGCTAAGCCTCCTCCCTTTGTTGGATCAGGGCCCCAGAGATTATCGAGGTGTAGGGAGGAAGGGAACCAGAAGGAAGAGCCCAGGCTACTCACCCCCTCTGACATATTGCCTCTCGAAGACACTGAGGGGAAAGAAAGAACCTGTTTGCCCTACCCCGATCTCTCCAGGTGGCCTGTTCCCAGCAGCCAAGGAAGTTAGCACTGAGGTGATATTGGGGAAACCCTTCTGTGTTTGACCTCTCGGGCACTGAAACCCCTCCCAACAGCTAGGTGATTGGTCAGGAATTCAGCCGCATAGGTCCTGGCCCCCAGGATTCTGACTAGAGGGCTAAAATTAGAGTCCCCCTTCTCCACCCAGCTCTGGAGGACAAGGTTCCTGGGCTACACTTTGGGAACACTGCATTTGGAAGGAGCACACCACTAACACCTTACTCTTCAGCTGTGGCTACCTGGGAACAAAGCAGAGTTCGGCCCCATTCTCAGCCGTGGGGTCAGGTCACTACAGTATAGGGGAATATCTCTTCAGTTACGCAGCCTTCCTTCCCCAGTGCAAATGGGCACCCTAGAAGCCTCCCAGCCCAGTGGATGGCTCTGTCCCCAGGGTGTTCATTCTTAGGAGCGATGGTGAGCCATTATACCATCAGTCCTGGGTGTGTGTTCTGAGGTGTATGACACACTAAGAACTTTCAAATTGATTATCTCAGAGACAGGCATGGTAGCACCATTCCTGTTTATCTAAGGGGAAGACAGGGCCAGGGTAACATAGTTCAAGGAAGCCGGGGATTAGGATACATACCTAAGCTGTGACTCGGGTATGCACCAAGGAGCAGCTTGGGGCAACTGGATGTGGGCCCTGGGTTCCAATCCTGTCTCTCTCACACTTACAAGTTCTGTGATTTCACTTGAGTCCTGACTGCCCCCTGTTGCAATGGAAGGGTTATGAAATGTAATTAAATAATATACACACAAGCAGCCCTGGGCCACCAGAACAGATTTCAGTCATGGCCCACATGTTCCCAGGTTTTCTCCCAGGCCTAAATATCCCCAGTGACTGTGAAGATCTTTGATCATTGTGTTTCTACCTGTGATTGGGTTCCTTTGGTCAGCTCAGTCACATACTCATAGTTGGTAAGTAGCTGGGACTTGAACCTGTGTCTACCTGATACTGAGTGTTTGATGCTTGCACCCATGTCATCTCCATTCAGACTCCCTGGGGGAGCTGGTGACAGCAACCTTGTTGGTTGGAGAGATCTGGACTTGAGTCTAGCTTTTACCATCTCTGTGGCCATAGGCAAGTTATTTAATTTTGACGGAGACTAAGAGCAAATTGAGGACACTAGTATCTACTGAAAGCAATTGTCACAAAGACCACAGGGTTTCTGTGACATAACCTAGAGTGGAATCCTGCTCCATAACAGAGTTCCCTCTTCCTTTTGCACTGAGATTAACCAAATTTGTACATTGAAACTTGAGATCCCAGAGAATACCTGAGGGCCTTTCACATTTTAAATCTGTCCTTTCCCTACCACTGCCCTACAAACACAAAGAAATTTGGGGGGCTGGAATCTACCCATAGGCACCAAGCACCTGCCAACTTTTTGGATAGAAGACAGACATCCAAATCTATGGGCATAAAGACCAAGAGGGGAATATAGTGGCACACACCTATAATTCCAGCACTTGGGAGATAGAGGCAAGAAGATCAGAGGTTAAGGTTATTCTTGGCTACACAGTGAGTTCAAAGCCAGCCTGCGTTACATGAGACTTTATCTTAAAACAAAACAAAGCAAACAACAACAACAAAAAAAAACAAAAGCTGGGTGTGGTGGTGTGCATCTTTAGTCCTAGTACTAGGATCAGTGAGTTTGGAACTAGCCTGATCTACATAGACAACCAGGGCTATGCAGGGGAAACCCTGTCTGAAACAAACAAAGCAAAGCAAGACTGTCTGAAGCACTCACGAGGAATTAGTGGCTACCCCCAGCCAGATAAACAGATCACCAGCACAGTCCCAGAGCTTAGAAATATAGGATTAGAGTCAGCATTGGCATTCATCTCTCATTTTTAGAAAGCATGAGCTATATGTATGTATGTAATGGAAACATGCTTCCTCCCCAGCTCCGCATCGATGCTCTCAGCCATTTAGAATTGGCCAATAAAAGGCAATTAATTACAACATGAAAGGCATTTTGTCATCTGTAGTTTTAATTGAATCAGTCGCTCCATATTTATATGTGCTGAGTCTGCCTATAGTCTGTCTGGCTCACTCTGAAGAAGAATGGCACACCGCTTTACAGGCAATCGGAACGATCAATCTGAGAGGTGGCAAATCCTCCCCTCCCCTGACCCACTCACCACACACACACACACACACACACACACACACACACACACACACACACACAGAGTCTCAGGCCTTGTTATGGACTCAGTTACCTGACAGCTCTTCCTTGGGGCTACGGTGCCCGGTGCCCGGTGCCTGGTGCCCGGTGTGGTGCTGGGTGCCCGAATTGTTCTGGTGCTCTGGAGGCTGCCTCCTTTGGAGGTGTGGTCAGGTCAGCAAGCTCAGATTAGTGTGTCACAAGGAAGTTCTCAGGCCCACTGTTTCCCGTTAAATCAGGCTCACAAGAGGCCCTGAGTGAAACAAGGGAAGCTTCCTGAGGGAGAGGGGAGAGGCCCAGCCTGCAGGCAGCCATCAAAGCCGTGCTTTGTGAGCTTCTGCTTGAAGCACTGTTCAGCCATGTGGAAGCCACTTCCCTGGGACCTGAGCCAGCCCCATCCCATTCCTCTGCCCTCTCTCTTCTCCAACTGGGAGGCAGGGGAGTCTGGGAGAGCACTCCTTCCCCACAAAGGGAGGACATAGAGAGGAACGAAGAGAAATTGTAAATGTCATCAACAGTGCAATCCAGGCCTGTGGTCCACTGTCCCACACACAGAGGGAAAAGGAGCCGGTGAGGCCGAGCAGGAGAGGACTGGCTATGTATCCTAAGCTGGTCCTAAACTACACTGCCCACTTTCGGATGCATTTGTGCATTGCTGAGGATTGAACCAGGGCCTGACACACAAGAACTCTATTCCTAAGCCACACCCTCAGCCACCTCCACCCTCCCCGAGCCAGGTAAGTTTTGAACTTCCGATCCTCCGACCTCTGCCTCTCAAAGTCTAGAAAAACAGGCGTGTGTTGCCACAGCAGATCTTCCCTTGCTCCAGCGCCTGTCTTGCTGAAGTTGCTTCTCCAGGCTGTGACTTGATCTCCTTTGAGAAGTGAGATGGCTAGAGAAGAGACTGGGGCCATGGGGAAGAAGGAAGGTGGCCACATAGCACCCACTTCAGGTGCTTAGCTGCCTGATCCCTGGGAACTGGCAGTTGTGCCCAGTGCAGAATCAGTGGATGCCTAAGTGAAAAGAGCACATCCAAGCCTTGGTACAGCCAGGAGCTCCTGAGCAGCCCTCAGCAGGGGACACCCCCTACCTCCCCACCCCCACCCCACCCCCATCTCCACCCCAGCCTCTGCCTTGGTATTGCCCTGGGGTGTGAGAGATGCAAGTCCTTCAGATCATTCTCCATAGGGGATTCCAAAGCTAGGGAGCTTCCTGCCTCCACCACTAAAAGTCCTCCTTAATGATGCTCACCTTAGTCTGAGCCCAAGCAGCCCAGCTTCACTCCTGCTCCTCCCAGAGATGCTCAGGGCAGGGCTGAGCTCATGGGCACAGGTCATTCTCTGGAATCCAGCCACAGAAATGCTTTTGCTCTCACCAGTTTGGGACTTACACAAATAAGACCACGTGTAAACATGGAAAGAAGACAAAGCTATCTACAAGCTAAGGAGGTGACAAGGGATAATACCTTGGTCTCAGACCTCCAGCTTCCTGGATTCTAGAGAATGAATGTAAGGCTCATGGGAGGTAATAGGAGTAAGAGTTCAGGCTAAGAGGCTCTGTCAGGACCAAATAAAGGGCTTCATTACAAAACATCCCTATGTACCCAGAGCACTGGGAAGTTCATGTCATGGCCAAGCAGAAGAAGGCTGTCTAGAGCTTTAGTTCTCAACCTGTGGGTTGTGACCCCTTTGGAGGGGGCACCTTTCAAATATCCCATACATCAGATATTTACATTATGATTACATTATGCTAGCAAAATTACAGTGATAAAGTAGCAGCAAAATATTTTTATGGTTGGGGTTCACCACAACATGAAACTGTATTAAAGGGTCTCAGCAATAGGAAGGTTGAGGACCACTGGCCTGGAGCATCTCAGGGCACTAGCAGGCACAAAGCCCTTCTGGGGAGGAAGAGTCTCAGCACAGATTTCTGCTCACAGCCCTTTTCCTGCCTCCTCCTGTCCTCCTCCCATCCTGAGAGTCATGTTTACCTCTAGGTCCTCTGGCTAGAACAATGGTGACACTGTCCTCATTGGCCCACAAACCTATGCTGCTCCCTGGCCTGACTGACCCCAGATGACTGAAGACAGGGAGGGAGGGAGGGAGGGAGGGAGGGAGGGAGGGAGGGAGGGAGGGAGGGAGGGAGGGAGGGAGGGAGGGAGGGAGGGAGGGAGGAGGGAGGGAGGGAGGGAGGGAGGGAGGGGAAGGGCTTGCATTTATAGGGTCAGTGTATTAGTGTGAATGTCTTTCTACTTTGTTTCTGTCATGAGCAGAAACAGATGGACATGCTTGTGTCTAAATTCAAATTCATTGAATACAAAGAAAATCACAGCTTTGTCGGCTGCAACTCCCCAAGTAATTTTGATTTTGCTTGAAAGTTGGTCATAGATAATCATCAGAATTTTATTCCTATCTTAATTACCAATATCAACTCTTAGATCACACACATATATGTGTGTGTACGCGTATATAACAGAATGGCCATGAAAAGGGTTGAAGAAGCTGCAACATACAGAAAGGTGTTTAGTAAGTCTTAGGAACCCAAGGGCAGCGTTGTTCTGGGGCAGAGGTGACAGACCCAAGTTTAGGAAGCCATTCAAGGTCAGTTTGCAGTGGATCTCATGGGCGGGAGAGACTGAGCTGGGCCTGAAGGACAAGGTCAGGAGGCAGTCACTGGGGTGGTTTTATTGGGTGAGGATTGTAATGAGTGGTTGAGAGACAAGTCTGCCACATGTGGATCTTGGGGTGCCCTTCTTTTATAGTCCCAGGTGAGGGGGTTACATCTGGTGTGGTGATATGCTCCCATGACTAGCATTTCTGGTATGATTTGCTATATTTTCAGGTGTTCTCATTTATTGGCACTAATAAATGATCAGTTTGTGTTTCTGCTGTGCCAACAGATGGAGGAGGTCTTTCACCAACATTTACTGAGTGACTGCTATGTTTGACCCTGGGAATCCAGAGAAGAATGAATCAGTAACCCTGCTGTTTAAAAGATTGAGATCATATACAAAATAATTATAAAACAATAAGGCACTGGCTTTAGACCCCTCCACCACAAAAGGAAAAGCATGTGATGACTAATGCAACAGCATCCTCAAGTATTCCAGAAACACACACAACTACAAAAACTCCACAAAAAAATGAATGTGTGTCTGGGGGAGGGAGTTGTCTTTGGATTTGAAATATATTATAAAAAACACTTTCTTCTAAGAAATTACCAATAAATGTAAACAATGTAAAGGTTCTGGAAAGTCCTGAAGTAAAGAAATCTTTTCAAAACCTATATAGTCCTTAAAGTGCTTGCCACCCAAGCGTGAGAACCTGAGGCTATCCCCAAAGCCATGCTAAAAGCCACTGTGAAGACTTGCAGTCCCAGTAATGGAGAGCCAGAGACAAGAGGATCACTGGGGCTCACCGATGCACCAGCCTAGCCTTATTGGCAAGCCCTAGGTCCTGATGCAAGACTGTCTCAAATATGGGAGGGGGTGCAGGATGGCAGTGGTGCACGCCTTTAATCCCAGCACTCCAGAGGCAAAGGCAGGTGGATCACTGTGAGTTCAAGACTAACCTGGTCTACAAAGCAAGTTCCAGGACAGCCAGGGCTGTTACAGAGAGAAACCCTATCTCAAAAACAAACAAAACCCATATGGAGGAGCAGCACCTGAGGATGACCTTTGGTCTCCACATACACAAACATGTGAACATACATGAACAAGCTGTAGGAAACAGAGGTGCGTAAGGACAAGTTTATGTTTAGGTAACATGGTAAGATATGGACAGCCTGCCCAGGCCAAGATGTAACAGAGAACTTAGCACAGCTGACTTCATGATGGACATGCCATTTCAGGCTGTAAAACTCAGCATGTAGCTAGTACCACTGCCAAAAACTGAAAACAAAGACCTAAGCTGTCAAAGTCCACAGTTATGGGAACGTCTTTAAATGTTCTAACCTTGCTTTTTGGCTTCTATAGTTCCAGTTCTGGCTAGCTATTCTTGTTTGGTTTTTTGTTTGTGTGTTTGTTTGTTTGTTTTTGCTTTGTTTTTTGTTTTGTTTTGTTTTGTCTTTTTTTAAATTTATTATGTATACAGTGTTCTGTCTGCATGTTCCATTGCACGCCAAAAGAGGGCACCAGATCTTACTACAGATGGTTGTGAGTCACCATGTGGGTGCTGAGAATTGAACTCAGGACCTCTGGAAGAGCAGCCAGTGCTCTTAACCTCTGAGCCTTCTCCACAGACCCCTGTTCTTGTTAACTAGTGTGTCAACCCAGGACATCTGTTTTTGTGCTTAAAAGCTCACCCTGAGAAAGGCTTGGCTATCCTGGGATCCCAAATACTCAGTATAGTCACTAATAAAGACTTTCTATAGGCTTAAGTCCATGTCTGAGCAGTCTTCTCTGGTGAATACCCCACAACAAAGATGACTAACATTGCATATATGGGAGATGGGGATGAGGAACTCTGAGTTAGCACAAAAGAGCAGATAGTGGGTGTCTAGGGGTTTGTGTGCCTGTAGCCACAGTACTCCTGTGTAGACAAAGGACAAATTGCCAGAATTGGTACTCTCTCCATTGACCTTGTGGCTCCTGGTACTAACTCAGGTTTCACATTTGGCAACATGCTTCTTAGCTCACTCAACCATCTTGCCAGCCCAATAATTCAATATCTTTTCTTAATATTAAAAATGTTGTTTAATTTTATGTACTGTTGGGGGAGGTGGAGAAGTGTGTGCATGTCCAAGTGCCCGAGGAGCCCAAAAGAGGGTGTAGGCTGCCTGGAGCTGGAGTTACAGCCAGTTAGTAGCTGTCTGAAATGAGTGTTGGGAACTGAATTTCGATGCTCACAAGGAACAGCAAGTGCTCTTAGCAGCTGAGCCCTCTCTCCAGCTCCAGCTTTAATATACAGAACCCTGGGTGCCAGGCTTGAGCCAGGTGTTCAAGGAAGTCGGTTGTGGTGGTCTAAAAGAAAATGACCCCCAAAGGGGAGGTGTGGCTTTCTTGGTGTAGGTGTGACTTTGTTAGAGGAAGTATGTCACTGTGGGAGTGGGCTTTGAGGTTTCCGATGCTCAAGTTACTCCCAATAAGTCAGAACACTTCCTGTTGCCTGCAAGATGTAGGACTATCAGCTCTTTCTCCAGCACCACGTCTGCCTGTACACCACCATGCCCCACCATGATGATAATGGGCTGAACCTCTGAAACTGTAAGCCAACACCTCAATTAATTGTTTTCCTTTATAAGAACTGCCATGGTCACATTGTCTCCTCACAACAATAGAAACCCTAAGACAGCTATCTGTCTTATAACAACCTGCTCTTACTAGCCTGAATTTAGTACAAAACATACAGAGAGAAACACTAGAAACCCTAGTGGTGTGTGGGTGTGCCCATCCCTGAAGAGAGGTCAGTAGAGGATTAAACTCACCCACTTTTTTAAGTTCACAGTGTATATGATGTTACAGTTTGTGAGATATGGAGCTAGGATGAAGTTACCCCTCAGGTTAGCCTCATGAGAAGAATTACAGCATCAAGGCATGAAGCGGGAAAGCAAACCTTCAGGTCTAAGAAGGGCTTCATTAGGAGAAACAGCCAAGATGTAGGTCAAATCCCTTCATAATCCAGAATGTTAGAAGAGTTATAGCATTACACCATAAGCATCTGATAGGGGTGGATTTCTACCTCTTAGGGGTTTTCTACCTCTTAGAGGGGTAAGGTAAGTCCCACATCACTTGAGTTAGCTTATACACCATGAGTCAAGAGAGAGGCAAGCACTAGAAAAGAGTTATAGACAAGATTATCTATAGTCACGATTATCTTGGGTCTGGGCACCAGGGTGTAGCTGCAAAGGAGAGAAGTCAACTCTTGGTAAGAGCTGAAAGGCCATAACATGTGCTGCTCATCAATTCCCCGGGAGAGCTGCCCAGGGCGTGGCCTGACTCTAGGACAGGGAGATACTGTGATCTGAGACCCACCAGATTTAAAACACGAAAGCTGCCATGTTCTTGGCCAAGGTGCTGTTATGAGTAGGTTTTTCCTCTGTCGGTCTGGTCCCTCAGCTGCGCCAGCCCCAAATATCACACAGAGAGTCTAATTATATTAGATATAATTCTGTTGGCCAGTTACTAGTTTCTTATCGGCTAGCTATGTCTTAAATATTAAACCATTTCTATTGATCTAAGTATTTCCACGTGGTCTCATCTTACCAGAGAGAGACCCCAACATTCTTCTCTCTCAGTCCTCCATCTTGACTCTCCTCTCTACTCCTTCCTCTCTCCTCCTAGTCTCCTAGTCCCACCTATCTTGCTTTCCTATTGGCCAGCAGTGCTTTATTCATTAACCAATAAAAGAAACATATTTACAGAATGACATCTCCCATCACAGTGGTTTTGGTGAATTAAGAGCAAAAGAATGAAATTCAGGAATATCATGTCTTCAAGGTTCATCCATGTTGTAGCACGAGTCAGAATTTTCTTCTTTTATAAAGATGGATAATAGTCCCTTGTGGGATAAACTATATTTTAGTCATCTATTCACCAGGTGGCAGACTTTTGGTTGGTTTCTACTGTTGGTATTGTGAAAACCCTGGTCTGAATATGGATGTTTTGATATGTCTCATGACCATCTTTTGTTTGTTTGTTTAAGACAGGATAGACAGGACAAGATCTCATGTATTGCAGGAGGATATGTGGCTGAGGTGACTTTGAACTTCTGATCCTCCTGTCTCTCCCTCCAGAGTGCTGGGATTGACACCACACCCAGTGCTTCTCACCAGGAAAACAATGGACTAAACTTCTGAATTGTAAACCAGCCCCAGTAAATTGTTTTCCTTTATAAGAGTTGTCATGGTCATGGTATCTCTGCACAGCAATAGAAACTCTAAAACAGAAGTTGGTACTAGGGACTGTTGCATTGCTGTGACAGGCCTGGCTGTTTTTATTTGGAGGAATGTGGACTTTGGGTTAGAAAAGCAGTGGAATGCTTTAAGCACTGCCTAATGGGCCATACTGGTAGGAACATGGTAGACAATGGTACTGAGGGTGATCTGAACTACTGGGGCCTGCCTGGCTCAAGAGGAGAAGGAGAAGAATTACAGTATGTGACCTAGAGACAGTGCTTGTGATATTTTGGTGAAGAATGTGGCTGCTTTTTGCCCTTGTCCAAAAAGTCTGCCTGAGGCTAAAGTGGAGTTTTGGATTAATTCCATTGGCACAGGAAATCTCAAAAGACTCATGCAGATTCAGAATGAAAAGGAGCAAGATGGGCAAGGGAAAAAACAAAATGTACAGTTCAAGGAGAAAGGAGCACCTGGGAATGGAGCTAAATCCTGTGTTGAAGGAGATAAAGATTAAAGAAAATCCTGATGTTAAATGGAATAAAGGGAGTGATGACCTCAGGGCAAGACCCCACCCCTTTAAGCTTCTAACTTGTGAAAGGCAATTAAAGAAAGCTTAGAGACAGGTATGGTGGTGCATGCCTTTAATTCCAGCACTCTGAAAGCAGAAGCAGGAGGATCTCTTGAGTTTGAGCCCAGCCTGGTCTATAGAGCAAGTTCAGGACAGCCAGGCTCAGGCAGTGAAGGAAACCACTGAAAACAGAAAGCTGGTGAAGATGTAATTGAATATGGGGGCTGTATTCCAGACCCAGCTGGCAGCAGAACTTGGCAGCTTTGGCTTCATGGTTCTGGTTTTAGAGTCAAGGATAGCAGACAGGAGCTATGGAAATTGCCTCCTTGACTAAGGGAAGCTGCTGAAACCAGGCATGTGTCAGGGGTGTCCCTGTGTGGATGCCTAGAGAGGCCATTGTGTGAAACTGTGAAGGTAAAACCTGGATTGCCTTGGAGACCCCAAAATATTGGAGATGCCAGAGCCGTGGGATACCTGCCGAGGAGAGCTGCTAACAGGGAGCAGAACCAGCCCAAGAGAAAGAAGTGTGTTACACTCAACAAACCTGAAAGGAGTTGGAGATCTGAAGAGCATCTTGGCATCAGACACGGAGATGCAGAGTTTGGAGTTTTCCCAGCTGGTTTTCGGTGTTGCTTTGGTCCAGTATATGCTCCTTTCCTCCCTTCGGAGGTACATCCTGTGCTGCTATATGTTGGAAGTATGTGATCCACTTTTTCATTTGATTTTACATGAATCTCAGACTGAACTTTAAAACAATATGACTACAAGCCTATGGGGGGCAGAGAATGGAATGTGGTGGTCTGAATAGGTATGTCCCCATACACTCGTGTGTTTGAATGCTTGATCCATAGGGAGAGACACTATTAGGAGGTGTAGCCTTGTTGGAGTAGGTGTGGCCTTGTTGGAGGAAGTGTCTTTAGAGGGTGAGCTTTGAGGTCTCAGAAGCTCAAGCCAGCTCACTTTCTGCTGCCTGTGGATCCAGATGTAGTACTCTCAGCTCCTTCTCCGGCACCATGTCTGCCTGCTTGCTGCCATGATTTCCACCATGATGATAATGGACTAAACCTCTGGACTGTAAGCCATCCCCACTGTGGTCATAGTGTCTCCTCACAGCAATAGAAATCCTAACTAAGACTGCAGTGCTGGACATGGAACCTGAGTTTTCATGCCTGCTAGACAAGCACTCTACCAGTGGAGCTACACCCCACCTCTCGACTGCATTTCTTTTACATTTGAGACAGCTGCAAGTCAACACTGTTAAGTGTGTCTAAGTGTGGGCTGCTTATGCTTCCTTACTGAGTCTCCTAAGCAGTGCTGCTCTTTAGCCCAGGTTAGTGACAGATTTCCATACCTGCCTCATTGGCCTTTCTCTGGCCATGCCCTTCCCAGAGTCACGAGTCCTCTTTAGGACATGTCTGCAGTACCTCCTTATACATCATCAAGCTTGTAGCAACCCATGCAGGCATTTTTCTGAGGTCTAGCCTCTTCAGAGTGGGCCCACCAGTGTGTGAGGAACTCTATGGGTGGCCGAGGAGTGACCTTGTGGGGAAGACAGATGGTCAATCTTCAGGGTGGGTGCACAGAGTTCCTTGCATAGCAGGAACAGCATCAGTCCTCCATTCAGACTGTTTCTCTGAACCCTCACCATGTTTGTTCTGCAGCGTTGCTAGGCTCTCATGTCCTCTTGATTACCTTGGAAGTACCTTATGTTTCACTACTTAAACTTGCTCTTAACTGGCTCTATTTCTTTTTTTTTTTTTTTTAAATTAAATTTACTTATGTATTTGTTTATTCTTGGTTTTTTTTTTTTTTTTTTTTTTTTTTTTTTTTTAATACAGGGTTTCTCTGTACAACATTCCTGCTGTCCTGGAACTCACTCTGTAGACTGGCCTCGAACTCACAGAGATCCACCTGCCTCTGTCTGCCAAGTGCTGGGATTGAAGGTGTGTGCCACTACCACCCAGATCTTTTTTTTTTTTTTTAATTTTTAATTTTTGGTTTTGGGACAGGATGTCACTGTATCATTCTCTATCTCCCTGCATTAGCCTCATTCTAACTGGGATGATAGATACATGCCACCATATCTGGGGTTGACTATATTTTCTAGTATTGGGTATATCTGTTGTTCTTTTGATGCAGCTACTGCCTAAGAAACACAAATACGAGATTCAGTGCCCACGTGGAGTTTATTGAGAGAGAGGAGAGGAAAAGAGGGGGGTAGCTGGTGGCCAACTGAAAGCGGGGAGAGAGACAAGACAGACAGAAGGGGCAAGAAGCAAGAGAAAAAGAGCAGAAGCAAGAAGCAAGAGAGAGATGCGCTTGGCGCGCTTGCTTTAAAAAGGGGGGTTGTGCATGCGTAACTGGGTCCTCTGCACAGCCAGGTAAAGGCTTGAACAGCTAGGTAAAGCCTGACATAGTGATTACGTGGCCATAGGCGTCCCGCCCAGAGGCAGGGTCCACAGACTGCTGAGCCCCAACATTCCCACCTCTTGTTGCTATTAAAAGGGTGGGGGTTGGGCATGGCCCAGCAGGGTCCAGACTGCAGGTTTCTAACATTATCACTGGCTCTCCTTGTATGTGTAATGAAGGTGCTTTTTGGTGAGTGCAAAGACTCTGTGTACAACCAGGAGATAGAAGAACACAGAGGTTCATATTTGCAGCAAGTAAGGAGCTTACTGGGGATCATTCCCAAAGCAGTGTCTTCTCCAGGAAAGCTCATACATACTCATACAGGAAAGACCTTATTGTATGTAGAAGCAGGCATGCTTTTGTTGTTATTTTTAAATGTGTGTACATGTATGCATATGTTTGTATTTGGAGCCGTGCATGCATGTCTGTGCAAATACAGGCCAAAGGACAACCTCCAGTTCCATTCCTCGGCTCTCTCTCCTTTTCCTCTCTCTCTCTCTCTCTCTCTCTCTCTCTCTCTCTCTCTCTCTCTCTCTCTCTCTCTCTCTCTCTCTCCCTCCCTCCCTCCCTCCCTCCCTCCCTCCCTCCCTCCCTCCCTCCTCTCTCTCTCTCTCTCTCTCTCTCTCTCTCTCTCTCTCTCTCTCTCTCCAAGGTCTCTCACTGGTCTAGAATTCGCCAAGTTTGCTACACTAGCTTGTCAGTGAGCCCCAGAGATCTGCTTGTCTCTGTTGCCCCAGCACTGGGATTAGAGATGCCCCCTCCCCCTAATAAGTACCTACCTAGTGGCTCACATAGGAGATCTAGCTTGGGAGGTGAATGGAAAAAGATTAGCGGCTTAGTTAAGGAAGTCTGCACCAGAGTGGAAAACTACAGATACTAATCCAAATCTATTCTTCTTTATCTTACTAGCACCATTAATGCTGGCCACGTGTGGTGGCACGTTTGCAGTCCCAGGAATTTGGGAAGGAGAAGCAGGAGGATTAGGAGTTCAATGCCAGCCACAGTGACATAACAATGTTAATGAAAAACATAGATGCTATTATTCACATTACTGGGAAGACATTCATATAAACAATTCAGTAAGTGCTCTGAGATGCACAAATGGAAACTCATGGGTGCTGATGAAGTTATATTTAAGCTATGCAGACTGCCAACAGTTTTACAATTGAACGGTCCAGTCCTAGAAGGAGTTTGGTCGGAAGATGGGACGAAGCCATCTGTTTCTTTAGTGAAATAAAGAATTCCTCTCAGGAAGCATCCTCAACCCCAGCTGCTGGGTTTTTAGCTACATCTCAGAGCTCAAAGTTGAGACAGAAACGCAGAAGAATCCCAGCAAGGAGTGTAAGCAGTAGAGACATCACTTTCCTCCAGCAGCTGTTTCTTCCATATCTGATCAAGTAGACCCATTACATTCCTGATGTCTTTAAAATCCGAGGCCTTGCCATCACCCACTCTTTCAATTCCCTCTGCCAGTCTAGACCATTACCACAGACACTTTGCAGCAGCTGTACCCTCAATCTAAAGTAGAACCTCCGTCCACTGCTCCATGGATCCCGACACCACAGCTGGGTGTTTATTAACAAATATGTATTGAACATTCACTGACTCTGGGAAAGTACCAGCTAAACGTTGAGGTTATGTGAGGGAGTAGAGGTTAGTTCCTGCTTCTCCCCAATGACAAGGTGAAGTATTAGCGGTCCCTCTGCCTTTCAGGTGTTTCCAATGCAAAGACCTGCAAAACCATCTATTGATTCAACCCCTTCCGCACTGGCTTCAGCTACAGAGCTCAAGGAAAGCTTGGCCTAGGTCAGACCATAACGCACATGCTCACTCTGGGATTCCCAAAGCTAGTAAGCGCCTCCCTGCCGGGTGAACTTAGACCATCCGCAATGTTCTGCCCCCCCCCCGTAAGCTGGAATGGTACGCCCCACCGAGCTAGAGAGTCGGAAATGAACCGCGGGGGCGGGACCTGTTGCTCTGGGCGACGGAAGTGCGGCTGCGTGGAGTTGAGCGGGAATTTTGGAAGGAGGCTGCGGTGAGGTTGAGGTGACTGTTTAGGGTCTGCGCACACAGGGCGGGAAGAGGTGGGCTCGGGAGGACAGGCGGTCCCCTTGCGACGTGGCGTCCTGCCGTGCCTGGTGCCTGCGCCGGGGTCGGGTGCCTCAGCTTTGGCGGGTTTCTCCGGGGCGCGCCCCGCTCAGCTCTCCCTGTTGGTCCTGCCCTTCTGCGGCGTCCCCGAGTCCGGTGTCGCGCGTGGAGCCCAGTGTCAGTGGGAAGATAGGCCAGTGGCACCACGTAGGATAGGCAGGCTGCTCAGGAGGTGCACTCGCGGGTAGAATGGAGTTCCAGAAGCTAACAACCCCCACCAAATGTCTAGTTTTGTGTTTTACTTTTAAATGACGTTTACCATAGCATTCAGAGCAAACCCCCAATCTTCATTAAACACTTACTGTATTTTCGGCACAGTATTTAAAAGTTGGGATAGAAAAATACACATTCGCTGACTCGTTTTATAGTTTGTTTCTTTTTCCCTTTCGTTCTGTTTTTGAGCCAGCGTCTTATGTAGCCTGGTTGGCTACAAACTGTGTAGCCTAGAAAGAGACCTTAAACTTCTGATCTTGTCTCCACCTCCTGAGTGCTTTGATTGCAGGCATACATTACCATGTCACGTTCACATAGTCTTGGGGTGGCATTTCATCAAAATAAGAGCTTCATGCCTGTTACGCAAGCCCTCTACCAACTCAGTGCCATCCTTTGGTCCACGTCAGGTATTTGCTAGGTCCTTAATATACGCTGTGCTCAAGATAACAACGATTGAAAACACCAAAAATACAAAAACTGGATACACTCATGGACTTGTAGGCCAGTGGGAGACCTAGCCATTAAATCAAAAATGTAATATTAAAAGTTGGTAACACTGGGGAAGGACTTTTACTGGTGCTTTTAGAGGATGGAATGGAGAGGATTTAATCCCAGCGTCTAAAGAAGAGTGGGTTGAGCTGAGGTCTGAAGGTTTTGTAGATAACTGAATGGTTAGAGAACAAGGATGGAAGGGTGGGTATTTATTTTGTTTCAGATGAGAAATCATTTGTAAGGACCATTACCAGGAGGACCTTGGGGCTTTGAAGGACAGAAAGCAATTCATTGTTCTTAGAGTGATAAAACTAGAAAGGCAATTGGTTTTACATCCTTTTTTCATGACTAAATGTCCATTTCCTGAGAACAGTCCTTGTCACCTAGTTTAAACTGTTACATCTGCTAGAGAAGGTGTAAAAATCCATTGTGAAGCTCCCACTGCTTCAGAACGGCTGTTCTCATGGTATAGAAGGTCACTGTTGTGTCTAGACTTTGGATCTGGTTAATTTTGTTGTGTGATTTTTTTTCTTCTTATTTGCAGGTTCTTTATAATAAAGTTTTATGTGTGTGTGTGTGTGTGTGTGTGTGTGTGTGTGTGTGTGTGTGTGTTTGAGTTTGAGACAGGGCCTCACATGTCCCTGGCTGTCCTGGAATTCACTCTAGACCAGACTAGGCTGGCCTCGAACTCACAGAGATCCACTTGCCTCTGCCTCCCGAGTGCTGGGAGTAAAGACATGAGCCTCTACCACCTGACTGGAAAACCACTTTTAAGATTAGGTAAGGATAGGTTGGAAGGAAAGGATATAGTTTGGTTTTTGTTTTTAAAAAATATCTTTTATTGCTGTATAAAGGGAGACAGATTCAGATATTTTTGGAATGGTTCAGTGAGATGTTGGTGGTTTTAAGTAATGAGGTCAGAACAGAGGTGGAGAGATACTGAGATTTGAGAGTTGTTGGGGAGGGGTTGACACTGATAGGACTTGGTAGTGAATATGGAGGATGAAAGCAGAGTTCCTGAGAGTCTGCCCAGGTTTCTGGGTTGAGTGGCTGAGTGGATGCTGCTGATATGATACATATGAGGATGAGAAACAGGAGGGAGAGGAGAAACGGGTAGGGATTCCCCCCCTGCAGTGTGCATTTACCTCTTCACTTCTCCACTGGTCAGGACTGTGTCCACTGTGCCTCCACTCATCCCTTCCATTGCACAGTTCACCACCCTACACAGGCCTTTTCTTTTCCACTCAGACAGCCTCTCGGTCACCTCTCAGTTCCTTTTTCCGTAATCCCCTTCCACTTTGATTTGTGCAACAACTTGGTGTCCGGTGCCTTAACTGATGCTTGAGATCTTGTGTCTTCTCAGCCCCTCTCTCTAGCTTTTGCTGTTGTACTTGGTCTCCCTCTTGGCCAATCTACTTATGTTCCCAAATATGCTTTTCAGTTCAGACATGCCTGCTTTTGTGTATGCTACTCTCCTTCCCAGTGTTGTAGACCATCTTGTTGTCTTGGCTGCCTAAATTTTGTCTCTTAAGCTGGGCGGTGGTGGCGAACATCTTTAATCACAGCACTTAGGAGGCAGAAGAAGTTGGATCTCTGTGAGTTCCAGGCCAACCTGATTTATAGAGTGAATACCAGATCAGCCAGAGCTATACAGAGAAACCGTGTCTTGAAAGAAAACACACAAAGTAGTATCTTAATTTCTAGTTCAGACTTCTGAGATCATTTTTAGTGTTCTTAGCTTCTCACTTGTTTTGTTTCTATTCTTTGGTTTTTTGAGACAGTCTCTTGTAGCCTGGGCTGGCCTAAAACCTGAGGATTAGTCTTCAATTCCTAATCCTGACTCTCCCTCTCTGGTATGAGCTAACCAGCCAGTGCATGTAATCTCCAACTCTCTCTCTCTCTCGCTCTCTCTCTCTCTCTCGCTCTCTCTCTCTCTCTCTCTCTCTCTCTCTCTCTCTCTCTCTCTCTCTCTCTCTCTCTCTCTCTCACACACACACACACACACACACTTCCCTGCGTTCATTCTCTCTCTTTTTCTTTATGGCATAGGGATTGAACCTAGGGCCTTGTGCATGCTTGACAGACTCTAACACTGATAGTCTTACTTGCCTTTTTTTAAAATACCATTTAATTGGCACTTATCATTTACAATGCTGTTAGTTTATTCATTTGTTGAACGGTATTTTTGGTATGCTTATATAGGCCTATATATTTACAACATATGTGCTATATGGCTAAGTGCTATTTTGGTTTTAAGCATTATGTTGAATAGATGGTGAAAATGTATGCAGAAGCTATGAAACCACATACAGACATGTAGGGAATTCCTAAGACTTGATTAGGATAAGCATCATCCTCTTACATGAGGTTTTCATCTGCTGAACACTACTGTGTTATCTGTATCTGGTATGGATTGGTTCTAGAAGCTTCCAGCTGTGACCTTTTTGACTTTCTTACAGTTATCTGATATGAGCAACCATGGACCTGAAGATTTTATCTCTAGCAACAGATAAAACAACAGATAAACTGCAGGAGTTTCTTCAAACCCTGAAAACTGATGATGTAAGTACTGCTAAAAGCAAAGGCGAAGCTTGACAGATTCAAAGGACGTGTGAGCAGGAAAGAGAGGGGCTTACCCTCTCACTAGTGTCCTCAGGCGATGAGGGCTTACTTGACGGACGTAGGTAGACTGTGAGCTGTAAGCTGCAATCCTGCTGTTGGGGGAAACTGGCAAGACTGCAAGTTCAGGTCCTGCCTGGACTAAGCAAAAAGTAGAGGGCTGAGGTGCAGTTCAGTGGTAGAAGACTAACTTGGCAGGCAGAAGGCCCTGGGTTCAGTCCCCAATACTACAAAACCCAAAACAAACAAACAGAAAAAGAAATCAAAAGCTGAGAATTAAAAGGACAACTGAAGCCATTTATAATCAGTGTTAAACTTGAAATAACCTTAGATTGCCTTTGCAGCTGAGTATATACAACTCAGCATGCTTTTTTATTTTTAATTTTTTAATTCTGTGTGTGAGTATTTTGCCTGCATGTATGTATGTATGTGTACTATGTGCATGCCTGGTGCCAATGAAAAGCCATCATATCCCCTAGAATTGGAGTTATAGGTGGCTGTGAGCAACCATGTGAGTGCTGGGAACCAAACCTGGGTCCTCTGGAAGAGCAGCAGGCACTGTTAGCCACTGAGCTCTCTTCGGTCCCCAGAACAAGTTATGTTTTAGTCCTCAGAGCAGGTGTATTTGAAGCTACATAGAGGCTGGAGTTAAGGATTTGAAGCATTGTTGATGTGTCTCCATTTATGTTTTTATTTTGTTTTGTTTTTGTTTTTGTTTTGTTTTGTTTTTTTAAGAAAATAAGTCAGTTGGCAGAAAAATCTTTTTAAATTATTGGTAAAAGAAAGCCAATGTCTGAATCTTCACTGTAAATCCATGATTATAAAATTGAAGCAATAATGACCTAGCTATCTACTTGGCATTTTTGCCCATATAGCTCCGAGTAGAGGTCCTAAGTTCTGTAAAAGACTACCTGACACAGACACTGGGTAGAGCTCAGCAGTGTGCTGTGGTAGCCCACTGGGTTATGTAGGTGCTCACTAAAACCCAAATTTCACCGTTTTCATTAGATGCTACCACCTCCAGTAGTTGCTTAAGTCTGAATTAAGGCTCTTCACTGCAACACTCTGTCTCTCTTTTACCTCCGAACTATGATGGGTTTCTATTTTTACTTCTCAGAATCTGTCTCTCTTTCCACCCCACCTCCATCTCCTGTGTATTAGTGTGCTAAGGCTGTTCTTATAAAGGACCTCAGACTGGATGGCTTAATTAGTATAACAGTTTATTTCCTAATTCTGGGTACCAGAAGTCCAGATCAAGACTCTGGCAGGGGTGGCTCCTTCCAGGGCTGTGGTAGTCTGTTCCAGGCCTACCCTTAATTTCTCACCATTTTGCCATGACCCGTATGGCTTGCTCCTGGAACTCTGACTGGGGGTGGTGAGGGAATGAAGGAAGAACAGACTTACAGACATATACAGAGAAGAGTTGGTGGGCTGTGCACACTCTGATGGAGTGGTACCAACTACTGCAACAACCTGGAACCTCAGTGTGTTCACTGTGTACATCATGGAAGGTTGTAGGAGGAAGTTGCCCTTACTAGTTTGTGCACACACATACACACACTAGTCAATCATTTGTAAATACTGTACTTAGACCAGAGGAATGCTCCGCCTTTCGCCTTTTTGAACCTAACATGGCAGAAAGGCTTTGCCAATTTCCCATGGGTCCAAGGCCTTGATCCTCAACATGGCCACGTCATACATTCACTCAGGACTTCTGCTCTTTACACATTCATGCTTTCTCCTAGTAGGTGTCTCTCTTCCCTTATCAGTCCCCACAACCCATTCTCTCATCATAAGAAGTATCACTTGTTTTTCTTCAGCCACTCCTATGCTTCCTACACTGGCCTATGGGATTCTTCTTACTCTGGTCCTTGCCTATTGCTCCAGTATTACTGTTTGCTACTCTTCCTTTCTTACCACTCACACTCTACACTTCCTTTCTTACACATTGCTACTCATGCACACCTAACGCTTGCTCTGTTGGGGCCTTGGTACGATGATGCCCCTATCTCTGTATAGCCAGCTTTTTCTTACCTGCCCACTCTCTGCTTAAATATTTCCTACTTCAGAGAAGGTTTGACTACACTACCTGCTATCACTTCCCTTCCCTCCAGTTATTGTCTATCTCAGCTACTTGTTCCTCTTCTTGACAAATTTTTTTCTGTTTTTTTTTTCTTCTTCCTCTTCTGTCATTTTTTCCCCTTTCTCATAAAGCAAATGACTATGTCTGCTTGTCCAGCCTTACATTGTTCTCTGAAAAAAGTACATGCACCAGAAGTATTCAGAAGTATTTGTTGATGGATGGATGTCTCTAAATCATGCCATGATAGCTAGTGCTAATGAAAGAGTTAATAAATATTTGTAGAGTGAATTTTACCCCCTTTGGGATTTTGAGACAAATTCTTACTTACTCTTTAATGTAGATAGACTTCGAGCCCCTGTCTCTGCCACCCAAAAATTATTTATTTACTTATTTATTTTGAGACAATATCTTACTATGGAGCTCTAGCTGATCCTGGAGACCTGTAATTGTTTTCTCCCTCTGGTTGCAGTTGACTGATCTCCTTCAGAAATTTAGAGCCAGATATGGTTGCAGTCTATAGTCTTTAAAAAACAAAACAAAACAGGGTGTGTAACCCAAGCTGGTATTGAACACCTGTGTAGCCAAGGATGACCTTGGACTTCTGATCCTCCTGCCTCCACTTCAACAGCACAAGGATTATAGGTATGTGCCACTACACCCAGCTTTTGAAGTGCAAGAGTTTGAACCAGAGTTTTGTGCATACTAGGCAAGTACTTTACCAACTGAGCTACATCCCCAGCCGTAGTCTTTGTTATTTTTTTCAGAAGTTTTATTCTGTGGCTCTTGCTGGCCTTGCAGTTGCTATGTATCCTAGGTTGGCCCAGAACTAATGAATGCCTTCCTGCTTCAACCTGAAGTGCTGGGATTTCAGGTCTGGATCACTATGCCTGGCTAACTTTTAGTCTGTGGTCCGGGATTCTATTAAGATCTTGCTGCTCTGTCAAAATGAGAAGGTGATCTTGTGTTTCAGTCTGACGAACCCGGCAGCACCTGTTTGCCTTCTGCACAGTGAGGTCACACGAGTAGAGAGCAGGTCCCGGAGACCTATGGTTGTTTTCTCCCTTTGCTTGCAGTTGACTGATCTCCTTCAGAGTCGAGCAGTGAAAGGAAGAGCTGTTGGAGCATTCCTGAGAGCCATCTTCAAAGGTGATTTGCATCCTTCTCAGTGTACCCCTCAGTCAATTGGTTTACTTTGGGTGTCATTGCTGTTTTTCTGACTGAAACCCTACTGGAACATCATTTTTGTTCGGGAGATTCTACAGAATCAGCTAAGGAGGAGCTTACCTTAGTGTGACACTGAGATACTCTACTGAGGGGAATTGGGAGGGCAACCTGAGAGTGTATTGCTGACGTGGGGCCTGTAAAGTGCACTCTGTTGTGGTTTATTCAGTCTTTTAGAATTGTGGAGAGGACACTAAGATGTGTCGTACTCACCAAGGGGCTAGGGAGCTCTGGGTTTGAATAGAAAAAAAGAGTATCTTGCATACCTCATATACAGCCTTAATTTCCAGTGTAGTGTGTTTGTTTCACTTTCTTGAACAAGGGCTCTGTGTTCAGATTGTGACTCAGAATGGTTTCATAAATTGTAGTAGCATTCTCTTAAAAATTATTTATTTTGAGACAGTATATTACTATGTAGCTCCAGCTGATCTGGAACTTGCCATATAGATCAGGTTGGCCTTGAACTCACAGAGATTCTGCCTCTTCCAAATGCTGGGATTAAAAGTGTCCACTTGCATGCTCATCCTCAAATACCTAATCCTGCCTCAGTGTCCAAGTACTGGAGTTACAGTGTGTGCCAGTGTACCAGATTTTGCTTTAGCTTTTACTATTCAGATCTTTGATTGATCTTGAGTTGACTTTCGTGTTTGTTGTCAGGTAGAGATCTGGCTTTACCCTCCCCCACCTGCCCCGCCCCAATTTGGAACCTTTATAAAATTGCCTGGACTATGTCGGGTTTTTTTTTTTTTACAGAGATGCTCCTTTAGTTGAGTTTTGGCTCATTTCTGGAATTGAATTTGGCTATTTCTGTCAGTATTCTTGTATCTTAACTTATAGAAGAGATGAATTTTACCATCCTTATTACCTTGTTGACATAGCCTAGCAATAATGTCCTGACATAAAGCATTAACAGTCAATAAGTGAATCCCTCTTCCCAAATTGCTGCACTGTGTAGTAAAATAAATTAGTGGAACAGAAGGTGACACTTTAGTCCTTTTGCTTAGGCTAAACTGAGTACTTCTTCAAAGCCCCTTGATATTGCTGTCAAAAAAAAACATCATTGTACTGTTTTGGCATTACATTACAGGCTTGTTTGATTTTCCTGATTTTTCCTGTTTACTCTTGAGCTTTGTTCCTTCTTCCTCTGTTCTGTACACCCAGGCTCCCCCTGCTCTAAAGAAGATGGAGCCCTTAGGAGATTCAAGGTATATTCTTGCTGTATCCAGTTGGTTGAATCAGGAGATTTGCAGCAAGAAGTAGCGTCTGAGATCATAGGATTGCTGATGTTGGAGGTAAGATGGAAGGGGAATTGTTCAGTGCCAGACCTAGTGTAGTTTCTACATGGGGAGACCTGTGGCTTAAAACGTGCCAGGAAGGTATCAGCCACTTAGATTGCACTTACCTTCCGGTACCATGATGCAAGTCTCCTTGTAGGTCTTGAAAGTTAAGGGGTTGATGGAGGACTCTAACCTTTGAAGTTCTTTACAATTACAAGTATGGAACAGAACAGCATGATTCTCTGAGTCTCTGACAGTGCCTGTTGTGGGAGGCCATGACTATTCAGTATTTCATCAATAGACTTATTTCTCAGAAAGGTTTCAAACACTGGATTCCTGCTTAAGATTTCCTTTGTCCTTGAACTTTTAGGTTCACCATTTTCCAGGACCGTTACTTGTTGAATTAGCTAGTGAGTTTGTTGGTGCTATCAGAGAAGACAGCCTAGCAAATGGGAAATCTTTGGAGTTATTACCCATCATTCTTACTGCCTTGGCTACCAAAAAGGAAGTGCTGACTTTCGGGAAAGGTAATTTTCTTCGGGCTCTGTGGCTTTTTCATTTTCCATATTATGCAATTAGTCTCCATCCATTTTGTGTTTTTAGGTGATTTGAATGGAGAAGAACATAAGAGGCAGTTGATTGACAGCCTGTGTTCTGTCAGGTGAGTCTCCAGACACACACCCACTCTCACACAAATCTAGGTGATTTTGTTGTTTTGAGACTGGGTTTCACTGTGCAGCCTAGGCTGTTCTTGAACTTAATATCTTCATGCCTTTGCTTCTGAGAGCTGACATTGTAGAACACTGTGGTCCCTGGCTGTATTTGTAAACTTTGTATGTTTTGTTGATGGTTGTTGTTTAAAACATACCACTGTAAGGGCCAGGCATGGTAGCATGTACCTAAAATCCTAGCACTTGGATGGTGGACATAGAAGGATCAGGAACAGAAAGTCATCTTGGTTGTGTAGTGAGTTTTTAAGAGCAACCTGAGCTACATTGGACTCTGTCTCAGAAAATGGAATAAGTGGTCCCTTGTCTAGCATACATCATTAGTGCTGCTACTGCTGCTGCTGCTTACCAGCTTTTCTGAGTTCGGTGTGTGTGTGTGTGGGGGGTGAGTGTGTATGTGTGGGGGGTGAGTGTGAATGTGTGTGGGGGGTGAGTGTGAATGTGTGTCTGGTGAGTGTGTACATGTGCACACATGCTCACGCTACTGTCAAAGCCTGGGCATGTTATCCTAGCACTGTGCTTTCTCATTCCCTAAAGTTCCCCAGTACAGTTCACCACATGTTTGCCTCCTGACTGCCAGGGTTAGCTCAAAAAGCCTGGCTTTGTCTCTTCCCTGTATCTTCCAAACCAAAAATGAATTTATTATTATTTAATATTACTTCCAAGCCAAATAATAACAATAACAATATAAGAGTCTTAAGTATACTATATATAAATTTATATATAATTACATATATATTATACATCAGTATACAATGTATTAACATAAGTATAGTAATTATGGTAATAACTTTATTTAGTATTATCTAGTATCATTTGGTTTGCAGTTAAGTATTTAAGAAAAGAAAGAGCTGATTTAGTATACTGAAACTGCACATGCTTCCAGTTTACTTGACTGTTTATTTTAATGCAGCTGCACAGGACTCTAAATATGGTTTAGAGTCCTGAAGAAGTACCTAGTTAAGGAATGTCTAGTTCATTTGTGTCTCATTTTTTTCCTTTGTTTTGAAAACACTTTGGGTTTTTTGTTTGCTTATTTTGTTTTTGAGACAAGGTCTCATTGTGTAGCTTAGGCTAGCTACAAATTTGTGGCATTATTTCTGTCTCAGCCTCCCAAGTACTGGGATTACAAGTGTACACCATCAGACCTAGCTAACTTATTTATTTTATTAAAGACAGGCTCTCAATATATAGCCTTAAATTTATGCCCCTCCTGCCTTATCCTCTAGAATACTGGCATTATAGGTCTTTGTCATCAAAAAAAGTTTACCATAACCTGTTTATATACCTAAGTGACATTTTATAAGTGTTTATGTAAACTGTGTGTGTAAACTGTTTCAAATAGTAAATTGATTTGTAAGTGTGTGCTTATTTAAAGTTGTAACTTATACACTATAAGATGTATATAAAGTGTGCTTGCTTCCTATGATTTTACCAGTATTTGGTATTATCAGAGTGCTCTGTTTTTGGTGCTAGGGCATAAATCTTATCATCTGTTTTGATTTTTCTAGTCTGTTAAGTTAAAGACTAGTTATTGGTCCTATTTACTTATTTTGTATTTTTTAAAAAGGCAGGGTCTCATGTAAAAGATGACCTTGAACTTCAGGTCTTCATATTGCCTCTGAAGTGCCAAGATTCCAGAGCCACTATACCCAGCTGTTGTTTTAAATTGTTTTTTTTTTTTTTTTTTTTGTCTTTCTTCTCAATATTGAAAATCAAACTTGAAATACCCCCCTTTTTCTTCTTCATTAGTTTTATAAAATTATATGTAAAGGAGTTAAAATGAAATAAATGCATACTCTTCCTCATTGTCTTTAACCAGATGGGCTCAACGCTATGTGATCCAACTCACTTCTATGTTCAAGTAAGCACGGTTTGTTTGTTTGTTGTCTTTACATCAAGTTTTGTCAACATACCTATAAGAAATAGAAACACAGTGAGCGCAAACTCCACTTTTTATGAGTAATAGCAGTGGCTACCTCTGTTTTCTGTTATGGTATTTTTTTCCTTCCCTCCATTTTGGCTTAGTTTATTAAATATATAGCTTATTTTCTTTTGAGATGCTTAGGTAAATGTATTGGTTCTCTTAAAAGAGTATTTATAACCAGGCAGTAGTGTTGCATGTCTTTAGGATCTCTGTGAGTACAAGGCCAGCCAGCTCTACTGAGTGAGTTCCAGGAAAGTCTCCAAAGCTACCAAAGCTACAGGGAAACCCTGTCACGAAAAACAAAGCAAAACAAAAGGAAAAAAAACAATTATTCATAAGAGAAAATTCAAGAGGACAGCTTATAGACTAATAGCTACTTTATTCTTTAATTTCAAATTTTATTTAAAGACTTGTTTTATTATTTATGTGTGCATGTATGTGAAGAAGCTAAAAGTGGGTGTCAGATCCCCTAGAGCTGGAGTTATAGGTGATTTTGAGCTGCTCATTGTGTATGTTGGGAACTAAACTCTGTTCCTAGGGGAGCAGCAACTGTTCCTAACCATGTAGCCATCCTTTTGGCCCCTTAAGTAATTAACTAATTAACTAATTTTGTGTGTGTGCTGTTCATATTTATATGTGTCTTTATATTTATATATACTATATTATATTATATTTATAATATAAATATATGTTATATTTATATATACTATGAAAGTACTTATGGGGGGGTTGTGTTTCTTTGCTGCTGTGAGTGTGGATGTATGTGGGGGCCAGAGGTTGATGTTGGGTGTCCTCCTTGATCATCATCTACCGTAGGTAGTGAGACATAGTCTCTCACTTATCCCATAGCTTTCTGATTCAGCTATTCTAACTAGGTAGCTTGTCCAGAGATCCTGTCTTGGATGAAATTATAGGTGATGAGTCCTGGGAAGCTAAGCCCTGGTCCTTACTCTTGAACAGTAAATGCTTTACCCTACTGAGATAAATTTTATTTCTTAAAAAAGATGTTTGATAGAATTTTGGCAGTTACAAATCCTGAACTGAATTTCTGAAAACAAAGCAGTTAGGCTCTGGCTTGACCTTAAATCTCTGCCCTACAGGGATGTCCGCCTAACGACAGAAGAGATGGATCTGGTGGTGGCAAAAGTGTTGGCGATGTTTTCAAAGTTGAACCTGCAAGAAATACCACCCTTGATCTATCAGCTTCTGGTTCTCTCTTCCAAGGTACAAATAAAGCAGTTATTCTCCTTAATTCTGTGGCATAAGCAGCTATCCCAGTTCAGCCTTTTCAGATTGTTGTTCTCCATACTAAGGTATACATATTTTTATCTCCTCTGTGGTGATTTGATCATGCTTTTCAGCCAAGGGGAAAATATGTTTTTGTGTGTGAAAGTAAAAGAAATAGGCCTCAGAAAGTGTGTACACTTAAGAGCACAGAAACTACAGTATGTGTTTTGTGACAGTATCCCTGAAAAGATGTGAGCAAACAACTGCTCAAACCAGATAGGGAACCAACAGCAGATTCCATAAGGATGCTACTGAGGCCCACCATAGTACAACAATGATGGGAGATGTTATCCTGTAAATATGTTTCTCATACTTGTTAATAAAGCACCGTTGGGCCAATGAGATAGCAAGATAGGCGGGGCTGGGAGACAAGGAGGAAAGAGGAAGTGGGAAGGAGGAGTCGAGATGTAGCCCAGGGAGGAAGGAAGACGCCCGCCGCGGCTCCCCGATAAGACGACCACGTGGAAATACTTAGATAAGTAGAACTGGGTTAATAATTAAGACAGAGCTAGCCCATAAACAATAATGGTAATTGGCCAACAGGATTGTATCAAATACAGAGTCTCTGAGTGTTATTTGGGGCTTATGCGGCTGAGGGCACAGACTGGCGGGTTGGCGGGCTGGCGGAAACATACACGCTACACAACAACAAGCTTTACTGGGGTTGCTTTCAGGAACATGGGTGAGAGTTACTTGCAGGAGTAGAAATTATTCAAAGACTGCATTGCTAAAAGGCCCACCCCAGCGTGGATGACAGCCCACAAAAACTGGAATCCTGAGTGTAGGGCACACGGGGAGAGGCAGCACAGCAGGTCGGAGCCTCCTTCAAGCAGCTCAGCTGGCCTGACAGTGTCTCCCACCAGTCCTTGCTGCCTATATGTGCTTGAGGAAGCTGGGGCCTAGTGTATCTCTTCAGTTTCAGGGACTTCCTGAAGCCTTTGCCTGTCGTTATCACCTAGGCTTAAGGAGCTTCCTTGCAGAATGAAATGTTTTGTCTAGGAGGAAGTTGCAACACAACAGTGTTCAGCTAGGGTTGGGCACCCAAGGCATGTACTCTTACAACCAAGTGGTTTCCCTGGCATTGTGAAGTAATTCAAACTTTTGTAACTTCTAAGTGTTTTGTGTGTTATTACCATGACTCTAGGTTGTAACTTATTTAAACTTAGACTAGATAACCCTTGGTTATTTTACCATCAGTTAGGTGAACATTCTTTTATTATAAATAATAATTATTTTATTTTTAGGGAAGCAGAAGGAGTGTTCTGGATGGAATAATAAGCTTCTTCAATGAGCTAGATAAACAGCACAGCGAGGAACAAGGCAATGATGAGTGAGTAACAAAGTTTAGAAGTGCAGTGCATTTTCACAAACTCCCCTCCCACCAGGCGCTTTTGTTGTTAGTGTGGTTTTTTGCTTTTCTTTCACCCCTTTCTTCCCCTCAGTTCAGAACTGTAGCCTCCCCTCCACTGCTCAGTTATGAAGGCAAGAGAATAATTCAGTCTCTTATACTCTTATTCATACCCTTCCAGGAAGGTACCAATAACCGTCTTGTAAGATGCAGATTTAACATCTGTTTATAAGAAAATTGACAAATAGCAAATTGCCTGCCTTGTGGGTAGCATTGACCTTGGGACTATAGTGATGAACCAGTCAGATGAGACTTCTGCTGTTATGGAGCTTAAATTTTGGTGAGAAGAGAATCTTAGAGTTGGTTGTATGTGATGAATCTAAAGGATGATGTGTCAGTGACAGCACACCTACTTTAGATTGGGTCTGGGAAGACATCTCTGGGAAGGTTCCATTTCAACTTAGACTGACTGATAAGAACCACCATATGGTGATGAGAGCATTTTCAGGTTGGAAATAATACAAAGGCAGAGCACAATGTGACATCTTAGAAAACTGGTGGGGTTTTTAAATGTTTATTTTGTATGTATATGTGTGTGCCTGAGTGTATATATATGTACCATGTGCATGCAGTACCATCAGAAGCCAGAGAAGGCATCTGATCCCCCTGAACTGGAGTTAGAGATGGTTGTGAGCTGCCATGAAGGTGCTAGGAACTGAACCCAGGTCCCCTGCAAGAACAGCCAATGCTCTTAACCACAGAGCCTTTTCTCCAGCCCCAGATGTTTTCTTTCTTAAAACAAGTACACAGAGTGCTTATTCTGTGCTAGGTGCATGTACTATAAACATTGCTTTTTTTGTGGATATGGAAATCAAGCAACAAGTTCAGGTATTATTCTGCATTGTATAGCCAGAAAATAACAGCAAAGATTTAAATCCAAGCGGCCTGGTTAAGGAGTTCCTGGTGTTGGGTCTAGTGCAATCAGCTGTTCCCAGTCTGTAATAACCTTTGTTACTTGACTTGCACAGTTGATGAGAAGGTGGTTCTCTACATTGACTTAGTCTCTTAAGTTGACAACAGGTTTCACAGACAGTCAGGAGGTCTGTTCTGACCACATTAGACGTACAGTGCTCATCAGCAGCCTGTACGGAGCATTGAGCAGGTGAAAGTCTGAACAAAAAATATAAATTGATACATATTTTTTAATTATTGAAAAGAAAATCACATATACATGTAAATGGGAAGGGACTAAAGCCAAGGGGAAGGATAGAATTATCTAGGGAAGAAATACAGAGGAAGAAACCTACCAGCTCGGAGATACTGGACATTTACAGATGGAGAAAACATTGAGATCAGTGGCAGTGTCCCAGAGGACAGGGGAACCAGGCGTTAGGGGCGTGCTTACAATCTCTGCACTCTGGGAGCTGAGGCAGATAGACGGTGAGTTCAAATTCAAGGCCAGTGTAGGCTGCATAGCCCCGTGAGACCTTGTTGGGGTTGGCCACATAGAAGTCGTCTATGATCCTTATAAGACTAGGTGTAGGCACTGGTTGGGTAAGGAGAGGGTGGAGCCTGATTGAATCTGGATGGACTTGGCAAGAGAGAATGAGATGAAGAAATGGAAAGTCCACTACATACAGTTCGTGCTGTGAGCTTTCTTGCCACTTCTGCTTCCACAGTTCTGCAGCTTCAGTTGGATGCTTGTGTGTCCCAGCGCTTTTTCATCCTTTAACCCTAACTTGGACCTTGCTATTGAATCTTCTAGGCTGTTGGAGCTTGTTACTGCCCCAGCAGATGAACTTTATCATGTGGAAGGCACCGTCATTCTACACATTGTGTTTGCCATCAAACTGGACTGTGAATTGGGCAGAGAACTTCTGAAACACATAAAGGTAGCACCAGCTCTTATTAAGATGTTTCTGGGTCTCCATGAGACAGGGAGTTTGAAGTGAAGCCTCTTTCCTGTCAGTCAGTGACCAGAAGCACAAATACAGGACATCCGTGGGTGGATCTTTTGTCCTTTTTTTTTTTTTTTTTTAATTAATTAATTTTTGGCTTTTTGAGAAAAGTTTCTCTAGTTAACAGCACTGGCTGTGACTCGCTCTGTCAGGCTCTGTCAGGCTCTGACCAGGCTGACCTTGAACTCACAGAGATACACCAGTCTCTGTCTCCCAAGTGTGGGGATTAAAGGTGTGAAGCAGCATCACCCACCATCTTTTTGTCTTTGGGAGCAGAAGGTATATGCTATTTTCCAACCCTTACACCAAAAAGTCCATTTAAAAACCTTCCTTATGCAGGTCAGAACCTAAGCTATGCTGCTTTTCTGGTGCCTTGGGCTTCCTTACATTCTTTCTAAAGCCTTTATCTGCGCCATATGGCTTTTGGGTGTTTGTCCTCCAGGTGTCAGACGTCTGTCCTGTTTGACTCTTTTTTGTTGTTGGGTTTGTTTTCTTGTTTTGTTTTGTTTTGGTTTTGTTTCTTGTTTTGTTTTTCAAGACAGGGTGTCTCTATGTAACCCTGGTTGTCCTAGAACTCACTCTCTAGACCAGGCTGGCCTCGAACTCAGAACTCAAGAGATCTGCCTGCCACTGCCACCTGGGTGCTGGGATTAAAGGCATGTGCCATCACTGCTGGTGACACTTCTACTTTCAGATTTTAATAAAATTGTCCTTGAACTCCAAAAATAAATTAACTTAATTAAATAAAAACCTTTAGGGTGCAGTCAAATGGCTCAGTGGGTAAAAGCAATGGCCGCCAAGCCTGATTGCCTGAGTATAGTCCCTGGGACCAGCATGGTAGAAGGGAAGAACTGACTCTTGGAAACTGTCAGTGCCCTGCATGCATGCATGTGCTGTGGTGTGTATGCTGCATGTGTACACACATGAGCACACAATGTAAAAATCTTTCTATAGTGCAAAACAGTAACTGAGTTTAGAGGGAACACAGTCTAATTTTATTTATTTTGATTTCTTCCCTCTACCTATCTGTTTGTTTGTTTATTTATTTATTTTTGAGACAGGGTTTCTCTGTGTAGTCCTGGCTGTCCTGGAACTTGCTCTGTAGACCAGGCTGGCCTCAAACTCAGTTCCGACTGCCTCTGTCTTCCAAGCCCTGGGATTAAAGGCATGAGTCACAACTGGCAGGAAAGTCAGTTTACTTCTGACTTAAGTAATTTTTATCTTTGACTTCAGCTTCCCTGTTTATAAATTGAGATTTTACTTATTTCTAGTATATCACAGAATTTTATGATGCTAAATTAGTCATCATTAAATGTTTGTGAAGTAGAAAAACAAATTGTTTTGGTTTATTATTTTGAGAATGTATTTGTATATCCTGTTTGTATTTGTAGCTCCTTTTAGAGCTGAGGCTGGCCTTGAACTCCTGATCTTCCTGCGTATACCTTCCAAGTGCTGAGATACAGGAATATCCCACCATCATGCTTATCTCTGACTTTTCATTCTGAAAACAAAACAAGAACAACAACAAAAAAAACTCAACTGAAAGCAAAGATAAATGTCTAAAAAGAGAAATACTTCTGTCCCGTTATTAAGTACATTTATAACTCTTACATACACCTTTCCAGCTGTGAACCATTTCAAAGGAAATTGTGAAACCCTTTAGTATGTGTCTCCTGAGAATGAGTATATTACCATAGTGACATCCTCTTACCTACGAGTTTAATTTTAACTCCTATAATGCCATTTAATCTATAATCCTAATTTAGATTTTCATAGCTGTTTTATGGCTGTTTTTACTTCCACCCTATGATCTATTCAGGTGTAATACATCTTTTTTTGCATTGGTTTATTTATTGTGTTTAATATTTATTTGTTTGTTTGTTTGTTTATTGGTTTTCAAGACAAGGTTTCTCTGTAGCTTTGGAGCCTATCCTGGAACTTGGTCTGTGGAACTCACAGAGATCCTTCTGCCTCTGCTTCCCAAATGCAGAGATTAAATGTGTGTGCCACCTCCGCCTGGCTATGCTTTGTTAAGTACTATTTACTTTCGCTTTTATTTTGGTTGCAAATATGTCTTCATGGTGTACTTTTAAATTTTTTTTATATTACTCTGTGTTTGTGAGTGTTTTGCATGCATGTATGTATGTGCACCACATGTGTGCCCGGTGCCAGAGGAGGTCAGAAGAAGGCATCAGATCCCCTGGGACTGGAGTTACTGATGTTTGTCAGCTTCCGTGTAGGTCTTTGGAACTGAATCTGTGTCCTCTGCAAGAACAGCAAGTTCTCTTAACCACAGAGCTATCTCTCCATCCCCATTATGTAATTTTTTTTAAAAGCATCTGCCCTGTCATCTTGGGTTCTACTTTGTAAGATTTACCTGATTGTTTTCTTGGGACTAGATTGTGTTTTTAGCACGGACCCTTCAGAAGTCTTGGACTTGTCTGCAGAGGTCAGCAGCTCTGTGTACAGAGGTGATAATGACTAGTTTAGGGATGCAGGGTTCACAGTCTGTCACAGCTATTCAGCATTAGTGTGGTAGCAAGAACTCAGCCCTGGACAAGACAACATGAATTGGTATGGCTGTGTCCAGATTAAACTCCATACACACTAAGACTTGAAACATTTCGTTTTCCCGTTATGAAATGTTAGTTTTCCTTTGATCCTTTACCAACTACTTTAAAATGTAAAAACCACCCTTTACTCACTGGCTGCACACAAACAGGTTGTCTTTGGTTGACAGGCCAATCACTCTCCCTCCAGGCACATAGTATCTAGGATTTCTTCTGGTGATGGTGAATCATTTGATTAAGATAATGACTGCCAGTTTTCCTCATTTGTAAAGATATGTATTCCCCTTGTGATTGAAACAACATTTAAGCTGGAGAGATGGCTCAATGGTTAAGAGCATACCCAGCATCCACAATGGGCGCTCCCAGCCACCCCTATCTCCAGTTCTAGGGAGTCAAAAGCCCTCTTCTGGCCTCTGCAGGCGTCTGAACTCATGTACAAAGTTACACACGTGTACATAATTAAAAATATGTCATAATTTATGAACATGTGAAAATCATTTACTCCAATAACCATATAATAACTGCTTTTCCATATGTTAATGATTCATAGTCTAAACCAGGAATTAAACTGGGAATTACAAAATAGTAAAATTGAAAGATGAATTTTTAAAATTTTGCTGACCTAGAACTTGTTTTGTATTCCAGGTTTGCCTCCAGCCTGGGGCAATCCTCCCTCAGCAAAATTTAGAAAACTTCTATTGTATCATTTATTCTATTAATGCAGTGTTAGTTTTTATATTTCCCCTCTATTGTTCTGAGTGTCGTCAGTGTGTCAGTAAAGCTTTTTAACTGATTCTTCTTATTATTCATTAGCAGTCATTATCTATTTTGAGCTTGGAGTTTTCTGGATTCCTTGAGTTGGGTTATGTGTTCTTTTGATGTGGCCGCATTGGTCTTTGATCATTTTTGTAGCACAGGATATGCAAGGTTTACTTGTGCTTTCCATGACACACCAGAATACCAGCCGTTTCCTCTAGGAGCCCTGAGTCCATTGTGTGGGGAAGGCTGCTTAAGGACCATGACTGAATTAGGCCTAAAGCCTTCCATCATCTCCTGTCAGTCCATTGTTCACTTCATGTGTTCAGAGTAATCATTTTGTTACTCTATTCTCTCCCTCTCTGTCTCCCTCTCTCTCTTTCTTTTCTCTCTCTCTCTCTCTCCCTCTTTCCTTCTCCCTCTCTCTCTGCCTTCATCCTCCTTCCCCCCCCTCCTGTATTTCTCTGTGTAGCCTTGTCTGTCCTAGAACTCCCTCTGTAGATTAGGCTGGCCTCAAACTCAGAGATCCTCCTGCCTCTGCCTCCCTAGTACCGGGACTAAAGGTGTGTGCTGCTGCTACCGCTACCCTGTTAATTGAACTTGTTTTAAACAGGTTTTGTTGTACTTGTGAAGAATAACGACATTTGGTTTGTTCTAGGCTGGACAGCAAGGAGACCCCAGTAAATCCTTATGTCCTTTCAGCATTGCTCTTCTTCTCTCTCTAACAAGGATACAGAGATTTGAGGAACAGGTATTTTTTTTTTTTTTAAAAAAAACAATACTTCAATTCCTTTTATGGTTGACAGGAAAGCATACAAGAACCTGTTTTTGTTAGTATCCTTTACTATCCCTCCAGCAACAAAGACTACTGTTGTAGGCTGCTGCAAAACTTCAGATTCCTGGAGTATGCCTTCATTTCCCATGGAGAAAGCCAGATGGTAGAGTGGGATAAGAGAGTCACGAGATATGCTCAGGTGACAAGACATCCAGTCTAGGTGGCTGTTCAGTAGCAGCGTCGTGGTAGCTTTCTAAGAGCTATCCCTGATAGTCACTGAGGAAAGCATAACGTTCTTGCCCTCTTTTTCTTGAGGGTTCCAAGATTGTTTGTAACATTTTCTTGTCTTTTGTGGGGTGAAACGTTGATTCGGCCCCACTTGGCGGCAGGTGGTAGAACGCTGAGTTACACACCTGACTCTGTTGATTTATTAAATAATTGAGAAGAGGGAGCTGGTGAGATGGCTCAGCAGCTGAAAATACTTGGTACTAAGCCTGATGATGGAAGCTCAATCCCTAGGAAAAACATAGGAGAGAGCCAACTCCCAAAAGTGGTTCTGTGACTTCTCCACATGCACCATGGCATACACTCCTTCAAATACATGTGATAAATAAATGTTCAAAAAAAAAAAAAAAATGTTAGGCTTGAGCCAGGGTCTAAGTTGCGTCATTTGTCCTCAAACTTATAATCCTCCTGCCTCAGCTTTCTGAGTATCAGATGATAGGCGTGTACCACCAGACCTGGCACGGGAAATGTTTATAATATACTGATGTTCCCCCTTTTCTCATGAAGAAGCTCACAGCTTTTGTATCATCTCAGTCTGTTTAAACAGTCACCATAGGGCTGTGTGTAAGCAGTGACTCAAGGGACTACTTGTAGGTTTATCTCAGATCAGAAACTATAATTTTGGCTCATTTTCTCATTTCTTTGATTACATTAGGTGTTTGATCTTTTAAAGACTTCGGTTATAAAAAGCTTTAAGGATCTTCAGCTCCTTCAAGGCTCAAAATTTCTTCAGACTCTCATCCCTCAGAGAACTTGTGTTTCATCCATGATCTTAGAAGTGGTAAAGAACAGGTGAGTTGATGAACCATATTCTAAAAGTTTTTGATGGGTCTGGGTTAGACAGTGTGGTGTGGACCCACACTTAAAGCCACTCAAAGCAGACTGATGGCTATAGTTAATGGCTTTGTAAGATTAAAGTTCTATCCCTTAAAAATGGTAAAAGAAAAGTTTCTATATTGAAGGAAAAAAAAACCCTTTCATTTCAGGGCCTAATTTCTTAGACACCTGCTGTCTAACAAGAATATAAAGCACTGTCTTGTTCTTCTTTTGATACTGCAGCTCTGTTAGCCAAAGTCTTTATTGGCGTCTTGAGTGAAAAATACTAACATCTTTGACCATTGAAGCCTGGGACTGGGAAGTCAAAAGTAAATCATTGACTTAACAATTTTGTACAGTTCTGTTTAAACTACAAGGAAAACATTAGGGTGTTTGTTTTATTTTGTTTATTAGTTTCAGGGTAAATAGTTATTGTAACAATAATATGCCATACTTTGCCTATGGGTTAAATATAAAGTTTTACACTTTAAGCCATAATTTAATGTCTTTTTCATGTGTGCGCGCACACACACACACACACACACACACACAGAGGCACACAGATACATGCATCCTCCTGTCACCTTCTTGTTACAGTTAACAGGACTTATTATTTGAACTTCATATTAGCTTTAGTGATCTTTCATTCACCTCTATTCTTTGACCCAACATATCTTTCTCTTTGAAAAAATGCCGTAAGTCCATAATTTTTGCAATAATTCTTTCTGATACAGTTTAGATGATGAACTTTGAGTCTTGATATCTGACATTTTTATTTTGCTCTATTAGTCAGATTATTTCACCAGATGTAAAGGTCTAAGTTCATTATCATTTTCATTTGGAATTGCTGGTGGAAAGTCTGATGATTATCTGATTTTTGTGTTGTCACAGATAACCTGTGTTTTTCGTCATAGAAACTTTTACAACTTTGTCTAATCTTTGCTTTTCTGAAATTTAACAGTTTATGTTCATGTAACCTCCTTTTTCATGCTACCTGATGCTTAGGTTTGTACTCTTCGGAGTGATTTATATTTTTCCTAAACACTGTGATATTCTTGTTTTATGCTACTGGGGAGATGGCTCAGTTGATAAAACATGTGCACCTGAGCTCAGGTCTAGAGTACCCATGTAAAAAGCCAGGCATTACATTTGCACCTGTAACCTCAGGGCTGGGGAGGTAGAGGTGTAGAGATCTCTTGGGCTTTCTGGTCAGCCAGTCTAGCTGAATTCAAGAGCTCCAGGTTGAGTGACTGCTTCAGAGTAAGGTAGTACAAAAAAAGTTTTAAAATAATAAACTAGTAAGGGGAGGAATTGGGGGTGAACATATCAAAATACAGTATTTGAAATTCTCAAAGAAGTAGTAAACAAAAATCCATCCTGTCAACTATTCATATTTATATAGTATAAACTAACTAGTCTCTTATTTCTTTCTAGTTTATAGATTGTGTATGTGTGTGTTACTATTTATGTACTTATATATGTGCACATGCCATTAATATATATGGGCTATACTACATACATACACATACCTTATATATACATTGTGTGTATATATCATTTTTTAAAAAGATTTGTTTATTATGCATACAATGTTCTACTGGCATGTATGCCTACATGCAGAAGAGGGCACAAGATCTTGTTATAGATGGTTGTGAACCACCATCTAGTTGCTGGGTATTGAACTCAGGACCTGGAAGAGCAGTCAGTGCTCTTAACCTCTGAGCCATTCTCTAGCCCCTCATTTAGGTATTTATATATGTGTGTGTGTGCCATTAATATGTATGGGCTATATTACATATATATGCACCTTATGCATACATTTTAGGTATGTACCATTTGTGTGTGTGTGTATATATATATATGTGTGTGTATATGTATATATGCTATTAATATATATGGGCTTTTCTATGTATATAATACACCTTATGCATTTTGTGTGTATATACTATTTATGTACTTAAATATGTATACATGCCATTTATATATATGGGCTATAATATATATGCACACATACATCTTATACACACATTGTGTGTATGTATTTATATATGCAGGAGCATGTGCATGTCTTTTATGAGGCAGGGTGTGATGTATTCCAGGCTGGCTTTGGAACTTACTATATAGCCAAGGATGACCTTGACCATCCAACATCTACCTTTCAAATGCTGTAATTGCAGGTGTATGTCACTGTGCCCAGTTTTATGCCAGGGATTGAACCCAGGACTTCCTGTATGCTAGAAAAGCACTCTATCAACTGAGTTATATCCCCAGCCCCATGTGTGTATCTTGCTGTGTTTTAAGTACTAGGGTGGGAAAAATGGAACATACACTTTATTTATCTTGATCCTTTCTCTCCAGAGTGAATATTGTTAAATCTCTTAAAGATGCACAGCTGTCTCATTTGTTGTTCAGTGCTGTATTATACTTTTCCTGCTGTGTCTTAACAGGAAGATATAATGGTCTAAAGATGAATCTAAACTTATCTTTTTCACTATAAAGGGTGACATCAAGTGGTAATCACCAAGGTTATTTGTTTACAAAGGTTGTTTGTAGTTTAGCTCATGCTGTCACAACCACATTGTTCATCCATCTATGCTATAAATATTTAGTGAGTGCTTTGTGCCTGGGCTATGTGGGTAAAAATGTGACTGCACTTTGGTCTGAACCCTAGAGAATCTCAGTCTAGAGAGGGACAACTCTATAAGTGTGTACATTGTACTGAATAGAAAGAAGAATTTAAAAAAAAACTAATGGTTGTGAAATCTTGAGTGGAAACTGTAAAATGGTCATTGCATTGAAATACTGTATATTCCCTTTTATATTTTTAGTTTTTATTTTTTTTTAAAGGTATTTTAGATACTTTTATTTTTCACTGAGAATTGAATTCAAGGCCTTGTATTGTGCTAGATAAGCATTCTACCACTAAGGTACACTTCTTGCCCATAATTTCTGGATTCTTCCTAGTAAGTGTTCTGTCTGCCTTGGAAACCTCTTGCCTACATTTCTATGAGTGCATTAAGAATTCTGTCAGATAACAGTGCATGCAGAGAAAGAAAATCTGAGTTAAATGAGCAAATGACACTGTGTATGAGGATGGGTATTTATTAATGTTCTCTTGATTACACTTTGTTTTTTTGCAGTGTTCATAGTTGGGATCATGTAACTCAAGGTCTGATAGAATTTGGTTTCATCTTAATGGATTCATATGGGCCAAAGAAGATTCTTGATGGAAAAGCTGTTGAAATTGGCTCCAGCCTTTCTAAAACGACAAACCAGCATGCATGTAAGCTGGGAGCTAATATCTTGCTGGAAACCTTTAAGGTAAGTGAACTGGATAGTTTTATGTTAACTTGACATAGCCTAGAGTCATCAGCAAGGAGGGAGCTCCAGTTGAAAAAATGCCTTCATAAGATCTAGCTATGGGCAAGCCTGTAATTTGCATTTTCTTATTAATAGTGAGGGAGGGCACAGCCCATTGTGGGTGGTGCCATTCATGGCCAGTGGTCCTGGATTGTGTAGGAAATCAGGCTGAGCAAGCCATGAAGCACAAACTACTAAGCAGCACTCCTCCATGGCCTCTGCATCAGCTCCTGCCTCCAGGTCACTGCCCTGCTTGAGTTCCTGTCCTGATTTCTTTTGATGAACTGTGATGTGGAAGCAGAAGCTGAATACACCCTTTCCTCCCTGAGTTGCTTTGGTCATGGTGTTTATCACAGCAATAGTGAGTGACCTTAACTAAGACAGTAAGAGTCTCATTAAATTATCATTAATGTACATAGAGCAAGATGTAGCTTGGGAGTTTGGCAGGTAAGGAAGTTTGACAATTGGCAGAGTGTGTGTGACAGCTTGGGATGGTATTGAAACATTACAGATCAGATTACAGTCTGGTTTCTCTTTCTTTTTATGTGTTGAGAGAGGGAAAGGTACAGGTATGAGAGTGTGTGAGTGCACTTGCCCGTGTGTGCAGAAGACTGGAGCAGAGCATGGGTGTCTCCTCTGTAGTTCTCCACTTTATTGCCTTGAGCCAGAATTTTTCACTAAAACCTTAAGTTTGAATGGAAGGGAGTAAACAATATGTTAGCTTTTTGTCTCTGACAAGAACCTGGCAGAAACAAATTATACAGAGGAGTTATTTTTGCTCACAATTTCAGATGATTCAGTCTGTGCTTGACTGACTCAATGCCTTTGAGCCTAGATGCTTCAGAATATCATTCATGGCAGCAGGAGCAGGGCAGAGGAGGCTGCTCACCTGATCGTGGCTGGAAAGTGTACAGACAGACACAGAATGCTCAAAAGAGTCAAAGAGACAACAGAAGACAGACCAGATCAAGCCTGTACCAGCTGGCTTGTTCCTTCTGTATCTCTTAGCTTACCACATACTTCTGTCCACATTCATGGTGGTCTGTCTTTTATCATGTGCTAGCAGTGTCAGAAGTATTTCATTAATTCCAGGACTCAGGAGGCAGTGGAAACAGGTCTCTCTGAGATCTTTGTGAGTTTGAGGCCAGCCAGGTCTACATAGTGAGTTCCAGGACAGCCAGGGCTGCATAGAAAGACCCTGTCTCAAAACAAAACCAAAATCAAGTTGACAATGAAGAAGAACCACCATGTTCCTGGGGAGATGCTCAGTACATAAGACAACTTACTGCTCTTGCAGAGGATCGAGTTCTGTTCCCAACATCCCATGGAGACCACAACCCACTGTAATTCCAGCTCCAGGGTCTCCAGTGCCTAGCAAATCATTTGAGTGGAGAATGAGGAGAGAGCTGATTCTTTTTCCAGATGATTTGTATTGTATTCTGATTTGTGAGAAAAGTTGAGTTTCACACATGTCCAGATTATTCTTGTTCTGCCTAACACATGTTGGTGTGCTAGCAAGCTGAAAGTCACCCAGGCATGCTTTGTTGATTTCATTCTTTCAGATTCACGAGATTATCAGACAGGAAATTCTGGAGCAAGTACTCAATAGAGTGGTTACTCGGACATCCTCTCCCATCAATCATTTCCTAGGTACCAAACTTAAAAAAGATAGCGCTCTTAAGAATATTTCCTTTTAAATGTCATGAGTCAGTCCTAGGGAGAAAACAAACATCTACAGTGTGTGAGAGATGGCTTGGTTAAATCCCTTGCCGTGTTTGTCTGAAGTTTGAGTTTGGGTCCTCAGAACCCACATAAATGCCAGTTGGGCAGGGTGGCCTATTTGTATCCAGCCTCCAAAAATGGAGGCAGGGAATCAATCCCCAGAGCAAACTGGCTGGCACAAGTAGCCATATTGATGGGCTATGGGTTTGACTAGGAGAAATGCTTTTGAATCAGGTGGGAGGGGATCAAGGATGAGTCCCAGTTTCAGCCTCTGTTCTCTACATGCATGCACATACAAATACACATCCATCACTCAACATGCTCCCACACATATGCAGCACATGCATAAGCACTCATGCACAACACATACCCACACACACCCACACACCATGCATGCCCAGGAGAAAGGGAAAAAAGAAACAAGGCAAAACTGAATAATGATAATAATAGTTTAATGTATTGTCTCTGACTATGATGCCAATAAGGTAGATAAATCCACTTTGCTGGTGTCAGTAAGTAAGGCAACATTTAACTGATGAGTGGGACGTCTATCATGCATCAGCATTCTTGTCAATACTTCTCCAATGAGGCTTTTTGTGTCACTCAGTGACAGATGCTAGCCTTGAATGCCTGGGACTCTGGGCTAGAGTTTATCATGCTGGTGCTGTCCTTCTCCATGCATTGACCTCTACCTGTCTGTTTTTATTAGGTTATCTCCTAGTGTCGAAATCCATTGCCTTTTCCTTACTCACCAGTTTTGCTGAGTGCTCTGTTGTTTGACCTGTTATAGCTTCTCTGAGACTTTGAGAAGGTCCCCAGAACTATAATTGTTGGTTTCTTATGCCTATGGCCAGTCCCTCTGTCTTCCCCCCCACCCCCCTCACCCTGTTTTTTATTGGTAACTTTCCTTTAACCCTTAAATTTTAGAGTTCAATAATTAATATTCTATTATACCGTATAGCTTTATATTGTCTAATTGATATAATCTCCACATTTAAAGGATGACAATTTAATGATTTAATGCATAAATTTAAAAAGTATGACTATGGCCAGGCATCGTGGCACATGCCTTTAATCCCAGCACTCAGAGGGCTGAGGCTCTGTGAGTTCAAGCACCAAGCTAACTTAGGCTACATAGTCAGACCCTGTCTCCATAATAAAATAAAAAGAATGACCTCACCAAATGCTGGTGACAGTGTTGAATAATTAAAAACTTTTGGAAGAAGATATATTTAAAAGATAGTATGTAAAAGAGGAACTTTTAAAATAATTAATAAGTTAGACTTTATTAAATTATAAACTTTTCTTTCTGTATGACATTACTGCAAAATGGGAAGTCAAACCTAAGATTGGGTGGAGATATATAGGAAGCATACCCCTGGACCTGACCGTGGACTATGCCTCTGTTAGTGACAGTGTGGCAGTGATACACATCTGTAATCCTAGCACTCTGGAGGTGTAGGCAGGAGGACTGTAAATTTGAAGCCAGCCTGGCCTCGGGCTTTTATCCTGGTGTTTCAAGTGCCTGGCACTTCAGTCCTAACCTCCTTTACTACACTGGCTTTGCTATTCTAGATCCTTCTCCTCGTCCACTGACCTCCCATCCCCTTCTGTGTCATTCTTACCTTCTTAGACTTTCCTGCACAGTCAGCCATTCTGGGTTTCTGTGTTCCTGCAAGTAGTTATTTGTCTTGACCTTCTGAAATACCCATAATGACCTCTTCTTGTGCGCTACCTGTTTATATTCTGTTTTTACTCTTTGTTAGGTAATACATGTTTGGAATTAATAGGTACTTGATAGTCTCTTATTTTTCTCTTGAGATATTTTTGCTTGTGTTCTAAGTACTAAAATTATTGAAAGAAGAATGTATAATATATATGTTATGTATTATATATTCTTGATATGACTGCATGTTTGCCCTCAAAAATCTAAATATTTATTGATTTCCTTTTGTGTAGAGATATGAATACAGTTGGCACTTGTGCAATCAGTGTAATGGGTTGTATTCTTTCTTTTAGACATTTTAGTTTTGCTATTTTGTATAATCACAAAAAAAATGATAAACTATCCTGGTAACACTGGTAAAAATTATGTATAGCCAATAGAAATTTATACTTTAATAAAGAGACAAAGCATTCATCATCTCTTTCCTTGTATAGATGTTAAATGCTTCCTTATCTTTATTTTTACTTATGTGAAGCAACTAACTACACACTCTCTTCAGACCTGCTTTCAGATATCGTCATGTATGCACCTTTAATTCTTCAGAGCTGTTCTAAAGTCGCAGAGACTTTCGACTATTTGTCCTTCCTCCCGCTTCAAACAGTGCAAGGGCTACTCAAGGCCATACAGGTAAGTCAGCTGACACACCGGTTCACTTCTCAGACCTGAGCTTTAACTGTCTAGTTGGGAAAGCCTGGGACACTGTTGTAAACATGTATGCCTGAACTCATGTTTCCCCTGAGCCTAACACAGTTTCATGTTGAAGGACTAAATGCACAGAGAAGGATGCTTCATGTCCATCTCCCATGTAGGTCTGTTTCCGTCAGTCCATTTTCAGATTGGTCAAGTAGGTAGAAAATTAGCACAAGGGGTTCAGGAAGGCATTCAAACTACTCTTTTGTTTGTTTCATTGACTGATTTTGAAGTAGAATCTCACTCTACAGCCCAAGCTACCTTGGAATCCATTGTGTAGTCAAGGCTGGTCTCAAATTGGCACAATTTTTCTGCCCTACCTAGTCTCCTGAGCTGCTAGGATTACAGTATCACATTAAATAAATTTTAGATAAATACAGCACCATTTAAATAATAAATGCAGTATCACAGTATTACAGCCTGTATTACCATGCCTGATAGTAACAACTTTCAAGTTACTATTTCAAGGTGCACCATTGTCCTTAAGTATAATCAGCATCCACCCTATATACAAACAGACCCAGAGCACCCAGAATCCCAGTGGCATTCACACAAAGGAGTTAAGCTAATGTGGGGTGATCTGCTCTGTTCTTCAGCCGCTTCTCAAAGTCAGTATGTCGATGAGAGACTCCTTGATCCTCGTCTTGCGAAAAGCTATGTTTGCCAGGTATGTCGCATTCCTTGAGCGCACAGGGGACTACACCTTCTAATGTAAGTTATCCCTGCTATTTCCTGCTTGCCCCTGCTCACAGCGGTCATGTGGATCCCTAACTCGGCACAGCACTCTCAGCAGATGAGGCATCATGCCAAGGATTTTTCATGCTTTTCATTCAGTCTTCAGGCAACCTCAGGAAGTGCAAACTATTATAAGTCTCATTTTACACAGGGACAGTTAGGCTTAGACATGATAAGTAACTAGAGTTAGATAACACGTGGTATTGGGAATAACCATCAGTGTTAGTGATCTCTAGTACCCTGCTCTCCCGCCTCTACAGTACCTTCATGAAGCAGCTTGAAAACTTAAGCTAACCATCACGTCAAGGGGAAAGGAATCAAGAAGAATATACTCAAGTATCTCACTTTTGTAGGCAGCAGAATTGTGGTGCCACCAGTCACTAGTGGACCCAGTGATTAGTGTCCTGTGTCTGTCATCCTTGGAGCTCACCCAGTGACTCCTGTCCCCTTTTTCTTTACTGTTTAGTATAGACATGATTAATACTGTCTCCTTAAAATGTAATACAGTGATGTGTGGAGGGCATTTGATACTTGGAGGATAAGATACCCATATGCAATGCTCTCATATATGTCCAGAGGAATAACTGGTAAGTAGCTGTTATCTCTGTTCTAGAATTGACAGCTTATTACACAGCCATAGCCAGAAGCTGTCATTTTTCTGGATGAATGGTTTATATAGCATCAAGTACTATGCTCCTCTATAAACAGGAAGCTTGTAGAAGAATACACTCATTCATACACAGCAAAAATCAGCAATTTCCATTGCTGTTCAGTATGTGGGTTTGAGTTCCAGCCCAGTTTATAGCCTCTCGGGATGCTTCAGATTGCCATGGAGTCTTGCAAGCAGGATAAAAAGTACAGATAGTCATGAGGTTAACTAGATAATGAAAACAATCAACTGCATTCATGTACTGTTAATTGCTCTGAAAACCTGGTACCTTATTTTGAGCTTATAAATTCAGCTGGGCTTGGCTTGTGCTTGATTGTCCATAAGTAATCTTCATATTCCTTCTGTGTGAATTTTTGCATTGCATTGCATTGCATATTCCTGTGCTGATAACTTCTCTGTGTATTCCTGAGCTAGCCAACTGGATGCCCGGAAATCTGCAGTTGCTGGGTTTTTGCTGCTCTTGAAGAACTTTAAAGTCTTAGGCAGCCTGTCGTCCTCACAGTGCAGTCAGTCTATTGGTGTCACTCAGGTAAGTGTAACTCACATTGACTGTCACTGAACATTGCTTCAAGACCAATAACATGGAAACCATTTAGACAGGGTCTCAATAGCTCAGGCTGCCCTTGAACTTACAATAATCCTCATGTCTCTGGCTCCTGAGTTCTGGAATTGTAAGCATGAGGACTGTCTTCATCCCATACTTAATAATAATGGTTTTGCTCTGTGTTATCTGATGTGGTTGAGAATAGCCTTCCTGTAGCTGCCAAACTATCTATATCTATCTATCTATCTATCTATCTATCTATCTATCTATCTATCTATCTATCTATGTATCTATCTATGATATATATCATCTCGAGAGACTATAAACTGGGCTGGAACTCAAACCCACATACTGAACAGCAATGGAAATTGCTGATTTTTGCAGGCAGACATGGTACTAGAGAGATGGTGATGATGATTTTTTTTTTATCTGGGGCAGTGAGCAGATTCTGCAGCAGCCCCATGACCCCTGAGTGGACAAACACGGTCCACTGGCCCTGAGAGGCCCCTGTTGCCAAGTTAGGCACAGTCCACACAGCTTTTTCTGAATTCTGCATTCTTTAGTAGTGTTACCAATGGAGGCACTTGGATGTTAGGTTAAATAAAAAAACTCTTCATCTGGTTTTTAGAAAATTTACATTTTAAAGATCTTATTTATATGTAAGAGTGTTTTGCCTCCCTGTTTGTACTTGCACAGCTAAACAAGACTAGACTATGTGTAAAGCTCTTTGGTGTTTTAGATGTGAAGAGCTAGACTTTTTAAGTGGAAGTCTTGAGGTTTTTAGTGAAATCATGTATGTTGTGACTACTGGGGTATCGTGGCATGAGGTAATCAGCCAGCTTCCTGAGTAGTGGCCTTGTTCAAGTAAACCTTAAGAAGCAGAAGAGTTTAATCTTGTTAGAATGGTTTAAACCTAGCTCCTTTCAAACCAGAATGAGTGATGTGGAATGCATGGCAATGATGGTCACATCTGCATGCGTCCTGTGTTTTAGTACAGGGAGAGCTAGTATGTTTCCCTGATCAACAGCACGTTTTCCTTAATGGACACTGCTTTAGAAGGCTGACCACGAGCTGTCACTCGTCCTTCCAGGTGCATGTGGATGTCCATAGCCGCTACAACTCTGTTGCCAATGAAACATTTTGCCTTGAGATCATAGACAGTTTGAAAAGATGCTTAGGGCAGCAGGCTGATGTTCGACTCATGCTTTATGAGGTAAGCTGGGAAAGTGGAAGAAATGTGTCAACCCCTCCAGAGAATAGTCCTCCTGTGTCAATCTCTTTCTGGTTCTACAAGTACAGTAGATGTGCTCTTAAGCAGTTAGAGTCAGTGAGTCAGTGGGTGGTAATAGTAAGTTGTAAATAACTGATCTGTCTTAACCATTTTACTTTAATCTGGAATATTTCAATATACAGCTAATTTATTGGTCTGAATTTAATACCGAATTTGTTGTTTGTGAGTTCTGTCATACACAACATACCCTTACTTCATTGTCTCAGACTTCAAATTTTTGTATACCTAAACTAGCATAGAAACTTCCAAGAGCTGGGTATGGTGGCGTATGCCTTTGCTCCAGGTACTGGTGAGGCAGAGTATCTTAGGTATTTTTCGATTGCATGCTAACATTATGGTTAAGACAACTTCTAGGAAAAAGTGTTTAATTGGGGCTTACAACTTCAGAGGAATTTCTCACCATCATGGCTAGGAGCTCATACCAAAATCCATAAGCAAGAGGCAGAGCACTTTGATTGAGGAGGTGGGAGACTTTTGAAACCTCAAAACTACCACACAGAAGGCAGGCAGAGCTACATCAAAAAAAAAGAAAAAGGCAAGAAACATTTGATAGACTTAGTGTAGACATGACTTGGAAGATTCAGGGTTCAGCTTTCCCCTTTACAATGGTCTTACCTCCAATTCATCAGAGATTAATTTTAAAGTTGCCTTTCTTAAATGTCTAGTTCATTTAGCTTAGTTTTAGTAAGAAAACAACCCTCCCTCCCTTCCTTCTATACTTGTGGCACACATCTTTGATCTCAGCACTCAGGAGGCAGTGGTAGAAACATCCCTGTGAGTTCAAGGCCAGCCTGGTCTAATAAATCAAGTCAGGACAGTCAGGACTGTTACATTGAAAACCCTGTCTCAACCACTCCCCATCAAAAAATCTTTTAGAAACTCAGCAAACTACATTCAGGAAGGAACTTCCTCATTCTTAGAAAAGGAATCTATGAAGCCTTGAAATGGGACAGAATGAATGCTTCCCCTATGAGGAGGAATGAAGGTATTTGTTTGCAGTATTGTATTCATCATCATAGTTGAGATTCTGTCTGATATAACAGCAAGAAAAAAGAAATAAAGGCATAAAAATTTAAAAGGAGAAACTAAAGCTATGCTGGTTTGCATAGTATCATCAATACCAAATCTATTAAAAGTGGTTTACATATCAAAAATGTAAGCTGTGATAAGATCAACAACCATTGAATAGCTAGAAATGCAAATAAAGTATTTAAAACAAATAGAAAGGAACACTTAAGCTTTAACTTAAGTTAAAGAATAAATAACAGGTTATGACATGCTTACAGGTTGCTCAATATTGGTGATGTTTTAAATCTCAAATCTGTAGTTGCAGTGCAACCCTAATGAAAACTCAGAATGCTGTGGGTTTTTTTTTTTTTTTTTTTTTTTTTTGGTTGTTTGAGGGTTTTTGTTTTTGCTTTGTTTTCTTGTTATTATTGTTTTGGATTTTTTGGTTTGGTTTTTTTTTTTGGTTTGTTTGTTTTATTTTGAGACAAGGTTTTATAGAGAGAGAGCTGTCCTGGAACTCACTCTGTAGACCAGGCTGGCCTCATACTCACAAAGATCCTCCTGCCTCTACCTCCCAAATGCTGGTATTAAAGGGGTGAACCACCACCACCGAGCTCAGAATGCTGTTTCTAGTGTGTGTATGTGTAGAGTAAGGAAATTGAATGGGCTGGAGAGGTGGGGCAGTGGTTAAGGAGTGCTTAGCTCATCCGAGGACCTGAGGTTCCCAGCCCTATTTGAGGTGTCTCATACTGCCTATTATTTCAGCTCCAGGGAACCCAGTGCCCTCTTCTGGCCTCCACTAGCACCCACATATGTGACATGTCTTCCACCTCCATCCCACACAAACAACAAATTTAAAAAGACCTGGCAACAGCATAAGAAAGAGAATGATTTGTCTCTGTTGCCCCTAGGGCTTCTATGATGTTCTTCGAAGGAACTCTCGGCTGGCTAATTCAATCATGCAGACTCTCTTCTCACAGGTAAATGTGTCCTTATGACTCATAGGGGAATCAGATGAGGTACTGAGATGTGCTCATGCTTTTCAGATTTTTTTTTTGTAAATACAAAATAATCCACAACTAGAATGCTAGTAAGTTGTAGGCATGCTTTGTTTGAATTGTCACTTACCTGTGCTGGCTTGCTATCCTCTGAATTTTCCTTGAGTTCTCAGTCTTCTCCTTAAATCAGAAGGAAACTTTATGGAACCATTTAATTTTATTTTATGTATTAATAATCTTTTAACTCTACTTTCTACTTTCCAAGTGCTGGGGTTTCAAATATGCACCACCATTTCAGGCTTGGATTTTCAGTTTCAAAAAATGGGTTTGGTCGGTTCTTTTGAGGTAGGGTCTCATTTTATATCACTGGAACTTACTACATTGACTGGACTGGACTTGAACTCACAGACATCCTTCTGCCTCTGCCTCCCAAGTGCTGGGATTGAAAATATTTGCCATCTCACCTGTCTTAGTTAGGGTTCCATTGCTGTGGAGATATACCATCAACTCTTCTAAAGGAAAATATTTATTGGGGCTGTCTTTCAGTTGAGAGGTTTAGTCCATTGTCATCAGGGAAGCATGGTGGCATGCAGACAGACATGGTAGTGGAGAAGAAACTGAAGATTTTTATACCTGGATCTGCAGACAGCGGGCAGAGAACTGGCTTGAGTTTCTGAGACCTCAAAACCCACCCCCTAGTGATACATATCCTCTAACAGGTCCTAATGGTGCCACTCCCTATAGGCCTCTGGGGGCCATTTTTATTCAAATCACAACACAACTCAAAAATGATTTAAATTAGTGAAATATTTCCAAGGACCGTCAAGATGAGACGAGTTCAGATGGAGACATCATATATAAATAAATGAATTCTCAAGATTCATTCATTAGCATTATCAGAGTTTTTTTTTTTTTTTTAACCAGCTCTATAACATTTATTCTCCACCGGGAGGCCTCAGATAGGCCCCTAGTCTATCATTTCCCTACAATTAGATGTAAACTGATACAGGCCCATTCCCCATTGCTTCATGGTAATTCTGGAAAACAAAAAAAAAAAAAAAAAAAAAAATCATTTGAAATTAAGGTCTTAGATATGTGGAAGCTGCTGGGAGGTCTTTGCTATCTGAAAAGTTCTCACTGGGGTCTCTGCATGCTCCTCTGTAAAATGTGTGTGCTGGTAGCTAAATTACATTTTTCAAGCATTGACACACCATAAGAATTAAAAATGTGTTTGAGGCATAGAGTGGTGCTTTCCAACATAGGCCAATACCCGTAAAATTCTTCAGGCTTCAGGAGTGAAAAGATAGAAGTAAATAATAACCAAGATTTATTTTAAAGCTCTGTTGTTCTTTATGTGTATCATAACAGTTAACCCTTACATAGCTTTAGTTTTACCGGTAGACTCACTTTTCAAGTGAGGACCCAAGATTTGGCTATCAAAATCAGAAGTAAGTGATAGTACTGGTTTAGACTTGGGAGTCTAAACTCTCTTTAAGAATCTTTGATTTGTTGACAACTTCATACATGTGTATAATATATCTTGATCTCATCGGCACATACCCCAGATCCCCCAGGCACCCTCAACACCTCCCCTTTCTACCTTCATGTCTTCCTCTTTCTTTCTGTAGCACACTGAGTCCTTGATGCTGATTCACAGCCTGTGTTCTTCATCAGACTCCCTAAAAATGCTGATCGCCTTTCAAGTTTAGGGACTGATACGAAGGGAGTACAAGTAAAGTAAAAACATTGCCTTGATCAGTGCCTTGATCACTTTGAAAGGATGCGGGCAAGCCAAGCAATATAAATGTGTTAAGTCATTCTTGGACAGTTGGGAAATGTGTCTTAGAAGGCTAAGTTGCCGTCAGCTTGAACTGTTAAATACTCAAGAAGTATTCATGAGTTGTGACTTTTCTGTCTCCCTGTACAGTTAAAACTGTTCTACGAACCAGAACCTGATCTGCTACCTCCTCTGAAACTAGGAGCTTGTGTTCTGACCCAAGGGAGTCAGGTCTTTCTACAAGAACCTCTGGTAAGACTTGCCCGCCCCACAGCCCCTGTCTCACTGTCAGTGGTAAAGTCTGTCTATAGAAGGTCCCATTCCCTCTGAATCTTTTCTAGGTTTTCAAGGACTTTTTACTCTTTAACTTTTTCATATCCATTAGCTGTGACCCATTTTAAGATTTATTCATTGTACTTTATGTGTACTTTATTTGCCTGCATGCATGTGTGTGCACCATGTGTGTGCCTGGTGCCTACAGGCCAGAAGAGGGCATTGGATACCTTGGAACATAGTTACAACCAGTTGTGAATCACAGTGTGGTTGCTGAAACTTGAACCCAGATCCTCTACAAGAGCAGCAAGTGCCACTGCTGAGCCATCTCCTACTTTGATCTCTTGGTCAAAGTCTCCCTATTAGTACTTCATTAATCATGACAACTAACTAACTCTTTCTAAGAGTGTCATATCTGTCCCCCACAGATCTTTGGTTACACACTGATGGAAATAGAGATTCATGCAGGAGTCAATGAATCTGTTTCCTTAGTCTGAAGGGGGTATGTGGCTTCGGTTGAGTTTCAGTGTGAAACTCAACCAAAGTTGAGGTCACTCTGGTGAACTCTAGAGAGACGAGGACAGGTCTCTGTTCTTAGCTAGCTTTAGAAAGGTGGGAAGGGATGGCAAAAGATGAGACATCTGTCAAGGTACTTTGAATTCGGGGCAAGGAAAATGGGGTGAGGTTGAGTTGTCCCATCTGGTCTTCATTAAGGAAGCTTCAGTGCCATGAGATGATGCTGTGCTGGCATCCCTGTCTTTAGAACAGTTTTTAGGACTTGGGAACTAGAGGTTGTTAAACTTCATAATGGGCCTCTCAGGATGTTGCTATCAAACCAGAGAAGCATGTGGGGAGTTTCATTCTGAAGTGTTAGCTCCTTTTGGGGACAGTCCATGGGAGAGGCTTAGTAAACACCTTTATTAGCTCAGTCACACTTTCCCAGCTTTGTTAATTCAGATGGACCTGCTGTGTGGTGCCAGCAAATACCATGGGCTTCCTAACAGCGTTGTAGATTATTATGATGTATTTTCTTCTACAGGATCATCTGCTGTCTTGCATTCAGCATTGCTTGGCCTGGTATAAGAGCAGAGTTATCCCTCTGCAACAGGGAGATGAAAGAGAAGAAGAAGAAGAGGAATTGTACCATGAGCTAGATGATATGTTGGAGTCTATTACTATGAGAATGATTAAGAGTGAGCTAGAAGACTTTGAGCTGGTAATTGCCAAGCCCTCAGCTGCATGTACCAATGGAGGTTTTAGTGGTGTGTTAATTTGTATTTGTGTTTTAGGATAAATCAGCAGATTTTTCTCAGAGCACTGGTGTTGGCATCAAGAATAATATCTGTGCATGTCTCATAATGGGAGTGTATGAAGTTCTAATAGAATATAATTTCTCCATAAGTAACTTCAGGTAAGGATTGCTGTGACCTTTCATATAGTTTTATCTTTTGCTGGTTTACTCTAACACTACATTAGACATGAAAAGAACAAAGACTACAATATTATATCTTTATCTTTGGGTTTTTTGAGACAGGGTCATTGCATATTCCTGGCTGGCTTAGAATTAAGTCATTCGATAGAGCAGGCTGGCCTTGAACTCATAGAGATCCACCTGCCTCTGTCTCCCAAGTACTGGGATTAAAGGTATGCACTACCATGCCTAGCTAACATTATCTCTTAACAAGTCCAAACTATGTTCTTTCCACTAGGCCTGTGAATTTTGTCTTTCTGCAAGTTTTCATTTATTTACTGTTCCCAGATCCTGAATTCAAGTACTACTTGACTCTAATATAAAGATTGTATTAGTGGTTTAGTGGTGGTACTGGGCTTTCAGGTTTCTTCTTTGACTGGACCAAATCAGAGGAAAGAAAAAGGGGCTCACAGAGATTGCTATGACTTAGAATTACCATGCTAATGAGGGTGCATTAACTCACAGTGCTGTGTCTTAAGATCAGACATTTGAAGAAGCATGGGAATCTCCTTATTCTTCATGAGGTACTGACGCTGCTTATCTTTGCTCTCTTTCCTTTTATACAGCAAGAGTAAGTTTGAGGAGATCCTCAGCTTATTTATGTGTTACAAGAAGTTTTCTGACATTCTTAACGAGAAAGCTGGTAAAGGCAAAACTAAAATGACCACTAAGACAAATGATAGCCTTTTGTCCATGAAATTTGTGTCTGACCTTCTTACTGCTCTTTTCAGGTAAGAGAGAACATGTGCCCAGTTTTCCCATGTTGCCGAGTTTAGAGTCACAGTTCATTCCATATATAGGCAGTAGGAAATAAGTTAGGAGGTTTTAATTTTCTTAACATGAAAATTGCATAAACCACGGTAGGCATCCCAAAGAGGGAGGTGCACTTCAAAATTATTAAGGCAAATGAGAAGCCTTTGACTAATGAATGACAAGGATCAATTCTAGCGACATTGTAAGATCTCCTTAAGATTAAATCTCCTTAAGATTACAATAACAGATTAAAGGGAAGAAAGGAGAAACAATCCAAAGTCCAAAAGACTAAGACGGACGCTTTGATTTCATTAGAGTAAGGGAATTGATGAGGGAGAGGGAGGCCCTATCGCAGCAATAAGCAGAGTGAGTTAGAGCAGCATGGCAGTGCTATACTGCTCCACGAGTCTTCACTCAAAGCCTGCTGAGTGCTGCTCTTCTGAAGTCTCTAGAAAGCCTAGTCCCAGACCCTAGCAACAGGAGGAAAATTTTTTTCTCTTGTATGTAGTGCTGGGGGTTAAACAGAAGCCTTGAGTGTGTTAGGTAAGTACTCACATTCGGCTGTGTCCCACCCTCCTGTTTTCTTTTTATTTGGACAGGACCATGTTTAGTTTCCCATTCACGTCTTGAACTTGCAATCCTCCTACTTCAACCTCCCAGTTGTTGGGATTACAGGCAGAATCATGAGGCTCAGCTCCCTCCTTCCTTCACTCTTTCTCTAGAGATAGTGTCCAGAGTCACGAAGAGGCCCTGTCTGTCCTACGGTCCAGCAGTGAGTTTATGCAGTATGCAGTGGATGTAGCTCTTCAGAAGGTACAGCAGCTGATACGAAAAGGGCACGTGAGTGGTCCTGATGGCCAAAACCCAGACAAACTCTTTCAGAACCTGTGTGACATAACTCGGTAAGCCACTCTCACCCTCATACTGTTCTGCAAGATAGGAAATTAGGGACAGAATGATTGGGCATGAATAGGAGTGAAAATGTAGTATCTCATAGTGAGTCTTTTTTTTTTTTTTTTTTTCTCTTTTGTTTTGTGTGGATTCTTTGTCTCATATAAAATCTACTGCATTCCCAGAAATAAAAAAGGTATTATTACATAGTGATTGAATTGTGCATGCAGTAAGTGTGACGATCCTAACTGTACATGTACCTGACAACAGATTAAAAATACTTAATGGCAAATAAATAGCCCAGAGAGATGACTTAGCAGTTAAGAGTGTATACTGTTCTTGACCCTGGTTCAGTTCCTAACACCTATACAAGGTGGTTTGAAGGCCTTCTAATTCTAGATCTAGAAGGATCAATGGCCTTTTCTGGACCAAGCAGACTCCTGCACTCACATTCATATATCTACATACAGAATACACATATACATAACTTAAAATGAAGGAAAATCTTTCTTTAAAAACAATGAAACTGAAAGAAATAGACAAAACAGGGATGAGGTAAAGAGCTGAACAGCATTGCCATCCATCTTTTCTGAGTTGACATCTGTAGAAGGCTCGGAACAGCTTCTAACTGCATTATTTTCATGTACACACAGTACTTTGATCGGAGTATACCCTAGGGGCTGGAGGATGGCTCTGGAGTTAAGAACTGAATACTGTTATTGCCTGACACTATATCTGGGAAGGTATTTTAAGTGTTACAGCTCTGAGGAGAAAGGTATCCTGGCTGTTGGGAGCCAAGAAATAACACAATGTTGCATAGGACAACAACCCTTACACAAGAGATTTATTGGGAGAGACACAAGAAGGTGGCTCTATCTGTTTGGTTAAGATGCAGCTGGGAACTGAGCAGTAGACAGGGTTGGTTATATGGGGTTTCTTGGAGTTTTCCTGAGTTGGGAGTGGTGAGATTTTGTGCTCAGGGATTGGTGGGTTTTGGTAAGTTTTTTCACCCAGAAGTAGGCTTGGACTTGGTACCCCACAGGTATAAACAAAAGTCTACCCCCCATAGAAACTTGATGACAGATCAGAATAAGAATACCACCAAAATTCAGTTTACTGAATCAATAGTTTCTATTGGGGTTACTTACAGGAACATGACTGTGGGGTTATTTACAGGAACAGAAATGACTCAAAGCCAACTGCATCAACAAAGCCCACTCCCCACCTCCCCACCCCCACCATGGTGGCAGTCCCCCAGCATAGTGGCAATCCACGGATGCTGGAAACTGGAGTGCATTGCACAGCTTGCAGGCAGTTCAGCTGGTTGAAGGGTGGCCTTTCCAGATTTCAGCTGGCCTGAGAGTATCTCTCAGTAGACTTTACTGTTTGTGTATGCTTGAAGAGGGAGGAACCTCCTGAATCTTGTTGATTTCAGGGACTTCCTTTGGCTGTCTTGAATTGTTTACTTCCTGAACTTAAGGAGACTGCCTGGAAGATGAAGTATTCTACCTTCCCCCAGTACATCCACCATGAAAACATCCAGGATATCTATTGTTTCACCTCTCTTTAGCATTCTGTGTCTTGAGGAGCTTCCCTCCAAAATGACAGGTTTTAATCTCAGAAAAAACTATACAAGAACCACTCCAGTTTGGTTCTCAGCACCCACACCAGGAGGCTCACAACTACCTGGAACTCCATTTCCGGGGATCTGATGCCTTCTTGACTGTAAGCACTTGTAACTCACACATGCACAGACAGACAGACACACATAATTTAAAATTAAAACAGGGGTTTGGTGACTTTTCTGTTTTCTATAAATGGCCTCCAGGAATAGGATTCCAGTCTAAGACCAATCATCCATTACAGCAGGATCCCAGTGCCCCCAGCACTCTTCCCTGTCCAGCAGTGTGGACCAGGCATGTGTTCCCAAGCCCTAGGGCAGCAAAGGCTTCCTGAGGGGGGTGCCGTGCTGAGCACAGTGGTGAAACTAGGCTCCCCCACACCCCATCTTGGGGTCACTTTTTTTTTTAAATACATACATGTTTCTCTCTGTATAGTGCTCATATGTGCTGTGTGTGTATATGCCTGTAGGTGCATGTGCACATGAATGTATACATGTAGAGGCCAGAGGTTGACACTGGGAATCTTCCTCAAGTGTTCTCCATTTACTGCTGAGGCACATACTCTCTCTGAACCGGTGTGAGCTGGTCTAGCTGGCCAGCATAATCAGCCGATCTCTCTCTGCCTCCCAAGTACTGGGATTAATTAAAGGCAGGCTACCTCATCTACCTAAGTTTTATATTCACGATGGTGATTTGAGCTTTGGTTCTTACACTTGTGTGGTAAACACTTTACTCGTTGAGCATCTTTTCAGTCCTCAAGTATTTTTTAGTAATGATAATTACTAATTCAAACAATTTGAAAGTTTAGGGGCTGATTAGCACAGTGGGTAAAGGCACTTGTTACTAAACCTAATGACCTGAGTTTTGATCCTTGGAATCAGTTCCTACAAGTTGTCCTCTGATCTACACACGCAAGCCATGGCATAGTGCATACACATCAACACACACACACACACACACACACACACAATTTAGGATTTTAAGCCATTTGTAGTGGCTCATACCTGTACTCCTGACACTCAGAAGGCTGAAATAGAATTACCAAGAATTCTAGGCCAACCTGGGCTGTGTAGTGAATTTCATGTTAGCAGGTTCTAGCTCAAAAGAAAGAAAATTTTACTTGTACTGTGTGTGTCTGGTGCCTCTGGAGGCCAAAAGAAGTTGGATACCCTGGAACTGGAAACACAGATGGTTATGAGCCACTAGGTGGATTCTGGTAATCCTCACTCACACGTATAATATTTAAAAGAAAGAATCTTTTTAAAGGGGTGGTGAGATACTCATTAGTCTAAAGGACATAATAATACTGTTCTTATAGAGGATCTAAGTCAGATCCCAGTACCCAGAACAAATGGCCATCCCTAATTCTACTCAAAGAAAACAAATGGTTATAACATCGAACCATATGAGAGAAAGAAATACTCTTAAAATTCCATTGTTGCTGGGGCTGGAGAGATGGCTTGGAGGATAAGAACACTTGCTGTTCTTCTAGAGGTCCTGCGTACAATTCCCAGCAACCACGTGGTGGTTCACCACCATCTATAATGAGATCTCTTCTGATGTGCAAGCTTGCATGCAGACAGAACACTGTATCCATAATAAATAAATCTTTATAAAAAATCCAAGAACAGCAAGTGTTACAGGGTGTGCTAAAGTTACAGTAAATGTTATAGGATGTGTTAAAAATTATATATAGTGCAAATATAAATGATGAGAGAAAGGGAAGAGGAGAAAGGAACATAGAGAAGGAAGGTTAAATAAATAAAAGAGAGATAGGAAGACTTAGTAAGGAGAAAAGAACAGAAATTAGGGAAAAGGTAGGGGTGGATAATATAAAATGATAAATAACAAAAACAATTTCACTGTAATGAGAAAATCCAAAAATAAGGTGAAGTAAACCAAAGAAAGGAAATAAATAATAAGTATATTAAAAGGGTGGTTTTTGTTTTGTAGTTTTGATTTTTAAAGGCAAAGTACAAGAGGGGAGGGTGACACCTGGTCAAAGAAAAGGGGATCAAGAAAAGAAAAAAAATTACCCAATAGTGAAGAAAATGTGTAAAGAGAATAGGTAAATAAATGCATGGGGGGGGGAAATAAGTACAAAACCCTTTAGCTACGATAAAATTAAAATACTGCTAAAGTGAAGTAAAAAGATGGGTTGGGAAGGTGGGTCAGCAGTTATGAGCACTGGCTGGCTGCTCTTGCAGAGGACTGGAGTTTGGCTCTTAACACCCATGTTGAGTTGCTCACAACTGCCTGTTGATTCCAGAAGTTGCAGAAGACCCAGTGCCTTCTTTCTGGCCCTCTGGGCACTCAACTAGTGCTTTAGTATATACCCCCTACACACACACATAGACATGTAATTTTTTAAAATAATAATAACAAAGTGAATGGATAGATTGTTACATCTCTGCAATAGATTGAATACTAGTCAACTATAAAAACAGAATAGGGCTGGGGATGTAGCTTGTAAATGGAATTCTTAATTGATCTAAACAATAAAAGCGAGAAGTCAGATATAGAGGAAAATGCTGAGAGATCAGAAAGAAGAGAGCAAGCCACAGCCACCTTCACCTTATTAGCTTCCCAGTGGAAAAGGGGAGAGTTCCTGTTTCTTCCCACTTATATCATTTCTGCACCCAGCCCATCTCATTTCCTGTCTGTCTGTACAGACCTCCTGACCTCCATGGTTAGCCAGTGGCAAGCTTCATCCTCTGATCTTCAGACAAGCTTTATTTGTACAAGCAAGCTATCACCACAGTAGTCAGTTAAGAAAGCTTTCCAGCAGTGTGAGGCCCTGGGTTTGGTCTCCAGCAGTACATAAAGCCAGGTGGGTGGCACAAGCCTATAATCCCAGCACTAGGAGGGTCAGAGGTTTGAACTCATTCTCAGCCACACAGCAAGTGTGAGACAAGCCTGGCTGGGCTGCAGATGGTTCTGAGGTTAAGGCTGATCTTCCAGATAACCCGGTTCTATTTCCAACATCCACACAGTGGCTCAAAACTGCCAGTAACTCGGTCCTAGGGCGTCTGACACCTTCTGCACACACATGGTCCACAGACATGCATGCTGACAAAGTCTTCATACACAGAACATTAAAAAAGGAAAAAACTTAAAAAGACAAGCCTGGGTAATGAGGCCCTGCTTAACAATAAAAAACAAAAGGACACCATCTGCTAATATTTTCAGCAAGAGGTAAATCTGAAAGACGGGCTTGATCATGAAGGCTCTAGCTTTATACTCAATGATATCACTTGGATGGGGTGACTTGTAAAACATTTAATTGTGGAGGAAAAAAACAAGACGGTAGTTGCTCGTAAATGGAGGAGAGTTGAGTATCAAGGGGGTATAGAAACACCTCAGTGGTGAGGCAGTTTCCCATGTGTAAGTTTCTGAAACTTCACAGAACCTTTGTTTACATAGGCTAAAGTTTACTATATGTAGATTGACATTAATGGTCCATGTTGACAAAACAACTTTCCCACACTTAGGGTCTTGCTGTGGAGATATACATCCATTCCTACCTCAGTGGAAGAGTCGGGAAAGAAAGAGAAAGGGAAGAGCATCTCACTGCTGTGCTTGGAGGGTTTGCAGAAGACGTTCAGCGCCATGCAACAGTTCTATCAGCCCAAGATGCAGCAGTTTCTCAGGGCTCTGGGTAGGCCTTACAGTGTCATAAATGGCTTTGTGTTTGTTCACCTACCAGAGGACACCTGAGGAGAGCCTAATGCTGCTAATGAGTGGCATCTGGTGGGTTCAGGATTGGCTCTTACTGCGTTGCTATGTCTACAGATAGTGACTGGAAGAGGAGAGCAGCATTAAGAAAGTGAAATTTAAAGCTGGGCATGGTGGTGCATGTCTTTAATTCCATCACTTGGGAGGGAGAGGCAGGTGGATCTATCAGTTTGAGGCCAGCCTGGTCTACGGAGTGAGTTTCAGGACAGGCCAGAGCGACATAATAAAGAGACTCTGCCTCAACCCTTGCCAACCCCCACAAAAAAAAGAAAATTAAATTTAGAATCATATTTAAATCAGCCTCCAGAACTTTTGGGAGGAAGGGGGCTCTCTAAAATTTTTGCTGTCTCTGTGTGTGATGGCTCAGACCTGTAATCCTAGCACTTAGGAAGCTGAGTCAGGATCACAAGTTTGAGGACAGACTTAGCTAATGGTGAGTACCTGGGCTTTGAGACCCAGTATCAAAATATAATTTTAATTATTCATTCCCTCCAAAGTCGGGGTGTGGTGGTACTCACATATAAACCTAGCAGGAAGACAGGAAGAGAACCACAAATTTGAGGCTGCATAATAATTTCCAGAGTGGTAAAGGCTACAAAGTGAGATCCTACCAAAAGAACTGTGTGTGTGTGTGTGTGTGTGTGTGTGTGTGTGTGTGTGTGTGTGTGTGTGTGTGTGTGTTTAATTAAAAACAAGCAAACAAAAAGTACCTGGGGCTGGAGAGATGGCTCAATTGTTAAGAATTCTTGCTGCTTTTCCAGAGGACATGGGTTTGGTTCCTAGCACTCCCATGGTGACTCACAGCCATCTGTAACTCCACTTGCAAGGGGATCTGACACCCTTTTCTAGTCTCTACAGTTTTGTGGGGACAGGTACATATGCAGGCTAAATACCCATACACACAAAATAGAGGGCAGATTCTAGTAAAAAAAAAAAGGGCTGGGGGGGGGGGGCTAGAGAGATGGCTCAGAGGTTAAGAGTACTGATTGCTCTTCCTGAGGTCCTGAGTTCAATTCCCAATAACCAGATGGTGGCTTACAACCATCTGTAATGAGATCTGATGCCCTCTTCTGGAGTGCAGAACACTGTATACTAAATAAATAAAATCTTTAAAGGGGGAGGGGCTGAGAATACAGCTTAGTTGGTAGAGCGCTTGCCTAGCACATGAGGACCTAGGTTTATCCCTAGTACCTAAGAGGAGGGTGGGGTGGGTGCTCGAAAAGAACTAGGCATGGTGATGCAGGCCTGTTATCCCAGCATTCAGGAAGCTGAGACAGGAGGATTGCAGGTTCAGGGTGACAGGACAGGAAGTTCCAGACTGGGTTGGGTTATTACTTTGACCTTGTCCCCACCTCCCCCCCCCACCCCATACACAAACTCCACAACAAAAACCCAAGTCAGTTTGAAGGAAGACAGGATTCTTTCCATTTCCAGATGTCATAGGTACAGAAGAGGAGGGAGAAGAAGCAGGTGTCACTGTCACTCAAAGAGCTGCATTCCAGATCCGACAATTTCAGGTGAGGATCCTTGAGGAGCAGCTGTACTAAACTCTTCTGCAGGCAGGAAGTCACAGACAGAGCTTAGGGGAAAGGTGCCACGTTGGGAAGGATCCTAGTGAGGATCCAGCAGGCGGAACTCGTGGCCTGTGAGAACCCTTGTTTAAGGGGCAGAAAGGAAGCCAGTTCTCCATGGCACAGGGTTTTTGGTTTGATTATGTGGTATAATTGGCCTTGTCTAGCAGATGCCTGGACTGGAAAAACGAAGCCTGTGAAGTTTCTTACCATAATTGGCAATCAGTGTGCTCTGTGTCAAGGGTTTCTTTCACGGATAGTGGCTAACACTCCTACAGTGTCCCTGGACTTGTTGCTGGAACATTTATAGGATCGGAAGATGTGAAACATTCCTGTGGAGAGCTCCGCTGTAGAAAGGAAGACGCCAAACGGATCAGTCAGACAGATCCCACTGTCAGGGCACAGGTGCCAGGGCAGCTGAGTTTGGGGCCTGGTCTAGCCCTGAGGTCAGGAGCAAGTTCCAGCTCCAAGCAGATGAGAACCGCCAGAAACTAGTTTGTTCCTCGTGTGTATTGCAGGGAGTGAGATGAAAAACTTGCACTAGTTCTCAAGAGAACTCTTCAGTTTATAGTTAAAACAAAACTGCTGTTTAATCCAGGTTTCTTTTCAGACTTTTATCCTTGGAATTACATAGCTTTGAATCATTCTGTTGTAGCCAGGAGGCTTCCTGGCTGGATGTCTCTTCTCTGATGCAAAATGTCTACTCCCATCAGTATACATCCATTCCTTTCACAGAGGTCCTTGTTGAACTTGCTTAACAGTGAAGAGGAAGATTTTAACAGTAAAGAGGCCATGTTGCTCATCATGATTCTCTCCACCTTGTCCAGGCTGCTGGAGCCCACCTCTCCTCAGGTAACAGCAATACTTGTTCAATCCCATTTAGTGTCTCTCAGAAGACAAGAACTGTGTCCTCATAAAGCTTATGTCTAGGGCTGAGGATGTGGCTGGTCAGTAGGACCAGTGCTTACCGGTGCTTGTACACAGGCCTGCCTGCATCTGATCCCCAGACACATAAATCTGGTGTGATGGTGCATGCCTGTAATCCAAAGAAGACCAACCTCTCAGGGTCATCCTCCACCACATAGCAAGTTTGAGGCCAGCCTACTTCAAACAGTCAAACAAAAGTATTCCTCTAAAGATCCTTCTGAAGGAGCCATAGGGTGTGTCTTTTCTTATACATTGTTCCTATCGGAGCATATGCAGCCAAGTAAGGTCAAGGGCATACTGGTTCTGTTTCACTCACCATAACACTCTTTGTATCAGACAGGTTTATCTTTGGTACCCTCAGCCTTTTAGCACAATTCTTTCCTAGTCTTTGTGCTTCTTGATGTTTTTGCCTTTTCTGGAATGACAGCTTTAATCATGAAGGTAGCATTTGGATTTCATAAGAAAAAAACAAATTTGAGGAACTTAACAAATGGTAAGTCATCGAGAGTGACCATAATCTCAAAGCAGAAATATATGCAGAGATGGATTAGTGTGTGTGTGTGTGTGTGTGTGTGTGTACATGTGCATGTGTATGTATGTGTAGGTATATGTACATGTACTTAGATTGCCCAAACATATGAGCATTCACACACAAAAAGGAGAGAAGGGTCATTTTAGTGGGTCTGTTCAATTCAATAGTAATATCTCCATAGGACAGCAAAGAATATCGTAGGAGCTAGCACCATCTATATCCACCCCTGTCCTACTGAAGCCCTAGGGAGGCAAGCAAGGCTCCTCATGTGGGCTCTTGCCTCCAGGAACTGCTATTCCCTGAGAGACTGTCACCTGTGATGGTGTGGTGTTTGAGCACTGGAGGACAGATGCTAATGTCCTAGATCCAGGTTGGCCTGGGACAAGTTCCCTTTCTACTCCATCCCTGCTATAGTTCACCCATGCTGAGACAGCTTCATTCATTTGTACTGCTACTGTGGTTGGGGGAGTTTGAGGAAAACTAACTGAGCTTTGGAAAGACCGATGGGTGGAAAATATTTAACAATATTCAACACCCCTTCCCATTTAACTTCAGATTATGTCTTTAATTTTTTTAATGTTTTTTGTTTGTTTTTGAGAAAAGATGCCATGTAGCCAGGTCTGGTCTTACATGTGCTATGTTGCTAAGGATAACTGTGCTGATTAGTTTTTTTGTTAACTTGACATGAACTAAAGTCATCTGGAAAGAGGTCAATTTAAGTGAGGGATTTCCTCCCTCGGGTTGCCTCCAGGCAGGTCTGTGAGGGCAATTTCTTGGTTAATAATGTGTGTGAGCCTCAGTGCACTGTAGGTGGTACCACCCCTGGGCAGGTGGTTCTGAGCCTATAAGAAAGCAGGCTGAGCAAGCCATGGGAAGCAATCCAGTGAGCAGCATCCCTCCATGGCCTCTGCTTCAGTTCCTGTCCTGACTTCCCTCAGTGATGGACTATGAGCTGTTAAACCAAAGCAAAAACCTTTCCTCCTCCAGAATGTTTTCTACAGCAAAAGAACAAAATAGGACATGTTGAAGGAGACCTCCCCCAGCACAGCAAGGGCTCCCTCTGACCCCAGATTAGGCACAGATCACACCAAACAGCTGTTCTCACAGAGATCCTTTATTAAGTGGGGAAGAAAAGTTAAAGTGGCTGCAGTGTCATTCTTAAGAGGAGAGGTCCGGGAGGTCTGTGTTAGGATGTTCTAGGATGCTGTGGTAAAGGAGATGGGGGATGAGTGAGAAGGGGAAGGGGACAAGAGAAAGGAAGCAGGGATGTTTGTCCTGAAGGGACAATGGACTGCCTCTGGATAGAGGAGACAGACATGGCACATAGGAAAATGGAGACTCTGTGTTAAGATGAGGTGTTTAATTTTAACTGGACATGTTAATTAGGTGATCCAAAGGAGGGCTTTTAATTCCTGGATTTTATTCCTTTGGTAGCTGGACCTTAGCAGTCAGCCTCAGGAGGGGGAAGTGGCTAAATAAGGGAATAGACCTTGGGGGCTAGCTTCAGCAACATGATTTAATGGTTTAGCACAGTAAGGGAATGGAGGAGAAGAGCAAGGCCTGCCAGAGCCACATGCTCGAGTGGGCTGTGTCCCTTCACATAGAACCTTAAGCTTATGATCTTTCTGCCTCCCCCTCCCAGTGCTGGTATGACAGGGACTCATCAGAAGCACTCTTAACAATTGATCTACATCCCTAGATCCTATCGAATTTTTGTCTTATCAATAATTTTAATTGATAATAAAATTCTATAGTTTGAAAATGAGGAATTATATCAATGTTTACCATTACTAGTCTTCCTCATGCATCCCCTCCATGTGTTCTTAAACAAGCATTCTTGTCTGGGTCTTTCACGATTTTCCTATGGAAGCAAATACAAATATAGATTCTTACCCCAGACCCCACCACTCTCACCACAGTAGAAAGCCTCTACAGCCTAGTTACCTCATTGGCACAGGGTACTGAAGGTCTTCAAATCAGTTCATAAAGGCTTATTATTGACTGATTGACCTTCTAGTTGTTGACCTCATAATTGACATTTCCCCCTCCAACAAACCAAAATCTTTAGTTGTCTGAACTTAACTGTCACTGTGTATCAGTGCCTTTGTGCCCGTAAGCCTGTTTCAGATTCCTGTTACCCCAAAACCTCAAGTCTCTTTCACCTAAGAAAATTCTGTGTGTGTGTGTGTGTGAGTGTGTGTGTGTGTGTGTGTGTGTGTGTATTTCTTCCTCATTTTTCCCCTTCTCGGTTGTCTTTATAGCCCGGATCTTCTCCCACATCTCATGTCTGAAGTATCAGGACATAGGGTATTTAGCCCTGGGCTACCATGGTAGCAGCAGAGGAAGCTCAGAAATGAGAACTCAGATCCTCAAGGACATAGACATTGAGTATCCAGCCATGTGCTATGAGAAATGTTGCTACTTCTCGTTTCTTTGGGCTTATTTTTATGCTGTTATGTAATTGATTGAGTTCAGGCATAGTTTTGGTAGGTGATTTGCTTAGGCCTAGAAAGGTCTAGGATTCTTCTGTTCTAACAAAAACATGTTTAGTTTTGTTTTTTCTTTCTTCTTCTTCTTCTTCTTCTTCTTCTTCTTCTTCTTCTTCTTCTTCTTCTTCTTCTTCTCTTCTTCTTCTTCTATAGAAAGAAAGACAGGGTCTGACTTTGTAGCCCTGGCTAGCCTAAAACGCAGTGTGTAGATTGGGCTGGCCTCTAACTCAGGCATCTGCCTGCTTCTTCCTCCCTGCCACTGTACCCTGTGCCTTTTTCTTTAACAACTGAAGGTCTTTTGTTCAGTTTGTACAGGTGTTATCCTGGACGTCTAAGATTTGCAAGGAACACAGCCAGGGTGAGTTTCCTGCCTCCCTTCCTGAAGGCTTTATACAGAATCACAGTCACCAAACCTTTACACCATCACTAGCGTGGCCAGCCTGCAAAGGCTGTAACAGTGTGTCAAACTTCCCTTCCTTCCCTCCCACTCCTAGAGGATGCCTCATTCTGCAAGAGTTTGATGAACCTATTCTTCAGCCTGCATGTCTTGTATAAGAGTCCTGTCACCCTGCTTCGTGACTTGTCCCAGGATATCCATGGGCAACTGGGAGACATAGACCAGGTAGCACAACAAGTATGGTGTGGCATCCTGTGTGGGGAATGAGGCCAAGTCAATGGCTATTGGTCTTAGGTCTTGCCTCTTTTCCTTTCCAGGATGTAGAGATAGAGAAGACAAACCACTATGCAATGGTGAACTTGAGAACAGCTGCCCCCACTGTCTGTGTAAGTGTTGATGTGATCAATGGGAAAAAACCCAGCTCCATTTGAAGAGTCTGTCACCATGGCTTCTGTCCTTGGGCCTGTAAGGTCCCTGTGGAAGTGACGCTTGTTATTGCCCCAGCAATGTGAACCATGCCACACATTCTTTTCACAGTTACTGGTCCTGAGTCAGGCTGAGAAAATCCTAGAAGAGGTGGACTGGTTAATCACCAAGATTAAGGGCTCAGTGAACCAAGAAACTCTATCAGAAGAGATGGCTCCAGGTGGGGATTGTAATGCCAGCAAAATTTAGATGTGAAGTGCTTCGGGGGAGAGGGGGATTGCTTTAATTCTCCTTTACAGTTAACTGGGACATAAGACTGAAGAGCATCAGTTTCATTTCTCTTCAGAAGCTGCCTCTTCCCGAGCAGTCCCACCAAATCTCCTCATTGAGAAGGCCATCATCATGCAGCTGGGAACACTGGTTACATTCTTCCATGAACTGGTGCAGACAGCCCTGCCATCAGGTAGCTGCGTGGATACTTTACTGAAGGACCTGTCCAAAATATACAGCACCCTGACAGCGTTTGTCAAATACGTGAGTTTTGGGGAGATAATCAGGTGCAAAGTGCCTCTGAATCCAGCTCTTGCCACAGTTTTGTTGTCATTTGATCGGTAGTTGATAGGGCGCTCTCCAGGTCAGGGGAGCAACATTTGCTGACATAATCTAAGTCAGATTTATTTGGCATGATGGATTTCACCTCTGACAGAGAATGGACATACACATTCTGGTCCTCTGAGAAGTCAGAAAGTGATGGGAACTAAGTACGTTATATTCTTATATAGACTAAGAATTTAGGCATAAACAACACAGGCAGTGTGTGGCATCCCTGGAATGTGCATCTCGGGTCCCCTGCTGTGGCTGCTAAGCTACTGTAGAGGAGACCCAGGGAACCTGTCTTTACTTGCAACTTAAGTGGACAGATTTATCTCCTAGATGCAGGACTCCGCCTGAAGGACTCTTAAAGCATAGAGCTGTCCAAGCCAGATGCAACCCCTTTGTTCCCTGTTGTCTGGGAAGCTTATGTGCTCAGAGGAGAAGGGAAGGGAAGCCGTGTCTGGTTTTGCTCTGAATGGTCCCTTTCCTCTGTAATCAGCAATGAGGCATACTCCATGGCTGATGGATAGGTAATCTAGGAATTCTTTGTTAGTATCTCCAGGTGTGTCAGAGCTCCAGAGGAATTCCAAACACTGTGGAAAAGTTGGTAAGCTGAGATTGGCTCTCCTAAGGATGGGGGATGTTTTATTGCTACAATACCATGTATGCCTTTCTCCTTTGCTACAGGTGAAGCTGTCCGGCTCTCATCTGACCCCCATGTGTTACTCTTTCATTTCTTATGTACAAGTAAGTAATTTGGAGACAGTCCCAAGATAATCTTCAAGAAAGGGCTTAATGGAGGGCTGGAGCAATGAGTCAGTGGTTAGGAGTGTTAGGCACCCTTGGAAAAGACCCAAGTTAGGTCTCCAAACCCACACAGGTGGCTCACAACTGCCTTATCTTTAGCTCCAGGAGACCAAAACTTCTGATTCTGACTTCTTTGGGAAAGGGCAGGTGTGAGAATATCTAAAATAATAAAATTAAATCCTTAAAGAAGAAAAAGAGCTACATTGCTTTGTTCCTAGAGCTGCTTGGCCACCTAGACTGAGTATAGTCTCTCCTGCATGTCAGCCAGAGGTCCCCATCTGAACAGACTAAGATTTGAGAGCTTTACAGACTTTGATATACCAAAGGAAGCATTTGGTATGCTGGTGTTTACAGAAGGAACAAGGCAGCCTTGGTTCATTTCTGGGTCCCTACACTCTTAGTGTGACAGCAACCAACACACAGGGAGGGCTGGGATTGGGTGGCGGAGTGGTGGGTGCAGCAGGGCGTTTCAGAAAGGTGGAGGATAGGGGTTCACTGGATCATTTGTCCAGACCCCATTTATAATGTATAGTCTCAGGGATTGGAGCTCATTTTGTTTTATGTGAATTTATGTTCGCCTGCATATATATATATATAGCCTGGGCTGGCTTTGAATTCCTGGTCTTCTTGGTTCTGTATGCCTAGGGATTACAGGAGTTCCTGATCATAGCTTTCCTGCCCTGGACAAGCTATGTACTCCCGGTATTTTCTCACTTAAATGTTTGCATGCATGCCCTCTCAAACTTCAAACTTTATTTTCACATGGATGCCATTCTTTCAAATCTGTTCTCTGTAGGATATATATCCATCTACTCCTAAACTGAAGGTTTGGATTTCCCCCTATCTTTTCAGTTTTGCTTTTGAGACAGTCCCCATGTAGTGTAGGCTAGCCTTGAACTTGAGACCCACCTGCCTCAGCTCAAGTTCTGGGATTATAAGCATGCTGTCATGCCCAGCTTTTCCCTCTCTTTTGAGATGGTCTCACTTTGTAGCCCTGGCTAGCCTGGCACTCACTATGTGTAAATGAGGCACTGTATATGAAGCCTTGAACTCATAAGAGCTCCTCATGCCTGTGCCTCCCAAGTGCTGGGATTGAAGGCATATGCCACCATGCCTGGTATATCATTCTTATTGTTTCCAGACAGGGTTTCTCTTGTAGCTTTGGCTGTCCTGAAACTCACTCTATAGACCAGGCTGGCCTTGAAATCCCAGAGACCCACTTGCCTCTGTTTCCTGAGTGCTGAGTGCACTACCACCACCCAGCTCCTAAAAAAACCATTTTTAAGTAACATTACTGGGCAGAACAGCTGTAGCTTGAAGCACGGTTGACAGACTCTTTACCAACTTCCTTTACTGTAATTTGAGACTTGTATTTTATTAGGATAGCTACCACTTAACCCTTACATCCTTTTTATACATCAGCTTTTGTTTTCAATATACTTTGAGAGGTTGATTGAATGACTGCGGACAGCTAGTAAAAGCCAGACTGAGACTTGACCCCAGCTAGCTTTATTCTACAACAGGGATCAACTTTTCTAAAGTACAGGGCCAAACAGTGAGTGTTACAGGCTTTGTGGGCCCTGACAGCCCACACAGCTCTTCTGTTGTAAAAACAGCTAGAGTACATAAATAAATGCACATGGCTATGTTATCTTTTAAATGTTAGTCCAAACATGCAGTGGACTAGATGTGCCCCATGGTTTGTGCATGGTTTGCCAGCCCCCTGCTCTAGAATCATTCGCTGTTGGTTGACCTTGGGACCTTATTGATACTTCCCTAAGACTACCGGAAGATGCACTTCATGTACACTCACTGCCATAGACCTTGATGGGAAGCCGTGGGAAGCGGCACGGCAAAACCAACCCTGCTGGGGGCTATGAGCACCTGAGGACGCTTCTGCCTCTGATTTGTTTTCTTTTTCCTGGCTTTAAATCTTGGTTTTTTAGTCAGTTATGGGCAGTGCACAGGGTTCACTTGTAGTCTTGCAGGGTGCCACCTTGGATACAAGCCTGAGAGGATGGCTCACTTGCCATGGTCAGGAAAGTCTATTCATGGCTGCTTTCTTTAATGCGGGCCTCACTCTTGTTTTCCATACCAGTGCCTCTGAAATCTTTTCAGAGCATAGCATGAGGATCTATCTCCCTGCCTGTCTCCCTAGTTTCCTGTGCTTTTAGGACAGTTTTCCTGCTCCGTTGCTGGGAGGCTAACGCCTCCCTTTTGAGGTGAAGGCCTCTTGTTTCACTGACACTGGGTGTTTTTTCCATCTCCCCTCACTTAGGTCTTGATTTTCTTTTTCCTGTTAGTATTTTGATGTTGACTATTATTTCAGGCAGGGTTTTACTATGTAGCTCTGGCTATCCTGGAACTATGTAGATCAGACTGGCCTAGAAGTCAAGATCCACCTGCCTTTGCCTCTTGAATGCTGATTAAAGGTGTGCATCACCACAGGTTCCTCTTTTCTGTCCAGGAAACTTACACACTAATCTACAACTCAGGAAGTATCCCTGTGACCCTTTACACAGCTCCCGAGCATGGCAACTATATTGTGCATAAGATTACCTCTAAAAAGACTGACTGTAGCTGGGCATTGGTGGCCCATGCCTTTAGTCCCAGCACTCTGGAGGCAGAAGCAGGCGGATCTCTCCGGGTTCAAGGCCAGCCTGGTTCTACAGAGCTAGCTCCAAAGCAATACAGAGAAACCTAGAAACTGTCTCATGGGGGGGTGGGGGTTGACTGACTGTAGACTTCTGCATGCATAGCTTTTTAGTCAGCTGCCCAGCAGGAAAATGCCTGTTCCTGCTAGCACCTCGACAGTGTCAATTTTAACTGTTCATCGCCAAGGGCTATATACTGCATCATAGTTTTTCTGCCTCAGAAAAACTTGCAGTCTACAGAGGAATCTTGAGGAATGAGACAATGTTTGTGTCTTTAGAATAAGAGGACTAACAACCCAAAGTGCACAGAGAAGGAGAAGGCTGCAGCAGCTGGCACAATCATGGTGAGTAAGCTGCTTGCCTGGCTGTTCAGACCCAGTGGGCCTTACTTGTTGTACATTAAAAATTGTTTTTAGGAAAAGCAAGAGTGTAAAAGGTGCTCTGTAAAAGACGTAAGAATTAGCCAGGTAGGGGTGGCACTGCCAGATCTCTGCATTCACAGCCAGCCAAGACTACACAGGAATCCTTGAAAACCAAAAAAGAAAGAAAATCTAAGGATTGGTGAATGCAGGAAAGAGACAACTCCTTTTCTGATACAGGACGGCCTAGGTACAGACTTGTCTCACCGCACTTTATTAAAGGAAAATACTGGAAATAGCTAATGTCAGGAAGATTAGCTAAGTAAGTTATAGTGTATATCATACAGGAAAACATGGGCAGGTCTTGATGTGCAGCTAGACAGCTGTCTCAGAAGTATTTTAAAAGTGGGATGGTGGCACCAGGACTAGTGGCACATCCCAGAATTCAGGAGAAACCCTAGGGATGAAGAGTGGGAGGCAGCCTGAGTGACAGGATCCTCATTTGAGAGAATAATCCCAGCAATACAAGTGTATTCACCAATCAGAAACATCAAGTGCCAAAGTGGGTTTCTTCTTTTAAGAGTGTAAGTTTTAGAGACACGACAGAAAACTTCAAAAGCTATTGAACTTGAAATGTAAGTCTTAATGTCCCTTTGCCCTTAGGCCAAAGTTCTTCGTGAAACCAAGCCAATCCCTAACCTCGTCTTTGCCATTGAACAGTATGAAAAGTTTCTAATCCAGCTATCTAAAAAGTCCAAGGTAAAAACACTATATCCACTCCCCTTTCCTGCTGAAGTTATCTGTCAAGCCTGGCAGGTGGCGACGGCACAGCAGTGTTTGCCATTTCTAACTTGGTGGACTCAGGGTCCAAGTGTACACTGAAAGCGTGTCAAGCTGTTCCTAAGTAAATGCCTGTGTTTATAAGCCTGTCTGTCTGCCCCAGGTAAACTTGATGCAGCACATGAAGCTAAGTACTTCTCGTGACTTCAAGATCAAAGGCAGCATCCTAGACATGGTTCTTCGAGAGGATGAAGATGGAAATGAAGAGGTCAGTACCTACTTACACATATTTTTGGTACACGTTTCCAGGAAATGTGGTGGGCAAACTGCCCTGTGCAAGGGTCCTGTTTCTACAGCATTCTGGCTGAATTTTGTACTCTCTCAAAGTAGACCCATTCTCAAGCTCATGTGAGGTTTCCCATTTCATTATCCGAACCCACTGTTCCCTTGCCTTTGGAAGGGTTCCATCTTATATTTGTTGAAGCTAAAACTAGTAACATTAGTACCCTAGGTCCATTCAAAATTGGAAGTTTATATAAAATAACCTGCATCGGCTTAGAAAATCTGAATTCTTTAGGCCACTGAACTCTAGGCCCTAATGTGTATCTCTCCTTGGAAAGGTCATATGAACACTGTGATGCTTGAGTCCTAGTATTATAAAAGTCCATGGGAGTTAGGATGGAGGTTTCTAAACACCCACCTGGGAGGCACAGAGGAAAGCATGACTGATACAGGAGTTTGGTGTTTGTTTTTATTCCCATCACCTTAGGGCAGGGTTACCAGAACTTCCACTCCCTCCTTCCAGGGCACTGCACCAGCACACACAGAGCAGGACAGAGAACCAGCCAAGAAGAAAAGGAAAATATGCCTGAGTTAATGTGACCTGTGGGGCATCTGCTTCATTTGTGCCCAACAGCACCCTTGTCATACAGCCTGCACTGATGTTGGCGTACTGGTTCTAAACCCACCAAACGGTGCCTTCAGTTAGAAGGACTCTTCTGGGCAGGTCCTGCTGCAGAAAAATGGCTGCCTAGGCATGCCTTTTTTGCAAAAAGCACATCTGAACGCCTGAGTTTAGGAACCTGCACCACTCCAATGAAGCTCCACAGGAGCAAATACAGAGCCTCCAGATGGAGCTAGGGTCCAGGTTGGCTTCGTTTTTCCAAGGAGCCTTTGGTGAGTTCAATTATCTGGTAAATATCCAGTGCTTCACCTGCAAGACAGTGGGAATCTGTTAGGATGCTTCCAGAGGAACTATGACTGCACTCAGAAATGAGAATATGAATTTTAAAAAACGACAGTGGATGGAGGAACCATTGAGGATAACTGTCAGGAATGGTGGTTGGTCTTAGCCACATTCTTAATAGAAAACAAGTTTTCTGACCCACTCTGGTATTTTCAGCAAAGATACATTTTTTTCCATGTAAGAATGAAATGCACTTTGACTTATTCAATAAATTGTTAAAAATTTCTGGGGTAGTTCTGAAAATGGGTCAGTATAGACTGAATATTTGAAATTCTAGCATCTTCGTTTTATGAACCATTTTCTGCAACAGCTCCCTTCCTTTGTGATTTGAATATCATGTGTATGTTAGAATATGAGCCCTGTTAAGAGTGGATTTCTTCCAGGGGCTAAGGCTCTAAGCCAGCCACCTCCCATCCTGTGTATATGAGGAACAAAGATGGTGCTCACCCTGGGGAATCCCGTATCTCCTCTGCATCCCAGTTGGGTTAGAAGGGGTTTTACAGTCCATGGTCACTTCCTTCCTGAGGCACTGGTCAATATCTACTGCACTGAAAAAGGCGACTGACTGGGGCAGATCATTCAGACCCAGCTTGTAGGCAAACATGCACCTGAAAGAGAACCAGTGCCCGCTCACAGCCATGCCTGCTCACAGCTATGCCTGCTCACAGCGAGTACAGACTCCTCACTCCAGGAGGAGTGACAGAGATGGATCCCACAGAGCAGGGTTTCTCCTGTGTCAGTCACCCAGTTAGCAAAACTGTGACAGGGGAAGCTATACTGCCTCCATGTTCAGCCTCATACCTCTGAGACTGAGATACTGAAATACAATTAGGGACTCAACACACTTTTCCAGTTTGGAATACTTTATTGAGACTAATAATAATAATAATAATAATTTCAATTATTGGCCTCAAATATGAAAAAGTAAATGCTGAATTTTAAACATAACCACCACCCCCAAGCCCAGAAGAGAGCATGGGTAACAATGTTGAACTGTAAATATGTTATTTACTAATTTATCAAGATAGATTATGGTTTCCAGATTGGTTCTGAGTGACAGATCAACATGAAATAGTAATACTTAACTCATCCATATAACTAGGATTTTTAGTGTAAGAAAATGCAATTCAACAGGCATGGTGGTACACGCCTTTAGTTCCACCACTTGGGGAGGCAAAGGCAGGTGGATCTTTGAATTCAAGGCCAGCCTGGTCTATACAGAATTCTGGACAGCAAGGACTATATAAAGACCCTGACTCAAAATACAAAGAAAATACAACTCAATAATACACAAAACATGTTGTCTAAGTTGTATTTGAGTTTCCTCATTAAAGAGGTTTCCTGTTAAACGCCTTATGCAGTTTAAATATTTAGGGGAGAAAAAGAAAAACACCGTACTTTTCTGAATTGAAATGTCTTGTCATTGACTCTACGCATATTACTAGGGGAGCAATAACAACTTCCTTGACTTTGCCACCAAAGTGGCACTTTGATTTAGTGCTGACACCTTCTGAAAAGTTGAAGCCCCTTTTAGGAGTTTCATAAACTTTTAAAATAAAAAAGGAAAGCTAAACCAGTCAGTTTTGAGTTGACAACTCAGACCTGCTCAGTGGGCCCCAAGACCCAACATACCTGGTCAGGAGGTTGGCGATCTGCAGTGCCAGGGCAGCTCGGTAGCGGTCCTCCTCCCGCACCAGGTAGCGGACCTCATCATGAATGCTAATGCAGAAGCGTCCATTAATGGCAAATTCCTCAAACAGCCACTTCATGGCCACAAGCAGGAGGTGTAAGTAGTCCACAGCAGAGCTCTGTACCACCCAGTTCACACGACTGGTCATGAACTAAGGAAGACAGGAGGACAACGGTGATGAGAGATGCACTTACCAGTTTGCTTTAGTCTGGGGACCATGCCCTCCCACTTCTCTCCACGCTCTAAGGGTGGCAGGGTACCTCACCTCTCCCTGAACAACCGCGGGCTCCAGGGCTCTGCTGATGCAGCAGCCTAGCACTGGGGTACGCGGAGTGTCAGACATGGCAATGCTCTCCAGCTTGTTAAACATCTCTGACTCTGTGCCCCCTGTCCACGCTCGTGCCGCAGCCACCTCCCACTTCTTCCAGCGTGACCTGAGGGACAGAAACCATGAGGTCAGGCTCTGTTAGCATCATCCGGTGCTAAAAACTGAAGTTTGTCAGCCTTTTGGGACCAGCCCACACCAGTCCTGCATCTTGAATAGAAAAGAAGGTTCTTACTTCCTTGAAGCTTCTCTCCGGATCTTTCGAAGGTCCTGTAGGGAAACCCAGCCATCCTCTGTTCTGTCCACAGGGAGGTCCAACTGTCTCACCAGCCACTCACCCTCATCTGTCAGGCGATACCTGTGAGGAATAGCTCCATGACATACCCATTAAATGTCCTCCTCTGTGGCATTTCCAAACAGCCCCTGGTCACGCTTCTCCCCCAAGGCTAATTCAGCAGGGAAAACAGGCTCAAAGAGACTGAATGACTTGCTGGGTTCAACAGCTAGAAAGGGGCACAGAAACTCGGGCTTTTGTGTTCCCAAAGGTCTGGGCTGTATCATGCTAACCTAATAAAGGGCAAACCCCAACACAAGCCATTCCTGGTCATACTGTCCCAGTGCTTGCTTGATACCGAACTGTCCAGTGACCTCTAAAGGGGAGCAAGAACCTGGAGAACCCAAAAACAAGGTAGCCAAGCCCAGATTCCTAACTCCTATTGACCCAGGCTTCTAAGGGTTCCAGAACCAATACACCTACTGGAAGGAGCATCCCCACAATTTAGGGCTGCAACTAAGGCCCAACCTCCTTTCTCACCACCAGGACACTGCCCACAACATGAATCCTACCAAGAAATGGTCCACCTGCTCTGAACCCTCAGATCCTGGTTTCTAGTAGATACAGTCAACACTACACCCTGCATCAGTTACTCAGTTTTCAGTCTTTTCTCAGAATGAGTTTGATGACTAGTTGTATCGAGCTGATAAAAAAAAAATAACCACTAGGGTCATCTGGGAAGAGGGAACCTCAATTGAGAAAATGCTTCCGTCACACTGGCCTACAGCAAGTCTGTAGTGTTGTTTGTTTTTTGATTAATGAATTATGTGGGAGGGTACAGCCCACTGTGGGTAGTCCCACCCCAGGCAGGTGGTCCCAGAGTATTCAAGAAAAGCAGACTTAGTAAGTCAGTAAAATTAAACTTCCTCCATAGCCTCTGCACCTCAGTTCCTGCCTTGATTTCCCTCAGTGATGGAGTGGAACCTGAGAGTTGAGTTGTAAGTTGAAATAAACCCTTTCCTCTCCAAACTGCTTTTGGTCATTGTGTAAATCATAGAAATAGAAACCTAACAATAGAAACCTAAGACAATTTCTACAGTTAATCAGCTATCTAAATGGGAACACTACACAGTATACCAAAAGAGATAGCCAGTGTTGCTATCTCTTCTCTGCACTTGAGCCTGCCAGAAAGCATGTGAAGGGCCTGAGCACACAGCATGCAGCACTGCTGGGGAAAGCAGATCTGAGCAAACTGCAAGGCTTTCTCCTGTCAGGACCAGCCTGCACTCCAGTTGTGCATATCTATTCCTTCAGCTCCTGTCTCCTATATCTGCTCACTCTTGTTTCTATAGCCATGAGCCTCAGACCCTGTCCTGGCTGGTTTGTGTGTCAACTCCACACAAGCTATAGTGGTCAGCAGGAGCCTCAGCTGAAGAAATGCCTCCATGAGATCCAGCTGTAAGGCATTTCTCTATTAGTGACTGATGGGAGAGGACCCAGATCGTGGAGGGGGTGGGGGGGGATGGGGGGGACTAATAGTTCTGGGTTATATAAGAAAGCAGGCTGAGTAAGCCTTGTGAAGCCAGTAAGCAGCAACCCTCCTCATCCAGCACCTGCCTCCAGGTTCCTGCCTTCTTTGAGTTCCTGTCCTAACTTCCTTCAGTGACCAATTGCAATGCTAAAGTATAAGCCAAACAAACCCTTTCCTCCCCAACTTGCTTTTTGGTCATGGTGTTTCATCAAAACAATAGAAACCCTAACTAAAACAGACCTCTAAGCTACTGCAGATGTTACCTAATTATAGCTATGGATGACTACTTGATGACAATATACCCTAAGTACAGCTTTACCCTGTGAGGAAAAAACTAACACTATAAAGACAATGTTATCCTGCAGCTAGGTTTAGAGAGGGAACATTCAAGAGATGGAAAAGAAGAGAGCTTTAAAGCAGGCCTTCAGCCCTGGATGCTAATGTGGTGGGAAAGGGACCCTCACCGGCGGAGGCCCTTCGTGACAGCATACATCTGCTGGGCCTTCTCAGCTGCTTCCTGTCTTGTCAGCCTATGGTTGAACTGCATCAGTAGGCGCTCAGCAAAGGACTGCCCAGCCCCATAGATACGGCCGTAGTTGAAGACTTTAGCATGCTCTCGGCTGATGCCTACGGTGGTGGCTGTCTTACTGTGCAGATCAGTGCCCCTGCTCTTCCTGCCCTGCAGTGTCATCCAGCCAAAGGCCGTGCAGCCTGGAGAACAAGAGAACAGTGAGAAGCTCTGGAACATTTGGCCCAGCCACCTGGGCCAAGAGTCCTGCTGCCTCACCCCTGCCCAAGCCACGGGTCCTGCTTACCATGCATACCAGCAAAGTGAGCATCTCCAAGTACAGCTGCAATCCACAGTTCCTGTGAGTCCACATCAGCACCCACCAAGACGTAGCCAGGCGGAGCCTGCACCATGGCTTTCAACTCACTGCCTACTCGGTCAGGCTGCGGGAAAAGTGGGGTCAGGCCCTCCTAGAAGCCCAAGGCAACTGCTACCCTGGATTCCTAGGCCCAGGGCTGGCTGACAGCACTGATGCAGACTGTGCAGAGATGGCCTGTCAACAGCAGGCTAGAAAATGAAAAAACCCTACGAAACCATGCCAGCACCCCAACTTGGCTCATCTAAACTCCATGATAGCTGTGGCCACTATGCCTAGCACTGCTGAGCCAGCAGCAGGCACCTAAAACACATTTGCTAGTGGAATGAATGACATGAACCCAGATTTGAATCAGAGCCCTATGCAACCCAGACTTTAGTTTCTTTCTCATGTCCCTTACTTAATCTCCAAAGGCTATATGAGGTAGTTTCCAGAGACCTAAGAGTCAAAGAACAGAAGTCAGGAACAGAGGGGACATGTACCCGAGCATTGCTGGCAGTGAGCCATGTGGGCTCCACAGCTCGGCGGGTAATGGTGCCAGCAGTCACCACTTGGGGCAGGATGGCCCCATAGCGGCCTTCCTCATCGAAGTTAGGGTGCCTGGGATGGAGAAGCAGAGATGTGTCAGCAGCTTGCTCTAGCCCCAAGACCCACCCTACTGAGTTCTCTCCCCACAACCACTCAGTAGGCCATACCTGGTCACAGCACGGGGCAGGGCTGACCTGGGGAGCCATACCACCATCTGGGAGCTAGAGGACAAGAAGCTCAGCACAGCCATGACAAACAGAATCCACCTCAGTATGCTGTCACCAGCATTTGTACCAGATCAGCTTTAGGGATACTGTGTCCCCTTGAGGCCTGGCATCAACTCTCCTCACTAACCTTACTTAGGCGGGCTCTGGCTCAGTCAAAGCCTGGACCTACAGGAGGATCTAGGTTCACAGGAGAATCTAGGAATGGTCAACTTTGAAGGCATCTTCTGACTCTCCCTCTGCTACCACTGCCTCCCTGCAATCAGGGCAGACTACCACCCCTTCCCAAAGGGCTGTGCCCACAGACATCTGCAAACGACCTCTGAGATGAATTCATTTGCCACTACAGAAAGATTCAGCTCTCAATCCCTAATACAGGTTACAGATAATCAGCCCTCTAAGGTCTTTATTGACAACCAAGGCTCCAGCAGTTAAGCTAGGGGATTTAACAGGAGCTGGGAAGAGCTATCAAAGTCCCACTTTACATAAACAGAGAAACTGAAGTTGGTGCAAGAGAAGCACGTCCAAGGTCCACGTCACTTGACTAACAGCTCAGCCTCTGAACTATGGCAAGGTTAACCCTCTGCAGTAGCCCAGGCAACATCAGAGTAGAATGGGAGGAAAGGAGTCTTGAGGCTGGAGACACCTGACCAGCCATACAGACAGGCCTCCTGCTACCCCACTTTAGCCTACCTGATACGTTTATGAGCATTCCTCCAAAAAGAAATCATTTTATTTATTTCCAGGGCACGGGGCCCACTGGCACCTCCTGGGCCAGCCTGCAGGGTGCCATCCTCCATCTTGGGCAGGAAGTCTTTGGCAAAGGGACTTCCCACATTGTAGTTGTTACCATCCTGTTGAGGACAAAGAAAGCAGGGGCTGGAGACAGTGGCAGACCACCAGGCAGGGAACTGACACAGATACCAGGCCTTCTCCCGAGAGAATCTAGAACCTCCAGAAACTGGGGCAAGTCCACATTGGTATCTTACACGTACGTGTACACACAGACACACATACCAAAATAATCAGACAAAGGCAGTATCAACAGCCAATAGAAGCTACCAGGTGACTGACAAAATGTCAGACACTCGATATATGTCCATGTCAATTAATCCCACCAGGATGCCTCTCCATTCGATTATCAAAAGGAAACCAAAAGCATGAGAGATGAAACTTGCCCAGTCATACTCTTGCTCCACTACTACTGCCAACCCCACACAAGCAGTCTCCCGGTCTGCGTCAGCAGCACACAGTGACAACACGAGGCAGGGTGCAAACAGAACACGTACCTTGTGAGGCAGCTTGAAGAACCAGCAACCAGGGATATCCACATCATTATAAGGTCCATTGCCATGGTGGTAAGTGGGCTGGCTGGTTTGGGGGACACAAGCAGCAGGCTGTGGGGGCCACACACCCAGATCAGGCCCTGCTCCAGCACCTGCATTCAGCAAGGGCCAGGGGGTAGGGGGACGGGAAAAGGGCCTGAAACTGAGTAAGCAAACTGGAAAGTGAAAGGAAGGCATGGAGTCATAGGTTTCTCTCCTTGGTCTTCCTACACCTACAGGACCAGAGAGGAGCAGGACAGCATCTCCAAACCCCCCAAGACCTAGTGAATTCTGTGAGCAAGAGGAGGTCCCCGTCACCAACTACCACCCAGAGAATCCAAGCAGGTGTCTTGCTCACCAGAGATAGGGGTTGGCCCAGCAATGAATTCTCCATCTTGGCCTCAGCTTCCACATCTAAGCAGCCTAATTCTTCTGCCTGAATGGGCCCAGGAATCAGGTGAGAGAGACAGGTAGCTGTAGGCCTGAATCTACCAGCCCTTCCCTCAAGAGAACTCAGACCAGTCCAATCTAAAATGAACAACCATGGCAGCTCCCGCTCAAAAGATGCCGCATTACCCTAGGAAAGAAGACCTCACCCAACAGGCTCAGACTCAGAGCACGTCCTCACCGTTTGCCACATGGAACTATTGTCAGTGACTAAGAACTCCTCAGCCACCTCCATCTCCTGGGTCTTCAACTGCTGCTTCCCCTGTTCAAGACAGTGCTTCTTGTACAGGGCCTCGATGGCTCTGGGCACAGAAAATAACAGCTGATTACTGGATGCCTGGTCAGGCCATGGAGCTTGCTGGAGTGTTCTATGGGTCCCTTTCTTTAGATCTCACACCAGTTCTAAAGCCCTGGATTTTAAATAGAACAACCAATCTTTCTGGACTTAGTGCACTGGTTACAGGTTGGGATGTGATAACTGGTCTGACTCAAATCCAAGCTCCTCTATGCTTGAGAGTTCTGGGAGCAAAACAGGAGGGGAAATCAAGACTGAAGGCTACACTGCAGAGCTGGCTCCTGTTCACTCACCCCGTCTAGAAGCCTGACAAGTGACTCCAGCTGCCCTGTGGAGCCCATTTTAAATATCTTGACCTCTCCATAACACCTGCCTGTCCTAAGTTCAGGGTTAGGGTCTCAAACACACCAACCAGCTTCTCTAGACCTTTGTCAACTATAAATGTGGATACCAGGCCTAGTAAGACACTTGCCTCCTGTACATGAGGACAGAGTTCACTCTCCAGCACCATAAAATTAAAAATGTAAAAACAGAGAAACAAACAAAGAAACAGAGCAAGCCAGGTACGGTGACACACACCTATAATTTCAGTAGTTGAAAAGCTATGGCAAGGGACTAGAGAGCTGGCTCAGTGGTTAAGAGCACTCTTAACCTGCTGTTCTTCCAAAGGACACAGTTTCGGTCCCTAACAACCACATGGTGGTTCATAACCATCCACAGCTCCAGTTCCAGGGGATATGACACCCTTTTCTGCCATATACCAGGCATACATGTGGTACACATATGAAACACTGTTTTTATTTTTACTTATATAACTAACAGTAATTTAAAAAGAGAAAAGCAGAGGCAAGATTGCCTTGAGATTGAGGCCAGCCTAGACTACATAGTAAATTCCAGGCTAGCCTGGGCTTCAGAGTAAAACTGTCTGAAAAACAAACAGATAAATAAAATAAGAAATAAATACATAAAAATAAAAATCTTTTCTCATGGAACTGCTTATGTGCCAAGTGAGATTTGCACTGCAAAATGCCCAGTCATAGTGTCTGGCACATCATCAGCACTCAAATCCCACACAAGGGAAGCAGCGAGCCTCCCCTCCCAGGCCACGTCCAAAACCCTCCCTCTTCATGCCGCTGTGAGAGCAGCTATGCTGCTGAGCTCTGGCTGCGAGGCTCTGAGGTCAGGGGGCAGGAAATCCATGGGAAAGAGAGCTAGAATCCAGCAACTGGACCACAGCTCTCCCCACCTTGGTTATTCTAGTGAAGGAAGGGATCCAGTCCCTTCCTCCTTGGAGCCAGAACCTGAATCTCACCTGTAGGGGCAGGCTAGCCCAGCTGACTCCACAGTGGGGCTCACTGGCAGATTATCCCGCCGTCCAGGCACCAGGTAGCCCCAACCATGAGTGTCTGAGTAGTGCAGAGGAAAGCCATCCCAGGTCAGTGCCATGAGCTTAGGAGTGACCCGCATTTGCAGGCTGAGGAGGCTTGGGCCTGGAGTCCATGCGGGGTCATCGAGCCGAGGGCAGAGCTTCCGGTACCACCTATTTCCCCAACACGGGGGGAGGGGGGCAAGTGTCACACTAAAGAGTAAGGAAGGGTCTTTCTCATGATGTACCCAACCCACCTTCCAAGGCCTCCAGGCTTTCTGGTGACTCAGCCAAGAATTAGTAGTCCTGTCCTTTGGGGGGCTTTGGACCTATCTGGTATCTCCTAGACTTATTCAAGTTATCGCAGAAGGCAATCCCATGTGTCTCACTGGCAAACTCCTTTCTAGGCTCAATGCATGCAGCCTCTAAGTGGAAGAAAGAGATCTTCCTTCCTATCCACAAGAACTCCCACTGTTATAGAGACACTCAGACTGTCTGAGACTAAGGTGAGGCTGGCAGCACACCCACGGCATTTGCATCCAGGGTCACATAAGCACCATGAGGCTATACCACTGGTCACTATGGCTGCCCTTTTTCTCAGCTCTAAGACTCCAATGAAGGGTACCTCCTCAAGGAAATTGCCTCTTATTTCCACAGGCACAACAGAACTGCCTTTAAACTGTACGCTCTTAACTCTTATTACAGGTCAGCTGCACTGGCTGGTGTGCACACCAGCTGCCCCACATCTACCACAGGGAGCATCCATACAGCAGGGGCTCAATGCATTTTGCTAAACGTGTCCAGAAAGCCACTGGGGTCAGAGTAGACACAGCTGAGCAGAGATGGAAGGTAGAATGAATGCACACCAAACAAGGTTCAGACCTTGCTGAGGTCCAAACAAGGAGTGCCCTGAAGACCACACAAGACAGTCACCCTGGACGCTACAGAGAACCAGTCTTACCCAGGGTGTCCAGGAAGGTGCTGCGGTCGCTTAGGCAGGAGGTCTATGCTGCTCTTTAGTTGTTGTAAACGGGTTCGGGCTGCTTTATCTTGCTGAAGCTCCTCCTCCTCGCTGGGTGGTCCAGGATCTGTGCCAGAGTCAGGAGGTTAGGACCAGAAGGAACTCACAGGTCTGAAGGACTATAGCAACCTTTTCCAACCCCCCTCCCCCCCTGCTCCCAGTCCTAGGACTGTCCCAGAGATCACCCTGTCCCATCTCCCACCTTAAGCTTCCCACCTTCCTGATCCGTGGGCTTCCCAAAGGGCCCAGCTCCCTCGATGGGCAGCTTGCTGGCTGAGGCTAGCTTCTTCACCTTCTTTGTCTTTTTCTGCTTAAATTCCTGCAAATCCCACTCTAGGTCCCAGAGCCAAGGGTCTTCTTTGTACCTGCAGAGCCAGTCCATCATGTGAGTGTTAAGGCTGAGCTAAAGTCCAGGCCTCCTACCTGCCTGGCTCCTGCCTTGACCCAGGGCTTGACTACCTCTCTCCTGAGAGCAGCTGGCAGGCATCATTAGCCAGATCCATCAGCGACTTCTTCATTTCCCACTGGAGCTCCTCATATGTGCTCTGGGCCTCTGTCAGGTAGCGCTCCCAGTTTTGGTTGACAGGCAGGTAGGAGACACCCATCTCCAGCATGCCAGCCAGAGTCACTGGATGGGGGCACCTTAGGGAAAATGGTGGGGAAAAAAGAATGAGGGACACTGAGTGACAAGTCAGTGTCAGGCACTGTGCTAACAATCCCATACAGGGCAATGATTGCCTGTGTATGGATCTCACACCCAGGAATATGGTAGATCCGTGTATTTGTTGATGAAAACACTGAGACCCACAGAAACCAAGGTGTGAACCTTGGGTGAGTAACAATCATCACTGACTCCAGAAACCCAGAGTCCAGGGCCCACATGGATACCACTGAACAGAGGGGCTCCATTCTTTCAGCCTACAAAAGTAGGCTAAGTGAGCAGCCTGAGGAAGAATCGGCCCCACTGATTACAATGGGATTGGTGCCAGGACCATCCACACCCAAGGACTTCACCTGGCTCCCTCTCACCTCTCCAAGAAGAGTGGCAACTGCTGCTGGAAAACCTCATAGGTGGCCCACACATCACGGGCACAGTACTGCATCAGATCCTAGCACAAGGTGACAGGAACTTTGTTGGCGGGGTGGGGTGGTTAGGGACAAGTACCTACTGCCACTGCCACTGCCACATCTCAGGGGCAGACCCAACAGCTGTACCTCCCCAAGTTCAGCTGCAGGTCACCCACAGCCCGTGTATCTGGAGCTCTGTGCCAACACCATACCTGAAAGTTCTCCCGGATATCTTTCATGCTGCCCTTGATGAACAGTTCCCGAGGCTCCTTCTCTAAGGGAGGTCCCCCCACATAAAGGCTGTGCACATCTGCAAGATTATTGGCACTGCTGATGTTCATCCAGTCCCAAGATGAAATCTGAGAAACCAAAGGGGGATCAGCTTGGTCTTAAGCCCAATAAGCGGACAGTGGCAGGATCCTCTGTATACATCTCCGGGCAGTCCCAAGCACTCTCTTACCTCTGGACGACTGGCTTTCCTCTGGGGCCTCTGACCTTGATGTGTGGGGTGCCGGAGCTTGTGCTTGCCCTGCTTGGTTGCCATCCACAGACTGCGCTGGAAGCTGCTCAGCCCTGAGATGGCCATGTGCATGCTCATAGTGTCCAGAAAGCGCATGCGGGAGCCCTGAAGGAAGGGCAGGAGAGGAGAGGCTGCAACAGAAGGGCTAACCGACCACTGCTTCAATGGTGTTGATCCCAGCCCAACCTCAGCTCCTCACATAGCCTCTACTCCCAGCACACAGCCTCTGACACAAAACACAGAAGTTCCAAGCTTGTCCCAACACCTATGAGGGGCCTGCACAATTCGTCGACGTGCAGAACTGGTTCGGTCCCAAAACTCAAGTACTTCCTAGCTTCCAGCAACAGCTCTGGACAACCCTGGGTAGATGAGCTAAAAAAGACCTTCAAAGCTATGGGCCAGCCCTAGCCCCCATAGCTGTGGTCCCTGACAAGTTAACAAGGCTGTCTGTGCCTTAGTGCCCTAAATGCCAGGGTAAGGGTGTGCCAGGGGTACTTCCTTCCTTGCCCTGCCCTTCACCTTGGCCTGTTATGAAGACTCAAAGAAAAAGTGGATTTACACTCTAAGAACTGCCACTACCACATACCAGGCAGTTCTACTTGTCTGACACATGAGCTGTCAAACTCTCCTTAAAGTACCTTGGGGGAGCTTCTGTTAGCTGTCTTTACAGAAAAAGAAACTGGGGCTTACAGATGTTAAGGCGCTCACACTGCCCATCAATGGATGAGGCAGGATGTGGCCTAGGCTATAACTCAGAATCCTTAAAAACTTTAAAATGCCACATAAGAGCCATTTTATTCTAGAACAACTCCCAGTCCTGTGCCAACACAGATGTGATGGAGCTCCTTGTAACCTTTAGGGAAGAGAGAGGTCATCGGCCTCAATGGTTTCAAACACCACACTAACTTGTTTAAAATCTGTTCAGGCAACCCAACAGCTAAACTCCCTGCAGATGCTGCAAAGCAGGTGGAAACAGTGGTCAAGAAAGCAATACTTGGGGCTGGAGAGATGGCTCAGTGGTTCAGAGCACTGACTGCTCTTCCAGAGGACTGAGGTTCAATTCCCAGCACCCACATGGCAGCTCACAACTGTCTGTAACTCCTGTTTCAGGGGACCTAACACCCATTACAAAGACACCAATGCACATCAAAATAAAATATTAAAAATAGAAAGAAAGAAAATGCTTTCCTTAGCAAAGGAGACCAGGTTCAAAGCCTGCTATTCCTGAAGCCTCACCTGAATTAGGTACTGCTCCCTGATATGGGCTCGGTCAAAGGAAACATTGTGCCCCACTACCAGCTGTTCCTGCCAATCCTGCTGGGTGGAGCTGCTGGCACCAGCAGAGACATCCAAGGGGATCAGGTCAGCCGGCGATAGCTGGCTGGTCCAGGAGTAACGCTCTTCCACCAGCCGCCGGCTGCACCAGGAATACCTGAAGGAGATGAGAGGTGGGCAGGTTTACCATGAAGGAATAGACTTCTGTTCCACACCACCCACTGCATGCCAGGTCCCCAAGGGGTGCTGCTCACTCGCACAAGTCAGGGAATCATTGGGGAGAGAAATCTTAGAACTTCTTTACTATCTAACGCCCACAGATTAACAAGGAGCTAAATGCTAAGGTATTGGGTGCCGTGTGCAGGAAGGTGTGCAGGCCTAGTGCTGACCGAGTCTGCAGCTAGCTCTGAGGCCTCTATGGATATGACCAACCCCTTAGGCCTTTAAGCACAAAACAGCTAGTGTCCCAAGTGCTAATAAAGGAGAGAGAGAGTTGGTAAAACAACCCAAAATGGAGAATTTTTTAATTGAAAATGGGGAAAGAAAAAAAAAATGACAAATGCTGCATACACATATAGGGTGAATCGTCTGAGGGCTGCAGAGATTTTCAAGGAAAAAAACAAACCAGGAGCAGCCACCCCAGTGAGATGCCACAGAGCACACCATGATGAGAGAATGTATGTATGTACATGTGCAGAGTGGGTGTGGAAGACACAGAATGAGTATTGTTTGTGGGGGGCTGACACTGACTCCAGATCCCAGGCTAAGTGGGGAGAACGGACACTAACAAAAAGCCTGCTACCAGCCACACACCGTTCCAAAGGACTGAGGCCATACAGTAGACGATACAGCTCTGGTGGTGCTCCCTGCAACCTTTGGGGAAGATGGGCATGATCTGCCTCAAGGTCCAACCTCAAAACTTTGCTGCTTTCAACCTGGCAAACTCCAGAGCACACTCCATGGTGGGACTGCACAAGGCACTCAAGCTAGAATCCCTCCTCTTTTACCCCATTTGGTCAAAGCCCTTTGAAACAACAGAAGCAAGGGCTCAAGAATGCTGAATACTTGAAAGCTATAAGATGACAAGGACTTCAGTTAATGAAGGCCATACTGCTGTCTGTGAAGCCATCTTAACAACAACAAAAAAAAAAAAAAAGCTGGGGGATAGGGGATGCAACGAGGCAAAATTAAGATGAGCCATCAATACTAAAGTTCTCCTTGGCCAAGGCCTGGGTGGTAACCCTTCAGGCAGATGACTGACCAAAGCCCTTACCAAAAAAGCCTTTGGGAAGCTACCTTATGAGAAACACAGCTGTCCAGGCTTCATTCCAACTCCTACAAGCTGTGAGTTGGTCAGTTTTTTTATACAACCGTGTAGCAGAGCATGCCAGGTTAAACGTGGACCGCTATTCAGGCACCATCTACAACCACAATAGACTACTAGGAGAAAGATCTTCGGGTAAACTTAGGCCTCAGCACTGGCTTCTGCCATCAGACAAACTAAGCAGTGTCCCACTGGCAAAATGGAATGAGAATGAAGGCAGAATGAGAAGGAAAAAAGAAGTGAAGAAGGCAGAAGAAAAGGGGACCTGACTCGTCCAAAAATGACCAGCTGTCCAAAAAACTCACTGTCACTGGTTTCCTTCCAGCCACCAAAGCCTACTTTATCTTTTCAATTGATGGCTGGTATTCCCCTTGACTCTGGCCATCAAGTTACATAAGCACCGTAGTTCTTATCACAACTTCAGCTAAATCAATGCAAAGTCATCTAGATTTGCTCTTTTCAGCCATTAATGCCTACCTTATCTATTAAGCCATGCTTTCACCATTTTCAACTGCATATATAACATTTCGCAGCTTTCTTTACAAAGATGTAGCTTCCAATAGGAATAAAGAAACTGCCAACTTTTTTTTTTTTTGCTGGCCATGCCTGAAAGCATTAAGGTTGTAAATAGTATTTTAATCCTGGAATGAAGAATAAAAAAGGGGGGAGAAACAGTACTGCCATCATTGCTTGAAAAAGAAACTTGGGTAGCACTTAGAAAGTTATTTAAAAGAAAAGAGAGAGACTGGATATACCTGTTTGAAACCAAAAACATCTACTTGATAAGGAAGTAATAGCTTCCAGCCCGGGGCGGTCAAGACAGGCCACCTCCAGGGCCATTTGGAAAAGGCTGAGGATCTGGTCTGGCATTTATGGAAGACACTGGGGACGCTGAGTATTTTAAACTGCCTAGGACAATCCCATCGAGAACATCTGCCTGTCCAAAATAACCATCAGCATTCCCAAAGCCAAACACTTTTCAGACTGACTTCTCACGGAAGTTCCTAGGGGCCAGGGGTCGAGGCACAAACTCATGGTGTGTTACTCGGTCTCTCAGTCTGTCTCAAACACAACACTGTGATTCTCTGCATGGCCCCTGACATTCGCTTGGGTGTCGTCTGGAGCCTGTGTATCACCAGTGAGCCCCACAAAAGCAGGATTAAGCGGGTTTAGTTCACCACACCAGCAGTTCTTAAATGAGCACACAGCAGGAACTCAGAAACTCTTCACCGCACCAAACCATTTAGCTGGGCCCCCTACAAACAAACGATAGCTCCCTGTTCCTAACCCTCACTTACCAGGCCGAGGGGGATATGGCCACCGCCAAGGTGGGGCAGGTTCCCTCTGCCATGCAGACCTCCACGTCGAACACCAGGGCCCGCTCCTCGGGGATGGCCACGGGTTCGGCCTCCCCCTCGGGGCCGTACCGGGTCCAGCCCTCCGCCCAGGCCCAGCTCTCGGGCTGGGGCGGCAATTGGGCCTCCAATAACGAGGCGGCCGCCTCCAAGTAAGGGAGGCTCTGCTTCTGGGCCAGGAGGCGGAAGTGCTGGTCCAGGTTGCCCCCTAAGAGCCGGGGCAGGCTCAGCTGCACGTCTGGCAAGGGCGTGGCCGGCTGCCCCCAGAACCCGTGCTTCTGCAGGTGCTTGATGCTGCGCCGCACCGCGGCCTCGTCGGGCCTCTCCCCTCCGCACCCGAAGATTTGCTCGTGCAGCCCTCTCGAGAGCATCTGGATGAGCAGGGGGTTGAGCCGCAGCTGCCCGTCCTCCGAAGAGGGCGTTTGCGACTGCGGCTGCCCGTCGCTGGGGACGGGGCCGAGGACGGAGCTGGAGACCCTGCGTCCTGTTGCTGGAGCTGGCCCTGAGCTGATCCTGCTGCTCGCTACCTTCTTCCAAAGCAGGCGGCTCATGGTTGGTGCAGGGAGCCCCCCGCTGTGAGTCGGGACACTCGGCCTTGGGCTCCAGCTTGACTGCTTTTACTGGCCAAAAGACTCAGAGAGAGAATCGTCCCCTCTCTGTGTTCCTGTCAGTGAAATGGGTCTCACCATGCCTGCCCTCCTCACAGCAATCCTAAAGGAGATAGACGATAAAGTGTTATTACACGTGTCTTGTCTCGTACAAACAAGTCATTCCTCATGAAACACTTGCTGCGTGCCAAGCATCTTCTCCACTTGGTCTTAGTTAGCCAAAAGGCCACCAGACTGGTGTGGGTACACTTGCTGCCATGCCTCCAACCTTAGGAAATGGCACTGCCCCTCCTAGGAAAGAGCCACACCGGCTCACTCGTGAACTTGGGGTAGCTGTGGGGATGCTGGAAGAGGGAGACGCGGACCAGAGTTCCGGCTCTCCAACTGCGTGACCTTGGGCAAGCTCATTAGGGCCCAGCCTCCTCCTCTGTAAAATAGGGTTAAGGTCTCTGCGAGCCACGGGGCCAGGCTGGGAGTGACCGAGGGCGCGCTCGCCGCGCGGCCCTGACTCCAGGGGCAGGCGCTGGGCAGACAGCAGCTGCCACTACCAATCCGCCGGCGGCCCTGGGGCCTAACGCCCGGTTTCGAACCCGCCGCTGGGCCACAGCCCCCGGGGTGCCCACCCACAGCCGGGCTGGCCCAGGGCGCCGGCGGCCGTGCCCGCGCGCCGGGACACCGGGTAGTCGTTGCAGCCGCCGCCGCCTCCGGCGCGGCGCGCCTTGGGACCGGCCACCGCCCTGCCCCGGGCCGCGTCCCCTGGCTGCACAGGGAGCAGCCGCGCCTCCGCGCCCGGCCTCCCACTGCCGAGCCCGCCGGAAACCTCGATCCGCTCCGCGCTTCCCGTCCTGCCGCAGCCCTAGCGACGACGCGGCGTCCGCTCCGAGCGGCCCACGCAGCCTCCGGGTGGCGTGTGGCCTCGCCAGCAGCCGCAACTTCCCGTGTGCGCGAGCCAGGTCCCGCCGCTACCCCCAGGCGGGCGGGACCCTCCCGAGTGCCCAATAGGAGCGCCGCCAATGGAGACGCCCGCCCGCGGGGGTGGGAGACGGACTTCCGGGTGGGCTCCGGTCCCCCCTCCACCCGGAGACGATGGATCGGGCTGAAGCCAGCCTGCGGGCGTCTTGACGCTTTAAGCTAAGGAAAGGTAACTCGCTGCCGTCGGCCGCGTGGCCTAATGGATAAGGCGTCTGACTTCGGATCAGAAGATTGCAGGTTCGAGTCCTGCCGCGGTCGAGTGGGTCTGTTGTTATTTTACCCATTCATTTTTCCCACGTTGGAAATGAAGCCAAGCAACTGCAGTGGTCATAACCAACTTCTTCCATACTGTACAGTCTGGGAATTCTGCATCTGAACAAACAAGCGCGAGTGCCAGGTACAGTTGGAAAATGTGGCAGCGGTGGAGAGCGCTGACCGAGCGGAGAGTGGAACGGAGCACGTGCCTTCCGAAGCCCGGGATGCCTCAAATCCCGGCCCTGATGATGGTGACGTTGAGCACGATTGAGTGTGCCCACCGGGAGCGATGGTCCCGCCGCGAGCACAGCTGCCGTGCACCCCTCCCCGGGACCCGCCAATCTCCGCGTCCAGCGCCTGTTGCTCCAGGTGTTTCTGCTCCCACCTCTCAGTGGTCGGTCAACGGCAAAGGGTCGCGCGAATGCGGCCTGCGTGAACAACTGGGGATTCGAGTCAAGAGCCCCATACGAGGAAAGGGAGGATCAAAGCTGCTACAGACACACTAGGGGTCACGCACAGCTGATTAGGGAAAAATTCGGGCCTCGCTGAAAGGCGTGCAGTGGTCAGCACGCTGAGAAGGGACAGGAGAAAGGGTCTTCGACTTTTTTCAGGAGTCGCGGCTGATGCGGAGACTCTACCTGCTCTCCCGTCACCACAGGGGCAGGGAGAAGTCTCGGCCAACACTCTTGCTTAGACTCCTTTTCATTTTTCCTTTTCTCTCCAGTTTCTTTCCTTTCTTTTTTCTTAATTATTATTGCTGTTGTTGTTTCCTAAATGCTGTGGGCTCACCCTGTGTGCACCCGAATCTGGCTTGGAACTTACTTGGTTGCCCCGGCTGCCCTCCTGCCTCGTGCAGGGACTTCAAGTGTCCATCATTTGGCTTACTCTTGCTTTCCGTTTGAGATATTCTTACACATTTTCTAATAAACACAAAATGGCTTTTTGTTATCAGTTCTAGAGACATACAAATGCAATCAACCAGAAAGCCCTTGTTGTATGTTCCTTCTTGTTCCTACATAACTTTGCACAGTTGATGTTTCGATAAAGTGACCAAGGAGAGGCTCTTGACCAGGGAGTCCCTGGGCAGGGGTGGGAAAAAAAAAAAAAAAAAAAAAAACCTTCATTTTTGTTTCATACTGTCTCCTGCTGAAATTATGAGCCTTCATCTGTGAGCTTAGTGAAGCAGCTGCTGTGGCACAGTGGTGATCACAGCCTTTTCATAGCACGTTACATTTGCTTCAGATTTTTCAAGGCTTTGCTTACAGCTGTTGGTGCAGAGCTTCAAACAGCAACGGTTCTGCAGAGGTGGCTAGAACCTGTGAGTTAATGGATCAACAAAACACACAGAAGGGTTAGGGTTAGGCAGGAAGTGATAGCACACATCTTCAATCCCTGCAGAGGGAGACAGATCTGTGAGTGTGAGCCCTCAGCCTGGGCTGAGGGGATAGCAGTAGGTAAAGAGCATGCCTTGCAAGCATGAACCTCTTTCTCCAACACCCATAAAAAGCCTGGTGTGGTGGTGGGGACTGCTGGGATCCAGAGAGCTGCAGAAACCTGCCACTCTGAGCTAATCAGCAAGCTCTGGGTCCCAGGGGAATGCCTGGTTGCAAAAAGCAAGATAAGCAAGTCCTAAGAAGTGACCCCCTACCCCCACCCTCATCCCCATCCCCCGCCCAGCACCGGAGGTTGACCACATGCACATACCTGTGTACCTTTGACATGTGACCCACACCCACAAAGAAACAAACACCGTTATCAGCTGATGGCTGTCTCCAGCCCCAGGAATTTGTGGACTCACCACCCCCTCCAGCCTGCGGGCTCCTGCTGTGTGTGTCTGCTGAGGTGGCTGGGGAATTTTCTGCTCTGTTTGATTTTAAAGCAGCCTCTCACTGTGCAGCCATGGCTGGCCTAGTGCTTGCTGTTTAGACCAACCAGTTCACCTCTCATTCACATCTGCCTCAACCTCTCGAAGTTCCTAAAAGGATTACATGGTTATATGATAGTGTTGGGAGGGGTTCAGCCAGAGTCCTGTCTCCACCTCCAGAATGCTACACGACTACCCTGCTTTATGAAGATGAAACCCAGCACTTGGTGTGATAGGCAAACACTCTAACAACTGAGCCACATGCCCAGCCCTATGTAATAAACAGAGAGCAGCAACGATTTAGCCGAGTTTCTTCCTTGGCAGAAGCTGTTTAAGAGGCTTAGGAAACAGGAACCAATACAGTTATGAGAAGTTAGCAGATGTGAGGGATGCAGGAAGGCTGGGACATGGTAAGCTCCTTGGTCAGTGTGGAATGACACAAAGCCTGCCTGGTGGCCTACTGAGTACGTGCTGGGGAGCAGATCTGAGGATTCCAGGAACAGCCAGTAGATACTGCAGGGTGACTTAGGGAAGTGCTATTCTTTCTGGTTTCAAGTTCCACACAGGCTTTCACTGGACTGAGAACTCTGCAGTCAACCAGCCTGGCATGTTACTTGAGTGCAGTGCTAATGTATGCTATGCTTGGCTCCAGGGCTTTTGGGAAGCAGCCTCACCTCCCTACCACCACATCTCTCACCAGTAAAGGGGGGGGGAGGGGTGACAGTTCTCCCTGGGAGCTTCAGCAGCAGCCACCAGGGACATCAGCCTTAGAATGCCTGTGGTCAGCACTGGTCGTTACCACCAGGCTTTGGTCAGGCCCTGGAATAGAGCTCAGAATGAGAGCAGTGGGGAGCTGGGAGGAAATCTCAGAGGTCTCAAAACAGAGAGCACTTGGGAGGTAAAGGCAGGAGGATCAGAGATTCAAAGTCATCCACTACCACAGAATGGATCCAAAGCCCACCCGAGATACAGCAGACAAAAAAAAGAATAACAAAAGAAAATTGCATGCAGGATAAGTAAAAGGGAATTTCCAATCTGTGAGAGATATTTATCAAAATCTTTAAAAAAAAAATACTGGTCAAAGTGCACTGTATACATGTATTAATACCATTGTTTTATATCATTAATCTATATTAGTTCTTAAGAGAGAAAATACATGTACCATAGATGATTCCAGCATTCCAAATTATTGGAGAGCTAAGGTAAATGATAAGGGTTGTGCAACAGGGGGAACACTCTGAAAATGTGACAATCTATGCCCAGCCCTGTCTCTTCTGGGTGCAAAGTACCTCAGTGACATTTAGCTGACAACAAAAAAAGGAAGGAAGGAAGGAAAAACAAAAAGAAGCTAGGGCTCTTTCACCAGTAACAGAATCCCCAGCTCAACCTGGGCTACAAGAGACCCTGTTCTTCAGCTGGGCATGGTGACAAACACCTTTAGTCCCAGCTTGGGAGGCAGAGGCAGGCAGACATCTGTGAGTTTGAGTTAGCTTGGTCTACATAGTGAGTTCCAGGACATCGGGGGCCACATGGTGAGATTCTTTCTCAAAACAACAAAAAAACTAAAACCACTCCTTTCCCCCATACCTTTCCCACCCCCACAAAAAAGCATAAATAAATAAACAAATAAAATCCAGGGGCCAGCAATATGGCTCAGCAGATAAAGGTGCTTGTTGTCAATCCTAAAAGTCTGAGTTTGAACCCCAGGATTCATGTGATGGAGAGAAAGAACTACCTCCTGTATGGCCTCCTCTGACCCCTGTGGCACACACACAAATAAGTTTTAAATTTAAAGAAAGGAATAAACCGCTGGGGGGGGTGCATATGTTTAATCTCAGCACTTGAGTGTAGGCAAATGCAATTCTGCGAGTTCTAGGCCAGCCTGGGCTACATGGTGAGACTCTGTCTCACAAAAGGAAGAAAAAACCCCAAAAAAACAAAAACACCCTCTAGCTTTAATCCACTAACACAAAAAAGGGACTAACACAAAAGAGGATGTTTCCGTGGGAAGCAGCCACAATGATGACAGGAAGGAAAACGGTTCACGAGGAGTGTCCTGACCAGCTCAACTTCCACCATAAATTCCATCCCCAATCCAGAGGACTGTCACCCCTTAGCCGTGGCCAGGAACCGGGAACAGACAGCCAACTGGTGATAAGAACAATAAAAGTCTCTGTTTTGCACCGGTTCCATGGGAGGAAACACACAGTCTCTTGCTCTCGTAAAACTTCCTTGTCACCCAAAACAGCGTCCACTACCATCGACTGCTTTTACCTGCCCTTAGCTACACAATGTGATGCAACCAATTACCCTTACGTCATAGGGAACTGATTTTAAAAATAAGCCTCTCATCCCAATGTCACACAGTACATCTTCCTCACACAGTAGGCTCTTCCTCCACAGCCTTCTGCAGACTGTCCCTGTGTGGGACAGTCACAAAAATAATGATTAGGTCAGCTTTATGCTTCCAGACTTCCTGCTTGCCTAGGGAGCTTGCAGAAGTGCCTGGTGTCTTTGTTAGGGGCCTACAGTACCTAACACAGTACCTAACACAATCCCAGGCCCAGGACTGACCTACTGGGGCAAGGGGTGCATGTGCCTACAGATATACGTGCCTGTTCCATGGCTACAGGTTGGTGTCTACCTTACGCTAGGTGTGATGTTTCATCTCGTCAACTTGAGTGGATCTATAAGCCGCTAGGGAATGTGTCTCTGAGATGCCTGTGAGGTTAGTTCTCGGAAGGGTTACCTCTTCAGGGTGGGCAGCACCATCCAGGGAAGCCCAGGAGATCCTGGGGAAGCAGCACTGCTTTTAGCCTGTCTGCCTTCTTCTCTTGCTGGTGAACACATCTACACTGTTGCTAAGGCTGCTACCATCATTCACTGACATCGGAGTCCAGCTTCTTTGGTCTTCTAAAATGGACTGAACACCAGGGGTTCTTCAAAACTGCTCCAGGTCCTGAGAACCAGACTGTGAATGCCAGGAGCCCAGCCTCACAATTGGAGCAGCTACCATATCCTCAGCAGACGACCACTGTTGGAATACTCGGCCTATATTGTGTAAGCCAATCTAAATTCCCTTTATAATACATTTATGCTATCAGTTCTACTCCTCTGGAAAACCAACTAATCTGCTAGGCAACCGTTAATCCAACTGAGCTGCACCGCAAGCCCCATCATACACACAAAATAAATGCAACTACACATTGCTATATAATACACAGCACATGGGGCTGGAGAGATGGCTCAGTGGTTAGGAACACCGGCTGCTCTCCCAGATAACCTGGATTTGACTTTCAGCACCCATATAGTGTCTCACAACCATCTGTAACTCCAGTCCCAACGTGACAAATGCACCCTTCTGGCCTCCTTGGGAACCAGACACTCATGTGGTCCACAGACAAAATGCAGGCAAAACATTCATACACACAAAGTAAATAATTTTCTAATAAAATATATATGTAGCATTTTTAATATGTAATTTAGTTTAACATGTTAAAAATAACAATCCATACAGCTGGTTTGGTTAAACTCAGTGTGCCTGATAATGAAACAGACAAAAAGAAATCATAGGGTAAGAAGGATAGGGGGTGGGGGTGAGAAGGGTAAGAGGTGGCAGGTGATGTGAGCATGTTATAAACACTTATGAAATTGTATTTTTTTAAATGCTGGAAAGACCCTTTCCTGACTGGTGGCAGCCATCAGGTGAGCCAAGATGTGCATACCAATACAACCAGAAGCTATAAAGAAAGAAGTAGCCCGACATGATGCGCTTTCTTCTGAGGGTCTTCTGCTGGCCATACCACCAGCTCTCTGTGCTTCGCTGGGCTCCCCGTCCAGCCCAGCCTGATAAAGCATGAAGGCTGAGGCAGAAGGCCAAGCAAGGTAATGTCATATACAGGATTCATGTCTGCTGCGGTGGCCACAAATGCCCAGTTCCTAAGGGAGCAACTTACGGCAAGCCTGCCTACCATGGTGTTAACCAGCTGGTTTGCCCACAGCCTTCAGTCTGTTACTGAGGAGAGAGCTGGACACCACTGTGGGGCTTTGAGAGTCCTCAATTCTTCCTGGGTTGGTGAAGATTCCACATACACATTTTTTAAGTTTATCACCGTTGATCCATTCCATGAAACTGTCAGAAGGAATCCTGACACCCAGTACAAACCAGTACATGAGCACAGAGAGATGCGTGGGCTGGCATCTGCTGGCCACAAGAGCTGTGGCCTTGGAAAGAGCCACAAGTTCTACCACACTTTGGTGGCTCTCCCCACTGCGCACACGCAGCCTGGAGAAGGCGTGGTACTCTCCAGCTCCACCATTGCCGCTAATACACGTGATGTTTACAAAACTCATACCCAATAAGCAATTTAGGACTTTCAACAACAACGAAAGATACTGGATTAAGGGCTGGAGAGATGGCTCAGAGATTTAGAGCACTGCTGTTCTTCCAGAGGTCTTGAGTTTAATTCCCATGTGGTTGCTCACAACCATCTGTAATGAGATCTGGTGCCCTCTTCTGGCGTGCAGATGTTGTATACATAAATAAATAAATAAATAAATAAATAAATAAATAAATAAATAAATTCATTAAAAAAAAAAAAAGATGCTGGAATGAGGGCTATAGAGCTGGCTCAGCAGTTAAGAGCTCTTGCAGAAGACTCAGGTTCAGTTCCCAGTACCCACCGTGACAGCTCACAACCTTAACTCCAGCTCCAAGGGATCTGGTGCCCTCTTCTGGTCTCTGTGGACACCAAGCACACACATGCTGCACACACATGCTGCACACATACACATGCAGCAAAACTCCCACGTGATAAATAACTAAAAATACTGTTGAGTCTTAAAAACAAAGCTTTCTGGAAAAAAATGTAATAAGGAGAATTCAGCTGATATTCTTTGGAAAAAAATTAGACTTATTTATTCTACGTTGTGTGCGTGTGTACTTTGCTTACATGTACGTCTGTGTGCCACATACATGCCTGGTTCGCTCAGAAGTTGGAGATCTCTGGGAACTAGAATTACAGACAATTGTGAGCTGTCATGTGGGTGCTGGGAACTGAACCTGGGTCCTCTGTAAGAGCAGCCAGTGCTCTTGACCACTGAGCCAACTCTCCAGCCCTTTGGGTGACATTCTTGAAGATAAAGATGGTTCAATAAGACACTTTCATTTTCTGTTTTGAGACAGGGTCTATTGTAGCCCAAGGATGATCTTGAATTCCTGATTCTCCCACCTGGCAAGACAACTTAATTAAAAAAAAAAAAAAAAATTATAACAGGGCTAGGAGTGTAGCTCTGTGGTTGATAAAGTATATATTTAACATGTTCAAGGCCTTGATCTTAATCCCCAGCTTCTTCCAAAATTGTTATTTTTTATGACCGTTCCAAGAGTCTCTATAAACAGCGTATGTCAAGAAAAGGGAGAGAAAGCCAGGCACAGAGCCTCACACATGCAATCTTAGCACGTGGGAGGGAAACTAAGGCAGAAGGGTAGTCATACTTTCAAAGCCAGCCTGGGCTACAGAGTGAGATACTGTCTCAACCCTCTTCGAGGCTAGAGGGATGGCTCAGCAGTTAAGGGCACTTGCAGCCCTTGCAGAGAAGCCAGGTTTGGCTTCTAGCATCTGCATGGCAACTCACAACCTCCTTTAACTCCCTTTCCAGGGAGGCATCTGTCGCCCTCTCCTGGCACCTTGAGGCACTGCATATATATATATATATATAAAAAAAACCTATACATAAAATAAAAACTTTTAAAGTTAAAGACTACCAAACTGCTGTCTCTGATATAATTCTGTATATTCATTGAAACTAGACATACTTAGAAAATACTGACTTTTAGAAGTGGCGTTTCTGTCTGTGTTGATGTCCATGGTTCCTGTTGCAATGGGGACCATGCGGATTCCTAGAGTCTAGGCTACCACCTGGAGTTGTGTTGGTATCCAAGGGCCATGCTACTGCTGGAGCCATGCTGATTGGGTGACCTGCATTGCCACCTGGAGCCGTGGTGACATCCAGATGTGGGCTGCTGCCAAGAACCTTGCCTGGGCTTGTGGTCCTACTGCAGCCAGGTCCTGTGTTGAAGTTCATGGCCCATGTGGCCACAAGGGACCACACAGAGGCCCAGGACCTGGGACACAATCTGTGGCCTTAGAATCAGGGCCATGCTGCAGCAGGAGCCACATAGATCTGAGGGGCCTGCACCACCACCCGGGGCCATGGTGTCATCTGGGCCTGAGGTGCTACTGAGGACCATGCCTGGGTCCGTGGTCCTGCTGCAGCTGGATTCTGTATTGAAGACTGTGGCCCATGTTACCACCAAGGGCTGTGTGGATGCCTGGGTTTAGGTTAGTCGCCTGAGTCCATGTTGGTGGCCAAGGGGCATTCTGTAGCCAGGGCCGTGAAGATAAGAGTGGTTTGTGTTGCTACCCAATACCATTTGGCATCCTAGCCACGGCTGCAGCTGAGGGCCATGTCTGGGTCCATGGCTCTGCTACAGTCAGGGTCTGTGTTGATGTCTGGGTTCCTGTTGCCATCAATGGCCACATAGATGCCAGAGATCCAGGGCCATGTCAGTCTGGGTGACCTTCATTGATTGCCACCTGGGGCAATGGTGACATCCAGACCCAGCTGCTGCCCGGGACCATGTCTGGGTCTGTGGTCTTACTGAAGCTGTGGTCTGTGTTGCCACTAAAGGTTACACGGAATCCTAGGGTCGAGACCACAACCTGGGGTCTTGTTGGTGTCTAGGGGCTGTGCTGCCACCAGAGCCATCCTCATCTGAGTGGATACTACTTCCACCTGGAGCCAGGATGTTGTCTGGGCCCAAGCTACTGCTGAGGGCCGTGTGTGGGTCCGTGGTCCTGCTGCAGTTGGGGTCTGTGTTGATGTGTGTGGCCTGTGTAGCCTCAGAGGGCCATTCTGAGCCAGCCTGCCATTTGCTGGGCCTGGAATAGCTGGCCCTGCCACTCACTGGTTGCTATAGCAAGAGAGCTGGCTCTAACCCTCATGGGAGGGCTCCCTGCCCTTCACCACCTCCAGGGGAGAGCTGACCTTAATGGCATGGACTTGGGGAGCTGGCCCCACTCCTTGCCTGAGTGGGTTGGCCCAGGTGGCCTGAACTAACCAGCTCAGCTACCACTCAGGCCCACAGCCAGGCCTGGGGTTGGCCCACACTAGAGTCTACCCCATCTAGGATCTGCTGGAGCTTGTGAAGGGATTGGTCCTATGGAACAATACCCGCAGGGTCTCCATGATTCAGGTGGCCTCGGGATATCTGAGAGGCATTTTGGTGAGGATCCAGTGATGATGGTGTGCCAGAAACCAGAGGCCTTGAGCCAGACCAGTGACTCATTACAGTGAGCATTTGCAAGTGAAGGTGACTGGACAGGCGTACACTGTCCGGTGACACACCACAGCTCCCAGTGCCACCAGGATGAATGAAGAGGTGTTAGAGAGGCCACAAAGACGGAGGAGGGAAGAGGCTTTTGTTGTTGTTGCTTTGTTTTGTTTTCGGTTTGATTTTTTAAATTTTCATTTGGGGGACCGTTGCAGTGGGGAGGAGAGATAGGCAAAGACTGGAAGGTGAACAGAATTGGGATGCATGATGTGAAATTCTCAAAGATTCAATAAAGAAATTCTGTGTGTGTGTGTGTGTGTGTGTGTGTGTGTGTGTGTGTGTGTGTGTGTGTGTGTGTGTGTGTGTGTGTGTGTGTGTGTGTGTGTGTGTGTGTGTGTGTGTGTGTGTGTGTGTGTGTGTGTGTGTGTGTGTGTGTGTGTGTGTGTGTGTGTGTGTGTGTGTGTGTGTGTGTGTGTGTGTGTGTGTGTGTGTGTGTGTGTGTGTATGTGTGTGTGTGTGTGTGATTTCTATCATTACTGAGGAAAGGTCCCCACAAGGATGGGCCTTGAAAAACAAGGATTCATCCTGGGAGTCAAGTAATCAGGGCAGATGGACATCCAGACAGAAGGACAGAACTCTCTGCTATTGAGGTTTAATAAGGATCAGGAGAAACAGATAGGCCTAATAGATGTTTATTCAGGGAGAAATAACTTACAACATAGACAGATGAACACCAGCCGGTTCCTGGTCCCAAAGATTCCTCCAGATGTACTCCTGTCCTCGTGCTGCAAGCAAGAAAGCTCCAGGAACTCCTTCCTCAGACTTAGTTCCCCCAGGTAATATCTGTCCCTGCCCCCACCCCCAATGGGCATGGTCTGTGCCCAGGTGTGGACAAAATTAATATCTCACTACATTCTGCTGTCATGGCCAGTCATGGCCAGGACCCTCTAGCCTGTTGGGGGGTTGTTTGATTTGGTTGTTGTTTTATTTTTTGAGACAAGGTTTCATTATGTAAACCAGGCTGACTTTGAATTCATAGATACGCACTTGCCAGTGCCTTACAAGTGCCTGGATTAAAGACATGCACCACCACACAGCCTACTAACGTTCTCATTCTGCAGGCACCAGCCAAGTGAACGGTACCCTGTGTGGGATGAACCTACGCCCACTGAGGAAGCTGTGTCCTTCAGCTTGTGACCTACAGAAGCTACCTGATTCCCACAGTACCTGTCCTACCTGACTGAGCAGGAAATGGGTTCCTTGTAATTTATATGCCACATGTTTTCAGATCAAAACATCAGCCTGCCAAGAGTAAAGAGCATGAAGACAAGCATCCATTTCTCTCTTACAGAGACATAGCTTACAGAGCCAGGCCGAAACCTTCAGGGTCAAGAATATATGTGAAAGTGTTCTTGCTCTTCTGTTAGAAAGAAACATGCCCTTCTTCACTCCATCGCAGGAAAGGAGTGCCTAAGTCACCCATCCCTTCAGCAGAAGAAAAAAAAAATGAAAGAAAGAAGGGGAGGGGACAGGTGTTGGCTGCCATGAGAATGCCTCCCACATTCTGTGTCTAGAGGCAAATGACCCCTTCTCACTCTTGCATGTGACTGTCAGAGATTAAAAGGAAGATTCCGTGTCAATGCAGGCCTCTGGTCCTCTGGAAGCGCCATTCTCTTGGGCTGTCTTTGTTCTTCTGTTACCACCACAACCACCACACTGCATCACTTTCTGTCTGAAAGAGTCACAGTCTGTGATCACCGAAAGATTACTGTGGGGGCGTGAAGCACGGCTACAGCCACAGCTGGCTTCTCATGCTTGCAGAGACAGCACTTTATGGCTGTCGTCCGTCCTGCCAGGAAGTTCACAAAAGCCAGTTAGCTGCTCCTATGGGCCAGACACTCAAGGAAATGTCCATGCTTTCCTGACCACAGCTGGACCCACTGTAGCCAGGGAGCAGCCAGACTTGATAGATACCAACTTTAGCCAATGAAATGAGGCTCTGCCAGAAAACTGGGTGGTGGCTATTTTGTTTTGTTTTTGTCAACTTGATCCAAGATAAACATTTGGGGAAAGGGACTCTCAGTTGCCAAAATGCTTCTATAAGATTGGTCTATAGGCAAGTCTCGATTAATGATTGATATAGGAGGTCCCAGCCTACTGTGGGTGGTACCACCCCTGGCCAGGTGGTCTTAGATGGTATAAGAAAACTGCTAAGCAAGCCATGGAGAGCAAACCAGGAAGCAGCACCCCTCCATGACCTCTGCATCAGCTCCTGCCTCCAGGTTCCTGTCTTGAGTTCCTGCCTCTGACTTCCTGCAGTGATGGCGGCCTTGATGAGGACATGTAGAGGAGACAAACCCTTTCCTCCCGAGTTGCTTTCCGTCCTGGTATTTCATCACAGCAACAGAAGTCGGTGGTGAAACATCCTGTAGATTTTCTTTACAGGATCCTCTCGCAGGAAGCATGAGAAGGGACCATTATCTTCAGAGAGGACAAGCTCAGAGACACCAGGGTTGTTGCAGCACTTGTGTGGGGAGGGGCCTGGAGGCCACCCTGCCCGGGGAGCTGAGCCAGCCTCTCTCTACAGGACTTGGGAGACATCAAGTCAGCAGTTCCAGGAGGGGCTTTGAGAGCCCTCCCTTGCTTGATAGCTGGTTCTGGGGCATTCGGAAAACCCTTTAGAAGATTCCTGAGAGCCGCCCCACCCCCTCCCACACATTGTCCACCACCCAATCCTTTTGATGATTTGTAAACATTTAAAATACCCTGCACTATGCAGACTGATAGACAGACAGACAGACAGATGGACCCACAGAGACTGAGGGAGAAAGAACATGCTAGAATGCTAGAGGTCAATGTTAGCTGTCATTCCTAGTTCTCTCTACCTTTTTGTTTGAGGCAGGGTCTCTCACAAAACCTGAAATTGGCTGCTTCGGTTAGACTGTTTGGCTCACAATTTCCAGGAATCCACTCCTCCCCCTTCAATTGCCCAGCGCTGGGGCTAAAGGCTGCCACACCCAGCCTTAAGTGAGTGCTGGGGTGCAAACTCAGCTTCTCTTGCCTGCAGAGCAAGCATAGCTCTCTAAAGCAGCGTTTGTTTGTGTTTGTTTGCTTGTTTGTTTGAGACAGGGACTTGCTGTGCAGCCCTGACTGGCCCAGAACTTACTATGTAGCAATCCACTCTACCTCCTGCATAGCCTCTTCTGAATTAAAGTTTCTGGCTAGACTGGTCACTAATCCGAGCCTCCCTCTGGATTCCCACAGTGTCTATGAATCCATCACAGTAGTTCGGCCTCACGAGTGCTGGAATCATAGGGGTAGTGTGGGCTCTGGGGGTGGGGGAGAGTGTGAGTCTGTTTTCTCTTACATCCTTCATGGTGCTTTACATGAGAAACACCTCAATAGCCTTGAGCATCTGAGTGCTTGGTCCCCAGTTAGTGGCACTGTTTGGGGGCGGCTTAAGAGGTGTGAGGTGTGGCCCTGTTGGAGGGAGTGTGTGGAGGCTGTTCTTAGTCGTCAACTTGACTACATCTGGAATTAAAACCCAGCCACTGGGCATCCCCATAACAGATTCTTAGCTAGTTGAATCATTTGCTTAAATCCAGTTAAATCCAGATCCCTTGCAGTCAAAGGATCCACCTTACACCTGGGCCACACCTTCTGGTGACAGGCCGAGTGAATGACAAGGAAGGAGATAGCTTTGGGTCTTTGCCTGCTTGTCCTCACTCTCACTGGCTTGTTCATTCTTGTGGTGGCATTACAGAATGCTTCCTTGGGATTCTGGAGGATACGGAAGACCAGCTGAGACATTCATGGACTGAACAGCTTCTGGATTCGTGGATTTTCGGTTGGGAGTCAGCCACTGCTGGACTAGCCGGACCATAGTCTGTAAATCACTCTAATAAATCCTATTTATGTATAGATAGATTCAGTCTCTCAGTTCTGTTCCACTCAAGAGCCCTGACTAATTCAGAGTGTGCCAGGAGGCTTTGAGAGTTTAAAGATCAAGCCATCTCTACTTTACCCTGTTTCATGCTTGCTGTTCAAGATGTGAGCCCTCAGCTTCCTGCTCCTGTTGCCATGCCTTCTCTCTACTGTCAGGGACTCCAAACCTCTGGAACCATGAGCCCAAAAATACTCCTTTCTTCTAAAAGTTGCCTTGATCGTGGTGTTTTACCACAATGATAGGAAAGTAACCAATACACCCAATACCTAACATATGGCCTGGTCAGGGTTTGTGGAATGAGCATACGACTCTTCCCAGTGTGAAAACACTCCTTCTCCACATGTGTACCCTTTGCAATAGTCAGAGTTGTGAGCCAGAAGCAGGAGTGCGGCTATTTCGAGCAAAGAGGTGTAATAGAGGGCCTTTTGTGTGAACAAAACTGTTTAGAAGAGCTGGGAGGAGACATAGGGTTACACCATCACAGCTAAGATCAAGTGTAGAGGACAGAAGGCCCTATCACTGCCACCGTGATATAGAGCCCGTGTGACTGAAGAGTGACACATGAGGCAGGGCTGCCACAAAGTCTTTGTAGCCAGAGCTTTCTGACCAATGCTAAGGTTACATGAGTGTTCATTTTTAAGCAGATTGGAAGTCACAGTCAGACCCTGACTGCAAGGGCTAATTTTATGGCAGATTTATATGGGCTAGAATCATCTGAGAGGAAGAAACACCAATTGAGAAAGTGCCTCCATAAGGTTGGGCTGTAGGCAAGCTTGAAGAGCATTATTGTTAATCAGTGATTAATGCAGGAGGGCCCAGCCCATCATGGGCGGAACCACCCATTGCCTAGTGGTCCTGGGTTCTATAAGAAAGCAGGCTGTGTAGCTGGGCATTGGTGGTGCATGCCTTTAGTCCCAGCACTCAGGAGGCAGAGGCAGGTGGATCTCTGTGAGTTTGAGGCCAACCTGGTTTACAGAGCTAGTTCCAGGACAGCCTCTAAAGCTACACAGAGAAACCCTGTCTCAAAAAAGAAAGAAAGAAAGAAAGAAAGAAAGAAAGAAAGAAAGAAAGAAAGAAAGAAGGAAAAAAGGAAGGAAGGAAGGAAACTAGGCTTTGAGCTGACGAGATGGCTCAGTGGTTAAAAGCACTGACTTCTCTTCCAGAGGTCCTCAGTTCAATTCCCAGCATCTACATGTCAGCATCTACATGTCAGCTCACAACTGTCTGTAACAACACTTCTAGGGGATCTGACACCCTCACACAGACCTACACATAGGCAAAACACCAATGCATATAAAACAAACAAACAAAAAGAAAGAAAGAAAGAAATAGGGCGGAACAAGCCATGATGAGCAAGCCAGTAAGCAGCATCCCTTCATGGCCTTCATCAACTCCTGCCTCACAATGGGGCTGAGCCCTCCCACATCAATGGCATGACTCATATGGACCTTTGGTACTGCCTAATCAATCATGGTGTTTCCAGGCATGAAATAGATAAGAAACCTGCTGCATTTTTGTTTATCTGTATAAGCAAAAACATTCTCAATAAAAGAAAGGCCACATTGGATCATGGCAAAAGGGAATCTTAGCCTAGAACCAATTTTCCGATGAGCCAGTTTGTGGACCCACAACCCCTTGAATGAAGGGACAACCAGGTCTCCCGAGGGAAGGACCTTGATGAAATAAATACCTAAAAGTTTCACAGTTAGCCTTTCTCCTCCAGTTCTTCCCCAGAGGGGCCTGAGGCTTTTCACAGGGGCAACTGTACACTGGGGGAAAGAAACAATCAGACTTTCGGGGGTTTGTTGGAAACTGGTTCTGTGCTGACACTGATCCTGGGAGACCCCCAAGAGACATTGTGTCCTCCCGCAGCTAAAGTAGGGGCTTATTATGATTTATAGAGCTTTGACTGAGGTCCAACTCACAGTAGGTTCATGGGTCCCAAACTCATTGTGTGATTATCTTCTTGGTCCAAGAATGTATAATTGGGATAGGGAAACTCAGAAGTTGGCCAAACTCTGACAGTGTCTCCCTGACCTATGGAGGGAGGGATGTTAGGGTTGAAAAGGCTAAGTGGAAGTCTTTAGAGTTGCCTCTTCCAGGAAAAAATGGTGCATCAAAAACAATATCGCATCTGTAGAGGAGTGGCTGAAACTGCAGGGATGGTGGTTCCCACCACATCTCTCTTTAATTCTCCTGTCTGGCCAGTGCAGAAGACGGATGGCTCATGGAGAATGACAGTTGACTATCAAAACATCAATCAAGTAGTTACTCCGATAGCAGCTGCTGTACCAGATGTGGTGTTCTTACTTGAGCAGATTAACACATCTCCTGGTACACGGTCTATAGCTATTGATGTAGCAAACCTGTGCCTGTCCATAAGGACCACCAGAAGCAATTTCTCCAGCACTGTGTCATAACCTACTTTGAAGGGATCTTGTTTTGTTTTTATTTTTCAAAATAGGATTTTGATTTCTCCTCGATGTTCTGGAATTTATTCTGTAGACCAAGCTGGCCTTGAACTCAGAGATCCACCTGCCTCTGCTTCCCCAGTGCTGGGGTTAAAGAGTGTGCCACCATGCCTGGCTCAGTTCAAAGGAACCTTGATCATCTGTCTCATCCACAAAATATCACACTGGCCCATCACATTGATGACATTATGCTCACTGGGCCGAGTGAGCAGGAAGTAGCAACACTTTGGATTTGTTGGTTCCTAACCAACTTTGAACTTGTTGATATGTATAACACAGTGCACATCGGAGGATGGGAAATAAATCCTACCAAAATACAAGGACATTCTACCTCAGTGAGATTCTTAGGAGGACGGTGGTTTGGGACATGCAGAGATAATCCTCCTAAGGTGAAGGATAAGTTATTGCACCTGGCCCCTCCCACCACCAAGAAAGAAGCAATGTTCAGTGGGTCTATTTGGATTCAGGAGAGAGCACATTCCTCACTTGGGTGTGTTACTTTGGCCCATATACCAAGCTGAGTGGGGCCTGGGACAGGAGAAGGCGCTTCAACAGGTCCAGTGCAGGCTGCTCTGCTACTATGACCATATGACCCAGCAGACCCTATGGTATTTGAGATGTCAGTGGCAGGTAGAGATGCTGTTTGGAGCCTTTGGCAGTCCCCTATAGGTGAATCACAGAAGAGGCCTTTGGGGTTTGGAGCAAAACTCTACTGTCATCTGCAGATAACTATTCTCTCTTTGAGAGACAGCTCTTAGCCTGCTATGGAGCCTTACTGGAAACTGAACTTTTGACTCTGACATTTATCAATAAAATAAAACAAACTCAGAAGGTTGGATTAAGTCTTCAAGTATGGTGGATATCAGGTTAGAATCAGGTTAGAAGTCCTACTGGCCTCAACACATGATGTGGATAAAAATGGTTGGATCTGCAGAAAAAGCAAAGCTAGACAAGACCTCAGTGAGGCCAGGCTGAGTTGCCCCCTCCCTCTGTCTGTGCAGTTTGGCTGTATATGCCAATCAAGTCCCATTTCATCTATCTGCCCAAACTGGTCTGTGAAGAGCATCAGTGTTTGCATAGCCTTGTCCCCAAGGCCTGGGACGAGCCAGAGTGGCCGGGCTGTGCTTGCTCCAGGTCAGGGGTAAAGGGAACCCACCACACAGTAGGAGCTCTCAATGTCTGGCTCAGGCTTGGGGTACTGAGATAAGCAAGTTAAAAGGAAAAAACACTTCTCTGCTACAGCCTAGGGTTGTCAGTCCATGTCTGCTTGGCCCTATTGCTTCCCGCCTGTGGCCAGGCAGATCATCATGGCAGGAGTGAATGCTAGAGAAAACAGATCCGCTCAGAGTGCTCAGAGGAAGAAGCAGGGGGGGGGGAGGGATATGGAGGGAATGGTAAGCCTTCCAAGGGCATGCCCTATGACCTAACTTCCTCCCTGAAGGGCCCATCTCCTGAGAGCTCCAGCACCATAGGCTGCAGATCAAACGTCCCACACCTGGCCTGTGTTTGATAAGTTTGTTCAGGTGAGAGTTACAGAATTGTTAGCTGTGAACTGATGTCAGCCAATGCAAGGGAGACGGTAAATACAAAACTGTCTTTAACACAAAAGCCAAGTCGTATGTTGTCTGGTTGGTTAAACTATAGGATGAGTGTGGGGAAATAGTGAGGGACTTTTTTCCTAGAACCCACATTTTTTTTAAAGGGAGGGTTTGTGTGTCAACTTGCCACAAGCTAGAGTCTTCAGCAGAAGGAGCTTCAGTTGAGGAATTGCCTCCATGAAATTCAGCTATAAGGCATTTTCTCAATTAATGATCACTGGGGGTGGGGTGGGATGTGTGCAGCCCATGGTGGGTGTTGCCATGCCTGGGCTTAATGGGCCTAGGTTCTGCAAGAAGGTAGGGGCTGGAGAGATGGCTCAGCAGTTAAGAGCACTGGCTGCTCTTCCAGAGGTCCTGAGCTCAATTCCCAGTGCCTTTATGATGGCTCACAACCATCTTTAATAGGATCCAATGCCCTCTTCAGTGATGCAGGCATACATGCAGACAGAGCACTTGCACGTAAAAATAAATAAGCTTAATTTAAAGATAAAAGGAACTGAGCAATCAGTGGGAAGCTGGTCAGTCAGCAGCACCCTACCATGGCCTCTGCATCAGCTCCTGCCTCCATATTCTCACCCTGTTTGAATTCCTGTCCTGACTTCCTTCAGTGATGAACAGCAATGTTGAAGTATAAACCTAATAAACCCCTTCCTCCCCAACTTGCTTTTTGGTCATGGTGTTTCACAGCAATAGAAGCCCTAACTAAGACAGAGGGGCTGGGGGCATAGTGCAGTGATTAAGAGCACTTGCAGGGGACCTGGGTTCAGTTGTAAGCACCCCACATGGTAGCTCAAAACCATCTGTAACTCCAGTTCATGATGACTTTGTCTTAGTTGCTTTGTTTTGTTCTGAGACAGAGTTTCTCAGTGTAGCCCTGGCTGTCTTGGAACTCACTCTGTAGATCAGGCTGGCCTTGAACTTACAGAGATCCTCCTGTCTCTGCCTCCCGACTGCTGGGACTACAGGCATGTGCCAACACCAACCACCAGGCTCATGATGACTTTCATAGCATATAACTACAGCAAGTAACAGAAGCTGATCATTTGTAAGGACAGCTTGTAACAATCAGCTGAATGAACACTGAAAGCTGTAGAATAGTGAATGTAGATGATCCTGTATTAGAGAAGGAAATGAAGGTGTGTGTGTGTGTGTGTGTGTGTGTGTGTGTGTGTGTGTGTGTGTATTGCTCTTCTACCTGTTGGAGAGTGGAGACAGCGGAGAGGCTAGCCCTCTCTGTCATATTAACAAAGGAGAGAACTGAAACCTCTCATAAGCCCATTGCCCCAAGATCCTATCTGGTAGCATTTCAGCGAGGCCCCTTTGTGGTGTTGCTGTTTGCTAACTCTCAGCACATGGAGTTCTTACATACCTCATCATCATCTGTGCTGGGCAGCAATGGCTTCTCTGCAGGGACACGGGGCCTTTTACATAGCAAAGTTTGTGAGTGCCCGGACATCCAGCAGCTTTCTTTCATCTGTGTCTTGCTGTCCATTGTCTCTGTCACCCTAGTTGTGTGTGGGTCTGTGTGCTCTCCCGAAGCAATGACTAACACGTTTGCTGAGCTGGCAGCCGCCTCTGTGGGCAGAAGGGTGGCATCACTGAGTCTTGATTTAGCTGAGACAGAACACCCACGGTGCCACCCGCAAAGGCTGCTGGGAACACGGCTCAGATTTGCCCCCAAGTCCTGATGTAGAACTGTCAGACAACGGTGCTTTCGTGTCACCTGCCTACTCTTGGCTCTGGCTAGCCTCAGAGGGAGGATTTGATGGCTACAGGGGACTGGTGGCAGATTCTCAACTGTGCTCCAGGAGGGGACTGGACTTGAGAATAGGGACTGAGAAACACTGAGGTGTTGGGGACCAGCAGAAAACACGATACCCAGTGACTCAGGGGAAGCTGAGACCTGTGGACCTGGACCTATCTTGAGGAAATAGAGGCAGACAAACCACACATGTGTTACTCCCGTTCTCCCAAACCTACACTGGCCCTGGCAGGTGGGCTTCACCAGCCAGTGTAGGAAATGGGCGTGGATGCTCCTCGGCTCTTACATGTTAAATTTTGCCCCCAACTCATATGTGGGCATTTAGTATCTCAGGACCTCTGACTATTTGGAGATAGAGGGTTTGTTTGTTTGTTTGTTTGTTTGTTTGTTTGTTTGAAACAGGGTCTCGCTCTGTAGCCCAGGCTGATTTGGAGGTTATGATCCTTCAATCTTGGCCTCCTGAGTACCGGAACTACAGGTGTGTGCCTTGGAGGTAGGATATTTAAACTAGCTCAGGGGCTGGAGGGATGACTTAGTAGTTAAGAGTACTGTCTGTGCTTCAAGAGTACCCATGTTCAATTCCTAGCACCCACATGATGGCTTGCAGCACTGTAACTCCAGTTCTAGGGGAACTCACATGGTAGCTGACAACTGCCTGTCATGCCAGTTTCAGGGGATCAGACACCCTCTGCCCTCCTTGGGTACCAGGCTTGCACATGGTACCCATAAACTCATTCAGGCACACACACATTCACATAAATAAAAATAAGTCAATTTGTGGTGTGGCCTGACCACTTCTGTGTGAGAACCAACATGAGGCTGTGGCCTCTTGGGGACAGGAGATGTTTCTATGCCACTGTCCCAGCCCACACATAAATGCAGGCAAAACACTCACACACATAAAACAAAATAGATCTTTACAGAGCTCATTAAATTGAATTAGATCATTGCCCAATATGATCGGTATTCTCAGCAGAACTGGAGGTTAGGACACAGCCACACACCACGAGAAGACACGGAAGACACAGAGGGAAGATACTGTCCTACAAGGCAAGATGAAAAGTCTTAGAAGATGCTAGCTCTACCATTGGTGCCATGAGCATTGTGGGGAAATGAATTGCTTTTGTTTCAGCTGCCCAGTCTGTGGCATTTGGCTGGGGCATCTTGCCACTATCTTACCCAAAAGGTGGGGTGCTGATATGGGAGGGAGGTAAGATGCAGTCCTATTCACTGATTCACATGCACTTTCCTGGTGCCCCTTGCATGTCAGGGATGTGCAAGGGAAGGAATACGATGTGAATGACAGAAGTACTCCCTGCTGGCATTGTTTTAATCAACAACGCCAGCAAGAGTGCTTGACCATCAGTTTTCTCCCTCGGGATGTGACTATGAAGAGTAGCATGAAGACTTCTGTCATTCATGGGGGACCCAGGGCCACCCATCTGCCTGGCAGTAGCTTAGCTGAGTTGATGTCTAAAATTAACCCTTACAAGGCAGTTCTGGATTCTGGAAGGACCTTGGATGGTTCTGCCTGCTCTTTCCTAGGCTAACCCAGCAGAGGGTATACAATAATAGAGAGTATTCCCCAGCTCTCTTCTTCCCAAGGTCAACCCCCTTCCCCTTCTGTTCTCTACTCACAGCAGTTGACTGAGGTCTTTGCTGGCCTTGTTGCTCTCAATGCTGTTTATGGAGCCCTATGGAGGGACAGCTTTACCCAAAGGATTCAAGAGCTAGCAATGTGCTAAGTAAGGAATTGAAGCTTTCCACCAAAGACCAAGAAGGGGGAAGAGGAAGCAGGCCATTGAAAACCTAGAGGAGATATTTCTAACAAAGCCCCAGGCTCTGCCTACCCCAGAGGGCCCCAGAAAGTGAATCTCAGAGCAGATCAGGCTGTCCAGTGGGAGAGTGGTGCCTTCTCCAGCACAAGGCACCTTTAAGACTTCAGGCTGCTGGCCAATTGGGAGTACAGCATCAACTTGATGCCAAGGTACTTCTGATTTTCTTTCTACAGCAAATGATGATGCCGCAGTCTGCTAGGAGACAGACAGGTGGACACATCTAGAAAGACATGTGGGTCGAGAGATGGGTGGAGAATCTACAGTGTCCTCAATCATGCCCAACATGAAAACACACTTTGGTGCGGCCTGACACTTCAGTCTGAGAGCCCAATATGAGACTGTGGCCTCTTGGGGACAGGAGCTGTTTCTCTGGCACTGTCCCAGCACACTGCCTGACCTGTACCAGACACTCAGGAAATGCTTGAGAAGCGATGAGCAGAGTGTAACAAAGGTGTTCCTAATGGGGTCCTGCACAGAAATCAGCAACCATGCTGATGCTCCGGGCAGAAAGGGGTCTGACACAGTCCAAGTGGAGAAACGGACAGTACCTGGCCAAAGGGCACCCTTTGTACAAGGCCTGCAGGATGCACTCCCAGGCTCTGCAGGACTGGCTGCCGGGGGCCAAGGCCACTGCTTTCCTCTCTATCTGGGAGGCAGGAAACTAAGAGGTGGCCCAAGCAAAGGTCTGCTGGGCTCAAGAACACAGTTCTGAGTTAGTGTGACGGCACTCACTCATGTGTAATCTCCTCATTTGGGAGGCAAAGGCAGGAGGATCAGAAATTCAGGATCGTCCTCAGCTACATAGTGGATGGGAGGCCAGCCTGGGCCACCTGAGACCTTGTAGAAAATACATTTTAAAAAGAAAGAAAAGTTTGCCTGTGGCTTGGGAATCAGAAAGGAGACATTTCCCGAAGCTGTCTTGTTAAAGACAGGAGATAGCCCCTGCCTCGCTTCCTCCATGGGAAATGATTAAGCTATCCGATTCAGAGCCAGAATGCTAGTGAGGGGGTCTGAATGAAATGGTTTTAGCGTTTTTGCTTGTACAGCATGGCCAGACTTTACAGCAGTGTTGTTAGTCTCCTAGTCACTAAGCTGTGCTTATGATTAACTTGTGACCCACAAGGGAGACTAGACTTTTCCCTCCTCCAAACCTCAGGGATACTTTGTAGGATATTGTTGCATGTGTCATGATCCAAAGGTTTTCGTTGCAGGTTCTGAGATGATAAAATCTGTCATGAAAAAGTCTGAGTGGTTGTAAACACAGCACATGGGAGGCTGAGGCAGGAGGACCATCATGAGTTCCAGGCTAGCTTAAGGTATGCAGTGAACTCTAGGCCAGCTTTTGCTCCATTGTAAGATATTGTCTTTAAAAAAAATAATAATCTGGGCATGGTGTGTGTGCATTTCACCCTAGCACTTAGGTGGCAGGGGCAGGTAGATCTCTGAATTCGAGGCCAAGCTGGTCTACAGAGCAAGTACCAGGACATCCAGGGCTACACAGAGAACCCTGTCTCAAAAACCCAATGATGATGATGATGATGATGATGATGATGATGATGATGATGATGATGATATAACAAGTTTCCAGACTTTTTAGACAATATCAAATAGTCTAGGCTTTCCTCAAACTTGCTGTTATTCAAGGATGACCTTGAACTTCTGATCCTCCTGCCTCCACCTCCTGAGCTCTAGAATTACAGACCTGTGCAAGTAATTAACTTAAAAAAAAAAAAAAAGCAATTTGTGAGGCTAGAGAGATGGCTTATGGTTTAAGAACAAATACTTCTCTTGCAGAAGAGAACCCAAGTTCAGTTCCCCGAACCCACGCTGGGTGGCTCACAACTCCCTGTGTCTTAGTTAGGGTTACTATTGCTGTGATGAAACTCCATAACCAAAGCCACCTGGGGAGGAAAGGGTTTGCCTTCCACTTCCACATCACTGTCCATCACTGAAGGAACTCAGGACAGGAACTCAGTCAGGGCAGGAACCTAGAGGCAGGAGCTGATGCAGAGGCCATGGAAGATGCTGCTCACTGGCATCCTCATCATGGCTTGTTCAACCTGCTTTCTTATAGAACCCAAGACCACCAGCCCAAGGACAGCCCTATCCCAGATAGGCTGGACCTCCTCCAGTAACCAGTGATTAAGAAACTTGTCTGCAGCCAGATCTTATGGAGGTATTGTCTTAATTGAGATTCCTTCTTCTCAGATTACTCTAGTTTATGTCAAGTTGACATAAATCCAGCCAACACTGCCTGTAACTCCAGGGATCCAATACCTCTCGCTTCTGAGGGAACATACCCACACACAAACACAGACATAATTAAAACTGAAAGTAAAAGCTAGGTGTGGTGGTGCACACCTTTAATACCAGAGGCAGATTCACCTGCAGAGATGGGTCTCTGTTAATTCAAGGCTAATCTGATCTATAGAGCAAGTTCCAGGACAACCATCTCTCTGCTGTAAAGAGAAACTCTGTCTTGAAAAACTAAAACAAATAAACAAACAAGCAAGCAAAAGACTGGTTAAAAAAATCAAAATAAATCTTAAAAAAAAGAACTTGCCATGGTAGTAAAGAAAAACAGGCAGAAATGTACTGGTCTTGCCACAGCTTCTTATGTCTGGAAGGTAAAGCTTTTCAATGCATTCTGTGTCGAGAACTGGGGACATGGGCTGGCAGAGATGGCAGAGATGGTAAAATGTTCACCATAGAGATATGAGGACCTGAGCTTGATCCACAGCACCCACGTTGAAAGGCAGGTATGATGGTTCCCTTATTTTTTGTTTTCTGTGACAGCATTTCTGTGGAACAACCTTGCTTTCCTGGGACTTGCTCTGTAGACCAGACTGGCCTCGAACTCACAGAGATCCTCCTGCCTCTGTCTTCCACTGGGATTACAGACAGGCATGCTCCACAACCGACCAGCTGATGGCTCACTGGTGACCCCCATGCTGGGATGCAGAGTGGCTCAATCCCTGGGGCTTGGTGACCAGCCAGCCTGATCTTATCAGTGAGCCCTAGGTCCCAAGGAGTTATCCTGCCTCAAAACTCAAAGGGGGAAGACCTAATGAGTGACACCTCAGACTGGCCTCTGACCTCTGTGATCATATATGCGCCTGCACAAAAACACAAACTGTTTTTAAGAATCAGTACAAAGAGCCAGGCATGTGAATATATACTTGCAATCCCAGAATGTGGGAGGTAGAGGCAGGATCATGAATTCAGGGTGCTCTAGACCATGTACTGAGCTCCAGAGGTCCAGAGGGCTTGATACACATACCAAGGGTCTGCCAAAAAAGATGGGCATTGGCTCATGCCTGCACTTTGCATTTGAGAGGTGAGGGTAGGGGGATCACTCACAATAGCGGCCTGAGGTATATATAGAGAGTGCCAGGGCAACCTGAGGTGCCTGGTCAGTTCCATGTCAGCCTGGGCTATGGAGTTTACCCTGTCTTCAAAATACAAATCAAACAACATTCCAGAGGCAAGGGGGGGGGGTTAGTGGATTTGAGGCCAGCTTGGTCTACATAATAACCCAGGAGAGTCTGGGTTACAAAGGAAAAACATGTACTTGAACAAGTTAGACTATAGAGCTAGTGGTGTGGCACTTGCCCAGCATACTTAAGTCTCAGCGTCAACCCCTGCAACACGCATGTGTGTGCCCGCACACAGGCACACACACACCTATCTTCCAACCAAGTATACTGGCACACACCTGTTAAGCCCGTCCCTCAGGAACAAGATCCAGGATGATGATGAACTCAGCTCAAGTTCTCAGCCCTTGGGCCCCATAGTGAGCCTCTAACACAAAGAAAGAAGAGAAATGAACAGTTACTCTAGGTTTTCATACTGGGTCAGCTACGGAGTAGCCAAGGCTTCACCTGTGTGAGCTTGGGGTTTGCCAGGGTGGAGTGATGACAGCGTTCCCCGCATCACAACAGCTGGAGTGGGGCGGTGTGGTGGTTACCTCCGTGTCTGGAACAACGTACCTACTCAGTCGTTAACCCCGAGATCTAATGCTGTGGACAAATCCCGATGCGGCAAATCCTGCCTGCCTGCAGCATTTTCAATGTTAATCAACAAGCCCGTCACTTTGAGCTGGCATCCAAGTAGGTTGTAAATTGTCACAACTGCCACACGGTGGCGCGCCTGCTCTTGCCTCCGTGGAAACGCTTGCAGGAAAGGTGGTTTTGACAGGTGTCTGACCTTTTTTTTTTTTTTTTTTTTAAAGCTGGTTTCATTCTGGAGCCCTAGTTTGCTTGGAACTCAACATATAGCCTCAGACTCGATGCGATCCGCCTGCCTCACCCTCCAGAGGGAGGGAATTGCAGGCTTTAACCACTGTGCCTGCTTCAGTGCCAGGACCAGGAGACCGGCTTCCAGATCCTGTGCCCTTGACTGCACTGCAGTATGACTGGAGAGCTGCCTGCCGGGAAAGGCACACGGAGAAGGATGGCTGGGCTTGGCAGGAGCAGCTTTGAGTCAGAGCACTGGCAGTGACAGGACAGAATCTTGCTAAAGCAGGCTAAAGACAGGGGCAAGAGTCTGCTGCAAGGGAGAGCAGGGATGTCTCAGACATTTTCTTTCTTGAGCCCCAGGGTATTTTCTCTGATGGCCCCTCTCATCCATCTGCTTCATTCTCCTGTGGTTTGTTCCCTCATCACTGACTCTCTCGGGGCTCTGAGCTCCCCTGCAAGCTTCCAGCCAAAGCCTTACTCCATTGCTCAGGAGGGATGCGGTAGACCCAGGCTGGGCTAGAGAATAGTCCTCACACGGTTGGTTGTCAGGGAGTGGGGTAGACACAGGAGCTGTAATCAGGGCCACAGAGGCCCATCTGGTCTAGTTGATAGGGAGGTCATAATGGACACCTCTAGGTCACAGATGTGACTTGACTTAGAATCTTCTTTTTTAACAAGAACATAAGTTTACTTTACTAATTTAATTTTTATACATTTAGAGCCGTATGAGGTTCAGCATCACACGGATCATGGATCCAATGGTGTTTGCAGGAAGGTGGTTTTGGAATTTGGCACAAACCATGCCACTGTTTCCATAGGCCTGAGTTACCTCCCCCCACCCCCATTGCCCTTGTTCTGTCTGCTGCCAGGAGTCACTGTAGTGGGTTTTTTGTTTGTTTGTTCGTTTGGTTGGTTGGTTGTTTGGTTGTTTTTTGCTTTATACACATAAGCACATCTCTTGCCTAAGTATAATTCATTTTCATCTCAGGCATAAACATCTTCAATTTTAAGCAGGGCCACGTGTTCTCTTTGGTTCCAGAGACCTCGATTATAGCCTTTGGAAAGCTAATTACGTTTTCTGGGCTAAGCCTCTAGCAGTGTGGGCTCAGAACTCAGCGTATTTGTTGAGTGAATGAATGTCAAGAACCCGCCCACACTGTGGCCACTGGGAACATCATGTCTGAGCCTTCAGAGATGTTCCAGACTGCTGTTGTGAGATACGGACAAAGAGCCTCCAAATGCGAGCATTGGCCCCACCCCCACCCCGCCCAAAGAGACATGGCTTTCGTTATTTTCATTTTCTAAGGTCTGCAGATGAGAAGGATCCCAGTTGAGAGGAAACCACAGAGTTAGAGAGGCAAAGCTGGGAAGGGACTGACAGGTATGTAAGGACAGGATCTGAAGTTCCCAGGCTTCCATTCAACTGTCCTGATGTCCCCAGCAATGCAAATGAAGTCCTTGACTCGCGGCAGAGTTTGAAAGGTAAAGAGAACCCAGGAGCGGGAGGCGGGGAGGGAGATGTCCAGGTCACCCTGTACAGCAGCGGCCCTGGCAGTGGCTAACTGTCCAGATACGGGCGTGGCACCTCCCACTTCACTCAGATCAGAAGTCTTTCCCGCCGCCAAACTAGGCTCAGTGCGCGCTTGCAGCCTAGCAGGAAGTCCGGCAGAGGGCGCTGTTGGACAATGCGCGGAGCCGCGTCAGCACACCGGAGCTGCTAGGTCAGGACAGTGGACCAGAGGACCCTGGGTTCCCACGCGAGAAGGAAAGGAAGAAAATGTGGGAGTGTGGGAGGCCCTTAAGAATATCTATGTCTGCAAGAGCTTTCCTTTAGTCTGACCAGATCTCGCTCTGCAGGTCTCGCCACAGCCAGTTCTGGAGCCCAAAGGAGTGGGTAGAATCACTTAAGCTACAATGATAGTCACCAGGGTCTGGACCGGTCCGATCCGGATTCGAGTCCTGTGACCTCTCTCTTTCTGCTAACTGGGCCCGCCCGGAGAGGCGCCCGTCGTCCAGAGCTCTTGTTTTGTGTCCTAAGATCCACTTGTACCCTTTCTTGATTCTCTGTCTCTGCCCTCTCATCGTGGCTATACTCTCTACAAACCCGTTCCTGGGATGTTGGGCTAATACTAAGAACAGTCAAAACAGGCAGACCAGAGGCATGATGACTTCTAGAAGCCCTGTGCATCAGGATTGGTCCAGGACTTGATGACCTGGTAACCCCAGAGCAAAAGGGTCATGCTTCAAATGACCTTGTTCTGGGAAAAGCAGGGGCCAGCTTTTCCTGGACATCCCTAAGCTACTGACATTCTGAACTTCCTCGTTATTTCATGGGTTCAAGGCCAACACACAGTCTCTTGGAGACAGTGTCAGGGTGTTCCTGGGATACAGGGTCTGGAAGTCCTTCTGCCAGGGTCCCCACCTCAGAGCTGACCTACATCTCTCTGTAGCCCTGATCCCTGTGGGACGAGAATGGGGTCCTCCCTCTGCCCTACTCTGCCATACTCACGGAACTGGGAAGGCAAAGCAAGACCATGCATGCCTAGTCACTCTTCAGTGACTGGTAAATTGTCATGCTGGGGACATGACATGCTGGGGGGTGGGGATTCCTACTGAAGATGGACCCATTCCCCCACTCTTTCGGTTCAGGATGGGCTTTGAGACACCGGAGAGGGTTTACTGGAGGAGCCTGAGTTAAGCCAAGAAAGGGAATACCAGCTGTGAGAGAGCAAAAGGAAGAGTGGAGGAGACGCGGAGCCTGTCTGTGCTGGTTGTCCTTCCCCCATCCAAATCCTAACATCCAGTCCCCTCGAAAACCAGCAGCAAGCCAAAGGGCATTCAGGCTGAGGTGAGTGGGTCAGATTCATTCGAAGCGGTTGCGACCACTCTCTGCGGTGAGACCCGTCTAACCTCAAAGCGAACCTGCCCTTTTCAGTGACTTTATTTCATCCAAAAAGGCAGCCGAGGGCGGGAGCTTATGGGACGAGCATTGACGCAAGGGCCAGAGCCTCAGAGGCCTAATGGATTCAAGGCCTGCGCAGGCTGAGGCGCACCCGCCGGCCTGCCCGCGCTCTCAATAGCGGACAATGGAGTCCCGGGGTGACCCGAACAAAGAATTTGGAAGTAGTTAAACTGCAGAACACGTTCTGGGCCTGGGTGCCTCCTTTCAAAAGGAGCGCTGGGAGAAGAAAAGAAAGCACTGGGGGGTGAAGGGGGTGAGAAAATGCCCAGGGGAAAAGTTGGTAGGTCGCCCTAGTTGCCGCCAGCTACCAGACGCCAGGACTTCAATAGGAAGTGGGGGAGGGGAAGAGTGGCTCAGTCTGCCAGACTGCGAGGAGAGCCTGAGAAAGTTAGGGAATGCTGGGGTTCCAAACAAGGGGTAGCCTTTACCTCAGACAGGGACACCCTCTCACCAACCCCACCCCCATCTCCCCCCACCCCCACCCGTCATCCCCGACCCCCTGCCACACACACACACACACACACACACACACACACACACACACACACTAGACCAAGCCTTCAGGTTAGTCTGATCAAAGAGGCCAGGGGAAGATCATCTTCAGCTTTAGAGACTAAGGCAGAAGCCAGTGGATGGAGTGTGAGGGGAAATGTTTGGGCCCTTCAAGGGTTCCCCACCAAGAACAACCCCCTCCCCTCTCTCTAGGTCCTTATCTCCCAGGGTCTCCCAGGCTGCTCTTGCAGGTCTCTGGACATGTCTCCCTCTCAGATCCTTTTCTGGAAGCTTCTTTCTGTTTTCCTGTCCCCATCCAGTTCCAGAAGTCTGATCCATCACATTCATTCTGTCTCCCCACCCCTTCTGCTTTCCTCCCTCACCCTTGTCCCTGCTCTTCACAATCAGCAATCTAGATTCTTCTGATAAGAAATTTTTCATTATTATCTTTTCCTTTAAGGTCAGGCCTCCAAGTGTACATTATCTCGCATTTTTCTGAACTAAATTTTCTACAATGAACACCACCACGACCTGGGAAGAGAAGACGTCTAGCAAACCAGTTATATGTATCTCAAACTAATTTATAAGAGGAAGAATCTAGAAAGATCGTGGAGACCAAAACAGTAAGAAAATAACAGGTTTAAAAAAAAAAATTGGAGGGAGATCAGGAAGAAGAAAGGAGCTGAGGCAGCTTCCGGGAGGTGGTGTCCCAGGAATCCCAGACAGCATTCCCTATTCAAAAGGCTCCCTCCTTTGGGAGGCGATCAGTTTGCAAGGGGTTAACTGCGTTGCTCGTGAACTTGGCCTGTCTGTCTGGCTCGTGATGAATGATGAGACCCGCTGACAAGTTCGGCCGGAGGGACCTCCCCTGCTGTGGTGGCGAGGGAAACATACACTGGCAGAAGGGACCCTGAGCGAGCCACCGAGGCGCAAGAGGAAGAGGTGGTTCCGCAGGTCAGGCACTCGGGTCTGCCTGCCCTCTCTGTTCCCGCCTCCTCTTGACCTCTCGCCCCCTTCCTTGTAGCTTTCCAATATCATCTCAGAGCACTAGAATTTCCAGGGGCTCTGTCTCTGAGTCCCAGAACCCGGTGCCCGCCCTGCGGACAATGCCGAACGCGGTGCCGCCAGGCTCGGGAGCCCGCCCCAGGGAGGCCGATTCAGCATTTGGACAGCGGCTCGGGGGCGGTCTGCGGCCCAGTGAGTTTGTAGGTGCACCGCCCACGGGTGAGGCGGGGTGGGGGAGGCCCCGGGTCTCAGAGGAGCACGATCCAGCCTAGAACACCACCCAGGTTGTCAATGAGACACGTTCCTACGGGTTGAAGGGTACCTTCTGAGCCCACACTGGCACCCCAGGACCGGCCAATCCCTCATGGGTTCCCTCAGCCATCACGTGTGTGTACAAAAAGATCAAAAGCCCCCTTTGCGCCCAGAACGCGGATGCCCCTCAAGCCCTGAGCTCTCCATTCTTCCCCCAGCATCCTGAATCCTGGAGCTTGGCTCTGCCAGCGAGATTTCCAGCCTTCGGCTTGTCATCACTTCCCAGGTGCTTGGTGGCTCTGAGTGAGCCCGGTGGTGCGGGCCGTTTGCGGGGAGGGTTGCTCGGACGCAAGCTGGGCGCGGGCAGTCGGGGCCGGGTCTCTGGGCAGGGCGCCCCTCGCCTCCTGCCTCCTCCTCTCCATTCCGCACTGGTCCGGGTGAAGCCATGGGGGGCGGGGGGAGCCGTGCTGACGTCACTGCGGGCCGTGCCCGCCCGAGAAGGCGGCGCTGAGACGCTCAGAGCCCGGAGAAGCGGCGCGTCGCCAGGATGCCCCGCGCCACCGCCACCGCGCCTGCCTCTAGCAGCTCTCGGCCATGCGACCGTGCAGGCAGCGGCTTCTGGAGGGCAGCGGGAGCTGGGCCTGAGCCTGGGGACTCGCCTGATCCTGGGCGACCGAACCACCTTCACCACAACCGCCCCACCCCCGCCGATGCTTCGTGGGGCCCCGGCCCCCTCCCGGGTCCGTAAGTTCCGTTGCCTTTTGCGTCTCGGCCAGGCCAGGAAAGAGGGGCTAGGGCGCCAGGGCGGCAATCTCCGCTAGGACAACGTTAGGGAGCCGGCTGAACTGGTTAAGGGGCCTGGGGTATTCCAGTGGGTATCTCACAGGGCTCGGGGCTTCCCTTGACTACTGGAGGGATGGGGGTTGCACTCTGATTGTGGTTCAGACAGAGCTCAGGCATCTCTCGCAAATAGTCAAGACCAAGGTCAAGGGTCTTGGGTCAGCCAGACGCGTCCACGGAAAGGGACAGGGTGAGGGGTCCGATGGAAGTTGTGGGAAGGTAGAATGGTCTGAGAGGAAGAAAATGTTTCTGAAAGAGGTCCCAGGGAGTCCCCATCTCTAACTCCTACCCGTGACTCCCCTCTTCCTTCCTACTCTTCAGACCCCACCAACACACACAAATAACCTGCAAAGTGACTTCCTGGGGGGGGAGGAAATCTCTTGAGAAAATACAGCACACAGCACCTACTCTAAACAAGATTTATGAGGTCCTTTTCCCTTCTAAAATGAGAAGTTGAGAAAGCCTTCCTATTCAGCACCCCACTTTGTGCTTTCGGACAGGCCTTTAGACCTGTCTGCCGGTGTCTCTGAAGCTTCCTCCAGCCTAGCCTCCTTTGAGCTGAGAAGAATGAGGGAAGCATGGAGGCCGAGACTGAAGAAGAGCTTCTCTGGGAACAGCTTGGATGGTGGGGTGGTATAGCCCCGGCAGAGCTAGGAGACTCTAACAAGGAGAGACTTGAGGCCAGATCTCTGGAGCAGTAATCCAAAAATACAAGCTCTGAGCCATTGTGGCGGGCCAGGGGGTGGGGTGGGGTGCTGATCCTGAAGGGGAGACCCTTTTTGAATCTTCATAATTGGGAGGTGATAGATTCTTAAGCCATGGCGGCGGGGTGGGGGTGGGAAGAGATGGAGTTTGATGATGGTCTGGCTTTCAACCAAGGGAGGCTAGAGTCAGGCTAAGTGGGCATGGAGCTGGAGTGCACCTCAGGTGTCTGCAGCAGCAATACTGGGTGCTAGAGGTCCCAAGGAAAGGCTTGGCCTCTTGAAGGGGATGTTTTGAGGTCCCTGTTTAGAAAAGCCCACACACCCTGCCTGCCTACACCTCAGCTGCTAAGGAAGTAGGCTGGGTTGAAAGCAAGAGAAGGAGCTAGAGCCCAACTGGCCATGTGTATTTGAGGGTAGGTGTAGAGGTCTCTGTACCCTCTGAGTACAAGGATCTAGTTCTGAGGTAGCCCAAAGCTGGATCTCCTAGTGAATAGCCCTTCCAGCCTGCAGACAATAGAAAGATCGGCTTCATCAAAGCATGGGCCTGAGGAAGCAATGAGAGAGAAAGGTACCTGGAATGGGTCTGGCTTGTGACTAGAAATTCTGTGTCCTAATTACAGCCCAGAGGGGATCAAAAGGAGTGCTCATCCCAGACTGAATAGCAGGCCAAGTGCTGCATCTGCTCTGCCCATCAGCCTCAGGCTCCCAGCCTCAGAGTCTGGGCAAGTCTGGTCACAGGACAAGGGTGTGAGTGAGGATGGGAATTGTCCCCATCCTTCTCTGAACCCCTTAGCTTATTGTGTCCTGAAGTGGAAGATGCCTGTCTATGTCCTGTATTGAACTGAATAACTACTGATAGGAAATAGAAACACGGGCTGGAGGCAAGTGGAGTCCATGCAGTGGATGTTTGCTATCTTTCGGGAGCACTTGCATACAGATTGCTTGTACAAGTAACACACCAGCCTTAGGGACACCTCATAAGTCAACTGTGGGAGAAAGTGTGGTGTAGGTCTCCTGAGTCAATGCGCTCTAGGGCAAATGTATAGATTTTGTAGATTCAGATATGGGAATTCAGCTAAGGACTTTTGGCCCTCTATGGAGCTTTGGTGGAGATTTCTAGGTGCTGGGTGTTTGCTTCTCTAAGTAGCTGTAGGCACCTCTAAAGCTTGGGTTTCAAACCACAGCTCACTGGGGAAATTCTAGGCTAGTGAAACTGCAAAGGGGGGAGGGGGGAAAAAATCAGGAGGACAACCCTCAGCACCATGGCCAGAGCCCATCAGCCGCCGCCAGTTTTTCTGGATCCAGTGCCCGCTCTTCTTGGGACTTCGGGACTGTGCTGGAACAGTAGGCTAGAGGCAAGGGATCCTTGTGCAGGAAGTGCATCAAACTCAGACCCAGTCCAGAGTGCAGAAGAGGAGACAATCAGGGCCAAGGTCAGTGGTGTCCTCCTTAAGTAGTCTCAGCTCCAAACGATGTGTCCCTGCTGGGTGCTGACCTGGAGGCTGTGCTGGGTGTGTCTGCTAGAGGACTGCCCTGTCCCATCAGAGCAGCCTCCAAATGGCAGGCAGCTGGTGGCTCAAGGACCACTCTTACAGTAGCCTCCTTCCTGAGACTGAGCCTATAATGCCTTTATGCACCTGGGCACTGGAGGGTGGGAATGAAGGCGGCTCTATTCCAGGACAGGTCTTATTTGACTGTGGTGTGGGATTCTCTGCCTGGCTGGCCTCACCTGTTCTGGCAAGGGACTTTGTTTCCTTAAAAACAAAAAACAAAAAACAGAAATGAAGCTTTGGTGGCCTTCACCTGCTGCACCTGAACTGAATGTAAAATCAAGCTTTTTAATCTTTCTCACAGAGCGCTAACCAGCCCTAGTCTTGCAGGCCAGGGCTCCAGCATGCTGTTACTGTGAGCCTCGCTGAGGAGCCATTTTGTGCAGCATCCTGCTTGAGCTTAAATCGCATTCTGAGAATACTCCTTCTTCTCTCTCTCCTCTTTCTCCTGCTCCCTACCCCTCTCCCCCCAAGTCTCAGGTGAATTGTGCTTGCACACCTCCCTCTGCCTCTACAGTTTTACCCATCACATCTCAGGGTGGCCCAGAAGGACTAGAGCTCAGGATGTCCACACTGACAGACACACAGCTAAATAGAAAAGAGTATAGATTCCAGAATCTGTAGGTGGAGAAGAAAGGGGCACCTCCTAATTATGAAAATCCATTAGAATTAACCACACAGGCCCAAATGTGAGGCTTTTTCCAGAACCTTGCAGTTGGTAGGTCGCTCTCTCTCTCTCTCTCTCTCTCTCTCTCTCTCTCTCTCTCTCTCTCTGTCTCTCTGTCTCCTCTTCTCTGTCTCTGTCTCTCTCTCTCTCTCCTTCTTCACTCTGTTTGTCATCTAGCTCTGGCCTGTGTCTTTTCTAGAGAGAGGGATGTGTCTATGAGGTGGAATTTGGAGAGAGGTTTTGAATGCTAGCTGGCTTGGTCACAGGCTGGCAAGAATGACAGTGGGAATGCAGCCCACCTTGGATTATGGGTCAAGACAAAAAAAATAGGACAAATATAAAAGCAGAAGTGGTGTAAAGAGGGTGCATAACAAAAATCCAGATGTATCATTTTAAGGGAGAATGCTTTAGCTATATTTAGAATAATCCTGAAACCCCTTCCAAATCACCCACTTTGGGCCTATTCTTTGAACCCACCCTGCAAAGATTTGCTAATGGAGAGTGGCGAGGGATTCCCAGCCTCACTAAAACGGATCTGAATGAGTACCTCACCCAAGCCTGTGGTGGTCCCTGGGAATACCTTAGGATGGAGTCTCTGGGAGTCCTGCATAGTCACTGCCAGAATCCTGGAATCTGCTAGCCTACTCTATTGTTGAATCTCTCCCTAGCGCTTGGATTTAAGATATTTCTAGGAAAAAAATATATTGAATTTTTCGTATTTAATCGTTCGCCTCCCAGAGATGAGTGACCGAGGTGTGTCCGAGAGCCCAGAGGGTAGGCATAGGCGCAAGAAAGAAGGGAGTGGTTTCAAGTGAGCTCCTATGAGACCCTCACATTTGGAAGGCTGAATGGGCCATTAGTTTAGTGGCCAGGCTCAATTCCGTGGTGGCTCTGGGAAACCCAAAGTGTCCATCCTTTTGCCCTACGAAGCCACTTGGACTGAGTGAGGCCAGTTGTGTGCTGTGAGCAGAAAGACGGCAGGAGCTGCTTTTCTTTCCCCTCCCGTGGGAGATAAATAGGAGCCCATTCCAGCTTTGAATATCTTCAAGGCGCCAGGGCACAATCGACTGCATGTCATTGACTGTGCCTAGGAGTAACCAGAGGGAAGGGACCCAGCAGCCCGATATTGACGTCTAGAACCTGGTTTGAGTGTAGTATGCCGCGGGGATCCCTACAAGTCAGGCGCTATGTATGGGTATGGGATACACTTACTGAGCTAGACACAGGAGGATACTCAGTCCCTCCTTTAATCCCCAGGGTTTGTTTTTTTGTTTTATTTTTTTCTCGCGTAGTCTGCACAGTGCTAGGCAAGGGGAAAGGAAGACAGACATTAAAAATGAGAAATGAAGTGACCGGCTTGCAGCCTCTGAAGCGCTCACTTGGTTGCCCTGGCGAGACCACGACCTTAAACCTCTTCCCTCAAACTCTTAACTCTGGTGGTTTGCGGTGGCTGCCGGGCACCCAAGACTTTGGGGGGAGGTCAGAGGGGCTGGGGAGAAAGGACGGAGTGTGTGCGTCCAGGGACGCAGGCCTAAGGCTTCTGAGGGCAGAAGGGGCGCTCCCCTGTCCTCGCGGCGCAGAAGCGGTGAACGCCGAGGCCATTGTAAGGCTGGGTGGTGCCGAGCGCGGGAAGGGGGCTGGGATTTGAATGGGAGCCCGTGATAGGCCAATTCCAGGACTGACGTCACTTCCCCGCCGGGCGATTAGCCTGCGAGAGGAGGGCTGACGGTCCAGTGCGCTGGGGGCCGCCGGGGCGCCCGAGGCTGCCCAAGCGCAGCGCACCGGTGCCCCGGGTTGCCGTCGAAGCGGGCCGCGGACGCGCTGGACGGGGAAATGGGGATGGAGATGCCGGGAGGGCGGGGGAGGAAGGGAGCTGGGAGACCCAGGTAGCGGGAGTCCGTGTGTCTGTGTGTCTGTCGGTCCCCTCTGGCTCCCCGCGTGCGCCGGAGGCTGCGGGAGAAGCGCCCGCTCAGGCCCCCGCGCCGGGTCGGCAGCGGCACGTGGGGCCCAAAGCGCGGCAGCGGCGCCGGCGAAGGGAGGCCCGTTTCTCTCTTTGGTTATCTAGCTGTATGAGTGCCACAGAGCCGTCATAAAGCTAGATAACCGAAAGTAGAAATGACTCTCATAACTTCTGCGTGCGATCGCCGGCCCGGCCGCCCTGGCTACAGGAGCCAGAGGAGCCCAGAGAAGTTCATGCCATCCAGAGACTCCGACTCGACGGAGCAGCCGCGCCCGGACCAGGTATCAGACCTCGGCGTGTCCTGGAGGCACCCCCTGCACCTCCTCCTCGTTCCCTGCCCCCAATCCCCATTCCCCAGCGCGGAGGTTGGAACCCCAAAGTGGAGTGGGCTGGGGGCAGGGAGCAGGCTGGGGTTGCAGAGGGGTCGCTGGTGGAGAAGGCGCCAGCCTTTGCCTTCACCCCATAAATCAGGCTAGAACAATCCTCCCCGGGAGCTGCGGACGGGGATTTTGGGATGCAAATGCGATGAGAAAGAGAGGGGGAGAAAGGAGGGAGAGGGAGGGAGGGTGTGAGAGAGAGAGAGAGAGAGAGAGAGAGAGAGAGAGAGAGAGAGAGAGAGAGAGAGAGGGGACAGCGGTAAGCAGTGGGGTGGGGGGAGTAAAAGGGTGGGCAGGGGGCTGCCCTGCCGCTAACAATGCGGCCTTTATCGAATTATTCGACGAGTCAGCCCCTGAGCGCCATTAGCATACGGCTGGGGGGTTGCTGGAGCTTCGCCCCTCGGTGAGGTCAAGTTCTTGATAATTTGATCACTTTTCACCGGCTCTGGCAGCTGCCTTTGTGTGCAGTTGGGGGGTCTGTGTGCAGCGTGAAGCGGAGCAGAACTGGCGGGGAGTGTGCTCAATGGCAAGGGGCCTAGGCGGGGGCCTCCCGCCCCGACCGACCGGCCCTGCCCTGCATACAAACCAAGAGCAGGCTAGTGGGCGGGAGAGACCTGCCCTCTAGGCAGGCCCTGGTCCGACGACTTGAGCCGGCGCCTCCCCAACTTCTCCAACTGGTTGAGGGGCCGTCAGGCTCTCTGGAGCTCCTCTCCTTACCGCCCCAATAAATGGCAACATAAGATGTATTACAATGTCTAGCAAATAAAAAAGCAATTGGGGAAAATCTGAATTCCGTTTCCATGGCAACCTAATGCTGCACACCGGCCACTCAAGCTCCAGGTCCCTCTTAGCTGGGCGCAGCGAGTGGGGCGTGCCACTGCTCAGTGTATGAGGTTCTTGGTCCCATACAGTGCAGGATGTCCCCCTTTGAGGTGTATCTGGCTTCAGGTCATTCACCTTCCTAACACTACCTTACCCTCTTTCCTTGTCTTAAAGTTTGGGGCCCCTGCAACTTGAGAAACCATTGGGGCTCCTCATCCTGCCCCCGTAGTGGATGTACACTCAGCTATGGACCCTATCCAGCTGTAGAGAAGAAAGGACCCAAAGTCAGTCAGCTCACGCCCCTTGAAGGCTTGCAGTGCCTCGCGGGGAATATCAGTGTATACGTGCTTTAACAGATTGGCTGGGAAGGACTGGAACCGTCATCCTGACTTGACCCGTTTTCATTTCCTTGAACAAATAAGGAAGCAGATATGGGGTTGGGGGTGGGGTGGGGACTGACTCCTGCAGGGTTACACAGCTCAGAAGTGCAGAGGTGGGCCATACTTCCCTCTTGGCTCAGTACAATCTCAAGAGCCTCCCCCTTAGTTATTTGTAAGATTGGTCTCTCAGTAGCTACCCCAAAACCTAACTAGCCCCCTTTGTAAGAACAGAGATCTTTTTTCCATCTTCATGCCTGCAAGCTCTTTTTTCCCATTCCTTAGCAAAAAATTATTTTAACAGCAGCAGCAACAACAACAGCCAAAAGGTTACATGTGTAAAAGTCAAAAATTCAAATGGCACAATAGGGAAGCCCCTTGGCTCTGGAGAGGGTCAAGGCATGGCTGAGGTAGGAGACTTCTTACAATATTGCCCTTTGGATTTTAGCTACTGACAAAATTAAGAGCAGGCAGGCAGTGTCAGGAAAGCAACTATCTCTGGTTGCCTCCTTCTCAGAGACCATCATTGGGTGGGTGGAAGGTTTCCATGATCCTGTTGTAATTCCTTTCTATTTTGAAAGTCCAGTCTCCTTGCCTTGGCTGTGAAGGGTCATTCACGTGTTTGGGAACCCAGCATCACACCCCCCCCAGCCTCTCCTGGGCCTGCCCTCCCTTCCTAGTGCACTTGGGAGCCTGAGTGCTGGTGGTGACCTCATTTCAGAGGAAACCAGAGCATCTCTCTCGGCCTGCTTGCCCAGCACACTCCCTGCCTCCACAGCTCACAGCTGGGCTGGGGCTTCTGTGGACCATACCCACAGCTTAGATCCTTCTCTCCCACCACTCCTCTCCTACTTCATAAGCCAGGGTGGCTGTAGAGTGTCACAGCTGTGTCTGCGCAGTTCAAATGTGCATTGCTGTCAGGGACAGACCTGAACCTCCATTAGGAGTCCGATGGAGGTAGAGTCCGAGCCTGAGGAAGTGCAGGCCTTTTTCCGCTTCGTAGATGAAGGGAAAAATATCTGCTGATATAGGCCTTGCACTTTAGGGAAAGGATGAAGGCTTCCGGGGAGGTAGTGGTGGTGGTTCATGGTACCTAGTCTAATTCACAGAGTTTCTCTCACACCCATCAGAAAAGGCTTTCAGGAGGGCCAATCCATCCATTTCATCCCAACAGAGAGGTGTTCAAATCTCACCATGGACTCTTGGAGCCCAAGTCACAGGCTCAGAATTATGTTCCTTATCAACTTCCCTCGTTAGCTTAGGCCTGGGGAAGCCAGCAAGGCCTGGGGCCTCCTCAGCCTTTGCTCCCCCAACCTTCACATTTGTTCTCTAGATCTCTTCTAATCTGACTGCCCACGTTTGGGATACACTGTTCCACATTCCACTAACTAGTCTCTTTTTAAAGAAAAGGCTTGTGGTCCCTGAAAACGCGGCTGAATTGGTTGGAATCTCAAAGATGTCAATCCCTTTCATTTTACAACTAGAAACGCGGAACCTTTCGCAGAAGGTCGCACGGAGGCCACTTGGCAGGGCAGGGTTGCGGGCAGCCCTCAATGATGAGGCTTCGAGGGCTCTTCTTCCTTCGTGGTCCACGGAATCTCAACCCTGACCCATACCGGCCTCATATGGGCCTTGGCCCAGGCAATGAAAAGCTGGCGTCAGCAGGCATCACCGAAACGCCGGCTGCTGCGAGGCCAGCGGCCGGCTCTAGACTGGTCCAGGAGTCTCGACCGCAGTCGGACCTCCCGGGAAATGGGGGACAGAGCACGAAGCAGCGGGGCCAGGAGGCCTCCCAGGACCCAGAGCGACACTGAAAAGCATGAAGGGTCGGAATTAGGCCCTCATTTAGCGAGCGTTACTAATCCGAAGTTACAGCGCTAATTCCCTGATCCCGCCGCTCCCACACGCAGCGCCGGGATTAGAGGCGAGGCCGCCGCCCGCCCCGCCCTTGCCCCCAACGCCCAGCCCCGCGCCCTGGGGTCCGCGGATCCAGCTAAGCCACCGACTGCGCCTGGCCCGCCAGAGCGGGCAGACCCGGGCTGCAGAGCTCGGCAGGGAGAGCTCAGCGGTGAGCCCCAGGACAGCCTTGCCGGGACTGATGCGCCCTCCAGGGCCCCGGAGAAGCTGCGCGGCCCGCTGGGCTTTCTCCCACCCGGTGTCCACACCCAGAGCACAGGCCCTTTAGAGGCTGCGGCGCCATTTTAATCGCCTTCTCTTCTATCCTTGGCTTCTCACACGCGTGGAGTGGGGTGTCCTTGTCCCCTATTCCACCCAGATTGGAGCCCATCCTACCTTCCTCCACCCTGGTTTAAATGACCAATCAGCTCTGGCCTAGGGTGGGATGCGCGTTACCATGGCGACAGATAGAGCCCCTTAGTAGTGCTACCCATCATAGAGGTGAGTCTTCATTCCACCTGGAAGGGTGTAAAAGGAAATTAGGGACAAGTGAGAGGTAGGGGACTAAAGGAAGGTTGTGGCACTTTATCCTCACTCTCACTCTATCTTAGACCCTATGTAGATGTAGACATTGTGGACCCCATGTTGGTAGATATATGGGTTTGCCTCTGCTTTTTATTTTTTAAATCGGTTTTTCATCTACTGAGGATGAGCTCTCCGTGACCTTTCTCATCTTGATCCGAAGGTCCCTCTCTTCCTAACAGTAGCCTTCGGGAATTCCCAAAAGCTTTCCCTAAACTGCTATAAGGTTAAGTCCTGTGATTTCAAGCAAGTCAGTTTTCTCATCCAGAAATGGGTTGTTTGTTCAGATGCCTCCAAGGAAAACAATATGTAGTGGGTGCTCTATCGTGGTTAACTCATTCGAGGACACCTGTCCGGGCAAGACCCAAGACCTGTGATGCCCTTTCTATCTCTGGTATAGATATTTGGGTGTCTCACGAATTCCTAGAGTTAGTTTCTGATTTCTCCTACAGAAGCTGGAAAATGGAGAGAAGGGAGGGGCGTTAAAAGTAGAGCCAGGGTGGGGGCTGTGACTGGAACAAAACCTTGGTCAGTGGCTCTGAGAATGGGCGGCTGCAGCTCCTATAGCGCTGGCTCTTTCCTTCCATACCGGTCCGGCTTAAGCACCACTTTAAGTGGTCCCGGCATTCACTGGCCAACCCCTCACCGCAATTGAGCCGCAGGGGTTTCAAAAGAGGGCCAGGGCCTCAATGACAGGACCTTGGGCCAGGCTAATTGGTTTTGGTTCAAGGGGATACTGGATTTGTGAAAAGCTCCAAACCGCCTTTCCCACGCCAGAGCCAGGTCACAGCATTACCGGGAGAGGTTACAAGAGATTGGGGCCAGGGGAGAAATCTTAGAGCCAGGTGCCTAGGGCTGATCCTCTTGTACTGCCCCAAACACGCCTGTTTGAAGAGTAGGGGATTGTGAGGGACCTCAGGAACACCTGTGTTTAGGGACAGGCAGGTCCTGGAGACGGCTACCCTGCATGCCTGGGCTGTGTCAAGAAAACAGCCTCCCACCTCTTTCCCTTTAGCTAGCCCTCCTTGAGAAAAGGTCCCACTTTCCCTGCTGGGATCATTCAGGAAAACAAAACAAAACAAAACCAACCCAGAAATGGTGGAGTTAATAGTTCTTGCTCCAAGAGCTAGACCAAACTTGGGCTTTGTCCTGAGACTGTACTAAAATTGATTCCGAGGAAACCCACCTGCCCCTTGATATGTCTCTAAACTATCCAAGCACTAGCAGACACTTCAGAAATAAGAAAGAGGAGGTCCTCAATACTTGAAAAGAACATAAAAGTGGAGGTCCAAATGTTTCTTTACAGTCTCAAAAACCGAGTGCCTTAAACCTATTATGACTGCACAAAGTTCAATTGTAAATCTGAAAATGTCTCAGACACCTATATGTTTGCACTAAATGGTATATGCCCGTTCTTAAGTGTGCATATGTATAGATTTTGCTGATGTGTGGAATCATGAATTTATATCAACAGTCATGGGAATGTGCTGTAAGATTAGCTTTACTGGGTTTTTAATGCTATGGCTGTTCAGCAAGTGCTCCACCACAGAGCTACATCCCTAGTCCAGCCCCATTTAAAGTGACATTGCATCCACAAAGACCTGTGTATCCTCTCCCATTGTGTCTTGAATGGAACATTCCAATGTGATCGCAAGCTGAAGAAACTGCCTTCCCCAATATTCTGAATTTTGCCCTGTGTTTGCCCACTTGAAGCATATGATAATTAGGGGAAAGATACTTGGGAGAGATAGAGAACTCTATTATTCCATTTTCTATTTTTATTTCTGTTTTTAATTGCCCAGAGCCTAATTTCTCTGGGCCTTTGTTGGTTTGCACATTGGAGATTCGTGTGTAAATATGCATGTGGCATGTATGCACGCCGGGGCCTCCTTATCACCAAGTGTGCTTTCTCGGTGTTTAAATACACACAATCCACATGGACACATGATTATGGGCTTACTATTTGCCTCTTCTCTAGAATCGGGTTAATTTTCCCTTGGCTAATCCTCAAACCCATTAAGTTCTCCTCTCCCCACCCCCACACACAAAAAAATTGCAAGCCCTACTACAGGCCAGTGGGCTCGCTCTGCTTCTCCAGCAGGCAGCTCTCCAGGCAGGGTGCTGGAGTGAAGGTCCCTATTAGGCAGACTTCATTAATGTTACCAAATATACCCCGGCACATTTACTCGTCTACTATGAAGTATTATCATAAATAATTAAAATTAAACTGCACTTGTCAAAATAAATGAACAAAGTAGAGTTAGTGATGCCTTTGCTTTGATTTGCTTGCTAGGGGTTTGCTTATTCACTAATTTGAAGAAAAGAAGAAAGAGGAGGAAAGAAAGAACAGACTGCCATGGGAAGGGCAGAGCTATGGAGAGAGAGGAGAGGAAAACCCCTCAGTCATCTGCCATTGGGTTTCCAGTCATTAGGGCACTCTGGGAGGCTGGAATGCAGCCTCAGACGTCAGCTCATAATGAATATTGAGGTGTGGATGTGGCAGGGGGATTTCTTTGTTTACTGAGGAATGGCCATGGGAATGGGGGAGAGGATTGCCTTTGGGGATTAAGGAGTGGGCTTTGTTTTTATGAAGGGCCTTACTTCTTTTCTCAAGTTTTCTGCAGCTAATTGATTCAATTCAGACATTCCTCCTCCCCACTCGGCCAGCCAAGGCCTCGTGTTTGTGTGATGTGTACAGCCCTGTTTCCCCATCTGCTCTGGTCCCTTTCTCCACTCTGACCCCTGAAAAAGAGTGTGAACCTGCACATCAACCAGAAGCTGCTGACACCTTTGGGTGGACCTGTCACACACACACACACACACACACACACACACACACACACACACACACGTGCTCGAGTATCCCTGGAGGCATGATTTCCATCTGGAAATAAACTATAGGTGTACACTTCTCTTAATTCTGGCAAATGCATTTACACCCAAGATAGCAGTTCCCCTCTTCCAGAAACTTCTCTGTTGCTTCTTCCCAGTCTGTCTGCTTCCCCTACCCCCTTGAGGTCTCTGTCAGTCTTACGTATCTAGGGTTTCATATAGATTAAATGTATGCCAGCACTTTTAAAGAAGGAATTTATTTCAAGTCTGGAGGGAGCACACTGTCCTTGGAGGCATGGCTGAACATGTGTCCTAGAATATGGGACTTGGGTCAAGCATCCTTCCCCTCAGATGGACCCAGAAGTCAATGCTGTAATTAGATGGGGGTGGGGGCTGCATTGGACTGGTCTTTCCACAGGAGAGCCCTATTCGCACCCTAGGTCTGTTAATGAGCTGGGGACAGGTGAGCCTCACACATTCCAACTTGACTGCCTCCAGCGGCATCCAGGAGCTGGTGGTGAGCTATTAATGGAAGGTGCTGGCTTTGTGCTAATTAGAACTCTTCAGCTTCCATCTGTGCAGGCATTGGAACCCCTCACTGGTCAGCCTCACCACCCCCAGCCCAGCTTGCAGCCTAATTCTGTTACCCCCATGAAATTAGGGGGTACTGTGAGCAGAACTGCTTCTCACTGGCTTAGGTCAAATCCCTAGTCTTTGTGTGTTTTAGAAGTGTACAGGGTGATATTTCTCAGACCTTCTCCCCCTTGATAGGGTATACATAGTTGGACGTGGACGGAAATTTGGAAAGCATGGTCACCCTCCAGGGTAGGTCAGTGTCTGTGATTGTTTTGTAAAGGACTTCTGCCTGTCTCCTGGAGAGTGTGGCTACACTCTCCCTTGTTATTACTCCCTTCCTGGACAGCTCTCCATCTATCTAGGCTGGCCATTCCCACCCACCTCACCTCACCTCACCCTACAGCTGCCCAGTCTTTGCTGCCTCAGACAGCCTAGGCTATGAGCCATGTTCCTTACCCTTCATCTGAAAAAGACTATTAAAAAAAACTTTTAAATGTATTTATTTCACCTCAGGCCCCATGGATAGAACTTTTGCCTCATAAACATTTGAGAAAAAAAAAAAAAAGTCATGCCATTTAAAGAAAAAGTAGCCCTCAGAATGGGAGAGCTTCTTGTCCAAATAGGAAGGAAAAAAAAAAGAGAGGGGCATTTCTGTGGATGTTTTGTTGTTGTTGTTTGCGCTTGTATTCCCTCAGGGTGTGTGTGTAAAAAATCAAGCCCTTATTATCAATGTATCTCAAATTATTCTGGTTGGGTTATCCTATTAATAATACCGTTGTCAACTGTGAGTGTATGTTAGCCATTGTGGGACTTCTCTGGGTCCCCTCAAGTTTTTGAACCTAGGCTAAAGGGGGGAGCCTGGAAGGGCTTTGAAAACCGCCTGCTTTTGGGGAAGGTAGAACTGGCTTACTTCTGCCAGTCTTCTGCCCCTGAAGGTGATAATCCCTCATTTGAAGTTGTAGACCTCAAGATTCAGGATCACCAGGTTTGAAAACTCACATTTTAAATTTTAGAGAGCCTGGGCAGCTGGCAGCTGGGGGTGCTCCACTGCCAGGCAGGATTCTTTCACAGGTTTTATCCTTCCCACTCAAGATATCCTTGAGGTGTGGCCGTCACCTCTCTGGGTTAAATGAGGGCAACAGTACCTGTAGCTACAGGGTCCATGCGAGAGTTACATAAAACATACAAAGAAAATGTCTGCAACATGGGCAGCGGTCAAATGGTAGCTCAAATGGCAAAGAGTGCACACATATCTGGGTCTGAAATTCAAAACTTCCTCCCTGCTGAAGACAGAATAGATGTAGAAAGTATCACCAAAGGGCCTGCAGGCTGCCTACCTGCCCCAGCTAGTACCAGATCTGCTGAGTCCCAAGGGCCTCAGAGAGCACTCCGTGTATGCGAGATCAGAGAGAGAGAGACGGATATAAATTGTGAACTTGGATGACTAGGGGGACATCTGTCTTGAGACCTTTGAAGTCAGCAGACCTGCACTGGCTACCCTAGCAAAGAAGGCTCGGGCTGGAGGCCAAAAAGGCACCTCCAAGAAGCCCGTGTTAGCTCTGTGCCTGGAGCCGGCTCTTGCCGAAAACCTCCTAGGGTCGGAGCCTTATTAGTTGTGCCTTGGTGAGGTCAAACTCTATTTCTATTCAGGTAAAGAACACACATCCAGGTGTTTCACCTCCTGGACTTCCATCCTTGAGGGGCCTCCGAAGCGACAACCATGGGTACTATGACAGAACCTGCTCCTTCCTTAGCAGATACCCTACTCGATGTCTCTGCCACATTCTGGGTGAGTGTGGTCGGGGCTCAGAGCATCCAACATATCCCCCAGGCTGTGGTTAGTGACCTGGAGGACGCCCGTGTCCTCACCAGTAAGGCCAGTGCCACAGGACCCTGAGGCTGCAAATGAACCGGACACACTTGCAGGGGTCGGTGGTGGGCATCTCCTCTCTGTGTTACAGTTGCTCCAGCTTCTCGCACTTCCTACCTGGGCTCTGCATCCCCTTTCTCTGGCTCCTATTCGCTCTGCTCTCTGCAAGAAGGAGGGCGTGCCACCGCCACGGGAGAGGTGAGTGGCTGTAGCCAAGGAAGGAGGACACGTAATGTCTGTCTCCAAAGCGGGTCGGCTACCAGGAAAGCTGGAAGATTCCAGGCCCTCCTTGGTAAGGCAACTGACTGTGTTTCTACCTGAGTCCCCCCCGGAAGGCGACGCCCTCCTTCTCTAGGCCAGAACCCAAAGGCACAGAGTCACCCCTCACACATTCCCTGGTGTGCCAGGGCTTTAAAAATACACCTGCTAGCTGAGCTGGTGCTTTGTAACGCAGCCGTGCTGAGCTGTAGCTGCGGAGCGCTAGCAGGCTGAGCGCGCACGGGTGGCGGTGTGACTCCGGCCTCCGTGGCCTTTTAGACACGTCTGGCCTAATCCTGAGCCCGAGGCGCGAGCGGTGGCTGGGACCGCGGCTGCCCTGGGGTCAGGCTAGCGGCACAGCGGGCCCCAGGGCCGGGTCAGGTGCGCTCGCTCGAGCCGAGCCCCGACAGAGACTCCTTGGCCGGCCTCACACCTCGAGTCCCAGCCCTCCTCCGGCCTACGGAAGCGCCGGGCGCCCGCGGCGAAACCCGGCGAGCCAGACCCCGGAGCGCGGCCTGCGCGCACACCCGACGCCGGTGCCCGGAGGAGAACCGAGGGTCGGGCCGCGCGCGTCCCCTCGGCCTGCGCCTGGGCTACGGCGGGCCGCGCCGCGGGTGCGGGAGGCCATTTTGAGAGCGAGCGAGCGGCGGCAAGATGGCTGCGTGGGCACGAGGTAGGTCGCCGCGCTGCGGGCTCCGCCGAGCCCCTCCTCGCGCCAGCCGCTCCGCGCGGCCCACGGAAGCGGCGAGCTCAGACAGCACAGCCGGCCCGGGAGTCCTGGAGGCTGCCTGAGGAGCCCTCACCTCTGCCTCCGTGCCCCCTCCTCTCACAGCATCCTCCGTCGTCCCGGGGACCCTGTCCCCAAGGCCGCAGTGACCTCCCGGGCTGCTAAGGAGAAAGCAGGAGAAAATAGGGTGCTACGGGACCCCTCGCTGGCTCTGGCTGAAGGGCCTTCCTTCCCCACCAAGCTGAGGTGCAGGCCCTGCTGACATAGACAGTGGGGTTTTTTGTTTTTTTTTTTTTTTTTTTTTGTTGTTTGTCTTTGTAGTTTGGATCTGCAAGCTCTTGGAGAGTTACTTCCAAGCAGTGTTAACCCGTGTGGTCAGCGCCTACATTTCCTTCAAACTGTGATGCAGGAGGAGGTGAGCAGTCCCCCTTTATTATCCCAGACCCTGGACTGGACCCTAAGGTGAAGAAGAGTCTAGAACCCCAGTGTGAGACCTGTGAGAGTGTGGTTGGGGCTGAGGGTGACTTAGAGGTCCCATTCTCACTGTCTAGGCTGAGGTGAGTCAGGCTGAGGATGAAGGTGGCAGGATGCGAGCTTTGGGCTTGCCTTTTCCAGACCTTTGCCCAAGAGTCACCACTGCTTTTCTCACCCCTGTGCCCAATTCCATCAATCATTAGTCAGTATGCCTTCTTAAGCCATGGATGTGTTTATGTACAGAATCACCCACCAAGAAACTTCAGTTATCAATGTATGTCCATTGAGTTCTTCCTTGTCCAGTGTTCCATGCGAACTTGGACCTCCTTACATTGGGAGGGTGATGGCTCCCTTAAGTGACTTTTGCCAAAGGAAGAGTATGGATCCAGGGCTGTTAGATCCCTTGCCTTTGTTCTCAATTTGAGTTTCTGCAAGTGCTCACACATGAACATAAACACAAAGATTTATCTGGTCTGTTCTCCTTTTTTAATGACTATCATGCCTTTCCTGAACCCAAGTCCACTTCTTACTCAACCCTACCTCACATATGAGGGCTCTCTTGTCACACCCCAATATCTATACTTAAGCCCTGGCCTAAAATAATGTTTATGATTGGCTGCTGTGGTTGCTCTGAGTGTCCTGGCAGCCAAGACAAAGAAAGCATGGTAACTTTGTAACCCTGCTCAAAAACGAAGGTTTTTTGGACTTGTCAGAGATAAACATTTTTCTGATCTATGGTTTGTATAAAATTGATGGGCTGGGACAGAGCTCAGTGATAGAGCTTTTGCCTAGTGGCTCAATACCCAGCACCAGAAAAAAGAAAAATCTTAAAGCTTGGTGATTATGTAGGTTGAGTGCATATGTCACAGATGGGGACATGAGCCTCCAAAACTTGATTTTCCTTGAAGCCACTAAGTTAGTGAAACAAGGACTAGGACCAGGGATCCTGACTCCCTGTCCAGTCCCCATTCTCCAGAAGCCAGGCTTTAGTGGACTTCTCAACATGGAGATGATTTACTTGTGACCTAATAACCTCTCGTCCTCACCTGAAGTTCTTTTACCCTGGGTGCTGTCTCCTTCTTTCCACAGAGTCTGGGTGCTAAGCTGGACTTGTCATTGTAGGAATCTGTAGACTTGTCGTAAACAAGGTCTAAAGCTGAGTAAGCCTAATGTTGATGGGGGTGGGAGCACTGACTGAGGGGAGGAGCACCTTTTTTTCAACGTAGGGTTCCTGTACCTGGTAATATAACCATCACTACCATCCCAGCAAAGCTGGACAGCGGTTTTCCCCTGTAGGATGTGGCCTAGTTCCTAGCTGCAGTATTGCATGTACTGGACATCACAGGAAGGGTCATTTGTCTTTCAGGGGGCTTTGCCAGTGAAGCTACAAACCCCTTTAGGTGAGGCAAGGAAGGTGTATGTGTGCCCTAGTCGTGTCATGTATCCCCCCTGCTCCCCTCATTGTGCCAGGAGATCTTTTGTCTTCTTTAATGGAAAGCCAGCTTCTTTTTCCATTCCTTCACAGGTTTGGTTCCTGTGGCTTAAGTACACTCACTGATCTATCAGAGACTTGGGGTAGTAAATGTCACCGCCCCCCAAAAGGTGGGATTTGAACCCTTGGCTTGCTGTCTGTGGGAACAAAATAGTTCAGTAACCCAGAAATCTGTACCCAAAAAGTGTCACTCCTGAATTTGGGCAGAGCTATGCTTCTTAGTAGGCAGCCCCTATTTCCAGAAAGGCTCCAACAGATTTGGTCCTAGGCCTAACTTGTCTTCCAACAGGGTCTCCATGGGCAAAGCAACAGAATGGGGGGCCAGTGTGCAGCTAAAGCCCCAGCTGCAGAAGAAAACAGGGTTCAGCTCCCCAGATTAGTTACTGTCTACAAGGATTAAAGGGCCCAAATAATGGCTAGCTTCTCCTCTCCTCTGTGCCAAGGGAAGACATGTAAATACAGCCGCACGCCAGCTTAGGCAGTAGATGTGTATAAATCGAATTTAGCAAATCAGATCATGGTTTAAATGCACTATTTAAAGCAGTCCTGCAGTGAAGCCTTTTACAAAGGGAATAATCATTTTGTGATGCTAATCATCAGCCTCCAATTTATCTCCTTTGTAAGTTCAGATGTTGGTGCACTGGGTGTTCTGAAATCGGGGCGCTCTTGTGTAGGGCTCCAGGGATGGCTGTCTGCCTTCTTTTTCTGACCTCTCATTTTAAATGGGTGCATGTCCTGTTTCTCACTGGGGGCCTCAGGATGCTTGTCATTTAGCCTGATAGTTCTCATCCGTCCCACTCATCTTTTCATAATCTGATAGAGGCCACTATTCAGCTGTTCCTGGCTCCTTTTCCGAGATTTTCGCTCTTCCTGGGGGGAGATACAAGCCCTGCTGTTCCCAGGCATTAAACCAACTCCCTCTCTGATCTGAACCTTCTTTTGTTTCCTTGAGCTTCTGGTACCTCTGTTGTTGATCATAAAGACGATTTAAGAGATGATTACATGACACTTAATCAGCCTCTGAATTTAGAAGGCAAATTAAATGCAGGCACCCCCTTATTGAATAGGCAGTGCCCAGAAATGGTCTCCCCATTCACAGCAAAAAAAGACCCCTAGGCCTGGATGTTAAAGTGACTTTTTCCCACAAGTTAAAATCAGAACTCAAAGGAGAACCTGTCTCCTAATTGCTATAAAAGTGTTTTATACACTGAGCTGTAGTTCCTTTCTCTGCAGAGAAAATAAAATCAGACCATCTGGGTGGGAGAGAAAGAAAGAAGGAAAGAGATGGATCCGAGTGGAATAAAGGAGGTGGGCAGGAAGCTGGGGAGCTGTGAAGAGCCTGACCTTGCTTAGCTCACAAGCCCTGATATAGTGTCTTTGTCAATGCTGCCACTATTGACGCGTTCCTTGGTAATTATGACTGTGTGTTGGCATGGCGACTCAGAGTAAGAAGACTAGAGGCAGTGGGTAAATGCACGACTTGTTCTCGCCTTCTAAAGCAGAGAGGAGCTTTTGTGGGTAGTTCTTCCAGGGAGACGTGGTGGAACATTCCCCAGGCCCTGTGCTGGAGCATGGGTATTGACACACCATGGGAGCCAGGTGGCCCTGAGCAGGGTGGCACAAACAGAGGACCTCAGCAAGACTTGGGTCTGACCCAGAGGTCTCCTAAAGCCTCCCTTCAGTTCCCTTCTGCTGTCTTTGTTCCCCAGCCTTATAACATCAGATGTATCCCTTTCTAGTCCTTTCTGAGTGTCTATTTTAAATAGGTTTATGTTGCAGTCTCTCTGAGCTTGATTGAGCATACAGTCCTCTACCTAATAGTCCATGGTTGTGCATCTGGAAGCTGAAGGGAAGGCTGGTAGGTCTAGCTGTAAGGATGGAGTCTGGGGCTTTGCTTTCTACCTTGGTGCCCTCTCTATAGATATGTGAGCCATAGCCTCATCTGAAAATGGGGATCTGCTGCTGGAGCCAAGAGCTGTATTGTTCTGCCCAATGTGATGCCCAATAGACACGAACAGTTGATTTCATAAATGTGGGCAGTATGACACATTTAGATAATATAAGACTAAATAAAATATATAATTAAAATGACCTGTTTCTTCTGTCTTTGGCATGAGGCTTCTAGAACATTTGAGATTGCATAGGGAACTCCCCCTTCCATTTCTGCTGGAAATGGCTTGTCTAAACCAGAGGGTGGAGCCGTCTTACAGGCCTGACACTTGAACTGATCTAATCTCAGCCAGGAGATGTCTAATCACAGAGGCCTATCCATAGAGTGTAGTGGGAAAATGAGGTGGAGAGTCTCAGGCCTGAGGGGGCATTTAGGACAACCTAGAAGAGCCCCTTAAGTGGGGATTATCCTCAGTCCTTGGAGGTGGAAGTTGTGGCCCGAATCTATGGGTGACATTGTGGTTTTCAGCATTCAGGATAACCCTGAAAGAACCTTTAGATAAAAAAACAAAACAAAAAAAAACAAAAAAAAAAAAAAACTTTAGGTCAGCAGTATCTTAGTGGGTTTGTGTGGGCAGAGCTGGAGCTGACAGGATCCACCCCCCCCCCACTGGTGACTTCATAATCTCCAAGATACATAAACCACTAAACAAGGGAAGACAGCTGTGTGTCCCAGGATCACGTCAAACTCCCTTTTGGCTAGGTTCCTTTGGTTGGAAATGGCTGGGGCTGCCCATCTCTTGGCTGCCCCTCCTCCCCTCAGCCTCTAGCAAGCTGGAGCTTCTGGGATGCTCCTTGGCTCAAAGCCAGCATTTTCTTGGAGAGGCTCCTGCTTTGGCTCCCTGCCAGGCCTCTGGTCTCCAGAGAGATCCCCCACCTCCAGAGAGGTGCTGGGCTCACCCAGCTGTCAAAGGGTAGAGACCTGCTCAGCCTTCTCACTTTGGAAGACCCTAGGCTATGGGTCCCTTTCAGAAGCTTCAGTTTCTTGCTGGGAAAACCCTGGTCGGGGTTAGGGGCCTTCTAGTCTCCATACTCTGGGAGTGTCTGAAAAGTGGCTTCTCACTGGAGCTTGAGAGATGGGGAGAGAAAATCCTAATGAGTGGTCATGATGGTGGTATGCAGCATTTACTGGGCACCTGCCTTGTGCCAGGTTCTGTGCTGCTCTCTGCACACTGGGTCTTTGAGGCCTAGTTCAGAAGTTTAAACATAATCCAGGGCCCACCCTTCTTTTCTTAGTCAGATGTCATACTGGGGTGGCATAGGGTATGTCTCAGAAACCGTAGTTCTTAGGAATCTGACTTGGTTGTCTGCCAAGGGATCAGCTGGGTCTATGGGGTTGTTTGGACTGCTTGAGGATGTCTCTGATGCACCCCCTGCTTCAGGGAGGCAACACAGCTGAGTAATCCAGATGGGAGAGCTCAGAGCCAGGCCTCCAGGAACCCCAGAAAAAAATTAGAGAGATGGGAAACATCCCATCAAATCCTGGCTTGCCTTGATATTGTCTGCCAGCCAAAGCCTTGCTGTGTCAGTTTATAAAAATCAGGCTGGTTCCAGGACAGCCAGAGCTACACAGAGAAACTCTGTCTCAAATAGATAGGTGTGTAGATAATTAATTAATTAAAATAAAATCAGGGTGACCCAAAACTGCAAGGGACTGGCTGCTCAGGGTGAATGTGGGCTTTGCTTTCTGCTTCTAGAAGTGGTACACAGTCATACCGAGGAGGGTTAGGGTTAGGATCTGTGTCCTCTGTCCAATCTTGTTCTCTTTCTAAGGTGTGTGTGTGTGTGTGTGTGTGTGTGTGTGTGTGTGTGTGTGTATGCCATGTGTGTGCAGATACATGCAGAGCCCAGAAGTGGGCTTCAGGTCCCCCGGAAATGGAATTGTAGATGTTGTAAGCTGCCTAAAAAGAGTGCAAATCCAGACTTCGTCCTCTGGAAGAGCCAGAAACACTCCTAACCGCTGAGCCACCTCTCCAGCCCTCAATCTTGTTTCCTTAAGTGAAGAATGCCATGGCTCTCTTCTGTCTGTCAGTTTGGTAGCACAGAAACCTGCTGGTTAGGAGTGCAGCTATAGTGTCATTTCCTTATCAAGTGCCTTGGCAGGGGAAAGAGGAGGGGGTCTCTGGTTTACCCATCCTTATGAGCCTGCAACTTCTTATATCCCATTGCATTTAAATATATACTGACATTTCTGCATGTTTATTTACATTTTTGTGTGTGTGTGTGTGTGTGTGTGTGTGTGAGAGAGAGAGAGAGGGGGGGGGTTAGAGGGAGGTTAGAGGACAACATGAGCTAGTTATCTCTGCTGTGTGGGTCTGGTGATCAAACTCAGGTCGTTAAGCTTGGCAGCCTCTCTAAGCCATCTCATCCACCTCTGTGTCTCATCTCAGATTCTCCCTTACATTGTCAGAGCACAGCAGTGAGACAGAAGTCACAAGGCTCAACAGGATCCAGCTTCTGGGGCCTTTCTGATTTAGTTCAGAAACCATGAGCATGCTACTTTTCCTCTTTGTGAGCTACCTGCGAATAGCATTCAGGAAATACCAGGGCCCAAAGTCAATCCCTGGATCTGAGAAAGAAGGAAAGAAAGGAAAGGAGAGGTAAGAGGAAGAGGGGAAGAGAGAGAAATAGAAATATATAGAGAAAAATAATATTAGTATGCATCTCATCTTGATGTCAGGTCACATATTTGTCATGAATAAAATCCCTGGAAGACAGCAAGCAAGGGACCACTTGGTCATTGTGTTTCCTAATGGTTCATAAGCTCCATAGTGTAGGGAGAACCCTGACCTGCTCCCTGACCTCTGGATCAGAGAGAATAGCTTGAAAAGCCTTAGTAGGCACAGGGATATATGATCTAACTTGGGCCCACAAGTTAAGAAAAGAGGAATTTATCTGGAGATAGAAGTACCAGAGAAGGCTTCCTGTGCCCATACATGCCTTTTAGGCCACCAAGAGGGCAGAACAGAGCATCCATGCCAGAGGGGAGTACTCTCTGGCCAAGGGTTCAGAGAAGCTGGAAGTGTCCTGCTGGACAGAGCATGAGATTTGGTATGGAACATCAGGTCAGATGGCAGAAGCTGAGAATAACAGACAGGGAGCCAGCTAAAAGAACTGGCCTGGTCACCATGGGTACGAGATGGGTGGGATGGAGGCTGTCAGGCCCTGTGCCACCTAGGCCAGCTGGAGCTGAGTAGGCATGCCCACTCTGTGCCTGTCACCTTGTAGCACTTGGCTTGGACTCCAGTAGCTCATGGAGCCATTTCCAAGTTTGCAAGGAAATTGTAGAGCTCAGAAATTGGACATCTTCCATGCCACATTATTTTCCTACCACAATCACTTATTCATTCAGCATTTATTGACTGCTCATTATGTGTCAAGTAGGGCCTTAGGGACACAGAGAAGGAAACCACAATCTCTTAACCATCCCTTTTGCTCTTCTAATTTGGAACTTCATGTATCCATCCACAGCAGGGCAGTCAGGCTGAGGGGAGGGAGTGCTGAGTTAGCAGGCATGGAATATGACAGTTATCATCATTCTGTGGCTTCTGGCCTCCCCTAACCCCCTCCACTCCTCAAGAACCTGCAAGCACAAAGTCAGAGGCCATTTCATGCTTTGCCCATCGTGACCATCAGCTGTCACTTAGCTTCAGCTAGACTTCAGTTCTCTAGATCCCACCGGTTCTGTAGTTTCCCTTTATCCATTTAAAACAATTGTGATCTTAAGAATCAGAATATCAATATCATTGAGATTTATGTGTGAGAATAGTAGGAAACATCTTAAGTGCAATTAAATAATAAACCATACCTGGAGGAATTCATGGATAGATGCTTTCTTCTCCTTAGACACTGGAAGCTTGTCTGGAGCGCCAGGTTCAGAATTCTACCTGGTTCTCCTTAGGCTGAATCCCCAGTGCAGTTCTTGGCAATTAGGTCTGCATGTAAACTGACAGTAGTGAGCATCTGGCTGCTACTTCCCCACACAGCTGGGTTGGACCCAGCCCTGCAAATGCATCCTTCCTGAGCCCCAACCCTCTTCCCTGACTATGGGCTTTTTCTGTCCCAAATTGATTTCTTCTTCTCATTACTACTACTCTAGTAAACTTGTTACTGGCATGGTGTGTGTGTGTGTGTGTGTGTGTGTGTGTGTGTGTGTGAGAGAGAGAGAGAGAGAGAGAGAGAGAGAGAGAGAGAGAGAGAGAGAGAGAGAGCTCTTAGATATTCTGACTGCATGGAAGTTCTTTCTAAAACTTTGGTTTGGCCATCAGAAGACTAGGAGAATGTGTCCTGCCCTCTTCCTTATGTACTGTCCAGATGTTGCTGTAGGTAGGCAAGGTGAGAGTATACTTGAAATAGTCTCTTCTGTAATGGATGAGTAGCTACTGGTGAGACAGCAGTGCTGGACTCTTTCTAAAACTTCTGCCTTTCATTTAGGAAAGCCAAGGTCAGGAGCATGCTTTCCCATGAAGAAAATAGCATGTACTTTTAGTGCTGTATGCTGAACAACAGAGCAAGGGCTGTTCAGGGTCTAGCAGCAAGTGGGTCTTCCTTGCACTGGGTGGCCTTGGCTCCCCTCTGGCTTCCTTTGCTTAGACTTCCTGGAGGAAGTTTACTGAATAAATGCCACATCCACAGAGACTTGCCAAGGGTTTAAATATGGGAGCCAGTTGACAGCATATACTGGCAGTCACGAGGCTTCCTCCAGAGCAGAGTGGCTCACAGACTCCCTTACTGAAGAAGAAGGTACACAGTTGTCTCATTTCCTGTTCTGCTGTCCCTCTCAAGGGCCTTGTCTCTCTTCCAGGACATACTCCAGGATCAGAAGAAGAGAAAAGACAGCTTGGCGATAACAGGTGGGTTCCTTTCCAACACAGGCCACAGGCCCCAGATACACATTCATAGCTTTTCTAGCAGCTCTTCCTTCTTTGTGTGGACTGTGGATGGGCAGTCCAGTAGAATTCACTCTCAGTTTACTGTCATTGTCACTACCTTTCCTTCACTGGGACAAAGGCAGTGTTTGAGGAAGACACTGGAATAGGGGAGCCACACGTGAGGATGTCCACTTCCAGTCCTGGCTACTCAGGAGGCGGAGGCAGGAAGAATGCTTGATCCCAGGAGTTCAAGGTCAGTTTGAACAACTAATAAGGCCCTGCCTCAAAATATAATACAGTAAATGTAATAAATAAATAAATGGAATGTTCTGTTCTTGTGGGGCCAGTTGCTTGCTAGGTTGACCCATATACATTTTTTTTATTGTTAAATCATGAAGAATCAACTGTTGACATTTCATTTGGTTTCAGCTAATACTTTTCCATCATGGGATGGTGCATATTAACCATTTATGTTTCTCTTCATCTTATGACACTACTCCAAAATTATTTTAACAGCAGGAACTGGAGCCTGAGATTGTGCTGAAAGGAAAACTATCCCAGCCAGGCTCCACTTTACTCCAACTATATTGTTTTGAGATACAGGACAATCAAGGTGACTTTTAAAGCCCAGATATGGTGGTTCAAGGTCAGCCAGAGCTATATAAGCTCCATCCTCAGAAAACAAGCAAAAGAAGAAAGGGAAAGACAAAATGGCTTTGACTGTCCTTTTTTTTTTTTTTTTTTTTTTAATCATTAATCAAAGAAGGAAAGCCTCTGTGATAGCCTAGCCAAACCTGACTGAGGGCTGGACCAGATATAGACCGGCCTGACTCAGAGTCCCCTGCTTCCATCTAGATGGTGAAATGGTATTTTTCTTCTCCATCATAGGAGACCCGGGTGCAGTACAGGAAGGAGGGTGCTGGAAAGCTGCCTTGCAGCCACACCATAACCTTTTGGCCATCCCAGTGGTGGGAGCTTCTGACTGAATGCACTTGCCATCCAGTATTCATTACACCATTGTCAGTGTGTGTCTGTGGCGGCCTCTGGGTGTGTGTGTTTCTTTTTGTGTCTTCGTGTCAGTGTCAGGCTGTGTGTGTCTATTTATGTCGGCCTGTCTAGGCGTGCTCAGACGACAGGGAGCTGGGGGTGGTGTTGGTAAAAGAAAGACATTTCAAAGTCTCAGCTCTCCCCCCTCAGGGACATCAGGATGCTGGTTGTATGTACTTGGACATACACAGACACAGGGATATTTCCTCATGGTATTCATTGTGTGGGGATGCACTCAATGTCTGGCCAGGTATGGCCTGAGCTGTAGCCTGGCTGGGGGAGCCCCATCTGTCAAGAGCTCACAGAGTTGCCTTCCCATCCTCCATGTCCATGGGGAGCCTGTCCCTCTGCAGTTTACCATCTATTTTCTAATTTATTAGATGGAAAGGAGGAGAAAATGAAATGTTGCCTGAAGACAATGGCCGAGACAGCCCGGTGTTGTCCCACCCTGCATAGCAGCTAGTGCCTCCTTCCCCAGCCGTGTCTCCTCTGTAGTGAGTCTACACAGTAGTCTGCTAAACCTGAGGTAAGACATAAAGAACCCCCAAACCATTCTATTAAAAAGTAATTCCTTCCCCTTGCACATTCAGAGTTAGCTGTAGATTGTTAAAGAAGCCTTCTAGATGAAGACTTGAGTCAAATTTTGTGTCTGTCTGCTAGCCCCATAGGCAGAAGGCCCTCCATCCACTCTGGGGTTCCCATCTCTCAGCCCCAAGACTCCCAGCTCCCAGCGAAGCAAGGGAGGGGCAAGGGGCCCAAGGCAGCTGCAGGGGCTATGTTAGTAAACACTTTACTGGCTTCCTATTTTCTTCACACACACCCCCACCCTTCTCCACTCCCCGATGCCCCTTACACACTCCCACCCCCTAGCATCCCCCTTTCTGTGGCCTGCACAATGAGCTCATTGTCCCGGGTGTGATTTGAATAAGGGATCTGCGGGCCTGTTCCCAGCATTGTCCGAGGGGCTGGGAAAAACCCCAGTGCAGGCAGGAGGACCAGACCAGACAGAGACAGATGCCTAAATTAGCAACAAAGCTTTGTGCAGGTCCCCCGGACAAGGGCTCGCCTTGTCTGCATGGACTCAAGGGTGTGGAGCTGGCCGGCTGCTCGCATGTCTCCCCATGTTAATTAGTTTTGCATGCATGTCTGAGAAGGTGCCAGGGGAGATGTGTTTGCCTTCCTCCTCCCCCAGGAGGGGGCCCTGTTTGTGGCTGGCCAGTGGGCTGGAGGCTGGGGAGTTGAGCTTGGCAGGGCTGGGCTGGGCCTACCTGCAGAGCTAGGCTCAGGCTCTGGATGGGGAAATCCCAGATCTTCCCTGTCCTGCTGTTCTTTGCCCTATGGGAAGCCTGGCCTTGCTCGCTGTGCCCCTCCATTCCTTTCCCTATGTTAAAAGTTGGTCAGCTCTGACTACAGGGAACTCATTGGCTTCCACCCAGACCTAGGCCTGTCCATCTGTCAGTCTGTCTCTTGCGACACAGGGCCCCTTGGGACCAGGCAGCAGAAGCGACCAGACTGGGCTCTCTTCTGTCCCAGAGCCAGATGGCCAGTCGGCTTATCGCATTACGGCCTCCCCTGTCCCCAGACCCCTGCCGTCCATAGCAGGTCAGGATCTTGTTTGGGATATGATGGAGAAGCCCCCTTTTAGGCTCTTGTAGTAGGGTGGGAGACGGTACAGTTATGGCCTTGCCACTAGCCTACTGTGTGACCTTGGACAGTACAAGTCCCTCTGACTCTTAATCTCAGTAGCAAAATGATGAAGTTGAGCTGCAGGAACTCTTGGTTTCCTCCTAGCTGAGGAAATCTTTGCTGATGGAGATGATTTCAGCTGTGTTCATGTAGGACAGTGAATTCTGATGGGGGTGGGTGTGATATGGAAGGAAAGATTCAATCACTGCATACGCTCAAGTGAGGGCAGTTGATGGAGGACCTGTCTCTCCAGGACCTCACAGAGCCCCCTCCCAAGCCTGAGTCTCTGGTCTGTCTGTTGCAGTGGTGGGAAGCTACCACAGCCCGGCCTAGGAGAAGCCAGGTGGAGAGCAACTGATGTCTGGGCCCCGTGTTCACTCCCTGCATGCAGGCCCTGGGATAGGGAACAGGGCTGAGAAAGGCTGGGCACCTCCAGGCCAGGCTCAGCCAGGCCTCCTAGCAACTTCCCATAGGGACCCCAGGAAGTGAGGGGCAGGTATGTATCGCTTCTCTCATTCATGTGCAAGTGTCTGAACGTCTGACTCTAAGCTCTTTGTTGGTCTCTTCCCACCACTTGTGCCCACTAGTCTTGCCCTCTTGTGACATAGCATTTGGGTTACTGAACATCCAAGCCTAAGACTAGTCAGTCCCAAGTCCTTGTTCCTTTTTTTTTTTTTTTTTTTTTATCACAGATGAACCAAGCCTATGCTATTCTTTACAGACAGAAAGGATCAATCTCGCTCTCTTTCTGTCTGTCTGTGTGTCTATGTGTTTGAATTTTAGATAGGATCTCTATGTAGTCCTAGATGTCCTGGAATTCACTATGGACTCCAGGCTGCCTTGAATTCACAGAGGTCTGCCTGCCTCTGTCTCCTGAGTACTGGCATTAATGGTGTGCCCCACCACTCCCAACTACTGTGTGTCTTAATAAGTTGGGATGGGAAGATATTCTGATCCTGGTTGGTACCCTCTCTTGTTCCTTCTTTGCCAGCCTTCTCTCCTTAGATATGATGGGAGGTACCCTGCTCTAGAGCAGGCATCTGGTCAGAGATCCACAGGGAGCTCTGTGATTGGCCTCAGATGGTCTTACCTGACAACAGGTGAGCCTGGGCTTTTCTCCTCTTATTGCCTGGCTCTAGTCAGTTTTGTGCTTCTCGCCTCCCTCCCTGCCTCCTGAGCTCTTTCTCACTCAAGCTGGGAGTCTGGTGCAGAGGCCAAAGCTTAGTAAAGAAGGGTATAGAAGCCAGACACAGTGAGCCAAGTGCCTTCAGTAGGGGTGGGGAAGAGAGAAGATGGCAGGGCCTTAGGGGAGTTGCCTACTGCCCTCCCTGCCCCATCCCTTTCATAGCTGCCTCAGCTGCTACCTCAGCTGTATCTCTGAGCTCCTTAATCTGGTGATCAGTGTGGGGCTGGGAGGGCGGGCTGGCAAAGGCTTTAGGAGGTGACAAGGGATCTTAGGAGTCACACTCTACTAATGGAGCATCACCAAGTGCCATGGCAAAGCTGGGGAATCGAATTCCAAGCGCAGCTCCCCCTCCAGAGACAGCAGCCTTGGCCGGGCTGGACCCAGGATGGGTGGTACCCAGTGAAAGCTAGGACACAGGCTCTGCATGATTTGAGGCATCTCTGTGTTCTTTGTTCCTGAGAGGGAAACTTCCCAAGATTGTGCTCTCTAGTTCTTTCTATGTGACTAGGCCTTTATTTTTTCATAGCTGCTATTTTCCAGCTGCCAATCCTAATTAGAAGTGGTATGTGTATGTTACAGGTAGTCATTCTCCTGGTCAGCCAGGAAATGCTATCAGAGATGGCTGGATTTGTTCTACAGCAGAGTGATTATGCTAGATAGGATGCTTTCCATATTAGTTTGAGTGGCTCTGTGGACAGTTCAGAAACTGTCTGAACCCAGACATTCAGAAACTGAAGTCAGGATGTGATTGCAGGCCCAGGTAGTTCTGGGGCCTTGTGGCCACCAGGAGGCAGGTAAAAACCTGGCTGGAGAAAAGGGACAGAGGAAGAGATGCTATGGGCAAACACTCAGACCTGGATTTGTGGGTATGTAGATTCCTGAATGCCCTGGGACCTCTAAAGCCTCATCTGTAATGTCGGGTTAGCTCCTACTTGTGGAGTTGTGTGACTGGTGCAGGCACACATGCTCTTCCCCATAACTATGTGACAGATAAGAAGGAGTTGAACTTTCCATGGTCACTTGACATGGCTGTGTTTGGGGGATGGAAACAGTGGTGATATTCAGAGTATTAACTACCAGCTGGCCTTGCTACCAGTATTGCAACTTGCCTGAACCAGCAGCCCATGACAGAGGGCACAGCTGGGCCCAAATCCATCCATTTGTCTTTTTGTCTCTGTTCTGTCATATAAGTGTCTATTCATCAGCAGGCACACAAACCTCCCCCTGACAAGGGGGCAGTCCCTGACAAGATGGCAGAGCTCTCTCACCAGGTTGGGTCTGCCCCCCATGGTGCACATCCCATCTGATCTGAGCTCTAGGCTGGCGATGGTGAAAACCTGCTCGCCTCTCTGTGGGGATGAGCTTTGCCTCACTGTCCTTTTCAGAAGCACTGTGGGCCAAGGAGTCAGGCTTGTCCACATTCTGACTCACTTCCTCGTGCCTCTGCCTCTTTCTCTAGGTGCTGTTAGTGGCTCCCTTTGAGAGTGTGGTGCAGGAGGTGGGATGGAGCCATGCTATGTTCCTGAAGAAAGTATCTGGCCTCAAGGTAGGATAAGTCTTCAGCCTCAGAATTTTAGAGACAATCCCCTGCCCTGGACATGTGCACCTTGACAATGGTGGCTTCTAATGGGTTTTCCTTACTAACATCTTTTCCTTTCAGGATCCAAGGTGGCCTAGTAATGAAGCAAGGTCAGAAGAAGACCAGCTCCACTCACCTGGAAGTCAGAGGGTCCTTGGCTCTCCAGTCTACCATCCTGCTTAGTGCACTAGACAAGCCTCTTTCCTCTCCAGGCCTGGAAAGGAATACTGGGTGTGACAGTGTCTGCAGTCACTTAGCTGTTACATTTTATAATTTGGGAATTCTTGCCTATTCTGCTTTGTTACCTGCAAGTCACCCTACCTTCTGCTCCCTGATTTTTAGGAAACTTGGCCTTTTCTCCTTTAAGCTGCCCTAGGACACAGGTAGATTCCTCTACCTAAAGCACACAAAGAAACAACAAACCAAAGAAAGGAAGGAAGGAAGGAAGGAAGGAAGGAAGGAAGGAAGGAAGGAAGGAAGGAAGGAAGAAAAAACCCAAAAGTTTGTCTCATTGCTTACCTTCAACATTAGAGTGACCTTTCCTAGAGCAAAGGCCTGGGCCAGGCAGTGTATATTTGGCCTGAGTCTAGATACTTTGCCTTCTCCTCTGGTTCCAAATGTTCTGAACTTTAGGAAGAGTTGTCATATACTTGGGACCTTCCCTGGGCCAGAGCCCTTAGACTCTGAGAAGGTACCTCTTTTTCTTGATGCCCAGTGTCTGTCCCTGACTGCCCCAGCCAGAGCTGAAACAAATGTGACCATAAAGTATAGAGGCATGAAGCCAGCATCCTTGCATGACCAGGGTGACCCTGGGCCAGTGCATAACTTCTCTGAGCACTGATTCATTCCACAGTTCTAAAATGAGAAAAGGTGGGGATATGTTGCCAGGGTAGAGTTTTCCAAGCATGCTCAAGGTTTTAGGATATATCCTTAGACTCAGGATACAATAACAATAATAGTAACCACACCTTTCACATAAATGTACATGAGACATTAATAATATAGAAAAAATACTTTAGAATGAGTTCAGTCTCTTTTATCTCTTAATTCCAGCTGCACTCAGAGGCCCAGAAGGCCCAGTCATAAATAAGTCCTTTTCTAGCTTCAGAATTTCCTGCTGGGGAGGCCCTGAGTCAGCCTTGGAAGAGCCTCTCTCCTCCCCATTTCTCCTTCCCAGCCCTCATAATACCTGGAGGGGTTCACAGGACACCTGACTCACAGGAAGCTGCTCACAAACTATTCCTCTTGTCATCTTTAGATTGTCCTGTGAAGGGAAGTGATGGGGCAGGCTCTGTTCAGCTTCCACGGACTCAGACAGAGAATTGGTCACTTCTTCCAGGGTCACAGGACAACTACAGAGCCAAGCAGCTTCAGAAAGAGAAGAGTGGAGCAGGAGAGGAAAATGTGCCACCATCCTGAGGCTACTGTACTCTAGAGATCCTGCCACCAGGGACTCAGCAGGAGACCAGGGAAAGTGCTCCATAGCCCTTCTAGAGGGCCTTTGCCACTGACCTGCTGGCCTAGCTTCTCCATGCCTGTCCATGCCACACCTTCCAGGACTGTTCTGGGTCTGATATGCTGTGGAGACACTCTGTCCAGGCACTGGGGAAATGGAAAGTCACCATTGGCATTTTCACCCCAAACAAGCTTGGGAAGTAGCCAGAGAAGCGACTCCAGCCTTCCAGGAGTTAAAGGCGCTTCTCCCCAGCTGTCCTCCCCTTGGTGCTCCTTTTCCTCCCTCCTCCTGCTCCCAGCAGGCAGGGCCTGGAACCAGGAGCCATGCTGCTGTGCTGTTGCCAGGGGAGCTGGGAGGCAGATGGGAGCTATGCAGGGGAAAGGCTCAGCCTGTCAAAGTGTCTGAGATGAACCACCGCCATCCCTGTGCAGCTGGGCTCAGATGTGTCTCAGCTCTTGTTCTGTGCCTGAGAACGGTGAAGCCCAGTGAGGTTCAAGGGCACACTAGCTATTCATTAGTCAGGGGTTCTTGACGTCCTGTCTCTCCCAGGCATGGGTTCCCCCCTTCCTCTTTCTCTCCCTCCTATGACACATTCCTAGGTGCCTGTGGTGAGACTGCACACCCCCTCCTACACAGCCCCCTCCACACAAACCCTGAATCAACTCCTGTTAAGGAGACCAGGCGGGACAGAGACAATGGCTTCAAGAAACCATTCAGGCGCAGGCGGGACCCCAGCCACATTTGCCTGCCCTCCACTCCCAAGTCTTCTATGGATCCAACTCTGCTGTGACTCCGGGCACCCTTGGGCCCCCTTTTGCACAGGCCTGGACAGAAGCCAGGTGTATAGGTGCTGCCCTATACAACAGGCCGGTGTAGTGCTATTCTTAGTGGGCCTCTTGGTGCCTCTATTCCACTAGCCAGATCTTTGTTGTGCAGTTTGTTGGAGAGTAGAAACTGTACAATATTTTCTGAAATGTCACCATGTCAAAATGTAAAAGGTACATATCCTTGATTACTAATTTCATGACTGAGAATTTACTCCAGAAACATTTACTAAGAAGCATGGACAAAGAACTGTGGTTCAACTAACCAGTTATCTATACTATGGAATACTACACAGCTGTAAAAGTGTGATAGATCTCTGCATGCAGGCTGATATCAAAGGCTGACTAGTAAACATAAGTGAATAAAATAAATTGCACAACAGTCAAGTATGTTCTTGTTTGTATACATTTAAAGTCAGTCATGGAGTCCGAGGTATGTGAAGGACAGTGGTAAAATACATACAGCACACAAGAGGCCGGGTGTCAAATAAAACATATCAGCCATAAGCATGTCTATGTCTGTGTATGGATGGTTCCTGAACATAATCTCTGGACAACAACCTCTGGGAAATGGGAGGGATTTCTTCCTCTATGTTTGTGCTTGTTTTTTTTTTTTCTCTGTGTTTGTGAAATGCTTTTATTGAAAACAGAAAGGTTAGTAAACTTCTCTCAGCCAATGAAGGGTAGGCACTCCAAGACAAGGTGGTGATGTGGCAGGGAAAAGTGTCAAACAGTTCTAGTGGCCTCTGGTCACTGCAGCCTAATAATTGGGTGTCATCATCATGGCTGCTACTATTAACCAAAAGCGCACTTCGTTCCAGGCTCAGCTCTCTGGTTATTGCTTAGGTGAATATCATATTTCAGTCTCAGCTATGCAGGAAATAGAGCAAGGAAATCAGAGGGAATGGTTTCTCCAAGCTGCCTGGCAAGTGAGGGCAGAGCCAGTATCTGAGAGTGGGTAAGTTAAGCGTGGATTCTGCTTTCCCTCTGGGAGGAGCTGTTTTTACGGAGGGGAGCCTTGTGGGCTGTGTTGATTAGGAGTAGATGTCTCTACCTGCTTTAGCCCAATGGTGGTGCCCTGCTGGGGCAGCCTGGCTTCAAGAGTGGACTGACTCTGAAAGGCTCTATCTGCATTCACAGCATGTGTCCAGAAATACACCACCTGACCTTGCTGCTCCCAGTGCTAATCAAAAGCCTGGCTTTACCCCCAAAGGAGTAAATTGCTTGCTAGAGGGTGTCTGGAAAAGGCAATGTGGAGCTGAGCCTTGAGGCTTGGAATCCAACTTAGGTCTAGGAACAACATCCCACAGAGCTCTGTGTTGGGTCCTGGGACCTAGGAGCCAGCAAGGAAAGATTCACAGTAGTGTTGACCTTGACCCGAGGAACCTGGGAAACCCACGGAGGTCCCTGAACTTAGATGGCAGCTGGAGGAAAGCTGGGGGTGGGGTGTGGGGTGTGGGGCTGTCAGGTCTCCTGCTCTTGTGCAGTGAGCCCCAGTTTTATAGTGTGGGAACCACTCGTACATTCATTTTACAGGTGATACTGAAGTTCAGAAGTGTGTCCCAAGTCACAGCTGAAAAGTGCCACAATGAGATTTAACATCCATCTCAGTGACTGCAGTCTGGGCTCCTAACCCCAAATATATTCTGTTTGTCTAAGCCACTTAAAAGAGGTCTCCTAAGCCGGAACTCCTTCTGGCTAGTCCCATATGAAGAGACATTAACCTCCTCCTTCAAGATTCCCACTGCATTTTGCCTGGGGTCTTCCCTAATTCTATCTAATTTCACCTCAGGGATATGCCAAGCCTTGGAGCCTGGCATTAGAGCTGGAAAAGGAATTCAGAGTCATGTACAGATTGGGGGACTTCAGTTAGTGTTGCTGTTGAGGACTGTGCTATCTGCCTCCTGGGGGCTGGTTATCTGCACCTTGCAGATGCCATCCTTCCTTCTGGTCCTTGACCTGAAAGAAAGTCTAATGAAAAGGTCAAGGATGCTCCTGGGCCCATCCCAGTGCTTCTCTAAGGTGGACCTGTAGGGAGAGCAGAGATAACTACAGGTTCATGAGTCACTGGGGCTCCCCAAAGCCTTTGCTTTTGTTTTTTTGTTTGTTTTTTTTGTTTGTTTTTTGTTGTTTTTGTTTTTGTTTTCAGGACAACCCTGAGGGGGTATTAAGAGGAATTCTAAAAGGACTCTTCTAACCCTGGGAACCCTCTGCCTCTTTTATTCCAGCTTACAACAAGTAAAAGTTTGAAAAATCTGTCTCTAATAATTTTTGCTGGAGCAGACAAGAGTGAGGATACGATGTGAAGGATGGAGTGAGAAGTTCCAGAAAGCCTGAGACTATCAGTCCCTCTTTCCCGGGCCAGGGTCTGAAGGGCAGCCAGAGGCCTATCTTGTTTTCAGCCTGGAGAGTTTAAGTGTCTTGACTCATAAGAGGAGAGGAGTGTTGGGGTTCTGAATTGGGAACCAGGTCCCAGTCTGCTCCTAAACCTCCAGCAATGTCGTCTCAATTTTCACCATGATCCCATACGATGATCCCATTTTCCACGTTAGGAAACTGAGGCTTAGAGAGGGTTAGAAACCATCAGAGCCACTCAGTTAGGAAACAGCGGCCCTGAGCTCCGCATCTCTAGGACCAGAATGGGAAGCAGGGGGGCACCAGGCTCTGAAAGCCTTTGACAAGTTTTTTCATGTATGCGCAAAATCACAGTCATGCTGTCATCAGTTTTCATTCTCACAGGCCCTTGTACCCCAGACAATAATTAACACTTTCTTGCTCTCAGCACAGCTCTAAGTGCTTGCACAGTCCCAAATTACATGTAATCCTCAGGCGTTGGTGTGCATAACTGGACACCATCCGTCCTTATTCCCATCTAAGCTACTGAGAGGGTAAGGACCAAGAAACTGTTCAAGGTGGCCGGTGTGAGTGCGAGCGCAGCTGACAGTGAGAAGTCAGCAGTGGAATGTCTGTCTGTCCAGATGCCAGGCGCTTACTCACTGCCTTCCTAAAATCTTGGTGTCTGGCCAGCCTGGTTTGACCCCAAGATCCTAAATGAAAAACTCACAGCAGCTGGAGCTAGGGAGTAGTAGTTAGAGCCAGAACCACCGACTACCAGGCGGCACTCCCCGGGGCGCCCGGATCCTGCGGCCAGGGCTGCAGGCTGGAGCCCCAGGGCACCGGGAGGAGCCAAGATCCTGGGCTGGGAGGAGAGGACTACGGAGGCGGGAGGCACAAAGAGCTTTTTATTCAAATTTGTTTAGAGTTTCGCGAATTTGCATGAAAAATGTGTGAGAAAAGCCAGCTCCGGTGACCTCATCCGCACCTGCCATTAACGTTCAATTAGCGGCTGAATAGTGCCTGCCGACGCGACGTGCAGAGAATCCTGCCTGCCCCGCGCAGCTCGGCAGCGGACCGGGAGCGGGATCGGGAGGAGGGGCGCGGCGAGGCGCAGGAGGCTCGAGGACCGACACCCAAGGTCTCCACACCCTCAGTCTTAAGGGACCACAGAGCCCCAGGACCCTAGAGCGCCTAGCAATTTGGAGGGAGACGGAGCCCTGGAAGTCGGGCTCCCTAGGGTCCCAGCGGAGTGCGGGCTATCCCGGCCTCCCGGACCGAAGGTGGCGGGCGAGCCCTGTCCCGGCTCAGACAAGCTTCCCCGCCACCTTCCGGACAAAGTGTCAAGTACAAGTTCAAGTTCAGGGGCAGGCCCCAGGAGGAAGGGGTAGGGGGAGCCATCCCCAGCTGCCTTTGTTCTCCGGGATAAGCGCTCCCACGTCCCCCTCCCGGGCGGGGCCCGGCAGATACCCCCGCCCCGCCCCGTCCCGCCGTGCCCCGCCGCAGCCGCCTCCTCCCGCCCGCGCGGTGGCTGTGCTGGGGTCCCTGCGACCTTGCTCAGGGCCACTGAAGGTTCTGGGGGCTCGGGGCGCGGGGTGGGGGGATGTGCATTCCGAGCCCATGGGAGCCTTCCCGGCCCCGCAGTCCCAGCAGCAAACTGCGCTTGGTCGGACGGATGCCCGCGCGGAGGTAAGGACCCTTGGCGGGTTCGTCTGCAACCCCGGTACCCCGCCCCACGCCGGGCCTAAGCGACCTAGACAAGCAACGCGATCCACTGCGCGCCGCAAAGCTACCAGGTTGGGCCTCAGGGGGGCGCGCTGCCGCTCCAGACCTTAGAGGGTGCCAGACTTCAGGGGGATGGGTACTGGGTCAGAGGCGTCTTGCGAAGGCTGGAGTGGGGAGAACATTGATTGGCCTCTTTCCCTAGGGCAGCTGGTTCACCATCTTTCTTGCAAAACTCTCTTGCAACCTCTCTGGCTTCGGTACACCTCAGATTTTAGCAGGGAGAGTGGGTACGGGAGCCAAAGGATAGCTCCTCAGATTCGAGTGCTCTATACGGAAGAAGCAAAAAGAAAGGAAAAACATTCAGGTGTGCTAGCGGCTTGGCTAATAGAGGAAGTAGCAGGGCTCACTCCAGTACCTTCTTCCCCTCTCCGCAGCACCGAACTGAAAGTTTTGTGCCAAATGGCGGATGCTGGTGTGGGCTGAGGTGGGCTGAAACCAAGTGTCAGTGCTGTGGTCTTTATTCTGCCTCTAAAACCTCCTTCGGTTCCTGCACGCCAGATTCCTGGACTCTTCAGAGTTAGGTGGTACCCTTTCCACCCCGCCCTCTTCTAAACTGAAAAAACACGGAAGGCTGCGGCTGCGTCAGAGCTGCCTTCCACTCTCCTCTTCTGGATTGGGCATCGTTTATGTGACACTGCTTTACATGGTGTTCCAACATCCATGATAGTTGGTTTCTAAATCCACAGTAAGTTGGAAGTGGGAAGTCAGAAGTGTGTGCCCCACCGCACCAACTATGCGGCCCTCCCCGTGTTCCTTCCCTTCGTTTGGGTGTCTTCTCCCTGATTTCTCGAGAATTTGTGGGACACTGCCTGGCCAAACTTTGCGTTCCTCCTTGTCCGTGATGCTTGCTCCGACTTCCATCACCTTCTTCTCTCTGTCTCTTGATATCTTCAGCTGTGCTGTCAATATTTAACCAATAAGTGAAAGGGCTTATGGATAGACGAATTTTTAAAAAGATACAGCATCAGTTTAGAAAGCTTCGAGGTTCGCATTTGCTTCGCTTTTAATACGCATTTTGATGTAAGGAAGCTCTCAGTTACTTCATCCTTTTCTTCCATAACTTTGGGGGGGGTACGGGTGTCATTCGCCAGCAGGGACCACGAAAAGAAAGGATGTAAAGTCCCTTCCAGGTGATCTAGCAACAAAAAGAGAAAACATACAGTGAAAAAAATTGCTTTATAATATTTTGTGAAGTGGGAGCCCCCTCAATGCCATCCTGCTCTTCACTCCATCTGCCCAAGTATGGGGTGTCCTGGAAGGGCGTGGCGCATGGGACCCTCTGGCAAAGCCTTAGTGTGCTCTGGAGAAGGTGACTGGAGCTGGCTATCAGCTTACCTAGACTCCACACTATCCAACACTCGATGTGTTGTTTTTATATAATTAGTTTGTTTGTTTGTTTTTGAAACAGGGTCTCTCTATGTAGCCTCAGCAGTTCTGGAAATCACTATGTAGATCAGACTAGCCTCAAACTCACAGAACATCTACCTGCCTCTGCTTCCTGAGTGCTGGTACTAAAGGAGTGTGTGAGTATGCCCAGCTTGTCACCCACATGCTCTTGAGAGAGGATTCTGGGAAGACACATTCCTTAAACACAAGAGAGGAAGCCAAATGGTGTTATTTATTTAATTATTGGATGAATATGGGTGTTTTGCCTCCAAGCACGACTGTGCATCATGTGAGTGCCTGGTACCAGAACAGGGCATCCATCGGACCCCCTGGAAGTGGAGTTACTGCCATGTGGGTGTGGGAATCAAACCTGGATCTTTTGAAAAAGCAGTCAGCACCATTGCATTATCTGTCTAGTAGCCCAAATGACTTTTCTTGGTTTGAAAAAAAAAATTACAGAGCAGGTCTAGATTTTTTTTCTCTTCCTCAAGGGGAACTTTGAGCTAAAGAGCTCATCTGCCTGATTCTCCCAAAAGGATTGTGGCATCTTAGAGGGACCTCTCCTTTTTCTCCCACACCCCTCCACACCCAGTTCATACGTGGGTAAATAAGGACTCCCTTCAGCCTCAGTTTGCAAAGAGTGGCATAAATACTGCAGGACAGTGATGTTGTTATCTGTGGGGGTCTGTGTTGAATTCTGAAGTTCTTTCTATTAAAGGACACGGATCTTGTTCTTAGCCCCCTTTGAAGAAGAGGGAAATGAGGATTGAAGATTTGCCTCACAACTATGAAGAGGTGCAGGTGGTTTAGACTTGTGGTTACCTATGCTTCCAAGATTCTGACCACTCCCTGAAGCCCCCTTTGACTCCCTCTTCTTTACAAACCTGCACTTCGGCGAATCTCTATTTCTTCATCTGTAAAATGGGCTTGCAATGAAGGTAATGCTGTTTGCCCAGGTGCCTAAGACATTATAAATGAACCCATGAGTGGCAGACAGCATCATGTATAGCAATCGCCTTTAATAGCTGGCAATATCATTTTCCTCCCACAAGGAGAATTTGACCCTTCTGATTGGTCCCTTAAGTGCTTGAAGAAAGCAGTGGGGAAGACTGGAGCTGAGTGTAGGAAATGACACTACCCACAACCAAGGGATCCATCCCCAGGGCCCTAAATACAGATACTTAGACAGCTCTGCCCTCTAAGCAGGTTGGGAGGGATGGGCAATAAAAGAAAGCCCCTGTGGATAAGTGAGAGACTTACAGACCAAGACAGAAAACTCTCAGGGGGCGAATCTGAAGCATGTCATTTTCTTTCTTAGTCAAAAGATTGGTTAATCATCACCTTTGGATAGAAAATAAGACTAGATCCTGCTACCAAAACAAGTCCTGTCACTGGGCTGGCTACCTCTGACACCCTTTCAAATGTAATGCTTATTTATCCAAAGTTTATTCTATGCCAGTCAGTGTTTAAGACATCCGGGAAGAAGCAGAAACACCCTTGCTCTTCTCTTGGGGAGCTGGTGTGTGTGTGTGTGTGTGTGTGTGTGTAACAGCAGAGAGAACATAGGGATAGCTCCGTGAGCTATAGACCTACCATCCTCTGAGCAGGATTCTCCATGGTGAGATGGGTTAGCTGGGAATCTCCCCCCTTTACTCATCTTTGTAAGCCAAGGACACACAGCCTTCTCTGCCTGTGGTGATTAGTCAAGAGAGAAAGACTGAAGGCACTCCTTCTCTAACAGACACTAAATAAAGGCCACTAGGAAAATAGCTCAACGGTAGAGGCACTTACCTACCACATATGAGGTCCTGGGTTCTAACCACAGCAAACAAGACTACAAACTAAGGCAGAGAGCCATCTGACTTGTCAAGGGTGTTTGGCCCCCTTCCCCATCCTAGGCAAGACTGGAATCCCAACAGCAGCACAAGGGTAGACATTTTGCGGTAGAGACCAAGAGTACTGGGAAGGGTGGTGCTGTATCCTGAGATCTCAGGAAATTACAGTAATAGCTAACCTGGGCCATGTGTATCAGCTTTGTTTGTGATCATGATGCCAATACTGTTATTAATCTTTGTTAGCAACAAGAACATCAAAGCAGGGAGGCAAAATAAAGTGACACAGTCACACAGTGGGAGCTAGCACATCTGATATGGATCCCGGGTAGCCCAGTCCCAGGGTTTGCATAACTAACACGTGGCCTAACTGCTTTTCTGGGGACTGAGGATGGCTTTCTCCCCAGCTGAAATCTACCCTCTGGAAAGTCAGTAGAACTTCAGGGAATTTCCTTCTGCTTCTTTCTGCCACAAGTTTTTGGGCTTTGTCTGTTTTAAGATAGAGACCCACTCTATAGCCCAGGATACTCTCCAACTTGTAACAATCCTCCTGCCTCAGCTTCCCAGATGCTGGGCTTACACACCAAGCAACCCTCCTATTTCTTGGAAGCCTCAACTTAGAGACGCCAGGAGCCTTCTTTTACAACTTTCTGTCTATTGGCAGATAAGGAAACTGAGTCTGGGAAAAGATTTGCCTGGAGTGATTGTCAAGCTAGGCACCTGCACTCAATCACGGTCTTGGCAGAGCTCTTTTGTTCAGCAGTTACCAACCAGGCTGGAATTGGTTGCAAAGGCCTCAAAGAGAAAAGTTACTGCCTTGACTGGAGACTTTTCCAGGTTCAGCTGCCCACACTGCTGGGCACCCTCAAAGATGACCCAGCTGGTCTGTGAGGGTTTCAGAGAACCTGAGGCACAATGTGCTCAGAGAACCAGAGTCCTCCAGAAAATGCCCCATCCTCATTGGTAGGAGGAGAGAATGTCAAGCCATACCTGAACTTGAAACAAACAAAAAACCCAGGAAGCATTTCCTATGTCTCTCCAGTCCCTCTTCAGTTTCCCCCAAGCATGGAGAGACATAGGAAGGAAGAGGGAGGCACCTCCCTGCCGGAGCTGGGGGTGGTGCATAGAGGTGGGCGGGGGACCCTGCTTATTCCAATTCAACAATCAAAAAAACACTGAGTTCTAGACCAGAGACTTCTCAGCCCTTCCATCACAAATTCAGGATGGAAGAGGATACAGAGGACAGGGTTGGGAAGGAGGAGACTGGGATACACTTCCTCTGAGGTCCTTAGGTAGGATCCACCTGAAATTGACCTCACCCCATCCCAACCCTAGGAACTTGCTGCAGTGAGGACGGAACTTGGGTGGGGGCCAGTGCTTTCTGGTTACAATTCTACTGTTATAGTTTTCATGAGCTGTTAAGCCTAATGCCAGTTGATTCAAATTTTCTGAATTTTCCTGGTGGAGATAGAGGCCATATCATCAACTAACCCGAAACACACAGTACTGGTGATATAGCCAGAGTAAAGACAGTATTTTGCTCCATTCCAGTAACCCCCAAATCCAGCCCCAACCCTTCATGGGTGAAAGATTTCTCCCTGTGTTGAATCTAGCTAGGGTCAAAGTTAATAGCACTAGGTCTGATCAAAAGAGCCATAGACTGAGGGAGATACTTGAAGCCCCTGGGGCAGCTGTCCTAGCTCAATGAGGCTTTGCTGGAAGCCAAGGATGCCTACCCAGGCCCTAAATTAATCTTCCTCAAAATGAATTAGTCCAAACTCCTAGAAAAATAAATTTTGAGTAGAGAGCTGGCCAGTCAACTTGGGGGGGGGGGGAGTATGACTACATCCAGCCATCTCTTTCTCTAAGATTACTATATTTATTATATTGCCATGGCTTGTTTAAAATCCTAATGGGAAGGAAATCATTCAGGGTGTTGGTACCAATGGCTCTCCACCTGAGCACACTTGTATCGATTAGACTTGCCTAAAAAGTCTTGGATGCAGCCAGGTGGTGGTGGCACATTCTTCTAATTGGGAGGCAGAAGCATGCAGATCTCTGAATTCAAGGCCAGCCTGGTCTACAGAGTGAGTTCCAGGAGCGACAGGGCTACACAGAGAAACCCTGTCTCAGAAGGAAAACAAACAAACAAACAAAAAACCAAACCAAAACAAAAAAAACAAAACAAAACCAAAAACAAACCAAAAACCCAAAACAAAACAAAAAGTCTTGAAAGCAAAAAATGCATAAACCTCTTGGCAATCTAACTCTCAATTCCTGTCTGAATTAGAGGTCAGTCACCTTGCTATTGAAATCTGGCAGCCGGTGTCAGTGGGTCTGTCTGTAGGTCTTGATTTGGTGCAGGGTGTGCATACTTTTGCATAAGAGCTTCAGAGGGGTCTCATGCTCCTTGGCTTGAGAACATTTACCCAAGGCTGTCGGGCCAGAAAGTCGTTCTTACCGGGTTAGCCAAACAGCTAAGCGCAGTGCCCATTGCATCTCGACTTCTGGTGGGTAGCCTAGCAGCACCGTTATCCCTCGTCCTAGTGTCCCTTTAGTGCAGGAGGTACCCAGAGAGAACTCACCCTGGGACTCTAACTCAGGCCCTAACAAGACACTCAGAAGAAGCGCTTCCTTTCCTACAAGCCTTCTTTCTTAATCGTGGTGGCAAGCTCGCCTCGTGGGTCCTGCCCGCAGCTAATGGCTGCTCAGTTAAGGCCTTGGGCACTCTGCTCTTTCCTTCTGTTCTTCGCTGTGTCTCCTCTGCCTTACCACTGCCCAGCGGTGTTCACAATCAGGATATCGGATTTGTCTGAGACTCAGGTTTATCGTATCTCTATAATTTATTCTAACCTCGAGGTTCCAGAACAGTCTCTAATGGATGCCAATATGTACAGTGTGCCTCAGGAAGGGAGAGCCTGTCGGGTTGTTCGCGGTGGGAAATGTAAAAACTTGCCTGGTGGTGGGTGACATCAGTTCCCTGCCCCTCGTTGTTTCCTATCGCTCTGAAAGATTTTTCTCCCCAAGGGGAACCCAGCTTGTTTGAAACCTATTTCTGATTCTGTGGGCTGGAGATAAGTTATCTTAGCAAGGTTTTCGAAACGATAAAAACAAACAAACAAAACCCCAAAAAAACAGCAACAGAGAGCAATCCAGGAGGAGCAGACCACTGGTGTCTCCGACCTCGGAACATCACGAACACGCAGCGCCTTAGCAGATTGCTGGGCCGAGGCCCGGAGCTTCACGCGACTGGTCTAAGCCCTGTCCGGACTAAGCACAGGAGAGCCTGCGCTCTGGGTCCGGCTGGCGCCCGCCAAGCTCGCTCTGCCCAGTTGAGGCTGCGCTGAACCTAGAGGTACTTAGGGATTCCGCAGGCACGGCGAGGGCAAGACCGGGTTTGTCCCACGACCTTGGCGCCAGCAAACTGGAGAATGAGACAGACCCCAATTTTCTCCCTTTGGAGTTGAAACAAAACCTGAAAGCCCGAGAGCTTGTCAGCACCGCCAGAGGTGGCGCCTCAGCGGCGGGTGCCCGAAAGGTTCCCAGGCCTGGGTTCCACGTCCCGTCCTAGTTGTCCAGTTAGTTAGCTGGTTAGCCAATAGTTAACTCCCAGGCTACATTTATGTAAACGTAAGGCCAGATCCCACGAGCCTCTGCGGCCTCCAGTCGGCTGGGCTCCCAGAGGAGGGTCGGAGGGAAATTCCTAGTAATTAGAGGGGAGGTTTTCCCGGGGCGCCCCTCTGTGATGTGGCCTTGGCTCCAGAAGAGGAACAAAGGGCTAAGGTGCCTGCGCTCGGCGCGCCCTCCGGGCCCGCGCGCTCCGCATCCCGCCCCCTCTCGGTGCCGCAGCGGCCGCGGGCTTTGTGCGCTGGGGCCGCGCGCCGAGCTGCACCTGCCCGGCTTTAAGTACCTTGGCTAGGCAGCGCGGGCGGCTGTTCTAATCGCCATCTCCAAAGTACCTGCTCATGAATAAACACCAGCCCCATTTGTCAGGTACTTAGCGCTCATTGTGAAAGGGAAATTGGTCCTTTTCTGAAAGTGTCTATCCTCAACCCATCTGCACAGTCCTGGTTGCAAAATTTTCCCCCACCCTTCATACACACCACACACACACACACACACACACACACACACACACACACACACACACACACACACACACACTCACAACACGAGGCTCCTCCAAGCTAAAATAAACTCGCTTTTCTTCCGGTAAGTGCGTGATTGAGCCGCGACAATGGGCTGAGAGGAGGAGGCCGCTGGGTCAATAGCCTACGTCTCTCCCATTGATAGGAAAAGTCAGCACCGCTCTGCTCTGCGTCTGCCACAGGGGCTATGCAAGTAGTACTTGCGTAAACCTGCAGACATGGGTTCCCTGGAACCAGGGGTCTAAGATGTCAGATACACATTCTTACCAACTTTAGTGCCTCGCTGTACTGTCATATCCTCCACTTTCCCCTGCTCGGGCGTCATATTTTGATCTGGTTCTTAAGTCTTAAGCATTTGTGATGGAGAATAGGAGGGTCGGGACAACACAATTGGCAAACACCCAGGCCAGTTGCATGGGATGAGATGGAGTGGAACTTCCAGGAACCCGGCTGCACCGAATAAATAAGAAAGCTTGCATCTCGTAGCTAAGGATGCAGAATGCACAGAGGTGGGAAGGGTTAGCCCGCCCTGAATACATCATGCTTGCCTCCCAGAGGGAATAAAAACTGAGGTGAATAACTATACATTTTAGGTTCACACGAAGACAGGATAGTAAACCTCAAGAAGCCCGTTGGCATCCTGGAGGTGCCCTTCTTTTCTACCCATATATTCTTGCCGACATCTGTGCCTTCTGTGCGCCTGTCCCCAGAACTCTTCCCAGGTGGAATTCGTCCTAAAGCACAGAGATTTTCCAGACCTGCAGACAACCACAAGCAGCCTTGAAAATGAAAGTATTTGCTAAGTAGAGATTTCTCTAAATGAGCAGAGGGAAGCGGCTTTGTCTTCATTCCACTCTCCTGATTTCGTTCTGTGTTCACAAACACCAGCCCAGAGCCCTTACACTACACCAAGCCCAGCTGTGCGGCTCAGCCTGGCTAACAGAGGTGTCCTCACAGGATTCCAGGGTCTGAATGGTCTGGATGTTCGGATATGCAAGGCAAGCATAAATCGGGGGTTCCTAGAGCTCTCTCTATACACTGAACGCCACCAGCCTTTGGCACACCCAGTTTCCAGATTCCTGTCAACCATGAAGAGGGACCCTGGGGTTTCTATAGTTCTGTAGGTGGTTCTGTCAGTGCTGTCAGTGGTGAGCCTACCTAGGTCGTGTGGAAAATCTGCCGATGACCAGAAGCCTAGGCCAGGTGAGGGAGGGAGCCTGCTGCAGGCTCCTTCAGGTAAACTGAGAACTGTGGTTGTCCTGGAGTCCTTAGCTGATCCCAGACTTCCTTCCACCCGGCGCAGAGACCAGACTTTCCAGACCCTGTCCAGTGCTGGACAAAGAAACTAAGTTGGCATAGCAGAAATTCGACTCAAAACAGCTACTTATTTAAGGAACATTCTAGAAAACAACAGGCTCCTGTTTCTCTTTGTCATTAGCAAGTGGCAGTTGATAGGCAGTTGGAGTGAGGACTAATACAGAAAGGATAAATGATTTTAGGAGATAGGCTTAAAAGTAGGAATGGCTCAAAAATCTCTGATGTCCACCCTGGGACATCAGGATCTGAACCCTCAGGACCCTTTACTTATTCAGAGAAGACTCTTTGGAGAGGCCTCCAGAACACAAATTAGTTGCCCTGATGTGTTAATGTTGGAATGTCTTATAGCCAGTGTGTGCACTTCTTTACAGATTTATGGATTTTGCTGCAAGAACTAAGTGGCTTCCCTCCCAGGGCAGCAGATTGGCGGGACCTCAGATCATAGCAGGAACACTAAGAGGTTTAAGCTCACACTTTTCCCCTCCAGTACTCAAGTTTTTGCTTTCTGTGTTAAATCTTTGGTGTATATCCTTGCTGTCCCTTGAGGAACCAGCCCCACTCCTCCCAAAGGCCTGGAGATGGAGCAGAGTCCAATGGGAACAGAGCAGAGGATAGCTTCAGATCTGGTTACTCCACCTAGTAGGACAGCCAGGTCAGAGGCCTGGTGCCACTGCCAGGGACACTTGGTACACCTGGAGAAACTACATCTTTGACTCAGGTCACACAGGAAAGGCTTGGAGCAGATGTCCTGCTTGTGCTCAAATCACTGCACTCCTCACATCTCTACAATGAAGCCTTTCCTCCCAATCCTCACTGCCCCTATCATGGGTCCTGGCCTCAGGGAGGGTCAAGAAAGAAGCTCTTGCTGAGGTTCTCTCATGCTGCCCAGGGAGCAACTGTGGCCCCAGAATATGATTATGGCCTGTGGTGCTGGTACTTAACCTCTAAACGGGGGAAATTGTTTCCCTGAAAGGATCCAGCCTACGTACAAAGGGTGCTTCCATTCTCTAGCTATTTGCCTTTGGTTGCCAGGCCCCCTGCTCTGGCTACATGATGCCCACATAGCACTTACTGCAGCTGGAGATACAGGCAGGGAGAATCTTCACCTGTAGTGCAAGGTGATGCCCTCATTCTCCACAACCAGTTAGCACAGGCCTTGCCAGCAGAGAGAACTGGCTGTAGTCTCCCTAGCCCCTAGTCTGACACCCAAGGGCAGGCTTCTGCAAGCTTCTGAGCCCTGCCACTCTCTGCCTGTAGTGGGTAAGAAATAGGGTCTTGCTCTTTCTAGGGTTTTTTCATGGGCATTCTTTGGCTGTCTGGAGGTCTATGAACACACCAGAAATCAGCAGCCAGAGCCAACTCCAGGTGCTCACACTACACTCAACCCTGGGCCTTGATGCCCTCTACACACCTTCACTTATTAGCCGTCTGTGTGGGATGGAGGAAGTAGGGTGTTCCTAGAAGCCATTACAGAAAAGCGGCTGCAGTTCCTCGACCCACTACCGTTTAGTTTTGTGGTCTTGGTTCCACTCTGGCTGTGCAGTTTGCTAGCTCCTCTCACAGCAGAGCAGAGAACGCAGCGGCATAGATTTCACTATTTGAACTCTTGGGTGAGTTCCGCAGTTGCATACGCTGCAGCGGCCTCCTCCAGAACCTTATATTACAGGCCCGCCGGCAGAGGGCGCTCTGGGAGAGGAAAGGAGCGGGTCTTGAATGTCTTTCCTGGGTCCCTGGCGCCACACTGTGGGGCTTGGTGATTCACAGCCACACCTGTCATCACTGTATCCCAAACTGACAGTCTCTTGGACAAAGCTACCGAAGCAGGCCTGAAGGTGGGTGGGAAGGAGGCGTCCCCGCCTACAGCAGGAAGGATGCAGGCTACTGCTCCACAGAAGATCTTTTTATAACCACGTGAACACTGAAGGGAGTCATTGTTAGGCGCGCTGTGGAGGTGTGTGCATGTGTTCACATCCAGTGTGCAGAAGCAGGGGACGGGGCAGAAGGTATAGTCCCTGAGATGGCTCTTAATTCTGAGCTCGTCGAGTTTGTCTAGTTCAAATGATCTCCTACCTTTGGTGGTTGGGGGAGGGCAGGGTTTCACTAAGTAGCCCAGGCAGGTTTTAAACTCCTGATCTTCCTGCCTTCTTAGGGCTGGGGTTACAGGTATGCTCTCCACACCCAACTTGAGTGTTCCCTTTAATGGCTGGAAGCTGAGACTCAGAGATTGGGATAGATTTATCCATGGTCCTGAAGCAATTATAAACAGTACATTGTTGACTCAGTTAAGGCTGGCAAAGCGCCATCTCTCCGCTACCATCTGAACACCAATATCCTCTACCGTTAAACAATGAAACTGTACCAGGTCCATGTTTTGGGGCCACATATGAATGTGTGTGTGTGTGTGTGTGTGTGTGTGTGTGTGTGTGTGTATGTCTCAGAAGTAGCAAATGCCCACTTGAGAAGAACTCTGTCTCATGCATGAATGTCCGTAAAGGACTCTGGGTACCTCATTTTGTGGCCAACACCTGTAATACTACTTACTATTCCAGAGACTGAAGAAGAATTGTGAATTTAAGGCCAGCCTGGACTACATAGTGAGTTCCAGGCTAGTCTGGGTTATAGGCTGAGACCCCATCAAAAGTGAAGAGGAAGGAGAAAAACGTGTGTGCATGTGCATGTGTGCACACGTGTTGTGTTCGCTTATGGAAGGGTACATATGTCTGTATATTGTCTGAAGATATATTTGTGCCTATGAAAGTGTGCACTTGTTGAGAGCTATGTATAAAGGGTGTAGAATAATAAAGGGATATTTATGCCTAGGTAGAATGTGCATATGTAAAGGGATGGTTGTGACATGGGAATAACTACTTTTTCAGACAGTGTGTGTGACATGTTTCTATACCTAGTCCTGTATTGCCCACTGACCGCCACTCTCTGTTTTCCCTGCTCCTTCAGATGAGCCCTGGAGCACACTCATCCCTGAGCCCCAAAGAGAAGGTGGGAGGGTGGAGTGCTGGCTCCAGGGTGTGGCTGTGTCCAAAGCCCAGCAGGCTCCAAGGGTTGCAATTAGGCAAAGCTTCTGGTCTGCAGAGGGAGGAGGAGGATTATGGCAAATTCATTTCTGTTTTCCAACCCAGTAAGCCTGCAGCATGTCCCTGATGTTAGCATGAGAATGAGCCAGGGCTCTGTGAGCCCCTCCCCACCCGACCTGCTGACCCCTGTCCCCCCACGTGAATAGCAGGACTCAGGGCCTGGACAGCCTCCCCAACCAGTGCCTGCAAAGCCACAGCTCCTACTCAGGGTAATTTAATATATTTTAAGCCCCCGGCGGCTTTATTTTCCCTCCTTTTTGAGTTTGTTTTAGGCATTCACAGCTCTCACCCCGTCATTAGACTGCCTTATTTGACGGATGGAAGGAGCTGCTATGAGACCACAGCCCTTTGTATCCCCCACATAAGCTGGGCTTCCCCGTAATTAGAATGGTATTCCCAGCCATTGAGGCCTTTCATGAGGCGGAACAAAAACTCCCCGAGATGAATATCCCCCAACTCTTGGCCCCCTGGATGGAAAAGGGACTGTGAGTTAAAGGGACTCTTTAGGGAAGATAGTCTGTGACCAGGGACATCTGAGATCCTGCCAGGAGCAAAAATTTAGAGGCCACAGGAAGTGGGCTCCAGACAAAGTTTGGTCAGAGTTTTCCCCAGGTGCTTAGCCAGCCCCAGAACCTGCTTGTCTCAGCCTTTGTGTCCGAGGACCCGTATGTACTCATGGGATTGTGGGTATGGTAGTAAACAAGAGTGAACATGTAACTACACAGCCATCTATGACTTTACATTTAAATATACACATACACACATCACACACAGTTACTTTCACAAGCCTTAGGATTATATTGTAAATATACATATGTGCATACATGTATGTACACATGCATGCTCAGGTCAGGACTACACTGTCACAAACCAGGTTGGAAAGGAGTTGTAAATGACATGCATGTCACATGCACTGTCCTCCAGACATAGAACTGAATTATGGTGTGTCTTGTCTGTGTACACACATGCAGACAGACCATCCTGAGGGGAGTGTTGCTTGTAAACACACACGCACATGCACACACATTCACACCCAGATCTTCTGTGGCAATGGAGTATTAACCAGTTCATGTGACTGGAAGTGATCCCATCTTTTCCTCCCAAGGATACAGACTTGCTTCTGGCCTCCTTTCTAAACCTATGATTATCCTGTGTATCCTGTGTTCAAATACAGACTGACATGCACATATGGCACATATGTGTGTGAATTTGTGCATGTTGTCTGCTCATACTGACATAGTAAAGTACGGAACACTATGGAACCAAAATGCTGTTACATTTCCAGGTAGATCTCATGACCAGACTTGCAAGAATACCAAAAAAAAAAAAAAAAAAAAAAAAAGAAAGAAAGAAAGAAAGGAAGGAAGAAAGAAAGAAAATACCAGGTTGGTTGGGTTTTTCTCTGGGCCTCAGATTTCCCATGCATTTGGGGGGAGGAAATCTCTTTTTGGGCATTTCCACTGGGTTAGGATTTAAGAATAAATGGCAGACATGTGGCTGGCTGGCTGGTCAGCAGCTTGTCCACAGGAGAAGCTCAGAAGGCATTCTTTATCCTGGTAAACCCAGGTTTCTAGGTGGCACCCAAGAGAAGCAGTTCCAGAGAGAAGCAAAAAATTCTCCATTTCTGTGATGATTAAAAAAAAAGATGGGGTGATCATGAGTCTTGGGTCCTGGGGGGTGCATGCATTGATGAATTCAGCTTCTAGTCTATGTCAGATCCTATGCACAGGGCTTGGAATACGGTGATAAGTAACACACACTATTAATATACAGCTCTGGCACAAGATGCCAAGAAAGGTTGGGGCTAGGAGAAAATCCTTACAATGCATCTCTGGCTTCCACCACAAGAGCCTGGAGTGGACCTTTTAATAGCCTGTGTCCAGCTCACAGTTGTGGTACCTTGGACGTTTCCATGTGACACAAAGAGTGGATTAACTGTTCTCCAAGTGTCTCCCCATTCTAAGACTATGTATGTGTCCAGAGCTTTCTCACAAGGGCACCTTTTCCCACAGGAGACCCACACAACAACATTCCAACCCAAGCCAGAGCTGTATGCAGCACATGGTGAGGGCAGCTGCTGGGGCCCACTCACATCCCCAGGACCAAAGATGAGGTTGACAATCTGCTGTAGTAAAAGAGTACCAAAGAGAAGTAGGCCAGTTCTCAGGTGCAGCCAACCGCCCGCTTATTGTTACTTTAGTTTTTAACTATGTGTGTTTGTTGTTTGTGGGTATGTGCATATGAACACAGGCGCCAACAGAGGTCAGAAGAGGACAACAGGTCCCCTTGATCTGGAATTACAGACAGTTGTGAGGCACTGGACACATCCTCAATAAGACTAAGATGCACTCTTAACCACTGAGCCCCCTCTTCATCCCCATTTGCAAGTTTTTTAAACCTTACCTTCTCTTGGAAATGTGGGTGACTTTATTATGCTATAACTGCTGATGGCACAAATTATCACTGAAACCCAGCATCTCTATATGAACAAAACACTCCTCTATTTATCTTGGCAGGAAAAAAAATTACAAAGGATTAGTTAGAGAATAAGGAGAATTTTGAAGCTACTTCTAATGTGCTTTCTATTATTTTAAAAATATATTTATTTTTAGTGCATTGGTATCTTGCCTGTATGTATGTCTGCTTGAGGATGTCAGATACCCTAGAATTGGAGTTACAGACAGCTGTGAGATGCCACGTGGGTGCTGGGAATTGAACCTGAGTCCTTTGGAAGTGTATGTAGCCAGTGCTCTTAACCATTGAGCCATCTCTCTGACCCTGTGTTTCCTTGGTTATTTAATTTAATTTAATGCTGTATATCCTTGGTTGACCTAGAGCTTGCTACTCTCAAACTTGCAAGCAATCTGTCTCTTGAGTGTTGGGGTTACATGTAGGCATGTGACACCGTGCCCAGCTCTTATTTGTTTGCTTATTTATTTTGAGACACGGTTTCTCTGTATAACCCTGGCTGTACTAGAACTCACTCTGTAGAACAGGCTGGCCTCAAACTCATGGAGATTCACCTGCTTCTGCTTCCCAAAAGGCATGCACCACTACCACCTGGCTTCTTGTTTTTATTTTTGTCACAATGTTCCTAGGCATAATATAAGGATTGGGGCCTTGGCTCTGGAAATTACTCATTTAAAACCTTTTCCAAGTTTTGTGTGACCATAGGTACTGAATTTTAGGGCCTGGGTGTCTTCAGCTTTAAAGTGGGGATGGTAATAGTACCACCCCGATATGACGGTTGTGAGGGTTAAATGTGCTGATATACAGACTCCAACAAGGTCTCATATACAGTAAGTGCTCAATTAGTATTAGTCATGGCACTTATTAGAGTTCTCAGTGAGTATGTATTGGGCTAATCAGAGCACCTTTTAATTTTAGTCTTTGCATTCATGATAAAGTTGTGTGGAAAATAAGATCTTGGCAGCCTCTCATGGGTTACTTTGTCAGAGCCTGGGATGGGGTGAGAGAGAAAACTATAGGCAGAGAGTCTCTTGAAGTTAAAATACAATTTCAGGGATGGGGCGTACCTCTGCAGTAGAGCACCTGCCTGACATGTGTGATGCTCTGGGTTATATTACTAGAATATAATAGATGATGATAAGGAAGAAGAAAGAAAGGAAGAGAAAGAAAAGTGAAAGGAGGAAGGGAGGGAGAGAGACAAACACACCAAGCTTTCTGCATTGGCTTAGGTTGTTACTGCGGGAGCCAGCAGGGGGACCCCAAGGCACCCGAGCATGAAGGCACCAAGAAAGGAGCAGAAAATTACACGTGACCCAGCACCTACTGTGTGCAGTGCATCTGAAGGAAGGCAGGGAGTTTTGGGGCTCCGGTGACAAAGTGAGGTGCCCTAGGATAAACGTAGAAGCTAGGCTTCCCTTGCTGGAGGGCCCTTTCTGCAGTGCAGCTTGGCTTTGGGCCCTGCAGAAGTCTGGCCAGCTGCAAGTTCAAAACTGAAGACAGTCCCCAGGCTACCCTGTGGTGTTGGTGGTGACCTGGCCCTGTGTGGACTCAGAGCAGGCACCCACTGCTACTCCTCCACACTGCCACAACTGACCCCACACAGGGCAGTGTGGAGGTGAAAACCACACCCAGTCTCCCTCCCTTACACACCTCTTCACAGTCGCAACTCTAGCACTGTCAGGGCTGCCACATGGCATGTGGCCTTGCCAGTGTCATTCCTGATTCCACGTTTTTTTCTATGCCAGGTTTTCTGTCCACTACTTTGCGCTGTCATGTGAACAGTAGAGAGAAGAGCTAATCTAGGACTCTGGTATGTATATCTGCCAAAATGAGGGCAGCTATATGTGCATGTAATAGTTGTTTTCACAGATATTTTTAAATACCAGAGCCCCTGACAGTCCATCATTTCAGCTAATTAAAAATCAGTTGCCTCTCAGCTTCTAAAAATGCCAGAATTAGAAAGATGTGGAGGGGCAAATGATGGTAGACTATTTTTTTTTCTGGCTCCAGAGCAGACAGGCCCAGGCAGGGTGTGGTCTGGTGTATGGATCTGGGAGAGAGACAATACAGAGGGGTCCCTTTGCTTGGTTCTGTGTGCAAATGTGGATGGGGTCACAGAATACAGTGGCTCCTGCTCTAACACTGTGGGAGACCCTTCTCAGACCGCTTCATTCTCAACCCCCCCCCACTTTTGTCCTGCAGGATCCAGAGTCTGGGTCCTGCCTCTTCAGATGCTTAAGCATATGTGGGTTGGAGTCCCCATGCTCTACATTTCCAGCTGGGTAGTTTAACCTCTTCTACCCATTGAGCCAAAATACCAGCCAGATGGAAGATGCAGGCTCCTTGCAGGAGGTTGTCTGGACACCATGAAGGAAGCATTGCTGGAGTTTTGTTTTATTTAATTCTCCCTCACCAGAGAAGTCTCATTCTCCTGGTGCTTGGGCAAAGGAGCCAATGTTTTGAAGAAGGAGGATCTTTCCTTTTCTGGAGAAGTGAGTAAAAGTCTTTGGTATTTCCCCAGGCCTCTTTAGAGTTAGTTTCTGAGACCAACCAGGCATGGTGGTGCACTATCTGTACATCCCAGCACTTGTAAAAGTTGAGACAGGAGTTCTAGATCAGTCTGGCCTATGTAACAAAACTCTATGTCAAAATGGTAATAATAATAACAACAGCAGCTCCTAGAGGTGTCAAGGGGCATCTATGGTGACTGACTGAAAGCTGGGGTCCCTTGCCAGGGGTCTTGGTTTAGAGAAATGGAGGAAAGTAGGAGGACAGTTGACTTCCAGGTCTTACTTTTCCCAGCTATAAAGTGGGATTGCCTATTTTACAGGTGAGAAGTCATTCTTCCATCAGCACAGTGGCTGTGTCTGAATCGACTGTTGTTTCAGCCAGTAACTGCAGCTCCTCGGTTACTGGCCCACTTCTCAGGCAGAGACTCAGCAAGACTTTTATGTTCCACTGGACCTACCTTGTGCCACTGCCACCAAATGTTTTTAACTAAATCGATATTGTTCTGTTTATCCATAAGAGTCTGGAGTCAGGGGCTGGGGTGAAAACACGCTAGCTCAGAGAGGTTGAGCAACTAGCTGACCTGGCTTCTCAGAAAGAGGACATCCTCCCACTCTGCCAAACCAAAAAAAGACTGCCACACTCAAAGCCCCTCCCTACTACTTCCTGTGCATCTCTCTACCCATCTTTTTTACTTCCTTTGGTTCTCTATGATTACTTTCTGTCAATTAGTTGCTGGCTTCACCTTCTGACCCTAGGTTGATTTCATTTAATTAACGCAAATGCAAACTCAGGATTCACGGTGTAATCAAATAGCTCACAACAAGAAATGGTTGCTTGGGGCTCAGCAGAAGTCAGAAGAGTCCAGAAAGATTCTGGGAAATAGCTTGGATAGAGGCTGAAAAAAAGATTCTACTGGGTGTCTTCTTGGGTAAACTGTTCCCAAGAGAGCCTGTGATCGGTGGGCCATTTCTGGTTCCCTCCTAGGAGGGACTTGATTGTTTCCTGTTTCAAAAATAGAGAAACTAAGATTGAGGTCATCAAAGAGAAAATTGACTTCACTGAGTGATGGAGGCAAGAGAGAAAGTCTGAGGCCTTCACAGTCACACCAAGAAAGCTTGGCCTGGGCACTGCCTTATTTGTATATTCATCCACTGTTTTTTAAGGGTAGGGTAACTCCAAAGTGGGGACCCGATCCATCTCAGGGACTTCTAAAGACCAAGTGAGTACCAGCACCCAACCAGCGGCAGGTGGCATCAGGGAAATGGACAGATAGGGTGTGCTGGCTAGGGAGCTAGTCAGTGTGCTAGCCAAGGAATTAGTGTGCTGGCCAGTCAGTCAGTCAGTGTGCTGGCCAGGGAGTCAGTGTGCTGGCCAAGGAGTCAGTGAGTGTGCTGGCCAGTCAGACAGTCAGTATGCTGGTCAGGGAGTCAGTGAGTGTGCTGGTCAGGGAGTCAGTGAGTGTGCTGGCCAGGGAGTCAGTGTGCTGGCCAGGGAGTCAGTGTGCTGGCCAGGGAGTCAGTGTGCTGGCCAGGGAGTCAGTGTGCTGGCCAGTCAGACAGTCAGCGTGCTGGTCAGGGAGTCAGTGAGTGTGCTGGCCAGGGAGTCAGTGTGCTGGCCAGGGAGTCAGTGTGCTGGCCAGGGAGTCATGTGAGACCCTGGACATTGGCAGAGAACTCTTAGTTTGCAGCAGACTTAGCATTGTGACACATGTGTTATCCAAGCAGGGCTCCCAGAGGGACTGGAGGGGTGTGGCTAAAACTAGGGTCTTACGCTTAAGCTTGCTTCCTTTTCCCTCTCCACAGGGAAGCTGAGAGAAAGTAAGTCATTGGAGACTGGAAACCTGGAGGTCATTTCTGAGCATGAAATCGGGAAAGCCTTCAGGTCTTAAAACCCTGCTCTCAGCACCTCGGTATCGAAGATACAGGAGAAGAGACTAAATGGGTTCAGCAGCCCCAGTGACACCACCCAAACTTGGAAAAGGAATTATGTTGATTGCCAAAGAAGGAATTTCATCAAAACTAGGCTGCACGCAGGGGAGGCCATGGGCAAAGCGGCGGCTGCAGGATTGCATTTCACAGAGGCACGACTGTCCTGGAGGGAGGATGTGGCCATCGGTGTGTGGGGCAATGAGACTGCCCTTTTCTCTAGAAGATTGGCCACGTAAGGGTGCAGGACAGAAAGCCCTGTGGTTAGTTAGAACTTGGCCAACAATCTCCCACTCACCACTTCCCATAACCGGCTAGAGACTTGGCTTCGGTTTTAATTCTCCAGCCTTGGGAGCGAAAGATCTAGTTCAGAGACCTTAGCCTTGTACCCTCCCCCACCCCACCGCATCCCTGATTCCCAAGGTGCGGTCCTTGTGTGGGCTCACAGAGGCCTTTGGAGGCTGCACTCAATAGTTTTCTTTGCTTTAGAAGGCAACAAACAGTTTTTAAAGGTGAGGTATTTCCAGAAGGAGGATGCCAAGGCTCAATTCCCAAGATGGTGGGCTCTATGGGACATGGAAGGCTTGACTAGTCTGGTTCAGATCACAGAACAGCGCTTGCCCTGCTAGTTGAGAGCTGTTCTTTTAGTGGTGCTGAAAGCCTGTCGGTCATCTGCAGGCCATTTGGAGCTCAATCATGGCCCTCCTTCCAGCTTAGAGACACAGGCTAAATAATTCACTATTGTCTAGCAACAAATCCCAGTAGCCACCTAATGGATCTCTCATTGTTTTCAATTGCATTCTCCACCGTTTCTCCACTGGGCACCCAGAATGGTCTTTCCTCCCTCTCTATTGATTTTAATTTTAAAACATTATTTTTGGTTTTAGGTTTTGTTTTTGTTTTTGTTTTTGTTTTCTGAGACAGGGCTTCTCTGTATAGCCTTGGCTGTCCTGGAACTCACTCTGGAGATCAAACTGGCCTTGAACTCAGAGAACCACCTGCCTTAGCCTCCCAATTGCTGGAATTAAAGGCATGTGCCACCATGCCTTACTATATCTATAGATAGATATGTATATATATATACATATATATTATATATACATATTATTTTAATGCATAGGATATTTTGCCTGGCATGTATGTCTAGTGCACAAGGAGGCCAGATGAGGGCACTGAATCCTGTGGACCTGGAATTACAGATGGTTGTTGCCATCATGTAGGTGTTAGGAATCAAACCCTTATTTTTCTGGAAGATCAGCCAGTACGCTTAATCACTGAGCTATCACTCTAGCCACTCTCCTTTCTTTTTAGATATGGTATCATGTAACACAGGCTGAGCTGACCTTCTGATCAATAGCTGGGATTAATGAATGCCACGCCTTACCCAATGTGTGTGTCCTCATGCCGGGCCACACCACCAGCACTAGGACAGCCCCTTCCCCCATAGCCTCTTCCCTTTCTTTCCCCTTTTCCTTTTTTTGAGACAAGGTCTCAGTTTGTAGTCCAGGCTGGCCCGGAACTTCCTATGTAATCTGAGATAACCTAGAATTTGCAATCTCCTATTTGTGCCTTACAAATGCTTGGTTTACAAGTATGGACCACCATGTCCAGCTACTGTGCTCTTTTCAAGGGGCAAAACTGATCACACCTAAAATCCATCTATGGTCTTCATACCATTCCCAATAAAACAAAGTTATTCTACAGTCAACAGACCCCTTCTCTCTGTCAATATCTAGTGCTTGTTTCCTCTTGCCTGTCAGGACAGAGCCACTGCCAAGCTCTGACTCCATTCTTGTATATTTTGAAGAGAAAGCCATTAAGATTTGAAAAGGAAGCTGGGTGGCGGCAGCTCAAGCCTTCAATTCCAGCACTCAGGAGGCAGAGGCAGGCAGATCTTGGAGTTCAAGCCAAGTCTGGTCTACAGAGTGAGTTCTAGGACAGTCTGGGCTATACAGAGCAACCCTGTCTTGAAGAGCAAAAACAAACAAACAGGAAGATTTGCCAAGGGATTGGAGGTGAATCGTGAGAGGAACTATGGAGTCAGGGATGTCTATGGAGTCAGGGATGCTTATTGTCTGGACCTCAGTATCATGCTTCCAGAGCCACATCGTGACAAAGATGGCAGGGAGGCTCTGGTGGCATTGAGGACTGCTGAACAGACCTGGTGCTGCTGCTCAGGTCTTTCCACTCTCTGGCATGCCTGACACTCCCTGTTTCAAGTGAGGAAACATGTCACAGATGTGAGGTGAGTGGCCCAAGGTCACACATCTCCAAAGAAACAGGTGAGGCTGTAGACTGTACCTCCAGCTGGTCCTGGAACCTGACCGCCTGGGTGTAAACCCAACTCTGCCGGTTACCAACAGCCTCTCTGTGCCTGTGTTTCCTCTTCAGAAACACAGGCGGTGAGTTGTAACAATGTGTCCACCCTGGCTAGCATGGCTGTGAAGACTGAAGGAGATGATGTGACTTGGCATTGTGCTGAGCTGCTGTTATCACTGCTGTTCTCCCTGCTCTAGGTCTGACCATGGCCGGCAAGTACAGAGGGTGGAGAGAAAAGCCTGGCTGAGAATTTCTTGCCTCATCATCCTTGATGTACAGGGGCAGAGAGGGCTGAGGACAGAGGAGGGGGCCCCGTGACTGCCTGGGCTGCTGAGCAATTTACTGGAGGAGCTCATTTGGCAACTCTGATTCCAAGTTAATTAAAGATGGCCACCAGGGGTCATTGCCATGGTAACAATTAGGCCAGAAAGAAGCCTCATTAAGGTGTGGTTTTTAACTAGGCCAGACGTTTTTAACCTAAGATCTCTGGGAAAGGGAACTAGCTTGCTTCCCTTCTCTCCTTGTTCACATCCATTTCCAGATGGTTCTGGCTGAGGTCAGTCCCGTGCTGAGTCTCTCTGAGTCCAAGCAGGGCAACAGGTTTCTCTGGGACACTCATCCTGTCTCTGAAAGGAGCCTGGTGGGCAGAGGGTGGAGGCCAGGAGACCAGAGCAGCCAGAGAAGGGGATTTTGTTTAGAGTGGCACAGGAATCTTTTCCCATAATTTGGAAGTGTGGATTCATTACCCAATCTGTTTCCCAGATTGAGTTAGGTAGGGGTGCAGTGGGTGATAACAGGGGGCACATGAAGCTCAATTCTTCTGTGTTAAATTAAGAAACGGTAGAAGCTTAAAGCCTGTCTCAGTTCACAGCATTGTAATGTGTTTGAGCCAGGCATGGTGATACCTACCTCATGTCTCAGCATTGAGGCAGGAGGATCATAGCAACACACCGGCCAGCCTTAGTTAAATAGTGAGGGCCCATTTCATAGCAACACCTAGGCTAGCCTTAGCTACATAGTGAGGTCCCATTTCATAGCAACACCTAGGTGTACTTATGGACATCTGCAATCCCAGGTGTGTTGATGGACTCTGCAGCCCCAGGTGTACTGATGGACTCTGCAGCCCCAGGTGTACTGATGGACTCTGCAGTCCCAGGTGTACTGATGGACTCTGCAGTCCCAGGTGTACTGATGGACTCTGCAGCCCCAGGTGAACTGATGGACTCTGCAGTCCCAGGTGTGTTGATGGACTCTGCAGCCCCAGGTGTACTGATGGACTCTGCAGTCCCAGGTGTGTTGATGGACTCTGCAGTCCCAGGTGTACTGATGGACTCTGCAGTCCCAGGTGTACTGATGGACATCTGCAGGCCCAGGTGTACTGATGGACTCTGCAGTCCCAGGTGTACTGATGGACTCTGCAGCCCCAGGTGTACTGATGGACTCTGCAGTCCCAGGTGTACTGATGGACTCTGCAGTCCCAGGTGTACTGATGGACTCTGCAGTCCCAGGTGTACTGATGGACTCTGCAGCCCCAGGTGTGTTGATGGACTCTGCAGTCCCAGGTGTACTGATGGACTCTGCAGCCCCAGGTGTACTGATGGACATCTGCAGGCCCAGGTGTACTGATGGACTCTGCAGTCCCAGGTGTGTTGATGGACTCTGCAGTCCCAGGTGTGTTGATGGACTCTGCAGTCCCAGGTATACTGATGGACTCTGCAGTCCCAGGTGTGTTGATGGACTCTGCAGTCCCAGGTGTACTGATGGACACTGCAGTCCCAGGTGTGTTGATGGACTCTGCAGTCCCAGGTGTGTTGATGGACTCTGCAGCCCCAGGTGTACTGATGGACTCTGCAGTCCCAGGTGTACTGATGGACATCTGCAGGCCCAGGTGTACTGATGGACTCTGCAGTCCCAGGTGTACTGATGGACTCTGCAGTCCCAGGTGTACTGATGGACTCTGCAGTCCCAGGTGTGTTGATGGACTCTGCAGTCCCAGGTGTACTGATGGACTCTGCAGCCCCAGGTGTACTGATGGACTCTGCAGTCCCAGGTGTGTTGATGGACTCTGCAGTCCCAGGTGTACTGATGGACTCTGCAGTCCCAGGTGTACTGATGGACATCTGCAGTCCCAGGTGTACTGATGGACTCTGCAGTCCCAGGTGTACTGATGGACATCTGCAGCCCCAGGTGTACTGATGGACTCTGCAGTCCCAGGTGTACTGATGGACTCTGCAGTCCCAGGTGTACTGATGGACTCTGCAGTCCCAGGTGTACTGATGGACTCTGCAGTCCCAGGTGTGCTGATGGACTCTGCAGCCCCAGGTGTACTGATGGACTCTGCAGCCCCAGGTGTACTGATGGACATCTGCAGGCCCAGGTGTACTGATGGACTCTGCAGCCCCAGGTGTGCTGATGGACTCTGCAGCCCCAGGTGTGCTGATGGACTCTGCAGTCCCAGGTGTACTGATGGACTCTGCAGTCCCAGGTGTGCTGATGGACTCTGCAGTCCCAGGTGTACTGATGGACACTGCAGTCCCAGGTGTGTTGATGGACTCTGCAGTCCCAGGTGTGCTGATGGACTCTGCAGCCCCAGGTGTACTGATGGACTCTGCAGTCCCAGGTGTACTGATGGACATCTGCAGGCCCAGGTGTACTGATGGACTCTGCAGGCCCAGGTGAACTGATGGACTCTGCAGTCCCAGGTGTACTGATGGACTCTGCAGTCCCAGGTGTGTTGATGGACTCTCCAGTCCCAGGTGTACTGATGGACTCTGCAGTCCCAGGTGTACTGATGGACTCTGCAGTCCCAGGTGTGTTGATGGACTCTGCAGTCCCAGGTGTACTGATGGACTCTGCAGTCCCAGGTGTACTGATGGACATCTGCAGGCCCAGGTGTACTGATGGACTCTGCAGTCCCAGGTGTACTGATGGACTCTGCAGCCCCAGGTGTACTGATGGACTCTGCAGTCCCAGGTGTACTGATGGACTCTGCAGTCCCAGGTGTACTGATGGACTCTGCAGTCCCAGGTGTACTGATGGACTCTGCAGCCCCAGGTGTACTGATGGACTCTGCAGCCCCAGGTGTACTGATGGACTCTGCAGCCCCAGGTGTACTGATGGACATCTGCAGGCCCAGGTGTACTGATGGACTCTGCAGCCCCAGGTGTGCTGATGGACTCTGCAGCCCCAGGTGTGTTGATGGACTCTGCAGCCCCAGGTGTACTGATGGACATCTGCAGGCCCAGGTGTACTGATGGACTCTGCAGTCCCAGGTGTACTGATGGACTCTGCAGTCCCAGGTGTGTTGATGGACTCTGCAGTCCCAGGTGTGCTGATGGACTCTGCAGCCCCAGGTGTACTGATGGACTCTGCAGTCCCAGGTGTGCTGATGGACATCTGCAGGCCCAGGTGTACTGATGGACTCTGCAGTCCCAGGTGTACTGATGGACATCTGCAGGCCCAGGTGTACTGATGGACTCTGCAGTCCCAGGTGTACTGATGGACTCTGCAGCCCCAGGTGTACTGATGGACTCTGCAGCCCCAGGTGTACTGATGGACTCTGCAGTCCCAGGTGTGCTGATGGACTCTGCAGTCCCAGGTGTACTGATGGACTCTGCAGCCCCAGGTGTACTGATGGACTCTGCAGTCCCAGGTGTACTGATGGACTCTGCAGCCCCAGGTGTACTGATGGACATCTGCAGGCCCAGGTGTACTGATGGACTCTGCAGTCCCAGGTGTGTTGATGGACTCTGCAGTCCCAGGTGTGTTGATGGACTCTGCAGTCCCAGGTATACTGATGGACTCTGCAGTCCCAGGTGTGTTGATGGACTCTGCAGTCCCAGGTGTACTGATGGACTCTGCAGTCCCAGGTGTGTTGATGGACTCTGCAGTCCCAGGTGTGTTGATGGACTCTGCAGCCCCAGGTGTACTGATGGACTCTGCAGTCCCAGGTGTACTGATGGACATCTGCAGGCCCAGGTGTACTGATGGACTCTGAAGTCCCAGGTGTACTGATGGACTCTGCAGTCCCAGGTGTACTGATGGACTCTGCAGTCCCAGGTGTGTTGATGGACTCTGCAGTCCCAGGTGTACTGATGGACTCTGCAGCCCCAGGTGTACTGATGGACTCTGCAGTCCCAGGTGTGTTGATGGACTCTGCAGTCCCAGGTGTACTGATGGACTCTGCAGTCCCAGGTGTACTGATGGACTCTGCAGTCCCAGGTGTACTGATGGACTCTGCAGTCCCAGGTGTACTGATGGACATCTGCAGGCCCAGGTGTACTGATGGACTCTGCAGTCCCAGGTGTACTGATGGACTCTGCAGTCCCAGGTGTACTGATGGACTCTGCAGTCCCAGGTGTACTGATGGACTCTGCAGTCCCAGGTGTACTGATGGACTCTGCAGCCCCAGGTGTACTGATGAACTCTGCAGTCCCAGGTGTACTGATGGACATCTGCAGGCCCAGGTGTACTGATGGACTCTGCAGCCCCAGGTGTACTGATGGACTCTGCAGCCCCAGGTGTACTGATGGACTCTGCAGCCCCAGGTGTACTGATGGACATCTGCAGGCCCAGGTGTACTGATGGACTCTGCAGTCCCAGGTGTACTGATGGACTCTGCAGTCCCAGGTGTGTTGATGGACTCTGCAGCCCCAGGTGTACTGATGGACTCTGCAGTCCCAGGTGTACTGATGGACTCTGCAGTCCCAGGTGTACTGATGGACTCTGCAGTCCCAGGTGTACTGATGGACTCTGCAGGCCCAGGTGAACTGATGGACTCTGCAGTCCCAGGTGTACTGATGGACTCTGCAGTCCCAGGTGTGCTGATGGACTCTCCAGTCCCAGGTGTACTGATGGACTCTGCAGTCCCATGTGTGTTGATGGACTCTGCAGTCCCAGGTGTACTGATGGACTCTGCAGTCCCAGGTGTACTGATGGACTCTGCAGTCCCAGGTGTACTGATGGACTCTGCAGCCCCAGGTGTACTGATGGACATCTACAATCCCAGTGCTGGGTAGATAGACAGGCACAGCTCTGAAGCTCAGTGACCAATAAATATAACTGAACCCATGATAATGAGAGACCCTGTCTCAAAAGGTAAAGTGGAGGGGCCAGAGAGATGATTTACCAGTTAAGAGCATTTGTTATCTTCCAGAGGACTGTAGTTTCGTTCTCATCACCTACACAGTGGCTTACAACCATCCATAACTCCAGTTCCACAGGATCCAGTGCCCTCTTCTGACCTCCAAGGACACAAAGCATGCATGTGGTACACATACATGTATGTGGGCAAGCCACAGACACATGTTAAATAAAGACAAATAAACCTTAAAATTAAACAAAGTAGTGGTGGGGGGCTGGGCCTAGAGAGATGGCTCAGCGTTTAAAAGCTCTGACTGCTCCTTCCAGAGGACCCCAGTTCAATTCCCAGTATCTACGTGGCAGCTCACCAACTGTCTGTAACTCCAAGATCCAACACCCTTACACAGACATACATGCAGGCAAAACACCAATGCACATAAAACAAAAATATATACTTTTAAAAGAACTAAATTAAATGTAAAGCAACTAAGTAAGGCACTTGGCTTTGTCCTTTGGCCTCTACACACATGTACTCAATGTGCACCTGAATGTGTACATGAATTCACCCAAGAACACATGTATGTGCACACATCACACACTTCTTCTTCTCATAGTAATATAAATGCATTGATGAAAATGAGAAGTCTCAGGACAGCACAAAAGGAGACTTCCCCTGCTATACCCACCTCAGACATAACGTCTGTTGATGTTTTCCATGTCATAATTAAGCACAGGCTGCAGGGAGCTGGATTCAAAGAAGGGAGAAGAGGGACATGGACTTTGGTGTTTGTGCCCCTTTTTACTGTTTGTATTTTATCAGAAAAAAATGTCAAATAAACTGCAGGGAAAATACCAACTAATGCAACACTCCTCTATGTATAGAGATGATCACACATTTTTTCCCCTACAAAAATAGGGGTCGTATTGTACCTATGATTTTGAAACCTAAATTTATCATGTCAAGATAACAAGATGTCTTGAATGCTTTTCCAGGATGTTGCGACTTATCTTTTTTTTTTTTTTTTTTTTTTTTTTTTAAGCACATTGCAAACTATTCAAACTGCAAAGGCAAAATCAGACAGGCAAGTTTCCTACCTGAGCCTCCCTGTTCTTTGTTCCCCTCTACAGAGGCAGCCTGGAGGGTTCCTTTCTTTTTCCTTCCTTCCCTACTACCTTCCCTCCTTCTAGACCAAGCTGGCCTCGAACCCACAAATAGCTGAAGATGGCCATGAACCCATCTTCACCCATCTCCACCTCCAGAGTGCTGATATTATACACATGTTCTACTATGCCTGGTTGGGTCCATGTAGGAGGCCCAGAGTTTCTTGTGCTCACAGATAAGCGCTAGGGAAACCAGGAATGTTAAACACACAGGATTGTCTTTCAAAGAAGAGAGATGTAAAACCTGTTTCCCATCCAGAAGGCTGGTTATTAGCCAGGTGACCTTTACTCTATTGTGGCTGAGAGAGATCACTTTGCTTTCTCCCTGTACCCTTGTTTGAGCTTTTTTTCTCAGCTAACCTACATAACTCATCTTTACTGAAGACATCACTTATACTTTACAAACAGTTTTGATGGCCTCTTGTCTTAAGCTTTGTTGTGCTTAAGGGACTGAGTTATTTACCACCAGAAAACTTTTCACCAAATTGTGTCAATGTTTAAATATGCTGAAATAAACCACTCAGGGTCAGACTCTTGTAGTTTGACCAGCACTGGATATTACTTGAACCGAACTGTCTTCTGCTCGTGAATCATCAATCTGCTGGCTGTAGTGCTCACAGAGACCCCTGTAGTGCCAGGCTGTGGCTCAAACCCAGGGCTTTTATGCATGCTGGGCAAGCACACTACCAAGTGAGATACATCCCCAGGGCTTTAATCCATATCTCTTGCATCCACCCAGAAATGTTCTATGTGGGTGCAGGCACATCTATTTTCTCATATATCTATTTGTGCAACCAAGTTAGTATACAGTTCACCATGCTGTTCTGTATTTAAATTTTTCCTGGCACCTATCGGAGTTAGCTTCATATGAGTGTGTGTGTACAGCTGTCTTGATCTTTTTCTAATACCTGGCATTTGCAGCAGCTGGGAGTCCAGGGCAGAAAGAAGAGGTGGCTCTGGCCATGAGGTCTTTGTGTCCAGTAGTCACCAGGTTGGTGGGCACACAGAAGTACCCTGGAAATAATTACGTGGGAAAGCAGAGGGAAGGGTTTTAAGGAGTGATCGGGGACTGCCATGATGTCTCAGCGGCCTGGCTGGAAACTTTTGCTTCCTCTATTCTTGGATATGACCCTTGGATATTCTTGGGTATAAGAGCTGGCTTCCCCACGGGAACTCTTATCTTATCCTTGGACATCTTATCATGGGTCAAAACTTATCGAAGTCACCAAAAACTCAAGTCCTCCATGTCTTTCCTTCACGCTGGCTTTGTCCTCAGTAATAGTCTCATGGTCACGGGACGGCTGCCAGTGGCCTCTGGTGTCCCCAGGGTATGTGGTTTCCCACAAAGAGTGAATTGTGTTCCACAGTATCCACAGAGCCATAACTACCCAAAAGGGAGAGCCATCCGCTGACTGCCATCCACCAGTCATTCTTAATCCTGCCAACTCAGCGTTGCCTATCCATAACAGATATCCCTGTCCTGATGAAAGCTATAGAAAACAGAACTCACAGAATTAAAATAAATCAAGGGGCTGGAGAGGTGGTTCAACAGTTAAGAACATTTGCTGCTCTTGTAGATTTCCAGGACCCACACAGTGCCTTACAACTATTGTAACTCTGGTTCTAGGAGATCTAATGTCCTCTTCCAGCCTTATGGGCACCAGGCACACATGTGGCATGCAGACAAAAACACTTATGAACATAAAATTAAAATAAATAAAATCTTCAAAAATATCAATACAAAGTTCTAACTATTGAAAAACAAAACAAAAACAAAAAAAACCCAAAAACCCCAAATACTGGCATGATGGCATAAACCTATAGTCCAAATAATTTTGGAGGATTGAGAAAGAAAACATGAGTCTGGGAGTTTGTGGACAGCTTGGGAAATATAGCCAGATAATCTGCATCTGCCCAGCCCTGTGACAGATAATCTTCAATGTCAATTCAATGATTTAGAGTCACCTAGGAGACACAGTTCTGGGTGTGTCTGTGGAGGATGTTTCTGTTCTACTCTGACCTTAGCACTGGACCTTGCTAGACAGAGTAAAAGGAAGGTTTGCTGCCACCATGCCCAGCTAAGTGAAATTAATTCTATTTTTTTGTTCTTATAATTTTCAAATCCCATGCAGTTTTGTGTGTCTGTTCATGGGTGTGTGCATGCACATGCAGCTGTCCTCAGAGGTCAGAGGCACTGGATTCACGGATATGGACCCACAGGTGAGTGTGAGCCAAGGGTATGGGGGCTAGGAATGGAGCCAGGTCCTCATAACTGCTGAGCCGTCTCTCTCACCCGTGAGTTTAATTTTAAATACTCTACAATTATCATTAATGATTTTAGTTTAGTCACTTTTCAGAAAGATAAATGTTGTTGCTGTTGTTCAAATGGCTCAAACTTAGATACAGTTTTTCTACCTCTGCTATGTGCCCAGCCTGGATTTACCCTGAAGGAAACTAAAACCCAGCACTTTTGTATATTTTCCATACATGCATTCTATTAAATTCACCAGTATATGTATACAAATTCCGTATTGGAAGAATGTTCACCACTTTGCTTTTGAAAACATTTCATTTACTTTTAAAAACTATTACGTGTGCCAGTGTTTTGTCCACATCTGTGTAAGTGCACCATGTTTACATTCATTGTTTTGGAGACAGCGTCTCCATGTATCCTGCTGGCCTCCAACTCAGGTCTAGTCTTGAGTGTCCCACCTTCCTCGTAAGCATTTGGATTACAGGCGTGGTCCACCACATTGTGCTCGCACTTTTTTTTTTTTTTTTCTGCTCGCACTTTTTTTTTTCTTAACACAATGCCAGCAAATAAATAAGTCTCCTCGTCTTCTTTCCATAATTTTTCTTTTTCTTTTCTTTTTTTTTTTTTTTTTTTTTTTTTTTTTTTTAGTTTCTTGTTACACAGCTCCAGCTGGAAGGTTCTCTGTAGCCCAAACTGGCTTGAAACTCACTCTCCTCTTGCCTCAGCCTCCCGAGTGCTGGTATTGGCGTGAGTTACCACGTCCAGCTAAACTTTGATTACTCCCCCCCACCCCCGGCAAGGCCCCCTTCCATTGTGTGGCCTCAGGGGGTCTTTAGGACTAAAAACCCCTATTTCCCCATAACATCATGACATCTCCCCAGAGTTCCCAGGTCATTCAGACTGCGTACTCCTGTGCCCCCTGGCGCATCTGCCCCCTGGGCTACCGGGTCTGGCCACAGGGTCTGGAACTTGCTCTCCAGGCATGCGGGACAGACACCTACACCCACAGAGGGCTTCGGAGGAGCAGTGGAGTCCGATTACTTTGTCAGAGCGACACGTCGTGGTGGACCTCAGAAGTACAGCAGGGATGGAACAGTGGGGGTGGAAGGTACTTGACCATAGTGGTACCGCGATCTGGAAGTCTCCTAGAGGTCATCACACCAGCATACACTTCTCTCTCCAGGATCTCTCCTTGTCTGCAAATAACCGAGTCATATGGTGCTGTAACCCTCCTTCCTGCCATCGGGACATACCTAGCGATTGGTAGATTTGTACCTTGGCAGATGGTGTATGTATACATGCGTGCGTGCGTGTGTGTATATATACCTAGCACACACCCGTTTCTCTGTGTAACAGTCCTGGCTGTGCTGGAATTCACTTTGTAGACTAGGCTGGTCTCTAACTCATTGAGATCTGCATGCCTCTGCTTCCCTAGTGCTGGGATTAAAGGCATGAGCCACTATTGCCTTGCTGGGGTTTGGTTTCTTGAGAAAGGATCTCATACAGTTGGGGCTGGCCTTGAACTCCCTGTCTTCTAGGATTACAGGCATGTGCCACCATGCAGGGCTCAGAAGCAGGGTGTGTGTGTGTGTGTGTGTGTGTGTGTGTGTGTTTTCTGATTGTGTTTTTTTTTTTGCTCCCATTAGCACTTTTTCTACATATGACAAAATTATAGACAGTAATACTCACAAATGAATAGCTATAAATGGCCAGCAGCCAAAATATTATTTTACTGAATTTTGTGTATAAACTTATGATACTTGAAAAAATAATATACTAAGAAATAATTATAGTACAAAAGGAAAAAATAATGACCAAGTGCTTTTCAATGGAATTATTTTTTATTACTTTCTGTGTGGGTGTTTCGCCTGCACATATGTCTATGTACCATGAGCATGTATGGTGCTGGAGGAGGCCAGCAGAGGTATTGAATTCCCTCGGAACTAAGACTAAAGCCATTTGTGAGCCACTGTGTGGGTCCTGGAAATTGAAGCTGGGTTCTCTAAAAGAACAGTGTTCATAACCACTGAATCATCTCTCCAGCCCCTGAAATTAATTTCTTGATAAAGAAAGGAGGCATATACTCACACTTTGTTCTGTCCCAGTACTAAAAAACACTATGTTAGAATTTTATGAGACTATAAGACTAACATTTAAAAAGGAGAAACTTCACATTTTTTTTATAATTTATTTATTTTTACGTACATAGTAGGTGTTCTGCCTGCAGGCATGTCTGTATATAGGACTCAGATCCCTGGGAACTAGAGTTACAGACAGCTGTGAGCTGCCATGTGGGTGCTGGGAATTGAACCTGGATCCTCTGGAAGAGCAGTCAGTGCTCTTAGCAGCTGAGCCATTTCTCCATCCCAGGAACTTCAATTTTTAAACCCACTCTTCAAGTGTATTAAGTGTCTTCTGCATAACTTGCAATTCGTATTTTCCAAGCAAAACTGTCAGAGCCTCAGAGCTCACTTTCTCTTCCCACTTGGAACTTTTTGGGTACTAGAGTTGAGCCCAGGGCTTCTCATACACTCTGCCACTGAAATATACCCTCAGCCCTTTCGTTTTTCTAGAATGTGGTGCCAGGGATCGACCCAGGCCTGTGGGTGTGCCGGTGTGGGGTATACACTGAGCCCCTGACTCCTTGCTTCAAGATTTAGTAGCAGACACACACACACACACACACACACACACACAGAGGGGGGGTTCAGATTATGTTTCTAAAATTTCAATTTCACTGAAATAGCTCAAAATCCCAACCATTAGACCCCTCTTCCTCCTCTTTTTCCTTCTAAGACACAATCTCATTCTGTAGCCCTAACTGGCCTAAAACTCCCTAGGTAGTCTGATGGGAGATGTTATTCTGTAAATATATTTCTCATACTGGTTAATTAATAAAGCCCTGTTGGCCAATAGAAAACTAGATAGGCGGGGCTAGGAGACTAGGAGAAGTAAAGAGGAAGTAGAAGGAGGAGTCAAGATGTAGAGCATGGAGGAAGCAAGACGCCAGCCGCAGCTCCCGGATAAGATGAGCCATGTGGAAATACTTAGATAAGTAGAAATGGGTTAATCATTAAGACAGAGCTAGCCCATAAACAATAATGGTAACTGGCCAACAGGATTGTATCAAATACAGAGTCTCTGAGTGTTATTTGGGGCTCACGTGGCGGCGGGACCATGGCAGCAGGACTGGCAGCAGCCAGCCGGAAAAACCTGCCGTAATAGTAGTCCAAGCTGGCCTTGAACTCACAGCAATTAGCCTGCTTCTGTCTCCAGAGTGCTGCAATTAAAGGTGTGGGTCTGCAGACCTGCCTCCTCCTCCCCCTCCTGCTCCTCTTTTTCTTCTGACTGTCTAATGTAGCCCAGGCTGACCTCAAATTTGATATGTGGTTGAAGGGGGACTTGAATTCCTGATGCTGCCTCTACCTCCCTATTTGAAGCATATATATTTCTTATTATTATTACTATTATTATTATTATTTTAAAAAGTAAGTTAAAACCATCAAGATGGCTCATGGTAAAAAGAGCTTGCTTGGAAGCCTGGGGATCTGAGTTCAATTCCTGGAACACAAGGAAAAATGGGAAGGAAGAACAGATGCCACAAAGTTGTCTCCTGACTCCCTTATATGTGCTATGACTCACACTGCCTCCCCACAATAACACATACATACACACATGTATGCACACACATGTTCCCACACAGTAACACACACATACATGCACATATAATTAGGCTAATATGCAAAGGGGCACATGTTTATGTTGTCTCCTTTGAGTGTTCAAACTCCACAGATGAAAAAGTCAAATAGCAGTTCCCAGGCCTGGGGGAATGGATGTGGAGAGCTACTCTTAAATAGGTTTAGAGTTTTTGTTAGGATAGTTTTCCTACGGTTTCAAGGATTTAGTGGTGATGGTTACAGAACACCATAAATGAATTTAATGCTACTAAATTTTCATTATATGTGGGTCCTGGAGACCCGGTACTGGGGTTCAAATCCAGGACCTATCAAGTGCTCAGCAAATGCTATACCAGTATGCCACACCCTCAGGCCTGCTCTAGACACTTTAAAGTGACTGAAGCATGGTCTGAGGTCGTAACTCAGTGGCACAATACTTATTTAGCGTATGTGAAACTCTGAGTTCAATCTCTCTCTCTCTCTCTCTCTCTCTCTCTCTCTCTCTCTCTCTCTCTCTTCACACACACACACACACACACACACACACACACACACATATTGATAAAATATAAAAAAGAAAGGAAATGTTTAAAACTGTAGGCCTTATGACACACATAATATATACATACATACACACACATACACACAATTTTTAAAACATGAAATGCCCAATAGGTTAGACTAAGAGAAAGCTTTAGGAAGGAGAAGCATCTTTTCATTAACATGGTTAAAGAACTGTTGTCAAAGGGACTGGGGAAATGGCTCAGCAGTTAAGAGCAGGCTGCTCTTCCGGAGGACCTGGGTTTGATTTCCAGCACCCACATAGAGGTTATAACTGTAACTCCAGTCCTAGGGTATCCAATGCCCATATGCACAGACATACATGCAGGCGAAACACAATATAACATTTTTTAAAGTTAATGTTTAAAACAACAACAACAACAAAAAAAAGCATTGCGGTTGCAAAGTGACAATAAAAACGAACTGAAGCCATGGCACAGGACTGTGACTGGAGAGCAGAAACAAGAGTATCGGGAATTAAAGGGCATCCTCAACTACAGCACAAGTTTGAGGCCAGCCTGGCTCACAACCCATCTGGTGCCTTTTTCCTGTCTGCAAACACACATGCAGACAGAACATAATAAACAAACAAATAAATCTTAAACAAAACAAAGGAACAAGGAAGATGGCTCAGTGAGTAGAGGTGTCTGTCACAACCCTGGTGACCTGAGTCTGATGCTCAGGACCCAGACAGTGGAAAGAACAACTCCCACAAGTTGTCCTCTGACTCCCACATATACAACCCAACAAATGTGAAAGAGATTTCACAAACTCAAGGCGCATTAGTTGAGTGCAGGGAGTGCTCTCTTGAGGACAGAATTTAGCTCTCAAAGCCCATGTTGGGCAGCTCACAATTGCCTATAACCTCAGTGCCAAGGGCATCTGGTGCCTCCAATCTCCAAGGACATTTATATACACGTGAACGCTCCCCCACCCCCCCAACACACACATACACAGATACATGCAAGTAAAATAAGGCAATCCTTTAAAAATTCTACTTTACACAGAGTGTAGCAGTGCACGCTTTTGATCCCAGCACCTGGGATGCAGGAGCAGGGAGATCTCTGTGAGTTTGGGGCCAGCCTGGTCTACAGAGTAAGTTCCAGGACAGCCAGGGCTGCACAAAGAGACACTAACTCAAATAAATTACTCTAGTTTAAACACAAACAAAATCAAGTTTAAGCTGAGTGTTGTCTTATTGGGAGATGGTAACACAGGGTCTCTCTATGTCACCACTGCTGGCCTAGAACTTGAGATCTTTGGCTCCAGCCTCGTAAGCGATGTGATTACAAGCATGAACTCTTCCTAGTTTTTTTTTTCCCTTGCTTTAAATTTGTTGGCTCCCAGGCTAACTCTGCCCTGCCCCCTGGTGTTTGGGACAACCCCGCATGTTTATCTTGTGTGTGTCTGGATCAGGGGTGAGGTGAGGTAGCGTGCTTTGGCTTTGGCTTTACACTGTGTGTATGTCTTTCCGTGTCTTTGTGTATTTGCAAGTTTGCCTACGATGTGTTGTGTGACGATTAAGCAAGATCATGACGTCAGACACCCACTACAGTGTTGTGAAAGGGGATCAGTGACTGTGATCCCTGCATGCTCACTCTTGTGTTCCGTTCTGCCTTGGGTGTCTGGGAGGCGGGTGGTAGTTGGCTCCCCACATGGCACATAGCAGTCTTGGCACATAAAAATCTCCATTTGGTTCCTTCTCTGGCCTGGAGGGTGATGGTCAGAGGGGGTATCACTACCCCTGTTTTCAGGTTCTCCCAGGGCTGGCCTGCTATGAGAGAGCACCCCAAGGTCCGGTTTGGCCAACAGCTACACCAAAATGGTTCTAAAGCTGTCTTCCTGGTGACACTCAGTCTTTCACAAGTTCCAGCTAGCCTTGCCCTTGCTCGTCCATAGGAGCCCAGAAGGCCCTAGTAGTGACAAAGATCTCTTGAGAACACAGTTAGAGGCCTGAACCCTCAAAGTCAATTGCGCTACATGAGAGGAGACCCAGTCTGTGTCCCTCCTGTTAGCTGTTGAGCCTGGGCTCATCTGTAGCCACCAGGGCTCAATTTTGCTACCTTCAAAGTGGATACAAAGACTGTGTTGAAATCTCTTGTCCCTTCCTCCTGACACACCATGAGGCAGCCTTCAATGCAAGCCCGTTCAAGGCCAACAGTGGGAGTTCGGCTGAAGGTCCTTCACATTCAAAGCCATGGATGAAGCAAGTGGTGGGGGGAGGTGGAGGGTGGGCAGGTGTGAAGCCTGCAGTCTGGGTCTGTGGGAGCCACCTGGCTCACAAAGGGGAGGGAAGCCCTCTGACACACTTGCCTCCCAGCTTGGAGGTTCCCAAGCAGAGGAGGGCAAGGGCGGCCAGGAAATCTGTTTCCTGAGCAAAGGTCAGCCTGGCTGCCTCTGATGATCTTTTGGAAGTCTCTGATCTGGCCAGCAGGGAAGAAAGGCTTCTTTTCTTGGGTGGGGGTGGATATTGGCACAGGCTGTCTAGATACAGACTCCAGTGTTTGTCTTGAGGGGCATTCAGATGCCCAGGACCGAGCAGGCTCTGCCAGCTGCCTGGAGAAGGGGGCATTGTCCTGGCCCCACAGCTCTAATGGGGGCTCCCATCCACAGCTCTAGGAGGCCTGGCTGATTCTTTGTTTCCAGAGTGGGCTGGGACCCAGGAGCCAGCTCTGAGGGAAGACTAGCATGCCTTCCACTCTTCCAAGGGTTTGGAATCACTCTCTGATCTGCCCCGAAAGTCCTACATGGGGTTCAGTGTGAGCATCTGTGTGCTGTGTTCCAAGTAGGAGGACACATGACCTCAGAGGCTTTGGGACTTCAGGCCCTGGTTGTGTGGTCCAATAGACTTCAAATTGTCCAGGGGGCACAGAAACTGGACCAGGAGCTCTGCTTGGGGAGTTCTACACATGCTAATGAGTTTAGCAAATCCACTTCCCACTGGGGAGACTGAAGAAGGATTTTGTTGTTGTTGTTTGGTTTGGTTTTATATATTTTTGGTGGTGGGGGGCATTAAAACAGGGTTTACTCTGTGTAATTCTGGCTGTCCTGGGACTTGAACTCAGCCTACTGAATACTGGAATTAAAGGTGTGTGACACCACCACCTGGCTTAGGTAGGAATGTTCTTTAACTCCAGTTCCACCTTAGAAATGAACTTTGCCAGATGCTCTGCCTTCCAGGAGTAAGTGCACCGAAGGAGAGGGTTATTCCTGTTCTTATATGTATTCAAAGCCAGGGGCTGGACCAGGTATGTGGCTCATTTGGAAGAGTGCTTTCCCTGGTGTGATAGTTAGTGTTGACTGAGAACCTAACAGGGTCTAAATTATCTAGTGCATGCCCATGAGGATTATCTATGTTAGGTTGACCTCTGGGCAAGCCTGGTGATGTGATAATTTACAAAAAAAGTATAATAAGCAATTTACTGAGGGAGCAATGGAAAGACAAACTCATGAATACAGAATAAAGCAGAAGCTGCTGCTGATCCTACGCCACCTCTCTGCCACTTGGTGTCTGACCACACCAAGCACAGGCCAGAGCAAGCAAGAGTGACGCCCCTTCTTTCCTTTAAAGGGGGTCCTGTTGCAGATAAGAAGCACCACCTCTATCTGACGCAAGGTCATGGGCGAGCAACTACCCACTACACTACCCTTTCCCACTTCAGCTAAATAAGAAGGTTCTAAACAAAACTATATACAATGAGAATGGTTATCAAATATTGTTCAGGAGAAAGAAAAGGAATGCATACTAAATTTCCAGGCTTTAGGTAATTGGCAAATAACAGAGATTATTCCAGTAGCTGTCTCATCTTGAAGTGTCTCAGTCTTGTGCCTGATATACCTTAGCTAAGATAAGAGAGAATAGTAACCATCTGGTCTTCAACCCCCTCAAAAATCTCAGAAGGAAAATAATATTACCTGAGCAAGCAGGACGTGCAAGCAAGTGACTTCCAAAAGGTGCAATAAATGGCAGAAACAGCTAGCTACCTTGACAGTCACCCAAGATCTCACAGCAATGTTGAGGCAACCAACTTTAGCTATAGGCCTAGAATATCTGATAAACCATTTCCAGAAGCAGGAAAGTTGGAAAGAATGTCCTACTCTGTCTTGGCATGGTTCAGCAGTCACTTTTCCTTGTATCTTACTTGTCCAGTTTGGACAGTGTGCTTACTGTCAGGGGTTGAGGCAAAGGTAGTTCTTTGCTCAATAGGCCAGCTTTACCATGAAGAAAACAAGTTCCATATGGAGTGTCTTTGGTACCTAACATCTGCTCAGGAATAGCTCAGTACTGCCAGGAACAGTTGTGTCTCACATCAGCAGGATTATAAGTTATTAAAACATTTAAATGCCATATTCTGTAGGTCTTTGAAGTGTTTGAAGATTACCTATCTATGTGGAGTACATCTCTGTGCATTTAGAGAACCTAACTAACATAACTATAAATATGACAACATCAATGACTGCTAACCTGTAATTCTCCATAACTTGTATAACTTAAAGATTAAAGCTTCACATTCTAAAAATAAACCATCTTTTTGTTTGTTTGTTTGTTTGTTTGTTTTTTGAGACAAGGTTTCTCTGTATTGCTTTGGAACCTGTCCTGGAACTAGCTCTATAGACCAGGCTGGACTTGAACTCACAGAGATCCACCTGCCTCTGCTTCCTAGTGTTAGGACTAAAGGCATGTGCCACCAATGCCTGGCTAAAAATAAACAATCTTTAAACAGATGTGCAGCATGAGGACAATAAACTCAAAATTGTGATGATATATAAAATATTGTTTTTAAAAGACTTATTTATTTATTATGTATACAGTGTTCTGTCTGCATGTATCCCTGCAGGCCAGAAGAAGGCACCAGATCTCATTATGGATGATTGTGAGCCACTATGAGGTTGCTGGGAATTGAACCCAGGACCTCTGGAAGAACAACCAGTGTTCTTAACCTCTGAGCTATCTCTCCAGTCCTATATAAAATATCTTAATCAGAGGTAGAAATGTGTAGTGCAATATGACAAAAATATTCTTAATTTGTATCAATATACAAAATATCTTAAGCAGAAGTAGACACATTCATATATACAGTATGACAAAAACAATTTTACATTTGTGTACAAAAATATTATAAACAGGAATAGGAACATACACCATATGATGGATACAAAAATATTATAAACAGAAATAGGAACATACACCATATGATGGATATAACTTCGAATTTGTATCAGCATACAAATTATCTTAGACAGGAATATGAAAATAATTTTACATATGTATCAATATACAAAAATCTATACCAATATAAATTGTCTAAGACTAATAGTTGCTAAAATAGTTTACAAGTAGATACATTAATCTACCTTATCATCCTATTCTATCTATTCCCTTTTACCTTTTCCAAATGAGATTTCTGAGTCTAAACTTCATTGTTTCCCCTCAATCCTATTACAACTTATAGCCAACCCCCAACAAAAGACAAGTATCCATAATCCTAAGAAAACAAAATCTTGTGGGAGACTGGGCATTGTTTTCCTAGAATTGTTTCTTGTTGTCTTGTGGGTGATGGTATCTGTATGGGATCCTGTAGAAAACTAAAGCAATAGTTAAGTCTTAAGGGGACTAGCTGTAACATTTGTAGCTGGTCTCTGAGTAAGGCTTATCTGAACTTTTGGCTAGAGTGTTCTAAGAAGGTGGACCATCTCAACCAGCCAATTTGGAATTGTCTAGAGCAGTTAGCAGGCCAAAGCCAATTCTTGAGTGGTGTTTATCGGCTCAATGGCATCATTGTGAACCAGCTGGGATTGTTGTTGTGAGGCCCTATGTCCCTTATGGAGACTTTAGAGATTGCTTTTAGGAAAATGTATTGTTCACTGTGGGAAACTTAAACATTACTAATGTCAAAATGGAAAGTTTAAATTTTTGATAGATATATATATCTAAAGAAAGGCACCAAAGAGATGAAAATAAGTATAGAGAGAAACAGAATTTTGTGGAGATAACAGAGTTTTGATAACAATAGTCTCCAAATTTCTGGCTTTCTTCTGTCCCATACTAAGTGGCCCCTCTGATAAGAGACAGAAACTCTGAACTTTTATTTTAACACTATGCTTAGATTTAGAGAATGAGAGAGCCATGCTTTAACTTGTGGTGACATATTATTTATTATTTACTAAAGCTTACCTGAGGATTCAGAAAGCAAAGTCAGCCACATGCATTAGAAGCCAGGCACATACATTTAATCCCAGCAGCCAGAAGCTAGGAGGTGGTGTTACACACCTTTAGTCCTAGGACTCAGGGTTAAGAGGTAGATGGATCTTTGTGAGTTCAAGGCCACCCAGATCTACACAAGATTGATCCAGTCCTAAAGAGAAATGGCTCACACAAAGATGATCTCAGCACTTGGGATCACTCTAGAGGGGTATAAAAGATAGGAGCAGGGTCTTCAGTAGTCAGTATCAGGCATTCATTCTCTGGTACATTGAGGATAAAAAGTCATTGAAGTCTCAGGATTCTCCAGCCACACTGACAAAAGGCAACAGTCTGAGGTTTGGTGGAGCCAGGGTCAGCTTTCAGTCTGAGGTAGAGTGAGAGCTAGTACCCGGCTACTCTGCTTCTCTAACCTTCAGCTTGAAGCTTGAACCCTAATATCAGTCTCTGGGTCTTTTATTTTTTGTATTCCAAAGCCAGCTTTGATTTTTAATTGATTTGGGACTATAACTTCTGTAAGAAGTAAAGAGATGTAGATGTTGGGGTAGTGAGATTTTACCATGTAGAGAATATTGGTACCATAGGTCAGATTTTACTTTGATTGGTAATTTTTTTTGATAGCTTTGGTAATATTTTTTTGATAGCTTTCCTTTTTTCTTTAGATGTCTGGATGTCCAAGGTCTTTTTATTTAAGGTGGGTGTCTCTGTTTTCCTGTAAAGACAAAAACAGAACCCTGTCTGACCCTTGTGAGATTAATTAGGATGGGAAGACACATTTTTTTCTTAATGTTTTTATTTCATGTGCATTGGTGTTTTGCCTGCATATAGGTCTGAGTGAGGGTGTCCGATCTTGCAGCCACAGGTGTAAGCTACCATGTAGGTGCTGGGAATTGAACTTGGGTCTTCTGGAGAAGCAGTCAGTGCTCTTAATTGCTGAGCCATCATCTCCAGCCTGGTATGTTTTTTTTTCTTAATGATTTTATTTCATGTGCATTGGTGTTTCATGTGCCTGCATATGTCTGTGTGAGAGTATTGGGTTCCATGGAATTGGAATTACAGACTGTTGTGAGCTGTCATGTGGATCCTCTAGAAGAGAAGCCAGTGCTCTTAACCGATGAGCCAGCTCTCTAGCCCCAGGAAGGCATGTTTTAACTGTAGGCCACACCATTTCATAGACTGGAGAAATCTAGCGGAGCATCAGAATTTACCATGCTGCTTCCAAATGAACTCATTCCAACAGCTATTTCAGGATGTTGTCACCGTGGTGATTTGGACTCTCTAGTTGCAAACCCAAACGGATCCTTTCTCCATAAATCACTGCTGTCAGAATATTTTACCACAGAAATAGAAAAAGGAGCTGATTCGCCTGGGTTGGATTCCCAGCACCATGCAGACCGAGTGAGGTGGCACATACCTGGAATTCCAGCATGGGGAAACAGAGGAAGGGAGGATGAGAAATTCACCATCGTCCCTAGATACATTTGAGAGCCAGCCTGGGCTATGAAAGACACTGTCTCATAAAATCCAAACAAGCCAGGTGGTGGTGGTACACGCCTTTGATTCCAGCACTCAGAAGGCAGAGGGAGGTGGATCTCTGAGTTCAAGTCCGAGCCTAGTCTACAGAGTGAGTTCCAGGACAACCAGGGCTACACAGGAAAAACCCTGCCTCAAAATACTGAAACAAAACAACAAACAAACAAACAAACAAAAAACACGCCAAAACAAAAGAGGAAGCCAAATGCAGTATGACCATGTCTGTGGGAAAAAGCCCAGTGAAGTATTTCAGGGTATGGTGGTCTATATGTATCTTTAGTCCTAACTACTTGGGTGCCTGAGACAGGAGGACTCTTTACGTCCAACCTACACAACATGTCAGGACCCCATCTTGAGCAGTTTGAGCAGTAAGAAAACAAAACCACAGAAGCCTGGCATTTTGTTCACACCATCCTACCTTCACCGGTTCCTCCGTTGTGAGAGATTTACATGGAAATGGAAAAATGTCAGTGTAGGAGTACACTGGACATCCGTACTTCGAGCTCCACAAGTAAAGCTGAAACAGAAGGGTGGCTAGAGACTGTAGAAGGAGCCATTATTTCCCCCCCCCCCCCCCCCCCCGTTCCTGGGGTTTCTTTCCAGGCCACCTCCCTTCTCTATTTGCTGGAAGCATTAGACAGAGGCTGCTTTTGAACACAAATAATTAAGAATTGGTGGTCCTTGCCACTGAGAAGGCAGATCACATGTGTCAGGGGCCTCATCCTTATCCTCTCTCATGCCTGTACACATACCTTACAAACTCAGCTTGTTTGAGGCAGAATCACTGTTTCCCAGGCTGGTTTTGAACCCTGGGCTCAAACAGTCCTCTGGCTTCGGCTTCTGGTGGGGGAATGAAACTGGCTGAGTCAACTGAGCTGAGGAAGTTTGAGGCACTTCCCTTGTGTTCCTAACCCTAGAATGAGATGGCTATGTGACCAGCCAACTGGCTGGTCAAGAACAGGGAGCTTGGGAGCTTGGATGCATGGCGGAAGTGTGGCATGGGGAGATATTTCTCAGCCTATGTTGGCTGCTTGTAAACCAGTGGCTCCCTGGGAGTCAGGGAATGAGGAGGGCTGAGGTAGAGCCATCTCCTTCATCCCCTTGTGGAGTTGTGGAGACAGGTGAACTCACACTGCTACTGTCCCTGAAAGAGAGAAAGCATCCTGCCTCCCCTCTCCTCTTGGCTGCCTCCACTGAAGTTTTCTGGAACTCCTCAGGCTCTGCACAGCGGAGGGTGGTTCCCTCAGCTCTCATCAAGTCCCGGGCCAGCTGCCTATGCTGCCGGTGGCAGAGGCCCAGCTGGCCCCCCGAAGATCAGGCAGTGGGGGATGTTGGGAGGATGCCTGGGTGGGCAGCTAGGGAGCTCTAGCTTCCTGGGGCCTCCCCGGGTGCTGAGCAGCGTGGCCACTTCCGAAGGCCCCTTTGTTAGCCCCTTTATCCAGAAGAGCGACTGCAATTGTGCAGGGTACAAAGCCCCCTCGGGCCCTGACTTCCCACCCTTGCCTGTGGCCTGGCTTGGAGCGGGTTTCCCAGGCTCCTGGACCGCAGCCTTCTGCCCCCTCCTAGGCAGCTGGGGACCCACACCCTCTTTTTCTATGCCCAATGTCTATTCATCTAACCCTCCCTTACCCCCCCCCCAGTCTGGCCATTCACAGACCACAGGCCCACTGTTCCTTTGGCACCCATCCCTGGACACACAGAGAGTAGTTCCCAGGCTTAACACTAGGAAGCCCCTCAGAACACGCGCGCGCAGAGTGGTGTCTGCTGTGCAGGTGGGTTGGTGTGAAAGGCTGGGTGGAAGACCTGAGCAGATACAGAGAGGGCAAAGGTAGAGGTGGATCCTTGTAAAAGGATTGACAGCCAAGAAAAAACAGGGAAGGAAGAGGACAACTTCCTCCCCCTCCTCCCTTCTCTGCAATCCTTCCCCTCAAATTCTGTGTAGCCAAGGATGCCCTGAACATGTGTTCCTCTTGCCTCCGGTTTCTGAATGCTGGGATTACAGGTACCCACCACCGCATCTGATTTTACTTGCTGCTGGGGGCTGGACCCAGGGCCTTGTGCACGATAAGCAAGCCCTCTGCCACCTGAGCTACATCCTCAGCCCCTTTCTCCTCTGCTGGGCACTAGTGTACATGCACGCCAAGGCCCACACTGCTGCCCCCAGCCCTCCAAGGATCGCTCTCCTAGCAAGCAGCCAAGGCTAGAAGAAGTCAGGAAGCTTCTTCAAGGCATTCCTCTTCTGAAGAGGGATTCAAAGTCTAGGGGTTTTGGTTCCGAGCCTTGGATATTACCTAGTCCTTCGAGAAGAAAGCAGGAATGCCTGGCTTCTGTCTACCAGGCTCTCTTTATATAGGGAGCACCAGGAAGCATCCTCTGCTGGTCCCCTTGGGAGTGGCTACTCTTGTCTGTGTTTGAGGGGGATGGGGGAATTCTAGTCCTCTGGTCTGGAAAAAGGTGGGAAGGGAAGGCCCTTTGGCTTACACTGACCTCTGAACTCTCTACAAAAAGGGGATTGAGAAAGGCCCTCCCAGGCCCATCATCACCCCCAGGCAAACACAGCACATAGGTGAAAATCATGAAAGCCGGCCTACCATTAGTCTTTTTTCACTCAGCTAGGATGTAGGGTCCGAGGGCAGAGTGTCCTTCCTTGCCCATGGTTAACACAGTCCATTGAATACTGCCTGGAACTCCAGTCCATAGATATTCGGGGACTGTTAAATACTCCAATGAATGATGACATAGGCTGGTGAGGTGGTTCAGCATGGAAAGACACTTTCCCAGAAGCCTTGTGACCTGAGTTCAAAGCCCAGAACCAGCAGGGTGGAAGGAGAGACCAGATTCCCATAAGCTGTCCTCTGACTCCACCCCTCCACACCACACACACACTAAATAAAAACAATTAAAAGAAGACAAGCATTTGGTATCCACTAGCCTCCAGGTGCAGGCTGCTGGGGCTCTCCTTGTGAGGAAGAGCTCCTCCCCCACCCTCCTAGGGCAATGCTCGGCAGCCAGTGGGTTTGTAGAGGGAGAATATTTGCAGGTCCCAAGTCTTGAAGTGCTGGCTGTGCCTGGCCCATGTCACCATTCTTCAGGTCCTGTGGCATTGGGGTACCCCCAAAGAAAGGTAGAACAGACTGACAGTAATGATGATCTGACCCTGCCCATGTGCGGGGGCTTGGAAGACATGTGAGGGTGTGGCAGAGGCTCTGGACTCCCGTTGCCTCCCAGACACCGTGTCCTCTGGGCCTGATGTGGGCAGGAGCTGGTCTGGCTGGGAATCTCTTGCTCTTTATGGCTGGGTTTTGTGAGGTTGTTTGGTGCCCGATTGGGTGTGGCTTTCCTGGGAGATGTCAATGGAGAACTGGCAGCAGTAGTGGTCCCAGGGATAAGGTAACAGCTTGCTTGTTTCCGAGTCATCATGAAGACTAAGGGGAAGGAAGGACTTGGCAGCACCTCTACTGGGTAGGTTAAAAATGAGGCCACTGGCAGTGGATCCAAGATCCAACACTAATGCACAAACTGACTTAGTGGAGTTCATTCTATATGAAGAGACACCTTGCTCAGTCTAGACATGGGGTGGGGGTACCTTGGCCCTGCCTCAATGAGACCATGGTACAGACTTAGTAGACTTCCTAGGGGAGGCCTTACCCTCTCAGAGGAGCAGATGGGAGGTGAGGAGGAAGTGAGGGGATTTGGAGGAGAGGAGGAAGAAGGAACTTGGGTTGGAATGTAAAATATAAATTAATAAATTTTTAAAAAATCCCACCTATCCTTGATTGGAAGCTATGTGTCTGCAAAGGCTCCATCTGCCTCAAGGGGGCGCTCTTCCCTAATTTTCACGAAGCAACATGACCTGCTGGTGAATGGGACTGCTGCTTGTCTAGAGAGAAGGGACACTGGTTTCTGGAAATCCTCCAGAATTCTCTGAAATCGAAGCGCTTTTCAGACCTAGCCAGTTCTCAGAGGCAGGGAGAACAGGACATGCAACCCAACCTCTTCAAGGAGCTTCCGAGCCTTCACCGCACACCCAAGGGCCTGCCTGTCACCTGTGTCACCTGCAGGACTGTCTTGAGCATAGAGCATCTTCTAGATGCTGGATCATCCTGCCATGCTCCTGTCCCTGTGCCTGCCCACAGGACCCTCTCTGCTCATTTCCCCTGCTTTCTGGTCTGGTGACACAGATAATAAAATTATTATTTCCATCACATTGATGTTGTTTCCTGGTCTAAGTAAAGAGTGTCAAGATAGTGACAAGCTAAAAGCTGCTGATTATTGTGGCTCAAGCCAGGGACCAGTGAAAAGAGGCAGCATCAGAAATAATGTGGCCCAGCTTGTTTTGGGTGCCTAACGCTACAATTAATCAGCATGGAAGGGAAGGGAGGTCGGCCCAGCCCTTACCCTAGGAGGTAGAAGCCTGGCAATTAAAGGGACAAACACTGTCTCCCACCAGGAGGTTGGTGGGTGGATCAGAAGATGGCAAACGCAGAGGACAGGGCAGAATCACCAAGAAATCAGTTGGGTATTTGGAATTCAAACCCATATTTGGTCTGTGGCTGGGGTCTCTCCTCCCAACCCCCTCGAACTCTTAGTATTACCACTGAATCCAATTTAGCAGCCTGGCCTCTGGGGGACTGCTTGAGAACAGATGAGGCTCCCACCAGGCTCACACATGCTCAGCCAGTTAATCAGTCTGGCAGGGTGGCTGTTTACCGGCAGGATTCGTTTCTTTTACCCCCAGTGTGAGCAGGCCTGTGAAGGACAGACCTTGCCCTCGAGTAAGCTGGTGAACTTCCAAATTCGTTTGCAAGCTTGTTCTCAAGTTAGGCTCTCACAAGAAGGGAGAGTGTGAAGGAAGCCGCATGCAGATCGGTTTCCACTGTTTACTCCTCTGGGCTAATGGTTTTGACCGGGCATTGCTGGGGTGGAGTGGAAGCTGACATTCCTACAGCAGCTTCTGGATTGGATGTCCCTGCAGTGTCGTGTTTTCTGGGATAAAAGTACTTTCCATCGCCCAGAGTATAGAGTTAGACCTCCTGGACTGGGCATTACCCCACCCCACCCCCACCCCCGCTTCGCGCGTGCACGCGCGCGCGCGCGCGCACACACACACACACACACACACACACACACACTCAATGACAGAGGTGTGCTCAATGCCAAGGGTGCTGAGGTCTCAGGGAACCTGTCATCTTCTGACCCTTAAGCCCCCTGAGGATCAGTAAATCAATCCACTAAAGGAACTTTGTTGTTTTTATCTGACCCACCCCTTACCCCCACCCTAAGTCCCCTTTATACAAACACCCTAGGGACTGAGAGCCCAGACAAGACTTAAACTCACAGAGAGGTCAGAGGGGAAGGTCTGGTAATTAACCCGACATCCTAAACAGGCAGTCAGGGGTCAGTGGGAGTGGGGGAGGAGTAGACCCCAGCCTTTGGACTGAGGAGGCCTCCAGAGACACCCACAGGTGGAATTCCAGCCTCTGCCTAGCTGGCCATCCCCAGGTCTCTGTGCTTTCCACTTCCTGCTAAATAGCCAGGGCCTGCCTCTGGCTAGCTCTCTTTCAGGGGTGGGACCCCTGCCCCCCACCCATCCCGAGCAGCAGCTGAGTCCCTCCCCCGCTGCCCCTCTCTGCTCCACTCTACTTTGGGAGGAGAATAACCTGTGATAATTTTTTTCTTCTTCTTTCTGGCAACTAATGGACTCCTTAAATAGCAGAAATTGCGGCCTGTAATTAAGATCTTGCTTTTTAAATGATTGATCATTGTAACCCTTTGAGCAGCATCCTACTTTCCACTCTTCCCACATTGAAATGCAGATCGCTGGCAAAGGAGGGAGGTGCTTCCAAGCCACTGAGGAGCAATTAAACCTTCCCAGCTGTCACTTGTGCCTCGTCTGCCTCCTAGGCCCATCCAGACGCTGAGGAGAGAGCCTCTGGGCCCCTGCTCCCGGGCGGCGGCGCCAGACTCGCCAGTGGCCTGGCTGGGGGCACCGGGACAGTCTGCCTCCACGCCTGACCCCTGCCCCTTCGTGGCAGCCCGGGTCTGGCTCCTGGGAACTGCTAGGAAAGCAGTCAACCTCTGTGGAACACTTACTGAGGTACTAGAGGAGTCCGACCTCATTCGGTTTCCACAACAGCCAAGTGGAGGAGCTTGTCATTTTTGCAAGGGGTGGACTGGGAGCACAGATTCACACAGTTGGTAGGTGGTCAGAGCAGGGCCTTAAGCCCTGGTGGATTCAAAACTCAAGCTCAGTTTACTCTTTCATGTCACCCACAGGTCAAGGGCACACTTCATGGGAAAAGTCTATGCAATCCCTCACCGGCTTACAAAGGGCTGTCCCAACTGGTCTCTTGTCAGCCAACCTTGCAAACAGGAGCCATCTTATGAGCCAAGCCTTCTTTCTTTGATAGGCTCATGACCTGACTTGGGGGTGGCAGGTTGGGCAAGGCTAGAAGAGAACTTGGGAACCCCTGAGTCTACATCCCCTCATTTACTCCAGAGTATCTGAGGAGGAGCTCGGCAAGATCACACAGGGCCAGTGTCAGCACTAGCTGTGGCACCAGATACCCAGCAGGGTCTCCAGGGTCTGTGGGGGTGAGGAAGCCCGGGATCTGTCAACACAAGAACAGTTCTTGTTTCAAAAAGAACAAAATAGTTTATTCCAGAATAGATATGAATAACCATGATTGGGAAACACGGATGTAGGTTGTTCTGGTTAACACGCTCCATCGTGGACAAGGTTGCACGGTTTTTTATAGAGTCACAAAACAAAAGAAAGCTGTAAAGCAGTGGTATACTTTTCAGGAAGAGAGAGAGAGAGAGAGAGAGAGAGAGAGAGAGAGAGAGAGAGAGAGAGAGAGAGAGAGGATGTTCAGACTTCATGAATGTTGGTTGGGCAGTTGTACAGATCCTGTTGGGATGTGCTGGGCCAGAGGCCTGCAAGGCCTGTGCCTTGAAAAACAAACTGAGATGTGTGCAGATGTGTGAGATGTGTGTCCATGTGTTAACATGGACTCTGGGCTCGGGCAGGGGAACAGGACTAGCCAGCGTGTTAATAAGGGGAATCTTCGTTTAAGCAGCTAGCCTACTTCTGGGAATTTACCCTGTACTTGCTTCTAACTGAACCATGTGCAGAACTATTTGTGGTTGTGATATTTGTGAAAGAAAAACATAAAAAAAGCCTCAAGAGAGAAAGAGCAATGCCAGGCCAAGAAGCTCTGTAGATAAATATCCCAAGAAGTCCTAAGACTCTGGGTCATTATGATGATGATAATAGTGATGGTGATGATGATGGTGATGGTGGTGATGATGATGGTGATGATGGTGGTGATGGTGATGATAATGGTGGTGATGGTGATGGTAAAGAACAACAGCAGGAGGGAGGAGAAGGAAGAAGAGAGAGAAAAGGAGGAGGTGAGGAGGAGAAATGGGGAGGGCACAGCATGATATATAACCTTTTGGGTATAAATAAAGAATAAATAAGAATTATGTTTGAAACATCACAGTGGTGCATGCCTCTATTCCCAGCACTTGGAAGGCCAGAGTAGGTTCACCAAGAGTTTGAGGCCAGCCCTTGTCTCAAACTAACAACAAGCTAAAGGTAAATGATCTCATCTACCCTCATTGATCTTGTATATACTTAGATGTTCCCATAAATGTCACTTGTCTTCAGAAAATGGGCCTCATTCTCTGATTTACACACCCACTTCAGTTGGTACAGTTATGGAAAGTATATTTCTCCATGTAGGACCAATGATGATCTATGGCATAGATGTGTGACTCTCCCTGGCTGAATGTGAGCTATCCCCCCTTGTCATCTGCAGAGATGTCCCAGCTTCCTTGGTCTCTTACATAGTTTCATAGACTCACTCAAATCATTGTCAGCCCACTGACCACTCTCTTGCACCTTCAGAATGCCGGCAAGTGCAAGGCCTTCCCAGCAGTCATACATGATTGTGATATATGCACATGTTCACTTACACACATAGGTACACACATGCTTGTGTGCAAGATGCACTTCCTATGAACAGTACACACACACACACACACACACACACACAGAGAGAGAGAGAGAGAGAGAGAGAGAGAGAGAGAGAGAGAGAGAGAGAGGAGAGAGAGAGAGAGACCTTGGCACCTGGGCTGGGCCATTCCACTCATCACAGATGTCTCAGTCATAGTTGAGAAAAGGGACTTAAGTGGTAGGTGCACACTCAGGGGAGAGAGAATTGGTGGGAAGCAGGGGGCCAGGCCATGGCTTCCTGCAGTACTGGTCTCAAGTAGACAATGTGGCTCCACATTCCTGGGGACTTAGTAAGCTCAAAGAGCAAGCCACCTGTGTTGGTCCCCAGCTCTTTTTAGTTTCCAGTGAGCCAGATGTGTTCCAGGATTTAACCTTCACTTCGTTAGCAAGTCTAGAAACTGAGGCACAGAGAGATGGGTTGACTTGTCCAAGGCTCACAGCTGGTAAGTGGCAGAGTTAGAGTCATATCAGGAAGGCTGGTCCAGGGTGTGATCTGCCTTTTCTCATCAGCTGACATTGTGCCTTGTACATGGTAGGGATTCTCTTGGTACTTAGGAGCCTTTTGAGGTATTTGCTCATGAACACACCTCCGCAGAGACAGATGCATTAAAAGGTGCTTAGAAAGCATGAGGGTCATCATTATAGGGTCTTTCCTCCACCCCCAGAGGTGGCACACTGACTTTAGCTTAGGATATGACATAGGGCTTGAAGGATCAGTGGTCAGGGCTGCATGGCATCCTGAAGGACAACTCTCCAAGAAGCATGGAGTCCAAAGATGGGCTGGGGATGAGTCTGCTGGAGCAGAAGACCTGAGGGATAGGAGTTTAGGAAAAGACAGCCCAGTTCACTGTGTCCTCTCCTAGGATGTCATGCATCATGATTGCATTGTCTTCTCCCATTTGCCTCCATGCCAGTGGTCCAACCCTTATGTCACCATGCAAGTAGAAAGGCAGAAACATGGACTCCCAGAAATCCCACTGTATTGGGTCAGAATATTTGGGCTGAGAGTAATCCATAGACAGAGACTTACATAGCCCAACTGTATTTACCTCATGCATACAGACAGGAGTGACTCAGGGTTGGCTCACAGCAGCTGTTATGTCAAAGATCAAGTTCGGCTTTCATTAGCACTGGGCTATGAGCCTTAGATCCTCCCAATGGCTGTTTCCTCAACAATATATTACACAAGCCCACAAAAGCTAGGATAGCTCACCTATGCTAGCTGGTAGCTAACAAAGGCACAGGGCCACTTTGGACCCATCAACAGCCTGGGAGGGAATCTGCCTGACACAGGGATTCTAATGACCCTCCCCTGCAGATAGCACTGCCCAGCTCCAGGACCCCCAGATTGCACTGCCCTGCTCCAGGACCCCCAGATTGCACTGCCCTGCTCCAGGACCCCCAGATAGCACTGCCCAGCTCCAGGACCCCCAGATTGCACTGCCCAGCTCCAGGACCCCCAGATTGCACTGCCCTGCTCCAGGACACCTTCTGGAAGTGCACTGTAGCTAGCCTTGCCCATTCCACCCTCCCTAGATTAGATCAATGCCAGGTTGCTATGGAAGTCACAAATTAGGCTGCTGAAGGCAACCGCAGCCCAGCCTGGAAATAACTCCAGAGGTGAAGATACTCATCTCAGGCATCTTCATTCAGCTGTGATTGGTATCTCACAATCCTCTGCAGCTCTGACTGGAGGGACACAAAGTGCCCCCATGCCCAGCCCAGGCAGCTTCTTTGTGTCATCCTGTGCGGACACAGGTGTTAGAGCTGCCTGGGACAGTGCTGCCTGGGGTTGGGACAAACACAGGTGTACACAGATACTGCCTGTGGGACCTACCTCCTGGGATACCTTATCTAAGCCAGTGCCAACCCAGGCCTCTCTAGATAACATGGGCTACAGGGATAACCACTAAAAGAGAAAGGGTAGCACTGGGCAGGCCGGTCTGAGCAGGATTCAGTGAACTGAGATAAGGGGGCCATAGCCTGGGATCCTCCAGCCCCAGAAGGAAGGCATGGAACCCTGTCACTGAAATCCACACCCAGGGCCGTTTCTCTAGGATGAAGATTATCAGATGTTTGAAAGAGCATGTTGTACCTCTGGGCACCTCCAACCTCACATACCACAGATGAGAGAGAGCCAAGGCCAAGGCCTACAGAGTGGGCAGTCTTGCCTAATATCACATGGGGCTCTAGTTCTTGCTCTCAGGTTGTCTGCCATGACAGAGGTCACGCAACTGTGAACTTACAGGGGTCAGGCAGGCTTCTATAAGGTGACACCCATGTTTTCCAAAGAGAGTCCTGGAGATTCACAGTACAATGTGACAGGTACACAAGTTCCCCAGTGCTGACAGTTTTTTTTGTTTGTTTGTTTGTTTTGTTTTGTTTTTCAAGACAGGGCTTCTATGTGCAGATCTGGATGTCCTGGAACTTGCTCTGTAGACCAGGCTGACCTTTAACCCAGAAAGCCACCTGCCCCTGTGCTGGGATTAAGGGTGTGTGCCGCCACGCCACCACCACCACCCGGCCCAAAAAAACCAAAAACAAAACAAAAAACAAAACAAAACAAAAAAAACAAAAAACCCTTTTTTAAAATGAAAATCCACTGTTTGTCTTTTTTTGTGTTACAAAGCCCCGGGATTGGGAGTACACTCCACTAGGTGCTGCTAAATTCAGACCATTGGTCCCATCCCTGCCTCACAAGTGATGGAAACTTGGCTGAGGCCTCAGCCTCCCTTCACCTCCTTGCCCAGAGGTCAAAAGAGAGTGGGTTACTCAAGATTCCTTCCCCTGGCTCCCTGATGTAGTTTTGCCTGCAGCCTACTGCTGGCTTCTGCTGTCACTTGTCCTGGCAGAGCTGTCCTGTGTTCAGTGATTGCGGTTCCTGCCTTTCCTGACCAGAAGTGACAGGTTAATGGCTGCCTGTGCTGGTGCCCTCTGGGTGCTTTGACCTTCTCCCTGGGCTTGACATGATCCCACAGCACTCCTCAGAGAGAGACCAGAGGGAGGGGAGGGGAGGAAGAGGAGAGAAGGGAGGAGGGGAGGACAGGAAGGAGAGAGAGAGAGGGGGGAAGGGGAGGAAGGGGAGAGAAGGGGGAGGGAAGGAGAGGAAGGAGAGGGGAGGAAGGGGAGAGAAGGGGGAGGGGAGGAGAGGAAGGGGAGAGAAGGGGGAGGGGAGGAGAGGAAGGGGAGAGAAGGGGGAGGGGAGGAGAGGAAGGAGAGGGGAGGAAGGGGAGAGAAGGGGGAGGGGAGGAGAGGAAGGAGAGAGGGAGGGGAGAGGAGGAAGGGGAGAGAAAGGGGGAGGGAGGGGAGGGGAGGAAGGGAGAGAAGGGGGAGGGGAGGAGAGGAAGGAGAGGGGAGGAAAGGGAGAGAAGGGGGAGGGGAGGGGAGGAAGGGGAGAGAAGGGGAGGGAGGGGAGGGGAGGGAGGGGAGAGAAGGGGAGGGAGGGGAGGGGAGGGAGGGAAGAGAAGGGGGAGGGAGGGGAGGAAGGAGACAGGGAGGGGAGAAAAGGGGGAGGGAGGGGAGGAAGGAGAGAGGGAGGGGAGAGGAGGAAGAGGAAGGGGAGAGAAAGGGGGAGGGGAGGAGAGGAAGGAGAGGGGAGGAAGGGGAGAGAAGGGGGAGGGGAGGGGAGGAAGGGGGAGAAGGGGGAGGGAGGGGAGGGGAGGGAGGGGAGAGAAGGGGGAGGGAGGGGAGGAAGGAGACAGGGAGGGGAGAGAAGGGGGAGGGGAGGAGAGGAAGGAGAGAGGGAGGGAGGGGAGGAAGAGGAGAGAAAGGGGGAGGGAGGGGAGGGGAGGAAGGGAAGAGAAGGGGGAGGGGAGGAGAGGAAGGAGAGAGGGAGGGGAGGGGAGGAAGGGAAGAGAAGGGGGAGGGGAGGAGAGGAAGGAGAGAGGGAGGGGAGGGGAGGAAGAGGAGAGAAAGGGGGAGGGAGGGGAGGGGAGGAAGGGGAGAGAAGGGGGAGGGGAGGAGAGGAAGGAGAGAGAAGGGGGAGGGGAGGGGAGGAAGAGGAGAGAAAGGGGGAGGGAGGGAAGGGGGAAGGGGAGAGAAGGGGGAGGGGAGGAAGGAGAGAGGGAGGGGAGGGGAGGGGAGGGGAGGAAGGGGAGAGAAGGGGGAAGGGAGGAGAGGAAGGAGAGAGGGAGGGGAGGGGAGGGGAGGAAGGGGAGAGAAGGGGGGAAGGGAGGAGAGGAAGGAGAGAGGGAGGGGAGGGGAGGAAGGGGAGAGAGGGAGGGAGGGGGCGGGAGGGAGAGAGGAGGTAGGCAGAGGAAGAACCTCTCGGAACAGCATTTATTTTATAGAGATGTAGCTGAAGCACATGGAATGAGTCACCCTCAAAGTGCTTTAAAATGAAAACCCTGGCTGGGTGGTGGTGGCACACACCTTTGATCCCAGCACTCTGGAGTCAGAAGCAGGCGGATCTCCATGAGTTTGAGGTCAGCCTGGTCTACAGATTTGAGTTTCAGGAAAGCCAGGGCTATACAACAACCAAAAGAAAGAAAGAAAAGAAAAATTCTGTAGGTGTCAGGAAGGCAGAGTGTTTGCCCAGCATGCATGAAGCCCTGGGCTCAATCTCCAGCGTCATATTACCTGACCAGTCATGGCGGCACATGCCCTTAATCCCAACTCTTGGGAGAGAGAGGCAAAAGGACCAGGAATTTAAAGTCATCCTCAACTGCATGTCAATTTTGAGGCCAGCTTGGGCTACGTGAGACTTTGTTTCAGAAACACCAGTGAAGGGCTGATGAGTCTGGCATTGGTGCACATGCTTTTAGTCCCAGCACTTGGGAGGCAGAGGCAGGCAGATCTGTGTGAGTTCAAGGCCAGCATGGTGTACAGAGCTAGTTCCAGGACAGAACAGGTTCCAAAGCAATACAGAGAAACCCTGCCTCAAAAAAGCCAAACCAAACCAAAAAAAAAAAAAAAAAAAAAGAAAGAAAGAACAAAAAAAGAAAGAAAGAAAAAAAGAGAGAAAAGAAAAGGCTGGTGAGGGCTGGAGAGATGAGATACTAAGAGCACTTTCTGATTTTTCCATAGGACCCAAGTTTGGTTCCCAGCACCCACATCAAGTGACTCACAGCTGTCTCCTCCAGCTTCAAAGCATTTGACGGACACTGGTGGGCACTAGCATTCACACGCATAGATCCGCATGCAGACACATACACACCATAGCATAAGTTAAATATAATAATAATAATAATAATAAATCTTTAAAAGGTGTGGGGCTGATGACATGGCTCCGTGGGTAAAATGGCTTGCTGTGCAAGTCTGAAGATCTGAGTTCAATTCCTGGAACGCACTGTGGAAGGAGGGAACCAACTCCTTTTCTTTCTCTTTTGGTTTTTGAGACAGGGTCTCTCTATATAGCCTTGGCTGTCCTAGAACTCACTCTGTAGACCAACCTGGCCTTGAATCCACAGAGATCTGCCTGCCTCTGCTTCCCAAATGCTTCGATTAGAGGCGTGTGCCACTGTGCCTGGCCAAAGAACCAAATCTGAAAGTTGTCCTCTGACCTTCACATACTCACTGTGTCACTTGTGTGCCTCCACCCAACAAAAATAATACCATACAAGTAGATATGAAAACACTCAGGTGTATTGCATGAATCTATTATGCATTACTACTGAGACTTGTATATATGAATCGTATGTCCTAGCTTGCTGGGCAATTTAAAAACCCACTAAATGTAATTCTGATCACATAGTTATATCCTTGAGGGATTGATTCAGGAACCCTCCACAGATCTCCACATCTGTGGAAAATCTGATCCCTTCTATAAAATGGAGTTATACCTGCACAGAACCCACCCATAACCCCCTGTGTATTTTAAATGTTCTCTAGACGACTTACCCAACACATTGCAAATGCTATGAACTCCAGTTGTTGCTTCGCTTAGAGACTACTGACCAAAAAAATAAAAATTCCATGTTCAGTACATTTTGCTACCTGTGGGGATTGACTGGATCTTCCAGTATGGAACCCAAGGATTCAGAAAGGCAACTGTTGTGAAAGTTAGAACTGACTCTAACCCCCATGGAAGGTAAGACTCCACCGCACCAAACCGGACTCTTGCCAGAGACAGGCTTGAGTGGTGGAGACATCGTCTATTGAGGGATGCAGGGCCTCCTGATGGCGCTCCATGATGACACACGCCATGCGTGAAATAGCTTCCAGGAACGGGAGGGGAGACATTGGCTCAAGTTCTGAGTAGGAGGAAGAGTAGCTATGGGTGGAAGCCATTTCTTCATTGCCCTTGCAACTTGGGGAAGCCTGGTTTCAAAGTCTGCCCCTGCCACATTGTGAATAAGTGACCTTGGGCCATTTGCCCCTCTCTGAGAAATGACAACAGTCATTTCTTTGCCGTCCATGATGGAAGAGCCTACTTCTGTCTCTGTTCTAAGGAAGGAGAACCCTGCTATAGCCCATAGTAGCCTCAGGGAGAAGGTTCTAGAAGGTGTAAGTCATTTACAGGGATCACAATTCCCACGCCAACTGATTTAGACAGTGAATGATACACTGTTGTTTATGGCAGTCTCGGTACCTCAAAACTGAAAATGACAGCTGAAAAACATTTGCCCAGCACATGTGCCATGGGTTCAGGTCGACTTGACCAAAGGACCCAATTCTCAGGACCTGCCCTCATGGCTAGTCACAGCTGAGGAATGTGGGCCTAGGTCCTTGACTTCTCTGATATAGTGGCTGGGGTCTAAAAAAAAAAAAACAGAGGTAGAAGTGGGCAGTCTCCTAAGATGTAGGCTTGCAAACCTGCACAGCGCCACTGTTCTACTCTGTGGGCCAAGTGATTTTGATTCATTAGCCTTACAGCTCAAAGGGAAGAATGCCAGTGAATGTGGAGATCTGGTTTAAATGTTTCATAGCCAATGAAACAGAGGGAAGTGGGCCTGGAGAGTCCTGGGACATGCTTCTTTGCTCTGGAAGGGAGCCATAAACTTAACTGAGTTACAACTTTGAGGCCAGCATGACAGACAAACTAATCCTGTGAGGAACATGCCTTATTCTTCACAATGGTGTTCTCACTTGCACAAAATTCAGAGGAAAGAGGGGCCCCATGAACTATCTCCTACAGCTGTTTTATGTAGGAGGATAGCAGACATGGCTAGATGACTCCATACCGTTACGTGGCATATTTAACATTTCCACAGTTTTGATAGTTGGTGGGAAAACTCAATATTAAGAAGTCAGTCCTTCCCAAAGTAAGACATACTCAACACAGTGCCACTGTGATTGGAACTTAGAAGCAAATCACAACATTTTCCAGAAGTCACAGTGAGATCTGGAAGTGTGGCTCAGTGGAGAGAGCTGGCCTGCTGAGTGTGTCTTAATTCAACCTGCTGGGGAACAGAGGGGGGAGGAAGAAGGGAGAAGGAGAGAAGGAGAAAAGAGAGAAAGAAGAAGAGGGGGGAAAGAGGGAGAGGGAGGAGGAGAGAGGAGAAAGAGGAGAGTATGGGAGGGGAGACAGGGAGAGGGAGAGAGACAGTAAATGGGAAAAAATCTTGAGAGGGAAATGTTCTCACAGGATGTAAAACCAAATAAAAAGAGTCATATTATAGTAGAAGAAGTTGGAAACAACTCAAATGCCTCTCAATGGGAAATTAGTAAATTACGGCAATGTTCTCCAATCTGTCATGCCTCGGGTTAAACCCAAATCATCCATCTCCATTCTCAGAGTTTTTATTTTGCAGGTTGGAGAAGTGAGAGTCATGTTTTCCATGGGTTTTCTGTCACTTAGAAAGCCATCAAATGGACACACTAATGATTGTGTAGGGCTGATTGGAAAGATAAAATAAGGTCATTCCTGGGCAGTGCACAATTCTAGCACTTGGGAGATACAGGCAGGAGGATCAGGAATTCAGAACCATCCTCAGCTACATAGTTCCAGGTCAGCCTAGGCTGCATGAGCTAGAATGAGATCAGACTGGTGAATGAATGGCCTTTCAGGCACTTCATGCATAGTGAGGCTCTTCCAACCAGCCATTGCATGCTATACTTATTCTGGAAAAGCCTTCTAAGATGGATTATAGGGGAAACACTGTGAGGGAGGTGTCAGATTCAGATTACTTGACTTCCAGGGGTTCAGTTACTGTACAGAGAGACAAGAAAAGCAGAAGGATGAATCTGCTGACTAACACAACTCAAACCTAGTGATGGCTGGCATCAGGCAAGGCAGGGCTGTCACTCAAAAGATGCCAATCAGTTTCCTTTTCATTATGTCTCGGGTCTTCTCTTCTGTGACCCAGTTGTACTGTTTTCTCCATGCAGTAAGGAAACATAGGGTTTGCCAGCCATAAAGCTCACCACAGAGCAAGGCTAGAGAAAACATAAAGCCCCCTTCTCCCTCTACTTTCATCTACAAAGTCCTAGGAAAGTAGCCAGGGCTGACTCCTAAGTCCACACATTATGGATGAGGACCTGGAAGCTCAGGGAAGCGTGGAGGCCTTCCCAAGATCAAACAGTAAGTATAAGAAAAGATATTTGAACCTAAGTCTGCCTGACAAACATCTTATATGCATCCCAGTGCAGCCAGCTGTCCTGGGTTCACCTTTACTTGGTGCCTCTACATCTGTCACCCTGAACAGTTCCTTGTGACACTTCTGCTGTCCAGTCCAAGTGAGGTTTTGGCTCCCACCTTTTCCTTTGTCCCTGTTCGGAGGGTAGTCTGCTCTGCCCATGGTCATCCTGCTATAATGGGCTTCTTGCAAAGCAGACACAGCCTTCCTTCCACCTTCCGAACTCCTGCTCCCCAAAGCCTAGGCCTTCAGGAGAGTTGAGAAGGTTGGAGCACAAAGGTACAATGCCTTTGGATGCGGAACAAGGGAGAGGTGTTCTCTTTTCTCCAAAACCTGTGGAATAGAGAGAAAGAGGGCAGAGAAAAGAAAGAAATGATAGACTTACCAAGTGCTGTTTCTTAGACTTTTTGTTTGTTTGCTTGTTTTTTGTTTTTTTGAAACAGGGTTTCCCTGTGTAACCCTGGCTGTCATGGAACTCACTCTGTAGACCAGGCTGGCCTGGAACTCACAGAGATCTGCCTGCCTTTGCCTCCTGAGTGCTGGGATTAAAGTCATGTGCCACCAATGCCCGATGTTTCTTAGACATTTGAATCTAGGAATTAAAACCCCTAAATGCTCACAACTTTGAGCTTTCTTTCCAAATCACAATCCCCTTTTTAAGCTCTTCCTGTGATGTGAAACTGCACCTACCCTCCCAGAAGTTGGTGTATTTATCAGAACACCAGCTTGACAGCTGGCTGGGGAGGGCAAAAGAAATAGATCATAAATAATTAAAAGCATTTTTCTCTTGGGTAAAAATCTGGGTATATTTTTTAACACACACACTTAATTATTTATTTTATGTGCATTGTGTTTTTGCCTTCATGCATGTCTGTGTGATGGCATCATATCCTTGGAACTGGAGTCACAGACAGTTATGAGCTGCCATATAGGTGCTGGGAATTGAACCCAGGTCCTCTGGAAGAGCAGCCAGTACTCTTAACCACTGAGCCATCGCTCCAGCTCCAAATCTGGGTACTTTTACATAATAGTATTGAAATAGTAACCCTGGTTGTTATCAAGGACCCCAACTCTCCAGAACAAAACCACTTTTTTTTTTTTTTTTAAAGCATTTGTGTGTCAGTGGGCAAACGTCAGAGGATAACTTGCAGCAGTGGATGCTCTCCTTCTACCATATGGGCCCTGATCAAGTCAGGTCATCAGGCTTAGTGGCACATACCTTTACCCACTAGCCCCAACTATTTCCATCTTGTTGCTCTGTCATGGAAGAGGAAAGAAGCTTTCTTCCTGAAGCAGGACATGGTATGCTTACTTGTCATCAGCCAGAATTTGGCCATGTGATTACAAGAGAGTCACAGAGGAGGCTGGGAAATGTAGTTTTATAATGAGAGGCCATGTACACATATAGTGGGACAACCAGTCTATTAGCTGGCCATGGTGACAATGAGTCTCAGAAGTGATAAAGCCCCATAGCCTTGGCTCTGTATCTTTGTTTAAGAGGTTCTGAATGAGTCTTCGTTACAGCCAATTAATACCATATATGGTGGCTTTACTTCTGTTGGCAGTTTAAGGGGTATGGTAGGGCCAAACTCATGCCCAAGTGTGTGAGGAAGCAAAGCAAAGAGTTAGGCAAAGATGGTCCTACCAGCTATTCTGTGCCCAAAGAAAGCTTCAAGGATTACAACCTTATCTTCTTATTTAATTGCTTCCTATCACCTCATTAGCCAGTTTTGTGGTCATTTCCTTCCCCAACTAGAAGCATGGCTTTTTACTTCTTTGGCAGCAAGGACTTCTAAGTTACGTCTGGGGCCTCTGCTCTTCTAGCTCATGAGTCTACTTTAAAATCAAGAAGACAGGCTAGCTGGGCGTAGTGGCACACTCCTTTAATCCCTGCACTCAGGAAGCAGAGGCAGGTGGATCCCTGAGTATGAGGCCTGGTTTCATGAGTTCCAGGACAACCAGGGCTACACAAAGAAACCCTGCCTTGCAAAAACATAAATATGACAAGGAGAAATGCTGTAGGCATTAGGTTCACATCCTGTAAGTACTGCCTTACAATGCCCAAGCTAATCAACAAACCCATCGCTTTCTTTCACAGCCTGCCAGCTGTGTTCACAGCTGGCATGGTGATGACCTGAATTGGTCCTGGGAGAGCATCATACAGTGACACCTCTGCTATCTTTGAGCTTAGTTTCACAATACAGATGAACTAAATCCATCCATCCATCCATCCATCCATCATTCTTTCATTCAACAAGTATTGATCAAGCTCTATAAGATGCCAGGCTCAGCCTTAGCAGACAAGATACCTGTCCTGGTGGAATCTCCCCTGGAGAGATCGACAGGTGTCTAACCACAGAAAGAAACACACTGCACTATAGACTTGACAAACACTGTGAAGAAAAGACAAGGGTAGGAAGAATACAATAAACAGGAATGGGGCATGACATATAGAACATTCTGAACCATCCTAATGCTGTGACCCTTTAATACAGTTCCTCTTATTGTAGTGACCTCCAACCACAAAATTATCTCATTGCTACTTGAAAACTGTAATTTTGCTATTGTTATGGATTGTAATATAAACTTCACTATGCATTATGATATGCAGTTTCAAAGGGGTCACAGTCCACAGGTTGAGAACCACTGTTTCCGCCAAAGCACACAGCTTAAGCTTTCGAGGGAGAAGTGAGCATGGCTAACTTCCAGGACTGAATGGAGCTGAGGCTGTGTACTTCATGGCAATGAGTGGAAGTGCTGGTCTCAATCACATGACTGCTTACTTCCCTCTAGCCTTACTGTAAGATCAAATTCACCGCTGGGAAGGGAGGTTTCTGTCTTTCTTTCTGGCCTCATAATTTCTGAGCTAGATATTCTCTCACCTCCCAGAATCAGGTCCCCTTATAATCCTTCGTCTCAAAAATTCCTACTAACCCTTCAGGACCCAGCTTGAATGTGGCTGGATGCAGAGCTAGACATTCTGCTCTCATGTTCAGATTCACGGGTCCCTGGTGGTCTTGTCAGGAGGGAGAGGTGGGAGGCCGGAGGTGTGCTACTCAGTTAGCCTTAGGGTCTTGGGACCTTTACTCAGCATTTCTTCCGTTTTGAAGGGAAGAATGAATCCCTGCAGTGGGATGGGACAGAGGGACAGCGAAGGCTCAGCTGTGCCTTTGGGCAGGTCACTTAGCTTCTCTGAGTCTCTGTATTCTGGATTGTGGATTAGGACCCATGGCACGCTGACAGTTGCAGTCATGAAGGCTCAAGAAAACAGCAAGAACTTTCTCCAAGTCTCCATCCACCTCTGAATCTGCCAGACCCTTCAGTCCCGCCAGGTGGGACTCATCCTTCAGCACTCCATCTTCCAGCTCCCCTGTCTCTCACAAACTTCTCAAGCCTTAGCTTGCCCTACTAGAGAGCCAGCCAGCCGCCAGCCAGGTTTTATGGAGGTCTCCTAAGGATGCCAGTCCAACCCTCTCTCTGTGCCCCTTGTCTCCTCCCCATCGTTAATCTCACCCAATAGTTCTGTTCTCCCCAGAGGACAATCTAGGCTGGAAGCTCCTGGAATGTGTTAAATAAAGGCCCCTGCACTAAAGGCTAGAGAGGTAATTCAGTGGATTCTTTAATGTGGGCCCTGGGTTCCATAGTCAGCAGTAGGAATGTGAGGGGAGAGCCCTAGACCAGTGAGGGGCCCCCAGAAGCCTGGGCACCCCATGCCCCTGCCCTGCCTGCTCCCTGGAGAAAGGTCCCAGTCCCTCCTATTTTCCCAGCCAGGAATCCTGCTGGTTCCCACATTACCACATGAATGGGGCACATGCCCCCCTGTCCACTTGAGCAAACAATTTGGCTAGCAAATTGACATAATTACCAAAGACTGGGAAGAAAGAAGCCCCCACCCCTTGGCCCCCCAGAGGGTGGCTCCTGCAGAGTTCCTCCAGGGCTTTGTAGGCTGGGGCGCTCAGGGCTGATTAGGGACCTTGTGGCCTTTTCAAGAGCCCTAAGTGATTGGTCCCCTTAATCTGATTACAATTTGCAGAGCCCCTCCAGCCGCCTCTGAAGGGCTGCTCTTGAGCACCCTGCTCTATCAGCCCTCAAGTACACACACACACACACACACACACACACACACACACACACACACACACGGATATATTAGGCTGCCTATTTTTAAATCGTCCTACATACATACTACACCCAGGCCAGAGCAGCTGTGCACACTCCTTCAGGCACAACTACTCATCACCACACATCCCACCTCCAGGTGGCCTCCTCAGCACCCAGGACCAGGCTGCAGGACCCCATTGAGGGCAGACTGTTTCCCCAGAAGCTTTGTCTGGGCTCCTGGGCCTGGCTCCCAGGGGATTAGGCTCAGCAGGCAATCTGGACACAGAGCAGGCTGCTCCAGCCCCCGCCTGGGAATTCAGTTCATGGCAGTCAATGGTCTAGGCACTCCATATCCAATTGGGAGCTCTTAATTCTCTTGGCCCAACGACAATGGAGCATTTTCCCATCCTTGCTGCTGCCTGCCACCAGCCTCAGCTTGGCCCCCTACCCCCAGTGTTTCTCTACTGTAGCTAAGTGTGCTCTCTCCAGGGCTTAGGGCTTGTATATATGTGTGGAACCCTCTAGGGTGACCTTGGGCTTGATGCACCATCATAAGAGAACCCTAGTCTGGAAACCCAATAAGATTAGTGCTTGCGTGTAAGAACCCCACACAGTTCAGACCATCCTGAAAATGGGGGGGTGGGGTGGGGCTGAAGGCTGGGCCTGGTGTCAGAGGCTGGAACAAGTGTGTGTGTGCTCAGAGGGCCTTGTCTCACTGTATGCTACCTTTAAGAACACTCTTACTTATCCAGGAGGTGGTAGTGCACGCCTCTGATCCCATAGCTCAGGAGCAGAGGCAGGAGGATCTCTGAGTTTGAGGCCAGCCTGGTCTGTTGAGTGGGGTCCAGGACAGCCAGGACTACACTGGAGAAATCCTGTCTTGAAAAACAAACTAAAAAAGAACACTAACTCTTGGGAGACTGAGGCAGGCTAAATATGGAATTCCAGGCCAACCTGAGCTACATAGTGAGACTTTCTCTCCCCATTCCACCACAGTGGCTTTAAAAGTAGGGTGTTAGGGTCTCTCGGCCTCCATTTCCCTACCAGTGGTAAACCTGCAAATCTACAGTCACTCTCTCGGGTCCCTGGAAAGTTAAATGACTGGGTGGGTGAGGGAGGTCTTCAGCACAGTGCCCAGCTTGGGGCTCAGTGCACACAGGGGAGGGGACCTGAAGCACATCCATAAGACATCGGCAGGGCAGCTCTGGTGAACCTGCAAACTCCCTGGGAACCTTCACAGTCCAATTTTCTGGTACAGTGCCCTTGCCCCCAGCACTGTGAGACCTCATTCCTGTTCACATCACGTTAAGGCGACCTCTGCCCAGCTCACTCCCAGAAATGGGTTGGGCGATGCTTTTCAAGGCAGCCTGATGTTGCCTGAGGGCAAAAACTTGTCAGTCGCTGTCCTCAGTGCCCAAGTCCTGTGATCACGGGGTCAGGGGCAGCAGCAGGCACGCCACAGCCCCGTCAAAGCCTGGCCCACCATTGGTTTTTAGCAATTTGGGAGATGGTTCAGGGACCCGAGATGAGATCCTCATACTCCCTCCACTCCAAGGCTACCCCACCTCCTGCACCCCTGGTGGACCCTGTCTCCTCGCAAATACCCTCCCACGCTCCCTGAACCCTAACATCGGCCCTGCCCCTCCCAGACCCCAAACGCGTCCCTTGAGCCCCTCCCACAACTCGCCCCTGCACACCGCCACCTGCACCCATTTTTTGTCCCCTCCCAGACTCCGCCTCTACACCTCACCATCTGCGCCCCTCCCACATCCCGCCCCTGCACCCCGCCCTGGCCTTGCAAGGACCCTCTGGGCGGGACCGCTCGGCCGTGGGGGAGGGGCCGGGCCGATCAGCTGGAATCAAAGCCGCCGCCCCCTCCCCCGCCACCCCGTCCCCCTGCCGAGCCGCCGCGCACCTCCTCCTTTGTCACAATGTTTTTCAATCCGGTGAAGCAAACTGTCCAATTAGAGCCGGGGCCTCCGGCTTCCATCTTTGCCGACGTTTAATTAACATGCTCCTCTTGGCAGCTGCTGACAAGTTCCAGAAACAGGTTGTAAAGGGTTTTTGTCTTTACCCAGCATGGAAAATAAGGGGTGTTACATCGCGGAACATGAATAGGTGGCACTTCAGCTTCCTCCTCCTCTCCTCCCCCTCCCCCTGCTCTGCAAAGGGGAACCGAGCCCTGAGTGTTCGTGTATGCGCGTGTATGTGTGTGAGTGAGTGTGTGAATTGCCAGGGAGGCGGGGAGAGAGAGTCAGAGGCAGGAGAGACCATCCCCTTCCTCTCTTTATCCCTTCTTTCCCAGGAACCTTTGCTCCACAAAAGATTTGGGTTTCTTTGCTCTGTAGCCTACACACGTTCCCCTCACCTCTTGATGCCTGTCCTCGAGTTTGCCCATGGTACCCCCTTGTTACTCCTATTCCTCCTCCACAACCCCGGCAGGCTACCACCTAGTCACTGACTGCCTCTGCAAGCACTAGGGTCGTAGTCTACCTGTCCATCTCACTCTGGGGATTTAAGGAGCCAGGCTGGGCTGGCAGAGGAAGGGGAGGTCCAAGGAAAGCCCCGGGTGGGGACTTCCTCTCCCCAGCCTGCTGGGATGTACTCAGAGCAAGTTAGTGGCCTTCTCACCAGTGTGGACCTTTAACACGAGGGGAAAAGGGTTCTTGGGGAATAAACACAGTTGGGGCTGAGCTCCTGGGCTTCCCAGGCTGAGTGAACTTCCCCTAGACAGATTATCTCTTTGGGAAAGCAGTCAGAGCCAGGCAGGAGACCAGGTTCTCTGGGTCTATATATCCCCCACAGGGGCCCTACCAGAGCATTCACACCCATTCTACAAAGAACATCAACAACATTTATTTACTACACAGGATAGAGTGGTCTGAGGTCCCCGGAGCATGGCAGGTGTGGTTGGGGGAAAGGCAGGGCTGGAAGAGTCCATGAAGCAGTACCCCCGGGGAAGGCCAAGCCCACTCCCACCCCAGCCACTGTCCATGCCACTTTTCACAGGATATTGAGCATCGTGACCCCAGGCAGGGGCAGACCTTCTGCAGCTGACCCTGGCTTGGAGCTCACTTTGTCGGAATCTCCTCCTTCTCAGGCAAGCCCCCTGGGATGAAGGGGGTGTGAAAGATGCTGGAGCCAGGTCAGCAGGCCTGTCGGCTGCCCTGCTCCAGAGTCCCCAGCTAGGACGGTCCAGCTCTTTCCAGAGCCTGGGGGCAATCTGTGAAGCCTGCAGGGAAAGAGGGACAACAGTGGGTGGTTTGTGTCCCGGCCAGGCCTGCTGCAGCCTCCTGGCACCAAAGTGGATACGGGGCTTTGGTCCTCCCTGAAACCTTCTCTCCTGACATTGTCCCTTTGCCTTTTACCCTAGACCAAGCTACTTCCAAGTGCTGGTCTCCAAGGAAGGCAAATGTTTATAAGAACAATGACAATGACCTTGAGAGACCCCAGTTCCTTCACTTGTTAGCTTGTGGCTTGAATCCTATGCCTTAATTTCTTCAGCCATTAAAAAGAAAGGAGAGAGCTGGGGATGTAGCTTTGTTGATGGAGGGCTTACCTAGCATGCACAAAGCCCTGAGTTTGAAGCCCAGCATTGTATAAACTGGGTGTAGTGGCACACACTTGTTATTCCAGCATTTGGGAGGTAAGACAGGATGATCAGAAGTTCAATGTCATCCTCAGCTATATAGTGAGTTCAAAGTCAGCCTGGGATATCTGAGATCCTGACTTTAAAAGGGGCTGGGGGGTGGTTGGTCATGGTGGCATACATCTGTAATCCCAGCACTTGGCTGAGGCAGGAGGGTTCTCAGTTCCAGGCTAGCCTGGGATATGAACAAGAGGGAAACAATTACCCTGCTTCATAGAAATTTCTCAAGGGTGGGTTGGCACTACAGCATCCCGTCAATACTCTGTGCTCTACAGAAGGGAAGGAAGAAGGAAGGTCTAGCCTGATCTAACCCGGTAAAGCCAGATTATAGATGAGGAAACCAAAGCTCGATCTCTAGGATGAAGAGACTCTCCAAGTCACACCGTAGAAAGCAGTCACAAAACCAGGTGTGAACCTGGGTCTCTTTCTATATGTTCCTCCAGGCTAGCCAGTCTATCCCATCCCCGGGGGCAGGAGAGCTCACACCTTCACATCTTTATGATTGCTCTGTGTTCCCTCATTATGGCATCTGCCTTTGAGAGCTGGGCCTCTACTGAGAGGACCAGACCACCATCCCCCAAAGATAAGGCTTACCTGCTCTTCACCTGCCTTGGGAGCTTAGTGTACCAAGGATGCTGAAGGTACTGGAGTTGCTAAGGATACTGGAGGTGTTGGAGGTACTGGAGGAACCAAGGATGTTGAAGGTGTTGGAGGGACCAAGGGCACTGGGGGTACCAGAGGAGCAGAATGTTTGTGGGCGAGGTCCTCAGGAATGTAGACGGTGCTCACCTCTTCATGAATCTGTGGAGAGAGGAAACTACTTTCAGGGTCCAGTCACAGGCAGGAGCGGGTATGCCTAAAGGTGCTGGGGTGAGCCAAGGGCTGTAAATACTGTGTGGTGAGTGCCATCTTGTGGTCACATTAAAAGTCGCAAGTCACAAACATTCTTTTTATAGCTTGGGAAGGGCACTGTCAGGACTGGCACTGTCCGGGGTGCTGAGCACAGCAAGAACCAAATAGGGTCCTTGCCCCTCAAGAACAATAGCCAGGTAGAGTGGCCTAAGAGTTCATATTGCATTCTAGACTCTTAGAGCCACATGAGGGGCTCAGGGAGGTTGCACCCATTTTTGAAAGATGAGCAGTACGGCATGTCAGAACTAGAGCAGCATCCGAAAGTAGAACAAGGGAATGCAAAGGCTGGAAACGGAGGATCTGGGAAGTGAAGTATGGGTGGGGCAGCTCAGCCCTGCCTTCTCACAGCTGTGCCTTCTCAGCCCTGCCTTCTCACCTCCTACCTCGAGGAAGCCTTCTCACTAACCCAGGGATAGCTTTCCTTTCCAGCAGTTTAGATTTGTTTTCCTCCTGATCTAGTCTTGCTGAAAGTATATAGCCGTTGGGCATTAAGTACAGAGGTCATAACAATTCAAGATGGAATGGAGTGGTGTCTCAGTAGTTAAGAGTGCCTGCTGTGTAATCATGAGGACTGGAGTTCAGATCCCAGCGCCATGTGACATGCCAGGCACCTGGCATATGTCAGTTACCCCAGTTCCAAGAGGAGTGGAGACAAGAGAACCACTAGTGCTTGCTGGCTTCCAGCCCAGCTGCGAAAATGTGAGCTCCAGGTTCAGGGAGAGACCCTGTTTCAAAGGACTAGGCAGAGAGTGACAGAGAAAACCAACAGGATTTTCTGAACGCATAGGTACATATGCCTGTGTAAGCACACATGGGTATGCACTCAGACACATACACACAGAAAAATAGATGATGACAAACAGTTAAAGATTATGGATACTACATAAATAAGTAGACAGACAGACAGAGGCAACTCCTATGCATGGCCTCTTTTGTTAGCATTATGCCCAGGTGTTTCTAATTGTGGTGTTAAATTGCATTTGTGTAATGATATTACACAATAAATTACATTTATGTGATGAAAACAATTATGCTCAATAAAAGAAAAGTTTATTAAGAATGTAATAGTGCCGGGCAGTCTGTATTCCAGATAGGAAAAGAGAAAAAGCAGGGCAGACAATCAGATCTCAACAGCATATGAAAAACCCACACAGATAAAAGAACGAGAAGAAACACACCAAAAAGTGTTAGTGGTACTTCAAGGAAGGTTGTGTGTGTGTGTGTGTGTGTGTGTGTGTGTGTGTGTGTGTGTGTGTGTGTGGTGAGATTGAACCCAGAGCTTTGTGACTTGTGTTCCAACACTGAACTACACATTCAGTCCCTTGCAATCATATTTCTTGACGTATTTCTCTATTTCCAGAGTTTCTGTAATGAGTTTCTAGTAATTTTATAATTTAAAATAAAGTTTAAAATTCATGCTGGTGAGGTGACTCAGTGGGTAAAGGCTCTTGCCACCCGGCTGATGACCTGAGTTCGAGCGGGCGCACACACACACACACACACACACACACACACACACACACACTCACACACACACTCACACACACACTCATAAGGAAGGGATCATGTAAACACCTGTAACAGTGGATTGCGGATTGTGGGGGACAGAAACCCTGATGCTACTGGAGGCCCAAATTGTTTTCAAGAAAAAGAATTCTGGGGTGGCAGGATTGCTCAGTGGGTAAAGTCATTTGCTGTCAAGCCTGATGACCTGTGTTCAATTCCTGGGACCTACATGGTGGGAGAGAATTAACTCCTATAAATTGTTCTGTGACCAAAAACAGATGTGTGCCCACACATCCGAGAGAGCGAACGAGCGACACACACACACACACACAGGCAGGGACAGAGAGACAGAAATAGTGAGAGACAGTTCTACCGTCCTCTGGTATTTTATTCCTGGAACACCTCTCTGGCTGGGTTTTGCACTGACAGGCTAAAAGTTGTGGTGGAGTTCCACTTCTGAGCCAGAGTCCCCTGGGAGCTTGTCCACCCACATTCCCAGCTCTTGTGAATGTGGCATCAAGTGGCAGTCTCACAAGGTGACTGTTACAGAGTCTGAAGCTGGACACCACACTGAAGCTTTCACCAAGATGAGCATCCCCTGGGAAGCTTTGCAAAATATTCTCACATCCAAGTCCTGCTCCACCAGAGCAGTGGGACCCAAGCTGCCTGATGGAAGCTCTGAGCGGCCCTAGAGGCTTCCTAGGTGACTCTCAGATGCCAGGAAGGGTAAAGAGCCACCAGCCTTACAAGGAGGTTCTCAGATGGGGCTTCACCCAGTGGTTGTTAATACTTCTGGGGAGGGTTGCTTGCTTAAAAAAAAAAAAAAAAAAGATAGGGTAGCATATAGCATATCAGGCTGGCCTCCAACTGAACATGCCTCTAAGGATGGCTTTGAACTTCTGATCTTCGTGCCTCTGTCTCTAGAGTGCTAGAATAATGTGGTGCTGAGGACCCAACTCAGGATCTCACATATAGGCGAGCATTTTACCATTTGAGGCATAGCTCCAGCCTTTGCTATTCTGTTTGTTCAGGCAGAGCCTCACTCTGTAGCCCAGGCTGGCTTCAGCCTTGTGGCTATCCTCTTACCTGCTGTTAGGATCGGGGACAGACTTTGGAAGCTTACTACTAGAATACAGTTGGCTGACACACCAGATTCAGGCCCCAGGGCAGGCTACTCCCACGACTCCTCTCCCAGAGTGTGCAGAAAAAAAGGTATACACAGCCACCTTGGGGTCCCCAGGGAAAAGAAAGGTGGGTAGGGGAAAGACTTCAACTTACAGGTGACACAATGCCCTACGCAGATTTCACAGCAGGTGCAGGCAAGGTGAGGGAGGGTGCAGCTATCCTTGTGTAGAGACAAGATTCCAGAAATTACCTCCCAGTAGATGGTGTCCTCAAAGCAGTTTTCATCAGCAGCTTGTCCCCAGAATGGCAATTTCAAAATGAGCCCTAAGTAGATTGGGGGACACGGTAGTCAGAAAACATTCTTTGCTTACCCTAACTTTTCCCCTGGTTGACCCCCACATTCCCAGTTCCAGAGCTGACAATGCAGATATCCGATATTCTGGGGGAAGACCAAGCCCACCCCTAAGATATGCTCTTGGGTCCCCCACTTAGTGAGTCCCCTACCAGGGCCCCGTCTTTTCTAGTTTAGCCATTCTTACTCACCCACAATGATGCCGCCCACCAGGGCCATGGCCAAGGTCAGAAGGAGGCCAAATATCTGGGAACTGCCCTGCATTTTCTTGGTCCAGTCCGCCTTATAGCCTCCAAAGCCAAGTGAATGGACTAGCCTGGGGAAGAGACAGGACACAAGTGAGGGGCCCATGGAGAGGCCAGGGAACTGGGTATTGCTTTCCCATGGATGAGCTCTTGAACCCTGGGCCTCCACTTTCCCAGCTAGACTGTTCCTCTCTTGAGCCCTTGAGATAGGTCTGAGGGTGGAGGGAGAGGCCAGTGAACTGTCTAGAGTGGATAAAGAAGAGGGAGACGCTCTTGGCCCCACAAACGAAGGAGCAGAGAATGAAGGAGGAAACCCGCTCCCACACCTCCTCCATATTTACCCTGGCTCTCCATACACATCAGGGGAGGAGTAGGCTGCTGCCACAGCACCCACAATGCCACCTATGATGCCAGGGATACCGTGCAGGTTGTGAATGCCACATGTGTCCTGGATGCGCAGGTGGGACTCCAGGAATGGCTAGGGGAGGAGGGAAGGTGGCAGTGCTCAGGCTGTGGCTGTGGCGGTGGCGTGAGGAGGCCTTCAAACACACAATCCCAGGGTTCCCTAAGCCTCACCCCCTCTGCCTCTCCCTACCTTCCAGAACATAAACACCCTCAGCAGCCCCAGCCCCAGCCTTAGGGTGCTCACCGATAGGTACGTGAATCCTAGGGTGGAGAAAATACCACAGAAGAAGCCCACAATGAGGGCACCGTAAGGTGTGAGCATCATCTCCGCAGCTGTGCCCACGCCCACCCCGCCTGCAAGCGTGGCGTTCTGGATGTGCACCTGGGCAGGGTAGGTAAAGTGTGCAAGCTCTCAGTGCTGTTCCTGGAGCGTGGCCTGTGCTCACACATGGTGTAAAGTTGAGAACTGGGAACAAGCCAGGGTATGCAGAGGGCGCTGGCCTTGGCCCCCAGCTGCTTTGTGTGCTCTGCAAGCAAGTCACCCCCCCCCAGCAGGCCTGGACATGTTCTGTGTCCACGAGGCAATTGTCGCTGGGCATGCCCGTGGACCCCAAAACACATCTACACATCTCCTTTTTCTCCCTGTCTACCTTGGGCCAGTGGGCATAGCTGAGTGCACACTGGTTCTACACCAGGCATTTGCGGGCCTCATGCATGCCCAGCTGATACCAATACCAGACATGCCAGGTCCTAAGTATGTGCCTTGGGACAACTTTAAAAAGCCCAAGAGGCCAGTGGTGTTAGGAAAATGAAGACCTGCCAGAGGGGAGCCCCACACACACACACACACACACACACACACACACACACACACACACACAGGCAAGTCTGCTAGGCAGGCCGGCCTGGTGTGACACTCAACCAGCACTGGCTAATAGCATTTCATGCTGTAGGGAGGACAAGAACATTTGGTGGGGATGGCCCACTGTGAGCATCCAGGTTTGGGTTTGCCAATCTAGAAGCTGCCTGTCATGATGAGATAGATGCAGGCAGGGCATGGCAGTCAGAAAGGTACCTCCCCAAGAAGCCCCCTGCTCACCATGTCCAGCTTGCCCTTCTTGTGTATGACACTGGACACTGCCACCGTAGTTAGCACACTAGCCGCCAAGGAGAGGTAGGTATTGAGGGCTGCTCGGTGTTGGGTGTCTCCGTGAAAGGAACTGGCTGAATTGAAGCTGGGCCAGTATATCCATAGGAAGAGGGTGCCTGGGTCAGAACAAATGCAGGCCGGGGCCAGGAGTGGAGGGTGTTATGCCAGGCTCACAGAGCTCAAGCGGAGGCATCACCTCTCAGTTCCAGCGATGTCCAGCTGCTTCTGACCCATGAACATTGCTCTCACTAGTGGTCCTTCTGGAAGGCCCTCCTGGCCCAGCTCGCCTAGGCCCCACTTGGCCTCCCATACCACTTCAGAAAGCCTCCTCTGTCTCCCCAACCCTAGGACTGGTTACATGCCCCTACCCTTACAGCATCATGCGGGAGAGTCTCTCCCTTCTGTAGACACATTAGCTGCTGGCACTATCATCTCAGTCTACTGGGTGACAGAAGGAAGGGCTGGACCTGATAGACATCGTATGTCATGGGGACAAAGTGGTCAGTTCCTGTTTCTACTCTGTCTGCCTTGGGGTATTCTAGGGAGCACACAGGATGAGTGACCAACTTCTTCAACTACTTGAGGGAGAGAATTGGGCACTCGGGACTCTAGAAGTGTCTACAGGCTACATCATTCTGCCTCTCCTCCTGAAGAAGCAGCAGTCACCCACTGATTATGTGGAGATCAGGGGTGATCGTGACCATCATCACCCATCACATTCATAATTGTCCTCACCCATTTTTACTGGTCCTCACCCAGCATGGTTGTTCTTACCCATTATGGGCATTTCCTCTCTTCATTTATTATGGTGACCTTCACTCATCACAGCAGTCTTGCAACTAGTCATAGTTGTTCTTACCCATCCGTAACAGTTCCGATCCATCATGGTGGCCCTCAACAGTTTGGCAAGTGCTCCCTCCCCCACCACAGTGGCCCTCACCAGCATAGAAGATCTCACCCACCATGGCTGCCCTCACCAACATGACAGCTGTTAGTTCTCACCAATCATGGCAGAAAGGTCCGAATGGTACACTGAACTCTGTCTCTGCTTGCTCTGCTCCAGGTTTTTTCGGTAGAGGATCCAGGTCACTGTGAGCCCAAAGTAGGCGCCAAATGTGTGGATGGTCATAGAGCCCCCTGCATCCTTTGCCTGGAGTGCAAGGGGCCTGTCAGGGCCTGGCACCCTTTCTCCCTCCTTCCTCATAATACTCCCCACCCCACATATATGCACACATGTGCATGTTTGGCTATCTCTGATGCCAGCTATAGAACACAGAGCCTAGTTCCCTGTCCTATTGTCCTCGTGTGTGTGTGTGTGTGTGTGTGTGTGTGTGTGTGTGTGTGTGTGTTTGGTTGATTTTTGTTGGTTTTGTCAATTTGACACAAACTCGAGTCACCTGGAAAAAGGGACCTTCAATTGAGAAAATGCCTCCATCCAATTGGTATATAAACAAATCTGAAGGGCATTTTCTTGATTTGGGAAGGCCACCCTTGGGTAGGTGGCTCTGACTTGTATAAGAAAGCATGCTGAGCAAGTCATGAGAAGCAAGCCAGAAAGCAGCACCCTTCCATGGCCTCTGCTTCATACAGCTTCCTACCAGGACTTCCTTAGATAATGGACTGTCACATGGAAGTGTAAGCAAAATAAACCTTTCCCTCCCCAAGTTGTTTTTTGTCATGGTGTTTCATCACAACAATAGAAACCCTAAGACAGTTCCCAAAGCAACTAGTTGAGCAGAGGGAGATAGGGATGTTGACTGTCCAGTCGACAAAATGTCAGGGTCCTTTCCTCTTGTCCTCTCCTCTGCTTAGCTATCCTGGTGGGCATTGACTGGTAGGAAGCCTCCGGGCTATTAGGCTGGTTGTAGCACCCTCTGATGGGCTGCCTAGGCCTGCCTGGAGGACAGGCCTGCCTTAACACAGTACATGCTTGGTCAGTGCCTCTATGTTTGGATCCCTCTCTGAATTGTAAATTCCTGGGTCCTATCTCAGTGCAGCCTACTCCCCTGTGCCTACAGCCTTCAGCTTAACTCAGCAGAGCCTCAGACTCTGAAATCTGATTATATGTGATACACTGACCAGGTGTGAGTGCAAAGAGCATCCAGACAGACAAGCATCCCTTATCAAACAGTACCCCCCACCAGGTGCCTTGAAGAAACAGACAAAAACAATATAAGAGCCATGCAGGACAATTTGAGAGCTGGGGCCAGAGAAGGACAACATGGAGGAAGGCAGTGCCTCTCTGAAGTGGCATTCAAATTGAAACATGCATGGATCATGCAAAGAGTAAGGATGACTGCTCCAGGACCAGAAGACAGAAAGGGTAAAGTTCTGGACAGAGTCACACTCCATGCAGTTGGGGGCATAAAGGAGGTCACAGTCAAAGGACAGTCTATGGTGGCAGAGCCAAGCCTAAGCTTTGGGGGAAGGGGAGACATGGTCAGAACTTGCAGAGCCTTAGGTCAAGTTCAATTTCATACTAAGTGAAATGAAAGCTGTTGGCAGTTTTTAACCAGGGAGTGGTTTTCTATGTATGGCAAAAAGCCTACTCTGGCTTCTGATGGAGACCAGCCTGGCTTAGAGCAGAACAGAGTCAAGCTTGGACATGAGTCAAAGGAGAGAGAGAGAAAGAGAGAGAGAGAGAGAGAGAGAGAGAGAGAGAGAGAGAGAGAGAGAGAGAGAGAGAGAGAGAGAGAGAGAGTGAGTGCTGAGGGAAAAAATGGTGCAGTGATTGATTGGAGCTTAGAGTGATCAAAATTCCTCCCCCAGCATAGGGAGTGTTCCTGGCTGGGTTCAAATCTAGGAGAGGAAGCTCAGAAATGCATAAGGTAGTCAAATGATATCCTCCTCCACATTGAGGTACCAGGGAGGTTCCTGAGAGTCAGAGGTCTAAGGCGCTGTTAGCCAGTTCATGGAATCAGTCAAACCCAAAGTGCAGCATTCTTGCCACAACCCATGGGAATGGCATTTCTAGGGTTATGACACTTACAACTTCTCTGGCATCCCTCCTACACACACTAGTTTTTTTTTTGGGGGGGGGAGGAAAGCTAGAGATGTATGTATGTCAAAGTATGTGCAGGAAGTCCCACTCCTTCCATCCAATGGAAAAGAAAGGAAGTTAAAAACAAAACCACAACAATGAAAACCAAATTCAGAGATGGCCTGCTCTGCCCAGACACTGGGCAGATACATTAGATAGACAATGATTTTGCTAGGGGATGCATCATGATTCCTAATTTGTAGAAGAAAAAACTGTGATACAGGAAGCTGAATGGCTTGCCTGGTTGCACACATCCACAGACCTGTCTTTATCCCTCTTTGTCTCCTCCAGGGTCTCCCTTTCCCTTCTGAGCTTTGCTCACCTCTATCAGGTTCAGGAGGATGAACTCATTCACTGCGAAGAGGGCCACTTGGAAGAAGGTCATGATAAGCAGTTGGACTGGGCTGGTCTTGCCTAGAACAGCCCCAAAGGCCACACAGGTAGAAGCCACACAGAAGTCAGCTTCTATGATGCTGTAGAAAGACAGACCAATGAGGAACTGCAGCTACAACCCAGAAGTCACACCCCAAGCCTTTGGTCCTCTGTGGACTGAGGCTGCTGATTAAGTCTTTTTGAGCCTTGGTTTCACTATCTGTGATAACGGGCTCATCATACTTAGGGCCATGCGTGCATAGGCTGTCTAGTGAAAAGCCTACTCTGGCTTAGAGCACGAGTCAGAGATAAGAGAGACAGTGGCTGAGGGCTAAAAAAGAATGTCACAGGAGTAGGGTTTTTCCAGGCTGGGTTCAAATGTAGACAAGGAGGCTTGGAAATGCATAATGTAATCAGATAATATCCTCCTCCACACTGAGGCACCAGGGAGGTTCCTGAGTAGCAGTGGGAGCCATGCCTTCCCCTGACAGCAACATGCCTGTGGGTAGCTTATGTTCAGGGAACCAAGTGGTCTAGCCATTCTTGTTGAACAAGCCCTGTGTTTAGGGTACAACCCTTCTCCCTGTCTTCTGTTTGCCTTTCCAGGTCCTCCTCTTATTGTCTCTGTTTGCCAAAAGCCTTCCTCAGTCCCTCCAATGTGGCCTCTGCCCCAGACAGAGCGCTCACTCTAGTCTTAACAGGCCCTACCACTACCATAGCCTTCTGGGCTACTGGGTTCTTCTTCTCACTTTACCCACAAGGAAAGGTCAGTCTCCACAGAAAAAGGGGCTGCAATATCTCAGAGCACCAGCAATTTCAGCGGGTTGCAAAGGAGGGATTGGGCCCTTCCTCCCTCTTCAGGAGAAGACTACCCTCCATCACAGGGGAGGGAGACCTTCCCACAGTACCCAAATAACATTACAACTTCTATCTGGAGAGTAGTTATGAGAAAACGGGTGTGTGTGTGTGTGTGTGTGTGTGTGTGTGTGTGTGTGTGTGACAACTAACTTCTATCTGGAGAGTAGCTATGAGAAAACGGAGGTGTGTGTGTGTGTGTGTGTGTGTGTGTGTGTGTGTGTGTGTGTGTGTGTGTGACAACTGCAGGTGTCCACCACCTGTCCAAGGTGTCCTGAAGGAAGAGCTACCTCATCTCAAACCCTCAGAGCCCATCCTCACCATCACTCACCCTCTTCCTGTTCATCCCCCACCCCCACTCCCGGCCCCATTGCCTCTCCCTCATTGCCTCTCACTACATCCAACCACCATCCTGCTAGGCCTTGCCTACTGAGCCTTTTCCCGTTTTCCTCTCCGGTCTACCCATAGGGCCTTCCCTATCACCATAGCACCCGCCCCAATCCGGACCCTGCCCCCCCTCCTGAGCCACGCCCACTCCACTCTCCTTGGCAGGACTCCCCTCCCATCCCTCCCAGCTAAAACCAGCTGGTGGGCACCTGAGCCCCCTCCCCACCCAGGGTGTGCCCCACCACTGCCCTCCTGGTCGGACCCCGCCCAGTCCATCCCGCCTGCCCTCCCCCTCGAACTCTCCCGGGCTCACTTCTCCACGCTCAGCATAATGTGGCCTTCCTCAAAGAAGCGGAACCAGCCCTGCATGAGCAGTGCCCACTGGATGCCGAAAGCTGCCAGCAGGAAGTTGAACCCTACCGCGCTGAACCCATAGCGCTGCAGGAAGGTCATGAGGAAGCCGAAGCCCACGAAGACCATGGCGTGCACGTCCTGGAAGCCTGCCGGGAGAGCACAGTCGAAGGTCTCTGCTGCTTAGGGAAGGTCCACCATGGCTTTGAGTCTGACAGGCCAGCACAGCCCAGGGTAGCTCCTGTGTTTTCAGCCACTGTGAGACTCCCTGTTCCCTTCATCTCCTCTCCCTTCTTCTTGCAACCAGACTAGAGCCGGGTGACAGAAACAAGAGGCCTCTTGATTGGTAAAAAAAAATAGCCACTGCCTTCATCTTAGGCTCTCTGGAGGAAGCCAGAGGACTAGAGGTGGGTCTCCAGATCAGACCACTGGGTTATAGGGTCAAGAAGGTGACTGAGTACCCTCGGGAGATGACAGTTTTCTTGTTCCCCCCTCCATCCAGATGGCACTGCTGGTCCACAGGGGTGGGCAGCTGAGCGTTTGATCCCTTTATCTCTCCCTGCCCCCCTTACTGTTGTGGAACCCCGGGCCTCCACTCCTTCACTCATATGCATTCTCAAGGAGCGTCTTCCACAGGCCCTGGGCATTTGAAGTTGAGGCCAAGCTATGAGTTGTACTCAGGGAGCAGAGTGAGTGTAGGGCACAGATCATCTGAGGTAATGTCCTCTCACCCTCTCCACTGCAACCTTTTCCGGAGGTGAGGAGAATCATGGCTTTGAATAAGCAGGACCTTGGCAGGCCAAGCAAGGCTGTACAGGGATACTCATGTCCACACCCCAACACCAACTCCACAAATGCACTTCCTCCAGCCACGCAGCGGGAGACGTTATCCCCCTCCCATACCAAAAGCACTTCCTCCAACCGTGCAAAAGTTAAATACAGATGTGTAGGTGAAGTTCTTGGCACAGTGCATACCCATAGTAGGTGACCCAAGTGGTCACCAGCTGCCTTTATTTGCTATTGCTCAAGCATTGCCTCTATTTCCAAGTCTGACCAGACTACTAACTCACAGTGACCCCACCAATTCATCTCCCCACTTTGAGCTTCAGGCTTCTAATAAAGCTAAAAGGATGAGCTAGAATGATTTGGGATGGGCTAGAATGATCTAAACAGTTCTCCCAGCGCTAATCTGCTTGTTTGTAGAGCCCAAAGAAACAAGAGATGGGCAACGCGCTTCAGCAAGTGAAAACCCGAATGTAGTGGTGCACACCTTTAAGCCCAGTACTCAAGAGGTAGAGGCAGGTGGATCTCTGGGTTTGAGGCCAGCCAGAGCTACACACAGAGAAACCCTGTCCTGGGGGGCGGTGCAGGGAGCCCAGACAAGTGAAAACCTAATAGAAATAAGACACAAAGGAACCGTGGATGCCATGAGACACAAAGAGCCAGACAGAAGGGCTCCCATTGGCCTCATCTGGGGGCAATTTAAGCACCAAAATAATGGTTTCTCATAATAAGTTACAGTCATTTACATACAGGAATTCACATGTCCATGCCGATAATAGATAGGTAAAAAGGGACAGGGTAGCAGAGAGGACTCTTTCCTGCAATAGAATTCTGAGGACTCTGCTCAAAATTTAGGTAGAGAATTAGGGCTGAAAAAAAAATCATCACTTTCATAGCAACAGCTCAATAAATGATGCTAAATGCAGAGAGAAATTCCAAGAAGAGCAGGGCTTTTGCACTGTCTTAAAGATTCTGCCAACAAATGACTCATTGGCCTCACGGGAGGAACAAACAATAGTAATTGCACAGAGGGAAAATTAGGTTACATATTAACTGGGGGAATAAAAATTAACATGTCCAATGGTGGCAGAAGGGACATTGTGTGCCTCCAGATGGGACATCCTATAAAGGATGTATCCCCTGGTGTCCCCCATAGGGTGCTCTCCCTGAGACTGCGGGGACAAATTTAATAATGAAAAAACAATTGGACACAGAGCGAGGAGTCTATTGTTAAAAGGGGTTGAGGCTGAGGCAGGGCATAATGGCACATGCCTGTTAGCCCAGTGCTGGATAGGCCAGCTTGTGCTTCTTAGTAAGACCTTGTCTCAAAAACAAAACAAAACAATAGTGGTTAAGCTGTACTCTTGAAGATTATCCAAGTCATAGAAAACAAAGAAAATGTTTTTCTAATGTTCCAGATTAAAAGATATGCCAGTTACACTTAATAAATACATCTGCACTGCATTCAGCAGAGAGAGTATGGGGAAGGCTAAAAAAGGTTATCAGGTCAGCTGAAAGAATTAGGTATTGATGGTAGATTAAGGTGCCTCACCCATGTGGATGTATGAAGTTGAATTCTGGAAGCAAATACTCCTGTTCTTAAGAAATATGCTAGGGTGTGCCGGGGAGGAAGTCTATGAGGAATGTAACTAACTGTCCAAGTGATTAGTGTGTGTGTGTGTGTGTATGTGTGTGTGAATGTATGCTGTATGTGTGATTGTGAACATGAGTGTGTGTGTGTGAATATATGCTGTGTGTGTGAATGAATGTATTGTGTGGGGGTATGAATGTATGCTAAGTGAGTGTGTGTGTGAATGTATTGTGTGAGTGTGCATGAATGTATTGTGTGTGTGTGTGTGTGTGTGTGTGTGTGTGTGTAGCTGGAGAGAAAAAGAGCAATGCCTGCACCTGAAGTTAAAATGTATGCCGCATACTATGTCTCTCTGTGTTCTCTCTATTTTAGCAGCTTCTGTAAATTTAAATTTATTTCCAGAGAAAAAGTTGAAAAAGAGAAAGAAAAGGCAGTTCCAGGAGCCCAACAGGCCACCTGTCTTCTTTACACTGTCCCCATTTCTACCCTCCCTTCTGTCTGCCAGCTGTGTTGACCTCTGTCTGGTTCCCAGGCCTACTTCAAGAAACACCAAAGGAAACACCTCCCTTTGCTGGAGGGCCATTGTAGAATGTCCAGCAAACATGTCTCCCTACATGTCTCAGAATAATGCTCCCTCACTGAGGAGCCTTCTGACCACATACTTTCTTTTCTTTTCTTTCTTTCTTCCTTTCTTTCTTTCTTTCTTTCTTTCTTTCTTCCTTCCTTCCTTCCTTCCTTTCTTTCTTTTTCTTTTTAACAAGGTCTCAATATGTAGCTGTCCTGGCTGTCCTGGAACTCACTCTGTAGACCAAGCTGGCCTCCATCTCACAGAGATTCACCTCCTTCTGCCTCCTGAGTGCTGGGATTAAAGGTATATGCCATTCCACCCAGCTGTGACCACTTACTTTAAGACAGGCTGGGACCTCACTTCCGTTCATGGGACCCTCACTTCCTTCCCAGCCCCATTAGAAAGTGAAGTTGTATGTTTACTTGTCTAATCTACTAGACCACAAGGCTCCAGGAAGATGGACTGTGCCTATGCTGGCTACCAGGGTATTGTTGACACCTAGGAGAGTGCCAAAGGGAACCCTCCATGATATTCTCAAGAGTACAGCATACTGCTACTCTTCCAGGGGACCAGGGTTCAATCAATTCCCAGAACCCAAATAACGGCTCATAATCATCTGTGACTCCAGTTCCAAGGGATCTAACACCCTTTGGCTGCTGCAGACACTATGCATGAAAATGGTGTATAGACATACATGAATCTTTCTCTCTCTCTCTCTCTCTCTCTCTCTCTCTCTCTCTCTCTCTCTCTCTCTCTCTCTCTCACACACACACACACACACAAACACACACACACTGATACTGGTTTGTATTTTAAAAAGATCACAGCCTCACCACCTGTTTTGTAGCCAGCTGGGCACAAGGATCAACGGGGTTGTTTTTACAGTATGGCAGACCTGTGGCCCCTCTCCTCCTAATGCCGATGAGCCCTGGAGCCCCTGTAGTCTGCAAGGTAGTGATGAACAATGTCTCTGTCACAGCACCCTTGACCTTGACTTCTCTTGTCTGCCCCCATCTGTCTCCCACCCCACCCTGCCCCATGCTTCCCTGAGGACCAAGCCCAGGGACGACACAGGTCTCTTGACCAGCAGGCATTGAACAAGAGAAACAGGCTTCCCTGCTCATCGAAGGATAGAAGCACAAAGGGATACAGGGAGACTGACAGTCTGCATCCCACGCACCTCAGGATGGTGCTCTGGGCCCCCTTCACAGCTTCAGCATTATTCAGCTCTGCTGAGGTTGCCAGAGCAAATACATCCTGGCTGGGGTTTCTAAATGCATGGGCAGATTTCCTGTATTATCATGTCCCAAGCCTTATCAAGTTACCAGCTGCTGTGGAGAGCATGGAGCAAATGCTATGTGAAGCAACATAAAAGATCCTGGGGTTGTTCTGGGAAGAGCTGGTGAGCGACAGACTAGAAGAGCTCTGCAAAGGAGAGAGAGGATGCATGTTTGGATGATGGTCCCCCAGGCAGGGAGCAGAGCTCAGTGGCAGGGCTGTTGACAAACTTGCAGCAATGGGAGTGATGGGGCAGTTGTTGAAGGTTAGGCGCTAGGTGTCATCCTGGCTGTGATGAGCCTAAGACAACCCGGCCACGGAAGAGGCAGGACCTGAACCCTGAGAGCCAACTAGCACGCAGGCCCTCACACCGCAGAATGTGAGAACGGAGAGGGAGACAGATCAAGCCCGCACACTGGTATGCCTTAGGGCTAGAGAACGGGAAGCCCCCAGGAGAAAATGTCCTGCCAGGAAACAGGGTCTTTCAAGAAGGGGGGTGTGTCCAGATCCCAGTGGCACAGAGGAACCATGCTGGCAAAGAAGAGCAGAAGGTACCAGGGACACCACCTGCACACCCTGAAGCCACCCCGGGTCTCCCTGGGTCCCAAGAGCAGGCACGAGGAATTCTGGATTTTCTGTCCGTCTACCCCTCCTGTATCCTCTCACCCCAGTCCCTTGGGTGCCCTGCCCCTCCCTGCCCCTCTCTGGAGAAGTAGCTCTCCCTGCTTCTCTTAAATCCAAGGTCTAATTTGGCAGAACAGCACACTAGTGGCCAACATGTTAACGTCCACCAGAGGGCGCCACTACATAGCTGTTTCCACTCTCCCACTCCTGGCCACCTAGGCTCCTCTGAAACTCTTCAGACTTCCCCAGTCAACCAAAGCTTCTCATAGCTTCCCACCCCAGCGAGTGGCTGAAAGCCCTATCCCACCCCTACTGTATCATCCCACTAAGGGTGGTGCCTGGAGGTATTGGACCTCTCCATCCATCTCCTAGAAGCCAACCCAACCTCACTTGTTTTGTGGGACCACGATGATGATGACAACAATGACAATGATGACAAGGATGGTGGTGATTGTGCGTAAGTGCCAAGGTCTGACAACAACTTTTGGAAGCAGGTTCTCTCCTTCCATCATGGGTTACAGAGTTCAAACTCGAGTTCTCAGGCCTGGCAAGTGCTTTTCCCTGGCAATTGGCCAGTTCTCCTGGGACACCAGCATTACACAGTGTCCTGATGGGGCAGCAATGCCACAGACAACTCCAGAAAGCAGGTAGGTTGTGGCAGTGGAAGGGCTTGGCTTCATCACTTCATCCCTACACCACTGTCCAGCTCAGCATCAGGCTCCCTGAAGAGAATAAACATCCTACCTGACAACAGACAAGCTGCACACAGCCATGGAGAAGAGTACAAAGAAATGCAAAGTCTATGATAGTTCTAACTAGTGCCAGGGGCATATTTCTCAGCCACATCTCCAGCCAGATGCTGAGCCACCGTTTAAACATCACAGAGTGTTCACTCCCTTCTGGAGCCCTCATGACGGTGTTTACTAGGAAACAATACCCCCAAAAGCCTTGAATCCTCTTAGACACTGAACTTTACAGCACCGTCCCACCCTACAGAGGGGCAGTCTGAGGCTCAAGGTTACGTCACCAAGGGAGGGATCTGACCCAGGCTATGATGCCACCTATTCTGGTTAAATGGGTTCCGATGAGATGAAACCAAGTCTGAGGTACAGTTCCTAGACAAACCTGGATGCTCTGGCCTCAGGAGACAGGCCCTTAGCTGTGGGAAATCTGGGCACCCTCTACTTCAGGCCCTTTCCTCCATGTTTTGACCTCCTTTGGAGTCTCCAGAAAGCTTCTGGGGTCAGGACCTGGTGGCCCCCCTTGGCCCAGCGTCTGCAGCCACAGTCCATGGTCACTGAGGCTGCTACACTAGCTAGGAGGCTTTGCATTCAGCAGCTGATGTAGCACTTCAGATCCCAGAGGGCATCAGGGCACATTCCCAGCTAGCTCTGTGTCTGTTGTCTGGGAGGGGCTGGGGATACTGATGCTGATTTCAGTCTTGGTGCTGACCTGCTCCAGAAACCAGAGATGCCCAGCAGGCTCCAGTAACCCCTTGAATAGGAATGAAGCCCCCACAGCGCACCTGGAATGGGTGCTGGTGGTTGCAAGCCGAGAACCAGAAGAACCACAGGGGCCACACCTTGGGAATTACCCAGTTGTACAGAAACCAGGGCCTGGAAACCCACCTGGCCCGGAAGCCTCGTGTTCCTTGGCACCTAACCATTGTCACCATGATCTGGGAAGTTCAAAGAGTGGTGCTGGGGAGAGGTGAAGGAGGAGACCTGGGGTGGATGGGCTCAGAGCTACGCCCCAGTAGCCACCTGGCCCCTGGATTATCTTACTGGGTAACCTGTGTCTGCTCTGTGGGTTTAGTTTTCTCATCTGTGAAATGGGGGGTGGTTAGCAATATCTCCCCTGGAGGGATGATAGCGGTGGTCAAGGAGAGATCCCATGCTTGGCAGGGGCTGTTTCTGCCACCAAGGAACTCCTGTGCTTGCCAAGGATCACTGAGTTACCTCCCAGTTCCTGTTTCTGTGCAAGGGCTCCCCCATATCTCTTGGAGTTAGAGACAAGGGCAACTAGGGGGCGTCCTTGGTGTTTAGGTTCCCTTGTCCCTCAGCATTCTCCCCCTTCTCTCTCTGGGAGTCCTTCTCTTAGGCCATTCTGAGCCTCTCTCCCCTCTTCTCAGACTTCCCTTTCAGAGGTCCCTGGGCTGCCCTGCTCTCTCCTCAGCAGCCGGTACTTCCCATTGTTAGAGATGGACTGCCTGCTCAGAGCACCACTGGGCTTTGGTGTTATAGGATACAGTGCTCTGTTCCCAATAAACCCAGAAGTCCTTGAGGACCAGAGGGTACACAACTTGTTTGTCCAGAGTGACCATAAATCCTGATTCACCGGAACAGTCAGGGTTCATGACTTGCTCCCAACACACTGCTGCCAGCATCCCTGGGTGACCCTCTAGATAAATGCTGACGAGTGATGGAAAAGGAGACAGGTGGCTGGGTGACGAGGGACAGTATAGGAGTTGGGGAGACTGAGGGCTGTATCCCTTCTTAGGGGACATAAGGTTCTGTGGCTTCCCTTGTGGGGTCTTGATGGCCTGTACTGTCAGGACAAGATAAAGAAACTGCAAATACTCATGAAAGGGAAGCCCTGGCCTCACACTTCTCTATGGGGCTGTGATGAGCAAGGCAGCTGGAGATGAAATGGAGTAAGCCAAGGATGAATACTAAGCTCCCCTGCTTCCCCATTTGCCAGTCAAATCCCCACACAGACGAGGAAGGTTTGGGACACGAAGACTGGATTTGCACTGTGGATTCTGAAGCTACGGCTTCAGCTACATATAATAGAAGCTACAGCTGTCAAGATCTCTTTTGCAGCACACAGCTCTGAAGGGGGCCCTGGGTTTCCAGACATAGAGAGTGCCCTGCTGCTGAGTATGCAAGCTGCAGCAGGAACAGAGGTCCACATAGGCAGCTGTTGGAGAAAAGCTTCAGGGTCCCTTGGAAAACCAATAGCCCATGACCACATGAGCACCAACTGTTAGAAGAATTGTCATTGGCTGCCAGTAGACAGAGTGGAAACTGAGAAAGCATAAGGGCATTAGCAGAGTCCTGGGCAGGCAGTCCAAGGTTAGGCTGCCTGGAATGACCTTGGGCCAGTTCTTTATGCTCTCTGGGATGCCTTAAGTCCTCAGGGGCTGTGTTTAGTGCTCTTGTGGTGTGAGGCACTCCCAGTACTCCACAAGGCCTCACATCCCTCCTGTGCGGTGGCTCTCACCATCAACCCTAGGCAGCAGAGAAGGAAGGTAGGGTTCTTTATGACTGACATCTACCTGACCACACCCACCCCAAAGCACTAGAGCCATGATTTTAAAAAAAAAGAAAAAAAGATGGCTGTCATTCCAGGGACACATTCTTCTTTGTCATCGTCGTCCTCTTTTTTTTTTTTTTTTTTTTTTTAAATGTGTATGAGTGCTTTGCCTGCATGTGTGTGTGTGTCTGGTGCCCACAGAAGGCAGAAGAAGTCATCAGATTTCCTGGAACTGGAGTTACACATAGTTGTGAGCCACCACATAAGTGCTAGGAATCAAAGCCCAGTCCTCCAGAAGAGTATTCAATATTCTTAATTGTTGCCATCTCTCCAGCTCCTACAGCTATGTTCTTAACTATAGCATTACCGAAAATCCCAGGGCAGGGGAGGGTGTCCAGTGGCTTTATTGCCAAACCCAGAGGGTGGGTGTTATGACCTCCTGGCCCAACACTACCTGTGATCCCACACACCTGTCTCCATAACAAAAATGGAGAGACATCATGCCACCCTTGTGATCGCTGACCTACCCCCTATTTGAAGTATATGGGAGCCAGATAACCTACAGGTTGGATGATAGAGGTGGGAGCCTGGCTTTTGAGGCCAAGTAGGACTGGGGCATAGGAGGCATCTGATGGCTGGGGGAGATGAAAGTTAAAAAACAAATAAAAACCAAACCAACTAAACAACAATAACAAAGACCTCTCACCTCTCCCAGGTGAGTGCTCCTACCAGACTTTCACAGAAAGTGTGAGCACATCTGGTAATTTCTCCAGTGACTGGCTGAGGTAGGAGAGTACCCTGGTGCAGAGCCTACTCTGGGGCCAGCTGAGGACTGTGGGGCAGTGTCGCCCCTCCATGTCCATCCTGTTTCAGAGCCAGAGGCAGATTTAATAGGGAGAGCAGTCAGGTGGCCTGATGGGAACCACTCCGAGACTCTTCAGGTGAGCCTGCGGGCCATAGGACTTACTCGGGTAGCGGTAGTAAAATTCATTCTCCATGTCGCTAGAGATGTTCTTGATCTTCTTTTCCAACCACCAGCGAGCATCCGCCTGGATGTCGTAGCGCACGAACACGCCGAAGAGAACCACCATCACCACCTGCAGGACCAGGCAGATGACCGGCAGCCGCCACCGGAGGTTGGTGTCCCTGGCCATGCTCTGCACTGCTGGCTGCTCGGCACGCAGGGCTCCCAGGCTGGGGCGACACTTATAGGACCTGGGCACTGGGCGGGGCAGGCGCGGAACAGCTGAACCTGGTGCCGCCCACGCGCCCAGGGCGCTACCCAACCGGCAAGAGGCCCGCGGGGCCGCCCCGAGCCCAGCGCCCCTGGAAGCTCCGGGTGATGGGAACAAGGGCAGAAGCAAGAGAGTAGAACGCCCCAACTTCTGCACGTCCTTTTCTCCCTTATTTGGGTGAATAGAGCGCTAAGATGATCTTCACCGCTCATCCAAATCAGAATGAAGAATTCCCAGACTGGAATTGCTACCCACATCACCACTCTGATTCCCACCACCACCACCATCCCGCTTTTTTTTTTTTTTTTTCTTTTTCAAGACAGGGTTTCTCTGTGTAGCTCTGGCTGTCCTGTAACTCGCTCTGTAGACCAAGCTGCCTTTGAAACTCGGAGACCCCTGCCACTGCCTCCCAAGTGCGGGGATTAAAAGGTCACAACCGCTGGGCCACTCCTGTCCTTTTTGAGATAGTCTCCCTCTGTAATCAAATTGATTTCAAACACTTAGCAATGCTCCTGCCTCAGCCTCTCAAATGGTGAGATTACCGGCTTGAACCACCACTGCCACTGACCATTCTTTTCTTTCCCAGTTCACAAAAATTTAAAGAGAATGCATGAATGAAATGCAAAGGAAATATGAGAAACTTTCATAAACCGCAGAAGTTTTGAGGCAGATACAGAAAAGCAGAAGGAAGATAGACACCACCAGTTTTCTGCCATCCAGAAGCAAGGCTGGAATTTTGGTGTATCTATGTTCAGTCTTTCAAGCTTGTTAGAGAGGACATTGGCTCAAGAAAGACAGTTTCACTTTGTAATATTAATATATCGCTTGTGTTTCTCAATAGCTCATAAATAAACATCTCTCTTGCTCTTTATAATATCTTTGATATATTGTATATATATATGTGTGTGTGTTCATATATATATGTATATATATATATGTACGTATATATGTATATATGAATGAGATGGGGCTTCTTGCGTAGCCCTGGCTAACTTGAAATTTACTATGTTGTCCTTAAAATTATAGTGGACCTCTTGGCTTTGCCTCCTAAGTGCTAAAATACAGGTATTCTGCTACCAAGCCTGTTTTGTTGTTGTTTCAGTTTTGTTTTTGTTTCATTGGTTTTTGTTTTTGTCTTTGTTTTTTGGGTAGGTTGGTTCTTTGGTTTTGGTTTTTCAAGACAGGGTTTCTCTGTGTAGCCCTGGCTGTCCTGGAACTCACTCTGTAGACCAGGCTGGCCTCAAACTCACAGAGATCCACCTGCCTCTGCCTCCTGAGCCCTGGGACTGAAGTCCAGCTTTGATTCTGTTTGTGGTTGTTTATCTTGTTTTGTTTGCTTGGGGTGTTTTGTTTTGTTTTGAGACAGCATCTTCACTCAGTAGGCAAGTCTGGCTTCCTGCCTCAGACTCCCAAATACTGGAATTAAGGATCTCAGCCACCGTACTCATTTTACAACATCCTTTTTGCTTTATTTATTTTTAATTAAACAATCCTTAGGGCTGCAGAGATGGCCCGGTGGCTAAGAACATGCATAGAATTTACAAAGAACAGAAGTTCTGTTCCCGTGTGCACACTGATGTCTCACAGCTGCCTCTAACTCCTGATCCAGGAGGACCAATACCTCTGACCTCTGCAGGCACCTGCACTCATGCACACACACACACACACACACACACACACACACACACACACACACACACACATCCTACACATAACACAAAGTAATAAAAATAAATCTTAAAAATTAATACCTTTACATCTTATTTACTTTTATGCCTATGTTGCCATGTGTTCTTGTGAAGGCAAGAGGACAACTTGTTGGTTCGTTCCATCATGTAGGTCTGGGGGATCTAACTTAAGTCTTCAGGCTTGACATCAGGTGTCTTTACCAGCTGAGCCATCTGCCAGGCCCAACATACTTTTTAAAAGCAGGGTAATACTATGCTTGATCAAGCCAATGCCTACCGTTGGATACTGAGGCTGGAATCATAGACACTAGTGACATGAGCATACAGGTACATAGGTCTTTGCACATGTCTATGAATTCCTACAGGCAAGATGATTGTCACACCTCACTTGATTTCCCCTAGGGAGTCCCCACCACACAAAGCATACACTTCACATGCCGGCTAGTCCTTCCACATACTTCCATCTTGGCACTAGATTTATAGCTGTATTGTGTTGGGAACTCCAGGAGTTCCATTATGCCAGCATGGGGTGCCAAGGTCCTCAGCTGAGAATTGTTCTGTTTGGAAACAGCAAGACACCCCAGAAACCTTGTCAGCCAAAGGGAACATTTAGTAAGGATTCTGCTGTGCGCAAACTCCCTGTGTACCTTTAAATTTGAAACCATTCACAAGGTGGACACTGTAGACACATGTTTGAAGTGAATACTGAGTTCTCAGGCAGGCTATAGGCCTAACCGGAGATTCAAACCCCTGCCCATCTTATTTCAAAGGCTGAGGCCCTACCATGCTGTTTGTCCCCCTCCATGGCCAGAGGAAGGGAGAGGCTTGGTGTCAGGCCAGCACATTCTCACCGGGGATGACATCTAAGCACATGGCAATGGACAGCAATGGAGTGAAGAGAAGGCTGCAGCATGTGGCTAGATCCTCAGGCCTTTAGATTCCAGAGAACAGCCACTGACGAGAAGAGACAGCGGGAAGCAGTCTCTGAGAACAGATCTAGCAGGGATCTGTGAGAAGTCTGTTCGCCAGCATGACCATCTTAAAGTTAAGCAAGATGCCACACTCATGCTGAGAACTGTGGGTCACAGGCTGACACATGCCTCTAGTAGAGTCCCCTGGCATCCCTGTGGGACTGGAAGCTAGATTCTACTTCAGGCTCTGATATTGAACCCAGAATAGCATGGCACAGGCTCAGGATGCTGACAGAAGAGCCCTAGAGAATGTCAATGGGACAGACCTGGAGTCACAGGCCAGCCTGGTTCCTCACAGGTAGCATAAGAGAGCCCTTTGACACTGGCCTTCACAGAGGGACTCTGTTTGACGGGCTAAGGGAGTCAGTCAATGAGTGCATTAGAGCACCAGAAACGCAGTGCTGAAGGAAGACACTACCATCAAATAGCATTTTTCTTAGGTCACATTTCTGGGCTGTTCTACTCGTAGATCACTATGAAATAAAATTAAAAATACCATGTCACCTTGTGGATGACAAATATGGCTCTGCTGCATGAAGTCTCTGGATACCACAAGTGTTCACTCATTTAAGGTGTTAGTATGTAACAGTGAACAAATCTTTGCGGTACTTTTAAGTCCTGGGGCTGGATTCAGGACTCTGGGCATACTAGGCATAAACTCTAGCCCTGAGTTACACTCCCTGCCCCCACATTTTTATTCCAGGAAGCTATTAGGCTGGGTATGGGGGGTGCACACCAGCACCCAAGAGACAGAGGCAGGTGGGTCTCTGTGAGGTTGAGGCCATCCAAGTCTGCATAGCTAGTTTTGGCCCACCTGTGCTTTGTGGTAAGACCCTGTCTCAAGACATACTTCCTGCCCTTCTTTGTTGGCAGTACTGGGATTGAATTTAGGGACTCATGTATGCAAGGCAAGTTGTAGAGCACTTAACTATGGCTAAACCCATACTTCAACGTCTTAAACACCTGGGTGTCCCTGAGCAAGGTGTAGCGTCCTCACATCTGTACTGACCTGTAAAATGGGAACAATGATACCTGTGTTTTGAAGACTCAAGGCCTGTCCATCAGTGTGGAATGGTGGAAAGATGGCAGAAGTTGCATTTTGATCTAGCGTCTGCTTCCCCTTGCTGGGTGATCAAAGTCTTAGTCCCCCTGGGCTTGAAGATTCAATGGGTGTGAATGGGCATCTCAAAAGCCATTTGTGGGGGCAAAAGGCCCTTGCTCAAGTGAAGCCACTCAGTTCACAGTGCCTGCCTCTGTTTCTCCTATTCACATGGAGTATTTTCTTTGGTTGGCCATTGCTTCATACTTGTCTGTTGCCTTGCCTCAACCTATGTCACCCTCAACCACAGAGCGACTTCACTCAACTCTGTGGACCACACCCTTTGTAGTGTCGGCAGTCTCCTGCTTCTAATTCCATAACCTCTCCTCCAGTGTTCTACTATGGATTGGATGAGCCTACCAAAATTCATGTTGACATTTATCCCCACTATGAAGCAACAGTACTTCAGACCAGACCAGACTGCCTCTCAGAGGGGTGATAGGTCAAGAGGACCCTGAGTTAGTGGATTCATGGCATCTAAAGTGGCTGTTACAAAAGCCACCCTGACTGTCTCTTGGGCATGCTCACTTCTCACTGTGTGATGGCTCATACTACCTGTACATTGCCCACCAGCAAGAAAGCTCTCACCTGGCCCAGCATTGGTGGTCCATGCCTTTAATCCCAGCACTCGGGAGGCAGAGGCAGGTCTACACAGCAAGTTCCAGGCCAAGACAGGCTCCAAAGCAATACAGACAAACCCTGTCTCGAAAAACAAAAACAAAAACAAAAAAAAAGAACAAAAAAAAAACCAAACCAAAACAAACAAACAAACAAAAAACCAAAAGGACAAAAGAAAAGGAAGGAAGAAAGAAAGAAAGGAAGGAAGGAAGGAAGGAAGGAAGGAAGGAAGGAAGAAAGAAAGAAAGAAAGAAAGAAAGAAAGAAAGAAAGAAAGAAAGGAAGGAAGCCCTCACCAGGTGGGCTCCCTGGGCTTTGGACTTTCCAGCCTCTAAAACTGTGAGTTGAATAAACCTCTTGTGTTTTTAAATTACCGTGCTTATGATGTTCAGTGATAGTCACAGGAAATGGGCTGACAGAAAAATTCTTCCTACAGTCTCCCTTCTTTTTATCACACTCTGTATCCTCTTAGTCACACCATTGACGGCACCTGTGTCTCCTTCGAGGCGCTCCCTCAAAGGCACCCTCCCTCTGTGCCCTGTACAGTCTTCAAGGGGAGGCCATGAACATCGGCTTCGGCATTAGTCCTGAAGGCACTAAGGTGCAGTGTATCGGCCTGAGGTGGAGGGAAGGCAGGGCAGGGTCTTTTAGAATGCAGGGGAGGTGCTCTGCTCTCGGGAGTCATGGGTTCCATCATCCCATATAGGTGATGGCCCCGGAAAGACGGCTTAGCAGTAAAGAGTACTTGCTGCTCTTGCTTGGATCCAGGCTTGATTCTCAGCACCCACAAGACAGCTGACAACCATCCACAACCCCTGTTCTAGGGATCCAGTGTCCTCTTCTGGTGTCCCTGGGCACTGCATGGTGGCTTCTGTGCACAGGCATCACACATGCAGGCAAGACACTCATACACATAAAAAGAAAAATAGATAAATCTGAAATTATTTTTTTAAAGATAGAGATGATGTCCTCTTTTGTATGAGCTGAGGAAACGAATGCCTGTGGAGGTCACAAGATGGCATCAGATCCCCTGGAGCTAGAGTTCCACATGGTCATGAGCCACCCAGCATGGGTGCTGGGAACTGAACTCAGTTCCTCTGGAAGAACAGGAGACGCTCTGAATTGCTGAGCCGTTTCTCCAGTGGCTGTAACTCCAGCTCCAGGAGATCTGACCCTTCTGGCCTCCATAGGTACACACACAAACACACAATTAAAAACAAAATAAATTAAAAATAATCAATGAAAATTTCCAGAAGGAAACAATTCATAGATGTTTAAATGACCTTTATTACAGTGCATTGTTATATTTATTCCATTTCAGTGATTGTTGTTCATTTGTACTGTGGCCAACTAATAAATTAAGCTTTATCACAAATACAAATATTTGATATTTGTGCATGTCATAATTATGGAGAAAGGTGATATAAATGTAGTTTGGCACCACCTGTGGTTTCAGACATCAGATAACTATGTGGAACAGGAAGCAGGGATAAATGGGGGGGGTAGTGGTTGCTACAGAGAGGGTTTAAGGAAAGTGGGGGAGAAGGCTGAGGATGTGGTGAAAGTGTTACCCTGTTTCCCCCCCCCCCCCCGCTCAGCTGCCAGTATCCATCGCCAACTGCAGCATTTTGGAGCTATCACCCTTCTCCAAACATTCCAACAGCTGTCCCTTTCCTCCTCTACATTTTTTGGTGGCCCAAACTCCCAGTTTCTGCCTCCAGTGGCCAATAGTTTTGATACCCCTCCAGGAAAAAAAAAAAAAAAAAAAAAAAAGTCACCTCCTAGGACATTCTCTCTCCAGTTAACATAACACCAGGCCTGTAAACTGCCATCTTGGGTGAAACCAGGTTTCCTGGAGTCAGAGAAAAGTAAAACATGAGGCTTCTCGCCACTGGCACTGTGTCTACTTTCTCCTACAACAATCTCTATATCAATCTTTATCTGTTTCTTCTTGTGTTACTTCTCCTAGACATGGACATGTGTATGTGCTTATTTGTCTGTCAACGGTCTGTGCCTCAGCCCTAGAATGTCAGGCCTGAGATGACAGGAACCTAGAAGAGAGCATACTCCATGCCATGTCTGGTAGCACACACCTGTGCAGGCAGGAGGATTAGGAATTCCATGTCATCCTTGGCTACGTGAAGGAATTGGGGGTACTGGGAAGATGGCTCTGTTGGTGAAACATTTGCTATGCAAGCATGCAATGATTCCCCAGCACACACATAAAAAGCCAAGTGTGACAGCCATCACACTTAATCCCAGCCCTGGGGAGAAGAGACAGGAGGCTGTCAGGGCTTGCTGGCCAGGTTAGTCTTGACAAAATCAGTCTACTTTAAGCTCAGGGAGAGACTGTCTCATAAAACAAGATGAAGAACAATTACAGAAGACACTTGATGTTGACCTCTTGCGTACACATGTGCACTCACACATATGAGCACATACTCGAACATGTATACATGTATGTATGAGAGAAGGAGAAAGAAAAACGGGAGAGAAGGGGAGAGCATGAAGGTGAGAAAGAGAGAGAATGTAATGCTAGCTACTTGCTAAAGAATTCTTTTTCTGAGCAAGCAAATGAATGAATGAATCCTTTCAGTTTGCTTATCTGAGAAACTAATGCACATACAGCTCAGTATTAGGCCTAAAGATGATGGCCCTCCCCACACCAAAGAGGAAGCACAGCTTTGTCCTGTGGGTCAAAGCAGACAAGCCTTGCTCCTTCAGTTACAGGGAGCTTGGTGAGTGCTTGGGTGTTGAGGGTGAGCTCCACGGAAGAGGTGAACTTCGATGTGGGGCTTTCAGGGCAGGCAACAAGCCTCCTGCATTTTCTCATCTCATGTGGTCTTGGCAGGTTATTCCAGACCTCCTTCCCCATAGCCTTCTCCAGCCTAGGACTTCTACTGACCGCCTGCAGGTAGGAACTCAAGGCTTGTCCTTAGAGACCTGGGCTCAGGAATCTACTGCTCAGGTCTGTCTGGTAGGCAGGGCTTTACTGGAGGGACTTCCTCGGAAGGTGGGCATTCCTTGAGCAGTAGGGACCTGTGGGACTAGGGTGGTTCTTTCCACAGCCAGGGAGGGGCAGGGTGGAGCTCCACACTGGCACGGAGCAGGGAACATATGTTTGGTGAGCAAAATCGGTGCCACTGTCTTCTTTCAAAGGTGTGGCTGTGCTGAGGGAGTAGTACAGGACTGGTCACCCTTGTGGCTCTCCCTCTTGGCATGTCACCGCCACTCTTACATTTTTGTCTGGGATCCCATAGAGCCTAATGTTGGCCAAGGCTGGGGGTCAGACATTCTCAGACTGATCAACAGTCCCACAAGTCTCTGGTACCTTCCAACAGGCTGTGCAGCAGCACGGCACTTAGCACTCTGACTCAGAACCAAAGTGCCACATCCTCCACTGGTGACCGATGGCTGAACCTCTCTCTACCTGTTCATATGATGAGAATGGCAGTAATAGCACAGCTTACTCTGGTGCACTCGATGCCTTTAACTCTGCATACTTGATAAAGCAGAAGCCCTTAATACGTGCAGCTAGAAATAAATGGGAAAATCCTATGCAGCTTGAGACATGTCTTGGATATAATTAGGGGTGGCTTTTGTGGTAATGAATAACAGAGATCCCCTTAGGCACTCTTGAAGAGTCATCAAAAGTAAATGGATCCAGGAGATCCAGGTTCATGGCCCCAGGACCACATGGCAAGGACTTTTGGTCTTGCTCCCATCCCCAAAAGTCCCTTGAAGTGACTGAGAGTGCCCCTTCCCCACACTTCCCATCACAATGTGGGTGGTTTGTGCAGGGAGGACACAGACCTCCAAAATGTTCCCTTCTAATTGCTGTGTGGGCTCAAACACCAACCGCAGGGCTCTGGGTGTGACGTGCTTGCTGACCACTGCTCCAAGGAAAACAGCTTGGCCTCTGTGCTCATCCTCCCAAAGCGTGTGCCCTAAATGCCAATATGAAGACCCAGGAACACTACAGAACAACTGGTCTGTATTCTTGAAATACTGTAGGTATGGGTTGGGAGTATAGTTCTCTTGGTCGTATGTAATGAGTTATTGTAATAAGGTCTACGAAAGCCTGGATAAAGTGAAGTCAGGTATTTATTTGGGAATCACACACAAATAACAAAATAAGGTAGAGAACTATTGAGGTCTTCTGCCCAGGGCGCTGGAAGCTGTGGCCCAATCCCCATCCACCACCCAGGAGAGAGTACTCGCTTCCCAGTCTGCATATAGCACCTGAGACTGCGCCCTTGTACCTCAAAGACTAGTGGCTGAATGAGTTCCCACAACAGTAGTAAGGTCAGCTACTTGAAGCCATTGAATGAATCCTCAGTACCGCATAAACCAAGCATACTGTCACAGATCTGCAGTCCCAGCACTTGGGCGGTGGAGAAGGAGCATCAGAAGTTTAAGGTTATTATTGGCTACAAATTGCAATATCATGAGAGCCTTGGCTACATGAGTCCCTGTCTCATAAACAAAACAAAAACCAAGAACAAACTAAAGATGTCATGGTTGGCCTAAAAGGGAGAGGAACCACTTAGGGTTAAACAAAAAATACAAAAGATACCTGATTAAGTCTTGATGGGTCTTGAATCAGAGCAGAAGACTAGGGTTGCTGAGATAGGCCAGTTCAGCAGGTAAAGGCACTGACCTCTAAGCATGGTGACTGGCTATCCCCTTAATCCATATAGTGGCAGGAGGGAGGAAACTCCTGCAAGTTGTCCTCTGACTTTTCCACAGGTGCACCGTGACACATGTATACACATGCATGTGCACACACATAGAATAAATAAATAAATAAATAGCATAATTTAAAAATAATAATCACAACCCCAGAAAGGTACAAAAATGATAGAATGAACAACTAGAGGAGAAAGAAAATGTTAGGCGATGGCATGTGAAGCTTCATGAGTGTCCTTGTAACACACATCCACATTAGCCAAAGGGCTATTTACCAACATTTGGATAAACAAAGAGCTCTGGAGATGGCTGGTGGCGATGACGAGAAACGATGGGCATGAACTCAATACTGACTTGCTGAAACAAAACCTGAAGCTGAGTGTGAAAATGGTGGCACACACCTTTAATCCCAGCACTTGGAAGGCAGAGGCAGGTGGATCCCTGTGAGTTCGAGGTCAACTTGGTCTACATAAAGAGTTCAAGGGCAGCCCAGGTCTACAGACAGAGTCAGTGCCTCAAAAGTAAATAAATAAAAACCTCAAAAGGGAAAAGTGTCAAAGAGACCATACCAAGGTCAGTATGGGTAGAGGAGACTGAGGATTAAAATGAGTAGGCAGGCAGGGGACAGAAGTGGGAGCCAGACTGCCTCACTGTGTTCCTTTTCATATTCTTTCAGTGGCTGTATTGCCTGGTCAAACATTACAAATACAATTACAAAAGTTAAAAATAGTTCTTTTGGTCTTGAGAGGACATAAAAAAAAATCTACCTCCATGAGGAGCGCCTTGAAGTGTGGTGCCTTTAGCATCTTAGGACCATATTCTACAGGGTGGGGGTGGGGTGGGACATCTGCAGGTTGTCTGGGGACACAGTAGTTAGCAAATGCCCAGACTCTCCCTCTCTGGGCCCCTCAGAGACCTCAGCTCTTCTCTGGGGAGTCTCCCACTCTGCACACTCTCCACAGTAGGCCAACAGAACTTTTAAGAGGCCCTAGTGTCGGCCCTTTCTGCCCACACTTACCCAGTTAAAATGTAGCCTGTCACTGGGGTCATAGTCATTGCTAACCAGCAGTGTCCCCAGTATGGGCCTGTCTGGATAGGACTGTTCATAAGCTTTCTCCTTTGTGGGGTACCTGTTTCCCAGCCATCTGAAGCTCCTTGGTCCTGACCCAGCAACACTAGCCTTCCAGCCTCTGTTAAGTCTGGGAACCCCACAACTACTCAACAGGGTGTCTTCACTGACAAGCGCTTTTTCCTAGCGTGTGCACAGGAATCCTGACAGCTAAAAGCTTGAGTTTTGTAAGGCTTGGGAGATGCGACGATGATGGCCTCAATAATTTCTCTGTCCTACATGCCAGCCAATGACAACTTTGTCACTCCCTCCAAAGAGGGGTATAGTTCAGGACCACCATCAACCCCTTTTCAGTACTAGCTTGATTGTAGACCCTGTAGGAAATCTAACTAATGGAGACAGTCCTGGAGAGGCTCATGTAGGGGTCTGGTTGACAGTCACAGATGGAGCTGCAGACAATAGCCCGAATCAGCAGCCAGCCCTATGAGTGAGTCACGGTATACACCCAGCCCAGTTAAGCCTTCAAGTGATGACAGCCACCATCTGACTGCAACTGCATGGAGATCCCTGGCAAGCACTGCTCTGGGTTCCTGTTCAGGTTTCAGACCCACGAAAGCACGGGCAAAAGTGTGATTTCTCCAAGCAGCTCTTTTTGTTTGTTTGTTTTTCGAAACAGGATTTCTCTGTATTGCTTTGGAGCCTGTCCTGGAACTAGCTCTGTAAACCAGGCTGGACTGAACTCATAGAGATTCGCCTGCCTCTGCCTCCCGAGTGCTAGGATTAAAGTGCCACCAACACCAGGCTTCAAGCAGCATTTTTGAGACCAGGTTTCAGGTAGCCCAGGTGACCCTCAATCTCACTATGTAGCAAAGGATCATGTTGGAGTCCTGACCATCCCCTCCACCTCTTTTTTTTTTTTATTTTTAAATTTTATTTGATGTTAATGTGTGTTTTGCCTGCATGTATGTGTACCATGTGAGTGCCCAGTGCTCTTAGAGGTCAGAAGATGGCATTGAATTCCCTTGAACTGGAGTTACAAGCCATTGTGAGCTGCTATGTGGGTGCTGGGGATCGAACCCAGGTCCTCAAGAAGAACAGATAGCACTCTTAACCACTGAGTCATCTCTACATCCTCATCTACCTCTACGTCTTGAGTGCTGGAATTACAGGTAGGTTCCACCATGTCTGTTTATGTAGTGCTAGGAATTGAACTCAGGTCTTCCCCTACACTGGGGAAACTCTCTACCAACCAAGCCATAGCTTTAGCCTTGGAGTCATTTATGCAAAAACTAAAGACTCTTGCTAGCTTGTTTATCTTGCCCTCATAGAAAACTGCTTATTCTTAGCAGCCAGGAAGAGAACAGGATAAAAAGCAAGGAAACTTAACATCTGTTGACTCCTATCACAGACCTGAGCCTTTCTACATATTACCTCATAAAGCCCTTCAGGGTCTGAGAATCACAGACAATCACTCCTTTGTCAAAAAGAACATCACTGGGCAGTGGTGGTGCACACCTTTAATTCCAGGACTCAGGAGACAGAGACAGGCAGATCTCTGTGAGTGTGAGGCCAGCCTGGAGTAAATTCCAGGACAGCCAGGGCTGTTACACCCTGAAAACAAAGAAAGAAAAAGAGACAGAGCACATCATGCCAGGTATGATGGAGAACACCTTTAATCTCAGCACTCAGCAGATCTGTGAGTTCAAGACCAACCTGACTACATAGTCTCTTCTCAAAGGGAGGGGGGATGTCTTGGTTCAGAAGGGATAAGGCTCCATTTAGTTGAGTTGAGTGTCAGATCATAAAGCTGATGTTCTCTGATTTTTGGCTTGAGGCAAAACTCCCAGGATCAGGACTGAAGGATTGGGGATTAGGGAAGACGTTCAAGGCCAGTTTGGCAGCTTGGCCTTGCTAGGATAAAGACTTTCAGAGCAGCTGTGTGATCACTTTAGAGGGCTCAGAGCATCCTCATTGCTTCATCCTGTGCATGAGTCCTGTGAACAGCAGAACATGGAGCCTGAGGTGGAAGTAAGCAATGCATAGAAATTTCCAGCAACAGAAAGCCAGAGAAAGGGAGCCTCTGAGAGCTTCATGTTGGCAAAGCTCTTCCATTAGTTCTCAAATGACCTGGGTTGGGTTCTCCAGGGTTCATGGTGAGACAGGGAAGTAAATGTCACAATGAGACTCTCTACATGAGCCAGGCATTTGATGTAACATCCCTAATATGACAACCCTGACACCATCACCTCGGATGATATATAGAGAAAATCACTGGGGATTTAGTTATTTGTCCCAAACTACACCCAGCTGTGAGGCACAGGCTAAATAATAGTCTGACTGGAACAGAGAAGGGGAGGAGAGGTGGGTGGACAGGCATCGGATCCCATTTGGCCTGGAGCCTGAGACAGACAGAAACTGGGAGACACCAATGTGCTGTGGCACAGAGAGGTGGGGTGGGGAGATGTGGTAGAACGTGGTGGGTCCTTAGAGGGCAGTCCGTCAAAGGCTCATTACCATGTGGGTTGAATGGAACCCCCAGGGATAGCATCTCCCTTTCAGCCCACCTATAATGGGCTACATGATCTAACCCCCCATGTTAGAGATGAAGCCACTGCCACCAGAGAGAAAAATGGACATGCTTAACGTCCCCCAGTTTGGCAGCAACAGAGCAAGACAAGCATTCGTACCCCTGATCCTGGCCAAGCTCTTCCAGGCATCTTCTTGCAGTCTAGAATGAACAAGGGCTTTTACTAGGGAACCCTGGCCTGCAACATCTAAACCAGACAGAGAAGGGGAACTATTAATAATTACACTGAAACAGCAGGTGCAAGCAGGACTGTCTCAGGCAAATGGGACACCAGTCACTCTAGCATGACAGCTGACTGCCACCCACTTGCCCTTTAGGAAATCTTCTGTATAGCCTAAAGGCCTAAGAGGCCTGAGAACTAGTTATCATTTTCTTCGTGCAGTAAGGAGCCAGAGAGTGGAGGAACCCTGGAGGCCCTGCCTTCCTGGGCTCTTCAGGGTGCCTAGAACTGGCTGCTCCTTAGCTGGCCTCTGTACCCACCTGTAACTGTGTATACACAAACAGAGGCATTCCATTTGTCCTGCTCCTGCCAATTCCCACACAGCTCTAGTCCCAGGTGCTTCTCGCTGGTAATACCCACTGAACCGAAGCCATCATCACTGTGGGGTGTGACTATCAGGCTTTTTCATGAACCAAAATGCCAACAGGGTAGAGGTGTGGGAAAACCTGTCACTCCTGACCTGGAAGCCAGGTCACTGTGGAAACGTCTGGAATACAGCCTAGGCCAGTTGTGCTGTTTCATTCTTCCCCCACATCCTTGCTGGAGTCCAAGAACCATGTGGTTGGTGGGAGGTTAGAACATGTTCTTGAACAGTAGGGGATTCTCCAAAGAAGAAGTGTAGTGCTTAGGGAGGTAAAGGAGATAGTGATGGGTAGTGCCAATGGATTGATTATTCACAGGTCACTATGCCTTTCACACCCACATCTTGGTGAAGCCAATGGATTGTTCATTGGGCCACCATGCCTGGTAGTTTCTGGCCATAAGGTCTTTATTTAGATCTACCCTTGTGCTTTGCTTAGGCCAATAGTACTTTAGCAAATCTGAAATACCCCCCCCCACACACACACACACTCTTACCCATGCATTCCTTTCTGAAAACACTACAGTCAAGAGAAGCAACCCAGGCCAGTCTTCTGGAAGCTCTGATGATAGGCAAGAACTACAACTGGGGGGGTAAGGGACATTAAACTGACAGCCAATGCAAATGAGTCTAGAAGAACTGACCAGCAGAGTCCAGCCTAAATTGTAGGTCCACACCATAGTGAGCCCATTACATACTTTTTGGAGGCTTTACATTTTATGAAACTTGTTATAAAGCAGAGATAAGGGGAACACTGGTTTGATGTCTCCATTAGAGTGGAGACAAGGTCTCCGGTTATTTGATGTCATGAATGAATGAGGCAACTGGAATCTAGGTGATTCCCGAAGCCAGTAGTTTCTGCTCCACCATCCTTTTGCCCAACAGGAAGCTCATCCTGGGTCACTGGTCAAGGTTAGGACATGCCATGAAGGCTAGACCAGTCTACACTGTCTAGGCCATAGTGATGGGTTAGGAATGAGCATGTGACCTTAGAGAATTCCCATCAGATAGACACTCAGGGTTTTCCCTGAGAATCTCCCGATCCTCCAGATGTAGTATAGCCCATTCAGTGATATTTTCCCAGGGAGGCTTATTGTGAACTGTAAGAAAAGAAGAGCTTTGTGCTAGGCCACAGTTAGTGGTGGTTTGTCAAAGCAGCCATGAGAAATGCGTAGGCATCAGGGAAAGTCCACGATGGGACCCAGTACACAGCTCTTCAGGGAAGTCAGAAGCTCTGAAGAGTGGGGAGCTCTGACCTCAAAGAGTGATTCTCAGCTTTCAGTACACAGCAGATTCATCTGAACCCAGGAGCACCAAAGTCCACACCCACCAGGTCCACACTGGGAAGTTCTGGTTGAATTTCTCTGCAGTAGGTCTCAGGTACACCCTTTGCAAAGCCCATTGACGATCCTAGCGTGCAGTATGGTGGAGGACACGGGATCCTTTTCCCATCCGGCCCTCCTTTGGCTTCCCTGTTCCTCCTTTTAGGAAATGGATGGGATTTCTTCCTGAGGTGGCAGGACATGGTTTTGTTAGCATTTCTTAAAGACAAACAAACAAACGAACCCACTTCATTTGTAAGTGTATAATATGTGTGTGGTTGCCAGAATGGAATGCCAGATTTCCTGAAGCTGGAGTTATAGGTGGTGTGAGCGCCTGGGGTGAGCGCTGGGAACTGAACTCTGGTCCTCTGGAAGCAGCAAGCCCTTCCGAGCCATCTCTCCAGCCCTTCCTCTTTCTTTTGTTGGAGTTGAAGGTTGAACCAGGGCCTCTCAGATGCTACTAAAGAAATGCTCTTCCTCTGAAACTATATGCACATCCCTTTTTCTTCATTTTTTGAAACAGAGTCTTGCTAGCCTGTAACTAGCTAACTCACTTGTAGCTTTAAATTTCCAATCCTTCTGCCTGAAGCTCCCAAGTAGGTAGGATGACCGCCCTGCACCATGAGACCTGATTTATATTTCTAAACAAAGCAAGCAGTTATAGTTAATATGTAAGTATATGTGCTGGCTTTTGTGCCAACTAGACACAAGCTAGAGTCACTGGAAAGAAGGGAGCCTCAATTGAGAAAATGCCTCAGTAAGCTTGGGCTACAGGCAAGCCTGTATGGCATTTTCTTAATTAGTGATTGATAGGAGGACTCAGTCCACTGAGGGCAGGGTCATCCCTGGGCTGGTGGTCCTGGTTTCTATAAGAAGCAAGCTGAACAAGCTGTGGCCAGCAAGCCAGTAAGCAGCACTCCTCCATGGCCTCTGCATCAGCTCCTGCCTTCAGGCTCCTGCCCTGTTTGAGTTCCTGTCCTAACTTCCTTCAGTGATGGACTAAGATATGAAATATAAGCCAAATAAACCTTTTCCTCCCATACTTGCTTTTGGTCATGGGGTTTCATCACAGCACTTAAGACAGTATATATTAAAGTTTTATTAAAAATAATCACAAGGTGGTGGCACACATCTTTATTCCCAGCTCTCAGGAGACAGAGGCAGGTGATCTCTCTGAGTTTGAGGCCTGCTTGGTCTACAGAGCAAGTTCCAGGACAGGCTCCAAAGCTACAGAATATATATATATATATATATATATATATATATATATATGTAATTTGGGACTGGAGAGGACACTGGCTGTTCTTTCCAAGGCCCAGGAGATCTGATTCCCTCTTTTGGCTTCCTCAGTTACAGGGCACCCATATGAGTCTCAGATATACATGCAAACAAAGCATCCATACACATAAAATAAATTACATTTTTAAAATAAATAATATAAAAAATTCTAATTAAAGAAAATAATATAAGATATATAGTTATACATGTGTAGACTATATAATTGTGCATAACTAAATTATATGAGGAATATATATTTAATTTATAAAATTATGTATATATTATACTATCACAAACCTAATACGGTTGTGACAGTGGACATAATCACTGTTTGTTTTTTTGAGACGGATTTCTCTATGCTGTCCTGGAACTTGCTCTATAGACCAGGCTGGGCTAGAACTCAGAGATCACCTGCCTCTGCCTCCTGAGTTCTGGGATTAAAGGCATGCACCACCTTGTCATTCGCTCTTACCACAGCTTTTCCAGTTGGGAAACTGAGACCCTGAGAGAGGAAATAACTCATCCGGGCTATAGAGCTCAGCCCAGAGCCTCGGAGGAAGCCCCAGTCATCTGTGTCTCTCACCTCCTGGCTACACTCTGGCTCTCTGCTTGTTATGGAGGCTTCAAGCTAGAACCCTGATCTTTAAACGCCCCACCCCCTCCTGTCTTGGTTTCCAGGCAGGTAGCAGGGAGTATGTGTAGTGGCTGGAGGTGACCTTGAGTCGGAGCTCAAGTGGCAGGAAAAGTTTTGATGGATCACGATAAGGTAAGATCTGCGGGTTCCAGGGGCAGCCACCTGAGACTATCGCATCTGGAAAGCGGCCTGCGGGCTCACTCCTGCCCTGAGCAGGCCCAGGGTAGAGGGAGGAAAAGGTGGAGAGGGGAGAGGGGAGAGGGGAGAGGGGAGAGGGGAGAGGGAAAGAGGGTGGACCAGGAAAGAGGGAGGACGATGGGGAAGCATGGCCAGCGGGTGGTGGAGTAGGGTCTGGAAATGTCCACTGGTGTTTTAACTGGGTTACCCGGACTCGCAGAGCCTCTGGGCCAGCTTCCCTTTGGTAAAACAAGGTTCTAGGTAGCAGCCTAAGAAAGGACTCAGGACTGGAACGGGCTCAGAGATAGCAGGCACGCAGCATCTGAGGGATCCGTCAGCCCCACCTCCCCCTCTACCTAGCTCATGCCTTGCTTCTGGCAACTGGCAGGTAGGAGTGCCTAGGACAGACCCGTGACTCAGCGAGGAGAGCTACCAAATGTCACCTCCACTTGGTTTCCTAATGTCCTTGCCGCTTGCTCTGCGTGTCCCCAAGGGACTCTTGTATACCACCCAACAGTCCCGCCCCAGGAATCCAGATCCAGGGTCAGGGCCCAAGGTTTCCATATTCACAGGAATAGAAGCGATGGTCTAGATAAATGTCCATCAAACATACTGACTATGCTCAGAAACATTAGAAACTTTGTTGTTGTTGTATTTTGTTTTTCGAGACAGGGTTTCTCTGTAGCCTTGGCTGTCCCAGAACTCGCTCTGTAGACCAGGTTGACCTCAAACTCACTGAGATCTGCCTGCCTCTGTCTCCCCAGTGCTGGGATTAAAGGAGTCTCCATGCCACCACTGCCAGGCCATTTAACAACTTTTGAGGCCAATTTATGGTGGCAGGGGGTCTTCAAGAATTTAAGTGATTTAATTAGCTTGTAAATAAACAATGTCAGTTGCAAAATTATAAGAATTACTTTAGCAGGTCACAGTGGGAAAATTGAAAAGAAAAGAAAACAACCCATAGATGTGTGTTAGTGATTACTCTGAAGTTCAAAGAAATGAATGGGAACAGTATTTTCCAAATTCAGGATGGGCATTACTTCCACAGCAGAAGGAAAGAACCAGAAAAGGTACATTTCCAGCGATTCAACTACATGGGTAACATTTCATTCCTGAGCTAGTGGTAAGGCTATGGGTTATACGCTTTGCCTCTTCCTACATCTGAAAAAGTTGTGGCAAAATTTAAAAAAAAAAATAATTGTAAGAGAGGGAAAAAACCCACACATCCATTTCAAATTATTTTCTGGCAAATATTCATTTAATATGACATGGAATTTTTTTTTTGTTTTTGTTTTTGTTTTGTTTTGTTTTGAGACAGGGTCTCTCTGTGTAGTCTTTGCTGTCCTAGAACTCACTTTGTAGATCAGGGTGGCCTTAGGACTCACTGAGATCCACCTGCCTCCTGAGTGCTGGAGTTAAAACACGCACCACCACCACCCGGTGAAATGGAAATATTTTAATATGATCTTTGTAGTGTGCAGTAGGGCTTCCAACAGTACAAGGCTCTGAATTTCCCAGTGGTCCTACACACCTCACCTTGTATCTCAGTCTGTTCCAGCTGCTGTAACATATATACAGACACTGGGTAGATTATAAACAGTAGAATTCTAAGCAACACCTCTGGAGGCTGAGAACTTCAAGATCAAATTTAGCACCTGGTAGGAACTCTCCTAGATGGTGTCTTCTTGCTGTCCCTCCTATGTGGCAGTAGGGATGATGCACTAGGGTGCTGATCTTATGTGCCAGGGCTCTACCCTCACAACCTAAGCACCTCCATATATCATCATGCCGGAGGTTGAATTTTGCCAGAACATTTGAAGCACAGCACCTGGGTTCTGGCTCTACTGGAGGGACCTGGAGCAGTGTGTATATCTCCTGCCCACTGCAAGTCCTGTACCCAATGCAGGGTCAATTGTTGTAGATGTACGTTTCTGTCCTGCCCAGTCCCACAGCCATTTAGTCCCAAATAAACACACAGAGGCTTATATTAATTATAAGCTGTTTGGCTGATGGCTCAGGCTTCTTATTGGCTAGCTCTCTCTCTTGATTATTAACCCATTTCTATGAATCTGTGTATCTCCATGTGGTCTTGGCTTACCAGTGATGCCCGGTTTCTTGCTTCCTTGTCCCTTTGACTCTGCCAACTACCTTTCTCTATCCCTGTTTGGATTTCTCCCCTAGCTAAATCCTGCCTGTCCATTAGCCTAAACAGCTTTATTTGTCAACCAATAAGAGAAACGTATATTCACAGCATACAGAAGGACATTCCCCATCAAATTGTCGATTTTGTATTAAGCATATGCCTATCAAATACAAATTTATGTATTTATCCCCTGGGTGCTAGAGAAGTAGTAGATATGAGGTTTTAAGAGAAAACCAGACAGTTCTAGAAAAGTAATAATTACATAAAAATTTGTAAAGTCTGGGGACTGAAGACAGGTCGGGAGTTAAAAGCTCTTTCAGAGGACCCAGGTTTGCTTCTTCAGCAACCACATGGCAGCTAGCACCCTTCTACACCTCCAGTTCCAGGATATGGAATGCCTTCTTCTGTCCTCCATGGACACTGCATGCACATGGCGCACGTCCATACAAGCAAGCAAGCTCTCATACACATAAAACAAAATAAATAAGTCTTGGCCAGGTGATGGTGGTGTACACCTTTAATACCAGCACTCAGGAGCAGAGGCAGGCGGATCTCTGAGTTTGAGGCCAGCCTGGTCTATAGAGCAAGTTCCAAGACAGCCAGGGCTACACAGAGAAGCCCTATCTTGAAAAACCAATAAACAAACAAACAGATGGAGACAGAGGGGAGAGAGAGAGAGAGAGAGAGAGAGAGAGAGAGAGAGAGAGAGAGAGAGAGAGAGAGAGAGAGAGAGAGATCTGAGCAGGCCTCTTGGTCACTCTCACAGCCAGGCCTAACTGGGCCCACAGATGTATGGCAAGGTGCTGTGCTGGCCACTGGCTTTAGGGGACAGCTTCCCTCTACCACTGCCTGCCTTACCTGATGCTTAGAAAGAAATACTGAGAAAGCATATAAAGGAGAAATGGGCTCTTTGCATAGGGAGACAGAAGAGAGGAGGAAGAGGAGATGAAAAGACCATAGGTGAAGAGAGTGTCTGTTATGGAGTGTGTACAAGCAGCCGGACTCCCTTCCTAATACTGCACCTTTAACACAGTTCCTCATGCTGTGGTGACTCCAACCATCACATTATTGTTAAGAGTTCTAATGTAAATGTCTGATATTCAACTCCAAAGAGGTCATGACCCACAGGTTGAGAACCTCTGCCCTAAAGCATTACTGGACCCCACTCAACTTGTTGAGGGTCCCCAAAGGGAAAAAAGGGTCTTAAGTTTGAACATGGGACAGAACTTCCTGCCTTTAGAGAAGGTGCTGCCCGAGGCAGAAGATAGGCACCCAGCCCATTCTCTGGGCTAGATTTGCTACGTAGCCTTGCTTGACTTAAGGTCAGAGGTCAGGGTCTAGAAGGAGGTCCACAAGTTAGGGCTAGGTAGTGAGACCCTGTCTAAAGGAAACTCTCTCTCCTCTCCCTCTCCCTCTCTCTCTCTCTCTCACACACACAATCAAATGTTGCAGAATATTTGTACACCGTGTGAAGATATGTTGCTGTGATTAGTGTGATAAAAAGCTGAACAGCCAATAGCTAGGCAGGAGAGATAATTGGGACTTGTGGGCAGAGACAGGAAGAGGAGATAAAGCATGCAGGAGAATGTAGAATGAATCAGACACACAAGATGAGAGAGAGATAAAAGCCATGTGGTAAAACATAGATTATATATATATATATATATATATATGTTAATTTAAATTATAAGAGCTAGTGGGACAAGCCTAAGCCAATGGCCAAGCTTTCATAATACAACTTCATGTAGGTATATGTGAGCTGGTGGTTGATGAAAAAGCTTGCTGCAACCAAAGAAGTCAGAAATCCTGGAATTCCTGGGTTCATCCATCCACTCCTGGATATGACTAGCAGGGAAGTTTTCCCACATATGTCCTGTCTTCATCCAGACATGGGGCAAGAAGGCCTGGCCGGGTGCTGAGGACTGGGATATAGGGTCAATGAGTTCAAACAGGGGACCTACCTACTATAGGCTAGATTTTATATCCATTAAATTGTTTTATGAGGACCAGGCACGGTGGCTTCCCAGAACTTGGGAGGCAGAGACAGGTGGATCTCTGAGTTCAAGGCCACCTGTTCTACATAGTAAGTTTCAGTGAGCTGGGGCTACATAGTGAAACTCTGTCTTATTTAAAAAAAAAAAAAATCATCAGAATATGGAAGCTTTAAAATCAACAAGCCTGCATTTGGAGTAAGGGAGTCATTAAAGATAAATGACGCCCAAAGGACGAAGCTCTGTTGTGATAGAATTAGTGTCCTTACAAGAGGAGATATTTTTCGGGCAGTGGTGGTACACGCCTTTAATTCCAGCACTTGGGAGGCAGAGGCTGGCAGATCTCTGTGAGTTCTAGGCCAGCCTGGTCTACAGAGTGAGTTCCAGGACAGTTAGAGCTGTTACACAGAGAAATCCTGTCTTGGAAAGCAAACAAACAAAACAACAAGAAAAGAAAAAATGAAGAAAAGAAGAAAGGAAAGGAAGGAAGGAAGGAAGGAAGGAAGGAAGGAAGGAAGGAAGGAAGGAAGGAAGGAAGGAAGATACCCGAGAACTGGCTGCCTCCCTCTATTGTGGGAGACCAAATACTTCAGTGGTGTCTGTCTGGAAGCCAGGAGAGCCATCACAGAGGAACTGTGCTGGCTGACACCAACTCTAAGAAACACATGGGGCCATTTAAGCCACGCGGTTGGCACTCTGTTATGACCACTGGAAGATACTGAGACGAGACCCAGACCCTTAATGGTCAGCCAGTGATGCGGAGTGAATGAATAAGTCTCTCCGCCGGTTGCCGTTCTGCTCAAATAATCGGGACTAGTGGATAACCACAACAACCATCTCATTGTCGTCATAGTTATTACTACTATTCACACCCAAGCAACAGTCACAAAATAAAAACATTAAGTAAAATAATAAAAACTACGTGGAGCAAGGGAGCCGCCCCAGACTAAACCTGTCTCATGAGAAGGCAGGGGCGCAACAGGTACTGTCCTCTAACTTTCATGGACTGGAGTGGCGAGTTTGCATCCTTGGGAACATATAATCAGTAAATGAATTCCTGGCCCCTAAAGTTTAGTCAAGTCCTTCGTAGCCGGTGGTCCATGGAAAACAGGGCTATATGAGAGGCTATATGATAAAAAAAAGCTGAATGCTCTCCCACACCTCAAGTCCAGCAGAGCTGGGAGCTCCGGGATCTGGGCGCTCTGAGATCTTCTGCCAGTGACGGTAGAACCAGCGCTGCTCCTACCACCTCTGCCAAGAAGAGAGAGTTAAGCAGCAGCTGCTGCAGCAGTAACTAGAGATAAGTCTTTGATTCCACTTTGTCCCCTTCTACCCCTCCAGAGCCTAGAGATTCAGTGTCCCTTTCAACCTTATTCTCTGACTCGGGCAGGACTCCAGCAGCCACTTCCAGCCACATACTGTACCGATACAGAAGTTGCATTTTGAAGAAACCCTGGAGTTCGATATGAGAATGGCTGAGGAATCTTCCTCCTCATCTTCCTGGTCTTCACCAACTGCTGCAACCTCGCAGTAGCAGCAACTTAAAGGTAAGAGTATGTTAATTCTTCAATGCACCCTGCAAACGGTCTGGCTAAATCCTCTACCATGCTCTCAAGCTTTGCTCTGGCTCTGCTAAGAAGTCACTGATGGAGAACTCTAAAGATAACCCTAAAACTATACAGATGGCACGCCGCAAAAGCTAAAAGATGTGGCAAATCTATTCAAAATAGAAGTCCAGTTAAGTACCACTTAGAAGAACACAATCGGACTGTAAAAGATCACATCAAACACACAGATTCATGGGCTCCCAGAGGATCCATTGGCTTGTGTTCTTTTTCTAAAAATGGTTGATAGAGGCTGGAAAAATCGCTGTGGGCAAATGATGATCACCAGGGGCATTTTATTTGTTGCTGAGCAGAACTTACCCTTCTTCAGAATCCAGTGCTCTTCTCTGTTTGGGACATAGGACTGGAGTTACTTAGGGCTCATATTATAAGTGATCAAAAGAGTCAAGAGGAAAGCAATTGATGGCACCTTTTAGGCATGCTGTCTGATTTGCAAGTTTACCAAGACTCTTGTGAACAATGATGTTTGGAAGAAACTAACTGGCTTTATGCAACTGAAGGTCAGAAGTTAATGTAAGAAAGAGAGGCCCGTGCATATCTTTGACTTCTTAATAAATGCCTAGAAGAAGCAGATGGACAGACTTCTTCCTTAGATCGGATCACGCAGGAGTCACTAACTGCTTCTGTGAGAAGCAACTTCTAGGTGAACACTTAATAGAAATTCTTCAAAAAGGGCCAAATAACGTTAAACAGAATTCAAAATTTGTCTTCCCTCTATCAGCTCTTCAGTAAACTCAAGGGGGAGTTCAGGTCCTTTTCTAGCAGTGGAATGAGTATATAAAAGGTTTTGGAAGTTCTACTGTTATTAATTCTGAAAAAATATAAAACTGTGGTTCAAGAATTGTTGGACCTAAAAGAACTTTGAAAAAAAAAAAAAAAAGCTGGACAGTGATGGAGCATACCTTGGAGGCAGGCAGATCTCTGAGTTCAAGGTCAGCCTGGTCTACAAAGTGACAGCTGGTGCTACATAGAGAAACCCTGTCTTGAAAAGAAAGTTGTTGGATTTTAATGATAAAGTTTACCGTACAACTTATATCTGCTTTCTGAAAAATGAAAACTTCATCAATGCTATAAAAGAATCATTTGAAGAATTCATTACTAAAAGACCAAATAAACTAGCCAGGCAGCAGTGGCACACTCCTTTAATCCCAATACTCAGGAGACAAAGACAGGCAGATCTCTGTGAGTTTGGGGCCAACCTGATCTACAGAGCTAGTTCTAGGACAGCCAGGGCTGCACAGAGAAACCCTGTCTCAAAAAACCAAACAAACAAAAACCCTGAAAAGTAATGGCAAACTGCATTGGGTAACTGTGAATTTCTGTTGTCCTGTAGCAGCTGGATTTTTGTGTTCTTTCACCATATATGTGGTGCTTCTATTTCTCTACAACAAAGCTTTCATTTTTTTAAAAAAGCTAAATTTTGACTTGCTAAATGAAGCATTAAGTATAGTGTGTGTATGATTTTTTAAAAAACATTTTATGTGTGTTTTCATGAACATATGTTCATGAACATATATGTTCCTTTCCTTGGAAGCCAGAAATTGGGTCCTCTGAAGCTGGAGTTACAGAGCTAAGTGTGGGTGCCAGGAACCAAACTTGGGTCCTCTGGTACAGCAGGGAGTGTTCTTAACCTCTGACCCGTCTCTCCTGCCCCCAAAATTGTGAGTGAGTGAGTGTGTGTGTGTTTTATACTTTAATATCTATTTTTATTTATGTGTGTGTGTGCATGCCACGTGTGTGTAATCCCCTGGAGCTGGAGTTGCAGGCAGTTGTGAGTCACCCCATATGGGTGCTGGGGACTCAACTCTGGGCTTTTGCAACAGCAGGGGGCGCCCTGACCGCCTCCCCACAAGGCCATCTCTCTAACCTTGATTTTTTTCTTTTTCTCTTTTTCTTTTTTTTGACAGGGTGTCATTGTGCAGCCCTGGCCAGCCTGGTACTCTCTATGCATATCACAATGGCCTTGAACTCACAGAGGTCCTCCCTCTTCTGCCTCCTGAGTGCTATAAAGTGTGTATCACCACATCCAGTGGAAAACTACATTTTAAAATGTCTCACTGAATTGACACAGAAGTAAGTCATCCAGCAAAGGAACCCCAAATCCAGCCAGTCATCTAAGAATTTTGCAGAATACTAGAGACCTTGAACTTGCATTTGATAGATGACTCTACTGAAAGGGTCCACCCAGTGACATGAGGAAAATACATGTGCCTGTGGACACACATCAGTCTTACAGATATGAAGATATTTGACATTTGCAAATAATAGTAAAACATGCAGTAGTCTATATGGAAAACTGATTATTTTAAATATACTTTTATTTATTTATTGCCCAACTCTTGTACTTGCAGCCAACCCCTGGTTACTCATCTTGATTCTGACTCAAACATTGGTTGACACTTTTATGTTAGGGAGGAAGAGGAAATAAAAGGACAGAGCAGGTTAGCTAATAATGGAAGACACACCTTTGCTGAATCAGAGAGTAATGTGCAACCAGAACATCTCACCACACATGCATTGCTATTCACGATGTCATGGCTACAGACAGCACCATTTTAATGAATGGTTAACATTTTGAAGTCACTCAATCTAGCCAATAAGTCAATCAATAAAACAAGAAACCAAGGCTTGATTCATAGCATTTGCAATCAACACTGCCCCTACAGCTGATGACAAGCATTCAAGAAGGCATCGCTGAACGTGGAGCTAGAGAAAGAAGCGCCCTGACAAGTGCACACTCGTGGTCCAGTATGCCCACCTCCACACGGACCAGGTAGATCTGAACATAAACGTAACGGAAATAAAAAGTCCAGTGCATGGCTGTGAGGAGCCTGTGGCCGGGTCAAGCCGGATGCCCTATAAGACCTGCTCTCACCAAAACCTGGCCACTTGGAATATCTGTCAGCAAAACCAATTTCAGCTTTTCTTGGAGCTGCTGAACTTTGGAGTGCTTTCTCAGGAACCAACCAGGCAGCCAGAGCCTACTCTGAAATGCTGGCTTTCTGACTGTGGCTGGTGGGGGTGGGGGGCCTGGGAAGGGAGAAAAGGGAAAAGAAGGGAGAGAGGGAGGGTGGGGAAAATCTGTCAATGGCAGAGAAGTTCCCAAGATATGATCCAGGGAACATTCAGTGGGCGATGACCAGTGGCTTCAGCTCAGGCAGCAGTTGGGAATTTTCTAGAACATGTTAGCTGGGTGTTACAGTGCACATCTCAGATTCCTGCACTTGGGTCTTTTGAAGGACTACTCTGGGTCAGATGCCAGCTTTGGCTACACAGGTGTTGGATCTCAAACCTAGGACAAGTCTTGCTCAGAACCTGGGGCTCCTCCCAGCACGTGTCACCCCGCCCCTACCTTAAATCTGTCCCTTCCAGGGGCTGGGCTTCTGCTCCCCTCCCCCAAGCCTGATCCCTATCTAACTCAGCCATTCTGGTTAAATTGATCTCTTATCCTCTCTCGGTTGGTGGCTTCTCTCTCCTGACGTGGTCTAGGTTAGTCTATCATCCATGTTCAGCCTGGACTGTCTCCTCTGCCTGCTTTCTCCCTTATATCTACAATAAATCCTACATACTGGAGGAGCAGTCATGTCTTTCTCTTTTTATTTCATTTTTCTCAAGAAGAGTAAGTCAGGAGGAAGGTGGTCCAGGGTGAAGGAACTCTGCCATGATTGAAATGTTTAGGCCCTTGCCTTTCATTCAACAGGGAATAAGGTAGCCTGGGCTACACCTCTCTCTCAAAACAAAACAAACAAAACAAAAATGCTTCACTGGAGAAAGGCAAGAGCCTAAGCATTGAGATGGTGGCAGAGTTGTTTCACCTTGGACCACCTTCCTTCCAACTTATGCTACTTGAGAAAAAGCCACTGCAGATATTGGTTATGTAAGTTTGGGCGTTTCTGTAAGTAGCAGGAAGCCTAGCCAAATTCTTGGCCAAGTCAGAGTGGTTAGAAGGGCACAAAGGCTGGGAGGTGGGAAAGGGAGGAGGGTGAAACTCAGGGTGAACGTGGAGACAGCTGAGGCAGTCCCACCTGGGCCTGCCACCCGATTTTGAACCAGGGGGAATTTATCTCCAGGCAGCATATCTAGCTGGTCTCTGTCTCTGTCTCTGTCTCTCCATGGTCTCTCTAACTATCCCTGACTGTCCTGGAACTAGCTATGTAGACCAGGCTAGCCTCAAATTTACAAAGATCTGTCTGCCTCACCCTCCAGCATAAGGTGTGTACCACCACACCCAGATTATTTATTTATTTATTTATTTATTTATTTATTTATTTATTTATTTATTTTCTTTTCGTTTTTTTTGTTTTCCAAGACAGAATTTCTCTGTGTAACAGTCCTGACTGTCCTGGAACCCTCTTTGTAGACCAGGCTGGTCTCTAACTCACAGAGATCTACCTGCCTCTGCCTTCCAGAGTGCTAAGGTTAAAGGCATGCACTAGGAAGGGAGGGGCCTTTCTTTTTCTTTTTTTACATTTATTTATATATGCTTGCAAGCCAGAAGAGGGTGCCAAATCTCATTATAGATGATTTTGAGCCACCAAGTGGTTGTTGGGAATTGAACTCAAGGCCTCTGGAAGAGCAGCCAGTGCCAGTGCTCTTAACCACTGAGCTATCTCTCCAGCCTCCAGGGCTCCCCCCCCCCGCCCCCGTTAAAGTATAATAATGTGGAATTGTCTACTGGTATGTTAAATTAGCCATAAAACTTTTGCTTTGTTTTGATGTGAGACAAGGCACACTGCAGTCTAGGCTAGTGCAATCTGTAACTTACAGTAATTCTGCCTCAGCCTTCTGAGTGCTGGACTGCATACATGAACCAATAAGCTTGTATTCATCATAACAATTGTTTTTTGAGACAAGTGTCACTCTGTAGTCTAGGCTAGCCTGGAACTTACTGCATAGCCCAAGTAGTCTTCCTGACTCTGTTTTTTGTTGTTGTTGTTGTTGGTTTTGTTTTGTTTTTGATTGTTTTGTTTTGTTTTTGTTTGCTTTTTCGAGACAGGGTTTCTCTGTGGCTTTGGAGGCTGTCCTGGAACTTGCTCTTGTAGACCAGGCTGGTCTCGAACTCACAGAGATCCTCCTGCCTCTGCCTCCTGAGTGCTGGGATTAAAGGTGTGCACCACCACCCAGCTCTGACTCTTATTTCTTAATTGCTAGGATTACAGCTATGAGCCGCAATCCTTGGCCCATAATGTTTTTAAATTAAAAGTTCCAAGTTATAAAATAGTAGGCATACTATCATCATATTTTTATATTATCTGCTTGAGTGGGTTTTGCCTGCATGCATGTGTGTGGCTGGTGGCCATGGAGGCCAGAAACATGTTGGATTCCCTGTAACTGGAGTTACAGATGCTTGTGAGTCATTGTGTGAGTGCTGGGAATAGAACCTGGGTTATCTGGAAAAGAAGACTAGCCAGTACTATTAACCATGGAGCCATTTCTTTAGCTCCTTACCCTTTTTTCTTTTTTTTAAATAAAAAGCTATATATGCAGATACATATATCAAAATGTCAATGGAAGAATTATAGACATTACTTTATTTATAACAACAATATCCAAAATTTCATATAATAGCATTTATTTTATTACTTCATGATCTTAAAATGATTGGTGGGGCTGGACATACACACACACACACACAAAATAAAATTAAATAAAATAAAATGATTGGCATTTTGAAACTCATCAAACAGACATTAAAATGACTTCCCTCCCATAAAACATCACTTAACTAGTTTTAGCATGTAGTCTTTAGTTGGACAATAGTTAAAAAGAGGACCTCTAACTTTTATTTTGAGGTCTTCATTTCAGTCTAAATTTTGCCTCCTTATTTTTATGGCTGTGGGTAGCACTTCTTAAAGGACCCTGTCCAAATATGACAACTAAAGAAGGAGTGGGAGATGGATGCACAGCCAGGGCCTTTAGAAAAGACAATTCCCCCATGCCCTGCTGGCATGGAGACCTGACCAGAGCACATACTCTGCTCTGAACCTCCCTTCAGCTGGAAGTACCTTCCTTCACATTCCCTCTTAGATTTTCAGGGATCCCTACCAGTTCTCCCAAGACTGTCAGTTTCTACTTTAAACCCTTTTCTCCCTGTGATACTATATGTATTTCCTGAATGCCATCCCTCCTTCCTTCTCTCCTTCCTCCCCATCCTACCTTCTCTCACCTACCCCCTCCTCCCCTCCCCTCCTCTCTCAAATGTTCCAAGTTCTGGGAATTACACTTGGAGCCTCAGGCATGCCAGGCAGGTGCTCTGCCACTGAGAAAAACATTCAGCACCATATTCTTGAAATTGCAATTAAAAATATATAAGGTAAAGTTTACACTTTTAACCATTTTAAGGGTGTCTTTCAGTTCAGTGGCAATAAGTACATTCATACTACTGCACAACCACCAACCCCCATGCATGTCCAGAACCTCTTTGGCATTCCATTTCCATTTGTGTGTGTGTGTGTGTGTGTGTGTGTGTGTGTGTGTGTGTGTATGTGTGTGTGTGTGTGTGTGTGTGCAGCACATTGTTTCTAAGATGAAGCTATGATATGCAATGAGGAAGTAGTTTCTGTGTGAGATGGTTGCTGTGCAACAGTGTGAACATATATTAGCATTTCAGGCTTCAAGCTGGTCTTGAACTCCCTGCATACCTAAGAATGGCCTTGAATTCCTGATTCTCCTCTCTTCACCTTGTCAGAGCTGAGATTACGGACTATATCCAGTTTGTGGGGTTATTGGGTGCTAGAGAGCCCATCAAAGGAAGGGCTGGGGCAAACTAAACCCAAGGCTTTCTTGCAAGCCAAACAAGCACTCTAAACTGAGCTGCATCTCCAGGTTGCCTTGTTTATGCTTTTGAAGAATGAATTTAAAAGAGATTTCTCAGCCCCTGGTCCCAAACAGCCTGGAGGCAGTGGATTCCGGCTTTGATGACAGTCAGGTCTGAGGGCCCTCTGTGCTGGGTCAGCCCTCACTTGCTGGGCTCTCCTAAAGGGTAGGAAATTGCAGGGATTTACTCCTGAAAGGGGAGGCATGGATTCCCAGGGAGTGGAACCTCAACACCACACTAGGATGCCCAATTTATTCTGCCCTTCCCAGGCTCTGGCCAGAGACCATTAGGGAAGATTCAATTTTGCCCATCCCCCAACTATCTAAGGTATCCATTCTCTTCCATTCTTGCCTTCAGGAACCCACTCATTCCCTCTGGAATGAAGCTGTCCTCCATTGGGAAGGACCAGGAACTGATGAGAACCAGGATAGGAGCTCTGCACTATGATTGAAGGGGTCTGGCTTAAAAGGACTTTCAGCCCTGCTCAGGTGTCCCATGTCCCCATCTGCTCTGGTCCTTCTCCTGGTGGGCTCTAGAAGGAGATGCTTCCCCAAAGCCCCTACCTTTAGCCCTTGAATCTCCATGCTGTAAACAGACACACTGTTCCAAGCCATGTCTTTAGCCACCTGACATGAGGGGTTTCTGGGCTCGGTGCCGCCCTGATAAGGCAGGTCTGGGACATGCCTGGCTGCTTTCAGTCACAGGTTGCTCCTCTGTTCAGAAAAGGGAGGGCTGGCCCCACAGAAGTCTGGGACCACACCAGCCTGTAGACTGGTTTTGTCCAGTGAGCTGTGTAGTCTGAGGGGGAGGGGTTAAGAAGAGAGCAGAGTCTCAGGCCTTTAGCTTGCAGGAATGTCCCTTGTCCCAACACATACCCCCACACACCCTGAAAGTTGAGTCCTCCCAATTCAGCCACTTACTTAACCTTTCTGAGCTGTATGAATGGGGATTTAAAAAACACACTCTGAAGGTTGTTCTTGAGAATTAAATATGAATGCTCTTGTCCTTGACGACCTGCATTCAGAAAGTGTTCATTAAATGCAGTTTCTCAGCTGTGGTGGCACACACTTTGATCCCAGCACTAGGGAAGCACAGGCAGGTAGATCTCCGAGTTCAAGGCCAGCCTGGTCTACAGAGTAAGTTCCAGAACAGCTAGGACTGTTACAGAGAAATCTTGTCTCAAAAACAAACAAAAGAACACAATAAATAAATAAATAAATAAATAAATAAATAAATAAATAAATAAATAAGAAAAAAGACATTACATAATGTAGAGACCCTCTCTCAAAAACAAAACAAAACAAAACAAAACACCCAAAAAACTTGAATGCACTTTCTCTTTGTTTCATTCTAAGAGCTTATGACCATGGCTTAGCTTAGGCAGGTGAGCAATGGTATGGGAAAGCCATGGTTGTCTCTTCACGCCCAGAAATACTGCCACAAACAGCAGCTTCCCTGAGACCAGGTAGCACTACGGTACTGAGTTGCTGGGCTGAGTGGATGCTTGGACAAGTGGCTACCATAGAGGTGAAAGTGTTCCCAGAAGATTTGCCCTTTTCCAGGACCTACTGTCTGTATTTGCCATTTGAACATCTCATACAGGACCTCCTCATACAGGAGACCTCGAAGCTCCCTGCTCAGCCAGAGTCCCCCATGTGGAAATGACCTCAACTGGGTGGCTTTTTCTGAAGAGGGGGGCGTTTTCGCTCATGCCTTCTTCCTATAGAAACCAGTCTCAGAATAAGAGGTAATGTTCTACTCAGAAGCATTGTCCCCAAACCCACTGGGTTGGAGTCTGTGGGGGTAGTGTAGCTCTGGATACTCATCTAAAGCCCTCAGGGGTCTCTAACATGTAGCCAGGGTTAAGGACTATTGCTTTAATCCTACACCCTCCTTTTAATTTTTAGTTTTAGTTTTCATGTATGTGTGGATTTGAGCATATGAGTGCAGTACATTTGACGACCATAAGGGGGTGCTGGATCCCTTGGGTGCTAGGAACAGAATTCAGACCCTCTGTACACTCTCTGCTGAACCATCTCTCTAGCTCCTCCAACACTGAGGCCAAATGCTTAGAAGGGACCTGAGTGTAGTTAAGCATTCTGATTGTCCCACCTTTAAATTCTTAAGTTTTATTGTATTTGTTATTATTATGGAGGCTTTGAGACAGAGTTTCACTCTGTAGCCTAGGCTGGCATCAGTCCTTCTGCTTCTGCCTTCTGTCTATATCTATATATTATATACATCATATATTATATGCCATAACATATAATATTACTCAGTGTGTATAATTATGCAGTGTGTATCATATATGGCTGTCTCACTGTAGCATAAATTGGCCGGAGACATACTCTGTACCATAGGCTAGCCTCAAACCCATAGTGATGCTCCTGCTCAGCTTCTCAGGATCAGCCTGAATTTACAAGTGTGGAACACTATGTCTGGCCAAAATCCTTTTTTGTTTTTTTGAGACAGGGTTTCTTTGTCCTGGAACTCACTCTATAGACCACACCTTCTGAGTGCTGGGATTAAAGGTGTAGCACCACCTCCTGGCTTGAAATTCTTAATTTAAAAGGTTTTAGAAGCCAGGTGGTGGTGCGCACCTTTGATCCCAGCACTCAGAAGGCAGAGACAGGTGGTTCTGTGAGTTTGAGGTCAGCCTGCTCTACAGAGTGTTCCCCGACAGCGAGGGCTGTTACACAGAAAACCCCTGTCTCCAAAAAAAATATTTTAGACTCATTTTATTTTTATGTGTATGAATATTTTCTTGCAAGTGTGTGTCTGTGGATGTTGGAAGAGGGCGTCATATCTCTTGGAACTGAGTTACAGATAGTTTTGACCACCATCTGGGTGCTGGGAACCAAACCTGGGTCCTCTGCAAGAGCAAAAAGAACCCTCAACCACAAAGCCACCTCTTTCACTCAACTGAAAATAAATTTTCATGTCTATGCATATGGGTGTTCTGCCTGTGTGTAAATCTAACACATGAGTGCCTGATGCCCGAGGAGACCAGAAGAGGGCATCAGATCCCCTGAGACTACAGTTACATACGGTTGTCAGCTGCCAAGTGGGTGCTAGGATTCGAACCTATGTCCTCTGGAAGAGCAGCCAGTACTCTTAAGTGCAGAGTTATCTCTCCATGGTCCCTCTCCCATTTTTTAAAAGAGGTTGGCACTTTATTTTGCACAGGTGCCTGCGAGTTACACAGGTCCCTGACTATCAAGCTCCCAAAGGCAGAGTGAATAATGCTCCCAGTAAAGAAAGGTAGACAGACTTGCTTGGTATACAGTCAGGAGTGATGAAACTCGACTTCCCTGGCTAGCAGCCACTGCCAGCCTTGGGATCACTGAACACCCACCCAGTGCTGGTGGGCGATAGAGTTGTGGGGAGGCTGTCTGCAGCTTTTGGGGAGGAAGCAGTGAGGACTTTGGCAGAGATTAGACTCAGGCCTGAATCTCTCTTGTTAGCTATGATAATTAATCTGAGCCTCAATTCCCTCAGGAGGAGAAGGAGGAAGAAGGTAACACCTGCCTTGCAGAATCACTGTAAGGCTTGCCCACCATCCAGACCATCCTACTGGGTGGTAAAAATACTTGATTTCTATTTATGGGGGAGAAAAGGAAACAGCTCTCTCCAAAAGAAGGGGACTCACGTGTCCCACATGCAACCTCTTAACCACCAAGGTCTTTTGGGGGTGTCTGGTTAGGGGGACCTCAATAAACCCCTGGTTTCTGCTTTCCATAGGCAAATTAAGGAGCCCTTGATAGAGGGCTGCTGTCACCCCCTGGTGGTACTTTCTGGTATATGCCTGCATTTCTAACTGGAGAAATAAATTCTTGGTAATATTTAATGTAATTTACTGAATATGTATTCTGTTAGACACTAAGGGTACAAAGAGAAAGATTCTGCTTGTTATTGTTGGAAAATGAGTGTCCAACACAGTCTCACGTGTTTGAACACTTGAACCCCAGTTCAGCAGTGGCTTTTATTTATTTACTTATTTTTGAGATTGTAGAACAAGGTGGGTCACTAGGAGTGGGCCTTTGAAGGTCTCGCTTCCTTACTTTGCCTGGGCAGGTGTATGGAGGTCAGAGAGCAACTTAGGGGAGTTGTCTCTCCTTTGGTGGTATTGAGGCACGGTCTCTCTTGACTTCACCATGCTGTATATTCCAAGCTCATCAAGCTTCCAGGGGATTCTCCTGTCTGCCTCCCATTTTGCTGTGGGAGTGCTGGGATTGCAGGCAGAGCCACTGCTCTGGCTTTCTATGGGTTCTGCTCATCAGGTTAGTGCATTTGTTCACTGAGCCATCTCACTGGATCAGAAAACACGAATTTATTTTAGTTTATAAACTTTTAAAAATTATTTACTATTATGTATATATGAGTGTTTTGCCTGCAAGTATGTCTGTGTACTGCATGCAATGCATGCCTGGTGCCTGAGGAGATGGTGAACCTCCATGTGGATGCTGGGAATTGAACCTGGGTCCTTTCCAAGAACAAGTGCTCTTAACCACAGAGCCTACTCTATAGCCCTGATTTTATTTCTCTTAATTTTGTTCTGAAACTGAAATTTACCCCAAGCCACCGTTGCAATAGTAGTTTGTCATGCACAGTTGTGTATAACTCCTCAGAGCAGCAGTAGGAGGCCAGCAGGCCCTACTCACCACAAAGTTCAAGAAAAACTCAATTGTCCACACCCACTGCTGATGGGAAGTGTCAGTCTAGGTCCTGATACTGACACATGACTATCTATATATCTCCTTATGTCATCTGGATGTCCTGAGTTCCTGCCTAAGGCAGCTCTTCACAGCTTAGCTTTGCCTGGCTGAAGCCGAAAGCTTTGTAAATTCATTGTAGACCCAGGTTACCATTGATTTGCAGTTTACCTTGAAAGATAGCAGATTGAGGATTCATTTTCCTGGTCATCAAAACCAGCAAGTCTGAGTCAGCCACGATGACTGTGCAGCCAGACTTTTTTCTGAATTGGGAAGTACCTCTCATTGCCATTCTTCACTTCCACAACTCAGGTGACAGACACACACACACACACACACACACACACACACTCCCAGCCCCATCACTCCCCGCAGCTGAGACACCTTGGTGAGTTCATCCAGGCCCAGGGCTTTAAATGGCAGCTAGGCACTCATCCTTTTCAAGTTTCCACTTTGTCCAGATTTCTCCTCACTGCTCTATACTCACGCATCTATCTAACAGCACACCTGAAACTTCCCCACTTGGGGATTATCCTAGTTTAATTTCTGTTAATGTGATAAAATATCCCAACAAAAGGCAACTTAGGGGTGAAAAGCTCTTATTGTTAGGCCACAATTCCAAGTTGCAGACCGTCAACTGAATAGAGACATCAAGGCGGCAGGAACTTAAAGCAGCCATCATACAGTCAAGAGCAGAGAGAAAAGAATTTGTGCATGGATGCTCACTTGCTTGTGTCCAGCACAATTTCTTCACTCATATAGTTTAAGCCCCTCTGCCTAGGGAATGATGCTGCCCACATGCATTGCCTTCATTAAGACAACCCCACAAGGATCAGCCCACAGGCCAGTCCAATGTAGATTAATCCTTCATCAAGACCCTTCCCAGGTGAGTCTAGGTTGCATCAAGTTCACAATAATCACAGGGGTTCAGCTGGCATCTGTTGTGCCTACAGTGTTTTCTCAACATTCAAGGAAGTGACTCCCGACTACAAAAGCAAAAAGCTTTTATTGCTAAGAACCAAACCAGCTGGGGCCTCACTCTATCAGAAAAGTAAGGTGCCTGCTCACAAGTGTGAAGGATTTTTAAAAGGGAAAAGGGAAAGGAAGGCTTGAGACCACTAGTCTCAGCTCACAATGTTTCCAAGGTTACAGAGATTTTACAGAGTACAAAGTTTCTTTACAAAGTCGGCAGGCTCCGTGGCCTTGTTCTCCAGATAATGGGGCAGGAAGGATGCTGGTGGTGGGCTCTGGCTTGCTTTTTTACCTCCTGAGAACAGCATGTGGGCTCTGTATTCTGTAGTCAGAGAGTTATCTACTGGCAGAAATTCTTGTTCTCTCTAGTTTCCCCTTCTTGCCATAAGCCCTAATTTTATATCTTTTAGTTATTAGTTTTTCCATCACAGCATCTTAATCAAAACAATGCCTAACTAGAGTCTGCCTCCTCACCATTACTTTCTCACTCCTTCTCTACTTTTTATTCATCTTTCAGGCTCTAACCTAGAAGTTATTATTATAGCCTGCAATCTGGAATATATCTTTAACACAACCATGGTTCACTATCTCTACCACAGGAACCCTGGTCCAAAGTCACCAACATGAAGTGTAGACCAGTAGTGTCCACACTTATTTGATGTTTTCCTTTAAGGACACAGAATTACATTAGAGAGGGTGTAGAGATGGCTTGGTGGTTAAGAGCATTTTTTCTTCTCTAGAGGACCAGAGTTCAATTCCCAGCAGCCACATCAGACAGCTCACAACTGTTTTCCATGGGACCTGATGCTCCCCAACCTCCAAGGGTACCTACACTCATGTGAGCATACATACACACATACATACCTATTCATAATTAGATATAATAAAACAAATCTTAAAAAAATACATCTAGAGAGCCTGGAGAAATGAATTAGAAACTAAGAGTACACTGTCTGCTTTTTCAGAGGTTTTGAGTTCAAATCCCAGCAACCACACGATGGTTCGTAACCATCTATAATGGGATCTGATGCTCTCTTCTGGCCTGCAGGCATACAGAATGCTTGTACCTTTAAAAACATGCACAGAAAGGTATAAAATCTGTATCCTCAATATATGTTGCTGTGGTCCCACCCACAGCATGGGTTCAGTCCTGAGACTGGGAAGGCAATGGCACTAAGAAATGAACTGTCCGACCACCAGATGAGTTCACACAAGTGGCTGGCCCCAAATAGCTCCAGCCATCTTTATTTATACATCAAAAACAAGAATTTTTTCCACACTAACAAGTTTTCCCCATTCTCCAACATTAACCTCTGGCAAAAACAAATATGTGAAATATATTTTTCCCAACTTTTACATCAAAACATCTTAAAACCAAAACAACACTTATTTTGCTAGCTTGGCCAAATATCAAGCCAGGTACATTCTGTCTTTACAGAACTAAAGGTGAATAAACACATTTTCAAGAACAATCTCATTCAAAACATATTTACAGAAGTAGGCATGATCTGCCTCTGATCCTGTCAGCATGAAATCAGAACAGCTTTCAGGATCTGGTGTGACATCTCTAGACAAGAAACCGGAGAAGCATCAGCTCCCAAAAAATTTTAGGAGAAAATATTGAAGAAAAAAAATGGGGTTTCTAGGAATGATCACATCTGTTCCATGCATGACTGACAATATGACACTAAAACCACCAAGAGAATCAATATTACAAATGAGAAGAGAGCATGCCGGCTAGTGGTCCCAGCAATATTCTGTACAGTCCTGAAGTCCACTGGTCCTTGCTGAGTGAGACTGTCCCCGTGGGCTTTGCTCATCTGGAGACACCTTGGACAAGCACTCATATACTGGTCTGAAACTAGCCACATGGCTCCCAACAATATGTATACTTAATCAGCAAATTATGTGTACCTTTAAAAATATTTACCTGATGTGGATGTTTTTCATACATGTATGTATTCACACCACGTGCACACCTACCCATGGCAATCAGAAAACAGCATCAGACTTTCTGGAATCATAGTTATGTATGGTTGTGAGCCACCAAAGGGTATTGGGAATGAACCCAGGTTCTCTGCAAGAGCAACAATATATCTTCACTATGGTTGCTCCAGTCCCACCACCCACCTTTTGGAGACCCTATGTAGTGTGGGTGTCACTCTGTAGCCCTGGCTAGCCTGGAGCTCATTATGTAGACTTAGTTTTGAACTCACAGGGATCTCCAGTCTCTACCCCTTGAGTGCTGGAATTAACGGCATAGTGCAACCATGTCCAACTCTTTTCTATCAATACTTACTCACTCATATAACGAAATATAAAATAGAAACTTGGAAACAATTATATAAACAAGTATTAAGAAGTTTTTGCATGCCTAACTGATTGTACGAATCATACTTTTATTTTGTTTTCCAGCTGTTCTTTATAACAGCTCTGCCTGTGCTGGAACTTGCTCTGTAGATAAGGATTGCCTGGAACTCAGAGAGATCCACCTGTCTCTGTCTCCCAGTGCTGGGATTAAAGGTGTGCAACAACACCACCCAGATTTTAATCTTTCTTTAGACATAGTTTTGCAACATAGCTCAAGAATTCTGGATCCTCCTGTCTCAGACTCACTCCTAAATGCTTTGATTGTAAGAACATGCCAGTATGCCCAGCTAATATTTGAAAGTACAATAAACATTTATGTTAAGGTCCATGGTTCTTTATCCTTATAAGAAAAAAGCAATCTGTTTCAAATATTCTCACCTGGAATACACTGTAATCCCAGTATTTTGAAGTTTGAGGGATTGTTCCAGGTCAATCTGAGCTACATATCAAGGTCTTTAATTTTATCTAGGCAATTTAAATGTAAGATTTGATTAAATTGTCTTAAAAAAAAAAAAGATGGGTGACATTCTAAAAATAATGTTGCCTTGTGATTGCATTATTAACATTTAACAATATGTGGCTTTATTACAGGAATTTTATAAGTCTGTGTGTCCTGTTTTTGAAGGTAATTTTAAGTTAAAACTCAATCAGATATTCTCAAATCCCCTTAATCTGGTACCAAAAACACATATTAGGGGCTGAAGAGACGACGGCTCAGTGGTGTAGAGCACTGTTGCTCTTGCTTAAGACGGAATTCAATTCCCAACACCCACATGGTGGTTCACAGCCATCTGTAACTTTAGATCCAAGGAATCCAACAGCGTATTCTGATCTTTGCACACAGGCATGCACATGATACCCATATGTGAGCAAAACACTCATACATGTAAGATGTAAAACTGAATAAATAAAATAAAATAAATAATATCCAGTGGCCAGGGACGTGGCTGAGAGGAATTATGCTCACTAAGTACATGCCAGTCCCTTGGTTTCATCCCTAGCAATCATTCCCCCAATATAAAACAAAAAAAGAAAAACAAATACCTATGGGTGTAGTGTGTACATGGCCCTGGATTTGACCCCCCAACACCCCATAAACAGGGTTTAATGAGAGCTTACCTGTAATCCACCACTGGGGAGGTGGAGGCAGGATACAAGAGAAAGCCACAAAAATAAACAAGCAACAAAAGCAAGTTAAAAACGTCTATTGAGTGGATGAGGGGTAAGATTCTTTTAAAAGGAGGGCTCTGGGAATATAGATGTTCTAGTATAATTTTTCTGCACCCAAAGAACTGGCTTAGGTACTCTCTGGTATGTTCATTCATTCCTTAGTTTGTAAAACATCCACACCCCCGCCCCCATGATGCTCTGCAGACTCTTCGTGTATTTCACTGCCTCTATTTTGACTCCTTGAGGTGCCTGTCCATTGGGAGATGCTCTGCAGACTCTTCGTGTATTTCACTGCCTCTATTTTGACTCCTTGAGGTGCCTGCCCATTGGATTTTTTCACCTAGGACCCCGAGTTTCAGAACGCGAGTTCGGTCACTTCCCTTCCTTCCCGGAATCCCTTCTCTGCCTTCCTGTTCTTCACAATATCCAGGGCCCTTCCACTGTACTCCTTGCTCCAGTGGCCGCGGCTGGCCTGGGACCCACGATCCTTCTACCTCGGCCTCCCGAGCTGGGGGGTTATGAAATATTTACCGCAAAAAATTAAAGCCTCCGTCATCGGATTCTGTTCCCTAAAAGACTTAAGAGTAGACTAGAGCGAGTTCGACTCAAACCACACCAAACCCCTTCCCGATCACCACCCAGGCCCCAGGGTCCCGGTGACACGCCCCGCCTCCTTCACGCACGCACACGCCCCCAAAGTACCGCCTCTTTAAATTTTAAAACGAAGGCTCAGGCCAATGAGGACCAAGTGTCTCCCGGAACTCGGCGCCCCGCCCACAGCGCCCCGCCCACAGCCACACCCTCCACCAATGGAGCGGAGCTTTTCCACACTCCTTCCAGTTAGGCTCAAAGATGGAAGTGCTTACGCAGCTTACGTTCAGCCCGCAGCCAATAAAAATCAGGCTTGGGAACCAGCTCCTCCAATAGCCGCAGCTGTCGCGGAGCGCGGGAGGCTTCGGAGCTAGGGCCTCAGAGAAGCGGGCAATGGCGCTGGTTCGCTGAAGAGAGTCCCTTGCCCCGGGAAGGGCGACGCGCGGCCGGGCCGAACCCCGCGCCGGCCGACATGGCCTGCTGTCACAAAGTGGTGCTGCTGGTGGACACCGCGGGCGACGCCGCTCGCCACAGCCCGGCCAGGCGCGCCGCCCTGCGCCTCCTCACTTACCTCAGCTGCCGCTTCGGCCTGGCTAGGGTCCACTGGGCCTTCAAGTTCTTCGACTCTCAGGGGGCACGGAGCCGACCCTCGCGCGTGTCTGACTTCCGTGAACTGGGGAGCCGCTCCTGGGAGGACTTCGAGCAGGAGCTGCAGACCAGGCTCGGGGATGGCGCTCCCGGCGCCCACCTGCCGGGCCCGACGCCCAGGGCCACCCACACTCACGGTGCCCTGATGGAGACGCTGCTGGACTACCAGTGGGATCGGCCGGAGATCACGTCGCCCACAAAGCCGATCCTGCGGAGTAGCGGGAGGAGACTGCTGGACGCCGACAGCGAAGCCAAGGAGGCCCTGGCCGCGCTCGGGGGCTTTGGGAACGCAGTCTTCCTCCTGGCGCCCTGTCCTCACTCGCAGAGGGAGCTGCTGCAGTTCGTGTCGGGGTGCGAGGCCCAGGCTCAACGCGTGCCGCTAACCCCCAAGCAGGTGATGGAGAAGGTGTTGCCCAAGAGGGTCCAGGAGGTCATGACCGCCCGAAATATAACCTTGTACTGGGTGGACACCACCGAGCGGTCTAAGGTAAGGTGGAGCTCTCTCGGATCCACTACCCTCACCCCCACCCCAGCCAGCTAGAACTTGTCAGTGCCAGGTTCTGTAGACTGCCTTAGACCCAGCGAAGGAAACCCCTGCGGGTCCCAAAGAGGGACAGTTTCCCCCAACAAAGTGAGTAGATTCTGGGTGCCTGCTACGGTTCTCTCTCTCTCTCTCTCTCTCTCTCTCTCTCTCTCTCTCTCTCTCTCTCTCTCTCTCTCTCTCTCTCTCTCTCTCTCTCTCTCTCACACACGCACACACGCATTCTCTCACTCACTCGATAGGGTTTCTCTGCATTACACTGGCTGTCCTGGAACTCGCTCTGTAGACCAGACCAGGCTGGCATCAAACTCATAAAGATTGGCTTGCCCCTACCTTCTGATTGCTGGGATTAAAGGCATGCACCACCACTGCCGGACTCAGATCTTGACTGTTTTCGTCTTGTGCTGTCCTGTCTTTCTGGACATTTAGTCCTGCCCTTTCTAAAGCAATAGAAACCTATCTTAACCTTTGTTGTTGGTCTGACATGGTGGCTGCCCAGCCCACACCTTTAATCACAACAGTCAGGAGGCAGGTGGATCTCTTGGGTTCAAGACCAGCCTGCCTAGTTTATGTAGTGAGCTCCAGGACACTATGTAGAGAGACCCTGTCTTCAAACAAAACCAAAACCCTTTGTTGTGTTGTTTAAACTCTTTCTCTATTATGTTCCACACATAATAGAACACACCTGTCAGTTCCTTCTAGTTTAAAAACACCACCTATAGGTCTGTAGGAAGCTGAGACAGAGTGTCAGTTCAAGACTAGCCAGACTCACAGAAAGATGCCTCAAAAAAGCTAACAAACAAAAATCTCAAAGGCGAGTACCAGCTCTTAACACAGTTGTATATTGAACATGGTGTGTGTTAAGTAAATGTCTGCTGGTTAGATGAATCACTTTTTACAAACTTAGTCTTAAATGGCTAGTTTGGATTTTTGTTGAGGCAGTGAAGTTCCTTGCTCCTGTAAGTGCTGTGGTGAATGTGTGTGTGTTTCCTAATTTTGAAACAGACTAGTGTAGTTCAGGTTGTAGCCCAGGAGGGGGTGGCCTGGGGCTCTGTATTGAAGGATGACCTTGAACTCCTGGTCTCTATATATAATATGTACTATATATACATATGGAATTATAACATGAAAGCATCAATAGTATATACAGTTCAATTTTTATTTCTGGTACATTATTTAGTAAAAATATATACATTAATAGGCCACTACATTGAGCTCTGTCTTAGCTGCTAGAGATATGGTGGCTAAAGTAGTTTATTTTCTGGTGTGGAAGATATATTAAAGAGATGAGCAAATAAGTGATGATTTCAAAACTTGCTCCAAGGAAAAGGTCTAGGTGAGGGAAGGCAGCTGGTATTGTATTTAGAGGTGTACTTAGGGAAGTACACCTTTCCTGGAAGACTTGAACAGTGACTGAGGAAGACTATGAAGTCGGAGAGAGAACATTCCCAGACTTGGAGAAGGCCATGAGTAAAGCTGTGAGCTAGGAATTAACTTTGTATTACAAATAGGAACTGTGGACCCAGAAAAGCAGTGAGAAGAACAACAGAGTTAGAAAGGAAGTGCTGTTTCCCCAGGCCAGGCTTGAATCATGGACTTTGTTCTCATCAATGAGAAGATTTAGAAAGTGGTTTAAATAGGTGAAAAGTGTCCACTTAATAGAATTACATAGCTCTATACCAGGAGCTGCTTAAATAGCAGAGTACAGATGAGAAACTTAACAGTAATCATCCAGAATGTTGACATAGGGGAAGAAGTGGGAGGTAAATGTGATCAAATACATTGTAAGAGACTCTCCAAGAAATAATAAAAAATTGTGACTTTTATTTATTTTAAACATGTGGGTGTTATGTCTGTATGTATGTCTGAATTACCTACAAGGCTGGTGGATACAGGGGCCAGAAGATGGTGTCAGGTTTCTTGGAACTGGAGTTATTTGTGGTTGTGAGCTGCTGTGGAGTGCCAAGAATTGAACCTGATTCTTCTAGAAAAGCAGCCGGTGCTCTTTAATTGCTGAGCCATTCCTCCAGGACCAATAAAAATATTATGTTAAAGCTAGGTGTAATGGATCTCTGAGTTCAAGGCCAGCCTAGTCTACATAGTGAGTTCCAGGACATTGAGAAAACAAAAACAAAATTATGTTAAGTATAAGTGCTGGAGGGATGGCTAAAGTTAGGAACATTGACTACTCTTCCAGAGGATCTATATTCAATTCTCAGTACTAACCTGGAAGCTTACAACGTTTTGTTTTTGTTTTTTCCAGATGGTATCTCTGTGTAGCCCTGGCTGTCTTGGAACTCCCTATGCTACATATAGTTATGAACTCAGAGATCTGCCTTCTGAGTCCTGGGATTAAAGGCATATGTCACTACCACCTGACTTAAATTAAAAAAATTTTTTTTTCAATGTGCATTGGTGTTTTGCCTGTATTCATGTCTGTATGAAGGGGTTCATCATATAACATGTAAATGAAAAGTCAACATCCTTCACCCTTCTAAGCTAGTCTTCTGGCTTAGTCAGTTTCAAAAGTTTTGTTTCTTTTGGCAGAGAAAAGGGTCATAATCAGTGATATCTAAATAGTTTGCTTTTGTCCATATAGCAGTGAACTGCACAGATGATAATAGATTAATGATGAATTAATTAATTTTGCTGTTACAATGCTTAAAAAATGGATGTGCATGACTGAAAGAGAACTTTCAGACTATATTGTGGGTTTTTTTGTTTTTGAGACTTGTGGTTGTAGCTCAGGCTGTCCTGGAATTCAGTCTTCCTGCTTTAGCTTCCCAAGTGCTGTGCCATTTAGTTGATCCAACAAAGTCTGTGGAAGTATCATTTTTACAAACACCAGGGTAGTTTCCTTCTTGGACTGTCTCAATGAAAAGCAGTTGGTCTGGGGAGATGGCCCTGGACTAGAGTGTTTGCTGCTTTTCCAAGAGAACCTGAGTTCGGTTCCCAGCACCCATGTTGGGCAGTTCATAACTGTATGTAGCATTAGCTGGCCTCTGAGGATACCCACATATACTTACTTCATACACTTATACATTTATATGCACATTAATAAAAACATGAAAAGCAGTAAAAAGAGGGCTACTTTCTGTGTAGTTCATTTCATTTGTGTATCATGTGTTTAGGAGGTCAGAAGACAACTTTGGGTGTTGTTCCTCAAGTGGAGCTCACCAACTAGGTTAGCCATCCTAAAGATAACTGCTCTCTGGTGCTAGGATTATATACATGTGTCACTGTGCTTGGCTTTTTAAACATGAATTCTAGGGTTTGAATTCAGGACCTTACACTTACAAGGCAAGCACTTTATTGAGTTCTCATCAGTACTCTGTTTTCTTGAAGGCATGTTATGTGGTAATTTGGCTGTGTAGTAATAGATGCTAGCTGTTATTTGTACTTGGTTCAACAGATACATTAATAGTATAATTTGACCCTTTAATGTTGGTATCAACGTTATCCTGATTTCTTCTAGTTTATTCATAAATACACTAACCCAAGCTTCTTTGTCATGTTTATTTTAGTTGTGGGCCTCCCCAGACCATGTTGGGTACTGGACAGTTTGTGAATTGCTCCACCATGGAGGAGGCACCATCTTGCCATCTGAAACTTGGAGCCTGGGTCTTACTAAAGTCAGGGAAACAGTGCTGCAGAGTGGTGGGGAACTGTCCGGTGAACCCCACCTGTCCCCGTGGATCTCAGCTCTGCCAATAGATGCCTCTGTAAACTGCCTACTCTATAATTCTCCTGAGTATGAAGCCTCCTTTCCCCAAACTGAAGGAACATTATTTCTCCCTGTTAAAGGTAAGCACATAACTTCTAAAAATCTTTTTTTCTTCAAGGCATACTGCCAGTTTCTTTAGCATTTCCTATAGCCTGGTACTGAGTATAATTGAAAGAATGTAAAATTCCAAAGCAAAATCACACACCACAGGCAGACTGAACTGTGTATACCTGCCAGTGCTTGTGAGAGAGAAAAAAAAAAGGGGGGGGGGTGATTACAAAGAATTTTCAGTGCTTCTAAAAAGAATGGTAATATTGTTTAGATGATACCCAAGCACATCAGTATAAGGATTTTATTGCCTTGTAGAAGAAATTGGTAAGTTAGAGATAATATAGAAAGAAGATGATTACAGAAGAATCATATGAATTATAAAATCCTCAAATGATGCTTGTTTCCAGGAAAAGCCATTATCTTACAACTTTGTTTCCCATATGATTTGCTACATGATTAAGCTCATTTCTGAGTATATCAGTTTATATGTTCACAGGGAAAGACTGCATAGAGAAGAATACTTTAAACTATGTTATAATTAAGTGCAACTGAAGAGTTTTTACTGGTTTTTGTTTTTGAGAATTGTCTCAAGCTGGTGTCAGACTTGCTAATTTGGTCACACTGTCTCACCTCCTGAGTGGTGGGATTCTAGGTGTATGATCCAAGACTTAGCCGGTTTTTAATATTTATTTGTTTTTATTTTATGTGCATAGATGTTTTGCCTGCATGAATGTCTATGTACCATGTGTGTTCAGTGACCACAGTGGCCAGAAGAAGAAGGTGTCAGATCCTTTTAGAACTGCAGTTATGGACAGTTGTTAGATGCCATGTAGGTGCTGGGAATTAAACTATGGTCCTCTGAAGAGCAGCCAGTGTTCTGAACCACTGAGCCATCTCTCCAGCCTCCCAGCTTAAATTTTTTTGAGAGCAGTTTTGGGGACAGGAGAGATAGTTCAATGGTAAAGAAAACCTGTTTCTGTTCAGAGGAACTAGATGTCCTCTGACCAATGTCCTCATTTGATCTCTGAGGGCACTAGGCACACACATGGTACATATACATACACATATGTAAACACTCATACACATAAAAGGAAAAAAAATTTAAAGAATACTTTTGTTTAAGCAATTTACTATTCAGTCTTTAGAGTATAACTTTCTCATAATATGTAATACACTGTTTTTTTTATGAGATTTTTTTCTCTCCAGTACCTTGATATTGAACCCAGAACCTACATGCTAGGCAGTGATCTACCACTGAACCATACCCTGATCTTACCAAAGTTGGTATTTTTTCAGTTTTGTTTTTGAGTCTTTGAGACAAGACCTCAGTATGTAGCCCAGATTGGCCTAGGCCACTCTATCTTCCAACCTCAGGCACCTTGGTGCTGGGATTATGGACATTTACTACCATACCACACCAATCAGAGAGTCTTATATTTTGAAAGTAGTACTACTTGAGTACATATTTCCAAGTTATGATTGAGAAGTTTTGATACCATATCCATTTATATACAGTTATTTCTATAGTGCCAAATGAACCTGCTCAGATAGCTTGTAGGCAACTGGCTAAGGGTTGAAATGTGAATTGAGTGACATTATCCACCGTCTCAACTGGAAATCTGATCCTTTTCATTCTTGCTCTGAAATCTTTTAGAAACTATTTCATGTATTAAAATTTTAATATCCTTTATTTCCATCAGGCAAAGACATTCAAGAAACATGGGCAATCTCCCTAGAGCCCTTAGCCATGCATCAGAGACATTTCCAGAAGCCAATCAGAATATTTCTAAGGGGCTCAGTGGCCCAGTGGTCTCTCCCAATGAGTAGTGCTTTAGGCACTGACAACTGGATGCTACAAAGTCCAGAGGGACACAAGTCAACTCAAAGGCTGTTGTTTCAGGAGCTGGTAAGCAGGCTGACTGCTGAAGAATTCCATCTGGTAGGTGCCCTCCACATGTCAGAGATTCTTGTCCAGGAGCACACCAGGAGATGAGATAAGCTTGTTCACAAAATGCCAAGGATTGCCTACTTAATACATTCTTACTAAAATTGGTGTTTTTCAAATAATGTTGTTTGCACTTAAGCATAATGAAGATGATTATTAGTGAAGAAATCATTTGTAAAACTGTATACATCATGAATCCAATTAAGTTAAAGACCCTGAATTTACCTAGAGAAAAGGTATCTGGCCCAATGAGATGGTTGTATAAGAATGAAATGATGGGTGGCTTCTCAATGTAAAATACTGATTTTACATTGTAAAATATAAATATACTTTGATTTTAATGTATTTAAGGAAAAGCTGCTACAATATAAAATTAAATACAATACCATAAGAATAGTTACTCAAACTTACAGACATGCCCAGCTTTGATTTTTAAAATGTTGGCTATTTTTGTTTTTTGATTTTTGAGACAAGAGTCACACTGTGTAGTTCTAGCTGGCATGGAACTCACTTTGTAGACCAGGCTGGCCTTGAATTCAGAGATCTGCCTGCCTCTGCCCCTCCAATGCTGGAATAAATGGTGTGTAACACCACACCCAGCTATGATGGCTATTTTGAAATTACTCTTAAATTTCTTATTTTTCTTTGCCTTTGTAATCTCAGGAAGTATCTTTGTTCTGGATTCTGTGGTAAAAGATTCTCGAGGAAGATTCTGGATCTTGTGTGGAAACTTTCCTAAGAGTTACATGGTCCAGTGAAAAGAAAACTATATTGTGTTAATGTGATACAAAACTTGATTATGCTAGATAGACAAGCTTGGGGAGGCAGACCGTCTGGATTAGATTTCAACTCTGCTGCCCAGGTGTGTGTTGACTAAATCCCTTCAGTGATTGTATTACCTCATAGTGAAGTACATTTGTACATTCTGAAGTCAGATGTACCTAGTAGCTTATTCTTATACCAGCAAGTGACCTTGAACAAATGGCTTTTTCCTAAGCCTCAGTCCATCCTATAAAGTGGAAGTGATAATTATTTGTGTGTGTCTGTGTGTGTGTGAATCATTTTAAATGAGTGGTTGTAAGATGCAGCAAATGTGTAATGAGTATATATATATGTGTGTGTGTGTGTGTGTGTGTGTGTGTGTGCTTGCTTTGGTTGCCATGTACTAGACTTGAAGAAGGTGGGCCAGGATCTCCTTATTCTTTTTTTTCCCCAATCGAATAAATCTTTTCACTATTAAAATAAAGCAAATATAATTGGAAGGATGCAGAAATGATAAACACATAGTAAATATTACTAGCACTGTAAGCTTTTTATTACAAGTTGAAAATTTAGGGACTATATAATTAGTAAATTCTCTTCTGCCACTGATAGACAACTATTGTTCTGTCTTCTAGCAGGTTATATTCTTTTAGGTATATTGACAATAATATTCCCAACTAATTAGCATTTCTTTGTAGGTTGCCAGTGTGGATCCTGGTGAAGGCTGGCCCCCTATCACAGGAATTATTTCACCATTCTCTGCCAGTGCCATGATTCTCACAGTTTTCCGAACCAAAGAAGCTGAATTTCAAAGATATTGTCTTCAGACAGCTGTGGCTGAAGACCCCCAGGATATAGCTTCCCTTTTCTCAGATGTTGTAGATAGTGTACTGAATCAAGCTCATAATTTATTTGAAGACCCTGTTTCTTCTGGTAAGTTTTCCCACCAGGAATTAACATGACACAGGGTAGTTTGCAATCTCTTCCAGCCTTTTCATCATGCATTTGGTGGAATCCTAGGATGTAAGACAGATAAAAGCAAGCTCTAGTACAAGCTATAGGTAGTTTAAATCTAGTTTTAGAAATCCTGAAGAACTTCATCTGAAGGCTGTATAGAAAACTTTGAAATTAGTCATAAGATGTTGCCTGGCTCTTACTATAGTTTATGACTATACATGTAGGTGGATAGAACATGAAAGTAGAAGGAGATTTAGAAAAAAGAAGCAGGAGGGACATGGGTAATCACAGTGTACTAGGAAAGGAAGACAAAATAACCTTTATTTCTTTCATGTGGGTATTATCTTTCTGTACATACATACACATGTGACATAAAAACAGGAGAACTGTTTGAAGGTGAGAAGAGAAACAGAAAAATTGGGACAGTTACGTAGGGGGTGATAAATATGAACAAGGTTCAGTGTATAAAAGTATCAATGAAAAAAATTTAATGAATGAAAATATAGTGAAACCTATATTTTATACACTGAAAAACTTGGGGTGGAGAAGGCTGCACGAGGGCTGGTGCGATGGCTCAGTGCTTAAAGCACTGGCTGCTCATCTGGAGGACTCAGGTTCAATTCCCAGCACCCATATATATGGCTCACAACTATCTATAATGAGATCATCTGTGCCTTCTCACAACTGTAACTCCAGTTCCAGGGGATGCAGCAGCCTCTTCTGGCTTTCATAGGCACTTCACAAAGTGGTGCACAGACACATAAACACATACACATAAAATTACAGAAAGAAACTTCAGAGCTGTGGAGATGGCTCAGAGTGGGTAAGAATGCTTGCTGCCAATCCTGAGAATCTAAGTTTGATCTTTTGAACCCATGTATAAATAGAAAGAAAGAAACGACTCTACAAAATTACCTCCTGACCTCTGTTGTTACATGCACACACACAATAATAATATTAACAGACAATTTTGTAAAAGGAATATTCAATTCATAAGTAAAGCTTAGTGCATGTAAAGGAAATGCTAAGATTGGTATTGGGTGAGTGACAAGGAAAAGAATATGGCCAAACATGCAAGAGTGTGGGTTGGAAGAAGATAGTGGATTGTGCTATGTTCTCCTATTGTGTTTGCATTAACTCACTTTAAATTAAACTGTTGCTTTTTAGGTAGGATGACTTATTAGCATATTTGAATTAATCACATATTAAAGCAATGTATTAATTTGTATCTGTGTCATTGTCTTATTTGTCAAGTGTATAGGCTATTTGTAAAATCTTTAGAAACAGGTCAGAAACTATTTTAGAATACCGTGAAACAGCACTCTGGGTATTTTGCCAGTGTGCTGTAGCATGGCTCAGTTTCCTGGAGGACATAAGTCAGTGTGATGTCTTACTGCCCAGGCTCCCCACTACTCTGTCTGGATGTCCTGTTCATGAGGTTCTATTGAAGCTTATTCTGGCATTTCAAACACATCCTCTAGCAGGCCTGTCCTAAGGCAAACTACTCTTCTACTGTAATTAACTGAGTTACCAACTTGATGCAGTATGGTGGTTCTACTCTGCAGTTTTAGACTGCTTTTATGTTAGTGCATTGTTTATTCTTGTGCTAAAAGGCACTTTTAAAAGAAAGTTAATTTCTTAGAATAGAAAAATAGCACATTTTAAAATGCATTTAGAGGAGTATTTCAGAAGTAAGATGAAGGGTTGTGTGAGTAATAGAAGCAAAAGCTTCAAATTGTGTTTGTGTTCCCCACCCCCCACTCCAGACAAGACAGACCTGTGAAGTTGGTCATGCAGAATGTCAGATGTTGTTGACATGCTCTTTGGACAGAAGGGAGTGAGTTTGGGGACAAAGCACTGGATTCTGTTCTTGGTTCTGATGTCTTCTCTTTTCTGTCCTTTTAGCCTCCTGTGTTCCAGAATGGGTCCAGCAGGAGCTTAGTCACACCAGCCCCTGGAGTCCAGCTCTTATGGAAAAGTGGTTTCCTTTCTCTAATGTCAGTGGTGCCACTTCAGACTTGATGGAATCATTTTGGTAAAACTTTATACATTTTTTATATTGATTATTAAAGTCAACAGTCAGATGTGAATGGTCTTGTTCTCAAGGAGCCTACCCTCTTATAACTCAGTGTCATGTTTTACTATTGAAGATTTACCAACTTGATGCAGTGTGGTGGTTTTCTGCATTTTACATTACTATATTATTTTATTGTACACTTTTAAAGTGAAATAATTTCTGAGACTGGAAAAATAGCATAATTTTAAATGCGTTTAGAGGAATATTTCAGTCAAATATAAACAAATATGCACACAGTATACAAACACATCTTTCTTACTGCTCCATTGCTGTGAAAAGACACTGTGACCAAGGCATCTTATAAAAGAAGGACTTAATTAGGTGTTTGCTTTCAGTTCCATGGCTATAATGGTGGGGAGCATAGCAATAGGCAGACAGGCAGGCGTGGTTCAGGAACAGTAGCTGAAAGCTTACATCTGATCTGAAAGTTGGAGACAGATCAAGAGAGAGATGAGGCTGGTGTGGGCTTTTAAAGCCTCAAAACCCAAAAACCCATCCCCAGTGACACACCTCAAACAAGGCCACATCTCATAATCCTTATTAGTCCACCAATTGAGGATGAAACATTCAAATATAAACCACCACATTATTTATCTATGTATATAAATATATGGCAGTGAGGAAACATTTAGAACTAAGTATCTATTAAAGTAGGATTTAGGCAGACTTGGATTGGTGAGATGGTTCTGTGACTAAAGTCATTAGCTGCCAAGCCTGATATCAATCAGACTTGAGTTTGATCTCTTGAACCACATGGTGGAAGAAGGAGATAACTTTTGCAAGTTATCCTCCAACATTTACATGTGCACCATGATGTGTGCATGAACTTACACACGCACACACATGCACAAATAAATGCAAAGAAAATGCCAAACACTAACATAGGTGTGGTTTGAATAAGAATAGCACTCACAGGCTTAAAGATTTGAACACTTGATTATTATGGAGTGGAACTATTTGAAAGGAATAAAGAAGTATGGCCTTGTTGGAGGAAGTGTGTCACTGGAGATGGGCTTTGGTATTTCAAAAGCCCAAGCCTGTCTCAGTGTCTTTCTTCCTGCTGCCTGTGAATCTTGATGTGGAACCTGTGCACTTGCAGCCTTGTTCCTGGGCTAACCCTCTGAAAGTAAGCCAGTTCCAATTAAATGCTTTCCTTTATAAGAGCTGCTGTGGTCATGATGTCTCTTCACAGCAGTAGAACATTAACTAAGACCTCAGATTAATTTATACTGAAAATACAGGCTTCACTGATCTTTTTCATCATTTCTTCCTTCCTTCTCTTTCTTTTTTTGTTTTTTGTTTGTTTGTTTGTTTGTTTTTGTTTTTTGAGACAGGGTTTCTCTGTAGCTTTTGGAGCCTGCCCTGGAACTTACTCTGTAGACCAGGCTGGCCTCAAACTCAGAGATCCTCCTGCCTCTGCCGCCCTAGTGCTGAGATTAAAGGCGTGTGCCACCACAGCCTGGCTCTGATGTTTTCTTCTAAAGACAAATTTAAGAACCAGTTAATAAGAATCAAGTACAAAAAGGGATAAAGAACCAGGTATGATGCTTTCCTATAATCTCAGCAGTTGGGAAGATAAAGAATCAAGTACAAAAAGGGATAAAGAACCAGGTATGATGCTTTCCTATAATCTCAGCAGTTGGGAAGATAGAGAATTAATTCAGAAGGGAATTATAAGGGTAAGAACAGATATGAATTACATGGAAAATAAAACTAAAGGTGGTGTTTTAAGTAAGGGACCAGCAAAGTGGCTGAACAGGTAAAGGTGCTTGCTGCACAGACCTTGTGTTTGAGTTTGCTCCTTGGAGCCTGTGAAAAGGAGGAGAGAGAGAACTGACTCCACAAAATTGTAATCTGACCTCCACACTCATCATGCACCATATCTGTGTACACACAAAAAAGTGAATAAAAAAGAAAAAATAGTCAAGTAAACCTTAAGACTAGGCAGTTGAGGGGGCTGGAGAGATGGCTCAGAAGTTAAGAGCACGGCTCTCTTCTAGAGGTCCTGAGTTCAATTCCCAGAAACCACATGGTGACTCATAACTATTTATAATGAAATCATTGGTACCTTCTGGAGTGTAGGCATACACGCAGGCAGAACACTGTCTACATAATAAATCTTAAAAAGAAAAAGATGAGGTAATAGAAAAAAATGGAGGACACAAATACACAGTATTAGAACTATAGAAGATATAATAGAAGTTCTTTATGTTTTGTTTTTCGAGACAGGGTTTCTCTGTGTAGCTCTGGCAGTACTGGAACTCACTCTATAGATCAGGCTGGCCTGGAACTCAGAGATCTGTCTCTGCCTCCTGAGTGCTTGGATTATAGGAATGGGCCACCACTGCCTGGCTCAAATTGTTATTAAAAGGTAAAGTTTAGGAGGTTTTTTTCCTTTCCTATATAGTTACCCATTTGTTCCAGTATCATTTGCTAGAAGAATCCTAATTACTTTCCATCAGTTGACTACTAGTATTCAAACACCTTTCCAGACAGAAGAGTCTAGAAGCTATGATTATACCACATTGTCTGAAATATTATGCTACAATACCACATACTGTAGCTTTATAGTTTAAATCTCTATTAGATAGGGTAAGTATTCTCAACTTTGTTTTATTTTCTACTTGCTTTGATTCTAGAGTTCTTGATGTCTATGTGACGTTTAGAATGTGTCTCAAATTGGGGCTAGGAAATTGGCTCGGTTTACAAGAACACTTGCTGTGAAAGCAAGAAGACCTGAGTTCAAATCTCCTGCACCACATAAAAGCCAGGAATGGCCACACATGAGACCCTGTCTTAAAAAAATAAGGTGGAAAGCAATAGATTTTCTCTTCCAGCTTTCTCATCTGATCGCCACGTGCATGCACACAGGTATATACACTCTCAAATACACACTACACACACACACACACACACACACACACACACACACACACACAGAGCGGAGGAGTGGGGAGAAAATCTGCCTGTTAATTTCTAAAAAAAAAAAAAAGGCTGTTGGAATTTTGACTGGGTATGTATAGGCTCATAGATAAATATGGGGAAGAACTGGCAAGTTTAGTCTTTGATCCATAAACTTGGTACACATACCTTTTTAAATCTTTTAATTTCCTGTAGTGTTTTATAATTTTCAGTACAGAAATTTACTCTGCATTAATAGCTAAGACAGAGCTAGCCAATAAGAAGTTCTAGCTATTAGCTAATAGCTTTATAACTTAAAAAATTTTTTTATTCAACATTATTTCTGAAAAAATATTATTAAGAATTGAATGTAAGGATATCATCATAGAAAATCCAAAAAATTCTACAGGTAAATGGTTACACTGAGAGAATATAGCATGTTGCTACGTACAAAATCAATATATAAAATTAATAGCGTGCCTACAACAAACAGAAACTATCATTTATGAACTAGAGAATTGATCCCTTGAGACTATGGTCTTAAAAACAAATTTCTAAGAAAAGAGAACTTCTGCTAACAAATCATTAAGAGAGCATAGAGTATAGCCCACAATGCCACCCTTGTTTGTTATATGCCATTCCTATAAATTCAGGATCACTTTCCAGGTTCTCTGTTTTGGATTATTTGTGCACTAATGTCACACTGCCTTTACAGAACTGTAGCTTTACAGAAAATCTGCTTGTCATGAGAAGAGAAACTTTTATTTTGATCTTAGAATTTTTGTTTGCTTTTGGTTTGTTGTGACAGGATTTCTGTGTAGCCTTGGCTGTCCTGGAACTTGCTGTGTAGACCAGGCTGGCCTCAAACTTGCAGAGATCCACCTGCCTCTGCCTCCCAAGTGCTGGGACTAAAGGCAGTCGCCACTGCCCGGCCTCCATAAGATCTCTAATCTTGATGTTAGGTGTACTCTTACCTTTTTAATATTGTATTCTCTGTTTTTCTGGTTGAAAGGTTCATATTTTTAAATTAACAACAAAAACTTAGAAAGGGAAAAGGGGGGGACAGACCTTCTCTACCATCCAGCTCTCATGGGACAGTCAGTCTGTTGTAGACTAGCATGCATGTATGACGCTGATAGCCCTCTACCTGTTCTGATTCTGGTGGTTTGGAAAGTTAGAATTTGGCCTTATAATATGTATCTTGTTTTATAGGTTATTACATGCTGCCTCACCTGATAATGAAGAGTCCTCTAAAACTGAAAGTGAGCTAACACTATGCCTCTCTGAACTCTACCAGAGAAAATCTCATGAAGAATCTACTGTAGTTACTCAAGACCACACCAGAAAGAAACGTATGTACATAGAAAGCCTGTTTCTTGGGGCAATCTTTTCTCCTTTTGAACTACATTTTAAAACAGTTATTCTTTCCAAAAAGGAAACAAAAGGTAGAATAAGATTGGAATGGTAACTAAAGGCTAATTTTTATATTTCAAATTTGGAAATATGGTAGTTCAATATGGATTAAATCACTGATGTTCTTCACATCCTTATTTTGATTATAATAGAAATATCAGTATATCTTTTTTTCCCCTCTTTACAAATATTTGCTCATTAGTTACTTTGCCTCTCTAAGCCCCAGAGCATCAGCCTCCTAAGCAGTGCTTTTTCTTAGAACTCCATCCCCACCCATGCTACTTGTAATCATTCTGCTTCACTTGTGTTGTTGAACATGTAGATTGTTTTCAATTTCTGTCATTGCAAATAATACTCTAGTATATATCACACATACACTCTAAGAGATTGATTTCCTTAGCAACAGTTTCCAGGAATGAGTTAACTGTTAAAGAGTATGAAAATTGGCTTAAATGCAGATTACTAAATTGTGACTCAGAAAAAACATCCACTTGCCTAGCGTGCATGAACTGTGGGCTGTATCCCTAGCACTCCCAGAGGAAAAGTGTCATCATAGCTGTCTCTTGGGCAACACCAAACTGAAGCATGCTTCAGTGTTTGCTTTGGGGAAAATCATTAAGATGGGTCTGGAGAGATGGCTGAGCAGTTAAGAGCACATTTTGCTTTTGCAGAGGACCAAGGATTAGTTTCCAGCACCCCGTGGCAGCTCACATCTGTAATTCTAGTTCCAAGGGATCCAGTACTCTTTTCTGATCTCTTTGGGTACCAAACATATACCCATGCGCGCGCGCGTGTGCGCGCGCACACACACACACACACACACACACATACATGCAAAAGAATCACATATACATATTGCAAAACACTTGTGCAAGCACACCTTTAATTCCAGTACTCAGGAAGCAGAGGTAGGTGAGTTTGAGGCCAGCCTGGTCTGCAAAGGGAGTTCCAGGACAAGCTCCAAGGCTACAGAGAAACCCTGTCTTGGAAAAAAACAAAGAGCAAACAACAACAAAAAAAAGAACAAAACAAAAGAAAACTCATGCATGAAAATAAAATACTCTTAAAAAAATGATTGTTGAGATATTTAGTTCCTAAACTTCAGTAAAAGGAGCCTGGGTTTTTTTGTTTTTGTTTTTGTTTTTGTTTTAAATATACTGTAGGTAGAAGCAGATAATTACTTGGTCAGATGAATCTGAAGGGAGATATTTCATTCCAGTATTCTTTTTGGTATATTATAGTTCTTGATTTCATAGAAATGGAAGTTGACTTTTCTTCTTGCTGATGTTTTGGTAGGTGGTATTCCTCGAACTCCAGTGAGACAGAAGATGAATACCATGTCCCGCTCCTTGAAGATGCTGAATGTGGCGAGGCTAAATGTAAAGGCTCAGAAGTTACACCCAGATGGTAGTCCAGACATGACTGCGGAGAAAGGGCTCCAAAAGACAGTGGTCAGCAGAACAGGAGATAAATCAGAAGACAGAGGAAGAACATTAAGAAGTTCTAGGCTTAAAGGTATTGATTCATTCTAGAGCCTTTGGTGTCTGTGTTGTTATATAAGATTGCTGGAGGATGGGGAGGCTATCCCAGTTGATAGAGTGCTTGCCTAGCATTCATGAAATCCTTGGGTTGATTCCCCATGTAAAACTGAACATGAGGGCGCACATGTATAATCTCAGAACTTGGTAGCAGAGGCAGGAGGATCAGAAGTTTAGTGTTAATTTATATATATATATATAATGAGTTTGAGGACAACTGAGCTATATGAAACCTCATGTACATAAATATACAAATAATTAAAATGAGATGGAGGGGAAGGAGGTAGAAAAGGAGAAAGATTGAGATTATTTGGAGAAATGAAGATCAGACTAGGATCTGTCCCCGTGTAGACCAGAGGACAGACATTCTTCAGGAGCCAACCACCTTTTAAAAATACGTATTTAATTAAATTATTTTATTGAATTAGGGTCTCATGTAGCCCAAGTTATCTTCAAACTCTTTGTAGCTGAGCATAGCTTTGAACTCCTGATCCTCCTGTTTCCACCTCCACAATGCTAGAACATTGTATGTTATGGTGTCTGCATGTTATGGTGCACACATGGGCCAGAAGGCAGCTAGTGGGAGCTTCTCCTCCATCAACTGTGAGTTTGCTCTCTAGGATTGGCAGCAGACACCCTCAACTATTAATCCCTCTTACTTGCCTGTTATTATTGAGTTTTAAGAGGGCTTTGCATATTTTGAATACTGAACCTTTATCAGATGTCCTTTGCAAATATTTTCTTCAAATCTGTGATTTAGCTTCTTTATACTCTCATCAGTATGTTGATAGAACATTTAATTTATTTTTAGTTGGTTGGCTTTTTATCTTATGTAGCCCAAGGCTAACCTCAAACCTATTATGTGTCTGAGTCTTCCCTTGAAGTTCCTAGATGTCTAGATTTTATTTGTTGCTGTCTAGTAGTCTTAGGACCTTTTATTTTCATATTATGACTGACTTATTTTGAGTTAATCTTTGTAAAAGATAAAAGTTTGTGTCTGAACTTAATATTTCCTATTTGGATACTCAGCTGTTTTACACCATTTACTGATCTTGCATCCATTGTATCCCTTTTGTACTTGGTCAAAAATCAGTTGACTATACTAATACGGAACACTATTCTATTGATCTGTTGTATTTTGTTTTTCTGATACCACACATATAGTAAGTCTTAAATTTGGGTAGGTTTTAGTTTCTTGCTTTTATCTCTTAACATTGAGTTGGCTTTTAGTCTCTGTAGAAACTTTAAAATCAGTTTGCCAAATAGCCTTAGATTAATTTGTTGAGGTCGTTAGTGGGTTGCATTGCACCTGTAGATCAGATGGGAAGAACTTACATCGTGACAGTACAAAGCCTGCCTACTTATGAACATAGGGATGCTTCCACTTATTTGGTCCTTTGAATTCTTCCATAGTTTTGTAGTTTCCCTCATATAGGTCTTACACATATTTTGTTAGATTTAATTTCTGAGTAAGTACTTTTTTTTTTGCATTTTAAAATAGTGATTTGTGTGTGAGTTTTAAAAAGTTTATTTATGTTTTTGTGTTAACCTGCATTTATGTATTTATACCACATGTATGCCTAGTATCTAGGTCAAAAGAGGGCTTCAGATCCCCTAGAACTGTAGTTACCGGCAGTTGTGAACTACTATGTGGGTGCGAGGCACCAAATCCAGGTCCTCTGCAAGAGCAGCAACTGCTCTTAACCCCAGGACATTATCTAGTCCCTGCTAATGTGGTTTTAGTTTCAAATCCCACTCATAAGCCACTTAGATTAACTTTGTTTCATACAACCTTCTTAACCCTCACTAACTATAGGAACTTTTTCATTGGTTCTTTCAGATTTCCTATGTAGAAAATTTTGTCATCAGTGAACAAAGATATTCAAACAAATTTTTTTTCTCTTGATCTTAAATTTTTATTTGTACATTTACAAAGCCTTAGAAATAGTCACTAATGTCTTTTCTTTCTCAATCTTGGCACTTGTTAGCCTGTGCTAGGTACTGTGGCATGTTTAACATCATTACCAGCATCTTCACGCTATATACTAGTAACCCCTAGAGTCAGTTATGGCAATCCAGGCACAGTTAGATTTCTCCTGGAAGACAAAAGTTTCTCTCCCCAATTGATAAACCTTTAAATGATACACAGAGTTGATCAGAATATAAAATGCAAATGTTCTTTTTTTTTTTCCCCACAGACTTTAAAACAGAAGAGGAGCTAGTGTCTTACATACATGAAAACTACCAAAAGGCTGTGTCTACGGGAGAAATCACATTGTATTCATGTGCTCAGAATATGGTCTCAACTATTAAAGTGTTCCTAAAGTCGAAGGACGTCAAGGAATTAGAAGTAAGGAAGTGTAGATGATGATGTAGTTGATGATTTAATGCATATACCTAAGAATTTCCATTATGTTGCACATGATTGAAAAGTTATGAGTAGGCTGGAAAGCTGGCTCAGTGGTTAAAAGCAGTGACTGATCTTCTGGGGGACCCAGGTTCAATTCCCAAGCTGCATGGTGGCTTACATTTGTTAACTCTAGGTCCAAGGGGTCCGATGCCCTCTTCTGGCCTCTTTGGGTACTACATGCATATGGTGCACAGATTTATATTCAGTCAAAACATCCATACATGTAAAATAAAATAAAGATAAATATTTTCTTTTAATGATGAGTAAAAGATTGGGTACAATTCCAGATTTTAGAATGTGAGCCTGATAAACTGAAAGACCAGAATCAAAGTGAACTTCTGTCCTAATGAAAGTGCTATATTTGTGTATATGTTAGCTACATGAATTAAACTAATGGTTTTAACCCTAACTGCTCTTCAGAATCACTTTTTGTTGTTTTGGTTTATAATTATTATTTATCTGTTTATTTGTATTTTATGTATATGGGTGTTTTGCCGGCATGTATGTCTGCGCACCGTGTGCATTGGGTCCCCTGAAACTGGAGTTACAGATGTTTGACAGATGTTTGTGGGCTGCTGTGTGGGAGCTGGGAATCAGACCTAGGTTCTCTGGAAGAATAGCCAGTGCTCTTAGTCGATGAGCTATCTTTTTTTTTCTTGTTTTGTTTTATTTATTAATTATGCATAGTGTTCTGCCTGCATGTATGCCTGCAGGAAGAGGGTACTAGATCTCATTACAGATGGTTGTGAGCCACCATGTGGTTGCTGGGAATTGAACTCAGGACCTTTGGAAGAACAACCAGTGCTCTTAACCTCTGAGCTATCTCTCCAGACCCCTCGAGCTATCTTTTCAGTCCTGTTGTTTTGTTTTTAATGCTAGTGTCTGGTCCTTCCAGACTGACAGACTAACTCCAAGTTTCTTTATGTTAGGACTTGGGCATCTGTTTGTTTTAAAAACTCCCTACACAATTCTAGCAGTATTGTAAATCACTGTTTTAGAGTACCTCATTGTCTTTATTCATGTATAATGGCAAGAGCAGGGCTCTTTCTCTATAGTGGGCAGGAGCTGTTTATGGTATCACTGATTTGTAGAACCTTCTTTTTAAAATTAAGTGTATAAAGCTGGGTGTGGTGGCACACTCCTTTAATTCCTGCACTTGGGAGGTAGGAGGATCTCAGTGAGTTCAAAGCCAGCCTGGTCTACATGATAAGTTCTGGGACAACCAGGACTACATAGAGAAATCCTCTCAGCAAGTGTTGTGTGTGTGTGTGTGTGTGTGTGTGTGTGTGTGTGTGTGTGTGTGTAGTATATAGGTGTATGAGTGCAGGTGTATTCAGAGTCCAGAAGAAGGTGTCAGACCCTTTCCTCTAGAGCTGGAGTTACATGTGGTTGTGAGCAGCACAGCATAGGTGCTAAGAATCCTCTGCAAGAGCAATTTCTGCTCTTAAATCTAACTGTTAAACCATCTCTATAGCCCAAGAAACCTTCCTGTAACAGTTGAAATCTAAAGGCTTGCTGTGTCTATTTGGTTACTCATAGTTGTTTTGTTTTGTCCCCTGCACATTCTCTAAGATATCAAAGGAAAGCATTCATTTCTGTAGTTTTCATTCAAACGAAAGAAGAGGGAAGTATATAAGGCATCAGTCAACTGTGAAGCAAACTAGAAATAAGTAACAGTTTTCTCCTACATAATAACTTTGTATTTACAGGTGTCTTGCCTGAATCATATGAACAGTAATCTCTTAAAAACCAGCAAAACTCTCCGGCAGAATCTAGGGGGAAAGCTGGATAAAGAAGACAAAGTCAGAGAGTAAGAAACCACTTTGTTTAATTTTACTTCTACCCCAAAACAGAGTTCTCAGGTTAGCTTGGGACCCTTTAAATTGTCAATTGCTTGAGCATGCTTTTGTTAGTGATCTCTATGATGTATGTACTAAGCGGCAGTTTGAGTCACCTGATTACCTAACAAGCACACCAGTATTTAGAGAAAGTACTGGATACTTACTGGACTCATCTTTCCCTCCTTTTATTTCAAACAAACTGTTATTATGGAGCCCAGCCTGTCCTCAAACTTGCTATACAGCTAAGGCCGACCTTGAACTCCTCCTTCTACCTCACAAGTATTGAGGTTGCAGATGCACATCACCATGCCCAGTTTATGTAGTGCTGAAAATCAGATGCAAGGCTCAGGCATGCTAGGCAAGCAAGTCATCAACTGAGCCAGGTTTCCCTGTCCATGCACTGCTTCCCGCCCCCATCAGTACTCAAGATTGAGTTCACGGCTCTTTATTACTAGGCATTTGCTTCAACCCTGACTACTTTCTCAGTTCTTGGCCATTGTTTCTTATATAAATAGATCTTTGCTCAAAGAAAGAGTTTTCAGTAAGTGACCGTCAAAGGAGACGTGACCAAGTATTTTGTTTCCTCAAGGTGCCAGCTTCAGGTGTTTCTTCGTCTGGAGATGTGTCAGCAGTGCCCCTCAATACTGCAAAGTACAGATGAGGTGGAACAAGTCGTGGAGGAGGTGAGTCCCTGGCTGCTGCCCTGAGACTATGAGCTCCTGCTTCCACTTCCCAGCAGAGGCTATGGTAATTTTCTGCAACCTCTTTCAGGTGACAGATTTGCTGCGCATGGTGTGTCTCACTAAGGACTCGGCATACTTGTCAGAATTTCTGGAGGAGATTTTGAGACTGTAAGTTTAATGACTACTGGTTTAGTTAGTTTAACATTGTTTTATCAAGGACACAGTGCTGTCTTAGAATTACAAGATTACAAAAGCATTTTTTTTCAGGCTGGGTGGAGGGGTAGAGAGGATGAGATGGTAATTCTGTTCCATATCTATCAATATACTCCACAGGTATATTGACTCTATCCCAGGGACAATTGGACAACTTTACCACAGCCTGGGGTTAAAGATTCCTCAGAAGCTGGCTGGAGTTCTTCCTACAGAATTTTTTAGTGATGATTCCATGACTCAAGAGAGCAAGTCACCACCACTCTCATCAAGTGCTCAGAAATCAGTGTCGGGCATTACTGAGTCTGAGCAGCTGGAGGAGCTGCGAACAAGATCAGCCAAGAAGAGAAGGTATCAAAGCAATTACCTATGCTATAGTTAAGTTCAGAGAAAGGAAAAGTTTGAAGACAGCCTCATTTTTGTCCATCTAATGTGCTGAGTTGGTAGTTGTCCTTGTATCAGAATCATAGACATAAACTCTCAGGAGTTCCCTCCAAGTAGCATCTGACAGTTTATATTTATTACTCAGGGAATATGTGGTATTTATTTTGATTTACAAAGACCTTTACTGTCTATAGGGGTGTCTAAGAACTAGGAACCTCTTATGAAATAAGATTAGGGTTCCAGCTTATTTATAACACCTCCCTTGCTGCCTGTCATTTATTAATTAACAAGCTGAATCTGTAGTGGCTATTTTTAGTAATTCTGGACTTGTTCTAAAGACAGGCCACCTCAAGATAACTAACTAGCACTTAAGTTAAACAATGTATTTTAGATGCTCATTTCATGCAAGCTTCACTACATAGTCCCTTTATTTGGTGTGTTTTCTATTTTTAAAAGGAAAAATGCATTAATAAGACATAAAAGCATTGCAGAGATTTCACAGACTCTTCGACAAATTGAAGTTCCCAAAGTGTCCAAGAGAGCTATGAGAAATGTAAGTAATCACCATTGACAAGAGCTAATAGTTCCTCTCCAGCTAAGATTAACGGTGAAAGGAAAGGCAATGTTTCTCCCAGTAGGAAGTCAGCTTTGGAGGGTACCTTATCTGAAATGACCCTTCAGAGTGTCTGGAGTTTAGAGTATTAACAATCAAAACAATTTTTTAAATTTTTGGGAGTTAGAGAAATGGCTTAATGGTTAAGAGCACTCATTGCCCTTCCAGGGGTCCTGAGTTCAATTTCCAGTAGCCTCATTGTGGCTCACAATCCATCGTAACTGTACTGCTATGGGGTCTGTGGCACTCTTCTGGTGTACAGACATACATGCAGACAAAACATCCACATACATAAATAAATCTTTTGGAAAGAAAAATCTTTAGATTTTAGCACAATTCAGATTTTGAACTTTGGGATTTAGGGATATTCAATTAAATGTTGAATATTTCTGTGAACATGTATTAAACTATAATCAAAAGAATAAAGAAATATAAAATTAAAAACCAACAACAAAACAAGGTCCAGGGAGATAGTTAAGTCAGTAAGTACTTGCAACCTGAGTTCAGTCCCCAGAACTGTTACACACGGACAGGGAGTTGGGTATAGAAGCTCAGTCGATAAACTTCTTGCTTTAACATGAGGACCTAAATTTGATCTCTAGAACCCATGTTTTAAATATATATTCAATAGGACTGGAGAGATGGCTCAGTGATTAAGAGCACCAGCTGCTCTTTCAAAGGACCCACCTTTCGTTTCCAGCAGCTCCTAATTGTCTGTAATTCCAGATTCAGGGTTGACAGCCTCATGTAGACAAAATAGAAAGAGGTGGCCCATGCCTTTATTTTCAGCACTTGGGAGGCAGGGATAGGCATCTCTGAATTCGTGGCTAGCCTAGTTTATAGAGTGAGTTCCAGGACAGCCAGGATAACACAGAGAAACCCTGTCTTGCCAGGGCTTGGGGGGGGGGGCGGTAGGGGGTGTCGGAGGAAAACAAAACAAAACCAGGGACTGGGGACATGCTCAGTTGATAAAATGCTTGCCATGCAAACATGAAGACCTGAGTCCTGAATTAGTTTAGAACCCGCGCGTAAAAAGCCTGGCATAGTGGCACGTATTTGTAGTCCACCACTGGGGAGGCAGAGGCAAATCCCTGGGACTGCCAGACAGCTAGCCTAGACTACTTGGCAAGTCTCAGGCCAGTAAGTAACCCTATCTCAAACACAAACATGTGGGTAGTTCCTAAGGAAGGACACCCTACTTGTTCTTTGGCTTCCACCTGCACACATGTGGACTTGTCCCCCATATATACATTTGTGAACAAACAAACACAAAGACAGTGCTAGTTATAGTATTATAAAGAAAACAAGTGAAGTTAGGAGTTGGAACTGCAGAGACGACTCGGTTAAGTGTATTTGCTTCTCTTCTAGAGGACTCATTTGGTTTTCACAGCCCACACTGCGAAGACTCACCAGCACCTATAACCCCAGCACCAGGGGGTCCTGTGCCTTGACCTGCACAGACACACATGCACATAATTGAAAATAATAAAATAGATCTTGGCCAAGCATGGTGGCTCACACCTTTAATTCCAGCACTTGGGAAGTAGAGAGAGACAGATGGATTTCTGTGAACTCAAGGCCAGCCAGAGCTAGTTTCAGGACAGCCAGGACTGTTACACAGAGAAACAGTCTCAAAAAATCTAAGAATGAACAAATGGATGAATAAGTAAATAAGTCTTCAAAAAAAAAAAAAATTAGGCAAGAATAAATTCAGTCTTTAATATACATAGCAAAACTTAACAACAATGAAAATGTCATTGAAAAATAATATATGATTGTAATAGGTGTTTGATTATCTACCAGAAAAGTACTTTTTAATATGTTATATTTCATTTTGATTGCAGTTTGGGATGGGGGTGGGAGTAAAGATGGGCACTGTCATGAAACCTGGTGGCAATTGGTTTTTCTGTGGCAGCATAATAAGGGCTTCCAGGGAAACAAAACAGTGTACCCAGAATCTGCTTATTAGATGGGGTTAGCATCATGCTGAGGAAAGAAGAGGGAATAAAGATGCAGTGATACTTTGGATCACGAACTGTCTGAGAAGAGATCAAGTCTGAGAGAACTTGCTTCAGAAGCATCCTCTATAGTAGTGGCTGTTAATATCCAAACTGCCATACAATGGGATATACTTCTTTTAGAAGTATTATATCTTACGTGTAGATAAGATGCCAGTCTCACAGATCTTATAGTCATAACTAAAAGGCAAAAATCCAGAAGTGAATGGATGTACAGAAGCTGGGAGAACTCTATTATCACTAGTTTTTATGCTGATTTACATTTTCTAGCATTTTTGGAAATTTTTATTTTAGATTGTCCAAGACAGCTATGGCTGGACATGGTGGCTCACATTTTTAGTTCCAGTACTCAGGGGGCAGAAGCAAACGGATCTCTGAGTTCGAGGCTTGTCTGGCCTACATAGTGAGTTCCAGGCCAGCCAAGGCTACATAGTGTAGCCCAGTTTCTGAAAATAAACATTAAAAAATACCAGAGCAGAGACTTACAGACATTAGGTTTTGATATTGATTAAAGAATTATTTCACAACAGGCCTTGGTGGCACATGCCTTTAATCCCAGCACTTGGGAGGCAAAGGCAGGTGGATCTCTGTGAGTTCAGGGCCAGCCTGGCCTACAGAGCAAGTTCCAGGACAGGCTCCTAAGCAATACAGAGAAACCCTGTCTCAAAAAACTAAAAAAAAAAAATTTCTTGCCAGTTGGTACCATAGATAATGATAGCTGTTGAACTGAAGGATCAGTTATGTTTCTATATAAGAAATTTTAGCTTTTTGAAAGATCAATATAGTTAAGCTAGGAAACAGTGAATTTGTATTATAAGTGTAACATATATTAATTATATACATGAATCATATTAGTGCATATTCAATGCCCTCTTCTGATCCCTGTGGGCATGTTCATGGTACACATACAAATATGCAGACAAAACACTCATACACATAAAATCTTTAAAAAGAAAGAGATAGCAAGTAGGAAAATCTTGAAAAGGATTCCTTTATTTAGATGTATCTGGGAGTCTTGTCTCCTATACTAGAATAACAAGCCAATAGAGGTTTGATGCAGAGGTGTTAAGAGTCCAGTGTCCTAATCAATCTGTATGCCTTTTCTTTTCAGTTATAAAAGATATGTATGGTCATCATTTTAAAATTGAAGAGTATCTTCTCTATCTATTCCTCAAAAGTTATAATGCCAGTTAGTTTGTTGTGTGTGATCCTGGACTTTTTTTCTGTATATACCTAAAACAGACATCAATAGTTTGTTCATAATGTAGACACATCTACATGAACTTAAACATAATTCCATCGCAGCTGAGCATATGCGCATCCCTGTAAAGTTGGTGTGAGGAGCTGAAGCATGAGCACTGTTACATAGCCAGCCTGAACTGCATAGAGACTCTGATTTTCAATGAAACAATAGATTTAAGCTACCTTACTTACTGTTCTGAATTTAGAAGCCCTCTCCATTACATAATTGTATGGTGGTATAGACAAATCTCCATGTGGTTCAAATCCTCATTGGTTAGGTGTGTAACAAACCACTGTTTCATTTTTTATGTGTGTTCAAGTGCTTCTTATTTGGGATTACTACTCATAGCGGGAGGTGTCTTTGGGACATGTACTTTGGTGCATTTTACCATTTCTGCTATGGATCTCTCTGAATTGCAAAGGTCAGAGAGCTTCAGGTAGAACTTTTACTTCTTATCTTGAACGAATGCCTGTGTTGATTTTCCTCATTCTCATTTCCAGGAGAACTCTCACCTTGCTTCTGCTCAGCTGCCACTCCCAAGGAAAGACGCAGTTCAAGGTGTGTTTTGTTTTTCAGCACCTGTTCACTGGATTGACAAATTTACTTTGACTAGATGTATTTATTTCATATTATAACTGTGCATCAACATTGGTTTTTAAAAAATACATCCAAATCCTTGTTTGAGGTGGTAAGATAGTTCATATAGCCTTAAATTAAAATACTGCATCATGCAAATTAGTGACTTAAAATATTTTTAAATATCATTATCATGGAACCCACAATTAGAAAAAAGAAAAGAAAGAAAGAGGAAGTGGGTCAGTTTTAGACAAAAGGGTTTAAACATGTTGGTCGAAGTGCATTCCATGGTCCTGCTTGGATCTTAAGATAATTTTTTTCTTTCTTTTTTTTAACAGCTAAAATATAATTATATCACTTTTCTCCTTCCTTTTCCACTCTCTAATCCTGCCATGAGCCCTCCCATCCCTTTGGAAATCATGGTCTCCTTTGTTATTGTTATATATTCGTATGTGCAGCAAAATCATAAACACATAAATACACAAATTGCTAAGTCTGTTTAGTGTTACTTATATGTATATGATTTCAGGACTGGCCACCCAAGTAGGGACCTCATACCCGTGAAGATTTTCTCTCAAGTTAACAGTGTATTTTTTGTTTGTGTTTTTGTTTTGTTCTAAGACAGGCTCTCACTATTTAGTTCTGGTTGCCTGGCACTTGAATGTAGACCAGCCTGGCCCCTGAAGTCACAGAGGTCTGTCTACCTGTACTCCCTAGTGCTAGCAAATAGAAACATTTAATCTATAAATAAAAATATTAACTTCATTATTAAAAAATACTTCCCCAAAGAAAATCGAAGATTAGATGATTAGATGATGTCTTCACTGCTGAATTCTACCCAGCATTTAAAAATAAACATATTAACACATATTATTTCAGTTTGTTGAGGAATAAATTACCTTGAACAAATGATGCTGAGATAACTATATATCCAAAAGAATGATACTGGGCTTATACCACATTAAAAATCTGTGTACAACCCTTTGGGACCTGTGAGGTCAGTAGTTTTGAGGTCCCCCAGAAGTTATGCTATCCAGGGGAATCATTTTAATACATTCGGTTACAGAGTGGCTTCCTTAAGCAGCTCTGTTTGCCGGCGTCCTCGGTTAGTTGACACCAACTAATTCTTTTCAATCTCCTGTATCTCTCCTCTCTCCCTCTATGTTTTTAGAAGTGACAAAAGTCCGAAGAAATCTCTTCAACCAGGAGATGATTTCTCCTTCAAAGAGGGGACTAAAGCGGGGACTGCCTCGAAGTCACTCTGTATCAGCCTTGGAAAGTCTACACCACAAACAGAATAACTTCAAGAAGACCAAAAGCAGTACATTTCAAGGTAACCACAAAAAGAATTTGTAACAAGTTTGCTGATAGCATTGTTCTCATTTTAATTCCCAAATTGTTAATTTGAATCTTTCTGCTTTTTTCTGGATTAGTTTAGCTAAAAGTTTGCTAGTTTGGAGATCTTTAAAAGAAACTTGGACTTTTTTTCTGACTTTCTAGCCTCACTTTCCTCCCTCTACTTACTTTAGTTTTAGATTATTGTTTTTTCTCTTTTAAGAGTTTTGGTTGTTGGTTTTGTTTTAAGACAGGGCCTCAATATGTAGGGTATGTGTGAGCAATAAGGTTGTCTCATATGGATTTCTTTGGATTCATCCTTCTTGAAGTCCATTAAACTAGAGCGGTTAGGTTTGTGTCTTTCATCATTTTTAACAATTTTCTTCTGGAAGGTTTTCTGCCACTTTTTCTTTTCACCTTCTGGAATCCCCATGATAGATACATGGAACATGTATGATAGCACAGTATACATGGGTGCCTCAGTCCTTCTTAATTCTTTTTTCTGGTCAGCTTGTTTAATTTTATTTTTTTCAGATTTACTGATTATTCTATCTGCTAATACATGTGGTTGAATCCCTTTACAGAATTTCTTGTTACATCTGTATTTTTTGGTGGCTGTTTTGAGTCAGTTTCATTTAACCTTGGCTGGCCTCAAGCTTGCTATATTCCTAAGGATGACCTTTGATTTCTTACTTTCTTCTCTTTTTTTAATACAAATTATTTTTATCTTTTGGAAGTTTTTAAATTAAAATATAATTACATCATGTTCTTCCTCTCTTCTCTCCAGCCCCTCCCTATTCCTTCTTCACTCCTTTTTGGATTCATGGTCTTTTCTTTAATAATTATTGTTACACACACAAACATACACACATATGTATGTATGCACATAAATATATGCATACAACTTGTTGAGATATATATATATGTACATATATATATATATACATACATATACAGAGAGAGAGAGAGAGTGTTTAGGGCTGAACAGTTGGTATAGATAATCAACTACAGGGCAAATTCTTGAGGGAGACTTAATTCTCCCTCTCTCAGCAGTCATTAGTTATCTGTAGTTCTTTGTCTAGGCCTAGACAAAGGCCTGTGAGATTATGTTAGAGTGTCTATTGATGTCATTGTTAAGTTGAAGTATAATGTGTGTAGCTTCTCTATCATTAGCAGCAGATTTTCTGGTCCTGGCTCTTATTAATCTTTCTGCCCCCTCTTGGTAATCTTTCCCAATCCTTAGGTATGGGGTTTGTGTTGTAGATACATTAATTTGGCAAAGTACCCAACTGTCAGTTGCTCTTAGCATTTTGGCCATCTATGGCTTTTTGTATTGGTTTCCATTAGCTAGCTGCAAAGAGACTGATAAGAGATGAGAGTCTACTCGCTTGTGGGTATAAGGATAGATATGTAGTGCAGGTGGTAGGAATTATATTAGTTAGCTCTCCTCTAAGATGCATGATCTCACTAGCCGTAGATAGCCGGCGAGGTTTCTTTTACCAGGCATGAGTTCCCTCTTGTTGACTGGGACTTAGGTATAATTAGATAGCTATTGGTTACTGCCATGTAGATGCCACGATTGCACTTTTAGGGATCTTTTGTTAGGCTGGTCACTGTTACAGTTCACAGGCTGCACAGCTGGGAAGGACTGTGGACTACCTCCCTCCTTTGCCAGCTTTCATGGCAACTTCCAGTGTGGTAAAAAGTTAGTCCTCAGAGACAAGGCTCAAATCCAGTTCAAATCCTTCATGTCCTTAAGTGTCACAACACTAATAGTTTATATATAATTTAAAGTAAATATAAAACAATATGATTTCTGTGGCTTTTACAATCATCTTTAATGTTATTTATCCCTCCTCCCTCCTTCAATATTGATCTTTTCTTCATTCTTAATTAAAGCTCCCCCCCTTCTTTCAATTTCTCCCTTTATACCAATTCTGTTGCTCCTGTTTCTACTTCCTGAACACTGGAATTGGCTACATGTGCTGTTGATTGAATCCAGGGTCTTCTATATACTGTGTCATTTTTAATCAGTGCTGCTGACTTATTATATTGAGCCCTGAAGGCATAGAATCTATCTCAGAGTTTAGCATCTTCTCTAGCCAGGTAAAAAGCCACATGTAAGTTCAAACTGCTGCCCTTCCCTTGCTGTTACCTGAGAGGGTTAAGTGAGATTTATAGTTGACACTGTTTTTGCATCTTAGGTTATCACAAACTGCTGACTAAGAGTGTAGCTGAGACCCCAGTCCATAAGCAAATCTCCAGGAGACTGCTCCACAGACAAATCAAGGGCAGGTGAGTGATAGCCCAATCCAGACCCCTTCAGGCCACCCTTAGCACCATCTTATAGGCAACTCGTTGCCTTCTCTTGACTTAGCTAGTTCTTAACCTTGTTGATTATTTTACTGACAGTAGAATAATATATACTATTCCACTCTGGCCTCTTACACTGGGTATAATAACTTTGTGATTATGTATATTGTTTGTATCAGTTTATCCCTTTTTATTATTAAGTGGTATTGCATTAAATGGATCTTCTGCATTCACCTGTTGACATGGGGAAAGGTGCTAAGTAAGGCTGGAGAGCCGAATTAGCCTTTGTTGATAGAGATACTGCTGGGGCTTGTTTTTTTTTTTTTTCTGTAGTCACTAGTCGGATTAGGGAAATTACTGCCTCATTCCAAAAGAGAGCTTTCTCATGTGAATAAATTCTACACCCCAGTCAAACAGTCCTTTGGGGAAGGATGTGAACTCCTCTGCTGAACAGCCATTGTTTAGACTCTTTCCAAGGCTTCTAAAATGATGATGCTATTCCCTCGTATGACCACCATGCTGATGTTATTCTGTTGCCCACTAGTTGCCATCTCCACACACTCATCAGTCACAATAATCATAAAGGGATCAAAGCCCCGTAGTATTTCTTGTACGTGTCTGCCACCATTTAACTTCAATGATAACTTCTTGTCCATAAATTTCTTAAGTTCTTGCTCATGGCAACTTTAGCGGGCTTGGCACGATGGACAAATTCTTCTATTTTAAAACTAATTTTGACATTGTCGATATATTTCACAGTGAGAGCATCCTAGGAGCTGAAGGGCTTAGTGATTACGAGTACATAGTCTCTTACAGAGGACCTGAATTCAGTTTCCAGCACCATAAAGAATAATTTGCAACAACCTGTAACTCCAGCTCCAGAGGATCCAACAACTCTAGTCTCTGGGCACTGAACACATGTACATAACATATACACACACCTTTTTTTTCTTATCTCTTAAAAAATTCTAACTATCTCCTGTGGTGACATATTATTTATGATTTAATAAAGCTTGCCTAAAGGGTCAGAATACAAAGCTAGCCATAGCCATAAAAGCTAGGCAGTGGTAGCACAAATCCCAGGACTCAGAGGAGAGAGGCAGATGGATCTCTGTGAGTTCAAGGCCACCCAGGGCTACATGAAAGTGAATTAGTCCAAAAGAGAAACAGAGTTCATGCTTTAAATTCCAGCACTACAGAAGTGTTAAGATAGGAGCAGGGCATTAAGTATTCAGTCTGTGAAATTAGTCTCAGCCATGGTGAGAACAGGATCTCCCCAGCCTTGGTAGAAGTAAGAGCTAGCAGCTAGCTGCTTTGCTTTTCTGATCTTCATCTTGAACCCCAACATCTGTCTCTGGGTTTTTATTATTCGTGTTATAACCTCCATCTAAATATTGGAGCAGAGCTCGGTGATGGTGTATATTAGCTTATGCAAGAGTCACGATTCAATCCCCAGTTCTCAAAGGAACAATAATTGTGAATGAAAGCGCTTACCAATGCTAATTTTCATTAACCTTAAGGTCTGGCCTCAAGGCTTTTGCTCAGAGTTCAAAAAGAGATACTACATAGGATCTAAGTCTGAGGGCTGTAGAAAAGAATCTTCTCACATCATGTTCTCATTCTATACAAGTGCTCTTTAGTGTACTCTCCTTACTGTTCTCTATTGTAATTCTTTTGTCCTGATGTCTATATTTTCTTAGCTCTAGTTCTCTGCCTCAATTCTAATTCTGTTTCATTCGTCTTCATTTTTCTACTTACTTATTCTTCCTGCACTCTGATCCTTTTACATTCTATTAATTTCTGCCAGCTTCTCCCCTCAGCTACTACCTCTCTCATCTCCTCTTCCCAAATGTCTCTTCCCTCAGCGAATTATAGAGTTAGTTTTTCATTGGTCAGAAACAGTCCTGAGCTAAGTAATAAAGGCAGAGCCATTGCCATAGCAATATGAGGTCCCAAGCCCACAGGAGCAAAACTGTGACCAGACATGGAGGGCACAGTGCCCAATGACAACTTTAAGGCAGTGATCTATTGTTAGTCGACTGGCAAGTGAAGAATTGGAATGCTTTTCTTGGTAATATAGGTTGGACATCTACAGCTCTGGCCTTATACATAGCTGTAAGGTTTCAAGCTTACAAAATGTCTTTAGTTTGATCTTGTTCTGAGGTGAAAGTGAGCTAATTGTGTGCAGTTAGTGTGAGTAAGAGAACAAGGCAAGCTAGAGTCTACAGTCCTTGTGGAGCAAGTAGATCTGGTTATGAAGCATGTCCCAGTATATATTCTATATATCAGAATTATATAGCCAAAGAAAAGTCCTCTCCTAGACCATGCACAGATAATGTGCCGAGCAGATAAAATATTTTCACGAGATAAACACGAAAGCAATGGGAAAACTCCCAAGGCTGTTCTAGGGAAGAAGTGAAATTCTTAGGGAATAATGAAGTGGCTCATGAGAGAGATTACAGACAGGAGAAGCAACTGGTTTCCATAGCCAGTGACCCCATGGCCTTGCCGAGTGGAGCTATCCCATCAGGGATCATGCCTCTAGTCGTTCGACCTGTTAAACACTAGTCCACATCTGCTGTATTTCTCATGGCTCCTGACAGCTAATATTGTCAAACCCCAGGCTTTTGTAACTTGGTTAGTTGAGATGTTTTCTGTCTTTGATGTGTTTTTGTTGTTGCTTTCTACTGTGTGTGTGTGTGTGTGTGTGTGTGTGTGTGTGTGTGTGTGTGTGTGTGTGTGTGTGTGTTTTCCAGTTGGTCCTATCCCTCTATTGTGTGAGTCCTGGGAATCGAATGCAGGTTGTTGAACTTGGCACTAGCACCTTACTCACTGAGCCAACTTGCCTGTCCCATCTTTAATGTGTAAATCATGAGTGCTATTGACTCTTTGTGCTGTTGCTCTTCAAGGTCTTCTGATCCTGGTCCTGATATTCATATAGTTGAAGAATCTCCTGAAAAAGAGGATGGTGAGCATATCTACTTTCTGCATACTATCTAGTTTCAACAAAAGCTTTTCTGTGTTTTTCACTTAGTATATCCTTCAATACTTTGGAACCAGCATACACATATATAGATATATGTATTAAATTTAAATTTCTGGGGAAGAAATACTTTTACAGAATAGAAATAGGGTTTGGTGTAAGGATTCATTTTCCATGTTATACAAAGGGCTGTGACATTTTAAAGTGTGTCTTAATAAGGGCAGGTGTTCAAAACTACTTTCTCTTTTTATTTGTTTGTTTTGTTTTGTTTTTTGAGACAGGGTTTCTGTGTAGCAGCCCTGGCTGTCCTGGAAGTTGCTTTGTATATCAGGCTGGCCTCAAACTCACAGGCCTACCTCTGCCTTCCGAGTGCTGGGATTAAAGGTGTATGCCACTATTGTCTGACTCAAACACTACTCTCTTAAATTGTCTAAGTAGTGTTTGTGGCAGAAAGATGGCTTAATAAACCTATCACTCAAAAATACTTTTAACACATTTTAGAATCTATTCTTCCTAGACAAAAATAAATGTAATGTACTTATAGAAAACCTACTTAAGCTGGGCATGGTGGCTCTCACCTTTAATCCCAACTCCACTACCCTGTAAGCAGAGATAAATGGATCTCTGTGAGTCCAGGGCCAGCCTGGTCTACACAGAGAGTTCCAGGGCAAGCAGAGGTACTCTGTCTCAAAACAAACAAACCTAGTTTTTGTTTTGTTTTATACAAAAGTCACACTATTAATACGTTTTGTTCTTTCTGTCATGCTTAGAGGTGTAAGAGACGTGTAAAGGAGCAAGTTCATGGGTCATTGTGTTCTGCCCCCATGGTGTGTCAGTTTCTTGTACATTTTCAGACAATACAGTTGCCTCTAAAAGCCACTTTTGAATCTGTGGTGTTACAGAATGATGCCTGTGGTGCAGACATTGTGGGGAGGAGATGCTAAATCTGAAGTCCCCCATGTTTACCAGCTCTGCTTCGGTTTTGCAGAAATAAGTGTGAGACGAAGTCCTCGAATCAAACAGTTGTTGTTTAGCAGAACAAACTCTGGTTCCTTCTACTCTGTGTCTCAGCCAAAGTCTCGAAGCGTGCAAAGACTCCACTCGTTCCAGCAGCACTCAGGTAGGTAATGTAGGCCTGTCTGTCAATGTTCCGGGGAAAGGAGGTATACAATTTGACATTTTCTCAATGTCTGTAATCAAGGCTGGATTACAACCCTTGGCTTGTAACCATTCCTCCCGTGGATTCCCACAGCTGGTCATCCACAATGCTGCTGTAGGTAACTCATTCACTCCCACTCACAAGGCCAGGGAGAGGGTGGGTAGTATCAGTTTGTCTGTTCTTCATTCTTTTATCCATGTTTAGCCTGGCTAACACATGTGTTTTTACATTTATACTAAAACAACAATGTATTTATACTTAAAATAAGTTATTTCAGTTGTTTACATTTTCTAAAATAAGGTTAAAATATAGGAAGACAGGGCCTACAGAGATGGCTTAGAGGTTAAGAGCACTGGCTGCTCTTACAAAGGACTAGGGGTTCCAAGTAGCCACATGTGGCTAACAACTGTCTATAACTCTAGTTTCAGAGGATCCAGTACCTTCTCTGGCTGCCTCAGGCACTGTATGCACATGGTGCACAGATTTATGTAGACAAAAAAATCTATACACATAATAAAATTAAGTAAAAAAAATTGTTTTTTAATCTAGGAAGGCAGCAATTATTGCAGTCGTGTGCATCATCAGTTGTGATTTTCTATCCTAACTAGTCTAAAAAACATTGTCTTTCTTGTTTTAATGATGTTGGGAGTACTGGACCTAGTGGTGCACACCTTAACCTCAGTTCTGGTAAGGCAGAGGCAGGTAAATCTCTGAGCCAAGGCCAGCCTGGTCTACAGAGTGGGCGCCAGGACAGCCAATGCTATATAGAGACCCTGTCTCTACCAAAGGAAAATATTGGGAGGACAAATGCTGAGGAAGAATTAAATATTATTTTTGATTTGCAGACCAAAGAGAAAAATTTCCAGTCCAAAGCAATCAATCTCCTAAAACACTTCTTTTTGGGGCACTATCTGAGATACCTGGCTCCTCCAAGAAGGGCTCAGCCCGAATTAGGAAGTCCTCAAGAAGCATGTTGGATTCTGAGATATCTACTGTTTACCAGGTATAAATGTTCTTTAATGTTTAAAATGGTACTGTGTTGAGGAGCATAGAGACATGGTTGAAGAAGCAGGTGTCCAGTAAAGGAAAGAAAACTTGGAATCTGTAGAGAATAAAAGATGTGGGTGGGGTGTAGTGGTGCATGTCTTTAATCCCAGCACTTGGGAGGCAGACACAGGCATATCTCTGAGTTTGAGGCTAGTCTGGTCTACATAGTGAGTTCCAGGACAATCAGGACTATATAAAGAAACCTGTCTCAAAAAAAAAAAACAAAAAAAAAAAACAAGAAGGTCTAGGTGACAGGGTTAAGCTGCATCAATAGTTGCTGGGAACAGGTTTAAAGCAGCAGGTTTGGCTGAAGTCATGGCATTGAGAAGGACACAATGGTACTGACTGCTCCTTCAGCTCTGTCTACCACATGTATGATCATTTCAGAGGCTTTTCTAGTTTCTACCTTCTTGCATCCAGTTTCATTTGACTGGCAGTTGCTCTTCATGTCTCTTAGGATGAAGCCAGAGTGAAGTCCTGCCTGTCTTGGTACAGACGTTTGTGCTTACCTACCTCTCTTCTATCCCTCCTAGTCCCTGCCCTCTTAAGTTTTACCTGGAATATTTTGTTAGCCATCCTCCATTTTCAAACTGGTCTTTCTGAAAGAATGATCTGCCATCTGGCATTCTTGCTAAAGCAAAGTTCCCAGAGAGAGAGAGAGAGAGAGAGAGAGAGAGGGGGGGGGAGGGGGAGGGGGAGGGGGAGGGGGAGGGGGGAGAGAGAGGAGGGGGAGAGAGAGGGGGGAGAGAGAGGAGGGGGAGAGAGAGGGGGAGAGAGGGGGGAGAGAGAGGGGGGAGGGGGGAGAGAGGGGGGAGGGAGGGGGGAGGGAGGGGGGAGGGAGGGGGAGGGAGAGAGGGGGGAGGGAGAGGGGGGGAGGGAGAGGGGGAGGGAGGGAGGGAGAGAGAGAGGGAGGGAGAGAGAGAGGGAGGGAGAGAGAGAGAGAGAGATGTAAAATGGTTTGTGGATTTGGTTCTTTCTTTGTTCCTACCTCTATGAGGGACCCAGGGATCACACTTAAGTTGCCAGGCTTGTATGGGAGCATCTTTACCTCAGCCATCCTGTTGGCCCAGGCATCTATTCTTGAATAGCCGATTTGTCAGTCATTCTTCTTTGCTCCCCAGCTGGGCTACACAGCGTCTTCTGTGCTTTCTGCATGTCCCTGCCAGCTTACTCAATGTGAAAACCAGTTAGCCTGGGCTCCCTTGAAACCTTCAGTCATGCTGTAGAAAGATGGGTGTTTGACTGCCTCCCCTTACAGAGATTTTAGCTACATTGTTAACAAAAAGGAAGGAAATTTTTCGTTTGGGAGTGACCTTTCTGACACTTCATTTTTAGTGTGCTTAGGTATTTGTATACCCCACCACCTCTTTGATCCTAGGAAAAGTGTACCAATAAAATCTGAGTAATGTTTGGGAGAGGAAAACAGGTCACTTTTTTTTTATTATTAATTTATTTTTTTACATTCCAATCCCAGTTCTCCCTCCCTTCTCTCCTCCCGCTTCTCCCCCCCCCCTCCCCAGCCACCTTTTTCCACCTCCCATCTGCTCCTTGGAGAGGGTAAGGCCTCCCTTAGGAAGTCTACTAAGTCTGTCCCATCATCTCGTTGAGGCACCTCTCCACCCCCACACCCCTGTCACCTCTCCACCCCCACACCCCTGTGTCTAGACTGGGCAAGGTGTCTCTCCATATAGAATGGGCTCCACTAAGTCAGTTTGTGCATTAGAGTTAGATCTTGGACTCACTGCCAGGGGCCTCATATATTGTCCCAGTCACATCATTGTCACCTATATTAAGGGAGTCTAGTTCAGTCTTATGCGGGTCCCCCATTTTTCAAACTGGAGTGGGTGATTTCTCACTAGCTTGGGTCAGCTGACTCTGTGGGTTTCCCCATCATGGTCTTGACTCCTTTGTTCATATCATCGCTCCTCCTTCACTTCAATTGTACTCCAGAAGCTTGGTCCATTGTTATGGAGTTCTGCATCTGTTTCCATCTGTTTCTGGAAGAGGGTTCTAGCTTCTCTGGGGTTGTAGATTGTAGGCTGGGTATCCTTTATATCTATTATCCACTTATGAGTGAGTACATACTATATTTCTGATTCTGGGTTACCTCACTCAGGATTTTTTTAGTTCTGTCCAATTGCCTGAGAATTTTAGGATGTCATTGTTTCTTACTGCTGAGTAGTACTCCATTGAGAGGTCACTATTTTTAATTTCCAACTGAAGATCTTTTTTTGGCTAATTTTAAATCCCCTGTTTGGTTTTCTAATGGTCTTAGAGATTACTAAGACAGTTTTTAGAGAATAGAGATTACAATAGTCTCTAAAATAAACATTTTTTTTTCTTTTCAGACTCCCAAAAAGAATAATCAGAAATCTCCAAGCTTTCCTAAGACTACGCCAAGAAGGTTTCCTCATATAGCACAGACCTCACTGTGCACTCCAGAAAGACTACAAAACTCCCCTACAGAAATAACTGCAGCTGAGGGGGCCATTTCTGAGGCATCCTCACAAGGTTACAGTTCACCATTGGCATCAAAGGTCACTCCCCGGAAGAGAGCCTCCCCAGCAGAAAATACCTCTCCTCTTCTCAAAAAGCTGCCCAGCACACCTAGGAGGCCAGACGTTCAGCTACCTCAATGCTTGTCAGACTGTGCATGGCTACACTCAGTGAATTCCAGTCCAGAAAGCCCTTACTGTCCCACATCCCCCCCACCTCCCTTGACTGCCATGTCCAAGAGTCAGAGTTTAAGTCCTGTAAGATACTTCAGAACACCTCCACGTATGGCCCTTGCTGGCACACCTGAGCATCAGAAGCCCCCACAGCTCCCTCTCCCCAGGGCCTCTCAGGCACAGGAATCTTCACAGGAACTACAGGAGAAGGCCGTCAAAATCCCCAAGCAGACAACAGACCCCATTACTTCTTCCCAACCTCTTTCTCCTAAGGAACACTTTACTTCTGGGTGTGATAACTCCCAGTATCAGCTTGGGAAATCTTTATCAGCCTCCCCTGCTCCTGGAGAACTAAGTTGGAAAGCACACCCGACATCACCCAGCACAGCCACACCTGTCTCTTACCCTGTTCCCTCAACTCCTCCCAGAACCCCACAGAGAATGACCTCTCACCCCATCCCCCCTTCTCCACCATCTAAGCTTAGGAGACTATGGAGAAAGACCTGTAGCCCTCAAGGCTTCCCAGAGTGCCAGCCTGAACCCTCTGCTTCTCCAGTGCATGAGGCAGCTACCAGCCCAGGCTCCAGTGGACAGCAATCTCAGTCTTGTGAAGGACAGTGCACTGGTTTCAAGAGTGACTGGCTGGTATCCTCTCCTGTGCTTATTGCAAGTCACACAGATTACCTTCCTCTGATTGGTGAAGCCCAATTCTGTAGCCTTGAGAGCCATGAGGTAAAAAGTGCCATCTTGCCAGGGGAAGAAGGTGAGGCACCAAAGACCACCATTGCTGATGAACCTCCCTCTGTGTCTGGCTCTGGGATTCTTCCACATGTCCCTTCCTCTGTGCCCAGCTCCCCTGAGCTGCTGCCCTATACCTGCATGGCAGACAGAAGGCAGAGCGAGGATGCTACTCAGCAGGGGAGCCCACAAGCTCCAGAGGCCACTGGCAGCCCTCAAACCTATGAGGTTGAGCTGGAGTTGCAAGCTTCTGGCCTCCCCAAGCTCCGAATTAAAAAAATAGATCCTGGAGCTCTTCCCGAAGCTGAGGCCCTAGGAAAGGACAGCCCCCTGGGAGAGGACGGTACCCTCGCTGTTCTCAACATGCCCAAGGCCACTAAGTCTTCCAGTAGAGCTGAGCACACCTATTTGTCACCCCCTTGTCTCCACCCCTCACACAGCACGCCTGGCAAGAGTGGGGGGCAAACCTTCATCTGTCAGTCTTGTACTCCCTCCCGCTGCCCACCCAGTACCCCATCTCCATTTCAAGCAGATGTTGGGGTTTCTTGGACACCATCCCCCAAGCAAAGTGGGAAAACCACTCCTGAAATTATCAAAGACTGGCCCCGAAGGAAGCGGGCGGTGGACTGCAGTGCTGGGCCCTTTGCTGGGAGAGGCGAGGCCAGTGCAGACTTCCCTGGGGCTTCATCACTGCTTGAGCCTGAGCCCGAGCCTGAGGGAAAAGACCAAAACCTTGAACATCACCTCCCTAAGGTCCTTGTCTTGGAGGATTTTGAACTAGAGGGGGTGTGTCAATTGCCAGACCAGTCACCTCCCAAAGACAATGTGTCTAAGGCAGAGGATGCCTTCTCCTGGGGACAGTTTGGACTAGGCTCCAGAAAGAGACACCTGACTGCCAAGGAAGAAGCTGAATACGATGTCAAAAGGGTCTGTGATTCCCTGAGCGAAGATCCCCAAGCTAGCAAGCATGGAGAGTGGTCTCCACATTGGAGGACACCACCACTCTGCTCTGTAGGGGAAGACGAGGTGTTTGTTTCTGGTGAGTTTCATTTTCAAACCAACATATGGTGTGCTTCCCCTTGGGCAGAGTGGTAAGGAGGATTTGGAGCTGCAGGTGGCCTGGATGGAGTCTTGTGTGCCTGCACTTAACTTGTGGCATTTCCTTTAGGCTCCACCCCACCCTCTGGCTGCATGGTACGGAGCTGTCTCTCTGCCAGTGGTCTGCAGGCCCTGACACAATCTCCACTGCTGTTCCAGGGAAGAACACCATCCTCTCACAGCAAGGACACCAGAGGTAACCTGCCTGTTAAAAGTCCCAGGCGCTTACCAGAGGTGGGCTCCCCTGTGAGTGACTTGCAGGTTTCTCTAGCATGCAGAGTGTGGGAAGATGGTTTTGATCCTGCAGTATCATGTGCCTTTCCTGGAGAGGCTTCATGGTAGAACTTGGGGCATCTGAAGAGAAACCTCAGTAAAATCCTACCAAACTAACTCAGATGTAGGGAGCGGTGTGCATGCCTTGACACTGCTGGTTTGTAGTCTTGGGCTCTGGCAGTAAAATGGCTTGGGAAGCACAAGTGACAATGATCAGGGCCAGTCACTTTCTCACAATAGGTTTATGTGCACATTTCATCAGGCCCCAGGTTTCCCCACCTTCCAGCCCTTATATAAAAGCACAGATGTGAAGCATTTGCAGTGAGGGACTTGTGTGGCTCTCTTCTCACAAAATATTTCAGCCATGCAAAGTAACATAAACCCCTCTAATCCGATATAAAAGAAAGCCTTATGTGTGGACACACTGCATTTCCAGTGGCTTGTCACTGTCACATACCCCGTATAACAAGTGTAGGTGACACTCTTGAGTCCACTCTTGTGACACCCTCTGGTTAGATCGTGTCATGCTGTTTTGTTTTTCAGGCCTCTCTGTTCTCTGCTTTTTCCTAGATGAGGAGGGGGATGTGTTCCCCTCCACTACTGAGGAGTCTCCTTTCAGCCAAGCCTTCTCCCGGAGACGGCCTTTCAGAACCTACACGAGGAAGAAGCTCATTAGCTAGCCCTGGTAGAACATAGCTGGAGGACTCAGTGAGGAACACTATGAGCCTGGCCAGATCCCTTGCATTCTTGGAGCGGTACTCCACAGTGGCTTTCTCTGAATGTGGAAAAGATACCAAGTCCATACCATCAATCCCAGCAATGTGTTCAGAACTTAATGGAACTGAGAAAGTTCACAAGCGGCTAGCTATGTCCCCTGTGGACTTAAAGGCCTTAGGGACTTCAACCTGGGATCTAGACGGCAAGCAAGGATCCCATTCCAGTGCCTCCTTACCATGACCTTGGTGATTCAGGGGACCACTGCCACACTGGGGGATGGAGAAAAGAACCCTTGACATAGTCCCTGGAAGTGCTGCTGTAAGGCTTGAGTTCTCTGACACAAGCGGTACTTCATAAACTAAGACTACAGCAAAAAGCTAGGTAACAGTAAAGTCATCCTGGCTACTTAGCTCTCAGAGTTTTTGCCCAGGAGTAATTGTGACCATGCTCCAGAGTGATCACATTGCAAGGGCTGCTCTGAGAGCCAGCCACCTCATGGCCGAGTCTTAGCCTGGTATGTGCTTGGCACCCATAATCAACTAAGCCAACTTGCTGTGGAGTCTTGGCAGGAGCCTCATTTGTAGTGAGGGCTGCTTTGGTACCTTCTGTCTCCCCAGAAGGTTCAACCCTTTTCTGGTCCCAGGGCTCATTGTTCCCATTGTCAGATTCCAAGTAAAAACTCCCATTTCTCCTTTCGGAGATAGTCACTTTGTGTGGTTGAGGTAAACAACTAAAAATGAAGAGGTCAGCCTGGACTGCCTGCCTGGGTTCAGTTCCTAGTACTGAATAAAGAAGAAAAGGCTTCGGGTTGGCTCAGGCTTTCAGAGGTCAAAGTTCATGGCTATTTGTCCCTAACTTGAGTCCTGTGCACTGGCAGCGTAGAGAGGAGGGGCAGGACTCCAGTATCCCCTTCAAAGATGCTTGCTCTCCAGTAACCTAACTTCCACTAGACCCCAACTCTGATAGGGTCCTCAGCTGAGGACCAGCCTTCAGGAGTCCTTTGGGACACATTTACGATATAAACCATAATTAGATTATTTCTGTTTATTATTAAATATTTTACATGTTTCTAGTAATGCTAATAATTTTCCTAGTTCCTCATCTACATAAGACCACTTGAAGCCTTAACTCTGTTGCCCCTGACCATTTTGTGACAAGCCTTGGATGATCTCCAGATTTGCCTCACAAATAAAAGGTTGCTGTCAGATACTACAGCTTAAAGGAAGGGGGTAGTAGGAATTTGCATATTTTTTTTTAAGACTGCTAAGGGTGTTAAGCACAAGGTCCTGTGGTTGATCCCCAGTACCACAGTGGAGAAATGTCCAGTTCTTTTGGGCTGTGGCCCAAATTTGCTGACTCCACAATCAGTGTAAAGATGAGACTCTGGATTTACAGTGTGAGGTAAGGGCTGTCCTTCACAGACGAAAAACAGGCAGCCTCTCCTCTCAGCAGGACTGGAATCGGAGGCAGAGTCTGGTCAAGGCCTACAAGGGGTTTTTCCTGACGTCGATTATCCATGGACTGGTTCTTCGGGGTTCCCACCGGGGCTTAGGCGCGGGTCCAAAGTTCCAGGAGAGGCCCACTTCACCCACAGGCGGCACCCGCCCTCCTGAGGGTTCAGTTGTTTCCCGGGCCCTCAGCTCCTCAGAGGAGCTCTGCTCACTGCACAAGCTTGAGCGTTTCCATGTCAGGGGTAGTGGGGCATGGACCAAGTCCCGAGTCTCATCCCAGGCACGGGGTGCCCCTTCCAGAAAGGAGGCCTGCCAGAGAGCTTCAGGAGCTGCTGGGTGGAGCCCATCTTCATTTCCAAAGCCTTGCCTGTTTTCCTGGCAGAGGCTTCTCCTCTCACCACCTGTCACAGAATAGCATCTTGTCAGACATGGAGGCAGACAAAAGTGTCCCCAAACCCAGCTTCCAGCACCCTAAAGAAGCAACTTGAAATGAGCTGAAAGAAACACATGAGACATCTGGGCATGGCAGAGCAGGCCTGGGCCCTCTGGCTGTGTAAGTTTGAGGTCAACATGCTCCTCGATTTCCTAGTGGGGCACACTCAAACTGGGCACCAGTGTTTACCCCGGCTCTGGCCTGCTGAATTTCCTGCACTTAGCTTCTGCTTCAGCTCCTGGTTTATCCACATGTGTCGACCCAGTTCCTTCTCCAGAGCTTGAATCCGGGCCTCATATTGCCTCTTGCTGTCTGCTAAGCCCTCACCAAGGTGGTCTGACATGGAAAGAGAATTAGTGAGGGGCTGTGGGCAGGGCGCCTTGGCCCTGAGGCAGCCAGGGTTATGGGCAGAGTGCCAGCATCCCCCAAGCCTTACCTCGACCCTGCTGGAGGAGCAGCTGCACATTCTGCTCATGTTCTTTTTGCTGCAAGGTTAACTGGCGGTCCATCTCCAGGCGCTGCCGTTCCAACGCCACCTCCAGCCAGTACACCAGGCGCTGCTGCTCCTCCAGCTGCATCTCAAGCTCCGAGAAGGCAATCTGTTGCTGGTGTTGCTCCTCTCGGAGTGTCACCACCTGTCCCAAGACCAGCCAGACTCACCCATCACACCAGTACCAGTTGGTAAATGTGGTCACAGGGAAATCACTGGTCTTTCCTGCCTATTACATAGTGCTCTACTCAGTGAACTTCCCACGATCAGAGCTGGCTCTCCAGGTGGAACCTACCACAGACCTTTCCCCACCACATAGTACTATCTGCTAGCCAGTGGAACTGTGGAACTGTACCCAGACCAGGATTTCTCAACCGAAGAGTAAGGCATTAGGGACTGGGCAACTCTTGATTGTGGAGTCTATTATGCAACATTGCATAACATCTCTGGCCACCCCCACCCACCTGGAATGCCAGCCAAAAATACCTCAAGACATATCCCTACAGGAAAAAACAGTCCCTCTTGAAATACCATTAATATAGACCAGGGCCTTCAGATCAGGAGAGGAGACTGAGTCTTAGCTTCACTATGATAGCTTCAAAGAGACTGGAGAGTAAAGGTGACCCTGACCCTGTCCCCTCATCTGGGAAGAAGGGACAGGCTTCTTTGGGTTGCCAGCAGAAATTCCTGCAACAAGCAAAAGGAATGCAAATGCAAGGGGTCTGTGTTGGTAATTCACCTTGTCAAAATACTTGCACAGCAGGGCTCTGGTCTCTGAGGAGGAGAGGTAGCTGAGCTTGGCCATGAGATTCATCTCACACTGGGACAGCAAGGAGGCAGAAGCCCTCAGCACCCGCTGGCGGCATGTGATAGCCTCATTCTTGTACTCGATGGCAGCGTCCAGGGCCTCAATGGCTTCATCTAGCTGGAACAGTGTCCTCTCCTCCTGTGGGAACAGGTGCATGCATGGAGGAGGAGATCAGACTAGCTGAACAAGAGTCCTGGGCAGTTAATTAACACAACAGCCAACACACAGACACAACTGAGCCTTCAGTGTCCCCCTAACCTAAGAACGTCTTGAACATTTCAGAAGTGCCCCTCACACAGCAATAGGGACAGTGCCTGACACAGCATGAAAGATGCAATGCTGTGAGGCTGTGTCCTCAAGTGTACCCTCCTTTCAGGATGAGCTTGGGGAGCTCCAGAGAGCTAAGACAGGACTACCTAAGGCTCCAGACAACCAGGGGTAAGTGTATGCAGTGCAGGCTTCCTCTGTTCAAGGGAAGAACACTGTATACAGCACAGCACAGGTGTCTCATTCCACTGGAAGGAAGCCGAGAAGTCCATAGGGTCTCACATCCATCAAGGGGGCCCAAGGGACAATCTCACTTTACCTTTCAAGGCTTAAAACACATTAGGGCTCTTGTGTGCTAATGCAGCAAGACCAACACTAACGGAGCCAGGGCAGGGGACAGGATAGGTAGGCAAGGAATCAGAGAGCTGAAGCATAGGGACAAAGCCGGGTGGCCACCCAGTGACCATACCTCAGGTGACAGCAGGCTTCCTTGCCTTAGCTTGCTATCAATCTCCAGGCGTTGCTTCAGCAGTGAATCCTTCTCCTGACGCAGGGTGTCTATCTCCCCGCGGATCTGCTGCTGGTTCTGGGCGCTGCCTTGCCGCAGCTGCCCACTCTTCTCAGATAGCTCCTTCTCCAAATGTTCTAGACGGCTGGACACGCGCACGATGTCCTCATTTAGGGCCTGAGGCAGCACCACCAGTGATAAGAAAAGGAACAGGCACTGTCCTCACAGGACAAAGAAAGGGCCCAGCTGGCTCAGTGGATGCTAAGGAGGATGTGGGTCTTCCCTGGCCTATCTGTAACCCAGATGTTTGCTCAGGGATCAGGGCCCTTTAAAGGACCAGAACACCTGTGGAGGAGATGGCCCAGAGGAAGACTGTGCAGACAGAGAGGGAAGGCTCTAATGTCAAGAAGCTGGTGTGTGGGAGGCTGTCAGCGAGGAGACTTGGCTGGAGAGTGTGGGACTATGAGAAACTGGCTCTTCCTGGAGGCTCATGTGGAAGGAAGCAAGGGTGCCTGAGTCGAAGGGATACTGTAGATCACTTAGTGACCTCTACGCTTCTCAGATCACCTGTGCTCCATGATGTCAGTGACAGGAACCCTGGTCTGAGTGTCCACCACCCTTTGGGACTCTGGCTTTGACCTAAGCACCTAGATTAGAACAATCCTAGGTTTGGGTATGACACAGTCCCACTAAATTCTCTTGACCACATTCTGATCCCATCTGACAGAAAAATGAGACAGCTCAGAAGCCGGGCTTCTTATTAAAGAGGAGGTGACCACACCAGATGCAGATGGACTGGCAGCCTACCTCCCCCAAAGCTGGTCCTCATTTTGCCCATGTGGATACCAAAGTGGTGTGTGCAAAATGTGAAATGGACTTTGGGGTGGGTTCCAATATCCCATACACTAGTTCCTATGTCATAAACAGCCTAAAGCCTTGGGGTTCTTGGGAACCCATAGGATACAGCCCAGAGAGCAAAGCTTCCCCTGTCTTACCTGGCAAGAACATCACTTCAAAGAACCTCACCTACCTACACACTGCCCTGCAGGACCTCACCCTCACCTGGCCAGGAATCCTATGGCCGAGGCTCACCTGGCTGGACCTCAGGCGCTTGCTCTCTAGCCCCGTCTTCTCCTGTATCAGGGCCTCCTTCTTGGCCAGGATGACCTCGCGCTTGTGGAGCTCTTGTCCTAACTCCTCCAGTGCCCGCCGCTGCTGCAGCACCTTCTCCATCTCCTGGTCCAGCCACTTCTTCTGCTCCTCAATCTTCTGAGGGACGGTGAGGGAGACAGTGATCTCAGTACCTGCCTCTAACTAGAGCCATTACCAAAGGTCCCACGGAGAGAGCAGCAGATCCCAAGCAAATCCCCAGAGGACCCTGGCAATGAGCAGGGTCACCCAGCAGCCAATCTCATGGGGGCATAAGCTCGGCCCAGTCACACCTGCTGCTGCTCCAGGCTGACCACGGAGCCGTTGCTGCCACTGCGCCTCTTCCTCTGGAAGGCTGCAATCTCTTCCGTCTTGATTTTCAGGATCTTCTGCTGTTGTTCATGCTTCAGTTCCAGTTCCTGGAGGAGGAAGCCCAGTGAGAGGGGAGGAGCGTGGTGGGGAGGAGACCTGCTGGATAAGGCCATGGCATGTGCCCATAGCCTCGAGCTTCCTATAAGCCCGGAGGACAAGCAGCTCTCGAGAACCCACAGTAACCTGTTTTGAAGATCATGCAGCCAGAGCCTGACCTTGACACGGTGCTGCCGTTTGTTCATCTCTGTCTCCAGGCGCCGCTTCTGCTCTGTCTCCTCTCGGAGCCGCCTCTGCAGCTGTCCCTGCTGTCGCCGCATGAGCTGCACATTCCTCTCCAGCTCCTGCAGCCGTGTCTCACTTTGAGCCGACAGTGACACCAGCCGCTCTGTTGCTTGCTTCTTTTCCTTCAGTACCTGGGACGCACACAGCAGTCACAGGGCTTGCAAGGAGCTGAGCACAGTGCTGGGCACTTATCAAGGGTAGGCAGGACAAACAGGTGGGTGAGCAGAAGGACACAGGAAAGAGGAAAGGGTGGATGGTAGACTAATGACAACAATACTAGTAACAGCGGGTATGACAACTTCTACTATTTGGGTGGATTATGCCAGATACTCTGTACATGGTAACGGATCTAACAAGCCTATGAAGAAGTCTGCTCCTGAGCTGGCAAAGTGGCTCGGTGGGTGAAAGTGCTTGCCGCCAAGCCCAACGACTGACCTGAGCTTGAGCCCTACGACCCACATAGTGGAAGGAGAGAACCAACACCCAAGAGGTGTCCTCTGAACTATTCACACACAAAAATAAATACATAAATAAATAAATAAGGAATTATTGTAATGAAAACAATATGATGATTATCCCCACTTTACAGATTAGGAGAAAGGCAGTGAGAGGTTGGGGAAGTTGATCAAGAATCCACAGCTAGGGGCTACAGAGTTGGCTCAGTGGTTAAGAGCGCTTGCTGCTTTTTGTAGAAGTCCTGGTTGGGTTCCAGCACCTACATGTGCTCACAACCTCCAATAACTCTAGTTCCAGAGGCTCTGATGCCCCCTTCTTGCTTCCACAGGTACAAGCACACATGTATTGCAATACATTCATTCAGGCAAAAACACTCATACACATAAATATATGTACGTCTTAAGAAAAAAAAAAAAGCCAGGCATGGTTGAGCACACCTTTAATCCCAGCACTTGGGAGGCAGAGGCAGGCAGATCTTTGTGAGTTGGAGGCCAGCTTGGTCTACAAATTAAATTCCAGGACAGGTAGAGCAACACAGAGAAAACCCATCCCAAAAAACAAACAAAGAAAGAGCCAGGTTTTAAAGCCAGTCAGGTTCCAGAGCCCATAATCTCACCCATTCTACCAGATCATCTCTTGGACTGGAACTGAGAAATGAAGGAAGGAGGGAGGTAAATAGAAGGGCAGATGGGTAGGTGGAGAGGCAGCTGGAATCATCTGAAGATAAAAGCTAGGATGGACAGGGCTACGGGCTGAACTGTCTTCCCCACACTCTGAATGTGGCCACATTCAGAGATGGGGCAGCCTTTAATGAAGCATTAAGTGTAATTGAAGCCCTAAGGATGGCCCTAACCTAGTATACAGGAATCCTATAAGAGAGGGAGAGACACCGAGAAAGCCTGTGCACAGGAAAGACAGACAGAGAGGACAGCCATCCACAAGCCTCAGGAGGCCTCAGGGCAAGCCAGACCTGTGGAAGCCTTGAACTTGGCTACCCAGTGTGAGAGGCTGAATCACTGCTGCACGACGCCCCTCCCAGCTGTGGAAGCCTGGTCTAACAGCACAAGCAAAGGAATATGAACTGCTCAAGGGGATGGAAGATGGGTACACACAGGTACGTGAACAATCATCTGAGAGATGGCTAAACCAGGCCTTGGGTACGGTGCTCCTTGGGTTTCCCTCCCAGAAAAAAGCAAGCAAGCTAAAACTAATGAGGGTCAGGTGGACACCTACATGACAAATAGGAAAGACGGTGGGACATAAGTTAAGTGAAGAGCAAGCTGGGATTGTGGATGCATGCACGGAGGAAGGAAGTGCTGTGGGCTGACGGAGCTTTTCCTTCGGTGTCCACCATTTCTTGGTTGGCAGGCAGCACCCTTCTCTCTATTCCTGGTGTACTGAAAGCTACGCTGACTCCAGCTTACCTATGACACCAGCCTAGAGGCCAGGAGTGACTGCCACTAGCTAGGGCTGAACGGGAGTTTCTGAGTGCACAATCCTGTTCCCAGAGACCCCAGCTGGGGAACCCCGACACTAACCTGCACCTGGCTTTGGGCTGCAGCCACTCTCTTGCGGAATTCCTGGAGCCGGGACCGCTCACTGGCATCCTGGGGCTCCCTGCCCTCCAGTTCACGAAGCTGCCTCTGTCCTTCATACAACTCTGCCCGAACACGCTCAGCCTCCTGCTCCAGCTCCCGGATGCGCTGGCTGTGCTGGCGGTTCAGGGCCTGGGCCGCCTTCCCTGGAAGAACATGGGTCCAAACTGGCATAGGCAGACCTCTTCCCAGAGTTTTGTTTCCCAGGCTGGAACATCACATGGGTTTCTTCAAGCCCTCACACCATCATCGTTTCTTTAATCCACTCACTCAATCACACCTCACCCCAACCCTGCTGACCAGAACTCATGATATGGACCAGGCTAGCTTCTGCCTCCTGAGTGCTGGGATTAAATACATGTACCACCACTCCTAGCCCCCTACTCACTTTTTAAAAGAGTTTTGCCCACAGGAGTGACCCAAATTGGCAAGTTTTATCTTTACCTAACACATGACAAAAATCAATATAAATCCTGAACCTGCATATATCTCTAGCTTCAACTGTAAAATATATGAAGGACAGGGAAAACAGCACTGCAGGGAGTGAACAGATAAACCCTGGCGGGATGGCTCAAGAGCTGAGAGAAGAGAGACCTCAGAAGCCTTTGAAGCCACTGAGCGTGCACAGGGCCCAGGTATGGGAGGCTGACTCAAGCTAAGCAACACTGTTGGGATACCTCGGAGCAGTGCCCAGGCACTGGGTACTGAATGTGGAGGACAGCCTGCAGTTTCACCCCAGCACTGCACTGAATAGAACAAGCCAGCACTTGCAGCACTTAGGAGGTGAAGACAAGATCAAGAGTTGGAGGCCAGTGTTGGCCACACAGCACCTTTACGGTCAGGGTAGGCTACATGAAACCATCTCAAAACAAACCAACAAAATCAAGAAAATGACAAAGGCATGGCATGGGGGTTAGGCAGGAAACAGTCAATGTTTGGTTGGTTGTTTTGTTTTTTGAGAGGGTTATTCTAAGTAGAAAACAAAAAGACAGGGTAGTTGGGATTTGCTTCAAAATATATACGCTAAGAAATGGGCACAGAGGTCAAGGTTGGAGCTCTCAGTGACTGCTAATTCTGGATAATGACCTCTGTACTGTTCTCTCTTCTTAACCATCTGTTTGAAAGTTTGAAAAACTTCAAACTTTCAGTGCAGTGGTGGTGCACACCTTAAGTCCCAGCACTCGAGAGCCAGAGGCAGGTGGATCTCTGTGAGTTTAAGGCCAGCCTGGTCTACAAAGTTACACAGAGAGACCCTGTCTTTAAAAATAAAAATAAGAAATAAAACAAAAGAAAGAAAAATGAATTTATAATAAATTCACAACTAATAAAGACACTCAGAGCCAGGCAGTAGTGGCACACACCTTTAATAAAAATGTCTACCACCAAGCCTAATAACCTAAGTTTGATCTCCAGGCCATATGGTAGAAAGAGAAAATTGACTCCTGTAAGTTACCCTCTGACCTTCACAAGTGCAATATCACACACACACACACACACACACACACACACACACACACACACACACGTGTGTCGGGGGGGGGGGAACACAAATAAAAATGTATTCTAAAATACTTGTTTTTCTTTTTTTTTTACTATCAGATGTGGTACAGTCTGGGGATAGTGGGTTCTCATTTACACTGTGTAAGCAGGACCAAGAGTTATGGGGCCCAGCACCTCCAGCTTAGCAAGTCAGTAAATAAGAAGCTCTGTTTACTGGAGGCCATTCAAAGCACACCAGCAGAATGGACTCAGTTCACTTTCACAGCCATCCTATGAGATAGGTACAAGCATTATTCCCTCCAGACAAGAGAAAACAGGGTTATGATACTTGCTCAAGGCCCCACAGCTAGAAGACGATGAGCTAGGTCTCAGATGTAGGCCCCGTGGCCTGTGCTGCTAAGCAGGACATGCCAAACCCTCTCCAAATCAGCATTGGAAGAATGCTGACTGAGTGGGAGCCCATCCCGAGGAGGAGCCCACCTGATGCCACCACTCACCTGTGCGGACCAGCTCACCAATGAGCTCCTCCTTCATCCGGATATTGATGGCCAGTTCCCGGATCTTCTGCTGGGCCTGGGCCAGTCGCCACTCAGAGGCCATGGCAGTTGGGGCCTGGCGGGTCTGCACTGGGACCTTGCTGCCACCAACTGCTACAACATGTAGACTGTTAGGGTCAGCACCCTGACTGAGCGTGGAAGAGGCAGAGGAGTGGACTGGAGGGCTCCCGGGGTGAGTAGAGAAGGCAAGAAGAGACTCTCTGCTCTCCATCTAGCTTACCTTGTGGTGCTGGGGTGGCAGTAGCTAACTCTTCTAGGCAGACCTCTGGGCCCTTCCTGTCAGGTGGGCTTCCTGGACAGACCCCTGCCCTCTGGCTCCAGCTGCTGATCCCATTCCTGGAAGGCAGAAGCAGGAGTTGGTACCATTCTCCAGTCCCTGACCCAGCCTAGCTACCTCTTAGGCCTGGAGGGAAGAGAGGCCTCTGGACCCACCAACCCATAGGATAAGGACGGAGCAGAAGCCAGAAGCCAGGGGCAAAGCTTAGAAGATGCCAAGAAGCTGCAGGAACCAAGGATCACCTTGGAAACTGAGCAGCAGGAGGCCTGGGCACTTCCTATCACTGGCACCCCAGTGAAACCTCAATCAAAGGTTCCAGTCCCCCAAGGGCTGGTGAGCATGAGATAGGCAAGCACCTTCTGTCACGGGAGAGGCCTTCACAGTACCGAGAGGAGAATGACCAGGAGTCTCCTACAGCCTGGAGCGGCCCTAAGCTGACCCTGAATGTCCACACACTGGGCCTCCCTCACCTGCGAAGGTATAAGGTCCGCCTGGGTGGCTCTTCTTCCTCTTCCTCCCCTTCCTCCTCTGAGGTAGTGGAAGAGTTACTTCCCAGCTTGTCCGCTTGGGCCAGCACCTCCGACTTGGCCCCCATACCATTTGTCACCTGCTAGGGGAGCATTCGGGGCTTGGGATAAGAATATTTGCAGGGCATCCTCTGAGTCATTTCCCTCCCAAGGTTGTTACTGGGCTGTGCCCTGCCATGCACGCCCTCCTCCCTCAACTTCCTCCACCCAGTCTTAACCCTCAGGATCTGTCAAGGGACACACTGGGAAGTATTCTCTCCCACTAGGAAGGATGTGATCCCCTGGCATCTGGCTCTCCTTGGGTGAGCTCTTTCTAGTAGACAGTTCATATAAACCTAAGTTTTTTTTTCACCATTGACAGACACCCTGCCAGCATAGTGGGTGTATGACATGCTCCCACCTAACCCAAGCTCTCTGCAACTGCAGGCTGAGATGACCTGGCGTTCTGAAGCAACACAGAATTCAACTTTCTCTAAAAAGACCCCAAGCTGCAGAACCTACAGGCAGGGGACCAAACCTTGGGGAGACAGCAGAGCGTGTGGAAGAGTGAGCCTGCAGAGAGCCACCCACAGATAGTATGTTAAGAGCTCCATCCTCAGGTGCAAAAAGTTGCCCCATTGTCATCCCCAATACCCTCACTCCAAGCAATCTCCTGCTGTCTCAAGATGCTCACTGACCCTGGTCACTTCTCAAAGACACCCCCCCCCCAGTTTCTCTTATTCTGGCCCTTTCTCTAGTGACACTTGAAATAGGAATTTTGTAACTCATAGCTGGTTCCATGCAGACATGAACAAGGAACACATGCCCCGGTGTTGCCCGTCCCTCCTCCAAGCCTTGCCACCTTCCTCACCTGCTCGGAGCTAACTTCTCCAGAAAGACAAATGGGGGGCACCATGCCCAGCATGTTAGTGTGGACACCTCCCAGGGGGGCTGTGTGAGGTCGAGGCGCAAAGGACCCAGGAGGCAAGCCCTGCAGGAGCCCCGGGGCTCCCCAGCCAGGCCGTGCCAGCTCTAACCGAAGCCGAAGTTCCGCCATCTCTTCCTGCTGCTCTCGCAGGCGCTCACTCTGCAAGACACAGCCCAGGCACTGATGCAGACATAGAAGCCTAGCACAGGGATGTTTGCTGACCAGCATAAGTATAAGAAACTGAAAAGTGAATCAGAACATCTCACCTTCTGGGATGAAACAGAGAAGTTTGAGTACCACTGATCCCTTTCTGTCCAAATAACATACTCTACAGTGGTTACACTGGTTCTGACTCAAACTCTCATCCTATCCAGTCTAATGCTCATCACATTCCCACCTTGGGTAACACCACCACTGCCCCCAACACCAGAGAGCCTATGCTGATCTGGTCATCAGACTCCCAGACCATCCTGCTGTCCTCAGAAGGCAGCTCCTGTCATTTATGCAAAGCTGGGGTGCCAGGCATGGCTGTCAGTGCACTTTCTTCATCTGTCCCTCACCCACATGCTTCTGTTAACAGTGGGCACCCCATATCTCTACATATCCCTTCACCAGATGCCCTTGTCCGAGTTCTCCATTGAAACTAACTCCCTTCCATTTTGAGTAAGTGCCTCCCTCCTCCAGAAAGCCTTCCCAATCGGCAGAAGGGCATTCTACCTGCAGTTTGTACTGCTCCATGGCATCCTCCAAAGCTGCCAGAAAGTCTCGATTCTCCTCCTCTAGCCGCGCCACCTGGCTCTGCAGGACCATCAACTGCTGGGCCCCCTCATCTCCCTGTGGGACAAGTAAAACAGCTTTAGGGGTGGTGCATGGCAAGGTGCTAAGTCACCCCAGCTCTTTCTCTGCCTGTCCCCAGCTCACCCAGTCCTACTCTCCACTTTGTTCCAAGATCTGCCTTGCAATGGGTGCTCCTGGCCCCATCTAACCTTAGGTTCTTTCTGCAAGCCATTTGGACCATCACTCGTCATTATTAATAATGCTTTATATTTTACTTATTATTAAAAATACTTTAGTTTTGAATTAGGGTGTTGATATGTAGCCCAGGCTAGCCTGGAACTCATGAGCCTCATGTTTCCTTCTCCACGGGGTTGGAATTAGAGATGTGGTCACTATTCTCATAAATCACGTTTTTATTAATGTTATATTATTATGTTATATTATTAAGAACACCTCGGTCTTCACCAGTGTGCGTAGCACCTATTATGCCTTCCGATCTTATATGTCCTTACTTAACAGATCCGGAGACTAAATGAAGTTAAGGAAGTGACTTAATCACCAGAAGTGACAATGAACCCTGAAAGTACTGTAAACAGGCATGACTGTCCGGCTAAGACCCTCTTCCCTCGATCCCTTCCCCGGGCCCACCCCAGAGCCACCTTTCTCCCGCTGTTCCCCTGCGCGGTCTGGTCCTCCGCTGGTGCGCTCTCGATGCCACTGTCAGGCCCGGAGGCGGAGCTCAGGGCGCTGCGCTCACCCTCCACTGCGCACAGCCAGTCCCGCACCTTGCGCGCAGCACCGCCGGGCAGGCCCGGCTCTGCCTGCAGTTCTCGCAGGAGGCTGTAGGCGGCGCTGGTGCGGGCCCGGCAGCGCGCGCACTCGGCTCCCAGGCCGGGAGCCGCTACCGTGGCGCCCACTGCCGGACCGGGCGCGCGCCGGCCGCGGTGGATGATGCGCGTCTCCGAGCGGTGTCGCGGCAGCCCGCGCGCGCCCGCCGCCTGTTCTTCGGGGGCGCGCTCGGCCTCGGGCCGCCAGTTGACTGTGGCGCGATTGCGGATGTTCTGGGCACGGCTGGCGTAGTTGAGGGTGTTAAGAGTTTCATCGAAGTCGGAGGAGGAGGGGCTGACGCAGGCGATCATCACCGTCTTGGCATTCCCTCCCAGGGAGTCTTTGAGGATTCTGCAGGCAAGAGGACGACGAGCGACAGCGGTTTAATACTCACCTGGAACCGCAGGCCAGGTGACCCCAGCCGAGCACAGAGCTGGGTCAGCTCACCGGGTGATCTTGGAGTCGCGGTAGGGGATGTGGGTGCCGCGGCGCTGAGGGTCCCCTAGAGCGCTGATGACATTGCCTAGCGCTAGCAGGGTGCTGTTAATCTGGATGCTTTCCTTGAGCCGTTCGCCGGTGCTGCCGGTCTTGAGAACCCTCTCGGAGCCTGCCAGGTCCACGAAGTGGAATTTGGAGACCAGCAGGTGGCCGGCGGCAGGTCGAGGCAAGCGGCTAGGAGCCCGTCCCCGCTGCTCTAGGGTCACAGTGAAGACCGTGTGTGAGCGGCTGGAAAGACGGTTGAAGTGTGTGGCGCCTGTGTGCCTCGCAGCGTTGCCCATCTCCAGGAGGCTCAGCACCTCATCCAGGCCTTCTACGTCCACTTCTTTCACCCCACACAGCACTGCGGACACAGAAGACTGTGAGCGGCTCCCCTACACACAGCCGGAAGACAAGAACAAGTCCAGAACTCCTACCTGTTCTTCCTCACTCTGAAGCACCCACTCGTGCCCAGGGTCCCAGCTTTCCCACACTTACCCTGAGGCTTCTCACTCTGGACATAGAAGCATATATTCAGCTCACCGGAGACGGGATGGTTTTTCCCTTGCTGGGATGTCTCTCCCACACAGGTAAGCCTCCCCACTCTCAAAACAGCCTGAGGCTTTACTTGCCACAGGTCTCACTCCCAGTCGTTAGAGGATTCCCAAGATTTCTCACCAACATTTCCCCGATCGTCTTCCCGAAGCTGGATATCCCGGCTGGCAGTGCCCACTTCTAGCAGGTCCCGGAACTCTTCCTTGTACACTTCCAGGTAGGACACGTGCACCAGGCAGTCCAGCAGGTCATTCTCATCAATGAGCTTGAAGGCCTCAGCCATGGCCCTTGGGATGATGCCCTGTTCATCTTCATGCAGGGAGGCTAGGGAGACACCACAGTCTTCTGCTGCAATTCCCCAGCTAAACCTGGCCCAAGTATCCTACACCTCACCATCAGCTTGAGAAGGGGGCTGTAGCATGGAGAAGACAAGGACAGAGGCCAAGGAGAGGCAGTCTCTGCTAGGCAGTATCCCAGGGAGGTTAAGGCAGAATCAGGGAACTCAAGCAACCTCTTATGGTTTCATCAACCTCTACTACATTCCCAACAGATAATCAGATACCCGGGGGTTGGTTACTCCCTGGGACAGGTAAGTCACTACCATGGTCTATGCACAGCTAAAGGGCCTCTTCATTTGCTTCAAGGAAGTGGAGTGTTCATCCTACTTAAATACATTCACAGCAGAATGCCAGAAAGTTACTAAATAAAAAGGAGAGTGAAAGACTAGGGGTATAGTTTAGTGGTAGAACACTTGCCTAATATGTGAGACCCCAAGTTCAATACACAGCAACCACACGACTGAAGAATATTTAACAATAAGTGTTCATCATCAGGAACTAAAATAACATGTTATGGCCAGAAAATTCAGGTGTTTCTGGGTGTAGTACTTCATTAAACCATGAACATTTATCATTAAATATTATTCATTTGAGTGTGTGTGTCTGTGTATATGGGGTGTTGAAGATCAACGTTATGACCTCAAATATGGCAGCCACTCTACCAGTGACCTATACAGAACCTCAGCCCTATGGCATATTATTAAGAAAATAAAACAGGATAGAAAAGAGTGAATATAAAATAATGTCATGTTTAGCTGGTCCTTGTGGTGCACACTCTTGATTCCAACACTTAGGGAGAAGGGATAGGTGAATCCCTGAGCTCGAGGCCAGCCTGGTCCAGGACAGCCAGGACCATATAGAGAAACCCTGTCTCAAATGACAAAAACAAACAAAAAATTCATACTTAAAGTATAATCATTTTCACAGAGAAACTGGAATACTCGGAGAGGCAATTATCAAACATGCTATTTTGTGCGTGTATTTTTCTGCATTTTCTTAATTTTCCATAATAAACAATTGCACCTTAGTAATTACTATGGTCTGTTTATGTCTCCCCAAAAGTCAAGTGTTAAAATCCTCACCCCTACTGTGATTGTATTAGGCAACAGGGTGGCTAACACATGAGTTGGAGCTCTTGTGAATTAAATGAGTGTAAAAAAAAAAAAAAAAAAAAAAAAAAGTACGTGGAGCTGGAGAGGTTTCAGAGGGGTGAAGGCCACTCACTGCTTCACAGGAGACCAGGGTTTGATTTCCAGCACCTACATGGTGGCTCACAGTGGGATCTGTCTGATGCCCTGCTCCCACTTCTAAAGTCACTAAGCATACATGTAGTGCATGCATACATATATACAGGCAAAACACTTATTCACATAAAAAGAAATCTTTTTATAATTTATTTTTATTTTATGTGCACTGGTGTTTTGCCTATACGAATGCCTGTGTGAGGATGTCAGATCTTGGAGTTGCAGACAGTTGTGAGCTGCCATGTGGGTGCTGGGAATTGAACCCAGGTCCGCAGCCAGTGCTTTTAACCACTGAGCCATCTCTCCTGCCCCATAAAAGCAATCTTAAAAAGAAAGAAAGGAAGGAAGGAAGAAAGAAGAGGCTTGAGCCAGGTGTGGTACTAAATGTCTATAATTTCCTAGCACTTGGGAAATTGAGGCAGAAATTGAAAATGTGAGGTCTGCCTAGACTATGCAGTAAATTCTAGATACATTAGGACCCTGCCACAAAAGGGAAAATGGTTCACGTTACTCAACAGGAGGCAATTCTGTCCATTGGAATTGGCCCCAAGAGTGTCCCCCCAGGTACAGAGACCCCAATTTCAACCGCTCCAACTAGAACACTGATTCCTAGCCCATGGTAGCATCCTGAGATGACAACTTGCCTGGCCTTCCTCTGCTACGATTCCAAAACCCGTCCTGTCTCTTCTTGAGAAAGCCATTCACCCGCAACTCCCCCCACCCTTCCTGCCTTCCCAGCTGGCTCACAGGGCTGGCCCCACTACAGCGAGCGGATCTCTACACTCATTCCTCTGCACCTCGCCTTGGGCGTGGGGAGGCAGGTACAGAAATTCAGGAAGACTTTGAGGCCCCTCAAAGTAGTCAAAGGCGACAACACGGGTCACTCACCCACACTGGCCTCCCCCATGGTGTACGTCTTCCCGGAGCCTGTCTGACCATAGGCAAAGACGGTGGCGTTGAAGCCCTCGAAGAAAGCCTCGAGAAGGGGCTGGACGCAGGCCTGGTACACAGCCTCTTGTCCAGTGTCCTCTCCCAGCACCACATGGAAGCCAAAGCGGCGGTCCCGCCCCAGGGTGACTCGACCATGCTCTGGCTCCACCTGCACGCAACTCTGGTGGCCATGCAGCAGCTCCTTGGGCAGCAGTGGGCGAACTCGAAGGGCTACCCTCACTGGAGCTTCCTCAGCCCCAGGCAGCCTCTGGGCCTCCAGCCCCATGTTGAAGGAGGGCAGCTCTTGGATCTGCAGAGAAGAGGAAGGGCTGTTGCCATGAGGACCATACCACACAGCTGTAGACCTTGGGTAGATTGGGGGAGGGGTACTCAAAGTTGAGAGCATCTGCCAAACCTGGTACCCAAGCGCCACACAAACCGTGATGCCATCTGACCTAGTAACTTCTCTTGACATACTCCACTGGCAAAAAAAAGGGGGGGGGCACCACTTGCTACCCCAGGGTTTAGTGTTCCAGCCAATCCCTCAATCTCCACACACAGAGCATCACAACAGGGAACTCTTTCCCTTAATGCCAATAGGACTCTCACACAGTCTCTGCCATTGCCCATCACTGAAACTGCTTGACTCTTGCCCATTTCTTCAAAGAAGCCAACAGATCCATCAAGATCAAGTTCCCATCACTAAGTTCTGCCAACTCTAACTCCTAAATATTTCTCAAGATTATTAGCTACTCTTCATCCTGTTGCCAAAGCCAGTCTTGCTATTGACATCCCGAAAGGAATTACTTTTGCCAGTCTTCTGAGTCTTCATGCCTCTCCATCCCCAGAGCCTGGGGCATCTTTCAAAAATGCGGTTATGACAATCTCTTCTTTATACCCCACCTCCAACAACAATAAAGGAGGCTTAGGACAGACACCCCACTTCCCCCATCTCCTGGACACCATGTCTTTCCTCACCTCTCAGGCCAGCAACCTCTGTATTACCAAAGCTTCTTGATCCACCCACGCTTGGGCTGGACCTTCTGCACAGAGCCAGGGAAACTGTTCTGCTCCGTGCCCATCACCACCATAGACAGCCCTTTGTGCTGTCCAGATCAGACACTGACCACACAGATGCAACAGCCAGATTCACTTTCCAGAGGGAAAGCAAAAACCCTCTTTTCTATCACCAGCACTCAGCACAGGGTACAACACTACCCAGTAATCCGTGATGACCCTCCGATCTCCATCCTCCTTCCTCAATTCCTCAGTCCCCAGTACCCCACACTGCCCTTTGTTGTTTTTGGTATTTACTGTTTAGCCTCTCCACGTGTATAACCGCTCATTCATTCGGTCCGAGGTAGGTACCGGGATCTGGATACACAGAGGTACACTGCCTGGCGGCACTCCAAACCCCGGGTAGACCCTGGAGCCTGGTCTAGTCTTTTCCATACCCACAATCAGTGCCACGAGCCTCAAAGGCGTCCTGACAACTCCACCCGCGCGATCGGCCACTGGGAACAGGCCCTCTCGGAAAGTTTGCAAAAGTGATTACAAACGCGGACCCTCGAAGGCAGCTCCTCCTGGCCGGGCCCTCCCTGTAAGGAGCTGCGGACAGGCCGGGGAGCATGGATGGGGCGCTGCTCGGGCGCCTCTCTGGTGAGCCCCGCTTCGCCCTCCACCCACTCCTGACCCACACCCACCTGCCTGGGTGCGAGCACTGTCCCGGGACCTACGGTCGAGCTCGGCGCCCCGGCGCGGCGCGCTCCGATGCCGTCATCGGGACCCCCGCCCCCCAAACAACCCTCCCTTCACCCTCAACTCCGCCTGCCCCGGCGCTTGGGGGCGGAGGCGCTAGCTGGGCGCCTCCAAGTCCGCCCGCAGACAGGGCGGGGCGGCCGGGGCGGGCCCTTCGCTGGGGGAGGGGCGGGCCTGGAGAAGCAGCCAGTGGCGTCTCTTAGAAGTCTCCGAAATCGACACCAGACGTCAGTCTTTCACCCAGAGACCCACTCCTTTCTTTCTGCTCCCAGCGTTAAGCCATCCTTCTCACCAAAAACAAAACAACAACAGCAAAAGCCCACCTTCCTTCAGTTCTAAAGCTAACTTTGTCACGGTTTTGGATTTCTAAGATCAAAATGCATTTTACAGTCGCTGTCAAGGGACACTGTCAAGGAGAGAGGTGATGCAAGTGTTGTCATCTAGGTGACCTCAGAGATTGCTCCCACTGGAAACACCATGCATTATTGAATTTTTAATCCAAACCAGGATTGGTGGCACGTGCCTGCAATCCCAGCACTCCACTTGATTCTTAGGGCAGGGGAGTCCAATGCCAGCCTGGGCTACAGAGCGAGATTCTGTCTCAAACACAACAATATAAAATACGGACACCGGAGTGGGGAAATAGTAGAGCATTTTCCTAGAGCGAGGGAGGCCTTGGTTTCCCTCCCAAGTACCACAAACATCCGCCACCATCTCAGAATACATACTTATCACTTAAAACAACACTAAAGAAAACTCTAATACAGCAGCAAATTTTAATGCAGTACATACACAGAAGATTGCCTGTTATAGAAGGGCAGCATAATTAAAGGCTTCAGAAATTGCCAGCTCTCCCAGAACTTCATGAGGAAACCCTCAAACCCAAACGGAAGAAACACAGCCTGAAATGACAAGAACAAGATCAGGTGGTGTCTCACTGGAAAGATAAGCAGAGGAGAGAGAAGGGGTCCCCAGAAGGCTGAGTCAGGGGCAACGGTGCCAGGGACCCGCTCTTCCCACTCCTCCATTCCTCCACATGTAATCTATTGTTACTATAGAGACTAAACACCCAGAGGAAAAAGGATCACCACGTGGTGTGGAGTGCTCTTAGAATCAAGTGACCTGTCCTTATGTCCTTTCCTTCACCCCTTGTATGTCACATGCTTAAGTCTGTTGGTCCCTGAGTTAATCACTGGCATGGTGACGGTCTACAGGCCCTCAGGAGATGACATGGGTAGTGAGAAGTCAACCACAGCCATATTCTAGTCTTTTAAAATAGAAGCAGGTGGCCAGCTGGATGAAGAGGGGCCACCAGGAGAATGCCAGAATACCATAAGATGCATATGAGCTGATACAGGGGACCTGCTGGAAGCTGTGGCACTTCCTACAAAACACAATTAAGTGAAGGAGGTAAATTAAGTAAAGCAATTGGGAAATATGGATACAGTGTAGAGTTTCTCTCACACGCCATAGAATTCCATTTGTCGGTCTCAAAAATCCTAAACCAGTTGGAGAATTGAGCAGGAATAACCCAAAATGCAAAGCAGCCTGCCAAGGAGACAAACAAAGAGATTCATTTAGATGCTGAATGTGAAGAAGCCAGATGCTACACCTGCATAAACATCGCAGAAGGTGATAGAGATAAATGAAATATCACATTTTTTCAGAGGAGTTATGATTATAATTATAATAGCAATTATAGTAATTAAGCTATAGAGAAGGTAACACTAAAGCTGTTAATGTTACAGTAAAATTGTAGAACTCTGCATCACTGGAACTGTCAATCTGAACACTTGACTTTACAAAGAAGTAACCTTTTTCTTACCCTTACCAGTGAGCAGGTAATGATTTCACGTCTACCACCAAAACCCACATGGAACAATCTAGTATGCCCATCTCAGTGTTCAAACTGCGGTCCTTAATCCCTTAATCTCAGTTCAAAATAGATGGTTCCACATATTGGGTCAGAAAATTTAGGTGTTGTTAGGTGTGGTGGTGCATGCCTGCAACCTCAGAACTGGGGAGATGGAGACAAAAACAGGGTCAGGAGTTTGAGGTCAACCTCAGCTGAATATCAAGTCTGAGGCCAGCCTCGACTATAGAAGACCCAAGAAGAAAGGGAGGGGTGAGGAGGAGAGGCAAACAGCGAGGCAGTGGTAAAGCAAAAATGAAGGGAAGGGAGAATAAAGAGGAAGAGATAAAAGGAGGTAGGAAAGGAAAGAGAAAGAAAAAGAAAGGAAAGAATGGAAGAAAAATCCAGATGTTTTGAAAGTTGTGAAAGGCCTAAAAGGCCATAAGGGTCTGGCTGGCTGGTTTCTATTACTTATATGGAAAGGCAAAGTGTGAGGAGTAGCAAAGACACTCCTGCCAATGAACAGGATCTAAAAACTGGAGCCACTGTGATTCAGATAACCCCACAGGAATAAATAAACAGAATATACTAGAAGCTCAGCTTGTATAACAGGATGTTGGTCAGCAGCAAGCCAGGCTTCCTGGGGCATCAAACAGAACTTGGTCTATTGACTCCAACCAGGCATCAGACAAGAGGGCAGAAATTTCCAGTTGGCCTCTGAGGAACTCCTGTAGTATTCAGCACTAAAGAAATCTCAGGATGAAACGATTGGGAAAGCTATAGGCCTCCAGTCAGTTCTCCACATGGATGGAAAAATTGAATCCTCACTTAAGTCATATATTTAAATGTAATCAAATGTATAGAACAGCATTATGAGAATATTTGGAGAAATTCAAGAGATATTGTTGTGAGATATCCATCAGAGAAAAACCACTCGGACATAGGTTTAAGCCAATAGAAAGTATTTATTAGACAGCTGGTAACTACACTGGGTGTTTTTAGGACCCAAGCATAGTCTTAAGCCTTTCTCAGGGCGGGCTTATAAGAACTGCAAGGTTGATGGGGGGGGGATGACCTCCTGTATATATGTTTCTCTTATCTATTGATGAATAAAACACTGGCCAATAGAGGCAGGAAGATAGGCAGGACTAGGAAATGAGGAGACTTCTGGGAAAGGTAGGCAGAGAGATGGGGAAGGAGACTCCATGCAGCCAAGGAAAGAGTAACAGGTCCAACCCTTCTCCGGAAAGACAAGACCACATGGAAATACATAGATTGATAGGAATGGGCTAATAATTAAGACAGAGCTAACCAATAAGAAGCCCTAGCCATCAGTCAGTGTTTTATTCATCAACCAATAAGAGAAACACATATACAGAAGGACATCCCCCATCGAAAGCTCTCTAGATGGGAGGAGGAGTGGGGGAGCAGGAAGAGAGGAGGGAGGGGAAACTGGGATAAGGATGTAAAAAAATAGATTAATATAAAAAGGAAAAAAAGAAAATTCAAAGTTAAATAAAGCATTACACAATCCAAAAAAGAATATAATCTCTCTCTCTCTCTCTCTCTCTCTCTCTCTCTCTCTCTCTCTCTCTCTCTCTTTCTCATGCACGCACGTGTGCGCTCACACATACACACACAAACACACAGAACACACAACAAAACAAACAAAGAACCCCCACATCCTGGATTGACACACCTTAATTAGCAATAACTGTTCACCAGAATCGGAATTACAGAAGCCAAAAAGCAAGGTTAGGACAGTTAGGGGTTTTCCCAGACTACAGGATTTGATGGAGTAGGTCTTTGTTCTTGTTTTGGCAGGTGTTGCTGCCTGCCCATGGGTTCCAAGGCCTAAGTGGTACTTCCATGGTATCAATTGTGCTAAGGTCTAGGGCCTACTAAGTTCTCGGGCCCTGCCCTGTTACAATATCATAATGACTTCGAGGTAAAGAATACTTTTAAAGTTGTAACTAAGGCTGGAGAGATGGCTCAGAGGTTAAGAGCACTGGCTGCTCTTCCAGAGGTTCTGAGTTCAATTCCCAGCAACCACAAGTTGTCTCACAACCATCTGGAGTGAGATCTGGTGCCCCCTTCTGGTGTACAGGCATACATGTTGACAGAAGACTATACATAATAAATAAATCTTTAAAAAGTATAAAGTATAAAGTTGTAGCTAAGAATTACAAAGTATAAAAAATGATAATTTGACTAAATTTAAATCAGTCAGTGCTTAGGAGCAAATCCTGCTCTTGTAGAGGACCTGAGTTTGGTTCCTAGTACCCACATCATGTAGCCTACAACCAATTGTAACTCCAGGTCCATTGAATCAGATGCCATCTTTGGCTTCCTGGGGCTCTGCACTCCTGTACACAAACCCACATGGACATGAATGCATACACATAATTCAAAATGAAACATTTTTTATTTATTAATACTACTAGTACTAGATTTTTATTTTATTTTATTTTTGAGACAGGGTTTCTCTGTGCAGCCCTGGCTATCTTGGAACTCACTCTGTAGACCAGACTGACCTCAAACTCACATAGATCCACCTGCCTCTGCCTTATGAATGCTGGAATTAAAGGTGTGCACCACCACCACCTGACCAAAATAAACCTCTGCTCATTTAAAAACAATCCTGAAGTTGAAAAGCTAGTCATATGCTAAAGGAAGATACATGTGGCACATGTGGCTGATGAGTGACCACTATCTGGGAAAATGTACAGAGTCCCCAAGCCTCGATGAGGAAGATAAGCTACCGAGAGAAAAGCACATAAAAATTTTGACAGCCACTTCGCAGAAGGGGAAATACAAATGTTTGAGAAATATAGGACTTTTTGTGATTTGTTTTGCTTTGTTGCAATGCTGTGGGTGGAATCTCAGGGTGGGTGGGGAGGTAGAAGATATCCAGGGTAGATAGGGAATGTCCAGGGTGGGTGGGGATGCCCCAACAGATAGGGAGGCCAGGACGAGTCTGCATTTCTCTCTGCACATCCAGGCCTGGTGTCACTTTCCAACAGCTGCCTATGCAGCTCTACTGGAGATAGGCCGGGTTCTGTCTTCACAGTCCTGCATTCCAGCATCTAAGGACCCCTCTTGCAAGATCCATACCCACTACAGTCCAGGGCATTCCTGAGTGTGGTGTGTACTTAGGAGGGATATACTAGTCATGTTCACATGTACATGCCCCTGTCCACTCCCCATTCCTATTTTTGTTAGCCTCAAACTCCAAAACCATGAATTAAGATAGAGAACTCATTACAACAGAGGTCTGCCAAAGGCCAGGAGTTAGCTTACCACAAAGCAGGGGCCAAGAAGGTACTCATGGGTCTGAGGGATTCCGATAGGATATGATGTATATATTGATTTCTAGAAGGAATGTCAGATGTGTCCTAATGCTTTGTGCACATTTATATAGCAGCAGATGACAATGACAGGACAAAATAGAGTTTCCTTTGGAAAGACAGGCAGAATTATCAGTCCTTCAAATCACATATTATTTCATCAAGAATGTCATGATTACAAATTACAACTTGTCCATAGATATATATGCATAAGATTGTGTGCGCGTGCACGTGTGTGTGTGTGTGTGTGTGTGTGTGTGTGTGTGTGTGTGTGTGTGAGAACCGAACCCAGGGCTTTGCACATATTAAGCATTTGTCTACCATAGGGCTACATCCCAGCCTTACTGTTTACAGTAGGGAAGAAAAAGGAAACAACCTAAAAGTTCATCATTAGGAAGCTAGCTACACCAAATTATTCTTATATTATGGATTACCACTCAAAGGAGTACGAAGGGCTTCTGATACTGGTACAGAAAATGGATAAGATGTATAGCTGAGGAGCTGAAGAGATGGCTCTGTGGTTCAGAGCACTTGTTGCTCTTGCAGAGGTTCATGGTCTTATTCCCAGCACCCACAAGGCAGCTCACCACCTGTAACTACAGTTCCAGGGGATCCAATGCCCCCTTCTAACCTCCACGGCACCAGGAACACACATGGTGCACAGACACATATATATGAGAAAGACGTTCATGCATGTAAAATGAAAGAAACAATTTGTTTTCTTTTAAGCATAATAAGCATTATAAAGGCTGTATTGATCAGAGTGGGAAAAGCCAGGGAGGACACCACCCACGGCTTATGTAAACAAAGATAGGGGTTCATACACAAGTGCTTGCCCAAACACGGCCTACAACTGGAAGGATCCATGAGAAACTGAACTGTGGCTGCTTTTATGAAAGAGAACTGAGAAGTCCAGAAAGGAGAACACACACTTTGAAATGTTTGAACATTACAAGTATATTTATGAATTGTCTAGATTGACCAAACATTGACATTTCCAAAAACGGGGTTTGTAATGAATGGTGGCTATGGATATGTGCTCTATATAATAGACACTGTTAGCTAAAGGTGACCATTGCTGGCTTTCAGCATCTGCAGTATCAACATTCAAGAGTGACTATGCAGAGCGACAGGCAAAAGTGACACAATGGAAGTGTGGCTGTGAGTAAAAGCTGACACTACAGAGGACACACCCGAGTCCTGCCTGTACAGAGGGGAGAGACTCAGAAACTAGAGTTGCTATCTAAATAAACGCTCAAAGGCTTTGGCACCTTGTTGTTCTTTTTAAAGCAGTGTTGAGAGCTAGGTAATGAGAGGGTCTCAGAGCCCAGTGCTGAAGATGCCCTGAGAATTCCTGACATTCAGAGGGAGTGGCCAGAGAATGCATCTCTTACTTAGCACTGGAGATAGATCCAGCCTGTGCTACTTGGGAGAAGGAAGAAAGGGGAGGAAGAGAAGGAAAAAAGGAAAGAAAATGTCAACTGACTCACTACCTTTTGGCTATAAATACATGTTCACAGAGAAGGGATATGAATTTTAGAACTAATCAGGTGTCATTGGCCAGAAGTTTTCCTAAAGAAGTGAGAAGTCGAATTAAGCAATTGCTTTTTTGTAGTTAAAGAAAAGTAAAGAAAGCCATGAAATGAGAATTGCCCGCTGCTCTGGTGCCCCTTAAAAACTGTCTGTGATGGTCAGGCCCCCAAAGGATGCTTTAGAAGTGATGTGTGCCTCGACAGCATCGTGGAGGGGGTGGCGCCAGGCGAGCAGGGACACAGGCCGCTCAGCTCTTTTTGCGCAGCTGGTTGTACTGTGCGCGGCCAAGGATGGGCTCCATGACGCTGGGCCGGAAGAAGCTGTCGCTGACCCTGCGCGCAGGCTTCTCCCGGGGCATGGCCAGAAAGCCAGGACGCGCCGACGTCTCTGCCTTGTCGTCAAGACCGGGGCAGGAGGGCACGCTGAGACCCCGGACGTTGCGCAAGCTGCCACGAGGCTGGCCCGGGCGCTGCGCGGACTCTGGACTGGCGGGTCTTGCCCCAGACCCCTTGCGCTCAACCTCTGATGGCGGATTATCGATGTCTCTGAATTCGCTCTCGGGCTCCATCAGGGACAGCCTGGGAAGCTGAGAGCCAGGCACTCTTGTTAAGAGTCACCGCCCTTTCTATGACCTTTAGTCTAGTACACACACAGACACACACACACACACACACACACACACACACACACACACACACACACACACCGCCGCCTCCCTCCCCCCCACCCCCCCGCCACGGGGCAGCCATCACAAGGGCACAGACTGGGGTTTGAGATGAAGGGCACCCCAGAGACCCCTGGAAGCATGCCACCCCTCCCACTTTCAACAATTGAGTAACCTTCCCCTGGCCAGCTTTAGGGGTACCTCCTGTTCACCAAGCTCTCCTTCAACCTGCTCAACCTGTAACTTCCTTTGGAGAGGGTCTCAGGGATTCCCAAAAAGATGGCATTAGTCTTGGCTCCCCCCACCCCCCAGCTCCCCCTTCCGCTGTTGATACAGGGCCAGCCACTATCGTTGGAATGCACATCCTTGAAAGCCTATTGCCAGGCCCTTCTTCTGGGGGCTGAAGTGGGAGGGTTGAGCCACTTGGGACTCACAGACCAATGACTCCATCATCAAATAGGAGGCACAATGTAGGGAAGAGGTCTGAGGCCAGGGCTGCTGTCTGCACTGTGGGCTGGGAAAGCCCAGTGTGCAAGGTTTTGAGTACTGAGATTGGAGAAGTGTCTCCAGGGGCTGGGAGAAAGGAGTGGGGCGGTCTACATCTCCTTCAGTCAAGTCTACCTTGGGAGAAGGTGTCCCTGGGGTGGGACTCACCGGCACATAGTGTACTACAGTGTCTACCACGTTATCGGTAACGCCCTTCAGGGCATCGGATAGGGACATAGCCCTCCCTTTGGTAGAGGACACAGCCTGGGCTGGTGTGAGGTGCAGGATCCTTCCCACCGTGCTCAACACAGCCGCAGGTGCCCATGTCACCGCTGAGATGGTGTTCCGGACAGTCTTCTGCATGGTGTGTACCACACCACCCAGGAGGCCTCTCGGGTTGGGCAGGGCTGTTACCTGTGGGCCAGAGAACCATTAGCCCCTGCCCTACATCAGTTCCTCTGACCCTTTCCCTAACCTCCAGCCCAGAGCTAGGAGGAAATGTGAACATAAAATAGAAACAAAACACAAAGCAACAACAATAAAACAAAATCAACAATAACAACAAAAACCCTAGGCCTGGGCCTATCCCTAGCTGTGGATAGTGTGGCCTTGGGCATGTCACCTCCTCTCTCTGAACCCCAGTCTCTTCGTCTGCAAAAACGGACCAGCAACGGCTGCCCTGCCTGCTTTTGTGGGTGTTGTTGAGCCCGCTGAGTGACACAGCGATTGGATTGGAAGAGACCTGGGGACAGAGTCCTTTATTCTACCCTGCTCCTCTGCTCCTCACCCCCACCCACGGGCTGTGAGGCCTTAGGCTCTCACTCTCTTCATCACCTCCCTGACGCTCTCTTCAGCCTCCGATCCCTCTTCTTCCTCCTCCTCGTCTGTCTCCTCTCCCTCGGTGTCGGTCTGGTCGTCATGGCTTTCATCCTGGGAAGCTGCTATGTTGTGCAGCCAGGGCACTCGCACCTCACTCCGCCGCCGGGACACCACCTGCATGGCTGCTGACGCACTCCACTGGGCCAGGCTGCTCTGAGGGAGGATGGCACAGAGAGCTGGCTCAGTGGGCCCCTCTAGGCCCTAAGGTCCTTGTCACAGGAGCAGGGGCACGGGGGATGAGCAGGGCCTGTTCCCACAGGGTTTTGGATTTATTTGTTGTTGTTTTTTATGTCTTTATTTCATTTTTACGAATATGCGTGTACGCCACCTGTGTGCTTGGTGCCCACAGAGTTCAGAAGACAGCGTCGGATCCCGGTGAACCGAAGTCATGGGTGGTTGTGAGCCACCATGTGGGTGCTGGGAACTGAACCTGGATCCTCTGCAAGGGCAGCAAGTGTTCTTAACCACTGAGCCACCTAGCTAGTGTCTCCCCCAGCATTTTAATTTGTAAGAGCTTGTTACTGAACGTACATAGTTGGCATAGAACTCTGGGACTTTTTGTAAGCACACCCTATATAACTACAGCAGATGAAGACAGAGAATATTTCAGCACCCCAGGAGGTTTTCCTCAGTCTCTTGGATCTGTATCCCCCAGTCTGTGGCCCACACATTCTGACTTCACAGCCACGCATTATTCTGGCTATTTATTTTTTTTTTTGTTTTTACTGTTGGGATGGAATCTGGGGCTCTTCTGCACAAAGCTTGAGCCTGTACCCCCAACCTGGATGCTTATTTGTTTATTTTATTTGTTTTTTTTTTTTTTTTTTTTTTTTTTTTAGGACAAGGTCTCATTATGTAAGCCTGGATGGCAGGAACTCACTGTGAAAGATCAGGCTGGCCTTAAATTTGAAGGGAATCCGTCTGTCTTGCTTCTCAAGTGACAAGTCTCTAAGAGTTGTCTTTTGACCCCAGCACAGGTGCCATCATAGCATGCATCCCCCCATATCTTGGAGGGGGGGATGACAACACACAGAGTAATAATAAGTAAAATCAAATTTGAAAAAGATTATCACTCACATCCAGGTGTGTGGATGGGATACACCTGCAAACCCGACAGTTGTAAGGTTGAGGCACAAAGACTGCCACAAATTAAGGGCTAACCTGGGCTACAGGATGAAACCCTAACTCAAAAAAAAATTAGTCAATTAAAGTTTAAAAACTAAAGAAAAAGACATCTCACATGCCCGGAGAGCAGTCGCTTCCTGCTGACTCCGGGCTTGCTCTTGTGGCTCTGCGGGTATGTGGCCTCAAGTAAGCAAGGCAGGTGCTCTACCACGTAGCTACAGCCCAGTCCAGACTCCACCTCCATGTTCCGAGTGTTTCATTTGTCTCTGGTTTTTTCGTTTATCTTTGTTTAAGGGTCTTTTGTTGTTGTTTTTTGAAATAGGGTCTCACCATACAGCTTGGATAGTCTAGACCTTGGATAATCTATAGACAAGGCTGGTCTTAAACTTGAAGAAATCCCCCTGCCTCTGACTCCCAAGTGTGGAGATTATTAGTATGTACTTACATCTTTGACTTTAATGTGTGTGTGTGTGTGCGTGTTTTCTTCTTCTTCCTTTCCTTTTTTTCCCTCTTAGTTCCCCACTAAATCCCTTGCTTCTAAAGCCTGCAGGCCAACTGTATCAAGATGAAGGGAAGCAGCGTGGCCTGGGTGTGGTTGGGGAGTCAGTAGCCCCTAGAAGAGAAGACTGGAAATCTGCATAGTCGGAGGTGAGGATTATTGGGACTCTCACCCACTGGATGGGATTTTGTTTTGTTTATTTGTTTATAGGTAACAACCCTTCTACTGTTTTAATAGCAAATGGAGGTGGGAAGGCCCACGTAAGAGGCCCACTTGGGGTCATGAAGATTGGGAGTCAAGGAGACTCTGAGGGAGGGTGGGGGAGACAGGAGAGGGAATGGGGCAGGACCATCCACAAAGTTTGTGTTCTGTCCTTTCTCTTCTCCCACAGGATGAGCAGTTAGCCCACCATCCTCTTAAGCCCCTGTCTAAAATCCCAGCCCAGCTTGTAGTATGCTCCCACAGAGCAGGGGTCAGGCAGAGCTCTGAGCAGACACTCACCAGGGGTGCCACACCCGGGATCCACATGGCCAGAGAATGGCCCTGCTTCAGGGCCCAGGCAGTGGTCTGCATGGTGTGTTGAGAAAGAGTGTTGGCCAGGGTGCTGACCCTCCTCATGAGGCCGGGTTTGACCTTGGGAGGCTTCTGGGCACGATGCCGTCCAGAAGTGGGGGCTGGATAGAAGATATGGAAGAAAACATCAGAAAGGGACTGAGGGGCCTGGAGAGGCAGCTCAGCTGTTAAAAGCAATCGTCACTCTCGTGGAGGATTTGAGTTCAACTCCCAGCACCAGTACAATAGCTCACGACCCATCTGGAGCTCCAATCCCAGGGGATCCAATGTCCTCCTCTGGCTCTGGCAGGCAATAGTCACACACATGGTGTGCACGCATACATGTAGTCAAAACACTCAGCCTTGTGCCTTGGGCTGCAAAATAGTTGCCTTACTTCTACCATGCCCCTACTGGTGATAGGCAAGGCCTTCTACCTCTCACATCTGGGGTGGAGGGTCTAAAGGACTGAGATCCTCTGGAGATTCCGAGGGGCATTCCCTGTGCCAGAGCAAGGCCAGCAAGATCTGCAGGTGCTGAGTAGCCAGCTGGTTCCCAGGGAAGCCAGCCAGTCTGAAGGGCAGTTACCTGACTCTTCCTTTGCCGGTGGCAGGAGGAACTCTACCACCTTCTCAATGCCGCCCAGAGCCAGATCAGCCCCTCCAGAGGCCAGTCGGCCAACTCGGGTGTTGGCAGCATATTCTGCTGTCTCTTTGGCCATCCCCAAGGCAAGCTCACAGCTGGCCAGGACCTTGTCCGAGGTGCTTGCAATGGGCACACTGATGCTGTTCCTGGCACTTCGAAGGCGGGTAGAGATGGTGCCTTTCAGTTCAGAGGCGATCTGAGGAGTGAGGGGAGACAGTCAGCTATGTGGATCTCCTCACAGACCCTGAGGAGTCTCCTCACAGACCCTGAGCCCAGCTCCTGGAGCGTCCCGTTTAAAGACCCAGGCACACTGGGCACACACTTGTAATACAAGGACTGGAGGCTGAGGCAGAAGCATCATAATGAGTTTGGTACTATCTGTGGCTTCGTAGTAAGATCCAGACCAGCCTGGGCAACAGTACAAGATCCTGTCTAAAATTTAAAAAATTTAAAAAAGGACCCAGGGACCAGCAAAAATACATGGATATGTGGAAAAGAAAAAGGCCACCAGGCTTCTCCACACTATATGGACCCATCCTTCGAGGATAGCCCCAAAGCCCCCCCTGGTGGAATCGTCACATAAGGCATCCCCTTAGCACACCGTTCACATTGACTGATAGTTTTATGCTGGAGTAATTTGCCTTCTTCCTGGGACCTGGAAGCTGCTCTGTGAGTCTTGGTCTAGAGAGGAGGTGAGCTGCAGGCCTGCCCCCTGGAGGTCTCCACCTCAGGCTGTGTATTTATCTGCACAATAAGTATAGCAAGTCCCATCCCCAAGGATGACCTGGGAGGGCTCCATGAAGCCCTCGCTGTGGCTGTTGGCAAGGGCAGGGCACAGGGTGCAGGGCACTGAGCACAGGGCTCAGGGCAGATTTGTAGGACAGGTTGATGGCTGGTCATTAAAATGGATGAGGTCATAGGCCTCAGTGAAGCCAGCACTGGATAAGGGGAGATAAAGGTATGGCCAGGGGGAAGTGACTTCTTTAGTCTCATGGTCCATAAAGGTTTGGATCTCAAGGCCATGTATGTAATCCTAAGATCCCAGTGAGAGGGACCCAAGATTTTTGGTAGCTGTTCTCACCACATAGTCCTGTGCAAACCCACGGAGTCCCAGATCCCACAGCCACAGTATCAGAAGGCTGTGCAATCGTGGAGGGGCCACATTGGAGTTAGCCCTTCCTTCCTCCCCTTGAGGGCCATGAGAACACCCGTCTGAGTTTATCTGAGGACCATGCCTACTCTCCCAGACACCCTGACTCTACCTGGCCCCACAGAAAGAGGAAGAGAGCTCGCCACCTGCCTAAGAGGGTGCTCATCCCATGAACAGCTGGGGCATCAGCGGTTCTCCTTCCTGAGAAGAGATCACAACAGTGTAGGGAGCACTATAGAAGAGGGAGGACTCACCTTTTCTGGAGGGTATTGAAGGGCTGGAATCTTTTCCTCCAGGTGGTCCAGGCCTCTGCAGGCCAATTCATTGGCAGCTGTGACTGAAAGGGAAAGGCTGTGTTGGGGTGATCCCTGCCCCCTCCTGAGGAAATACACTGGGGCCCACAGATCCCAGCCCTGAGACTTCCAGGTCGTCTGGGGCCAGAGACTCTTCGCTATATTTAGCCCCCAGGTACTTATAAGGCCTTGAGAGCGGGGCCATTTTGGAATCGGTAAGACCTGCGCCTGCTCAGCATGAGGTATTAGCAAGTCCCATCGGTCTGAACACCAGGTCAGGCTCACAGGGTTCCAATCTTTACCTCTAGGGCCTTGGCCGCAGCTCTCTGCTGCCCCCTCCTGCCAGCAGCCAGAACCGTCTGTCTCTGTGTTTGTAAAGTGTGGCTGCATGGGCAAACTTGTAGTGGGAAGAGATCACCATCAAATGCTGTTTTCTCCCCTCCCAGCCTCCCTGTTCAGTGTTCCGGAAGGGTGAGAAAGCAAGAGACTCCACGTGGGAGGGAGGCAGGTGCACCCGGGCTTTGGCCTTGGCTTCAGGGGCACCAGGCCTGGGCTTGCTTAGTCCTGGAGATGATGGAGTCACAGTCACAGCCAGAGCAGCTCCAGATCGCCTGTCCCTAGGACCAGATTTAACCCTCAGCTGTCAAGATGGCTGCAGCTGGAAGGAGCCACAGGGAAGAGGACCAAGTTGCCCTGAGGAGCAGGACATGCCCTGGAGGATGCAGGTGTTTCCTGGGGGGAGACTGCCTGTAGTCTGCTGAGGATGGAGGCTCTGTGGTCAAGGTCATGGAAGGCACAGGTTTAAAGGGTATTTATAGATACTCTTTCATGTTTCTCTGTAACAGCAAAGAACCCAGATGACTTTGGCTGCCTTCTGATTAGACAGAACGAGGGCACCCATGAGGGGCTAGCCTAGGGCCTATGGTATTTTTGTTATTATTATCATTAGTTGAATGAGTTTTTCTTGGACAACTGTATGCACATCCCTGCTCTTCTCTGATCTCTCTTCTACCCTTGCCAACCCCCATATCTGTTTCTTATGTTCCTGTCATTTTTGTTTTGTGACCCACTCGATTTAACTAGGGCCATCTATGAGACCGGGGATTTGAAATGGAGCCTTTAAATCTGCCTTGCCTGGTTGCTGGGTAGAATTCTCATATACCCAAAATCTATTAGGATGATAGAAGATGTTGGACTTCTTGGCGCTGCTGAGATTTCCCTCAACCCTGACAAGAGTTGAGTCTGTTTTGGATTTTTCCAGACAGGTTTTTCTCTGTAGCTTTGGAGCCTGTCCTGGAACTTACTCTGTAGACCAGGCTGACCTTGAACTCACAAAGATCCACCTGTCTCTGCCTCCCTGGTGCTGGGACTAAAGCTTTGTGTGGGCCACTACTGCCTGGCGGAGCTGAGTCCTAGAGACCACATTTTCAGATGGAGATAGGATGAGCCTTGTTTCTGCCCTCAATTTCCTGCCTGATGGAAACTACCCCCACTGGTCGGGAGCTGGCAGCAGCAGCCATGGGGTGAATGGGTCTTTTCTTTCCCTGGTTCACTGCTAGGCCCACTTTCACTGATACTTCCCATTCATGATACTGCTCCTTCTGCTGTATTTGGAGTCCGTGTGGCTAGATGTCCTGCCGCTGGCTCCACTCACCACTGGCACATAGATCTGCCCATCTGTCCCCCTGAGAATTCTTTGGCTGCCCTAGGCTGGGCATGTATAGACACAGAGATCTGCACCTATGCCTCTTTATCTGCAGATGAGAAGACCAGGAAGTTGGATACAGGCAAGCAAGGGAGGTTGACAAACAAGTTGTGAGATGATCAGACAGACTGACAAGCAGACAGGCAGACACAGAATGAGTATCAGCGGGCAGGCAGGCTGCTGCCAAGTTCCATGAGAACTCACACTGGGTGGACAGCCGGCGGACCACCGGCTCCATGCTCCAGGCAGCCAGATTGCTGGCACCCTGTACACCCTTCTCATAGGCATTGCACACAGAGGCCACCAGGGGGTGGGCTTCCTTGGTGCTGTTGTAGGTCTTCTGGAAGCACTCACAGGTGCCACTCACTACAGGCAGCTGCAGGACTCTATGGAGCACATTCTCCTGCTCCTGTTGGCAAAGAAAAGAGTTAGACCCCACCCCCACCCCACCCCCTGCTCAACCTCCCTGCAAGCTGACCCTAGTTAGAGCCATGCATGCCGGTAGTGAGGCCAGCCAAAGTCTAAGGGAAACAGGGCCTCTCTAAATGGTCCAGTCATGAGACCATGAGGGAGCCCACAGGGAAAACGAACCTGCCTGCTCTGCCTTCCTGGTCATCACCTATCCTGGAGAACTCCCGAGGTGATCTGTGTAAGCCAAATCCCATCTCCCTCCCAGCTCACCCCTCTTAGACTGACTGCCCGAAGCAAGTCAATGTATCTGTTAGTCCACCTTCTACTGGTAGCTTCATGTAAACATTTTAGTGGTCTTTCTGAGATACTGGGCCCATGTCTATAAATGCTGAACCACATAGCCTTGCCTTCCCTCCCACATCCCTTTCTACTTGGTGGAATATTATTCTCTCACTATCACTTACTCTGTGGAACAGAATCTCAAGTAGCCATGGCTGGGTTTGAACTTACTACTTAGCTAAGGATGGCCTTGAACTACTGATCCTACTGACTCCAGCCCCCAAATGCTGGGATTATAAACATGATCAACTTTTGACTCTCCTTCATCATGGCTATGTCTTTGGGCTGTGTCTACATCTGTCACCCTGCTATGACTATGTGTATATGCCACCTTTCTCCCAGTAAAATGTTCTCTGTTTCCCCGGGGCCTGTCTGAAAGCCTAACCCCGGAAAAACAAGCCACAGAAGCCACATGTACAAGGGGCTGTGCCTTGCAGAATGTGTAGGTTTTTCTTCTTGTTTTGTTTTTCTTTCTTTAAAGATTTATTTATTATATATACAGTATTCTATCTGCATGTATCCCTGAAGGTCAGAAGAGGGTACCAGATCTCATTACAGATAGTTGTGAGCCACCATGTAAGGTGCTGGGAATTGAACTCAGGACCTTTGGAATAGCAGTCAATGCTCTTAACCTCTGAGCCATCTCTCCAGCCCCCTTGTTTTTTGTTTTTCAAGATAGGGTTTCACTGTGTGTGTATCCTTGGCTGTCTTGGAACTCGTGCTGTAGACCAGGCTGGCCTTGAACTCACAGAGATCCACCTGCATCTGCCTCCCAGTGCTGGGATGAAAGGTGTGTGCCACCACTGCCCAAGGGCTCTTCTTAACTACACAGAATAACAGGATTTGGGCCTCCTGGAGTTCTTCAGCAAGAATCCTTTCCAGAAAATCTCGCTGGACTTGTATTGGAAATCTCCTTGGGTGGGCTTGATGCCTTCCTTCACAGAATGGCTGGTGCCCTGTTGGGATGACTTTACTGAGCTGTCTGCCTCCTCACCCTGCACCTGCCCCACTGGAATAACCCTGAACAAATCTACTTCACCCTGTGTCCCTGCAAAAGTCCCTTCTCCATAGGAAATAGCTACATTTCCTATCTTAGTTTATAAGTGGGTCACACAATGGGCTTGTGACCCTTTCCTCCTGACACTTTCAAAAAGGCCTGGCCTTTCTTAAAATACAACAATCCATTTTTAAGTTGGTTCTCCAGTGAGTCTGAGCCTTTGGGTGTAGTGGGGTCATCTCTTGTTATTGGGATGCCATACTCTTACCAAAACATTTTGTTTTGTCAGCAGTTACATAACTACACTTTAGCAAACAGAAAACGCCCAATCTTTGAGTGAAAGAATGAATCTGGTTTTGTAGTAGGAAGCAACATTTTCCTGAGCAGTTACAGGGTAGTGGTTGGGGTGCCTTGATCTCAATCCTAACTGTATTTTGCTGTTTGAAGTATTTGAGATTCAGAGATAACTTACCCAAGGTCACACAGGTAGTAAGTAGCAGAGCCAGGAGTTTAGTCAGGTTTGATTTGATTTTTTTGTGTTGAGATAGGGTCTCACTGGGTGTGGTGACACTCTGCACTTTAATCTCAGCAGTCAGGAGGCAGAGGCAGGCAGATCTTTGTGAGTTCAAGGCCAACCTGGTCTACAAAGCGAGTTCCAGGACAACCAGAACTGTTACACAGAGAACCCATCTCAAAAAACCAAACCAAACCAAACAAACCAAACCAAACAAAACAAACAAAAAACAATGAAAAAGGAATAGGGTCTCATTTAGTTCAGACTGGCCTTAAACTCACTATGTAACCAAGGCCGGACTGGCCTTCAACATCTGATTCTCCTGCCTCTACCTCCCAAATTCTAAAATTATAAGCATGTATCACTTATATTTGACCGTTTCCAAGTTTGAAATGGAATATATGAAATGCACTTTAAAATAAATTAACAATTGGGCGAGGATGTGGTAGAGTGGCTGTGGGTTCATGGCCTTTGGGATTAGTCAGCAATCCCTGGGACTTTGTATATGTTTGCCTAGTCTTCTGAAGACTTGTCCATAGGAAAAGGAGCATGAAGCAGCTCTTCAGGGTTGGCCCATCTGTTCCAACTCTGTATGACTTTAGATGGACCCTGTGACATGCCATCAAGGAGATCCGTGTGAACCCCAGGACCAAACAGCCACACTATTTTTAATTTTTCATCCTGCAGGTGAATCAGATCTCAGAAGAAAGAGATTTGGACTACATGAGGAAGCATCTTCTTTAATGCTTTGGACAGTGCTTTCAAAGTTTGTTTTAAACAAAGCTAAAGGAGAAAAGGGCTGGGAATGGAAGAAACCATTAACAATTAGGAAGACCTAATGGTTCTTTTTGTTTGTTTGTGACCCATTTACACCCCTCTTACAGTTTAGTACAAAATAGGGAGGTCCATTAAAGCCTAGTTTGGGATGAGTTTAGTCTCCCCCAGGGTCATACCTCTGAATCTCACTAACGTCTGAACTATGCCCAAATTAGACAGGTCTTGGCAAAGCATATCAAGGACATACCAAAGTGTCAGAATTACTTAAAATCATGGTGAAATTCAGGCCAGAGATAAATGCTGGACATACTAATGTCTACTTCTATCCCATGCATGGCAGCTCAAGTGACATGTTGCAGAGTCACAGAACATGCATGGGCACTGTATGGCATGCATGCTCTCCTGGGTGGTGGACTGTTGCTTCAGGGTTTAGGACATGGCGATTTCTTTCCCTGTCTCTCCTTAGCCATCATCCCTATCCTTTTCTCCAAGGCTCTTAGACTGTCGTAGGCATCTTCTCTTTTTTCCAGTTCCCCAAACACCTCTGTTAATAGTGGCTGGGGGGGGGAGGGGATGAGACAGTGAATTCGGAACAGACAGTAGACACATCTTACCTGAGGTCCCCTGGCTCTCCCTCTCTGCTCACTCCCTTCTCCCTAGGTTGCCCATTCCCCATCTCACATGAGCCCAGGTTACTTACAGGGAGGTCTCCATCCATCAGGGTTGGGCCCTTGTTCATTGCCATCCTTACTCTTCAGGCTGCAAAGCAGAGTCCCAGGTCCATCAGAAGCCCACAGGCTTACAATCCACAGGGTGGCTCCCTACTTCTCACAGCCACCCCGTCCCCACTCATCTGGGAGCTCAGTGCCCTAGGTTGGAGGGTGAATGTCACATAGGAGAGACCATTCCTTGGAGTCCCAACAAAGTGAGTCTCCTAGTCTGCTCAAAGTGAATTCCATAGTCTGCTCAAAATTGATGCTTCTTTTAAGGGCTCAAGATAAAAGAATGTGTAGATAAGTTAGATAAAGATAACGAGATGAGAGAAAAGGTTTAGGATGAAGTCTGGGGCTCTTAAAGCATAGTTGCAAAGGGACTAAAAAGCAACTATCAGGTAGAATTTAGTCTTCTTCTTCTTCATGACAAAATTCTAGTTAATTACCATTTCCCGATATTGTCAGCTAGGTAAACCTTCTCCTAAAAGAACTGTCTTCTGAATAAGCCAGTGGCCACTCTGTGCCTTGCTCTTTCAACCTGTGTCTTTTCCTCAGTGGTCTCCCTGCAGACTCTGTGTCCCTCCTAAGTTCCCCATCTGCTCTTCCTCTTAGCTCCTTCCTTCTTAACACTCAGGTTAGGACCACCACCCGGGAACCCCACACTCACTGCAGCTGGCCGCCACCTCAGTCTCAGAAAACCCAGCTGCAGAAAGTCTCCCCTCCACAGAAATCCTCCAGCCACTCCAGGGAATCTTAGGCAATGCCTCTCAGACCTCCCAGCTGGAGGAGGGCAAAGAAGAAGAGAAAGCAGGGCCAGCCTGTTGCCATAGTTGTCTGACCCAGGATGTCCCTTGGGCGCATCCTAGCTTCTGTGGGGGACGTTTAGCCAATGATGTGGTGGCTCACAGAGCTGAAGGAGTCTTGTGCCAGAGCCCTGAGACAATAGTTCCAGAATATTTTTTACTTCCAAATGACAAAAATTGCTTTCCATAAAGAAGGCAAAAGTATTTGTGTCATTAAACTCCTAAATTCAAAGTTTCATGTAATTCTGTGATCTTTGGTCCCTTTTCCCAAAAGTTTCTATGGACAGTACTTTCATATAATTTCACCTACCCTTCATTATTTGCTAACAAGGATGACTACTGAACAGCATGATTTCAACCCACACAGGGATGGTGTTCGGTTTACTGTATTAGTCTATGACTATCAAGATAGATTAACCTGCAAAGAAGGTAAAATGGAGCTGAGAGTCGAGCCCTTCATAATTTGGACTCTAGGAGAATAGTTTTAACCCCTGTAAATCTTGAAAGTTTAAGACAATATTTTGAAACTGGTTGTGGTAGCAAGTGCAGTAATCCCAGCACTCAGACTGCTGAGGCAGGATTGGTAATTTGAGGGCCACCTGAGCTACACAGCAAGCACTTGTCTCAAAAAGCTAGGGACTGGGTGTGGAGCTCAGTAGCAGAGAACTCGCCTAGCGTTGAAGGCCCTGGATTTGATCTTCAGCACTGAGGAAAGGAAGGAGTGTGTGTGTGTGTGTGTGTGTGTGTGTGTGTGTGTGTGTGTGTGAGAGAGAGAGAGAGAGAGAGAGAGAGAGAGAGTTTATGTAGCCTAAGATACCACCAGAACAGGAAGGAGGAAATCTTTGGGTTTTGTTCACCTACGTCTGGAGAAGTGATGGTGTTGATGAACTTTGATTCGTTTTGTTTTTCTTTTTTCCAACCAATAGCACCCAGACAGCCAAGAACTATCAGCATGCGTCATTCATTCCTCAACAGGGACTCAAGCCCAGGCTCAAATCTTAGTTCCTGATTAAAGTAGAACACTATGGTCCCAACCAGTGTCTTCAGACCATTAGACAGGGCCTCAATGAAAATGGATGAGAGGACAACACTAAATATTAGCTGGTAGCAGAGTTATATGTTGTTGACTCTGCTAAGTTGTTAATTCGGATGAGAGAAAAGAAAGGCACTGGGCAGTACATTCAGCAAAATGAATGGCTCAGCAGGTTAAGGGGATTGCCGCCAAGCCTGACCATCTGAGCTCGATCCCTGGGACTCACATGATAGGAGAGACCTGATTCTGGCAAGATGTCCTCTGACCTTCTGTCTGTCTGTTTGTCTGTCTGTCTATCTATCTATCTATCTATCTATCTATCTATAAATCTATCTCTATCTCCATAAATAAATGTAATAAGAAATAAGGATTAAGAAACAGATTCAGATTGGTTCATGGTAGTAAATTTGAACCTTCATATAATAAAATAGAATAAGATGTCAGGAAAGGGAGGAATGTGGAGCATGGAGCTTCCAAAAGAAGTGATAAAGAAGTGAAACATTTGATACTTGATAATCTCGGTCTGAGCTTTTAAGCAATAAGGCAGCTGTGGAGAAGGAGGGGAGTATGTAAAGTGGCCTCTGCTCCCACTTCAAGGTCCAGGACAAATCATCCGGAAGGCTCGCATCTGGACCCAGTCCAGGCTAAAGGGCAGTCTGCCTTCTCAGGCAGTGGCTTTGGGCCAGAGGGGCTATAGGGCTCTGTGCCTAAAAACTCTGCTGACAAAGCTGGTCCTTTGGCTGCTTCTACTGTGATTCCAGAATGTGGGTGAGAGGTGAGAAAGGAAAGCGCCAGGCAAATCCTAAGGGGCAGGGGGAAGAGGCAGTTCTCCAACAATCCTGGTGGGGTGGGCTATCTCATGCTGCTCCCTTCCCTCCACTACAGGAGAGTTGGGAGCATGCCATTCTGTGCACAGGTGGGTCCCCCAAGCCAAACAGGGCACTCAAACACTTGCTGAGTGAGCTCTCAGCAGTAGTGAACTGAATGTGCAGCTCCTTGGGGCTTTGTAGTTTTTTTTAAATCCCTCATGAATGTGGACCCAGGAGGAGTTAGTTGAGAAGAAGAAAGATACAAGGATGAGGTAGCAGGACCGCATTGAGTTTACAGACTCCAGGAGACGGCAGTTTTCAACCCTCCAACCACCCCCTCTAATGTGTAAGACCCAAAGACCAAAATAGATATCTGCAAAACACTGCCATGACCTCAAGGCAGGCTTCTCTGCCAGCTATTGCCAGGCTACTACCTTGGCAGGGGTGGTTTGGACAGATCTGTAAGGGAGCTTTTCAACCAAGAACTTTGACATAGTCCCTGTGCCTTCCTCCCAGCCTGCACCTTGCCAGCCCTGAGCGTCCTCAGATGGGATCACCTGCTCACTGCCTTACTCTAAACTCTCTCCAATCCCAGACATACTCACAGATGCATGAGTCAATTTTGTTTAGAAATGTATTAGACATAAATGACATGTTACAGTACAGTTATTTAAACATATTTGTCTTGTTTTAGCCACTTTAGTTTCCCTCAGAATGCCCCCAAAGCTTTCCCAAATCACATACTTTAAAAAGAGAATGCCGAGGGCCTGAGTGTGCTTTTCAAGAGTCTGCCTCACGTTTATGGGAAGCAGCTATTGTGCACGTCTCTCCTTCCCACTTGGATGATGTACATGGCTCTGCAGGTGCAACACTGGCAGCCCCTCTTCCCACGCCACACACCTCACATAGGAACACTGAAATGGGAAGAGCACACAGGCAATGCCACACTTCCTATCGTCCCCAGTTGTCCCGAATAAACCTGATTTATCACAGAAAACTGACAATCACACGCAGGAAAGCTTTAATTCTCTCATTTTGATAAAAAAAAAAAACGGTCGTAGTTGTAAATAAAATCACTCTGGGAAGTCTACATTGTTTTGATTTTTACAGACTAGACAAGAAACCATCAAAGTCCCCGGCCTGGTGTGGGCGAGTGCAAAGGGCTCCTGAGCCTGGAAATGCTGCTGAAGGTCGTGAGATGGCACAGAGGACTCATCTCAAAAGAAATCAGAGTGGACCTCTGACTTCAGTTTTGTTTGTTAGTGTCAGTTTCCTTATCTGTGGTACACTATGTGACAGGCGCCACAGTGACCTTCCATCCACTTTCACCTCCGTCTCCTCTGCTGCACCCTCACTTACTCATGGCATTTCCAGAGGTTTCCACCCAGACCCAACCCCATGCTTTCCTGAATCAACCTCTGGACATGAGGGCACACTGCAGCAATGGCCAGAGCCAACAGGTTAAGAGGCTGGAAGGCCAGCTCCCCTCCACCCCACAGTCGTCCACAGGGATAGGGCACAATAACTGATGGGAGGAAGGGAGGCTTTAACCAGAGCCAGGAGTGCTGTGCTCCAGCTCCGATGTCCTGTGTGAAGTCAGGGACCCAAACAACCCAACCCATGAGTCTAATGTCTTTGGGTCTTTTACGATGTCTTTCCTTTCCATTTTTATTGATTCAGCAAACATTAAGCTCTTACTATGTATAAAAAATATACTTAGTAATGTTAGCTGAAGGGAAAACATTCAGAAACTCAGAAGTTACTGCAGCATTTTAAAAAAATGCATCAGTCTGCATGCTCCATTGTTGGTCCGGCTTCTCACACTTCAAGTTGATAAGATGCTTACATGATTAGACAATTAAGCACAGTGAGACCCTGTGACAAAAACAGAAGTTTGTTCCACTAAGCTGTTACCTTTAAAGCCCCCAAACACCTAGCGGGTCTTCAGTTTCAACTGAGGGTACACTACAGTGATGAGGCCGGCCACAGAGGACACGAGACCCCCAAGTCCTACGACACCAAGATTGGACTTGTAGATCCCGAGCTGGTTCAAGGGGATGAGGATGTCACAGAAGTTCTTCACCGTGTCTAGGAGCAAGGGAGGATGCTGCTTCAGAGATCGGAATAGGAGCAGGAGGAAGGACTGGAGCCAGTCTGTGTCTTCACTGACCACACTGTGCCCAGGAGGGCCCTGGGATGCTTTCTCTCTCTTTGCCCTGTCACGGGCCACTCGTTCCATCTGCAGCAAGATTTCATACAGATCCCGGACCAGGCTCAGCAGCAGGAAATAGTAGTAGTGGCGGGTCGCCCACATTTGCCACTTGTCTCTGTTGACTCCAGAGGTTAGACCCACACTCTTCACCCAGAGGACAGTGTCACAGACGTAATAAACCACACGGTTCAGGTTGGCTAACGTTAGGCATAAGCGGGGCACAAGGTCCGTGACTTGGATGCTCTGTTCCGTTGCCTGGATGGCGTGGACCACGTTGCCTAGTCTGAACCCTGTGAAAGGAACCCACAGAACCAGCACTTGATTAGTACTAAATGGGAGGTGGGAGCCCTGTGGCGAGTTAAGGATTCAGAATTTAGCAGCTGACAGCAGTCCAGGCTCAGGCCTAGCTGAGGAAAGGAGTCCTACAGTGACCCTGCAGAGCCCAACAGACAGTGACCTTGACAGTTCACCATCCCCATTCCAAGGCTCAACATTCACTTCCAGTACACTCCAGACAAGGTTAATCACGGGTGTATGTCAATATGTTTCATAAGCAAAACAGTACTTGACACGAGCTCCAGGTTCAACATTCTTACACATTTCATTCCCATTTGTGGTGGTCTAAGTAAGAATGTCCCCGTCCCCTCCCCGCCATGAATGCTTAGTCACCAGAGAGTGGAACTCTTGGATAGGATTAGAATGATGAGGTGTGGCCTTGTTGGAAGAAGTGTGCCACTAGGGGTGGGCACTGAGGTTTCAAGAGCCCATCCTAGGCCCAGTCTCGTAGTCTCAGTTTCTCTCTCTCTCTCTCTCTCTCTCTCTCTCTCTCTCTCTCTCTCTCTCTCTCTCTCTCTCTCTCTCTCTCTCTCTCTCTCTCGGCCTATGGAACAAGATATAGATCTTAGCTACATTTCTAGTACCATGCCAGCCTGCTGCCATGTTCCCAGCCATGATGATAATGGACTAAGCAAGCCCCCAATTAAATTGTTTCCTATATAGAGTTGGTTTAGCCACGGTGTCTCTTCACAGCAATAGAACAGAGACTAAGTCACCATCAGAAGGATTATCATTTGGTTGTCATGCTGGCCCACCTTCCTCTGGCTCAGTGTGAAAGAAGAGGACAGAGAGATGGCAGGACCGAGGGGCAATGGTGATCAGTAGTCACATGGAGCTCCTAGATGAACTAAGGAAACCTTGCAATCTGTGCCCTTACATCAGCATGCAATTAGTCAACCCGGGGATCATCCATGCACAGGTATTTACTGGGCACCCAGAGATGGGTTATTTGACTTAGTAACTGACCAGAAGCAGCTACTCTCCAAACACTTTCAATCTCAAAAGAGCACTTGAGCTCACACAGAGAAGCATATGAAATGACTGTTTCAAAATTGGAGTTTCGTGTTCTTATTCTACCTTGTGGGCCTGTTGGCTGAAGGACATTGGATAAGAACCTTCTGGACTTTCAAGACTAGTGAAACTCTAAAGGACACTTCAGCATGACATTCTAGAGAATTTATGACAGAATTTCCAGTCTTGGCCTTCAAAGTCATCCAGAAATCTTACCCAACCCTTCTCAGCCCTCCTGTTGGCTATTTAAGTCTTCTTTCTCTGCCAAACCAGGTTTTGGTTTGACACTGCTCCTCCAGGACAACGGTTTGACTCCAACAGTCCTGAGCCTCTGCTAGGGGAAACCTACCTTTCAGAAGACTTTGTTTCTCCAGGAACAGCTCAAATCCTACCTCCTTCAAAATATTTTTCTCTACCCCAGCCATATTATTTGTAATGTGATTTTTTTTTATCTCCCCATAAAGCTGAGGGATGCCCCTATATGAAGTAGGCAGTCAAAACAACTCATCAATATGGGGTGGTCTACATCCCATTCTAATGTATCTACTGATCTACTGCTGAAACATCTGCTTTTCAACAAACAATAAAATCAGACATGCAATTGTTGTGAGAAGCATGGGCTTTCCCAGGTATGAAAGTATATCCATCAGTGGAAACCCCTGCCTTTCTTTGCCTTTCACATGAAACTACCTGGCAAACTATCTAAGAAAATGCATGCATTCAGATTCTCCACTAATCGTCAATAGATGAGGAGGAAAAGGCATGTGGTCTAGGATATGGCTATCCTGTCCTACAGGATTTAAGGGCTCATGCTGAAGTTCAGGTTGGGCATTGCCAAGACAGTCTTAGAGGAAGATACCTGTGAATGGTCCATAGGAAAGCATTCAGCTCTTTGGGTTTTTGTTTTGTTTTTTTTGTTTGTTTGTTTTTTTTTTGTTTGTTTTTTTTTTTTTTTGAGTCACCAGGCAGGGTTACTGCCAGTTTCATTGTAGACTTGGGTGAATGGAAATGACGATCTTGAAATCACGTTGTAAATTCCAGGGACTGAGGCTGATGGTTTTAAACCAGAAGCCACTGTCCCTTGAGAGACAGGTACTTACATTTACGGCCAGTGCTCACACTGGACTCCAGACTCTTGAGCTTCATTACCACGGCCTCTTTGCCAGCTTTAGACTCTAACAAATATCTAAGTAGCATGCATGCATGTTGAGTGGCTCTGAAATGGAAAAAAAAGGAGGAAAATGGTTCACAAACCAAATAAAAATTGATTCATGAAGTGAAGGAGAAACATATGCTCTAAAAGCAAAGAGAGACATCATGCTGAGGTGGAATTTCTGGAAAGGTTTCTCATGTTGAAGCTCTTACAAAAGCCACATTCTGCAATAATCCTTGCATAGGAGGGCCAAAGGGTGAACATGCAATGGTAATGCAACCCAAAGGTTAAGAAAGAGGACTGTGCAACTATGCAGGGCATAGCACCTCCAGAGCCCTCTGCTGTCATAGGAAGATGGATGACACTACACAGAGATGTCTCTCAGCTCTACAAACTGTCCACATATCTATTTGCCCCTGTGTAGAATGATTTTCAGATTTCCAAAATGAATTTTTCTACCACATAGCTTAAACTTACTATTTATGCGACAGGAAACAAACTCAAAAGCCAAGTGAAAAATACAGTCTTTTGTTTGTTTGTTTGTTTTTTGAAAAGTCCAGTCTATTAACACACCAATATACAAGCTAGCAGCTATAGTGTTTGTCCTTCAAACCAAATAGTATTTTACAAAAAATTGTTTAGCAATGCTGTACACCCAATAAAATGATTATTATACCAGCAATGACAATAAATTAATAAATTAGAGTCACAAACATCCAAACACATCTGCAGCCTACTTAGTAAAAGCAGGTTTTGGGTCAGGTGTGGTAGTGCCCACCTTTACTCCCAGCACATAGGAGACAGAGGAAGGTAATCACGGCCAGCTTGGTCTACATTGAGAATTTCAAGCTTGCCAGGACTATATAGTACAACCCTGTCTCAAACAGAACAAAAGAACAACAACAAACAAAAATCATTAGGTGCTGGTCCCTGTAGGATATAAATTCTCAGTAAAACTGGCACAAGGATGCTGGCTCATGCCTATACTTCTGGTGCTCAGAAGGCTGAAACAAGGGGCTGTGGTGGCTTCAGAGTAAGATTTTTTCAAAATAAATGAATAAAACCTCCACAAAGTGGTACATTTCCCACAATGCTGGGCCAGTTTGGGGTGATGAAGCAAAGTGAGGGAGAGTAGAAGGCAGAATCCACTTTCTGGCCAGAGGCTTCAACTGCTCACATCAATACATCCTCTTCTCTCAGATTTGGTCTAGTAGGACTGGGTCTTAAACAAGGCGTCGCCTTAGGAATGCTAGTTTGTGGATGGTTACACCTTAAAAGGGCTGGAAAATAAAATTTTGCTGAATTATTATTTTATTGAAAGACATTGCAGGGCACATTCTGGGTGCACTAGAATTGTATGTGTTGACTTTAATGAATCGTGTATATTTTCAAGCATTTTGAAAACCTATCAAGTTAAGTATGACTGAGTTAAGAGGTGGGTGCTGGAGTCAGCTGTGTGGACTTGCATCTCTCGGCTCTGCACATTAGTTCTCCTGAAGCTCCTGCTTCACTTTCCCTACAAGTGAAACTGGGGTGCTAGAGTATCTCTTCCACAGGGCTGCAGTGAAGGTTGGTGCAGTTGGTCTCCTGAAGTCTCATTATTAGGATTTTCCTTACTCATATGTTTAGTTTATATTAGTGGTTGAATACAAGCACCTGGAAGAGAAGAGCTGTTAAATAAAACCCCTTTATTTTTTTTACTTTTAAATAATCATTGAGCAATACTCAAAAATTTCCCTTTTAAAACAAGAATGAAGGAGGATTCGTTTCAAACACAAAAAATTCAACATGCACTTCTTCAGAGGTGTTGTTCAAACACTTTCAAACACTTTTCCCATTGTACTGAGCTTTTTTTTTTTTTTTTTTTTTTTTTTTTTTTTTAATAATAACTATCTCCAAGACACAGGCTGAGCCAAAAAATGGAAGATAAAACTATGTTTCCGGGAGCACTTCATGCGGTGCTCCGAGTCGCAGGTGTTCTGCTCGGCACAAAAGGTGTTGTGCTTAGGCACAAAAGAAATCCAAAGTTCCCCTCGAAAAGAAATCTCTAGGAAAGACGCTGAGCGCTGGGGACTCAGTTTCCCTCTTTGGGGGAAAGTTAGGAGATGCGGCGGGCTCTTGAGCTGCTGTCCCATCCAGAGGCACGGAGGTGGCTGGCGCGCACAGCCCCATCGAATTTAGGCTGGGGTCCCAGCTCGCTCGTGCCTCGATTTACGCGGCTGTCACCTCCTTCCCCAAGCCCAGGACAGGGAAAAACTGGGTCCGGAGCGGACGGGGTGGAGGCCGACGGCACCTGACTCACCTGAAAAGTCGGTCGCGGCCCTGGCTCTGGTTGGCGAAGCGGACGAAGGCGTCCATGGCTCCCACCCACAGCCACAGCCGCGCGTCGCACCGGGTGCTCGCGTGGGTCCTCTGGGGCTCCGCGGGTCCCAGGGGACAGTGTGGGTCAGCGTAGGCGCAGAGTGGGTGGGGCCGGGCTCTCCGCCCACACCGGGGTGGACACACCTTCGGAAGCCCGGCGCCGCAGGTTTCCGGTTGGGACCGGAAGTAGTAGTTACTAAGGCAACGCCAAGCCGCAAGTCGGAGTGAGCAAAGCTAGGTCTCACAAGCTCGGCGGTGGTGGCCTCCTCCCGCCTCATCTCCACGCGGAGGCACAGAGTGGGTCAGTCCTCCCTGCCTCCCGCGTCCCGGTGTGCTCAGGTACCCACGAACCCCTCCTGGAATGCTAAGTGCTCTTCCCGGGCGGAGGACCCCGAAGTCTTCTTTGGGAGATGGCAGGCTTAATCATGCCTCTGTGCCAGGCCTGATGCAGTTGATGATGTGGGCAACAGAGCTAAGCCAGTCCACGAGTGTGTTTCTAGCTGGGGAGTCGGGTAAAGTGAGAGAAATTTCTTTTAGGATTATTGAAAACCGAATGGTTCTTTGCCGAGGAAACCCTAAAAGGCTCAACATGAACAACGTACAGGCAAAGGAGATCATAGTGACCGCACTGCGCATCGTTGGTTCTGTGGAACTTAAAGATGGAGCCTCTTTTACCTCGTAGTTTTCTTCTCCTCACCGTTGCTCCCTCCTTACTTCCTTCCCCCTTCCCTGTTTTTCTGTTTGCTTTTCTCATCCCCCATGATTTCCCCCCATCCCAAGCTCTGATGGCTAGGATGGGAGTATCCTGCTGAAACAGACTCAACCTTTTTGGAGGACCCCCTAGAGGTGCTTTCCTGAGGATGGGGTAACTAACGTGTGAGTTGCCAGTCATCCCTGAAAGCCTCTCTGACAGGACCTCTCAGCAACACTTCTCTAGCCAGCTGAGAAGTAGCTTCTCTAGCTACATCTCACTGATCCACCTGCATTGTAGACTGTACACAGGATTCATCCCTCCCTTGTCCGTCACTCTTTCCTAATGTTCTACTTGCTACCAGGGACATCATCAAGGAGCCTTTTTGTGGGTTAGCAAAAGAATTTAGATTCAGTCTTGGAAGGAGGCTGGTCAGCAATTCTATTGAGTGTTTGAAAGAAAAACAACAGGGCAGCCAAAGTATAAAGTATGAATCTCAGTGGCATCCAGGTGTAGAGAGGAAGAAAGAAAGCTATGCGCTTTTTTTGCAGTGGAGGTTGGCAAGCACCAACATGATGTCTTGAGCTTCAGAGAACAAGTGAGATGGGCCCAGAGCTCCTGACAGAAGCCCTGCAAGCAGCCTCTCGGGGGTAATTTTATAAGATTACTCTCTGTAGCCACAAAGTGAGGTCTCTCCGTTTTCTATCTTTATCCCTTGCATCGGACCTATTCCTAACACTTGCAAGCCTGCGGTAAAAGTACACTCCAGCTTCCATACACTATGGTAAAAGTACACTCCAGCTTCCATACACTATGTCTAGATATTTGAAAGCTGTACAGGTAACAAACTGGTAAGTATTCTGTTTCCTGGGTTGACATGCGCTCTCACAATAACATAGAAAGCCAGGCTAACTTTTAGAGTTGTAAGACTCCTTGAAATATCCACAAACACAGCTGGGCTATGTAGTAAGAAACGGCTCCCAGGTTTTTCCCAGTCCTCCTCTGATCTTTTGCTCCCACGTACATGGCTGATAAGAGCCTTGCAAGAAATGTGTGGGTGGTCCAAGCTACATTTTAATTCTGTCCATACTTCCTCGAACAGCTGGACCATAGGCAACTTTCAGGTCTCCTTGTGCTTATGTTGGCATCTGGTTCTCCCTCCAGGACAAACTGGGAAAGGCTTATGCAGACCCTGGTATCATTTGGGAAGTGATTTTCATGGACTTGACTAAAAGAGGGAAGTAAGGTTTTAGGTAAGGATTTCCTCTTGCCTCCACAAATTACAAATCCTTTTCTGAGGAAAATGCCATTGAGAAAAAAATGAGCCATCCTTCTCTTACCCTCCATTCCCTCTCCTCCCCACATCAACTCCCCACCCTACTTTCATGTCTTTTTTTGTGGGGGGGGGAGTATGTTGCTTAGTGATATACTGGGTTTAACTAGGGCTGCTCCTTTAGTCATGGTTGTATAACAAACAGAAAGAGTATGTTAACTACTGGCTAAGTACTAATTACTCTGCTAGGCTGACTGCTCAGGAACCACAACAACATATTGAACTGTCAGGTAACAGAGGTGAACATGGGTTCTGTTTCCTCTACAGAGAGGTTTAGATCACGAGTTTTCTGTGCATTCCCAAACTTTCATACCATAGAATTTTCATATCATAGAAATGTAATTGTGTCATGTATTTTTTTCTGATTTCTTTCACTTGCCATAGTGCACGTGAGCTCCATTCATGTTGTACATATCAGGACTTGGTGATTTTTATACTGACCTTTTACCCGTTGAAGTGCGCTTGTGTGATCTCTGGTTTGGGGCGATTACAAATAAAATGGCTGTATTGCAGTACAGATTTTCAGATGACACTTAATTTTTTTACTTTTCTTGTTTAAATATGTAGAAACGTGACTGGTGAATCATTAAGAGGGGTAAACTTTGTAAGAAACTACCAAGCCATGTTCCACCCTAGCTGTATTCTTTCATTTTCCACTGGGAGTGAGAGTTCATCTGCTTGCCTACTGGTAAAACATCTAATTTTTTCTGCTTCGGTGCTCCTAGAAATATTCGTCCTGGTCACAGTCATCTCTCCAGCCTCTTACCCTTCTCTCACGCTTAACATCACCTCCCCTCCTCCCACCAACACCACCCCCCACACACTTTCATGTCTTTTTGCTTTGTTTTGTTTTTTTGTGTGACATGTAACTCCCATGAGCATGGGTGTGAAACTGTTCCATGGGCCACAAGTAACTTGTCACAAGTGGCTACATCACTGAAGACTATGACCTCCCCACCCTCATCATCCCTTAATTCTCCTGGGTGATATGGGGTGGACCCTCATGAGACCCTCCTCCATCTATGACTTGATGTTAAAGGACTCGGTCCTGTGCAGGCTCTGTGCAAGCATCTGTAGCTGCCTGAGTTTGGAAGTGCCTCAGCCATGTCATGCTCCTAAGACATCATTTCACAGCACAGCAACCCCTCCTGTCTGGCCCTTGTATTCTTTCCACTCCATCTTTTGAAATGTTCCCTGAGCATTGGAGAGGGTGGTCTGGGTGTCTTGTTTAAGGCTAAGTATTTAGCAATCACTCATTCTCAGCACCTTGCCAGCCACGAATCTTTGCATTAACCACAATCCACTGCTAAGAGAAGCTTTGTTGAGCAAGGCTGAGGACAGCATTGGCCTATTGGCATACATAGAAATACTTAGAAGGCAGTTTGACAACATATCCACTTAACAAAACAAGAGTAGTGGTTTTTCCCTACTGCCTATGATCTTCCTAGTCACCTGGCTTTAGCTAGGTCCACAATGCTCCCTCCTATAGAGTGGGCCTCTGGTCCAATCAGAAACAAGAAGTGGTTATCCCATAATATTCATGCCATTATTGCACCAGTAAGCAAAGCACCCATTGACCAAAGCATACATTGGTATTATGGCAAAAGATGTTACAATTACCTTAGGTGTAATTCCTCTGTCCTGGAGCTTTGATGCTTTTAGTTGTAGATCTCAACTTGCTGTAGTTACACTCGGAGGTGTAGCAGTAAAAAGCGTCCAGCAGCAGAGGATCTTTCCGATTCCGGTTCTACCCGGAATTGCACCACCAAATAGTGTCCAGAAGTGTATCACCAAATAGCTTCCGGCAGCAGAGGATCCTTCTGATTCTGGTCCCTGTAGAATAGCTTTTAACAAACTAAAGCAAGCAAAATTTTGTTAAACGAAGGAGTAAAATGAGCCTTATACAAATTGTTGAGACCACAAGGATAACAGGAGCCACCTGCAACTGCAGCGTGTATATTTTCCGCCAGCCCACCAGCTGCCACCGCTGCTGCCAGAGCCGGAGCCCGCAAGCACACAAACAGAGCAGGCCGAGTCCGGGCCTTGTGCAGCAACACAAAAGGCAGGGCTAATGACGCAGGGCTCTGTGCGAATGCAATCTGAGGGAATGGGCAGAAGATGAGCAGTGGTCTCAGGGCCAAGATGGAGATAAAAGGAGTTCTAGGGCAGGGTGTATCCGCCTAGTTAGGCAAGAGACCTGCCTATTCAGGGAAAGTGGGGGAAGGGTTGCTGCGGCGCCTGGGTAAAACCCAGGTGCCGTGAAAATCCTGATCCCGCTTCTGATACCAGATGTTGCGGTTTAATAAAGGTCAGGATAAACAAATAGGCCAAATAGATGTTTATTAAGGGAGAAACAACTCACGACACAGACAGATGAACACAGCAGTTAGAACTGGATGCTCCTCTCTTCATGTCCCGCCAGAAAGAGAGCATTCTCCGCCTCCTTCCGAGACCAAGTCCCACTGGTCACTTCTGCCCCTGGCTCCACCCCTCAATGGCTGTGGTCAGTGCCACAAGCAGACACAGTGAATATCCCACTACGTGTGTGTGTGTGTGTGTGTGTGTGTGTGTGTGTGTGTGTGTGTGTTCATGCACATACATGTATGCCTTGTATAGGCTGGTGCCCTCAAAGGCCAGAAGAGAGCATTGGATTCCCTGGAACTGGAGTTACTGGGTAGCTGTGAGTCACCTGAAGTGGATTCTAGGAACTTAACTTGGGTCCTCTTGAAAAAATAGCAAATGTTCTTTACTGCAGAGTCATCTCTCCAGCCCTATCAATTTACTATCAAGTTATTTTCTAATTTTTTTTTAAAATGGCATCTTGGATTATCATGTGGATTATAATGAATTTATAGGTTAATATAGGAGAATTGACATTTTAATAAAATAGAATCTTCCAACCCATGAATAAGTTTCTTTCTCCATTTATTTGTGTGTTTAATTTTTCCACTACAATATGGGCTTGATATACAGATTTTAGAAAAAGTTTGATTTCTCTGCAAAGATTGGATTACTTATTAATTTATTTATTTGATTTTTGGAGACAGGATCTCACTATGTAGCTCTTGCTTTTCTGGAACTCACTATGTAGACCAGGCTGGCCTTGAATTCACAGAGGTCTACCTGCCTCTATCTCCCAAGTGCTAGGGTTAAAGGCATGAGCCACTATGCCTGGCAAAAGATTGAATATTTAAATGGTATTCTGTATAGTATTTTATTTCAGTTTTATTGCTGCCAGCATAGTTTCACAATAAGTTTTGCATTTCGAACTTGTATCCTCATCCTTGCTCACTTCATTTATTCTAGAACTTTCTTGTAGACTCCAACAGAAATTCAATGATTATATGGAAATAAAGGCAACTTTAAATCCTCCTTTTCACTGTGGATGAAACAGTTGTATAACCCTTCATCTTCTCATGCTGTCCTTCCTCCCCCCACCTCCAGACCCAGTAGCTACCGAGCTAGCCTCATTCCTTGTTACTGCAAATAATCCATATGTGGACTTGCTCTGCATTTAAGTCTGGACACTGACATGTTTTACTCAGAATTAGATACTGATTCTAGTTCATGTCATGTATGACAATAGACCCATCTCACTCCATTACCAAACAGTGCTTCATTATATAGATAGATCCATTTGTCTGTTGAAGGATATTCAATCTATTTCCCATATTTGGAAGTTGTAAATGGAGCTATATTTATATACAGGTTTTTGTGTGAATATAGGTTTACATACTTCTAGGGATTGTTGATATGGTATCTCTGTGTGTATGTAATGTATAAAGCAGTTACACAGAATGTTTCCCTGGGTGGTATATTATTTTCTATTCTCAACAGCAACATACAAAACATACAAGAGCTGAGAGCTTACATTTTGAGAGCAACTACCATGACCGAGAGAGACCCTGGGAAATGGCATGGACTTTTGAAACCCCCAGTGGCACACCTCCTCCAGCAAGGCCACACCTCCTAATCCTTCCCAAGCAGTTCCACCAATTGGGGACCAGGCATTCAAAACCATGAGCCTATGGAGGCCATTCTCAAGCCACTACATTCAACTACCTGACCCTCCATAAGTTTGTAGCCATAACATAATTAAAAACACATTTAGTGCAGCTTCTGCATAATCTTAACTGTTTAGAAGTCCAAAGTTTTTGAGACCCAAGGCAATATCTTAACTGTAACCCCCTATAAAAGCAAAATTCAAACTATATACTTTCAACATAGAATATGCATTACCATTACAAAAGGGAAGAAAGGGGCATAGTGAGGTAATACTGGACCAAAGCAAGACACAACCCACCAGGACAAACTCCAAATCCTATTGTGCCATGTGTGATGTTAAAAGACTCTTCAGATCACCAATTCCTTTCAGCTTTGTTGAATGCAACACACTCCATTTATCTAACTAATAAATACCACAGTTCTGGCACCCCCAGCATCTTGAGGTCTCCAAACTCATTCCAGCCTTAGCAGGTTTCCTTAACTGCAGAGGAAGATTCCACAACCTGTTACCCTGTATCCTTCTTATTTATAAAGTCAGAGCCAGGTGGCTGATGCTGCCAAGACCTGCTTCCTACTTGGGCTGATCCTGGCTCCTTCCTTGCATATACACTTTCCTGTGTTGGTACTTTATAGGAACAGATAATTCCTTAGACCTTTTCCAAAGCTGCAGGATTAGATGGGTGGGATCTGAGAACACCACTCCCTTTATTCCATTTCTCTTTATGGCTTTAAGCACAAGCAAAGGCTCCTGCATTAAATGCTCCTGCATTTCCTGATGCTACTTTTCTCCTCAAACTACATTTTGTATTTCTTGTCGCTCCACCTTCACGTTTGCACTGTATACCTGCAGGTTGTCCTCTGAACCCTACATATCTTAGTTTGGGTTTCTATTGCTGTGAAGAGAACCATGACCACAGCAACACATATAAAGGAAAACATTTAATTGGGCTTATTGTCATGGTGGGACAAGGCAGATGTGGTGCTAAAGAAGGAGCTGAGAGTTCTACGTCTTGATCCATGGGCAGCAGAAGAGGATACTGTATACTGGGTATAGCTTGAGCATATATAAGACCTCAAAACCCTTCTCCAAAGTGACTCACTTCCTCTAACGTGTGTGTGTGTGTGTGTGTGTGTGTGTGTGTGTGTGTGAGAGAGAGAGGGGGGGGGGGAGAGGGAGAGAGCGAGCGCACAGGAAAATGTAATTAAAATAACAACATTTGAAATCTCTGTTATACAGAATTGTACACAGCTTTGAAGTTTTTGAAATACAGATTATTTGTTCCCTTCCTGAAGATGGGAGCTGCTGTTATAACTACTTTAGAAATATCCTACTATTCTGATTGTGCAGGCTTTTAGTCATTACTCTCTCCATATCCCAGACATCTCTGTAGACGCCTGAAGAATTGCACAGTGCAGGGCATGCAGGACACGGGTCCTACAGAGTTCCGGGGGGGGGGCGGGGGCACCAATGAGACTGCTAACGGAACCGATTACACCACACCTGCACCTGATTGGGCCTGAGGAAAGAGACAGGGAGACTAGGGGCTTGAACAGAGCCATTTGCAAAGGCACACAAGTAGGGAAAAATATTAGCCATTTAGTGAATTCCATTTGGAACAAAAGGTAGTTACTTATCCTATCAGGAGGGGAGGAAAGACGAGAGCATGCCAAAATCTTTCATCAGAATGCACTTTATCTTGGGTTAGCCTGGGAGAACTGTCCCTTCTGATACCCTCGTGAATATAAAGACCACATGGCATGTGGTAGCAATCCTACGATACATAAGGCAGTACAGTGTGAGACAGCCGGGCCTATGGGATGCTGTGCTGGGAAGACTAGCTTCTTGTTTACTTATTTTTCTCAAAGTCTCTCTGCTGTCTCTGTTTCTCAGATTTGAGTTCCCAGAAGCTCTTGGTGCCGCCTGTTGTGATGTCATCATTCAAAGGAAATCAGGCTCGGAAGCCAAGGCTATCTGTGTTGGCCAAGGGTCTACTGGAGATTCCCTCTCCAACAGAGGCAGACTGGCCTAAGGATGAAGAGATGACTTTTGTCTTCTGGGACAGGAATCAAGAGCTAGACTCCCTGCCTCAGCCTTACCGAATGATCAACAAGCTGGTGAACCACCTGTTTGACCGCTCATGGGAACTTATTGAGGAGAGAGAAGTTTTACGGGACATTGAGAAAAACCGCATCCTGCCCACCATCTACCCTCCAGTTACAGAAATCCAGGTATGAAATCCAGCCTGGTTTTTCATTTGAATGTTAACAAAAATGCCTGATTCAGGGTTGCCTGTGGGAAATGGGGTGTTGTGGTTAGTTGACAACTCCACAAGCGCCCTTTATGTTATGTTATTGACACTGAAAAGCTTCATTAGTGTATTCGGTCCCTGCATGCTTGGCAGTTGAGACCTGTAGTGATTCAGCTGTTGATCTTCCCATAGGACACTAGATTAAAAAGCACAGGGCCTGCAGTCACGCTCATGTCCAGGGTATATATCGAGTCCCAACTTTTGTTTTCTCTGGCTCCTTTCCCCCAAAGGGAAATGCGTAAGGCAAGCATTTTCAACAGGCACACGTTTGGCTGTGATATGTCTAGGAAGAGCCCTCTTGGAAAAGTTACCTCAGCAAGCTTGATGGCATTGATGGAATTAGTTTTGTCTTTTTGTATCTGTGTTTTCCCAGCTCAACAAAATGCCTGGTGGTATGGCTGTTTCACAAGACTATCTGTTTATTGGAGGAGCCAAAGGATTCTCAATCTATAATCTGCACAATTTCAAAAGAATGTATGTTTGGGACAGGTTTAAGGTTGATGTTATTTCCATCTGGGCCACGGATTTGGGGAATGAAGTACTTATTGTTCCTGTGGATGAACTAGGTATTCGTTTTTCTTCGTTTAATCTCTTTTCCAAATATGGGCAGAGTCAGGCATGTCGAGTTCTCTCTCTCATGTAGTTGTAACTACCACCTATCTCCGTACAAGTAAGGTATGTCAGGCCTAGTCTAGCGTTTCTCATACAGTAGCTGATTTGGCTCTTCACCTGTCCAAGGGATGTGTAGTTAATCATCATCCATTTGCAAGAGACAACTTGAGACAAAGAGGTTAAATACTTGAAGTAAACAGAAATAAATGACACAAGGAAGTTTTAAACCAGGATAGCCCCCAAGTTCATACTCTTCCAACACAGAGCCCTGCTACCCACTTTCACCCACACAAGTACCCATAGGCATGGGTACTTGAAGTTCCCATAGGCATGTTAAAAGAGTCAAACCCAAGCCGGGCAGTGGTGGTGCACAACTTTAGTCCCAATACTCAGGAGGCAGAGACAGGTGGATATCTGTGAATTCGAGACCAGCCTGGTCTGCAAGTTCCAGGACAGGCTCCAAAGTCCCAGGGAAACCCTGTCTTGAAAACCCAAAAGAAAGTCAAAACCAGAGGAGATGAGTTTAAAGTCACATGCTCTGGACCCTGCCTGGCTCCCCAGCTCACATCCTCTTATTTTTTCTGTTTCAGGTATTGTTAGATTGTTTTACTTAAATAAAGACAGTCTTTTTCTCATCAAAGCCATCAATGAAACGGTGAGTTCCTGTTCTTTCGTTTCAGCTGGGGAACACCAAGTAGGTTACATAAAACATATTTCTGGTAAAGACTTGTATCCAGGATGTATGAAGCTTCAGCAAATGAAAATTATACTAAAAAACAAATAGGTCCAAGAAGGCTCAGGGGGTAAAGGTGCTTGGTGCCAAGCCTGACACCTGATAACCTGCGTTTTTTCCTAGGACCTGCATAGTGGAAGGACAGAACAGACTCCCAGAAGTTGAGTCTGACCTCCATTCTCTCTGTCTCTCTGTCTCTCTGTCTCTCTGTCTCTCTGTCTGTCTCTTCTCTCTCCTCTCTCCTCTCTTTCTTTCTCTCTCTCTCCTGTCTCTCTCCTCTCTCCTCTCTCTGTCTCTCTCTCTCTCTCTCTCTCTCTCTCTCTCTCTCTCTCTCTCTCTCTCTCTCTCTCTCTCACACACACACACACACACACACACACACACACAAAATTTCAAAACTTTTTTTTCCAGCACTGCAGTTTTTATTTATGTGAATTGTTTAAAATGGTCATTTATGCCAGTTGTCAAGTGAGGAAGGCAGGGCAGGGCAAGGGAAAGAAAGTCCCCTCTTTTGGTAATAAATCTTCAGGTTCATCCCATCACAGATTTTGTAATCTCCAGAGACACATGGTCCTTACAAGTTGTGCTCCACTTTTAAAGAGCAATCTTACTCCAATGGACATCAGTTTGGGCTGTACCAGTTTCTTCCAGTCCCAAATGTTGCATTTGACATGCATAGACTTTCCTTCCCAGATGGTCATTGCAAACCATCTCCGTCATTGTGGCTTGAAAATCTTCTCATACAAATTACCTCTAGTAATTTTTAAATTACTTTTTAGAATAACTGTCTGTCCTAGATTAAAAACAAATGCCTTCCTTTTACCTGGCTTTCTGGTCCCAGTGGTAAGATGGGGGCTGCCCCACAGCACAGTGTAGAAATGGCAGAACTGTTCAAGGATGAAGAAACAGAGAAGGTAGCACAGTCTGTGGAGGAACAAGGAAATGAATCCCATGCCAAGAAAAACTCCACTGAAACTCTGTTCTACAATCACCATAGATTTCTTCCTGGTAAATACCAGCTGCTATGGTAACATCGCAGCCAGTTGATGCTCGAAAGGCTCTGTGAAGTCTTTGGAGATTCACATCAGTCAATGAGACTGGATGAAAGGTTTGGGTGAGGACATATATGATAAGGCAAGTCCCACCTCTCACTAAGGGATATGATGGCATGTCAACAGCTTCCACAGAGCCTTAGAACTGGGTTATGAAATGCCCAAGGCTTGGCAGGAGTTGAAGTATGCAAATGCAGGAGTTGGATGCAAATGCAGGGGCTGGAGAGATGACTTAGCCAGTAAGAGTGCCTGCTCTTCCCAGTACCTACATCAGGCAGCCCCAGGTATATGACACCTTCTTCTAGCCTCCTTGGGCACCCACACCACACACAGCATATACTCTCAAAGATACATTAAAATATATACATGTGTATGTACATATACACATATACATATGGTCATGGAATGGAAAGTAGAAGTTGGTTTTGTGTGTGTGTGTGTGTGTGTGTGTGTGAGTGAGAGAGAAGGGGGGGGTAGAGCCACTGCACATAGGAGGAGGTCAGAGGATAACTTTCAGGAGTTGGTTGTTGTCACAATGGAGCTGTGATGCTACAATGTAGCATTACAGTGGCACAGTAAAGGTTTGTAGACTCACAAAGCAATATTGTTACAGTGCAGTATAGTGATGTCACAATGCATCATCATGATGTTACAATGCAGTATAGTGATGTCACAATGCATCATCATGATGTTACAGTGCAGTATAGTGATGTCACAGTGTCATCGTGATGTTACAGTGCAGTATAGTGATGTCACAATGTGTCATTGTGATGTTACAGTGCAGTATAGTGATATCAGAATAGATCATTGAGATGTTACAGTGCAGCATAGTGATGTCACAATGCATCATTGTGATAGTTCAAAGACGCATTTTAATGTACTTTACAACATTTGGTGGCACATCACAAATTCTTCAATGCAACATAGTGACAATACAGTTAAGCAATGTGACATCATTTGAGGGCAATGTGATGTCACAGTGGAGTTTATGACATCACAACGCAGCAGTTAAATGTTACAAATCTAACATTGTAATGGGACAATGCAGAATTATGATGTTTAAATGCAAAATTGTGATAACATGGTGAGCTATTATGATAACACAAAGCAGTATTGTTGTCACACAGTGAAGAATTATAATGCCACGGTACAGTATTCTGATGACACAATGTAGCACAATGAAACATTCTGATAATGCCCTGGAACATTATCTTGTCATAGTCCAGCGTTGTGGCACCATAGTACAATATTATGACAGAATAATGGATCACTGTGATATCACAAGCATCATTAAGATTTAAGAATGGAAAACTGTGATGTCACAATGCATCATTGTGGTGTCACCATGAAGCACTGTGTTGGCACAAGTCAGCATTTTGAGGTAATGGAGCTGCACTATGATGTCACAATTGAACATTTTTATGTCACAGTTGGAGCTATGATATAACACAATAGAGCCTTGGACAGGCTCAGTGGAGCATTATGAGAGCCACATGGGAAACTAATTTACCACTTTCTTTTTGTGTGTTTGAAAATCTTTGTAGTAAGTTAATAGATATTAAGATAGACAAATATAAATTATTTACTCTTAAACAAATTAGGGAGCTCACCAATATAACTCATCTAGCCACCTTATTTTCTTAGTAGCTCTCAAGCTCCTTCAAGGTAGCGAACCCATCACCCAGCCTCTCTCAGTTGGCCCCAAATAGAAGGAGCTTTATTCCAAGGTTACACCCAGCTTCTGCCGTAGTCTGGCTAGAGGCTTTGTCTGACAAGCACCAGTCTTCAGAACTTACTTTGACTCAGCTGAATAATCGACTTTAGGATTTGCAAACCACATCTGATGGCATTCCATGACCCGTGAGGAACTATGTCTACAGCAAGCTCCATTTCTTCACATGCTGTGTTGTCCAGTTCCTGGACAAAGATAGGAAATGAGAAGCAATGTGAGGCATCTTGCAAGCTTCTGGAAGACCCCTGTCCTGATGTGACCCACAGGAACCCCAGCCCTATGCTCCTCCCTTTTAGCAGCCAGCACTCACCCTGTTGGTAACTCTTCTTTTCAGGATGATACCACCAAGCAAAGCACCTGTGTGAAGATGGAATTCTCTCAGAGTGGGGACTATGCAGCATTCCTCCTCCAAGGCAAGCTCACCCAAAAGCTGTGAGGGAGGTTCCAATTTGAGTCTCTTCCAGGCACTGTACATCTTTCATTTCAGAATCCCTTTAGATTTAGATACGTGTAGAGGAACACACCTGTAATCCTAGCCCCAGCGCGGCTCAGGGAGAAGGATCATGACTGAAAGGCTACATAGGGAGAGCCTTTGAAAAGGTAAAGTCTTTTCAAAAACTGAAGAATAGCAAAACCAGTACATACTTCCTCTGTGTTCTTCACCAATGCCTACATTTACCCTATGGAGTGGGCATGGAAACAGCCAGTAACGGCATCACCGACTAGTTCCCATCACTTCAACTTTTTTTCTTCCTTGCCTTTTCTCTCCTTGCTTTAGGCAAGGATACAATATCACAGCGAGTCATAGGTCACCTAGTGTACTCCTGCGACAGCTTCTTGGTCATTGTGTGGTTTCTATTATCTTGACATTTTTGAGGAGCATCAACCAGGTAGCTGGCTGCTACTCTTCACTTCAGCATGTCTGCCTTTTTTCTCATGACTCGGCCAAGGCTGAGGATGTAGGGGGAAGCCAGCACAGGACCAGGCACTGTCTCAGGAACTGCGTGGTCCACGCTGACTCACTTTTGCTGGTATTTGCGTAGATCACAGGTTCCTGAAGGCTGGCTCCTAAATCCTGCACTCAAGCAATCCTCCTGCCTCAACCCCCAGAGTAGTTGTCACTCTAGGTCTACACTACCATGTCTTGCTTTCCTTTTCCCCTTTCATCCTCTGTAAGGATCAAGCCACTAAGTGCAGACAGCACTCAGAGGAGGGTGATTTAGGAGTCTCTAGAGGCAGGAGAATCAGAACATTTGGACATATGTTAACAACCACTATTGTAATTATTAGACATTGGGGGCAGCTGCTTGGAGAAGATACAGATTTTTTTTTTTTGTATTATTTCTTTCTTTCTTCCTTCCTTTCTTCCTTTCTTTAAAATTCTTCTCTCATGTATTACATTCTGACCAGTTCCCTTCCTCACCATTTCCTCTCTCCCCCAGATCCAATCCTCCTCCATTTCCCTTCAGAAAGGGGCAGGCCTCCCAGGGATATCAACCGAACAAGTATATCAAGTTGCAACAAGATTAGGCATATCCCCTCATATTAAGGCTAGATGAGGCAGCCCCATAGGAGGAAAAGGGTCCCAAAAGCAGGCAAAAGAGTCGGACACAGCCCCGTTCCCTCTGTTAGGAGTCCAATCAAGCTACACAACCATAACATATATGGTGATTGGTAGGTAAAACTTTTTGTTTTGGTTTGGTTTTTTGTTTTTCAAGACGGGGCTTCTCTGTGTAGCCCTGGCTGTCTTGGAATTTGCTCTACAGACCAGGCTGGCCTCAAACTCAGAGATCTGGCAGGTAAAACTTTAAGAATTAAAATATCTGTGTCTTCTCAGATATCTTAATTCTCTTTAAAGTTTTACCCACCACTCTTAGGCCCTGTTACCCACCTTGCCAGCTGCAGCTATGCCTGTGTCAACAAAACATATTTTATTCAAATGTTTGGTAGTTTGGTTTTTAGCTTTTAAATATTTGAACATACTTTATATGAGTCTGGATTTATACTTTTTCCCCAAAGGGTCTTCAAATGCTAAATGCTTGACGAAGATAGAGATTTAAGAGTGCTTTTGTAGCAAAGGATGTGGTAGGGACCAGAGAGATGGCTCAGTAGTTAAATGCACTGACTGCTCTTCCAGAGGACCCAGATTGGAATCCCAATATCAATATGGCAGCTAACAACCAAATGTAACACTAGTTCCAAGGGTTCTAATACCCTTTTGGGTACCAGTTACATACATGATATACAAACATACAGGCAGGCAAAACACTTATGTATTCATGTTATTGGACTATCAAACAACGTACCACAAAGTGGATAACTTAGAATGACAGGCATTTATTCCCTCATGGTTCTGAGAACCAGAAATGTGAAATTAAAGGGTCCAGATGACTATATTTTTAATAAAACATAAAAGTAGGATCCCAGTTTGTGGGAAAGCATCCTTTCCCAACTGGTTCAGTATTCAGAACAGGAACCCAGCCTGTTCTTGTGATGGAGAAGGTCCAGCAGCCTCCCATAGATCATCATCTCAAATGTTGGCCAGATGAATTCTTTGGGGTCTGTCCCCATTCCAACTCTTTGCTCCAAGACTCTCTTACTATGCATACATGTGCCACCTTCCTTCCCTAGGTGGCAATGACAACTCTAGGGCAGAATGCCAGTACAACTATTTGCAACATAGAAAACAGGGGACTTGGCATAGAAGACAGTTTGATTAAAAACACAGTTGTGTCAATGTGGGAGAAGCCCCTGATTCCATTAGATAGCAGTGGCATAAGGGGTCAACTCTCCATACAAAGGTTGCTTGGTAAGCGAGGGCTTGCCATAACCATTGCTTCCCTTTATGCAACCCCCCCTTACATGGTGTCTCCTGCAAAGGTTCTGGGTCTCCAGCCAGCACTTCTAAGAAAACAGACAATCTTCAGCTGAAACTTTGTCGCCTGTTAGCAGTTACCTAATGCTTGCTTGTTTGGTTTCCCAATGCAGGAGCTGGGGATGTTTGGCTGGAAGTGTATAAATTGCTCAGGGAGACTTGGCTGAAAGAAGTGGAGCACCCACAGTTTGGTCTCAATCAAAAGAAAAAAACCAAACAGCTGCAGCTGGTAAAAAAAAACATCTTTTCCATTCACTATACCATTCACTCTTCTCTCCACCCTTAGCCCTGGCTGCCATGGAACTCTCTTTGCAGACTATGCTGGCCTAGAACTCAGAGATCCTGAGTGCTGGGATCAAAGGTGTCTGCCACCACTGAATGGCTATTCACTTGTTTTCTCATACACTGAGGATCAACCAGCATGTAATGGCGTTAGACCTTATACTGTAGATTATATTTGGAGTTACTTAAATTTGAACTGTTGCCACTATATTTTCCAAATTAGAAATAGTCACTTTAGGAACCCAACACAGACTTCTGGACATACCGGCACAATCCTTTAATCCCAGCACTCTGGAGGCAGAGGTAGAGGCAGGTAGCTCTCTGTGAATTCAAGACCAGTCTGATCCACATAGTGAGTTCCAGGACAGCCAGTGCTACATAAGACCCTGTCTCAGAAAACAAACAAACAAACAAACAAAAAGGAATGCAACACAATATATCCATGTGCAAGTTTCTCCAATGTTGGTTTTTTTGTAATGGTGTCCTAGCTGATCCACCCACCCCACACTCATAGTTGTTAGGTGCTTCATCTTTCTCCAACTACAGTTTAAGGTCCTGAAGAATGAACATCATGTCATGAAACCCTATAGGCTACTCAGATGTTGGGCCTACATGTGTACTCCATGAATTTGCTTCTTTTTGTTGTTTGTTTGTTTTTAAGACAGGGTTTCTCTATGTAAAAGACCTGGCTGTCCTGGAATTCACTTTGTAAACCAGGCTGGCCTTGAACTCACAGAGATCTACCTGCCTCTGCTTCCTGAGTGCTGGGACTAAAAGCATGCACTACCAAGCCCTTCCCATGAATTCATTTCTTAAAAGAGGAAATGGGTCTGGGGGGAGAAAGAGCATCTCTGAAGACAGCAGGGAGTCAGGAACATACATCAAACTTATTGTGAATTCATTCCTGTTTCTTTGTTCCTTCCTCAGAGCACTCCTGACTCTGCTCTTACAGAAAGTGGAGAAACGGTAAGAAATTTTAAATATTCAGAGAGACTTAGGTCACATTGGAAAAGGTCATGCTTATAAGTGAAAAATACATCAAGTATACTGGTAAAATGTCCTGCTGGGGCCCTGATCCCAGCATCTGTGTATCTTATTTCAAGTCTTACAAACATTGAAGACAGCCTTAAACCATGTGAGCTGGGACAGGTTTATCTGAAGCTAACTAAGGGAGCTTAACTGCGACCCCACCACTTAAAAAGCCCCTTCCATGGCCATGTGAGGGCCTTCGTGATGCAGTTACATCATCTTTGATTTTTATAAAATTAAAATATTGTTAATTGCCATCACTTGAGACTCTAATTTCCGTCTGCTGTAATCTCCTTCGTGTTTAGTGGTATTAGGGTGGCCGTGGGCCGTTGGGTTCCTAACTTTATGGGTATTTGTTTTTGAGGCAGAGTATCCATATAGCCCACACTGGCCTCCAACTAGCAGCTTTTCACCGCCGCCCAGTGCTGGGATTCCAGACACACACTGCTGTGTCCTGATTTGTTCTCTTCCCTAAAGAGGACCTTGTGAAACCTGGATTTGCTCCTGCCACTGTAACAATGCAGCCTACCAAGACAAGTGAACTGTGGAGTTCATTTTCATCTTGGACTGCTTTGGGAGATGGCACAGACTGCCAGTTCTGGGGTCCATGGAGAACACCCTTTCTTAAGGTTGAGAAGAAGACCTACAACATCTGAAATGGGGTCCCTTGCTAGAGACCTTCCTTCCACCCTCTAACTTACACTTTGTCTCGAGCTACATAAATAACACATAACAACATCACTCTGGGCAAAGTCAGCTCACTCTGTGGACAGCATGGAGGCATATGCTCAAACAGCACTTGGGAGGTCCACCTAGGAAGGTCATGAGTTCAGGGTCATCCCTGACTACAGAGCAAGTATGAGGCCAGCCTGCAATACGTGAAATTCCCTCCAGATAGAAGTGTCAGGGTTGAGGAGTCCAAAAAAAAAAAAAAAAAAAAAAAAAAAAAGAAAGAAAGAAAGACAAGAATCGAGGTATGGTGGTACACGTCTTCAATCCCACCACTCAAGAAACAGAGGCAGGTGGATCTTTCCAAGTTCAAGGTCAACCTAGTCTACATAGTGAGTTCAAAGACAGCAGACAACCAGGGCTACAAAGCAGGGTCCTGTCTCAAAATAAAATAAAAAAGAAGAAGGAAGGAAGGAAGGAAGGAAGGAAGGAAGGAAGGAAGGAAGGAAGAAAGGAAAGAAGGAAGGAAGAACCAGTCTTCACCACATTGGTTCCTATTTAACCTGCTGATTTCTGTTGAGTAGAATGACGGTACAGAATTTAAAAAGATACTCTCAGAAAGAAAAAGGAGGTGAAGAGGTGGAGAGATGGCTCAGTGATTAAGAGCACCTGTTGCTCTTGCAGAGAGCCTGAGTTTGTTTCTCAGCACCTATGATGTCAGGAGACTCACAACTGTCTGTAGCCCCAGCTCCAGGTAATTTGATGTCTGCTTTTGGCCTCTTCAGGCACTACACTTACATACACACATCTCCACATGAACTCACAGTTTTGAAAACTAATCTGATAAAAGGGAGAGACTCTTCGGGTCAGGCATGCAGGTGCAGAGTCCACACGCCTGCTGTGCTGTCCCACTCTGAGCTCCTCCACTGCACTGTCCCATCCTGAGAGCACCTTGCTGTGGGATACATGCAGGTTTTTAAAAGAGGTCTCCATAGTGAAGCAATTGAACGTATCAATCTCTGCACAGGCATCTGCTTGCTGCTGCTTTATGTTTGCTGCAGCTAAACCCCCATTCAGCACGTTCACATATACAGCATTAGTTTTTAGATTGCTCTTCCTGCCCACCTGCATCCAGACCAATCAGATGGAGGTATTTTCTCAACTGAAGGCCTCCCTAATTGACAAAACAAATGTAGACACCTAACTAGCATAGGCCGGCTACACAGACTGTGCTGTGTGCTTGGTACTGCCTTGTCTAGGTGATCGTCTTTCTACAGAGACAGAGGTAGACTCAAGCATGCGCACACGCACACACACACAGGCACACACACGGTGATCCAAGGTGCACAGGCATTTTCAATTTTAAATATGAGATATGAGTCTGGCTTATTGTTTTTGTGTGAATTTCTCTGGATAGTTTTCTGTTCAGCTTCTGGTGTCAGAATATGCTAGCCTTCCTTGTAAGTAAGGTAAGTTGTATATCTTTTTTCCCTTCTTAGGTGAGAGTCATGAGGTCTTACTTAGCAAAAATTTATATTATGTTTTCAAACTCTATGCTATTCGCCCATTATTTTTTTAATGTTTTGAGTCAATTTTGGTGATGACTCATTTTACTTAAGCATTCTGTTTTATAAAAATGTGTGTGTGTGTGTGTGTGTGTGTGTGTGTGTGTGTGTGTGTGTGTGTGTGTGTGAATGTGAAGCCGGATGTAGTGCACACCTTTAATCCCAGCACTCAGGAGGTAGAGACAGGTGGATCTCTATGAGTTCCAAGCCAGTGAGTTCAAGTACAGCCAGAGATACATAGAGAGACCCTGCCTCTAAACACACACACACACAAACACACACACACAACCAAACAAAAACCAAAGATATGTGTGTGAATGCTTTCTTTGTGATATTTTTTCTTTTGTCTGTTTCTCTTTCTTGATCATAACATTATTTATTTATTTTTTATTATTTATTATTTTTTTTTTCCAGAGCTTGCGGCCAAGTCTAAGCCCTTACACAATCCAGGTAACCACCCCCTCACTGAGCCCTGTGCCACTCTGTTTTTAAGACCAACTTTTCACAAATTTAGCTTGCTGGTTTCAGTTTGCTACCATTTTATTGAATATTTTGTAGTGTGACAACCTTTCAAATCTATTTTCTGATAAACTGATATTATTCATGTATTCTTTGGTCCTGTTAGTAGTCTTGGTTCTGATTGGAATCTAAGTCAAATGTTAGTATTAGTCATCTCAACTTTCCTTCAGTTATTTTGAGTTGATATATACCATTTTAATATTTATATTTTTAACATGTTTATTTATATTTAAACCAAGAATTGAAGTAGGCTCTCTCTCTTTCTCTCTCTCTCTCTGTGCACATGTGCGTGCATGTGTGCATGTGTGATATAGCATCTCTCTGTGTAGCTGAAGTTCATTTTACAGTTTCCCTTTAGTTCAGGATGGCCTCAAACTTACAATCACCCTTCCAAGTGCTGGCTTAAATGGAGTTTCTTTTTGACACCATATAGTTTAAATTTATCTTTTTATTGGGTATGTATTTCTTAATTTTGTGCTTGGTGCATTATGCATATTCAGTAAATATTGGTGATAGCACGTGGATATAAGAGTGAATGAGTTCCACCTAGCAATCAGAACTGATGTATCTACCTTTTAAATATAGTATTTAGACCATTTATATTTAATGTTATTGAAAAGTTTGAGTTTAAGTCTACCATCTTTCTAGTCCATTTTCTACTTGTCCTGATTTTCTTCTTTTTCTTGACATCCTTAAGAATGGTTATTTTTAATGATTTCATAAATCTCTGTTGTCCACTTACTGGATGTGTCTTTCCCTTATTTTAGGACTTAAACATTTGTTTTAAAACTGACATTAAGTTGAGTCCTCCAGTTTATATAATGAAGATTAAACCCCCTAAGCCCATAGCAGGTAAGAGGTAGCACTTGTTTCTTTTGCTGTGGATTTCCTGTAGTTTCCCTTACTAGCCCTATTCCACATTCCTGTTTTCCTGCTTATTAGCAGTTATATCTAATTAAATGCATAATTCTAAAGAGGATTTTAAGAAAATCCGAGTCTCTAGGACTGAAGACCAAAAAGAAGCACAAATAGCGCACGAATTCAGTTAGTATAATTAGTAGATCAAAGGGAGACATCATTTATGATTATTCATTCCCATACTTCTGTGTAAGTCATTATCACTCTTTTGCTTAGTGTCTGCAACCAAGCATGGAAATCAGAAAGACCAATCTCCTTCATTCTAGAAGTTGAAGGTCTACCAAGGAAGACTGGAAGGAAACTACAGTACAGTGTTTTAAGTACAGTAATTGGAAATATCTAGGGCCATGAAAACAGATAGGAATGTCTAGCTCTGCCCAAGGATAAACAAAGACTTTATGGAAGGAAAGGATATTGGAGCCAGGTTTAGGTTAAGTAAGAGCTGATCAAGAAGATAAGAGCAGTTATCCATTATAAGCAGAGAATATAGAGCATCTTGGCACTAATATGGTCTCAAAGATATACCAATAAAAATGTTACCTACACCCATGTAGGTGTTACCTACACCCTACATAGCATTATTTTCAAGGGAAGCAGACTGATTAAATAAAATCTAGTGTATTTATACAAAGGAATAACTTGCAGCCATTAAAAATAAGAAAGAAATGCAAAGGGCCAAGAACAGCCAGTAACTTAAAAAAAAAAATAATATTAGAGCCAGGCATTAGTGGCGCACACCTTTAGTCCCAGCATTCAGGAGGCAGAGGCAGGCAGATCTCTGAGAATTGGAGGCCAGACTGATCTACAGAGCGAGTTTCAGGACAGGCTCCAAAGCAATACAGAGAAACCTTGACTCAAAAAACAATAATAATAATAATAGTAATAGTAATAATAATAATAATGTTAGTTGAAGCTGAAGATGTGGCTCAGCAGTTATGAACATGTGTTGTTCTCACAGAGGACCCAAGTTCAGTTCCTAGCACCCACACGCCAGTGCACAACCTTCTGTCACTTTAGTTCTAAGGGGACCCCAATACCTTCATCTAACCTCTGTGCCTACCAGGGACAGGTACACAATGCACAGAAATACATGAAAACAGAACATACACATAAAATAAATAAATCTAAAAGATTTAAATGCTGTATTAAAAAACACAGAGGAGTATTAGTGAGGGCTGGAGAACTGGCTTATGGTTAAGGACACTTCCTGCTCTTGCGGAGGACCTAGGCTCAGTTCCTGGCATACACATGGCAGCTCACAACTATCTGTAACTCTAGTTGTAGGGGATCTGAGACCTAATCTGGCCTCCTAGGACACCAGGCTTGCACATGCTGCACAGACATGCAGGCAAAACACCATACATAGAAAATGAAAACTAATTAAAAAATTTAAAGGAATATTAGTGATAGGACTTGAAAGATTTGTTACAAGTACTGGAGAGTCAGAGCAGAAGGTAAGAAAACTTGTTGCTCTTACAGGTGACCCATGTTTGATTCCCATTACCTATATGGTGGCTACAACCATCAATAACTACAGTTCCAGGGAATCAGTCCCTTCTTCTCACCTCTGTGGGCACCAAGAGTGCACATGATGCACAGACATGCAGGCTACACACACATACACATGTAAACTGAATAAATATAATAAAAAATATAAAGGTGTGTTGCAAAACTACAGTAATTAAGAAAGATAAATCAACTGGGTGGTGGCACACGCCTTTAATCCCAGCACTGGGGAGGCAGAGGCAGGTGGATCTCTGTGAGTTCAAGGCCAGCCTGATCTACAGAGTGAGTTCCAGGACAGGCTTCAAAGCTACAGAGAAACCAGTCTCAGAAAACAAACAAATGAATAAAAACATTAACTGTATACATGTGTGTCTGTATATGGTTATGTGCATCTGTGAGTATGGATACCCATGAAATCCAGAAGGTGTTGAACCCCCAGAACTAGAGTTACAGGCATTTGTAAGTTGCCTATCATGAATGTCCTCTACAAAAGCAGTATGCGTCTTAACCTCTGAGCCATCTCTCTCTAGTCCTAGGAAAGACTTTTTATCACATACTCACACACACAGAATGTGTAGTGGACTGGGGGTATACTTAATGGTAGAGTGTTTGCCTATGTGCAAGAGATCCTGGGTTTTATTCCTAGCTCTAGACAGCAGAGGAGGGTGGATTAGGAGGCTACAAGGTTGCTAGGAAGAATGACAGGGAAGGTGACCAACAGAGCAGAGAAGTCCTGTAAGAGGAATAATGGAAGCAACAGGGACTGCGTAGGAACAAGGATCTTCAGCAATAGCAGGACGTGATGCCAGGTTGGGGCCTTACTTTGTAGGAGAGACAGCAACACCTTAGCACACCATGGATATTACCTTGACCCTTCTTTTGCAGAAAACCTGACATGCTGGGTTGGAGGTGTGGAGAGGGAGAATAGTTGCCCTCTGCCCGGGCTCTCTGAGCCTGTGCGTTAAGGGAGAGGATGGCCAGGGTGGATCTCTGGATCTCAGACCCACTGCGGAACAAAAGTGGGTTTCTGAGGTGAGGCTTCTGAAGAAAGCAGGGGGAACCAGCATAGTGAAGTGTGGTTTCACTGGATCCTGGGATCTCTTCAATCCAGGTACCACGTTTAAAAGCCCCCTGGAGATTTTTTCAAAGGTAGAAGACTACTATGGGCTAGGCTCCGGGCAAAATCACTTCATCAAGGATGCACAATGGGATCAGCATACCGAGATCTTCTATGCCTCCTACAAGAAGTACCTGGAAGGGGAGTGGGAAGAGGAACCACTCAGGTGAGCCTGAGGGAGGAGGCTGCCAGGCTCTGTACTCGCTGGACCCAAGCAAGAATCCTGGGTCAGTCCCGTCTAAAACCTCTTTCTTGGGAGAATTCAGCAGATTGTTTTTAAATGTTTATTTCAATTGTACTTAATTTAAATTTTGGAGTGGTGGTGTTTTGCCTACATGTATGTCTGTGTGCCATGCTCATGCAGTGCCCGTGGTGATCAGGAGAGGGTCTCCGGTCATCCCCTGCAACTGGAGTTACAGACAGTTGTGAGCAATCCAGTGGGTGCTTAGAATCAAACTGCTTCAGAAACCAGTGCTCATGACCACCGAGCAATGTCTCCAGCCCCACCAGATTATTGTAAAATGTTCTGTGGGCTTGTTTAAATGCAGCTACAGCAAAGGCTGGCAACTAGAATTTTAAAGAAGGAATAGTTGTATGGCTCAGTTGAACTCCATCTATTAAGCCCAAAGCCCAGGTTCAAAGCCCAGACAAGGGAAAAGAAGCAGGACCTATGGAGATGAGATGGAGTTTGCTTTAGATTGATGTATGACATCTTTTCTGTTTCTAGTTTTCAAAAAGGAAAATGCACACAGAGAAAAGATAACAAAAAAGGAAATGTCACCACCATTATGGACACTTCCCTCCACTTCTTTTTGCTACTTACAGCATTGAATCTAACTCAGGGCCTATGTGTGCCAGCCAGGATGTCTGTTGCTATGCATCACTCCAGGCTCTCCGTGTCTTTCTAAATGTGATGTCATGTAGATCCAATAACAATAATAACATATTGCTATTACAATATGTTAGCAGTAATGTGTGCTAACACCTCAGTCAGCAGGCAAGCCTCATAGCCCACGTCTGATGGTAAGAACTGAGCCAGTGTCTGGAGTAGCCATGGTTTAAGAACCATGCCTCCTGGCTCTGTTGGAACATTCTTGTTATCACATGAGAAGTGAGACCTGTCATCTTGCTGTTAAGTAGGCCTTGGATGTCCCCACATCAGGACATGGATTCTGAAGGCCCAGCCTTAACCTTAATGGCAGGGAGGCCTTTATTGTGATGTACTTGGTGGTACTCACTTAGTTTCTACTGCCCATCAAGATATTTAGGGACCACATTAATTAGCCACTGCGGGAATACCATGAGAATCTGCAGGCACTCCAAACAAGGGCAGTTTATCAGTACACTTTAAGTTTTGTGACCCCCTGGTGAGGAAGCATTTATGAAATGTCACCCATGTCTGGCCTTTAAGGGATCTCCTCTGAGGATAGAAGTGGCCTGCTGAAAGTGGAGGTGAGGGGGGGAGCCTCCTTTGGCTGGGGCTCTATCCTGTACCCTGCTGGCCTATGAGTGACTCACAGCTTCTCCCCAATAGCACTGTCTTCATCTGTGTCCAATGTCTGTGTGGCCCCCAGCCGCGGCATGGGGCTATCATGGGGCTCTGGGAGGTTCACTGTCAGAAACTAAGTCATTTCTGGTCTTGGTTACATATTGTGCCAGATCTCTTCTTGCCAAGGGGTCTACATGGCTCTGACCCCTGTCTGTCTTCCCCAGTACGGCCACATTCCACTTCTTTGCTAACTCCACATTTCCAACACCAGTGGATATCAAGAGCTCCTCAGGTAAGCGAGAGTGGGACAGTGGTCATCTGGGCAAAGGGCCCTCCTGGAGATGTGCCACACAGCAGGTCTTGCATGGTGGAGAGGAGGGAAGGAATGAAGTTAGAAATCAGGCTACCAGCTGTAGCTTGGCGGTGTCTATTTGGGTATGTGTCCCCGAGCCCAGTTTCCCCTAAATGGAAGGCACAGGACTTGAGGGGGGGCTGCCCTAGAAGGGCATGAGCATACAAATCTGTCATTGTCATGCTGCCTCTGGTTATGAACTCCTCCTAACAATCAGACCAAACTCTGGCATCTAGAAGATGTAAGGACAGCCGTAGCCCACCCTAAGAGTAGCCTCCAAGGGAGGGAGGTCCAGACGGTTCTCACTGAGTTCACCTTTCTGCCTAGTGGACCGTACTAGAACAAATCACTCCAGACTTGATAGGCAGTACACTTGCCACACAAACCAAAGGCTACCTGTTGTCTAATAATGCCCTTTCTTCTCTCCACCTCCAGGAGCAACCTGTATCCTTGGCATACACTGGACTGGAAGTCATAACTTCTTCCTCTATTCCCTGAACAAAACTCTGAAGGATAAAACTGGTACTTTAGCTGCCAAGACTGAGACAGTGCCTTAGCTCTGGGCTCTGAGAACCTGTGCTTCTCCGGCTGAGCTGTCAGAGTGTGGCATGAGGGAACCAGAGCTGTGCAGGCAGAGATAGGTGCTCAGTGGGTGCCCAAGGTCTGTCCCTGACTCATTTCTCGTCAGAGTCCAGTGCACAGGGCCCCACAGAATGCAGTGTGAAAGCAGAGTGGGCTTGCGCTCAGTGTGTGTGAAAGGTGCACTTTCAGACCCGTTGCTTCATATCCATTTTTTTTTCTTTGAAACACTAATAAGTCAGTATACATCACTGTATGCTGAGTGTTGTCATTTTTAAAAAGTGGCTTGAGAGAGAAAGACACTATGCAACAGATTTCAAGCTGAGTTTGTGTGTGTGTGTGTGTGTGTGTGTGTGTGTGTGTTTAATTAAGAGGAAAGGATTATAAAAAGGGAAAGGGGAGAGGGAAGACTAGCCTCCAGGGACAAGAACAGAGAGAGAGAGAGAGAGAGAGAGAGAGAGAGAGAGAGGGAGAGGGAGAGGGAGAGGGAGAGGGAGAGGGAGAGGGAGAGGGAGAGGGAGAGGGAGAGGGAGAGGGAGAGAGAGATGGGAGATGGGCAGGGTCCTTTTAAAAGGGAACATAGTGAATAGGCAGGGGTGGAGCCCTTAGTGGCAGCAGCTGAGGGCACATCCTGTCAGAACTCCAAAGGCAGGCCAATACAAATGCCTAAATACTAACACTGAGTGTATTGGCTGTAAATAGCAAAATCCAGAGGGTTTGATGTTGGAAAGCCCTTTGAAATTGCAACACAGGCAGTGATTGTTGCCAGACACATCCATGAACACAGCTTATGTGCAGGATAAGGCCTTGAGCGGTGCTTTACTTCCATGCTGTGCTGTAGAAGTCAGTTAAGTATGCATGCAGAAGGACTTGCTTCCTCTGCCCTCTCCCAGGCAGCCTGGCTTCTAACCCTACACACACACACACACACACACACACACACACACACACACACACACACACACACACACTTGTCTACTGATTGGCTTGTCTCTCAGTCTTTCCTATGAAATGGTGTTCTAACAGGACCTGCTGCATAGAACTCTTCTGAAAAATAAAATGCTACCTGTAACCAGTAACAAGCCTATCTAAGCCTAACCATGTCCTTTGAGTGCCCACAAGTAGCCACCAACATTAGCTGTGACTTATTTTAGTCTGGGAAAGGAGCACAGCACTGAGAGACAGGTGGAGACACTAGACAAGGGGCTTCCGGTGCTCAGATGCTGGGTTAGGCAGACCAGTCTGGGCCTGATTCCCCGGGTGGAGGCGCGGGGCAGGGCAGGGCAGGGCAGAGCCTGGCAAATGGTCTCTTCCATCTAGACTGTGAAAATGTGTGGCCCTGTGCTGCGCCCATTACAGTGTCTCAGATCAGCAGCTCCTCCTACCTGGCCCTCGCCTGTGAGGATGGAGTGCTCATTCTGTGGAACCTGGCCCAAGGTGAGTTCCTATCTCACCCCTCGACTGAGCTTGGGGATTCCTTCCGTCACTGTCACTGCGTTCACAGTTCTCTTGGGACAGCTGGGCCTGCTCTCTCTCCCCTTCCTCATCCCTGGAGCACACTATTGACCTTTTGCTTGTTTGTTTGTTTGTTTGTTTGTTTGTTTGTTTTTGGTTTGCCCGTGTACTCGTTGAGAGCTTGCTCTGTGCCTGGTAGTGCACCAGGTCCCAAGAGCACAGCCATCACTTTCCTTGTTACACCGCAGGGAAGATGTGTCTCTCAGAACAGCCTGAGAGGGTCTGCAGCCTCGGCCCCTGCTCTCAAAGAAAGCAGGTCTTCTTCCATGCTGTTGTGCACCCATGCCAATCAGCAGGATCTCTGCTGGTATTAGAGCTGAGGGATCTAGAAAGCCGTCAAAGCAAGATCAGCAGCGGTTCTGGGTGGGCAGCACGATGGTGGAGACCCAGGCTCCTGGTCCAGTTTTGCAGATGCAGAAATGGTGACATCTGAAAGGATCCACCAGCCAGGCTTCATCAGGGACCGTGAATCGACAGTGATGCACAGCCCCTTAGTCAACAGCTCGTTTTCATTTCAAGGGGATGATATTAGTAGGCTCTTGTTGGGCCGCACACACACGTGGTTTCTAAAGCCACATCTTCTGCACGCTGTGCATCCATCATCCCATGGGCAGCCATAGGTCAGCTGGGCTGTAGATACCTCCATTCCACTCCTTCCTCCTTAGCCTTGGTCCTCATCCCCCAGCTCCTCTCTAGGCACAAGACCCTCGGTGGTTCTTCTGCAGTGGGCATGGGTGTTCTCCTTGCAGAGGCTGCACATTGCTTGACCTGGCCCTCACCCAACACATGTCCCTCACACGCTTCCTGGTCACGGGGCTCATCTTTTGTGATGAGTTAGAGCCATTTTTTTCTCCCCAGGATTCCTCTTTGGGGTCATCGCTCTGCCCGAGGACTGCTTCTGCCAAAGCATTCACTTCCTAAGGTTCTTCATGGTGCATGAAGGACGGAATGTGTATCCTGAATGCCGGGTAAAGTCTGAAATGATGTGCGTGGTGCTGTGTACCAATGCTTCCCTCCACCTTGTGACAGCCAGCGGGACGAAAGGACCCACCAGCAAGGTGCTTGTTGAGAGGTCAGTGGCTTAGGGCCAGGACAAGGTGGTAGACAGATGATGCTGTTCTATAGGAAAGACTGATGGCCTCTGCCTAGAGTCCACTGCCTTAGCCACCACCCTCCTTACCTGAGCACAGTGCCACGTGGGTAGGGCACACTTCTCTTGAAAAACTGTCCCTTCCCTATGCTTTATGACCAGAGAGCCTCAGTTCCCCCCAAATAACTTTCACCAGTTTCCCCAGAGGTCTTTAAGAAAAACAAAAATTTTAAATAAGGCCAGGCATGGTGGTGCATACTTTTCATCTTAGTGCCTAGGAAGCAAAGGAGCTTGGGCTACATAGTAAGTCCCAGTGTCCCAGGGCTACATAGTAAGTCCCTGTCTCAAAAATGATGTTTAAAATATGCAAGTGAATCCCTGCAGTCTCTCTCTCTCTTTCTCTCTTTTCTCTCTCTCTCTCTCTCTCTCTCTCTCTCTCTCTCTCTCTCTCTCTCTGTGTGTGTGTGTGTGTGTGTGTGTAATGATGATGAGATAAACTTGCTGTGCCCAGCAGAAACCAATCACCTCCCGTTCCCTAAGTAATCGATCACATCCTCCTCCTCTCTCCTTGAAGGTCGTTGCCTATCAACAGCCACACACCAAACATCCCTCAACATGACTGGCTGCAGAAAGCAGCCCTCCAGCAGCACTCCCATGCCTGTAGTGAGCAGATCATCCTCACTGCCCTTACCTGGCTTGCACCAGCTCTTGCCGGTCACTGGTAGCTCATGGGGGGCTAGTGCCTAGGCTAGCTTGTCTCCTACTCCTGGAAGCCAGCAAGCTATCGATCAGGAAACAGTGGCTCCCTTCCTCCTGCTCTCTCTTGGCTGTCCGAGGCTTCCTCACATGCTGCCCTAAGCTTGCCCACCAGCAGGAGAGGGCAACGGCAAAGCACAAATATCCTCACACTTCTGGATATTGTGACATCTGCTGAGATCTTACTGGAGAAGCACGTGCCCTGGCCACGCCCAAATCCAACAGTGGGAGACTTTGTTGTTTTGTTGGGGTTTTTTTTGAAAATGTACTTTAATCTAAGTGTATGAGTGCTCGGCTGCATGCATGTTTGTGCACCATGTACATGAGCACCTGCAGAGGACGGAAAAGGGCTGTGGATGCTCTGGGACGGGAGTGACATTCCGTTTTTAGCTAGCATGTGGGTGTAGAGAACCCAACCCAAGTCCTCTGGAAGAGCAAGTGCTTTTAACTGACCCATCTCTATAGTCCCGGTTTTTATGAGAGTGGCTGCTAAGTATTTTTGTTTTTCCTTTTTCAGTTTCCACATTGTTTTCCTATTCTTTTTGTTTGTTTGTTTGTTTGTTTGTTTGTTTGTTTTGAGACAGGGTTTCTCTACGTAACAGTCCTGGCTGTCGTACAAATCTCTGCCTCCCAAATGCTGGGATTAAAGGTGTGCACCACACCTGGCCCATTTTCTTTTTCTTATCATTCTTTTGATTTAAGAATTTATCACCTATGCATGGTTTTGCCTCTAAAAGTTGCATTTGTTAAGTTGTATGTATTTAGGAAACTTATGACTGGAACCATAGTCTATGAACCTCCAATTTGCTTTTTGTTTATTCTGTTTATTCTGACTTGCTTTATAACATTGACCATGAGAGCTATACATGTTCGTACATGTACCTCCAGTTCAGTTTCTACTGTGCTTTATGCTCTACTATGTAAGCAGTCTCCTGCTGGTGAGCCTTGTTTGTTTCTTTCTTTCTTTGTTTTGCTACTATGAATGATCTCTTCAGATATTTATTGGTACACATCAATAGTTTTTCTTGGTGCTGGAGAGATGGGTCAGTGGTTAAGAGCACTGGTTGCTCTTCCAGAGGTCATGAGTTCAATTCCCAGCAGCACATGGTAGTTCGCAACCATGTGTAATAGGATCAGATGCCCTCTTCTGGTGTGCAGGCAAACATGCAGAGTACTCATATTTATACAAAATAGAAATAAAATCCCCCCCCCAAAAAGAAGAGTTTCTCTCGAATAAATACCTAGGAGAAGACAGTAAAAGTTTGAGACCTTTACAGAAGAAGAATGCCATTTTTTGTGCCCCATAGGCCCATGAAGCACCCGGAAGAAGCCGTCTGTGAAGTGGCCCCAGTCCCAGCCTTGCCTGGCATGGTAGGTGCTCGGGTCCTTGGTCCTCTTCTGTGAGTGCTCATCGTCCCTTCCAGAAATAGTTGTTGACAGCCTACTGAGTCAGTAGACAGTGCTGGGCATTGGATTTGCTTTGGGGTATATGGATATGAAAGAGAAACTCCAGGGCTGGGTGGGGTAGTGCTGAGCAGTAGAGTAAATGTTAGCTGGCCCTGGATTCAATCTCAAGCAGCAAATAAACTCTAACACACCAAAGAGGAAGTCCTCACCCAGATGGTGCTCACATTTCATCAGGACACAAATCCCCAAACAGCTGCCCCAGAACACAAGAAAGACTGACATAATGTGTAATATAACACAACAGGGATCACCTAACGCAGAAGTTGCAGAGGGGAGGTTAGTGTGACAGGAGGGGACAGCAGGCCAGAGAAGTTGAGACTGTATCAAAAGGTACCACCAAAGTTCAGGTGTGTAAGTTTGAGGAGGGAAGAGGGTGGGTGTGGGGCAGAGGGACCAGCCTTTGTGTGCTGGCAGAGCGTGCGGACACACCCCTTGTCCATGAGATCCACTACACGGAGCGGTGGGAACAGGGAACGTCATCTTCTAAGCAGGGCTAGAACCCACGCGCTGGCCTGCCTCTGGGTGCAGCTGCAGACAAAAGGGCATTATGGCTGGTCCTGCCATATCCTGCTGACTCCCTATTCCTTTCAGGGCCTGTGAATGAGTCCCTACAGGGCCCAAGGAGGCTCTCAGAATACATGAGTCTACAAATGACTGTACTGTGCCCAGCCACAGTTAGTGATCACTATCAAAGTGAATGTCCTGTTGGCTCCTGATAGTCCCCAGGAGATGAATTCATAAGTGACAGAGAGGGACCCAAGGGCATGCAGGAAGGGCCCTCAAAGCTTAGGGCCAACAGTGAGGGGATGAGGGCAGCGGGTGGACTGGGAACCAGACTCTCCCTCGTGGCAATGAGTGTCTGACCTGGAACAGATGCCAGGAGGTAAGAAGAAGGGTCCTGGAACGGGGTCCCAAGGTGGCCTCCACCTTCCGCCTTTCTGTGAGAGTCAAGTCTGATAGTTCTTTCTCTTTCTTTCCAGGTGCTACTCTTTTTCAGGAACCACTCAATGAGCCTCATGGATGTGGCCAAGGCTGAAATCATCTGTGCCTTTTCGGCCCCTGTACAACAACCACTGGAGATGCCCTGGAAGCCAGTGTTCATTGTGTCTCCACACCATCCATACTTTCTGCTTCATGGTATGGAAGGGAACGTGAGAGCAGCTACCCAGTGCTGGCACCTGCCACACTCTTCCCTGAGTTTTCCTGACCTCTCACAAAAGTTGGGCCTCATTCCTCAGTCTCCCTAGTCCCCTCTGCCCCAGGCCAAAAGAGGCTGAGGCCTGGTTCCCACAATGGTCTTTGATAAAATCTTGGCAAGGTCTTTGTTCTGCGTGATTAAGTAATTCCCTCCCAACAAAAGCCAGGCAAGCCACCTCCACACACAGAAAACAGCGTGAAGACCCATACCCTGAGGACCCTAACTAACCCCATGGAGAAGGAGAAGCAATTACACTGAGCAGCAATGTCTTTCCTCACAGGAATGCACCCAGATGGTAACACCACACCTACTGAAGAAGATGCCAAAGACACCCCAGATTCTGTTTTCTGTTTTAATTTTGAGGACTATCCCCTCCTGAAAGATATCTCCAATAATTGCATCATTTCTCAAAAGGACTTGGAATGTAACCAGGACGTCCCCCTGGTGTTACCACTGGAGAAAAGATGTGAGCAGTTCCTACAAAAGAGGTAAGACCCTGCCCAGCTGTGGGACTGTGGCTGCTGAGCCATCACTGAGTGTGGTTTGTGGTTAAGAGCCTTTTCATACTTAATTACTACTAACTGAAGGTTTTTACCGTGTGAGCCAACCCATCCTACTCTGTGAGCTCTAGGCCAGTAAGAGACCCTGCTCTTCAAAAGAAGTGGCTGCTCTTCCAGAGGATCCAGCTTCTATTCCCATCACTTTAATGGTAGCTCACAACCATCCTGGAACTGGAGTTCCAGAGATTTGACACCTTCTTCTGGCCTCCACCGGTCCCAAGCATGCAAGTAGTGCACAGAACATGCAGGCAGTGTGATGCAGGCATTGTGATGCAAGCAGTGTGGTATAGGCAATGTAATGCAGGCAGTGTGGTGCAGGCAGGCAGTGTGGTATAGGCAGTGTAATGCAGGCAATGTGATGCAGGCAGACAGTGTGATGCAGGCAGTGTGGTGCAGGCAGTGTGATGCAGGCAGTGTGATGCAAGCAGTGTGGTATAGGCAATGTAATGCAGGCAGTGTGATGCAGGCAGGCAGTGTGATGCAGGCAGGCAGTGTGGTATAGGCAGTGTAATGCAGGCAGTGTGATGCAGGCAATGCGGTGCCCGTCAAGTCCATCAGGCCATCTCCCTTTTCTTTATTTAGACCTCTCCCCCAGGAAGTACAATGACTGAGTTATAGAGTAGTGGCTGACAGACCTGGGTTTGAATTCTGACTCTCCCCATTGTTAACCATAGGACCTGGCTGGTTACCCTCTCAGAGCCTGTCTCTATGCTCACCTGCCACTTGCCAGGCCATGGTGTGTACATTCTGATTAGGCCTGACTTCTGGGGCTTGCAGGTGAGACAGTACATACAGAATACGAGACGGGCTATGTCCTAGTCACACTGTTCTGCTGTAAAGAGACACCAAGACCAGGGAAACTCTTATAAAGGGAAGCATTTAACTGGGGCTTGCTTATAGTTTCAGAGGGTGAGTCCGTTATTGTCACGGAGAAGAACATGGTGGGAAGGCATGGTAGGAGAAGTAGCTGAGAGCTACATCTTGAATCCTAAGAGAGAGAGATTGGGCCCAGTGTGTGTTTCACCTACTTTCCCAACAGCCTGGTCCAGAGCTGCGTCAGCCCCCAAATACACACAGAGACACTATTAGTTATAAAGCTGTTGGCCAATGGCTAGAACGTCTTGTTGGCTAGCTCTGTCTTAAATATTAACCCATAATCACTAATATATTTATTTCTACATGGTATTATCTTACCAAGATCGCCAAACTGGAGTCCTCTCTTCCCAAGATCACATCTCCACTCTACTACATTTCCCAGAATCCCCCACCTCTCCTAGTCCCACCTGTCTTGCCTTCCTATTTGCCAACAGTGCTTTATTCATTAACCAATAAGAGGAAAATATTTACAGAATGACATCTCCCATCATCTCCTATTTACTGTATAAAATAAAAAGAAGGGTTTTAACTTTAACATAGTAAAATATATAACAAAACAGTTATCAAGTAAGAACTATAATTAACAATATTTAGTCCATTAACATTTAGCAAGATTTAAAGAAAATATTCCATCATCTATCCTATCTTTGTGAGTCTAAAGTCTTATATGGAACTTATCTTTAATCCTAACTAAGGAAAACTATAACCATAACTATCTGTCTTCAACTTCATCAAAGACCACAGAAGGATAATATATATAAACTCTAGAGATGACAGAGACAACTCACTACCTGGACAGTCATTCAAAGTTCTTCTGTAAATAGGCACATCCATCTTCAACCTATAGGCCACAGTGTATCTGGCAGACTTCTCAGCAGAGCAGGAAAATTTAAACTGTCCACTTTATTATCAGTTTGTCAGTCACTTATCTCTGTGTCCTGCAGAATGTCTGGCAGACTCTTCCATGAAGCAGGAACCCTGTAGTACTGTCCATCTTGTTCAGCACTCACTTCTTTATGGGTCCTGCATGTCCAGTTTATACAGCATAAAGTCAAACAGTCCAGACAAGAGCAATATCTTGCCCAAATGGCTAGTCTTACCATATTGGAAGTAAACTCATAACAAGTTTCTTCCATGTCCATCTTTCTTTCTGACGCAGGTGGTGTTGCCAGGAAAAGTTATGTCTCACTGTGAAGAGAAACCATAAACCATTTAAATATTCTGTTGGTCTTTGAAAGGTTTGAAGAATGCCTATCCATTTGAAATATATATATATATATATACATATATATATATATATACACATATATATATATACCTAACAAACCTAACTATAAGTTTTGACTATTATAGGTACCTACTTGTAATTTATACTTAATTATACATTACATTTTAAAATTTGGCTATATAAACACAATACTTAAAAAAGAGGAGAAATATACATATCACAAAATTGACCTTAAATTTGTATCGATAAATGAAAATCCATTCCAAAACAAATTATTCATTTCTATACCTTTTTTTACCTTTAAAAGAGATTGGTTATGATCATCAACCATTTATAACCAACCCCATTTAAATAAAAACAAACATTTATAGACAATATTTGGGAATTTGGGCGTCATTCTTTCCAAACTGCTTCTTGCTGGTTGGGGACACTATAATACCATGGGAATCCTAAGCAGCCGTAGAAATCCTGGCTGTAGTCTGTAAGGCTGACTAGTCCCAGCAGTTTTGAATGTTGGATCACTTGGGACACTGTTTCAGGGAGTCTTGCTTGATCAAACCACGTTAGCCTGGAAGGAATCCACAGCTTTTTATTTCTGTGGAAACAAAAATAGAAAGTCTTTTCCCCATATCCTGTCCTTAGACTTAAATTTTGAAGTCAAAGCATTTTTATATATATATATATATATATATATATATATATATATATATATTGGATTAATCCAGCAGTATTTCTTTTAGCAGTTGTTGCTATTTTCTCAGCAGCCAAACAATATAAAGACAACACTACATTAACTTTTATTTTTTTCATTTTTTGAGACAGGGTTTTTCTGTGAACTCTTGTCTGTCCTAATATTACTCTGTACACCAGGTTCGCTTTGGAATCACAGAGATCTGCTTGCCTCTGCCTCCTGAGTGCTGGAATTAAAGGCATGTGACACCACACCCAGCTACTCTCTTTTTATTTTTTTTTAAACCACTTTATCCTGTTTCTTTTTCTCTCACAAACCTATGTATATTTTAAACACATTGTAAACCTTTAGAGATTGTTCTTTATCTGAATCTGTCTTTAGTGTAAATCTTTATCTTTTTCTGGCCACGAGTCTTTTATTTGCTAAACAACAACATTGCTTTCCAATATGGCAGGAGTAAATTTACCACCAGCAGTAAGAGCTGTGCTCACCACCTTGGTCTATGCTGCCATCAAGCAGCACATTGCTGGCTTGGAGATGTGGTCACTGCCACTGCCAGCTGCTGGTATACACCATTGAATTGTTAGCAAGGCCTCTTAAAAGAGCCCTGCAGTTTTTTCTGCTTATGCTGAGTAAGGAAACCACCCTTAAAGGAGCAGTGGGAGGCTCTGCTGATCTGTAGCAAAACAGAGCCCAACCAAGAAAAATGCTGCTACCAAGAAGACTTGTTTGCAAATCCTACCCCGACTAGACACACTTCTTCCAACAAGGCCACACCTCTTAATCTTTCTAATCCCTTCACACAATGTCACTACCTGGTGACTAAGCATTCAAATAGATAAGCCTGTGGGAGCCATTCTAAACCACCACAGGTTGTTTCCTTCGTAAATAGTAGTTGTAATGTGCCAATCTGTTAAAATCAGAATGTCTTGGGTCTGGAAAGATGAGTCTGATGTTGAAAGCGTTTGTTGCTCTTGCAAAGGACTGGAGTTTGATTCCCAGCATCCACATGGTGGCTCACAACTGCCTGTAACCCCAGTTCCAGAGACTGTGACATAATCTTCTGCCCTCTGAGGGTACTACTGCATGTAGTCCACACACAAATGTGCCGGCAAAACACTCAAACATAAAATAAATCTAAAAGAATTTAAAAAAAAAAAAAAAAAAAAAGAGTAGCTGGGAAAATCCTGTATATGACCACTGGGTGGCAGCACAGCTCCCCCTGCTCTCCCACACTCTTTCTACACTTTCCTTCCAAGGTCGTTTTGTAGAAAGGAATAGAGGGTCTTTGCCTGTGAGGATAGTTACCATCCCTGAGCTGCACTCCAGCCTCTTAACCTGCATCGACCTTCCTACGGTGTGTTGAGTGGCATACGTGGCTCCTAGTATCTCCTGGAAGGAAGTATGCCCCTTGATCAAGAAAGAAATGTGGTCTCAGTTCTTGGAAGAGGGGGGTGTTTGTCAACACTGCCCGGGTCAGAGGTTTGGCAGTTGTGCTCAGGAGCTCTCTCATTCTGGACCCTGGGGACCTGCTCTTTAGATAAATTTAGGGGAAAGGCTCATGATGTCTGCATCGCATTTCCAAACGATCCAGGAAAGTATTTATAGAGACAAAGTGAGAAATGGTAAGAGATGGTGAAATCTGGGGAAATGTTCATAGAGTGCAAGGGAGAGAAAGCTAAGGATGGTGAGTGTGGGTGAAGGTGCATTGTGCTCTTTGCACCCTTGTAACAGGTTTGAAAGTTTTCCACAGGGAAAGACAGGGAGAGGTGAGGAACTATGCTTGACAGCACCATCCTGGTTTTGAGTCAGGAAGACCAGGGATGTGTATTTGAAGGAACATTGATTACCGTGGAATGGTGAATACGTGTGCTGGTTTTCTTCGTTCTCTCCATCTGTAACTTTTCTATAAAAATCCTCCTTGCTCTGGCAAACAGACAGAAAACAACAAGGAATGGAAGTGTGAGCACCTGTGAGCCATGCTGTGGGAAGGTGCTTGCCCAGGGCCGGGGCCTGGCGCTTTCTAGTGCTTCCGGAGCAGTTGGGTGCTCTGTGGATTAACTCCCAGTTTGATGAGCTCGCTTCCTCCCATCTCTGTCTCTTCTCCTTCCTTTATTAATTAGAAAGGGGGACATTTCCCACTTTACCCAAAGGTCAGAAGACACCCACCTGTGGGAGCAGACCCAGAGTCGCAGCTGCAGTCTGACTCCCTCTGGCCACAGACTGCCAAGTGACCTTGTCACAGACATCTGCCGAACCCAGCTATAGCCCAAGAATGTTACTTCTCAAATAGAACACTATTGATTAATAACAGTCCATTCCCACTGTTGTAAGAATGAACTCAGAAGCCAGGTGTGGTGGTGCAGGCCTGGAACCTCGGCACTTGGGGAGCTGAAGCAGAAAGGTGGGGACCTGAGGCCCCCCTGGGCTACTTAGGGAAGCCCTGCTGTAAAGACAGACACACACACACACACACACACACACACACACACACACACACACAATTGTAGAACTTTAGAAAACATGAATGTGCAACCCCAAATTATCAGCACCACTGCTGATACCCCCTGGTCACTCCGAGTGACATTTTCACCAAATTAAGATCGTGTTTCTTGCTCACTCTCTTATCTGACTTTATGTTGCTCCAGAATATAACTTTGTGTGAGAGTGTGCATGTATGTGTATGTTCATATAAGAACATGCATGCACACATGTGTGATGCCTATAGAAGCCAGCACCATAGGTGTTACTCTGCCTTACTCTGTAGGTGCGGTGCCATTTACCCTGGGTGTTTCTGTTTGGTTGTTTTGGTTTTTCGGGGTGTGGGGGTTATTGTGCTAATGTGTGCTGTGTGTGGGTGTGTACAAGTGATTTCAGGTGCCCTAGGAGACCAGAGGCGATGGATCCCTTGGAGCTGGAGTTCCAGGCGGTTGTGAGCGGACCGGCGTGCGCGCTGGGAATGAAACTGCTCTTAACCACTGAGCCTTCTCTCCAGCATGGTTTGTTTGCTTGTTTGTTTGTTGAGTCTTTCACTGGTTTGGGGCTTGCCAAGTAGGCTAGGCTAGCTGACCTCTAAGCCCCAGGGGTCGCTTGTCTTCACCTTGGCAGCACTGGGAATGCAAGTTCACACCACCACTCCCAGCTTTTTACCTAAGTTCTAGGACCACACTTGGGTCTCCATGGTGACACAGCAAGCACTTTACAGATGGACCACTCGATAGTTCCTAGTTTCCAGAGATAACTTTATTGTGCTGCCAACTTCCTGGCCCTGTAATAAGATACCTGAGATGATTAACTTGTAAGTAGAAAAGGTTTATGTAGGCTTGCAGTTTTATAGATTTCAGTCCATGGTCATTGGACCCTATTGTGGCGAGGCAGCATATTACAGTGGGGGTCGTGGGGCAGGACAAGACTGCACTCCATGACACTCCAGGCAAAGGAGGAGGAGAGGGCTGGGGTCCACAATCCCCTCTCAGGCACATCCCCAGTAACCTAACCTCCCACTGAGCCCACCACTTCCCGGTAGCACCACACTGGGGACCAAGCCTGTAGCACGTGGGACTTTAGGGCCACTTGGCATCCGAGCCACAGCATTTGTAAGTGTGGTTTCTGTGACTAACTTTCCATGGATGGGTGTGGGTGACTTCCTTCCTGCCTCTGTGGTTGGGCTGCTTGGAGAAGGGGGAAGACCATACTTTCTGACCTGGCAATCCTATATTTGGAACCCTGAAACCATCCTGAACCCCAGCAGGAATGGAAGGGGCTCTTCGTTCTTGCCTCCCTGCCTTTCAGCAAAGTTAGCTCCTGGGTTCCAGCCCAGGCTCTCCCTGGAAAGGACCCAACAGCTGGCTGGAATTCAGAGGGCTGAATGTCCATGGCCCTGTTACAGAGAAAAGGTCTGCTGTCAGCAGAGTGGACCAACATGGCATTGTGACCCAAAGATGGGGCCTGGGCCTGACAGCAGTGAGAACTCTGAAAAGCCTCTGGGAGCTGGAGGGGACAATGTGCTTGGTGGAAGGCCAGCTCCCCACTTATCTGAGGGGCAGGCTTGTAGGAGCATTTACAGGGCTCTGAGTACAGTATCTAAGTCACATACTTCGGGCGACCTGTTTTGCTTGTTCTGAGGCATAAAATCCAGGGCTCCAGAGAGTAACCCCACAATGCTCATGGAGGAACTCCTCTGACATGCTGAATCCTGGAGCACACACATGTTCATACCTTTATGCTGTCCCTAGCTGTCAGCTCATGTCTGCACACATGTGTGTGCATACACACACACACACACACACACACACACACACACAAATACACACAAAGGTATACATTTGCACACGTACATATATATGTACACATGAACACAAACACAGAAGTTTGACTCTTATTACTTTTTCTGCTTATTTCTTATATCTGAAGTTAATTGTCACTCATTCCAAAACTAGATGAAGCAGGGGCTGGAGAGATGGCTCAGCGGTTAAGAGCATTATTGCTCTTCCAGAAGGCCCAAGTTTGGTTCCCAGCTCCCACTTGGCAGCTCACAAATGCCTGTAACTCCAGTTCCAGGGTATCTGCTGCCCTCTTCTGGCCTCTTTGGCACCAGGCACACATGTGGTGTACATACACACATGCAGGCAGAACACTTACATCAATAAATCATTAACAACCACAACTAGGTGAAGCAGTGGGGGCCCACATGGTGATAGATTTAAAATCTTAGAGCTTTCACAGAGCTGCAGAGGGACTTCTGCAAACAGCCTGCATGAACATAGCCTGCCATTGGGGCACTGTTCTCGGCAGGCAAGCTGAATTAGCTCCCTGTGATCTGGTCACCTCTTAGTAGCTGGGTGCCAAGCTTTTAACACCTGAGCCTTTGAGGACTGCTTCAATCTAAACCACTTGTTGCCATGTCTTGCCCCAAAACAATGAGTTCTCTGCCACCATGAGGAGAGGTCCCCTATGTGCGGGTGATGGAGAGGAAAGGTGTTACTTCCTGGAGAGCCTTCTGGGGGTTCTCTTGCCAGGTAGCACAGCTTTGAATGAACAAGTCTGCTTTCCCCCTCTTCCTCATTGCCAAATAGTGGGAGCAGCCACTCTGGGCTGACCCAGCTGCCTCTACTCTGGGTGGCACTGTCTCCCATAGATTCTGCCTTAGTTGTCCCTTGCTGCCTTCTCTGGGTCCCTGAAATCACCCCAACCCCTCTACACGATTCCTGACTCAGAGACGAGGAAGCCTGCTCAGGCCCCAGGCTGAGGGCTGCTCCTCAGCCTAGAGCCCCACAGCACCTTCTTCCCCAAGCTTGGACATCTTCCTTTCCATGTGGTGGCAGCCGCCTGGCTTCCCCTCTCTTCAGGCACAGGCTTGTCCTTGTCAGGAGATAATGTCAGCATGTTCTCATATGAGCAAACAAACAAGCGACAGTCTTCTTAGCCCCTGACCACAGCCCAGTGGGCTCCTGGGGGAGCAGCCCGCACACCACAAGGCGCCTGCAAGCTGCTTGGCTAAGTGGTCCAAGCTTCCTGCAAGCCAGGTTCTCAGAGGCGAAACTTTAGGGTTTGGTAAGGCACATCTGAGTCCCTACTCGCTCTCCTGTCCTTTCCCTTTCCCAGACTATAGGAACAGAGTCAGAAATCCACAAAGTGTAGTCTGCATGGCTTTAATCTGTTGTAAAACTTGGCCTGCAGCTTTTCCAGTTTTGCCTGTCAGTTTTAAGAGCTCCTTGTCACACACACACGAAGTTCTTTGTCAACCAGGAATGATGGCACATGTTTTTAGTGTCAGCACTCAGGGGACAAAGGCAGGTGAAGTTAGCCAGTTTACACAGCAAGTGTCAGCCCAGACGGTGCTACATAGAAAGATCCTTTCTGGAAAAAAATACAAATATATACATGTACACATACATACATATATATACTGTAATTTTTCCTGTTTTGTCTTTGGAGAAACCAAGTGTCATAGAGCCATGGTTGCCTCGTGCCTGCTTTGGGTTTGGCCGATGACCTTAGAAAAGAGTTTCCATAGCCAGCTGGTTCTGAAGTGTGGCTGTGGACCTGTGAGTCAGGAGGTGGAGTGTGGGAGGCCAACTCTGGCACCTAGGGGTGGTTACTACGGCTAACATCAGAGACCTTTGAAAACGGGATTTTATCCCAGGCGGAGGCAGACAGATCTCTGAGTTCAAGGCCAGCTGGTTTACAGAGTGAGTTCCAGGACAGCCAGGACTACACAGAGACCCTGTCTTGAAAACAATAAAATTTAATTAAAAACAAAACAACAAAACAAAGGATAGCCTCTGTCTCTCCCCAGGTCCAGAGAGAAAGCCAACGAGGAGCGCTGAACATTCATTCATTTTATATACCTTTTCAAAAACTATTCCTAGATCAGGCATGCTGGCACAAACCTGACCCCCAGCACTCAGGAGGCATAGCCAGGTGAATCTCTATGAGTTCAAAGCCAGCCTGGTTTACGTAGTGAGTTCCAGGACAACCAAATGTATGTATTTGGTTTTTAAATTTTGTTTGTTTCTTAAGATTTTATTCTTATGTGTTTTGCTTGCATGTATGCCTGCAGGCCAGAGGAGGGCACCAGATCTCATTACAGATGGTTGTGAGCCACCATGTGGGTGCTGGGAATTGAACTCAGGACCTCTGGAAGATCAGCAAGTGCTCTTAACCTCTGAGCCATCCCTCCAACCACAGTTAGTTTGTTTGTTTGTTTGTTTTGATAGGTATGGGAACAAGGGCCTTGGGAATGCTAGGCAGGTGCTATGCTGCTGAGCCAAACCCCAGGCCTTGAAGTTTGTTTCCTGTCAGCTCTCTTTTAAAAGGAACTTTTGAAAGTTATGTGTATGTATGTGTTGTTGCCTGTGTGCCACATGCATACAAGTGTCTGTGGGATCAGGTAGGTGATTGTGAGCTGTTTCTATGGTGCTGGGACCCAGACCTGAGTCCTCTGTAAGAGCAATAAACGCTCATAACCTCTGAGCCATCTCTCTAGCCCCTGGATTCTCCTTTTTAAAAACCGACCTCAGATGTCAGACGTCTGTAGACGTCTGCTTTAGAACTGGCTCCTGTCACTAAATGTTGCCCTGCTGTAGCATGTGTGATCGCCTTCCTTTAGAAGGTGGAGCGACTCCCTTGGGTGTCTTGTTGGTTCGTGGGCTTCTAGGTGCTAACCTCCGTGTGCTTGTGCCCTAGGGTGGCAGGTCTGCCGCTCCCTGGAAAGGGCTTCCGGATCCCTGCTGCATGTCAGGCGTGTGCCATCTTCCAAGAATTTCCCACCTGCATGCTCAGGGACAGCCAGGGGATCAGGGGACCAGGGGACCGGGTGGCTGGGGTGACAGCTCTCATTGTCGGTTGTTGTGGCCCTCAGCTTCCAAAAGCTGGCAAAGACCCAGATGAAAGGGTGTGAGCAGTGGACACGGCTGCGGAAGTACTCCATTATTCTCCAGAAAGAAAACTTGAAGAAGTGACCATCCTGGGACTCCGAAGGAGTGTCCGCCTCGACAGCCACTCCCCAGGACACTGGAAGGCAAAAAGACAGAGACAGAGCCACACTCAAAGCTTGGCACTTCCACGGAGCCAGTGGGGACCCTCAAGTACTAAATGCCCCGTGGAGGTTAGATGTGTCACTCAAATAAACAGACCAGCAGCTGCTGTGTGTGACCCACCCCGACTCCAGCCAGGCTGGCTCTAGATCCCCCAAGTCTACTGAGGACACTAACCTAGGAAAGCCACTTCCTGAAGAAAGACGGCCAGCCTGCCAGCCACCGTGCGGCCCCTTTTCTTTCCACACACAGAATCTCTTTGAAGAGCTGGTGTGTATGTAGCACAGTGGGAAAGTGTGTATTTAGCATGGCCAAGGCCCTGGCTTAGGTGCCCCAGAAGAAAGAAAATGAAGGAGGGCCACAAGAGTGGAGGCCAGTGGTGGGATAACCTTAGGCCACACAAATTTGGGAGGCAGCGTCAGAGAGCCGGACCGGACAGGACGGACCTCTAGAGGAGGCTGGGTATCCTGGGGATCTGCTGCTCAGAGAAATGTCTGCTTCTCTGAGGACACCATGTGGTCATGTTGAGAACTGCAGAAGGCTACCTCCCAGCCTGGCCCTAGGCCAACTCAGGGGTCCCTTGTAGGTCTGTGCTGCTGCTTCGTGGTACCCCCATCCATCTCCTCTCCTGGGCCACATGCTTTGCCCTGGCTGCCACTAACTGACCGACCGAAAGTCCCCGGATAACACTGTGCTGTCTCACAATGGGAATGAGAACTCACCACACAACCCCAACCCCAACCCACCCCCACCCCCCCACCCCGCATCCACTGTCCCTCCCTTCCTCCTCTTCCTTCTTTTCTTTCCTCCTTCCTTCCCCTCTCTTCCTCTCCCGCCTACTCCTCTCTCTTCCTCTCCCTCTCCCCCTCCCTCCCCACCCCTCCACTCTCCCTCACTCTCACTTCTCTTCTTTTCCCTCCCTCCTTTCCCCCTTCCCTCCCTCCTCGCTCTCTTTCCTCTCCCTTCTCCTTCCCTCCTTCCCTCTCTTCCTTGAGATGAGGCGGGAACCTTGGGACTTCAGCCTTGACCTAGCACAGCTTCTCAATGCTCAGAGCCCTTGCCTTACAGAGGGGAGCGCAGACCCAGGCTACACTAGTTGGCACAATCTCCAACAGCCTGATCAACCTTCCTACAAGCCAGACACCTAGCCCGAGTAACACTTCTGGAGCCCCAGGAACAGTGTGGAGGCAAAGTGAATTGTGAATTCCCCACATCTCCCTCAGTCCTACTCCCTTCCAGCTAGGCTCGCAGCTGGAGTGAACACCCATGACACACAGTAGCCAGGCACAAACAGCACCCATGACAGCCAGGGCACAAGAATCGCCTGGGGAGGGATGCACACAGAACACACAGCTCATGTCCCTTTCCTGTGGCTCTAGCAGAGTCTGAAGCCTGTCTCTGGCTAGCCTGAATGTGTTCATATGATGATGTAGGTGACACAGGTCTGTGGTTCATGTCTGTCCCTGGAGGGACAATGGAGGTCTGTCCCCCAAACCTCAAACTGTCAAGGGGATGGGGAGAGCTATGTGAGGAAAGGTGTCCTGACAGCTATGACTACTCTGTCGTGTCTGACATGACACGGGTCCTCTTTATCCCTGTGTGTAGAAGGGAATAGGAAACTTGAAATTCCAAGCACTTAGGTGTGGCTTCCATAATGAGGACCAGTAAGAAGGAGCCAGACCTGCCAAAGCCCCCTCCAGGCCACGAGGGCTCAAGGCATTATCTAGGCTTCACTGTGCCACCCACTGAGGAGGAAGCCAGTGGTTCCAAGAGAGGCTCTTCCCTGGGATGACAGAGGCCAGGGGAACACGAAGAGGAGAGCAGGGCTCAGGTGATGCACACAACACACAGGTATAGAACTTAATTAATATAGCATCCCCTCTCAGTGTGGCCAGCACCAGAGGGAAGGCGTAGATAAAGCCATCATCAGGTCTGGCCCAATGGACAAACCGAACTCTCTGGTTCCCTGGGTCTCGTAAGCCTTCTGTGTCCTCACCCACATAGATAGACTTTATTTGCCATGTGTGGCCAGAAAACCCATGATCTCACCACATGCAGCTAGTCTGTGCTTGCTCACTTTCTCATTCTCTCCGAGGGCCTCATCAACCCCATTTCTCTTCTATTTGGTGCTAAGCCATCCCTGCAGCCTGCTCAGGAACCATCCATCATCTGCTGATGAACACTGTCGGCCACCACCCCCTTTCCTCTGCCCTGACTTCAGATGGCAGCCCTCTTATGTCCTCTGATAACAATGGCTTAAATACTAATTTTTGTTCTTCCCGTGTATGGGTTTTTAACCTGCATGTTTGTCTGGCCTGGTACCAGCAGGGGCCTGAAGAGGGTGTCAGATTCTAGTTATAGACTGTGACTGAGGTGACAGTTGTGAGTTCCCATGTGGGTACTGGGAATCGAACCCAGGTTCTCTGAAAGAGCAGCCAGTGCTCTTAACCACTGAGCCATCTCTCCTGGCTTGACTATTAAACCATCAGCTTGACTGCTGCTCCTTAAAACACTGGCTTATCAGCACCCACATATTCAGCTGTCCACAGTCCCGGCCAGGATGCCCGGAGTTTATATTATGTGGCCCGTTTGTGCACGTGCTAGTGTGCCACTGGGTCTGTTGACCAGCTGTGTGGTTGTCCAGACCCCCAGTAGCCCCATGGCAGATAACATCTCTCGCTTCTTTGTGCTTCTACCCGCTGAGCCACACACGACAGGCAGCAGCAGGCACCACCCTTCTCACAGGGGCTACAGGGACTTGACAAGGCATTGTCTGGGTCCGTTGGCACTCAGTCGGACCAGCTGCAGCTGTTCTGCAGTCGCTGGTCCTTCGCTGGTCCTCTGCCTCCCAGGTTCTGCCAACCAAGTCAGATGAGGAAACACCTCCCCCACTGGAAGAAAGGCAGCTGGGGCCAGCAGGGTTCAGAGTGGACAGTCCTGGTCCTGGAGCCTGTGTGCTTGTGCTCGTGCCCAGCTTCCCGGTCTTGACCTCTCCAGACTCTACAAGGAGTTGAGATGCTGTCTAGCACCCAAGCAGGCCCTGGAGTCAATCCCAGAGCAGACAGCTGGCATCTGTAGGGTCTGTGATCTTCCTTTTCAGCTGGACCTGTAATTGGGATACCTCTGAGGTTGGCTGAGAACCGGGGTGACAGGCTTGGGGGGGTGCCCTCCTGGGTCAGGGCTACTGTTGTCTTCACTTGGAGTCTGCTTCAGGTGCTGATTGGGCCAGGAAGGGGGGATGGGACCTGGGAGCAGTGGGAGGTGACCCTTTTCTATCTGACAATCCTGTGTCCCAGTCACTATTAACAGGGACCTGTTAATGAAAATTCACACCCAGGTGCTAATAAACAGTGGGCTGCTCCCAGGCCCCTCAGAGGAGAGGCCCTCTGCAGGGAAAGGGGCTGGCCAATGAGCTCCACTTAGCTGTGAAAAGACTTGCTAATAACTTTAATTCCCCATCCTAAAACGCTGGGCCTTTACTTTGCAAATAGATTTTCCTCACTGGGTTGGCTCCTGGACCAGAAAGACTCTTCCTGTCCTGAAGCAGTTAAGGTACTGGGAGGAGAGTGTCAAACGGGGTTAGAAGTATTGGAAAAGGGAGTGACCAGTGAAGGTGTGAGATCCCCCACCCCCTGGTAATCTCCTCTGGGTCACTCTCTCTGCAGCCAAACACCGGCTATAGTATGAACTGTTCAGGCCTGGACCCCAGAGCTGCAGAACAGGACACCCCCTCCCCCCCAGCATGACCTCGACTCCTGGCCTGAGCCAGAGTTCTGGAAAAGATCCCCCAGGCGATTTGAAACAAACCCGAATGGATGATGGTGTGAAGAATGTGGTGTTGAGTAATAAGGAATGAAGCTCACCAACATGCCCCAATCTAGGTGAGCCTTGAAAACATACTCAGAAAAAAGCCACACACACAAAACCACACTGTATGTCCTTTCTGCTTGTTTTTGTTTTTCAAGACAGAGTCTCTAGCCTTGGATGGTCTGGAAATCACTATGTAGACCAGACTTACCTTACCTGCCTGCCTTAGCCTTCCAAGTGCTGGGATTAAAGGCCTGTGCCCAGCCTGTATATTTCATATATATATATATATATATATATGTATATATATATATATATATATATGGGTGGGTGGGACTAGTGGGTAGAGGGGTTAATGAAGAGCTGCTGCTGCTTTCTTAGTCTTTTTTGAGACAGTTCTCGCTGTTACCCTGGCTGGCTTTGCCTCCTGAGTGCTGGAATCAAGGGTGTGTGCCACCACATCTGGCCAGTAGCTTCCTTTTGGAGGTGATAAAAAAAAAAAAAAAATTCTCTAAAAATATAAAACAAATGCGGAGGTCCAAATTTCTGACAGTTGAGGGGGAAAGAGAGATGTTGCCCCTGAGAGTGAACCCTTGGTAGAGGCTATGAGTCAAATACCCCTATGGAGCTGTTCTCCGAAGCCCCCCTCCCCTGTGGGTTGATGCCAGTCTCTCTCCACGGGCTCCAGGTTCCCTCTCTTCTCAGCTGCTTATTTCTGCTCTGATTTTCACCAGCACAGGTCAGCAATCAACAAGTCCTTCATTTCACCCTAGCCAGGCCTCCAAGGAAAACTCCCCTACTGATGTCATGTCTATCTCCCGGCCTCGTGGGACAGAGCTCTAGCGCTGGGACAGGCGCCCCCCACCCCCACCCCGTGCAGCCCAGCTGCACAGAATGAATAGACAGGGCGCTATCCTCCTATGGCTGAGCGCTCCAATGCCCGATCCTACATGGGTCTGAGTCTTGACCTTTATGCTTCTGTAAAATATACGTAAAGGCAAGAAGGCACAAAAGACACTGACGGAATTGGATTTCAAAATTCAAAAAAGATGAACTACTTCCTGCCACCTGAGAGCACGAAGCCCCACTCCACCCCACCCCACCCCACCCCACCCAGACAGACCCACAGATATATGTGGACAATGGAGGGAGGGGCAACGACACGGGACCGGGTACGGACGGGACACACAAACACCAAACGACACCAGTACAAACGGTTTATTCACAAATAAATAAATGCACACCAAGCAGAGTATCGTGCCTGCTTCAGTTTTACAGCGTTTACCCTATGGGTCCCTCCTCCCAAGCAGGGCGTGCCCACGTTGGTATCGCTGGTGCCTGCCTCTTCCAGGAAATACTCGCTTGGCAGGTGCGGAGGCTAGAGGAAAAGTCTCTGTGCTCAGACGGGGTGCCAGTCATCCATTGTCCCTTCGACCGTTCAAGCTGGAGGCCACTCCTGCGGCGTCCAGGTTTCTAGCAGAGCCAGCACGTCGCTGCTGAAGAGCTGCAGAAAGAGTGAACAGCGCCGAAGTCAACATCTGCCCCTGTGCCAGGTCCGCGCGCTCATTTGCTCCGCGCTCCAGGTTCCTCGGGCGAGCAAAGAGACTTTAATCCCTGCCGGCCCCCCACCTCCCTCCCTGTTTGGGCACCCAGGGGACGCGGGGATGCTGTGTAGGGAGATCGCGTGAGCTCCGCACCGTGGTGCTGAGCGTCGCCGCCCCAACAGCAGGGGGCGCCACCCAGACGGCGCGGGGAAGCGGCTACTAACCGGAGGCGAGGGGCTGGGTTCCATCTCCTGCCTTTCCAAGGATGTTGTGTCAGTCCCGGCGTACGGGAACGATGGGTCCCAGGGCTCTGCGATGTCTCGGGGCCCCGGGCAGGCGGGCGGGTACCCCCACGACACCCCGCTGCAGGCGGCCGGCCTCAGATGCAGACCGAGCGGCTGCGCCTGCGCCTGCGCTTGCGCTGGGCCGCCGTCCGGGCAAAGCGGGCAGGCACGGGGTGACGCCGCGCCCGCGTGCCGCTGTCGCCGCAGACTGTCCTCGCTGAGGCCCAGCACGGCCGACAGGTGTCCGATGTAGCGGATGGCCAGGCGCAGCGTCTCGATCTTGGTCAGGCTCTGGCCGGTTGGTGCCACGGACGGCGGCAGGAAGCGGCGCAGCTCGTGCAGCGCGCGGGCGAGCGTGCGCATGCGCAGCTTCTCGCGCTCGCTGGCGCTCTGCCGCTGCCCGCTACCCAGGCGGCTGCCGTGCGAGCCTCGCCTACCCGGGACCCCAGCGCGCCGGGCCGGGCGGGCGCAGGATGGCGCGGGGCTGCCGGCCTGGGCACCGTCCCACGGGTCCGAGGGCCAGGCCGGGGAGCAGACGCTGTCCCCGTCGGCAGGCATCAGCGGGGGCCGACGAGCGGGACCCGGGATCCAGGACTGGGCGAGCGGAGCGCACAGGGGCTGGGCCATGGCAGCGGAGGCCTGTCCAGTGGGCCCGCTGCAGCTTTATCCCGAGCCCAAGGTGTGAAGTGGCCCCTTCCAGAACTCAGCACATCAAAGCCGGCTCGGGCCAGGAATGGGGGCAGGGCCTGACCCTTTGAACCAAGAGCAGGCGCTCTAAGGTGCAGGACCTTGGTTCAGCCTACCCTACCTGGGCCATATTTGGGGCCTCACAAAGATCTATGACTTGTGGTGCTCAGGACATTGAACCAGTCCTGCAAGGTGAAAGAACCATGCTCAGAGAACTGAAGTCCAGCTCCTAGGTTTAGGGTATGTCTTCATATATTAGGGACCCTACACAATTTCCAGCCGATTGTGGACTAGGGTTGGAACCTCTAGACATGAAGAGAACTGTAGCCCATTCCTCCTCAGAAGCTTGGTGGTGGCCTGTAGCCCCTCCTTGATGTAACCCAGGCTAACCTGGGCTACATGAAATCCTGTCTCAAAAAAAAAAAAAAGCAAAAATCTTCTGTCCCATGGCAGTCTTGCAATCTTACTATTTCGTAAGATGCTACCTGCTACTTACAGATGCCTCTTATCTTCTAAGATTTTATATATACATACCTATGTATGTGTATATCTGAACTGGTACCCACAGAGGCCAGAGGTGTCACATTCTTCAGGACCTGGAGTTACAGGCAATTGTGAGCTGCCTTGGGTCCTCGTCAAGAGCAACATACGGTCTTCTCGGCTGCTGAGCTATCTCTCTAGTGTCCCCCCCCAACAGGGTCTCATGTAGCCCAGGCTAGTCTTGAACTTACTATGTATAGCCTAGCTGTCCTTTAACTCCTGATCCTCCTGCCTCATCTGAATGTTGGAATTGCAGTTGTGAGCTGCCATGCCTGGCCATTGAGGATGTCTGCTCTTACCACACCTGTTTAGTGTGTACTGGATGGAGGGTCTTGGTTGGGAAGTAAAGTTGAAGAGAAATAAAAAGCAGACCCTACTTACATGCAACATGCTTACCCACAGTCTCAAGAAGTTGTGTATATGACACAGGCCTGTAATTCTATCACTTGAGGAATGAAGATCAGGAGTTGGGGACCACCAGCCTTGCCTACAAAGTGCATCTGAAGCTATCCTGGGCTATGTGACTGTCTCAAAAAAAAAAAAAAAAAAAAAAAAAGCCAAACCTATTATTACAGGGTATGGCTCAGTTGGTAGAGTGTTTGCCTAGCCTCCAGGAAACCCTGGAGTGACAGGCTTGTAACTTCAGCGCTGGAGAGTAAAGGCAGAAAGACCAGAAGATCAAAATCTTCTTTGGCCTAGATCCCAGGCTCAGTAGTTAAGAGTACTTGCTGCTCAGCGGGGTGGTGGAGGCGTGCACCATTAATACCAGTACTTGGAAGACAGAGGCAGGTGGGTCTCTGTGAGTTTCAAGACAGCCAGGGATACACAGGGAGACCCTGTCTCAAACAAACAGTACTTCCGGAAGGCCCAGGTTTGATTTCCAGCACCTACATGGTGTCGTAACTACAGTTCCAGGGCATTGCTCTCTTCTGGCCTCTGGGCACTACCCATGCATGCAGCATACAAAAGGCGGCAGAAGCTCATACACACAGAAAACGGAAAAATATTATCTACATAGTGAGTGTGAGGCATATCTCAGAACCAAGGGCCTCAGTCTGATGGGCAGATCTGGGATCAGCTGTCTTGAGGGGCTGAGGCAGGAGAACCACAAAGCCCTGTTAGGCTACCGATAAGTTCAAAGCCAGCATGGCTAACTTAGTGACTCTCTGTCTCAAAATAAAGGTAAGGCTGGTAGAGTACTTGCTTAGGATGCACCAGGCAAAGTATCTGAGTTGCCTGCCGAGCACCCCAGGCATGAGTGTGTTTATGCTGTTGACCTGGTACATAGTTTATGGATTGTTGTCTCTTCCCCAGCCAGGCCACCAAGTACCTGGTGTCTATATCTCTTCAGAGGAATGGCACCTCAGATCTCCCAGGTGTCCCACGTGTCTTCTAGATAGGTGATGGTTCATGGTTCGTAGCACTGAAGGCCTCACAGATTGGTCCCTGATTCTCTGGGCATCTCTGCCTACTCCCATCCCTTTGTCCATCCCCTCCTCAAACACTTCTCCAACCTTCCCTCTGCCTTCTGTTAGAAGGTTCCCTCTGCCCACAGTCACACCCGAGAAGCAGTACTCATCTCTACTGGGGCGTGGAGAAGTGGGGCCCAGGCCGTGAACTTGTTTATGTGCCTGTCCCAGAAGGTTCCTTCTCTGCCTGCAGCTGTCCACAGGACTCATTCCTCCTGAATTGTGAAATGGAGGCCTTCTGCGCCCCCCCCCATCTGAACAAGAACCTTGATCTCCAGGATTGTGCCTCTTGGTTGACACTAGAACAAGCATTTGGGGATGTGCTGTGTGCTGGGGCAGGGTGGATTCAGTTGGCCCCCACAGGCAGGAGGGGTGAGAACACCTGAGTGTCCCAAACACTCTCCAATCCCCATGTGCTCATGATTTTACAGTATAGCCAAACATTGGGAAAATTCACTGAAAGGCCTTGTGTCTCCATTTGAAAATACAGTAGACACTTGTGGTTTAAAATGAAATGGTGTTCAAGTCCAGAGGGCACAGCCAATCCGCTTCTGAGACGTCTCTACCTGCCTGCTCCAGACCAGACTGGCATTGCGTCTTGTTAACAGCGAGCACTTTGAAGTGAAGTCTATTTTATTAAGTACAAACTTAGCCAGACACGTTTGGATAAGGGTGGGGTGGGGGAGACGACACATTTTGTTGAAGACAAAACACTTAAGAAGCCTCAGATCTGCATCCTAATTGTTAACATTGAGCACACAAAGGGATTGGGGACAGGAAAGGGAGACGGAGGCCTTTCCATGGCGAGTGGAGCAGGATAAGGTGGCCGTGTCAGCGATGAGGGAACGTTTAAAAGGCCCAGGGTCAGTGAGGTGGTGAAGCAGACAGACACAAGGACTTCATGAGAGGCGGGGCAGGCGGCAGGTCCCATCCCCTTGAGTCCTAATACTAATTCCCTGAAGTGCCACGTGGAGTCCCTCTCTCCCCTGTCCCCGTGTTCTCTGGGAAACAACCTCAGGGGCCCAGTTGGTGCAAGGGCAGTCAGCCTCCTGCTTGCCTCTGCCCCTTTGATCTCCTTATCTGGCCACTGTCTTCAGTGGGCTCATTGGGAGCTGCTTTGAGTTAATGAGTTCTCCAGGCTACACTGGCCCATACAGCCTCCCTGCTGGGCCAAGGCCTTCACACTTTGGGGACTGTGTTTTGACAAGTGCCAGAGCCAGTGGCTTCTGCTCCCCTGGCCCGAGCCTCCCCTAGTTGCCAATGTGTAAAGCTGGGAAATGAGGCCTTGCCACCACCCCACCAAAACAGAGGTGAAAGTTCAAGCCTCAGCCCAGGCAGGGGGCAGGCAGGCAGGATGGGGAGGGGAGTCTTTAAGGCTCAGGGTCCAACCTCAGCCTTCATGCTGGAGCCTGGACTCCACACTCCCACCCACTCTGCAGTGAGAGCCCTCATTTCCCGGCCAGCCTCTCTGACATACCCTTGCTAATCAAAGGTGCTATGCAAAACTGCCTTGCACCCCTAATCTCTTGTGACCCTCAAATCCCCAGCAGACTTTACTTCATGTCTCAGAGCCCCAAGAAGGCATGGGAAGAAAGGTTTCCAGGCAGGACCACATGGGCCAAAAATTCTGCAGGATAGAGCCTGCAGGTCCACCAGAGGGCTCAGTGTTAGGTAAAGAAAGTGATTTGCTTCCAAGCCAGGCAGCTGGAGTCCAATCCTCAATCCTTAGGACCCACAAGTTGTCCTTGACAGCCACCGGTGCGCCTGCAAGTGTGTGTGTGTGTGTGTGTGTGTGTGTGTGTGTGTGTGTGTGTGTGTATACAAACACCCTGCACATACAATAATGATAAATATTTTGAAAACCTCTTTAAAATAATGAAAGTACCACCCCCAATCCAAAAAGGCATCAGAGAGTGGCCAGTCCCTCCCCTCCCCTGGGACCTTCATTCCTTGGGTCACAGATAGATGAGTAAGGACACATCTACTTAGAAGGCCCAGTAGCAGAGCTCCCCATTTCTCCCCCGTTCCCCATCCACCACCCCACACACCCTGCCTGATAAGTTTCCCTGAGGTTCCTGAGGCTCCCAAGGGAGCCCTGCCAACCAGACCCCCACCCGCCTCCTCCTCACACCTTCCCCTCTTGGAGCCACTGACCTGGCACACCATATGGAATAGATTATTCTGGACCTAGGGTAATCTGATTATCTGGTCCTGGGCCAGTTGGATGCTCAGCCAGTGGCAGCCACAGGCAGCAGAGGGGTGATGAGGAGGGAGGGGGTGGGAAAAGAGGAAAGAGATTTGGCACATCACCCCTCCCCACCCCCGGAAAGGCTCAAGAGGAAATGCCAGAAGCCCCGTGGGTCTGAGGCGGGTTGATAAAACTGAGAGAGTAGGGATCACCTCTCTCCTTAGGGGTGTCATATTTATGATTCGTGGCCATATCCAGGTAAACTGGGGGTGGGTCTGAACCTTAGAATGAGAACAGGAGAAATTGAGATATAAAAGGATTAAGGATCTGAGCTAACTTTCCCAAAGCAAAGGTGCAAACACATATGAATGCAGGAAATGTGGCGTGCCCCTAAATTCCTCAATCTGAATGGATCAGGTACTCAGCATGTGGAGCCCTCTGCTGGCTCTTGGGTGGCTCTACAGGCTTGCATTCCCAGATGCTGCCAGCAGAGGACAATGCACAGCCGCTTGAATATTTGTGCTATTTTATTTTATTTTATTTATTTTTTTTTTGACAAGGTCTCCCCCTCCCTAGGAAGCCAGAATGGCCTCAAACTATACAACTTAGACAGGTCTCAACTCTGGGAAAATCCTCCTGTTTCAGATTCCTGAGTGCTGAGATTACAAACATGGAACATCGGGGAAGCTTTAAACCTACCCAGACCAACCTTCCTCAGTCACTAGACTTTTGCTGGAACCGTTATCTGAGGTTATGTTTTAAGGTGGGATGGGATGTTGGGAACACAAGAGGATGCCCATGCCTATGGGATGGTCTGTGTGAACCTGCAGAAGAGAAAAAAAATGTATTTATATGCCCCCAGCAAAATAAGACAGGGGAGGGGCCCAGAGAAATAAGAGACCAGGGACATACACCCCTAGGCCCAGCTAAAGTAGAGAAAGAGGTATGCTTGGTGGTGTATGCCTGTAGTACCAGCACTTGGAAGATATATGCAGGAAGATCAGGAGTTCAAGGTCATGCTCAGCTACACAGTTGGTTTGAGTCTAGCCAGGGGTCCAAACAAACAAGCAAACAAAGTAAAAGGTTTGCCCCGAAGCTGAAGTTCTTTCTATACACAAGCTGACTGAGAATCTTTGTTCCTGCCATTCTGGGAGGATCTACAGACCCAGTTCAACCACCAATGTGAGGAGTGAGACTGGAGCTCCTCAGAACCCCAGCACCTGGTGCCTAAAGGAAGCTGGGACAGGGCATTACCCAGGCAACAGGACGGTTTGGGATGTTCCCGTCCCTCCCATCCCCTCCCCTACCCACCCCACAGCAGTGGAGCACCAGGCAAGTGGTCTACAGGCAGGGACAGGAGCAAGGGTCCCACCTCGAGTTCCAGGGGCCACCAAGGCCCTCAGCTAGCTCTAAGTCCTGTCTCAATGGCACAGGTACCTGGCATTAAATCGGGGAAAGAGTCTGGCCATGCCAAGTGGAGCTCAGACTGACCACAAGATTAAGAAGAAGGGCCTCATGGGGTCATCACTTTGTTCTTAGAACCAAGGATGGAGTTGACCCTGCCTCCTCGAAGGTTCCTCTCCAAGATGAGTCCAGAGGCAGCCCTGGGCCTGACCCAGATTTCCTCACCCCCGAGATCATGTCCTTCCCCAGTCCCTGGGAGGGCATGCTGTGGCCAGGCTGGCTGCTGGCCTCAGCCACCCACCTCTGGAGCTTGAGTGAGCTGGTGTTTCCCACGCACCCTACCCAGCCTCTCTGAAAGGGAACCTGTCCTGACAAGAAAGGAGTAAAGGAGCAGGTGTGGGCGTGCTGAGTGGCAAACTCCGATACGGAAATCTCCATTCTGTTTAAGACTGTGGATCCTAGCAATGCCAAGACCATTCAAGCCCGTGAGACAGCTCTGCACAGGCAGCAGCCTGTCATGCTGTGTTTTGCGAGGGTTTATAGTGTGCATGTGTATAAGCGCACAGACAGAATCCTCAAGGCTCTTCGGGTACACTCATGTCCTCCAACTGTAGGGATATGGTCTCCAAACATGACACAGGCAGTTTGGTTGGCATGTAGAACGCAGTGGCGTAAACTGATGTAGCCACAGCTTTACCACGGGAACTTAGGGACCATGTTGTACATACCACTGGCTGTGTCATTACCAAGTAGTACTTATGCTGGGGGCAGGGAGTAGGATTGGCTTCAAAGTTCAAGAGAGATGTGAATCTTGATTGTAGATATTAGTTTTCACAAGGAGACTCCATCTCTAGATTACTGATACAATTTTTAAGCTTTCTTTTCTTCTTTTTAAGTTTTTTGACATGTGCAATCTATTGTTCTTTTTTAACACAAGGTGTCATATGACCCAGGTTGGCCTCACCAACACTCCTGATCCTCCTAGCCCTGCCTCCAAATGCTGGGATTACAGATGTGTGCCACCATGCCTGGCTCATGTGTGCAAATTTAAAATCATTTTTCAGGGCTGGGGGTATAGCTCAGTGACAGAGTTCCTTACCCAGTATACATGGGAGTTTCAGTTCCAATAAGACATAAACTGTGTGTGGGGACTCACTGGATCACCTTCATCTATACAGGGAACTCAAAGCAAGCCTAGAATACTTAAGAGCCTGTCTCAAAACAAGCAAACAAAGCCCAGTGTGCTCCCTGTACACTGGAGGAAAAGAGAGAGGACAGGGATTCGGACAGATCTTGTACGTTCATGTCCAGAGCATCTCTTTTCAAATCATAAACACTGGGAAGAGCTCAAGGGGCCCCAACAGACGAAGGGATGAAAATGTGGTCCAGACCTACCATGGAGTATTATTCAGCCAAAAAGAAAGGATGGCATGGGATACATGCTAGAATTTGTATGAACCTCATAAACACAATGCTGTGTGAACCAAGGCTGACACCAAGGGCAAAGTTGGTGTGATTCTCCTAACAGGGGTATCCAGAGGAGGCGGACCACAGGAAGAGGGCAAGTGAAAGGCTACAGTGTGATGAGGGGGCAACAGGGTGCTTTTGTTGCTTAGTAGACACTGGGTTCCTGTGTGAATGATGAAAACAGTTTGGAAAGAGAAGTGAGGCAGCTGAGCATCACAAGCCTATTTTATGTCATGGAGCTGCCACTCAAACACGGTTCCCAAAGGGCTGCCTCTCATCCTGTAAAGGCCTCCCTCACAAGAGTGAGGTCCTGGCATGGATTCTTCACACCGGGGAAAAGCAAACATCTATGATGGGTGAGGCTCCAAGTCCCACCCAGAAAAGTGTGCGTGTGTACACAGGATGTCATTCGGTAGCCCAGCATCAGCTCAGATTCATGGAAACCCTCCTGCTTCAGCCCCCTGGAGTGACAGACTTGGAAATTTTTAGGTTATAGATTCACATTTTTTAAAAACTAGAAATGTAATATACAAAATATTAAATTGTGACTTGTGTCTCAGTGTGCTTTTTACTTTTTCTTTTTCTAGAGAAATACAGTGCCATAAAGGTGGCTCAGTGGGTGAAGGCACTTGCTGCCAAGTCCAATGACCTAAGTTTAATCCCTAGGGTCCACATGGTAGAATGATAGGACTCCTGCAAATTGTCCTTTGACTTTCACACTCAAGCTGGGGCATACCCCCTCCCACCCACTCCCACTAAACAAATGGGTAAAATTTGAATTGAAAAAAAAAAAGTTGTGTGTGTATGTGTGTGTGTGTGTGTGTGTGTAAACCGGTGAGTTTATTGGGGCTACTTACAGGAAAACAGATGAGGAGTTTTGTTTTTGTTTTGGGGTTTTTTGCTGTTGTTGTTGTTTTCAGGAGCACAAATGACTCTCAGCCACAGTTGCATCACCAAAAGCCCACTCCAGCATGGCTGACAATTATGTACACTAGACAACCACATCACACAACTTATGAGTTGGTGTCCGTCTCTTTTTGGGGAGCTCTTTAAGGTAGCTCAGATGTCTCACTTCTTGCAGGCAGCTTGGCTCATGAGAGCCTCTCTAAAGCTTAGCTTGTTTGAGAGTGTAGGACCTGGTGCAGCTGGTTAGTTTTAGGGACTTCCTGAAGAAGCTTTTGAATTGTTTATCTCCCAAGCTTAAGCTTCCCTGCAGGATAGATGTCTCATCTAACCTCACAACATCCTGTTGGTCTCCTTAAAATTTGAAAAAAATTTAATGGAAAATATACTAGAACCTTACTTTAAAATAATAATAATAATAAATGCCAGGGGCTGCAGAGATGGCTCAGTCAGTAAAGTGCTTGCAGACACGGGAACCGGCCTTAGAGCTCACAGAAAACTCCAGACACATCATCATGTACCCAGCACTAGGGAAGGGAAGGCAGGAGGATCCCCGGGACATTATGGTCAGTCAGTCTAGCTGAATCCGAGAGTTCTGGATTAGAAATCCTGTCTCCAAACAAGATGGAGAAAAGAGTAAGGGTTGGCCTCTGGCCTATACACGTATATGGCATGTGTCTCTAAGTACCTGTGAGGTGGAGGCAGAAGAATCAGGAGTTCAAGGTCATCCTCAGCTATACAGTGTTTGAGGCCAGCCTGAAGCACTTGGGATCATATTTTAAAATATGAAACAAATAAAACTCAACCAGGCATGGTGGCACACACCTTTAATCTCCATAGCTGAGACTTAGAATTAAGAGGGAATGTGCAAGGCTGCTTGAGACGCTGTCTTAAACCAACAGAAAGCAGTGGAGGAAGGCACCACAAGTGTGTTGGTGCTGGTGCTGCTGCCGTCCAGCAGATGTGAAACGCCTTCCATTAGGATGTGGAGATAACCACAGAGCGTCCCTCTGGGTGGGTAGACCTGGGGCCCGTATTTTCTCCAGTGTTTTCTTACTGCTCTGGAGGGTTTGTGTACCACTTTAGTGGAAGAAAGAAAAGAGGGAAGGGAAAGGGATGAGATGGGGGAGAAGGAACCCCTGTCATCCAGCTGAGTGGACACGCCCTGTTCCCTACCCCACCCCACCCCCGACTTTGCATCCACTACAACACTGGCAGGGTAGAGCAGGTTCCATCTCCTGTTTCAGATGCTAGAGGTGAGTCCCAAACCCGGACTCTGCTGGCCCTGGGTAGGCGCTGCCTCCACTAGGCCTTGTTGCCCTGCCTGGCTTATCCTTCTGGGCAGAAGAAGGCAGAAGGTGGTTTCCGGGTCCCAGCTGTGGAACAGCTCCTTCAAGGCCTGTGACCCCAGCCCCTCCCTGCTTCCCCAGCCAGTGCTCTCACCCACAACCTTCAACACATGCTGCACTGATCCTGGCCCAGACCTCCTGAACCCTGCCCTGCCCTGGCTCCAGCCAGTGCCCGCCCGGTGTAATCAGTGTCTCCTTTCCCTTCCAAAACGCCCTCCCATCACAAAAAAATCCCGTGGATCCCACTGCCTTCCAAAGATCAACTCCCCACCCAGCTTGACCACACCCTCTTCTACCTCCCCCACCCCGTCTGGGGTTCCAGCACCCCTGGCCCTACCTGCCCAGCCCCAGACTTCCAGGTCTGACTCATAATTTTTATTCTGTCAGCAACCCCTCTACAAGTAGAAAATCCACAGTATCAGGCCCTCCCTTGCCTTGGAGCCCTGCCCTGACTGCCTTCCTGATTTCCAGGTCACCAGGTCACCCCCAGAGCAGCCACTTGTCCCTTAGACCTGGCCTAGTGTAATAAACAACCTGTAATCCAAAGCCAGGGTTAGAATCTGGCTCTAGTGGCCTTTCTAGAGGGATGGCACCTCCGTGGGCAAGAACAACACTGTGGGATAGACCATGGGATTTGAAATCAGAAGTGCTCAGACCAGGCTTTTCTGAGGCCTGGCAGGGAGAAGCCCAGACCCTGGGGCATCTCTGCAGCCTTGCCCGGGTGGCTGTCGATCTCTGGGGCTACCTATGACACTGGTGGTGCTCTGCCAGACAAAGCCTGGCTGGAGGGTTCTTGGGCTGTGCTCAGCATCAAACATCAGTCCCAGGACCAGAGGAGGCTGACTCAGAGCCCATGGACACCTTCCATCTCTGCTCCAGGGACACACCCTGCCTTCGCTCCTGCCACAAGTATTCTCTGGGGCTGTGAGGAGCCTCTGCTGCCTGTTTTGGAGGCCCCTGCACACTCCAGTTCCCAAGTTAACACCTTCTGCCCAGAGGGAGGCTGCCTGTCGTGTCAACAGGCAGCCAGAAGGTGTGAAGGCGCCAGTGGCCTGGCCCAGGGGAGCCCAGGCTGGCCCTCTCCACTGGCCAGTAATGAGAATACCACCCATCCCTGCAGCCCCTGCCCACCTGCTCGTGCTGTGCCCTCCTGCCCTCCCTTTTCCCACAGCCTGACACCCCGGGGCAGGGGACTCATGGGAGGAGGCAGAGAAGCCAGACCTGTGCTCAGAGGCCAGGTCTTAATACGGCTTCAGCTTGCTGGATCTGCTTTGAAATATACACAGCCATCAAAGGTAGGGTGGACCAGACTCAGTACCCTCTGCCTACACACACTCACACACACACTCACGCACACGCACACGCACATACACACACAATGCTCCAACACACACCTCCAGAGGGCCAGAAAGGAAGCACATCAGGTGATTCAGGGTGCCCAGTGTGTGAGGTAGTGTTGAGAGGCCGCCAGGGTGCTGGGCTGATGCTTGGTCTCCCTGCTATCTAATGTAAGTGCAGCACAAAGCAGGGTAGATGACTGGAAGTCTAGTGAAGCCAAGACTAGAGGGCAAGACTCAGGCATAACTTGATAGTGGGCTCCTGGGGCAGATTCCAGCACACAATTAATACCTGGCTTAGGCACATCTGTGTTCAGGGGACGGCTTGAGGGCTGCGGGCTCATAGTTCCCTCAGATAGTTGGTACATGGGTCAGAATCCCACCCCCAGCAGGAAGTATTTCTCAGTCTCCACTTCTAGTTTGGCCTGGTCTGGCGGGCTGACCAGCACCCACAGCTCTGACCTAGGTCCCCTGCCTCCCAGTGCCAACTTCACCCAAGCTGAACAGGCAAAAGTGATGGTGTCTTATAGCCCCAGCTCTGACATCAGGCTCAACTGATCCACAAGTCCCTGGCAGTCAGGGTAGGGTGGGGTAGTGTCGGGCAGAAGTGCAAAGTGCAAAGAGACCTCTCATTGCACATGCCTCTCTCTGCACACTCCCACCTAGCACTCCCCTGTCCCCTCTCTGGCTCAGCTCAGGGCCTCTTCTCTGAAAGAATCTCATAAGTTGCCCACACGCTAGTCTACTCTGTGAACCTGTCAGGAGCCAAAACAATCATGTGCTCAGCTCCTGAGCGCACGGCTCTCCATCACCTTCAGGGTCAGGCCACCTTCAAGAAGTAGCTATGGCAAGCTGCTGGGCTGAAACATTGACTCAGTGGTTACTAGCACTCAGTACTGTTGCGAAGGACCTTGCTTCAGTTCCCGGCCCCCACATGGTGGCTTACAACCCTCAAAATTGAAGTGACAGGTGGCTGTGAGCCACCAACTGGGGGCTGGGAATGGAATGCCAGTCCTCTGGGAGAGCAGCACCCATGTGCTCCTAACTACGAAGCTCTCTCTGCAGCCCTCCTCTTCTAAGGTTTGCCTGGTTTCTGAGACAGGCCTTTACGCTGTAGCTCAGGCTGCTCGGTGCACAGCCTGAACTGGCATCAGCATCCCCCACTTCAGTCTCCCAAGTGCTGGGGCTGCAGGTCTGAGATCATGCCTTTTCTTGTTGGGCTGAACACCGCTCCCCCACCCCCACCCCCAGAATCCTCCAGCTACTTTTCTAGTGACCCAGCTTCCTTGAGCAAGGGTTTGTCTGCAGGGCTCATCAACTGTGGCCCCTGGCTTCACCCCTTACTGCCTGGGCAGCAGGAGTTTCGCCTTCCTGTGTGAAGGCCCAGCTTTTTGTCAATTCAAGCATAGCTTGGGGTTGGCTTCTGTGCCCTTGACACCTAGAAGGCAAGCATCACAGCCTCCCCACAGGTGCTGCTTGCTTATCTCTTACCGGGTGCCTCCCAAACCTGAACTTACAAGGGTGCATGTGATTCTGTGCACCCCATCTTATTGCAGCTGATGGGGGGGTAGGCAGGCCAGCCTGTCATGATGGCTTTGGCTCTGGTTGGTAGCCATCATTTCCTGGGTACAAATCTCACACTTAGTTCAAGCCGTGTCTTCACTCAAGATCATAACCTGCCCATGCCTGGGCTGTGAAGCCTGCGGCACATCACTGGAGAGTTCTTCCAGGTGAAAATGCCCCCATCATCTTCCAGAATGCTAACCCTGATGTGAATTCACTTGGCCAAGCTGCACCAAGCCGACTTGGCCCCTCTGTCGTCGAGGAAAGCCAAGCACATACTCAAAATGTCAGCTTAACATGGTGACTTGTTTTCTTTCACATTAAACAAGTCCAGGGGTGGACAGTGTAGGGGCAGCACAGTACCCCGTGGTGTTGCCAGGGACGGGTTCCTTTGGGCTCACCCATCCTCATTGTGGTTTCTGCCCTCGAGCCTGCCTTGGAATTATCTGAAGTTAGCTCAGGTTCCAGCCATTGCATAACTTTCAGGTAGGAGAAAAAAAAAAAAAAAAAAATAGGCAGGAGTGTAGGGGGATAACTACAGGACTGTTCCTCCCAGTCTTGAGGCATTTTTCCCAAGCCTGTAGTGTACCTGCAATACAAGCTGGTCAGGAGGCTGAAGCAGGAGAATCGCAAGTTTGAGTCCATCCTAGGTAACACAGTAAGAGCCCTTTTTTGTTTGTTTGCTTGCTTGCTTGATTTTGAAGTTCTCCCAGAAGACCTAGCCAAGGAAAACTACTCACATCTAGTTGCCCTTCCAATGTGCTGGAGAAACCAGGGTACAAGTAGTCCTTACCACCAACCACAGCATCCCAGATCCCGTTATTAAGGCAACAGGAAACAGGTTAGAGCAGAGGCAGTGTGGGTATTGAGCAGCCAGCACATTGTACTGATTCTGTTGACCTGATCTAGCTGCTTCCTCCTCCCATCACAGGAATAGGGGAACCTGTGTACCCAGGATGCTGAGGCCCAGACCCCAACATTCTTAGCCGCACACAGCAAGGACGATGACTGGAGGGGCAGGAAGATTGGAGGGCAAGACTCAGGCCTGGAGCAGATTCCAACAATGCAGGTTTAGGCACACCTGCATTGAGGGGACTGTTTAAGTGCTCCAAGTAGCAAATGGCTGATATCTGGGTCAGAGCCCCACCCCCAGCCTGAAGTAGTTCTGAGTCTCCATTTCTGGTCTTGTCTGGCCAGCTTGCTCCTACAGACATGCATGCAACTCAGGTGGCCACAGGACAATTGTGTGCCGAGGATGTCCCCATGCTGGACATGGAGGGGATGGAAGTGTGAACCGAGACCAATGCTGAGTTCCAGAGACCAGAATTTTCCCTTTGCCAGGGTTAACACAGAAGATACTCATGGTCCAATCTATCCCTTGACCTACTTGTTTGCTGCACCTGAACTTACTGTTAAATGGAACTTTACCCTGAGACCAGAGCCCTCCCTTCATAGAAAAAAAAAAAAAAAAACAACAAACAAACAAACTAAAGTTGAGCCAGGCATGGCAGTAAAAGCACTTGGGAGGCATAAAAATCCTGTCTCAAAAAACTAAAAAAGGAAAATAATAAAGTTGAATAAATTATCTAAGTCCTACCAACTCAAAATGGGTATAGCTGGGGCCCTAAGCCAGGTCAAGCACCATAGTCCAGAGCAGTAACCACTGACCCACACAGCCTTGAGGCTTGTGAAGGATCGACTTTCGTCTACCTCTGCTCAAATAAGGCTGGCATGAGCGTGCCCTTTGCTTTGGTGGTCTGGCTGAGGAGCTTCAAGAACTCAGTGAAGAACCAGGGTTCCTTACATCTTTTAGAAATACACTCTGAAAACCTACAGTCAGCCTAGGACCTGGCCTCTGGGGCTAGCCCACACCATAAAAGTGAGCCAGATTAGCCCAGGGAGGAAAAAGTACTATGTACCATGTTCAGGGAGGGGTCTGTGCTGCTGTTAGACTCTTGGTGTTGTTCCCTTAGGCTGGCTCTACAGGTTGGGGGAGGGGTGGAATAAGTCAGAAACTCAGAACTTTCTGGAGATTATAAGATTAGTTCACAGGTTTAGCTGTCTACACACCAGGCAGAACCCTCGAGAATAAATAAATAATAAACGGTGGGATTTTTGTTCTGAGAGGCATGAATTAGAAACACCAAGAGGAAACTTCATCTGAAATTTCGGTGACTGTTTTGTGGTTCTGGGAGCTGACCTAGAGTCTTGGCCATGGTCGGCGAGGGCCTCACTGAGCTGCATCCTAGTCCACCAGCCTAAAATTACAGATGCACATGAAGATGTAGAGAGCCACAGGTGGGTATGTAAAATTAACATTTAATGTTCTCTATCACAGCAGGAAATTGTGGCTAAATGTATGTCTTTGAAATAGCTAAGGGGAAAGAGTGATAGCTAATACTTGTAATTCTAGCACTCCGAAAGCTGAGGCAGGAACATTTCCATGAATTTGTAGCCAGCTTGATCTAAAAGATGCTGTCTTGGAAAAAAAAAAATAGAGCTGGGCATGGTTTCATATGCTTGCAATCCCAGTGCTTGGGAGGTGAACATAGGAGCGTTGATAGTTCAAGGTCAGCCTCAGCTACATATGGAGTTCAAGGAAGGGCAGGTGGACTTGAGACCCTGTCTACCCAAAAAAGATGTCAGGGTGGTACTAGTCTGGGAAGGGTACCCTTCATGAACACTTTCAGGGCTGCTGTGGCCTGTTGGATGTGGTCTGAGAATGTCCCCACAGGTTCCGGAGTTAGGATTGTGATTCTCAGTGTAGCAGTGTTAAGAGGTGGTATGAAAGCTGAGTATCGGTGCACAACTTTAATCCCAGGTCTCAGGGGACAGAGGCAGAGGGAATCTCTGTAAATTCAAGGCCAGCCTGGTCTACAGAGAGAGTTCCAGGTCAGCCAGGGATACACAGAGAAACCCTGACTTGGAAAACTAAAACAAACAAACAAAAAAGAGGTGGTACAGAAACTGATCTGTTGGCATCTACTTATAATGCCAACACTTGAGAGACAGAGGCAGGAGAATCAGTCTCAAGTCAAAGTCCAACCTGCTCTATGCATGAAGATGGGTGGGGAGTTTTAAGATATGGTATCTCGGGCTGGAGAGACAACGCAACAGTCAAGAGCATTGTCTGCTCTTCCAGAGGCCCTGGGTTCAATTCCCAGCACCCACATAGCAGCTCACAACTGTTTATAACTCCAGTCCCAAGGGATCCGACATCCATGGCAAAACACCAACATACATAAAATAAAGATAAATAAAATTTAAAAGATGGTATCTCACAGGAGGTGGCTAGGTGTTTTCACAGGGCCCTGGTCAGTTCCTGCTAGGAACAGTTGTTATAAAAAGAGCAAAACTGTGGTAACACAAACCTCCAATCCCAGCAATTGGGAGACAGAGGCAGAGACAGACAGATCACTGTGTGTTCAAGGCCAGCCTGATCTACACAGCAAGACTCTGTCTGGGGAAAAAGAAAAAAAGAACATTTAAGAATTTTCTTTTTAAATTAGCTTTTAGAAAATTCAGAACATGACAGAGAAAAGCAGAGTTGGTTTTGTTGAGTTAGTTTGTCTGGGGATGAAACCTGGGTTCTGGCACATCCAGGCAATGGTCAACCACTGAGCTCATCATCAGACCCAAAAGAAAAGGCTGGATACGGTAATGCACACCATAGTCCATCACAGGCAGGTTAGAGTTTGTGCCCAGCCTGGTCTACAAATGAGTTCCAGGACAGCTAGAGTGATATAATAGAGAGAACCTGTCTCAAAAAAGAAAAGAAATTCATGTCTCTCAGTTCTGGAAACTGGGACAATAACAAGCACAGTGCCAGCATGTGGTGAGGGCCTCATCCGATGGCAGAAGCCATCCCAAGTAAAAGAGTGAGCATGGAAGAGAGCTTGCCTTTCTGACAAAGCCAAATTCAGTCAGGAGAGCAGAGGCCCTGTGGCCCCTCACCTCCCAAAGGCCCCCCCTCCACACTGTTGAGCTGGGGAATATTTCAACACTTGAGTTCCAGAGGACTGACCCAGCACCTAGTGGGTACTGCGTACTTCCTAAGGAGACCTGGGTTCATGAGTTCAGATGGATGCTAGGATTGAGTTAGCAGACCATGGATGACCACCTAGCGCTGTCAATATGGAGAGAGTCACAGGGCCTTTGGGAGGGGTGACTTCATCTGTCAGGGTTCCATTTCCCACGCTGAAACATTTGGCTATGTAGTAAAAATCTAACTTTTAAAATAATAACAAGCTGAGAGTTGATGGCACACACCTTTAATTCCAGCACTCAGGAGGCAGAGGCAGGAGGATCTCTGTAAGTTTGAGGCGCAGGAGGTTCGAAGCCAGCCTGGTCTACAGAGAGAGTTCTAGGACAGGCTCCAAAGCAACACAGAGAAACCCTGTCTCAAAAAAACCAAAAAACTAAAAATTAAAAAATAACATTTACATGGCCATTATTTACTTCCTGCTGTATCAGTTAAAGCAATTCTTGAAAACGTTTTCAATTCGTTTAAATAAATTACAATTTTTCATTTATTTACTTTGTGTGTAGGAATATTTTGTCCACGAGCCCATTGGGTCCTCTGAAATGGGTCACAGATAGTCCCTTTGTAAGAACAAGTGCTCTTAACCATTGTGCCATTGTGCCATCTCTCCAGCCCCTCTCTTTTTTTACTTTAAAAAACAATGATTTATTTGCATTGGTGCATCTGTATAAGGGTTTTGGATCCCCTGGAACTGGAATTACAGACAGTTGTGACCTGCTTTGTGGGAGCTGGGAATTGAACCCAGGTGCTCTGGAAGAGCAGTCAGTGCTCTTAACCACTGAGCCATCTCTCCAGTCCCTCTTAAGCATTCTTGTCATTCTGACCTTGACTTACTGATTGCTGATATTTTAAATTATATTAACCTTCTGTTCAAAAGTCACAAAGGCCCTTAAGAATAAAACCGACTCCTTGGCCTGGTTCCAGGCCACCATCCTAACAGCACCCTACCATCCCACCACATGCCTTTCCCTTCTTGGTTCAAGGCCCAGCTGCAACTGCTCAGCCTCGGTGGCCAAGGCTCAATTGTCCCAGATGCTCTCATTTAGCCCTTTCCTGGAGATCATGCAGGACAAGGGTGGCTTGTTTAAACTGGAGTTGTCGATGACGGCAACCTGTACATTAAGCTGTATCACCTCAGCTACTTCTCAGAGCAGTCCTGGGAGTAGACACCCTACTTATTCCTGTTTTACCCACTGGAAGGACAAGCTCAGCCTGGTTAAGGGCCTTGCATAAAAGCAAGCAAGTGCCCACAAATGCCTTGATATGTTAGTATATGGGTTTTATTGATTTTCATGTTGAGATAGAGGCTCATGTAGCCCAGACTGGCCTCAAACTTTATGTACCTAAGGATGGACTTGAACTCCTGATTCTCTTGCCTCTACCTCCCAAGGGTTTGCATTGTAGCCATGATCCCCTATCCTGGTGGCAGTTTCTGGGTTTTTGCTTTGGTTTTCCTTTCTGGTACAAGATCTTAGTGAGTAGTACAGGCTGACCTCAAACACTGCCCCGGCCATCTTCCTGCCTCAGTAGTCTCCCAAGTGCTAAATTACTGGTACATGCCTTCACACCTCACTGTGTCAGTCCCTCTTTATTTATAAGTGCCCATTGTAAGCACTTTCAGGAGCATCGCATGAGGGCCGAAGGCTCAGAGGAATGAGATCGCTCCAAGGCGACACAAGGCATAGCTGGCTTTGGCACCCACTTCCTTCTATTTCCACCTCCCATTCTTTACTTCCAGGCTGCTGGATTCCATTTTTATGGGGCAGAGACAGCTGTGGTCAATGAGATTACTTTCTTAGTGTCATCCAGCCAATTAGCAAAACTGTGGAGTCTGAGGAAAGCCATAACATGTCCTGCCACTGTGGACAGACTCACTCTGGGCCAGTCCTATGCAACACACCTGAAAGCATTGGGGTAAGTTACTGGGAGTACTGGGAATAGTCCATCATAGGCTAATGATGAAGGGTGGCCACCGCTCAAGTGGGGCCAATGAGGCCCATGAGGGCCAGCCAGGTACCCAGCAGCCCGTGGAACTGCCAACCCACAGCCTCAGTGGGTTCCTGTGCACTCGTCCTGCAGTAGCGGCTGGCCGGAGTGTGGGCCAGGCTCAGTGAGATGCTTAGCAACCCCATCCAGATGCGAATCATCCCTCCCACACTTCCCGGCAGCAGGGGCCTCAATTAGAGCCTTCGAGGGGTCAGAATCCACACCTCCGCAAATGGGCCCGCTTTCCCAGGGCTCCCCTGCCCAGACCTTCCCTGGGCTCTGTGGGTTTTGACACCTCTCTGCAACCTGGCAGGGAGCCACCTCACACCTTTGGTCCAGATAAAAGCTAGGGGCTGGGGGAGACCCGTCCAGCTTCCCAGAGTCACACCAGCCATGGCCCAGTCACCTCCTTCTCAGGGCCTCCCTGGCCTCGACCCCTGGGTCTTCTCCCAGGGCTGGGGCTCAGACTCCACGTCCCCGGCCTCATCCTCGGATTCATCAGGATCCTGTCCCTGCTACATCACCCGCCGCCCGTCGCAGCCCGAGGGCCTGGCCCGCAGCGCCAGCAAAGCGCAGGCCGCCCCGACGGTGCCCCGACGTGCACGGCCCGCGCCCGCAGGAGGACAGCGGCAGAGCGCCAGCGAGCGCGAGAAGCTGCGCATGCGCACGCTCGCCCGCGCGCTGCACGAGCTGCGCCGCTTCCTGCCGCCGTCTGTGGCGCCTGCCGGCCAGAGCCTGACCAAGATCGAGACGCTGCGCCTGGCCATCCGCTACATCGGACACCTGTCGGCCGTGCTGGGCCTCAGCGAGGACAGTCTGCGGCGCAGGCGCCAACGGAGTGCAGACACGGCGTCCTCGCACCGATGCCCCCTATGCCCGGATGGTGGCGGCCGCCCGCAGGCTCAGACGCTTGACACTGGCCTGGGCTCAGCCATCAGTAGTGGGGTGTCCTGGGTGTCCCCACCCGTTTGTCCCGGACCCCGAATCTCTCCTGAAAACCTTGGGATCTCCAACGTGGATCCCTGGGTGACACCTCCATATTGCCCCCAAATACAGTCACCCTTGAACCAGTCCCTAGGGAGAGCCCTTGACACCCCTCACTGGATACCACCCCAAGCCTATTCTGGCACACAGACATCCCCAGAGCCTAGGAACAAGACCGGACTCTGGTCACCATCCACTGCTCCTGCAGAGCTGACTGAAGTATACCAGGTAGGTCCCAGAGCCCCTGCTGCTTTCCCCAGGGAGGTCCCCAGGCTTCATTTGGAAATAGAGTGGGTAGGTGATCTCTAGTATGTACAGGGTCTCCTACCTTTCAGGTCTCAGGTTATCCAATGAAGGGGAGGATGGAAGGAGCTTTTACGACAGCTGTAGGGGAAAAGACAAGGCCCTGGAAAGTTAAAGCTACCGCCACAGTTGCCATCGCTGCTATGCAACAGTCTCCACAGCCTGGGGAAGAAAGGATGGCCCTCGGATTTACACAGAGGCCAGGGTGGAAGGTGAGGGGTTGCACTGTCAGGAAATTCTAAGTTCAGAGCAGGAGTGAGTGAGGCCCAGGGGGTTCAGCTGCACTTTTCAAATAGATTCTACTGGAGTTGATGACCTGTGTGTTTTCTTTGGTTTATTCGTTTTTGTGGTCCATAAAGGATCATGTTAATGACTTTAAGTTTTACGAGCACTCACAGTGTGCCTACACCATTCTTTGTATTTTACCTGTATTTGGTTATTCGTCTCTGCTAATGCAACCCTATACAGCATCAGCACACCCATTTTACAGGTGGTAAAACTGAGATGAAGGGACTTCTCATAGCTAGTGAGTAGCAGAGCTAGGATTTGAAGGTTGGCAGTGCTTCTCCAGAACGAGGGTTCTTGTCCTCTGCTCCCCTCTACACTGTTGGGGCCATCTACACACCACCAGCTGTACTCTGGGGAAACAGGCGGGTTTGAAATCTGCAAGCAGTGGCCACGCAAACCCTTCTTGTTTCTCTTGCAGAGTCTTTCGGTGTCTCCAGAACCCTGCCTGTCCCTGGAAAGCCCACCCCTCCTGCACCGTCCTTCCTGCCAGAGACTACAGCCTCAGCCTCAGTGGGGCTGCTGGGGCCACAATGCAGAGGTGCTCTCCAGCTCCAAGGACCAGGGTTCCAGCCCTGCCTCCCAGCTCCCTGTGGCCAGCCCCATCCCCACCTCAGGCCTGCAGCTCAGTGGCTGTCCTGAACTTTGGCAGGAAGACCTGGAAGGACCCCCACTGAATATCTTCTACTAGTGGCCTGGCCTGTACCCCGTCAGTGTGGAGTCACGGCTGATTGAGAATGCCTTCATCTACCTCTTCTGTGACATTCTGAGTTCTCCTTAGCCATGGATCCCTTTTCCCAGGTGATGCCCTTCATGGAAACTGTCTGGAACAGGTAGATAGTAGGTACCTTCCCTGACTGGAGGGGGCATGACAGTGCCCTCTACTTCTAGTATCCTTCTAGAGCTGCAGCTCTCAGCCTTCCCGATGCCTTGACCCTTTGATACAGGTCCTCATGTTGTGGTGACCCCCAGCCATAAAATTATTTTCATTGCCACCTCATAGCTGTAATGTTGCTACTGTCATGAATGACAATGTAAGTATCTGTGTTTTGTGATGGCCTTAGGCAATCCCTGTGAAAGGGTCCATTTCGACCCCCAGGATGAGAACCACTGTTCCAAAGGCTCAAAGCCCTGTGGAGTCTAAACTGCTCTCAGAGTGGGGTGGCCTAGACCTGGGCAGTAGAGCACATCCAAGCCCTACTTGCTGGTGACAGCGGCCCAGAATCTTATATGTTTGTTTTATAATTAAAAAGAAAAACCAACAAAAATGTGTTTGCTTCTGATTTTCTTTCATCAGCATACTTTTTCCTCTACTAGTAGGTAGAGGCAGCCAATGATTTGAGTTGACTGAGGGAGAGCAGAGAGTTGAAGAGGGCATCTCAAAGGAGGCAACATTAAATGGAACCCTGTGGATCTGTGATGAGGAATTCATTCTTCCTGGGTAGTAGATTATTGAGGCTGGGAATGGGTGTGGAATGGCCAGGAGAGATCTTGGGCCCTTTCACCACTTCATTAAAAAAAAGTCACTAGCTGGGGACATACCTCAGTTGCCTCACATGCAGAAGGCCCTGGGTTCAATCCCCAATACCACCTGAAACTGGGCACAGTGGTACACACCTGTAATCCCAGCACTGGAGAGAGGGAGGCAGGAGAATCGTCCTCTGCCACACAGCAAGTTCAAGGTTATCATGGGATACATCAGACTCTGGATCAAAAACAAGTCACTTAGCAGCCTAGGGAGAGAAAGGGAAGTGAGGAAGCTGTTGATTGTCTGTCCAGGATCTTGGCCATACATAGGGCCTCCTGTGTGTGGGGACTCTGATCCTACGTGGGAGCCCATTGTCTGTTCACATACCCTTAGGCAAGTTACTCCCTTGTTGACACAAGTTCCTGCCCTGCCAGCAGCTCCCAAATAAACACATTGAGGCTTATATTAATTACAAATGTTCAGCCAATAGCTCAGGCTTATTACTAGCTAACTCTCAACATTTAAATAAACTCATACTTCTTATCTATGCTTTGTCACGTGGCTTGATTCCTTTCCTCAGAGAGACAAACAAGATGACAAGCATGGACATCTTGTTTCTCTGTCTACTGTTGACCTCTCTCTGACTCCACCCTTTTTCCTCCCAGCATTCTGCTTGGCTCTACCTCCTAAACTTATCCTGACCAGCTATTGGCCAGTCAGCTTCTTTATTAAACCAATCACCGCGATGTTATCACACAGTGTAAAGGAATATTCCTCACGTTCTCTTTAAGACGCAGTTTCCCTGTCTCCTAAAGGAAAAACTGGCTTAGGTGATTATTAGAGGTATATTCTTTTTTTTTTTTTTCTTCATCTGTTAGAAGTGGTCTAGTTTGGGATGGCAGGGAGAACTGTGGTTAGAATGTAAAATGAAATATAAAAGAATAAAACTTTTTTAAAAAAGTGGTCTAGTTCCAACTTAAAGACCTTAAAGACTGTCACTAATCCTGGAAAGATGAGAAAAGTGTACAGCGTACAAAGTCTACTGTACATACACACACACACACATGCATGCACTCGTGTATGCACACACAAGCACACTTATAACACTTATACACATGCCCCACTTCTGTGAACGCTACATTCAGCTCTTCCTTACTGAGTAATTGTGGGTGAGCTATGAAACTCCTTTGAGTCTTTCTGCAGTAGAGATCATAATAGACCCCCACCTGCCCTTCAGGATTCCTATACTTGGCACATGACGGCTACTCAAGAAATGTAGTAGCTGAGTAGGGTCACAGCACCTATGACCCAGTCAGGTGACTCCCAAACTCAAATGGGTACTGAGTCATCTGGACACAGTGCCCACTTAGAGAGGGACTCTGAGGTCCAGACAGGATTGCACACAATAGTTCTTCCTTGCACCTTCATTTTCCAGTTGAAAAAAGAAATCTAGGGAGAAAAGCAACTTTCCATAGCTCCCAGCTAGGTGTAGACATCAAGCCCTGACCCCAAGAAGACACAGGTCTTGGTACCCGTGTCACTAGATCTAGCCCCAAGGCAGAACCAGACAAGGGTCAAAGCTTCCTATGATTCACACTTGCCTAAGATGATCTCCCAAAGGGACAAAGAGAGTTCATCACTGCTACAGTCCCCAACACCAAGGCCCCACAGGGCGATGGGGAGAAGACCCACCTATCAGCTGCAACTGGAAATGAGCATCCTCTGGAGTTTGGCAGCCTCGGTCCCTAGCTCCCTTCCATGTATTCCTTGAAAGCCACTACTTATGGGGACCATGCGCCTCAATCAACCCAACCAATCACCTGGCTGGGGTTTCTTGGAAGACCGGACAGCCTGATGCTCCTGCCTGTTTTCAGCCCCTAGCAGTAGGCAGGCTCAACCCTGCCTCTCAAAACTGTAACTCCTCCCTGTAGCCCCCACCCATCCCTTGTCTTTACGTCTCAAGCAGACTGCCATGAGCTATATCTTTTTGTTTGTTTTGTTTTGTTTTTCAAGACAGGGTTTCTCTGTAGCTTTGGAGCCTGTCCTGGCACTTACTTTGCAAATTAGTCTAACTTTGAACTTACAGAGATCTGCCTGCCTCTGCCTCCTGAGTGCTGGGACTAAAGGCGTGTGCCACCACCGCCCAGCATGAGCTACATCTTAAAGCAGACAGAATGGTGATGTTGTTGCCAGTTAGGATGTCTGGGGACCCTTTTAGCATTGCCTGAGTACTCACCCAAGACTTCTAATGACCCTGTGAAACAGAAGCCACACTGCTCTACATGAAGGCAGTTGAAGCTGGAAGAAGTGGGCATGCAAGGCTCAGAATTGTAAGACCCGAGAGAGCGTGGTCCCTCGTGCTCCCACTCAGGAAAGGCGGTCCCCCAAATCACTCACGGGAAGTGGTCTTGATGCAAATGCATAAGGTCCTTTATATTCCAGTATACGGGGGGGGCCATCAGCCATACGCCATGCAGGGTAGAGGGCTGAGCGACCCCCAGTACAGAATTGAGACAGCTTTTATAGGTTTACAACAAAGCCCGCGCATCATGAACCAATCACCTGGTAGCATCCAGGTGCGGACAAATTAATTTAGACTATCCAAGACCGCGATTAGTACAGGAACAGGCTTCTGGGTGTGGCAACAAGGCTCATTTCCTGTGTTCATTCACTCACAGGCTGTTGTAAACATTAAAGTAGGTGACCGTCAGCTTGGGATTTAAGACTCCTAACTTCCTGGGGTCCCTGGAGAATTAGGCTATATTTTTCCATCCTAACAGAATCAAGGCTGCAGTAAAGATGAACTGAGCTAGGTTCATCCTTCATCTTCAGATGCTATTCTGTGATCACTGGGGCTGCTGTCTACTGGAAGCATCCTCATCCCTGCTGGCAATGAGGAGTCCATCGTTGGCAGGCAAGGGCTGGACAGGCAGTTGGCAGTCTGCATCCTAGCTAGTTTCTGCTCTGGAACCCTGACTAAGCTCCTGTGGGCAGGCTTTTGGCTCTTGGTGTCTTGACTGCATCTCAGGGGACTGGCATCTACCAGCCACACAGAACCTTGTGAATGCCAGCATTTTAAGGAGACAGGGAATAGGAGCTTGTAAATGTGGATGTCACAGACTCTGGCTCAGCTCCAAACTGGTGACAGTTGAGTCAGAGGCCAGCGCCTCTGCCAGAGTTATGACTTAAGCTCTCAGTCCTCAGCCACCTTAGGTGTGGCTGTGTAGCTTCACCTAGCATGCATTAGGTTTGATCCACAGCACTGAAAAAGTCAAATCAAAAAACAAAACACTGAGATTAAGATAGTCTATGATCATTTAGCATCACCTAAGAAAGAGAGAAGGCTGGTAGATTTCTCTCTGGTAAGCCAATTCTCCCCTGTGATATCCACAGGGACCCAAAATGGTGAGACTGACCCTTCCCCCAGCTGAATGCCAGAAGGTCAAGTGCCAGCCATGGCTGCTGGGTACTGGCGACAGGAAGGGTTGGTGAAGAGTGAAGGAGCCCAAACATTTAATCTGGGGCAGCCCAGGGAGCCCGGCAGGGCCCCTCACCAAGGCTGGCCTCAGGATCTTGCCCCTCCTCGCCCTTTGATATGCAGATAGAAGGAGAGAAGTCGGAAGCTTTCCCACCCCAGTACCTGGCCATTCCCTTCTCACTTGGGAAGGAGGGCTGCTTGGAGCCAGATGAGGCTAGGGGGATGGTGGTACTTGCTATGTAGCTAAGAATGACCTTGAACTCCTGTTCTTCCTGCCCCTGTGTCAAAAAGTCAACCCGAAAGCTCAGCTGATTGTGTCTGCTATGTCTGCAGCTTAGGCTTGAGGGCTGACTTCGGATACCCTCATAAGGTAAAGAGTAACCAAGGATGACACTCATGGTGAATTTCTGGCCTCCACACGTGTGAATATACACGTGCACACATGTGTACATGAACACACACCCAAACAAAAACAACAAAGAAGATGATAGCTGGAGTGTGTCTGATGCCACGTGTGTTTGATTCCAGCACTCAGGAAGCAGAGGCAGGCAGATTTCTATGAGTTCAAGACCAGCCTGCTCTATATAAGGAGGTCATCCAGGGCTATAAATAAATACATTTTTAAAAAAGATTCCTATTGGGAAGTAACATTTGTGGGTGATAATTGATGTCCCAAGGTCCCCTGTAGTAAAGTACTTGCCACACAAACATGAGGATCCCAGTTCATCGACTCAGCGCCCATGTATAACGCTAGTCACAGTGGTGGGAACCAGTAACCCCAGCTCTGGGAGTGAGAGATGAGACAGGAGGGTCTGTGGGGCTCATGGGACAGCTCTGGGTTCCGTAAGGGACTGTCTCACAAAAAGTAAAACAGACAGGCAGAGGTGGTGCATGCCTTTTATCCCAGCACTCAGGAGGCAGAGCCAACCTGGTCTATACAGATCGAGTTCCAGGACAACCAGAGCTGTTATAAAGAGAAATCTTGTCTCAATAAAACCTAAACAAATAAATAGGTAGATAGTGATGGGGGAAGACCTCCTCTGGCCTTCACACACATCTGCACGCACACACACAAGGATGTGTACATGCAGATATGCCATACCAAGATACAAATAAAGGAGTTAGGGGACAGAGAGATGGCTCAGGGTCCTTGTAAACCTGGTGACACAAGTGTGATCCCTGGGAACCAAGTAAAGGTGGAAGGAGAGAATCACCTTCTCAATGTTGTCCTCTGACCCCAACATGAGAGCCAGCCGTGACATGTTAGTGACTGAACTCATCCATGGCTATATTAGTCACGCAAGCATCTCTCTAAAAATGGGAAGCATCTCTCTAAAAATCTGAACTATCTCATCTCTCATCAAGGCTGGAAGATGATGAGTATCAGAGGCGTTTTACCCTTGGCTTTTTACAATATATGTCCCATTCCCAACCCCTAAGAAGGCACCACAGAGTATCCACTCAGGGTCCTAACCCTGCAGTCACAGGCAATCAGCCCATTAAGGGATTGCTCCTTACACAGGCCAGCTGTTCCTCTCAGGCACAAAGGACTTCTGGGATCATCTTGAACCAGAAGAAGCGACGATCCCTGCACCATACCTAGGCTAAGACTACTTAATTATAAATGGCTCCCTCCTGCCTGCTGCCCCAATTCTTTTAATTCATTTACTCCTCAAGTTTGTGACAGAGATGGACTTGGGAGGCACTGGCCTCCTCGATCTGTACTTCCCAGAGTGTTATTGTGCTATGGCTGGTCTTGATGGGGGATGTCCTTCTGTATGCTATGGACATATGTTTCTCTTATTGGTTGATGAATAAAGCAGTTTCAGGCAATGGACAGGCAAGATGTAACCAGGCAGGAAGTATAGATGGGGCTGTCAGACTAGGAGAATTAAGGGAAGAGGAACAAAGAGAGTGAGTATTGGGGGAGCATTATGGGTAAGCCATAGCCTCATGGCAATACCTAGTTCAATAGAAATAATTAAGAGTGAGCTAGCCAGTAAGAAGCCTAAGCCATCGGCTAGACAATTTATGATTAATATAGGGCCTCTGTGTATTTATTTGGGACAGGTGGGAAAGAAACCTCCATCCACACATGGCGCCCACCTTGAAGCAGAAACCCATGACACTGAGATTAAGAGGGAACTGGGATTGACATGTACAACAAGCTTGTTTCAAATTTAAATAAAAATATTATCATTAAAAAAAAAAAAAAGAGTCCCATGCTCTACCAACTGAGCTAGCCATTATCGGGTCTCCAACTCCGGATCCTTCTGCCTCTGTCTGCTGGGTACAAGAGTGTGCCACTGTGCCTAGCTTGCTCATCTTTTTAATTTGCAAATTGAGACGGACAGCCCAGGCCGGGACTGAACTGACAGAACTATGGGCTTCTGTGCTTCATTTTCTATTCCCAGGAGTCGATATGTACCTGGCACAAGAGACTGTCTTCAACTGCAACCACCCTCCACCCATCCAGTCTTCCCAAGCTCTCCTCGTCCAGCCACCTGCTTGCCTCTAACCCTCAGCCCAGCCCTTGGGTTCCCGTGGAAAATCCACCTTGGAGCCTGGAGAGGAGGTATATGCCCTAGGTCATGACTCAGCATTTAGGTTTGGGGTCTCTACCCTTCCCCTATCGTCCCAGGTACCCTGTGTCTCTTTGACATTATGAGGGCCACAGCCAGCATTCTGCCCCTTTGAGATTTGGTAGGGTGGATCCCATGGGAGCCACCATATTTACCCCTCTCAACCTCCGGGGAGGTTCATCGGTGCCTGAAGCCTATCCTTGGAATCAGACTGCAATGAACTTGCAGCCTGACACTGTATGGGGTGAGGAGGCATACTCCTTCCTCCACTCCCCTAGACCTACAGCATGGCCCCCCTCCCCTCTCCAGACTCCGTAACCATTGTGTTAATCTCCCACTGAGTGACAAGTCTGGAAGGTCATTTTAGAAATTCTTTATTTACATTTTCTTTTAAAAATATATATATATAGATCTTGTGTCCCGTTAATTCTTTGGTTCTGGGTCTCGTGCAGAAAGTGGCAAAGTGTGCAGGGTGACTATCTGGGCTGCCCTTTGTCCAGTAAAGTCTTACTCTGGCCTCATAGCTGGGGTTCCCTGAGATCAGCCCCAGAGGCCTGGGCCTGGGGCAGACTTGGCATGAGAGGCAAGGGCTGGGAGGTGCCAGAGCACCTGACAATTAGGAGCTAGGGTGGCTCCATAGGCTCTCTGAGGATAGGATGCGGGTCGTGGAGCTCTGAGGACAGACAAAGACCCTGCACAGGCTGCTGAGCTAGTAGTTGGTGTCCCCAGGTGTCAAGCGGTTCTCAGGGCCAGGATCTGCTTGCTGTTTTGAGTGAACCACTGGAGCACCACCTCCTTGTTCTCCTTTACCCACTTGATGTTGGCCTTTGTCTTCTCCAGGGCTTGCTCCAGAGCCCGAGTGCCCGAGCCAAAGCCTGTGTCTTTGTTTTCCTCCTGAAACTGCTCCAGCTGCCAGGAAAGCAAAGTGTCAGATCTGAGTGAGCTCGAGAGGGGGCCTTCCCAGTCCTCTGTCTCTCACCCATGCACGGGTCCCTGGAGATGCAGACCATATCTTGTTCCCTGTATAAGGGGCTGAATCCCTCACCACTTCTTGGAGCTAAGTATTCATCTACCCGGAAACTGTGAAACCACAGCCCCAGGTGGAGTCTGCTCAGAGGGTAACGGGCTTTGTTGTACACTTTTTCAGTGAGTTAGCCCTGAGTTCAATGAAGTATCTCAACCCAGTAATGAGCAGGTACCACATGGAACAAAGACTTAGGGAATGTCTGAATCTCAGACAATCAATTGCTTCAATGCCTAAGTAGCTTTTTTAAGGGAAAGGGGTATGGGGGTGCAGCTCAGGAGTAGAAAGCTTGCTAAGCATGATCCAGTCCCTGGCTTCCAACCTCATCACTTCAAGACAGTAAAGAGGAGTAGACTATTGCAAGTCACACACAACACAATTTTGTGCACATAGACTCAAAAAAAAAATCTGTGAAAGAACTGTTAGGTCCCAGGCTAAATTGCCTCTCACTGACAGAGTTTGCCCAGCATGTGTGAGCCCTCGCTTCCATTCCCAGCACAAGAAAAACAAAAGGAGACTGAGAACTAATGATTCAGCAAGGTTTCATAACATAGAAGCAGTATATGACATCAACTGTACACCTAGGAACCTGAGAAATGTTTACAAATCATAGGTCTGTATTCAAAATACACAAAGAACTGTTACAACACAGCAACAAAAGGCAGCAACCCAATTTAAAACCAGACAAAAGGCATGAATAGAAGTTGTTCCAGAGACATGCAAATAGCCAGTAAACTCCCTTCAGTAGTCATCAAGAAAAGACCATTACAACACCCAGGGACAGTGAGAAATTAGAACCATCCAACATTGTTGGCAGGAATGTTGCAGCAGTAAATTTGCTCTGGACAACATTTTGGCCATTTATTCAAGAAAGTTAAACATAAAGAAATGATCCAGCGAGTCATTGCTGCTAGCAATATGCCCAGGAAAAATGAAAACATGTTTGTATAAAAATATGTGTATAAACAGGGCATTGGTGGCTCATGCCTTTAATCCCAGCACTCGGGAAGCAGAGGCAGGTGGATCTCTGTGAGTTCGAGGCCAGCCTAGTCTACAAGAGCTAGTTCCAGGACAGGCCCCAAAGCTACACAGAGAAACCCTGTCTCAGGAAAATGTGCATAATTGTTCATGGCAGTGCTATTCATAAAAGTAAAAAAAAAAAAAAATGTGGTATATCTACACAATGGAATACTACTTAGCCATACAAAGGAACCATGCTTTTCTTAGGTGCTAAGCGAAAGAAACCCAACACAAATGGGTCACATATTATAGGATTCCATTAAAAAGGCCACAAAATGTCATGATTCCATTTTGTGAAATGCAAAATTAAAGTAGATTAGTGATTGCCAGGGGCTAGGGGGATGGGCTAGGGATGAGGAGGAAATGCTAGCAGCTACCTATAGGTAATCTTTGGTGAACTGGTGGCAAAGACTGATTATACAATCTTGCAAATGTACTAGAAAGCACTTAAAATGGTAAATTTTATGGCACATAAATTGTAACTCAATTTTTATGGTAACACCCATACCCCTAGGTACTCAGGAGACTAAGGCAGGAGGATGGATGGAACCCAGGAGTTCAGGGTTAGCCTAGGAAATCAATCAATGAATAAATATAGTTTTAAAATTCCAAGTTTTTTTTAAATGGGAACATTAATATCTACAAAGTCTCTCTACTCAATCCTTGTTTTATGAATGGAAGATATCACCTCCAACTGGGAAAACTAGATAGAGCCCAGGGCTAGGAGAGGTCTGTTCCTTACCTGCTGCAGCTCAAATTCCGTGGAGAAGCGCCTGGTCACTCCCTGGATGAGATTGGCAAAGGAGAAAGATCCTCCTCCATAACTGTGGGACAAGGGAAGAGTGAGTGTGAGCAGTGGAGGGGGCAGAAGCCTGAGGGGCATTCTCTGTGGGCGTCAGAGAACTATAGAATTCTACCACCATTTTGAGGGAGGTATGAGGAGATAAAGCAAAATGACATCCCAAGATCCCAAAGAGATCCTGCCAGGACATGCAGAAGGCAAGTCTTTCTGAGAAAGTCCAGCACAGGAGATGGGAGGTCTGTGGGTCACCCAGCTCCTCCTGCCTTGGCCTTCGATAATCCAGCACCCCAATCAGACTCACTTCTCAAAGAGTTTCTTCCAGTTGCTTCGGACAAAGTCCCAAACCAGAGATTGCCCAGCCACATTATTGGCAATACTGATGATGGTGGAGGTGGCATCCTGCCTCCGGATGTAGTCAGGATTCAGAGTGTAGCTCAGGTACCTGTGGGCAGGAGGCAAGGTAGGGACCACTTGAGGACTGTAGTCCCATGATACAGGGTTGGGAGCCTGACGTCTCACACACAACCACCACCTCTTGTATTGCTCAGGATCCCTTTGATGTATGAAGAGCTGTGGGGCACCTGGATACTACCTCCCTGCAGCAGGAGGGAAACTGAGGCACCTGCACATGGCTCTCAGGATCACTGGCCATGCAAGTGTGTGCTGCCATGTAAGTCTCTGAGAAGAGATAAAAGAGGGTGGCCACTCCTCACTTGGAAGTTAAAGGACATTCAGCTGAACTATCTGTCACTAACACTGAGGGAGCAAAGAATGTGATTGTCGTGAGTCTAGGGGTCATGGATGTCCTGTGGTTGCTGGGACTGTGCAGGTCTGGCCTCTGAGAGCTCACCAGGTGCAGTAGACCCTGTCCTGAGACTCAAAGCAGAGCACACAGCATTAAGAGTTAGGGACACTGACCCTGTATTCCAGTGTTGGCTCGATCACTTACTAAGCCTGTGGTCTCTGGGCAAGTAATTGTGCTGGTAAGGAGCATGGCAGCTTGGCTGAGTCTGTGGGTGGGACCAGGTTCTCACCTGTTCAAAATCCACAAGTCTTTGCTACAGGCCAGGGCTGTTCGGAGTTTGTCTGCCTCATTTACCAGAGTGGCTTTCCGGAACTGCTCCCAGGCAAAGTCCCACTCTTCCTCACCACCAAAAGAAATGGCGTTGCAGTAGACAGTAGAACGAAGGTTGGGGTGGATCCTGGTGTGGGGGAGTCAGGAACACAGCATCAGTGGAAAGTGGGGAGCGAGGAGTTGCCAGTGACTGGCCTGGGGCTCTATGTAGTCCGAGGGGAGATGAGGGCAGGCAGAAAGGAACAGGGGGACACTCACGGGTTATTACTAGAGTTGTTCATCCATTCCCTATAAAGCCTAGAAACCAGGTCCTTACACTCCTTGACACCACTGGAGCAGGCTGTGCTGATGGCATTAACTTCATTGTACCTGTCCCAGGGGAGACATGTGGTTAGCACTTCCTGTCCAGACCCCCACCAAGACTTTCCTCTCAACATACAACCAGGGGCCAGAGGCTCTGTGGTCCACCTGACCCTGTGGGGCTTTTCCTGTCTCCTTACTGCCTGTGGCCTGTGATTTCTTAGTTCCCACGGCAGACTCAGGCTTTCCATTTGAGTCTTAGTTAATGAAGTCAGGACTGGGGATGAAGCTCAGTTTGTAGCATTCAGAAGCTCAGGGTTTAATCCCAACACTGTGTAAATGAGTGTGGTGGCACACATGTAATTCTACCACTTGAGAGGCCGAGGTAGGAGAATCAAAAGTTCCAGACCAACCTGGGCTACATAAGACCTTGTGACAAAGAAACCCATAAACTCAAAAGAGGCTGGAAGAGCCAGGCACTCAGAAGGCAGAGGCAGGGGGATCTCTGTGAATTTGAGTCTAGCCTGGTCTTCAGAGGGAGTTCTAGGACGGCCTTCAAAGCCACAGAAAAACCCTGTCTCAAAAAAAAAAAAAAAAGTAGGAAGAAAACCCCTGCTCCTAGGTGGGCTCTCTGGTAGTGGCTGGTAGTCAGACATGGAAGGTTACTTCAGGTGGTGTTCTCAGCTCTCGGGTCATGTGGGAACTCCAAACTCACAAAAGTCACACTTACTGTTCCATCAGTGTTGCCGGGCGATTCTTCCAGTCGCTGGTTATCTGTCTGAAGTGTTCGAAGAGGGGCGTGACTTGCTTCTTCAGGTAACTCTGGGGAAAGAAGGTAGCAGTGTCAAGGACCCAGGTCCACCTGCCTGGGCCAGCAGCCTCTGAAGGCATGAATGGGTACTGGCAGGCGGGGAGAGGCGGGTGTGAGAGGCGGGTGTGCCCAAGGCAGCACCTTAAGTTTAGGTTTCAGATGACCGAGTTGGTGTTCAGGAAATAGATACACGAACACAGGGATCGACCCAAACTGTGATTTTTAAATTAGCAAGTTCATCCCCTCTTCTTGCATTTCCTCTTTTAGCTTGTGTCTAATTCTGTGTACTGTTCTTTTTACCTAAACTCACATCAGCCCCATACTCTTATTAAATTAAAATCCCTCGCAGATTCTGGTTTGACGTGGCACACTGACTTTTGTGATGAACAGAAGACATTATCCAACAGTAAAAGGAATTGACCTCTCCCCTCCCCAAGAAGGAGAGACAATGGTGGCTGTGATGTCAACACAGGGCAACCGGGAAGTGAGGAGAGAGATAGGCCCAGCCTGGCCGAGATGAAGGATTTGCCAACAAGTTTTTGAGGAAAAAGACTTGCTAGCAAGGCCATGGTGGTGCACACCTTTAATCCTAGCATTTGGGAGGCAGAGGCAGTCGGATCTCTGAATTCAAGGCTAGGCTGGTATACAGAGTGAGTTCTAGGATAGCCAAGGCTAAACAGAGAAATCCTTTCTCAAAAAACAAAATAGAAAGAAAGGGAGGGAGAGAGGGAGGGAGAGAGGGAGGGAGGGAGGAAGGGAGGGAGGGAGACAGGGAGGGAGACAGGGAGGCAGGGAGGCAGGGAGGCAGGGAAGCAGGGAGGCAGGGAGGCAGGGAGGCAGGGAGGCAGGGAGGGAGGGAAGGAAGAAAGGATAGACTTGCTGTATTGAGGCTCAAAATTAAAGAGCATTGGGTAAGGCTAGGGCTATGAGTAGAGGCTGTAAGTCAAACTCCAGCCTGGTCCCTGTGTCCAGTGGCAGCTGGCCCTCATTCATAAGAGGTGCCCAAGAGTGGACACTGCCAGCTTCATTACACACAACAGAGACCCATGCTGGAAACACCAGACAATATTGAGAGAACATTTAGGACCCATGGCTATCCTTTCTCTTTTCTCTTTCCTTTCTTTTATTTTTGTTTGTTTGTTTGATTGATTGATTGATTGATTGATTGATTGATTGATTGATTGATTTTGTTTATGTCTTTCGAGACAGGGTTTCTCTGTGTAGCTTTGGTGCCTATCCTGGACCAGGCTGGTCTTGAACTCACAGAGATCCACCTGCCTCTGCCTCCCAAGGGCTTGGATTAAAGGCATGCACCACCAATGACAGGCTAAAACTTCTGTTTTTAACAGTTTGATAGAAATATATAACTAAATTTAATTCTTTTTCTTGGCTTTTGTGTCAAAGATCAGATTCAAGACGTTGCATATGCTGTACACATACTCTCTCACTAAAGCCACATCCCAGTCCATCCCTCTCTGTCATTGTCATCATCATCATCGAGATATGGTCTCACTATGTAGCCCACATTAGCCAGAAACTTGCTGTGTAGACTAGGCTAAACTCATGCTCAAAGATCTTCCTACCTCTCTCTGTCTCCTGAGTGCTGGGATAAAGGCGTGTACCACCACACCCTTTTGTAGGCCCTGATAATCTGTTCTGTTCCAATTCTGGTATGGCTTCAGGCCACTGTTTATTGCCTCACTCTCAAATTCAAAAATGCCTCTCGGCCTCCAACTTGACAGGAGACCAAAACAAATAGAAACCTCAGATGAAACCCAGAGGGAGAAAGGAAACTTCAAAAGCCCTGTAATAACTACCCTCAAGAGAGGCGAGAAGACGCCAGGACCAGATGCAAAGAACAGAAACATCCTGCAGGTGAGGGGAAAACATTGAGGGACCATCTCTGGGGAAGAGTGAAGAGCCACCAAGCTCAAAACCCCGAGGGACATAAAAACCAGGCCAAAGCAAGAGAGGGGAGTGGAGTCACTCAGACCTCCAGAAAGACACGAAATGGACAAGAGACTGAATAATAAGATAGTTCTGATACAGCTCACCCATGTCCAAGCTGGCAAGAGCCAGGCTGGCCTATCAGGCCTGCTACAAGAGCCCAGAAGTTTCCAGGAAAACTGGTCACATAACAAGAACCAAGAATAACAAAAGCTGTGGGCTTTTTTTTTTTTTTTCTTTCAACTGAAACCTGAGGATCCTGGTGTCAACAGACCTGGACCTTTTCTGAGGAATGATTTCCAATTCAGAAACTTTCCAAACCCAGATGAATTCTCAGTCCAGGATGAAAGCAGAATAAAAGGCATTCCCACCCACACAAATCCTTCCAAATTCTCAGAATATGTACTCCCTGAGAGAAAATGGGTAAGGGAGCCAGGAGATTCAGGAAGCAGAGTGATGCTCACTCAAGTAAAAGAGCAGGACCTTGTGCATAGCCTGAACGACAGTCCTGTAGTGGCAGAAGACTCCAGGGAATACACGAACCCTTGTTCATGTAGGATCAGTCCACAGGGCCTTACTAGACAGGGGACACAGGTACAGCACTCCAGCCAGCTCCAAAGGGAAAATGGACACTGGGTGGATGCTGAATGCTGGTATTGTGACTGCACTACACTACCCAACTTGGGAGGACCCTGGGCAATCACAAAAAATTTCTGTTTACCAAAATATGTATCTGCTATCTTTTTTAAAGGATAAAAACATAAATAAAAAAATAAAAGATTAAAAAAAAAAAAAGCCTGGCGTTGGTAGCACATACCTTTAGTCCCAGCACTTGGGAGGCAGAGGCAAGTGGATCTCTGTGAGTTCAAGACCAGCCTGGTCTACAAGAGCTAGTTCCAGGACAGCCTCCAAAGCCACAGAGAAACCCTGACTTGAAAAACCAAATAAATAAATAAATAAAATAAAAAATGGCTTGGGGGTTAAGAGTACTTCCTGCTCTTCCAGAGGACCCAGATTTGATTCTCAGCACTCATATGTTGGCTCATAACCATCTGTAAATCTAGTTTCAGGGGTCCTAAGGCCCCAAGACCTTCTTCCCATGTCCTGGGTTACCAGGCAGTCACATGGTTTGCAAACAGGCACAGGCGAAATATCCCATACACAAAAAAAAATTAAAAATAAAAGAATTTTAAAGAGTTCTAGGCTGGGCGTTGGTGGTGCACACCTTTAATCCCAGCACTAGGAAGGCAGAGGCAGACAGATCTCTGTGAGTTTGAGGCCAATCTGGTCTAGAGAGTGAGTTCCAGGACAGCCAGGCTGTTACACAGAGAAACCTGAAACCCTGTCTCAAAAAGAGTTCCAGGCCAACCTACAAAGATTATCTATAAAATGGACAAATAAGCAAACAAAACCAAAACAACTAAAAACTGGGCTAGGGAGATGGTTCAGTTAATCACGAGTTTGCTACACAAATGAGTTCAGTTCAGTTCCCAGAACACACACACACACCACACATGCATAAACACACGCAGCCAAACGCATCAGCAATACCTGCAATCCCAGTGCTAGAAGCTGGTGACATGAGGATGCCTGGGGTTTCCTGCAGGGCTCCCGGGCAATGAAGCTTAAGGTGGAGGGAGCTAAAGTGCTTGCTGCCCAAGCATGAAGGCTTGAATTCAAATCCCCAGAAACCATATAAACACACACCTGCTAGCACAGCTCTGGAGTGGACAGACACAGTGCTGGCCAGACAGGCTAGCCAAAATGGTGTTGAGCTCTGACCTCCACAGTCACACACACACACACACACACACACACACTCACACAATCAATCAATCAAATTCCAACAACAAAATGTGGTCTATAGAGCTATGAACCTTCCACCAAATGGGCACCACAGTGTAACCCAGCCAATCCCAGCTATCAGACACTTAAGTATTTCTTTGTCTGTTGTTTGCTCTTTTATGAAGGATGCAGCGAACATCCCGTGGGTGTGGCTTCATCCTAAGCCAGCTCCCACATCTTTGGTATCCTCAGTGGAAATTTCACATGTCTAGGCCATGCTATGAACGTGTCAAAGCCTGTAAGACCAGCCTCAGGGGATGGGCTGTGGTGGCCAGTGCTGCTGGAAACAGCTGCACATGGCTGGTGAGACAGGCCTCTAGCCTTCCAAGGCAATGTGCTCTCTGGGACTTCCTAAAGCATTATTCCAATGGGCAGATTTTACTAGAAGGAATCTTGTCTTCATTTTGTGGGGCAGGGGGAGGTATCCACTCTTCTAACCTCTGTGCCTGCTCCTTCTAGATTCCTCTGACTCTGCCATCCTCCCCATGCCTTTCTTCTTTTTCTTTTAAAGATGTATCTGTTTGTTTGTTTGCTTGTGATGTATAGTGTTCCGCCTGCATGTATGCCTGCAGGCCAGGAGAGGGCACCCGATCTCATTATAGATGGCTGGGAGCCACCATGTGGTTGCTGGGAATTGAACTCAGAACCTCTGGAAGAGCAGCCAGTGCTCTTAACCTCTGAGCCATCTCTCCAGCCCCACCTCTCCCCCACACCTATTGACTTCCCGGTGGTGTAACTCAGACACTGGGATGTTGGCCACTCATACCTTCATGGGGCCATAGACCTCGGAGCGGTCGAACATGAGCTGGAAGTAGTTGAGGCTGCTCAGGGCGGCCTCCCAGGGCATGTACTCAGTCTCTTTCTGCAGGAAGAGGGTGTTGTCCAGCGCCAGAGTGATGTTCACCTTTTGAGCACTGAAGATAAACAGGAAGGCCCAGGTCAGCACCCATCCAACCCAGCTACACCCTGGGACCCTAGCTCAGGTTCTCAAGGACACACCTAAGCCTGGGTACCCTTACGCCTTCATATTTTCCATGGGGGAAGGAGTGACACGGGTGCTCTGTGGCGCCACCAGTGGGGCCCCACTTCAGTCTACTGTCAGTCATGTTTTCTGTTTTCTTGACTATTTTTTTACTGTGATAATTGTTTTATCTTTTTGTTTGTTTGTTTGTTTGTTTGTTTGTTTGTTTGTTTTTCGAGACAGGGTTTCTCTGTGGCTTTGGAGCCTGTCTTGGATCTAACTCTGTAGACCAGGCTGGTCTCGAACTCACAGAGATTTGCCTGCCTCTGCCTCCCAAGTGCTGGGATTAAAGGTGTGTGCCACCACTGCCCGGTTATGTTTTTACTTTTTATTTATTTAGTTAGTTTTGAGACAGAACCTCTCTATGTAGCCCTAGCTGTCTTGGAACTCATTATGTAGACCATGCTGGCCTTAGTCTCGAACTCAAAGATTTGCCTACCTTCTGAATGCTGGGATTAAAGATGTGCACCATCACCTGTGGTGAGATGTATACTGACTTCCCCAAAGACACACAACTCACAAGAGACTGAGCTCAGAGCTTTATTCTTTGCTTTTTGTTTTTATTTGTGTGCAGTGTGTGTGTGTGTGTTCCTGTGGATGTGTGTATTTGTGTTTGCAGGCATAAATGTGTCTATGAATGTGGAGGCTAGAGGCCATTGTTGGGTGTGTGTCTTCCTCTGACTTTCTCCATCTTACTTTTTGAGACACAGGTCTCTTGCCAAACCTGGAACTCACTGAGTCCCTGAGCTGGCTGGCCAATGAGCTCAGGGACCTGCCTCTCCCCACCAGTGTTAGGGCTATAGTACACTACTACAGTAGTTTGCTCACAAGCTTTCATGGGCCCAGGTAATCTGACCTTGGTTGTTCTCATGCTGTCTAAAAAGCACTTTATTGACTGAATCATCTCTCCAGACTCTTCTAACTTGACTTTTCCTCCACCTTCTGGCTTAGGCCATCTGTGGGCATTTGGTCCATAGCTGTCTCTGGGTTCTGTCACTTATCTCAAAGAGCTCAGCATCTCACCATGAGCACAGTAGGGGTTCAAAAATCATAGTTGTGCCCAAGCTCTGTCTCTCTGTTCTTCTCATCCCATTTTTTTTTAAGCACCAAGCACAGGCCTGGTGTGTACACAGCATTCTGGAAAGCTGGGGCTGTGGGTGAGAAGTGGGCGGTACAGCAGGATGGGCCTGAGTGTGGCCGCTGTGACACTTGGAGTAAGGTATTTTTACACTGCCAGCATCCCTCTCTGTGAAATGGTCACGTGGGGACCCCAGGAAGCTGCTTTGGTAGCCCCTGGCACAGCACCTGGTGGCATCTAGGACAGCAGGGGGAACTGGGTCCAGTCACTGGCTTCTATCTCAGCCAGGAGGGCACTCACCTGGCCAGGTCAAAGGAGTCGTGGATAATCTGGGCACGATTGATAACAGGGATAACCTAGGAAAGGAAACAGTGTGACTTTGGGCTTACAATGGGGGACAGACCTTGCAGTCTGATGGCCCATTATTCCATGGGGGACAGGGCAGGAGGGATACCCACAGACGGGTCTGACTGCAGCTGTCTCTGAATCTTCTTCCAGTTGCCTTCATCGTAGTTCACCTGGTAGTAGCCTGTCACACCAAGGTTCAGCAAGACCCACTCGTTCCCAGAGGTCTTGAAGGTGTTGATCTGGGCTGTGAAGCAGGGCTGAGGTCAGGGCTGAGTGGAGTGGCCCAGAAGACCATGGAGGACCCTGAGCCTCCTCTCACCATCTATCTTGCCCAGCTAACTTCCACTAGTACCCTGTATAGGACACAGTTCACTTTCTAGGCCTTTGCATTGAACTGAGCCCCTGACTCCTGGCTCACCACCCCAGCAACCCCAGCCAGACGCTACAGTTAGGCTGTCAGATGGTTCCTGGATGATTCTAATTGCTTGGCTTCCTTCTGCCTGCGAGTGACTGGTCTTCATCTTTGATTTTTCAGTGCCTGGTCACATCGGCAGCTCACTGTACCTGCCAATCACTGTCCTAAGCAGTTTACAGGAATTCTCTCCTTCAATTCTCACACAGCTCAGTGGAGCAGATACAGTCAACTTGATAGAAAAGAAGATGAAGACCAGAGAGGGCTGGTAACTTGCCCAAGACTACACAGAAGCAAGGTGAAATTGGAAACAAAGACATCTGCTCCACTTGTTGAGTGAAATAATGAAGGGAATCTTCACTCAGCTCCCCCACAGCCCCCCAGAACATGGGCCAGGAGGCAGCAGATAAGACGGGGCTGTATTACATTCCTGGGTGGTCAGCCAGTAGTGATCCTTCTGCTGCTGTTGTGTTCCACCTTTCAGATACGGAATGGGCACAATCCAAACATAGCTGCAGTGAGAGACCCAGGGACCCATAAATTATGATGGGCAACTCTTGGGTACACTGTGGGGACCCCTCCCAGGTGCCCAGTGATGGCCCAACACCAATACCGACTGCCACCATGCTCCTGACCCCACATGACCTCCTTCCTTGTAGCCCACCCTTCCCTGGGGTGACCCAAACCTCTGTGACCCTTTGTGCTCACTTAAAAGCTGAGGGGCGGGTGACATTGGACTGGGGGTCAAGGAGGAAGTGTTTTTGGGAGATAGTTCCTGTAGTGGTGTCCACCGTGACAACGGGAAAGCCCATCTGTAGAATCCAGCGGTCCATGATGGTGCTCACGGAGTCTGGAAGTTTAATTTCTGTCTGGTTGTCCACAGCCTGTTTGAGGGACACAGTGTGGCTGTCAAACTACCGTCCCCCCCATGCCTACCACCCAGGCAGCCTCTGCAGATTCTGGTCAGCCTAGACCTGTGGTGCCACCTATGCAGGGCAGGGGGACAGAGGACAAGGGACCCATCCCTCTCTGCCTCTCCTTGTCTGCCCAGTACTGAGCAAACTGGCGAATGTCTCTGCCTCTAGCTAACTCCACATTGTGTGTGCCCCCAAGCTGTGGCCCACAGCCAGGGCACCTTCTGAATGTTAGGCAGGAGCAAGGGACAGGGCTGTGGGGTGTGGAGGAAAAGTATCCCAATAGGAGGGAATGGGGGTGCCACAACCTTTGTTACTGCTTTCGTGGGTCTTTTTTTTTTTTTTTTTTTTTTTTCTTTCAAATGCATGGGCACTGCTTTTGTAGTCACAGCAAAAAGCCAAAAACATCTGCTAATAACTAAAGCCGTGAACCCTGAAAACTGGGCGCTGTCAGAAGGGGAAGTAGAAGCAGGGGAGGTCTGGGGCCACAGAAGACAGGGAAGGGAAGGCGGCAAGCTTTGCTGGAGCAGGAAGGCAAGTGGTGGAGGAAGGATCCGATGATGCACGGCCAGGTTGGGGGGGGAGTGGGGGATGGGTGTGTGTGTAACAGACAGGCTGGGGGCAGGGAGAGGGGGCAATGGAACCTGCCCAGCTGTGACTCTGTGATATCCCCTCCCCAGTGAGATGGCCTTGGGGCCCAGAAGGACACAACAGCAGCCAGGGAGCCAGGGAGTGGTTGGGCAGGAAGTCAGGGCCCTAAGGCTCTGGAGGGAACATTAATGGGAGAGGTGGGTGTGGCTGAGAAGGGGTGGGCAAAGTCTACAGAGAAGACAGGGAGGCTGGCAGGGATGGAGACAGGGATGAGACAGGATGAGGAAGTGATGGGGGTTCATGGAGAGGCTGGACTCCAGCCCTAAGGAGAGGCAGGAAGGAGAAGGACCTCTGGGGAGGGCAGGAGGGCTTGGAAGTGGGGGATGGAATGTGAAGTAGGGAGGGACGGAGGGTCAGAGTTTGCATCCCAGATGCTGGATGTGCCAGGTGGAGAGGGCCACAGGGCACAGGGCAGCTGGGAGTGCTGAGTCAGTTAAATGGCTGGCTCCAAAGTTCTGGAGAAGAAAGAGGAAAAGGAGGATAGTGAGGAGGTAGCAGTTTGGGGGTAGTGCCCTGAAGTCCATGCTCTCAGCACTAAGTGACCCCACAAGGCCCACCATGGTGCAGCTAAGCAAGAAGCTCAAGTGGCCAGCTCTGGTGGTGCAGGCCAGTAGGATATGCTGTAGTAGAGGCAAATACAGGAGGATCTCTGAGTTTGAGGCCAGTCAGGTATACAGAGCGAGTTCCAAGACAGCCAAGGCTACACAGAGAAACCCTGTGGGGGGTGGGGTGGGGAGGGAGCTGAATGTGTTGGCAACCATCTGATCCCAGCACTACTAAAGTGAGATGAGGAGTCAACTGTTCATACAGGAAAAAAAAAGGTAAACCCTGCCTCAGAAACAAGATGGGAGAACCAACTGAAGAGAGCCCACAGAAAGAGAGAAGGGGGGGCAGAGAGAGAGAGAGAGAGAGAGAGAGAGAGAGAGAGAGAGAGAGAAAGAGAGAGAGAGATACACACACACAGAGGCAGAGAGAGATACACACACACAGAAAGAGAGAGAGAGACAGAGACAGAGAGAGAGAGAGGCAGAGAGAGATACACACACACACAGAGAGGCAGAGAGAGGCAGAGAGATACACACACACACACACACACAGAGAGCCAGAGAGAGAGAGAGAGAGAGAGATACACACACACACACACACACACAGAGAGAGAGAGAGAGAGAGAGCCAGAGAGAGAGAGAGAGAGAGAGAGAGAGAGAGAGAGAGAGAGAGAGAATCTGAGCAGACAGTGAGCAGGGGTCGTACCCACCCTCTTTAAGGAGCCACCTTCACACCCATTTTATAGAATAGCCATAGCCACTGAGGCTCCCAACAGTTTTCCTGGACTGCAGAACAGAGAAGCTAGGCACAGTCTCACACATGCTGTCCCCAGGGACTTTGAGCGTTACCCACCTTCTGCAGGTGCTCCCACAGGTTCAGATAAACAGTGTTCGAGTATTGGAAGGTGTGGAGATAAGACTGTGGGACAACAAATCTTGGTCAGGGCTGGGTAGTACTCAAGGCTGTGAAAGGCTGTGCTAGGGGAACGCCACCACACAGAGGGACCTCCTGGAGCTGTACTCACTGCAAGGCCCTTCTTGAACAGGTCCTCTGTCAGGAAACTAGACAGCATCCTAAGTACCGAAGCTCCCTGGGGGTAGGGTGAGAGGGAGCTCAGAAGGCCAGCGCCCGAAGAGCAGCAGGTGTGTTGAGGCTCTCTGTGGGAAATATCCCTCCCCATACCCCTTATCTCTCAGGGCCTCCAAGAAGTCAGGCAGTACCTTGCTGTAGGAGATGCTGTCAAACAGCTCGCTGATCTGGGCTGGCGTGTTGACTTCGTCGGCAGGGCTGGACAACGGGTGGGAAGAGGCGAGTGCGTCCACGGCCATCACACGATACACTTCATTCTGCACTATGAGCTCTGTCTGCAGAGTCCCCAAATACCATCAGGAGCCTGGCCCAGGCGGGGCCATCCTAGGCACTCCACTCTCCCACCTCGACCCAATCCCCAGAAAGGTGGCTCACCAGATTCCAGGTGGGCTCTGCAAAATCAGCCCCCAGATACTCCACATAAGAGGCAAAGCCTTCGTTCAGCCACAAGTCATTCCACCAGGCCACGGTCACCAGGTTACCGAACCACTGCAGGGGACACAGATGTGTTGCTGAGCCATCCATCACGAAAAACATCTAACCATGTGCTGACTGTCTACAAGGCACAGGAGGGCTGGACACTCCAAGGCCTCTGTTCCCTCTTGCTTCTCCCATAGTCATCTACCTGATGGGCCAGCTCATGAGCAATCACGGTGACCACCCGCTCCTTGTTGCCGATGGAGGAGGACACAGGATCATAGAGCAGGGCACTCTCACGGTAGGTCACTAGCCCCCAGTTCTCCATAGCTCCAGCATTGAAGTCAGGCAGACCAATCTGGTCTGCGGAGGGGAGCCACGTGTCAGTGGAGGGCATGGATGGGGATCCCAGCACTACCTCCCCGTGAAGGCCCCATGGTCACTCACCAGACTTTTCTAGAGGGTAGGGTGTACTATAATGTTGGGCAAAGAAGTTTAGGATGGGGCCTGTCACATTCAGGGCGTAAGCACCATGGCCCTCATTGATGGCATTGGGCCGAGCCCAGATTCGAATCTGCAGAATGAGAGGGAGGAGGTCAGGTTTGAGATCCTAAGGAAAAGAGTCCCAGGATCCGATGAGCTGGAGGTCCACCATAAATCAGGATGGGGATCCACTAGATTAAACTGAGAAATCTGAGCATGATATCATATACCTATAAACTCAGCACTTGGGAGGTGGTAGCGTCACAAGTTCAAGGCCAACCTGGCACCTCAGTGAACCCTATCTTAATATTTAAAACAGAAGGGTGGAGAGATGGCAGCTGTGCTGGTTAATTTTATATCAACTTGACAGTCTAGAGTCATCTGAGAGAAGGGAATCCCAATTGAGAAAATGCCCCCATTTCTTATCAGGCTGTAGGCAAGCCTACAAGCATTTTCCTAGTTAGTAATGAGGAAGGTCCAGCCCATTGTGGGTGGTGCCACCCCTGATTTTGTAAGAAAGCAGGCTGAGCAAGCCAGTAAACAGCCCCGCTCTGTGACCTCTGCTTCTGCTCCTGCCTCCAGGTTCCTGCCCTGTTTGAGTTCCTGTGCTGACTTCCTTCACTGAGGGACTAAGATGTGGAAGTGTAAGCCAAACAAATCCTTCCCTCCCCAGCTTGCTTTTTGGTCATGGTGTTTCATCACAGCAATAGTAACCCTAACTTAAGACAGAGGTTAAGAGCACTTGCTCTTCTAGGAGACCTGGTTCAATTCCCAGCACCCACACAGCAGGTAACAACCATTTGTATGTAACTCCAGTTACAGAGAATCTGATGCCCTCTTCTGGCCTCCAAGAACACTATACTATACATGGTTGCAGTACACACACTTACATGTAGGCAAAACACCCACACACATAAAACAAATTTGTTTCCAATTTTAAAAAGGGGGCCAGGCATAGTGATATACAACCTTAATTCCAGCTCTCCAGAGCCAGAAGCAGGTCTACACAGTGAGCTCTAGGCCAGCCTGGTCAACACAGTGAGCTCTAGGCCAGCCTGGTCTACACAGTGAGTTATAGGACAGCCTGGTCTACACAGTGAGCTCTAGGCCAGCCTGGTCTACACAGTGAGTTCTAAGACAGCCTGGTCTACACAGTGAGTTCTAGGACAGCCTGGTCTACACAGTGAGTTCTAAGACAGCCTGGTCTACATAGTGAGTTCTAGGATAGTCGGAAGACTATCTCAAAAAAAAATGTCTAAGAGGCTGAAATGTGTGTTTATAGGTTAAGAGTGCCTGCTGTTCTTCCAGAGGACCCAGGTCTGGTGGTTCACAAGCACTGTAACTCCAGCTCCAAGGGATCGAACACTTCCTCCTGGTGTCCACAGGCACATGCACTCCTGTGCACATACCCATATACAGACACACACTCATACACATAATTAAAAATACATTTTTTGTTTGTTTTTTCAAAACACATTTTAAAATGGCATTGGTGGTGCACACCTTTGATCCCAGCACTTGGGAGGCAGAGGCAGGTGGTAGATCTCTGTGAGTTCAAATCCAGTCTGGTCTACAGAGCTAGTTCCAGGACAGGCTTCAAAGCAATACAGAGAACCCCTGTCTCAAAAAAACAAAACACAAAAAAACAAAACAAAAAAAACCCAGCAATGTCCTATCTCCTACAGTCATGAGCTTCCCTAAGGAAGTGGAATTGTGATTCCCCCATGCATTCCAAACACAAACTGGGAAGTACTTAAGAGCACCTAGGATCACTTGGAGTTGGAACTCAACAGCCTAATAATTCAGAAGCTAGTACTGGGAGATCTGAGAAGGTAGGTCCCTCAGGCCAGGGCCTGTGCCATCTGAGGACACACAGGCCCAGTTTCATACCTGGACATTATTGGTTGAGGTCTTATTCAGATATTCGAATTCACACACAATGTAGGCCAGCAGGTACGTGGACATCTTGGGGGTGGGGTGGAATTCCGTGACAATCCAGGAAGGGTCTTCTTGAAGGGGACTGGAATCTGGGCATGGGACATGGAAGTGTGTGGGCTTCTTGCTCCGCACCCCAGTCCAGGGCAACCCCAGGGCAACCAGACTTACTTTTGGGAAGCATGTTAGACAGAGCCTGAAAATTTTTGGGGTAGATGAGTGTGATGTTGAATATGGCCTTCATGGCTGGCTCGTCGAAGCAGGGGAAGGATTTCCGGGCATCAGCAGCCTGCATCTGCGTTGTGGCCACCACCCTGTCCAAATCAGAGTGTTAGAGAGGCTATCTTTAGGTGCAGAAGAAAGGGTGTCCCAACCTACTTCCTGCCCTTCACCCAACTCCAAACAGCCTCAGAGCCCTGGTCAAAAAGCTGCCATAGCAGACCAAAGCTTTCAGACTCCATCCAAATCCTGGCAAGCTCCATGCTTGTGTGAGCTCAGGGATCATTCTCTCAGTATTCCTGTCCATCCAAGGAACCCTTCCATCCCACATCCCTAGCGTGTGGAAGACAGTACCCCCAGTAACTGTACCCCCCTACACTACAGATGAGAAACAGGGCTACCGAGGGCTCCTGAAGGTTCCAGTCCCCCTTTCCACAATCCCCAGATGCAATGCCGTCTCAGCCTGTGCCCACGGCCCTGGAACTTACTTCTTGACGTTACCCTCCATGTACTCGCTGCGGTAGAAGCCAGCCAGGTCATCGGCCAGTTCCCCCTGGAACTGGCTTTCCATCTCATACTGTTTGCCCTTCGTCAGGGATCCCTGCAGGTGAACCACCAGGTACTCGGTGCGCTCTACCAGCTCAGTTTTGGAGATGGCAGGTGCCTGGGAACCATCCACGGCTCGCAGTGCCACCATGAAGTTTCCCTTTGAGGTGTAGTTGAGCTTTTTGCTGTGGATGATGATGACATCTGTGGTGTCATTACAGGTAAAGCGGACAGTACTGTTACCTGTAAAGATGTACAAGCCCTGTTCGTTGGGGGTGAGGAAGGGTCTCAGAGTCACCCGGTAGGAGTCAGGTATCAGAGTCTTGGGCAGGCGGTACCGATTCCAAGGCTTGCTTTCATCTACAGATGTGGTTGGGGTGGCAGTAGAAGTGATAGCCGAGGTGGTGTCAGGGAGTGTGGTAGCAGAGTTCTCAGCATTCTTGTTCTTCTCTTGAGCATAAACCACAGACAGGGCTATGATGGTGCATACAGCTGCCACACCCAGCAGGATGCCTATGATGCCCAGGGTCTTGGAAATGTAGAAACCCTTGGCCATGATGCTGGTGGGCAGGTAACTCTGAGTGGCTCAGGCCACGCTGGAAGCAGAGCAGCCCTGGGCCAGCTTATATCTCACAGGGGGGCGGGCCCCTCTGCCTTTGGATTGAGCAAATATTAACCAGGGCTCAGGCGAAGGTCACTAGCCTAGATAGGGGTATTCTCTGCCCAGGCTCCGGAGAGATCAGAAATGAAACTGTGCAAAGCTGGCTTTGGGGCTTGGGGTGGGGGGACGCGGGGGCCTGCTGGGAGCAAACAGTGTCTGGTTATGGGCTGGGGCTGAAGGTGGCCTGGAAGGTGGGGGGGATCTGGTGGAGCTGGGGCTGAAGGGCAGGCTGCAGACTGCAGGCTTGGCACCCAGAGGGCAGAAGGGAAGGCAGGTGACACTGATCCACCTGCAAGTACAAATGGAGGGACAGAAACAGAGTTACAATCACCAGACCCAAGAGGTGGGGCAGGCAGAGCAGAGTGAAGACAGCTCCCATCGCACGGGATCCACCTTTGGACTGGGCTTTCTGAGGGATGCCAGGGGCCCCTTGGGACATCCTGCAGATTCTCTCCCTTTCTCTCCTGACTAACTTCTTTTCTCTCTCAGTTCCCCAAGGAAAGCAAAATGAATCTCTTTTCCTTACTTCCTTCCTCCCTCTCTCCATCCCTCCCTACCCATCTCTCTTTCTTTACTTCTTGAAAAGAAGTTTCCCCTCATGAGTAAATAACAGTAATCCCCCCTCAGTTTTGCCCTACATATTTAAGAGGAAGCACATGGACCATCCCATGGTAGAAACTTAGCTCTATGACCCTCTTCCTGCTCTCTGTCCTGGGTACCAACTCCATAACACATGGCCTTCCCGTTCTCCTTTACCAGTCCCGCCTCCCAGACCACCACACTGACTGATACTCACCCCCAACAGCCAGCTCACCCCCATCCCCTCACTGCATTCAGCAGGCCCTGCTATATTCTCATGAATTCCCTGCCTCCTCCAGTGCCCCCCAACCCTACTCATCACACATCAGGCCATTGCATCCCATTGTTTCAAACCTTTTTGTTCCACACATCCCAGGTTCCACCTTCCTAAGGGATCTACACATAATGTGCAGAAGTCAGCCTACCCCCTTCCCACCCTCACCCCAGGACCCCCCCACACACACACATACACTCACTGTCACAGTACTTCAGACTTCATCCAGCCCCTCTACCCCAGGACCTTTGCACATGCAGTACATACTGCCTGGATAGATGTCCCTTCACTCTAACCCTGATTAGCATCTACTGATACTTCCAAGTCTTAGAGAAGCTACCCTCCCTCCCAGGCTAGCAGTTCCAGCCCTGGTGGATTGGATTTAGCACCATGCATCTCCTCTGCAGATGCTTGTACCTCAGCATGGGTTACTACTCCATTCAGTGGTGAATTTCAGCTGTGAATTTCAGACTTGTAAGAATAAGGCCTTGGCTGTCCTGCCCCCAGACTTGACTCTGTGCCTGACCCTAGTAGGTACCTCCATATGTATGTTAGGTAGATGCCCACATATGCGATTGAATGACTGAATGAGTCATTCCAGAAGAAATCCCTTTTGAAGTCCTCCAGCCTTTATCTCCACCCTGCCCCTGCCCAAAAGGCATTTTTAGAGAATAATTACCCTTCTTCCTCTGAGCCCTCTTCTTGCCCACCTGACCCTCCAGGACCTCATCCACCTGTCACCCTGTCCCCTGGCCTTCAAGAAGGTGTGTTGAATGAATAGAGGACAGAGGCTACAGGTATGAGCACAGGAGGAGTGCATAGCTGCCCTCTGCTCTGGCTAGCAAGGCTCTGTGTTTGAGCTATCTGGTTCACATTGTCTACATTTTAGGCCAAGGGCAGACAGTACTCTCCGATCTCCCCCACAATCTGCAACCCATCCTCAGGGCCTCAATCTGGGGTCAGAGTGGGCTCCACCAAGAGGCATAAGTGGGAAACTAGGTGTTGGAAAGGCACATAACAGTGCCCCAGCTTGCAGAAATAGGGTTGAGGCCTCAAAGGGTTTCACATGGGCCCCAGGCTTCCTCCAACAGAGTCACCTTGACAGTGCCAGCAGGTTAACACCCTGGGGACTGTGCCTCTACCCCTTCACCATATCCCCCACGAGGGGCCCCCTCCTACCTGAACAGCAGGCAGACTCACAAGACCACTCGGCTAATTCCTGTCTCCAAACAAAGAGCTAGGTTCTGCCCGGCCCTCTGCAGCCTCTTCCTGTTTGTTTTGGATGTGGACCATGGGCCAGCTGGCCAAAATCTGGGTTCCTCTGCGAAGGGGCCCTGGTGTCTGGTTTTGGCACAGCTCCAGGAGTGGCACCAACCCAGGCTAGGGGTGTGTGGGTGGGGTCTGCAGCTCCTCACCTTTGGGGGACTCTAAGAAAGGTCCCTTGCCACAGCCCCTGCCTCACGCGGGCCTGACCGCTTCCACACCGCGGCAGGCAGTGGTGGCTGTGGGGTTCTCATCACCCTGCCCAGCAGCATCGGGTGGGCATCTCCCTGCACGTGTGGGTGAGATGGCCCTCACTGCCTTCAGAGTGAGACTCTAACTGGGGCCTCAAATCCATCCGACTGGACCTCCAGGCTGCTCCTCTCTCGAATCCAGGGCCAGGTTTTCACAGTCACCTGGGCTCCTATCGCTCTGCCTCTGCTCCTGTGGCTTCCTCTGGTAACCATTGGTACACCTTTCTTCTCCTCATCAAGTTCCTACTTATACTTCAAAGCCAGCTCAAACGCCACAACCTTGTCGTGCCCCTCAGCGACAAACTTCTATGGCGTCCAGTTCACATCTTCATCGTTACTCATCACTTACAAAAAGACCACGTTTGTGTCAGCCCCCACACCAGCCAGCACCAGGGAAAACCAGGCAGACAGCCTTCATGTCACCACCGAGAACTTGGCATGCAGTAGCTCAGCCCCTCAAGGAAAGTCAGGCCCTTGATTTCCCGATAGCTGGTTCTGCCCTCCACACGGAGCCATCCTGGGCTCTGACACTGCACAGAAGCCTCCTTTGCCATCACCCACTAGGTCATTCGCCTCATATTTTTCTCAAAACCAACTCATGTCACTTAGCCTGGTGAGCAGTAAGGAACCTGACATTATGTGTTAAGCTACTTTTTTTTCTGATGTATGGCTCCCCTCATACCTCAGATGAAAACGGAGGTATTAAGGCAGTCTGAGACCACCCTGCACAGCTGCTGCTGCTGCTGGAGAAACAGCACTCTGTCCTGACTGACCTGGGGGTGTTATTGATTCAGTGAGGGTCCTTTTTGCAGGTGAGAAAGGCTCCTGCCTTCCTTTCATCACTTACCTCTGGGGGGGGGCAGGGTAGGGTGCTAATCCCACCTGGCAGGTCTCAACTGACAAATGAACAATGTTTAGGATTCTCTCTCTCTCTCTCTCTCTCTCTCTCTCTCTCTCTCTCTCTCTCTCTCTCTCACGCACACACACACACACACACACACACACACACACACACACACAGGCACACTAGGTAATCTGTGCCCCATACCACATCTCAGGCTCACAATTCCTCTCTAAAGCTCTCATCCTGAGTTCCGGTGTAAGCACTGTGAGGTTGACCAAGAGGGGAGCTAGAGGATTGTGTGTCGCCCCTCTGTCCACTCTGAAGTAGCAGTGAGTAGGACCAGGGTGAAGCCGGGCCCCCAGAACACAGTCATCCTGATTGATGGCCTATTCCCATGTCACAGCTGGTTTGGGTTGGTCCGAGCCAGCCCCCAGGGTGCTTCCTCTGGGAGGCCTGGACACTGTCCATTCTGTGGGAACAGCATTAGGCCCATGGCAAGTGGGCCTCTGTGGGCCAGGGAAGTGTCCCTGGAGGGCGGGAACAGAGGGGCCTTGTGCACTGGTCATACAGGCCCACATTTTCTTTGGTGGAAGCAGCTCTACAAACCACAAGGACAGATTCCTTCCTCAGACCATCACCAGGAATTGGGAGTTGTTCTGGGAAGCGATACTTGTAAGCCAGGAGCCACCAGGGGGCTGCTACAAGACACAGTCCTGTAGAGGATTCTTGCCTTGCTCACACACTTACAAAAAGGCCACCACAGGGTCCCTCAAGATAGGACTCAGGCTGAGGAGAGAAGCTACCAGCCAGTGGGTATTCTGGTATGGAGAGGCTTCAGAGTGAGCGACTTGCAGCTTCCCCTCAGGTACTCTGCAGAGCTACCAAGCATTATGGTGCTAGGTACAAATCCTGGGGGGTGGAGGGAGAGTCCCACAATCAAATACAGAGGCTGAGGCTGAGGCAAGAGGATTGCCTGGAGATCTAGGCCAACCTAGATTACACAGCTCACTGCTGGGGGACTCCACCGTGCACTAGAGCCACAGCCCCTCCCCCTGGGGATCTGTAGCCAGCCTTGTGCAGTGGAAGCCCACCTCCTCCTTACTGGTCACCCATGCTGACAGAGGTGGGAAGCCACCTGCCCCAAGCTCCACATTCACAGTGAACTGGCCAAGGTCCTGAGAGTCCACCTGTCACTCCTAAACCTTACTCTCACTTCAGCCACAGGGGTGCGTTAGTGCCCTGCATTCTCCAAACTACACACCTCGCTGGTATCCTCAGAGCAAGGAGGGGCTTTAAGTATTAAAAGCCCTGACCCCCCAGGACGAGCGGCCTGCCAGAGGTTATTAGAAGTATCCTGCTTGGAAAGACCCCTCCGCAGAACAAGGTCCGGTTGTCACTGGCCCTGCTCCCAGGAGGGCACCACACGCGCAGGATCGGCCACCTCTGTGACTTGGCGCACTTCCAGGAAGGATGCCAATAAATGGGGTGAGGTGGGCTCCAAGAGGATAAAATCTAGTTCCCACTTTCTCACATACGCTGGGGCCCAGCACCCGGGGCGGGCCACTGTTCCAAACCGAGCTGGGAGGGACTGCAGAGCAGAAACTATGACTTCCCTGGGCCAGTGCGCGCCCTCTGTTCGCACCATCCCCAGTCCTCTGTGCCCCAGCCATCCAATATCCCTTCGACCCCCAGCTCTGTCCATCATGTATGTGTTCCTCGACACCCCTCCTTCCCTGTATCTGACTCTGGCCACCATCTCCAAGACCAGCTACCCCCTGTTGTCTAGGCCTGTCATCAAGGCTGGGGCCTCCCTCTGAGCCCTGCAGACACCTGGAGACTGCTGGCACCCTCGGGAACCTACTCCAACAGTCTCGGCAGCAACAGGCCCTCAGTTTACTCATCTGAGTTGGAGCAGAAGCTGCATTTGGCTCCCTCACCCCGGATGCCAAACCCCACGCCCGGTGTCCCCAAACCTCCACAGCTCGCAGCCCCTGCCCAGCACTTGCCTGGGGCCGCGCACCGCTTGGAGCAGCTCCTGCCTAGCCGCCCGCCTGGCCCGGCCGGTTAAAGGGAAGTAACCCGAGCCCACCGCCGCTCCGCCCGGATCACACACACAAACACACACACACACCCGCCCGCCCGCCCGCACACCCTCACCCCGGCTCCGCCCGCGCTCCTCCCAGCCTGCCTGCGAACAGCCTTTCCCTCGACCCCAGGCCCCTAGCACGCCAGACCCGGACCTCTCGCCCTCACCCACCCACACTTCGCGCTGCTGTTCCAGTGTCCCTCCCACCACATCTGGGAGACATCTGCAGCTGGAGGCAGGGGCTCCCAGCCTCCTCAGCCTGCAGAAGAATCGGCACAGCCTTGGAGGCTTTCCACACAATTCTATATTATTATTATTATTATTATTATTATTATTATTATTATTATTATTATTATTATTATTACTATTATTACTATTATTACATCTTTCTTCCCCCTCCTTCTCCTCCTCTTCCTCCTCCTCCATTTTCTCCTCTCCCTCTCCTTTACTTTTTTACCCTCCCTTCTCTCCTTTCATCAAGGTCTCATATATGTACAGCTGGCTGGGAACTCACTATGTAGTTCAGGCTAATCTCAAACTAGTAACAATTCTACTTCACTGCTACAATTTTCCATGCACTGGGATTCTTCAACTCCATCCAGCTTTTCTTCCTCTCTCCTCCCTCCCTCCTGTTCCTCTGGTACTGGGATTGTGTCCAGTGTCTCATACATACTAAATAAGTGCTTAACCATGAGTTACACCCCCAGCCCTTTTCCTTGAAAGAAAGAAAGAAAGAAAGAAAGAAAGAAAGAAAGAAAGAAAGAAAGAAAGAGCTGAGATAAAGTCTCACTAAACCATCCAGGCTGACCTAGAACTCACTGTAGCCCAGACTAGCCTTGAACTGTTAATCCTTCTGCCTCAGTTTCTCCAGGCCAAGCTCTGACTAACTCTTAACACCTGGACTGTCTTCCAGAAGTCAGAGTTATCAGAAGGATCTAGCAAATAAAGGATTACACTTTGAAGTACATGTTCTTTCTGCTTCTGGATGCTGTATGTATCTGTCAGGGCACACACCCTCTCTGAGCAGCTTTTTATTGGCAGCACAAAGTATTAGTTTAGCATTTGTATTAGTTTCCTGTGGCTGCTATAATAAGACAAACCTAAGAAGACACACACTTATTCACTTACCGTCCTATAAATCAGACTCACTGAAACTCGGGGCGTTGGTGAGAAGTGTTCCTTCTGGAAGCTTTAAGAGAGAGCATCTTTGTCTTTCCAGTGGCTAGAGGCACCCGCATTCCTTGGCTCAAGGCCACCTCTGTCTCTGAAGCCAGGAGAGACAGGTGCTGCCTCTCTAGGCTTTGTCATTCAGACATTGACTGGCCTCTCCCATGGGATCCACCTATATAATTCAAGATAATCCCCCTGTTCCAAGTGGGTTCCTGAGCAATTGAATCTGCCCACAGCTTTAATTACCCTTAGATGCAGAGCACTGCATTTTCCCAGGTTATGGGTAGGGGGGGGGGAGGAGGGAGTGGGAATCGGGGTATCTATGGGGAGATTGGTGCCTACCAGAATAGCCAAATGAGTTCCAGGATCTCAGACTTCAAGGGATTGTGAATAGTTAAATCAGCTCTTCCTTCCCATCCCTGGGAGTTGCTGGATAGTTTAGCACTCACCAATGGCCAGGGAGCCACATTGCAAGTGCTCTGGTACTGAGGCACACCCTGTCCCAGCCTAGCCATGTTTTCCTTTAACACTTGCCCTTCCTTTGAAAGCCAAAGGATGGGCCAGGGTACCTCTAGGCAGTGCCTTGCTTCTTCAGATCTGCTGCTGTGATCTTAAAAACCAGGTCACAAATCTATTGGAATGTAGAGTCGCTAGACTTGAGAGTTGCTTGCAAAGAGTCAGTAGTGGGCCCTAGAGAGCCTGAGAGCTGATTTCAGATCTCCTTTCTCCTTCAGACTCATGGCTGCCTACGTATTCCATCATATGTGGTGTGGCTAAGGCTAAGTCACCCTGGCCTGCCTCTCCCACCTCAGACTGGGCGTGGGTGGGGGCTCTTAAGAGGAACCCTGCTATGGGAGAAGAGCTACCCTGCTCTCTGGAGGGAAGTGTAGGGTTGAAGGTGGCTTTTGGGAATTTATATGTAGGCTTCTCACTGCTGTATAATTCATAGTAGTGGAAAAGAAAACAAAGCTTAAACATTCTGCAATAGCTGGGCATTGGTGGTGTATGCCTTTAGTCCCAGCATTTGGGAGGCAGAGGCAGGCAGATCTCTGTGAGTTCAAGGCCAGCCTGGAGCTAGTTCCAGGACAGCCTCCAAAGCAATACAAAGAAACCCTGTCTTGGGGGGAAAAAAGAAAAAAAGACCAAACAAACAAAAAAATTCTGCAATAGGGCATTGGCTAAATTACAGTTCTCTCATATGATGACATACTATACTATCATTAAAAACACGTCATGTTTTGGCTAGAGGCATGGCTAAATGGATAGAGCATGTTCAAGGCCCAGGGTTCAATGGATTCCTACCACCAAAATAAATATATGTGTGTAATATTTCATATGTAGCAAAACATACATTTCAATGGAACCATGGGAGGATTTTTAAAAAGATAACTTGAAGAAAGCCCATTTAAGTATTTTAGCAAATCTGAGACTTCTATAGAAAAGATCAATGAGTTAGACTACATAAAGAATTATGGTGCACATGTCTTTAATCTCAGCATTTGGGAGGCAGAGGCAGGTGGATCTCTGAGTTCAAAGACACCCTGGTCTACAGAGAGAGTTCCAGGACAGCCAAGGCTACACAGAAACCTTGTCTCAAACAAAACAAACGTTAGGGAGCTCCAGATTCCAGCAGATAAGCATGTCTCAAGGAGATAAGGTAAAGAGTGTTAGAAAAAGGTATCTAATGCCCTTCTCTGACCTCTTCCATGTAGGTCTTTGTACCACATAGCATTCAAGCACAGGTGTGTACGGTGTGTAACACACACACACACACACACACACACACACACACACACACACACACAGAGGCATGTACATGCAAATAACCACACACACATATTTCTGCATTGTGAAAAACCCACCCTAATCCCCTAATCAAAGTAAAAACCAAAACAAAATTGCAGAATGGTGGAAAATTACATCTCATAAAACAGTGCAAGGGGGATTCCCCTGATAAATAAAGAGCTTCCATAGATCATTACAAAAAGAAAAAACCAACCATGATTCAACTTAGAGGTAGAAGAGCAAAGAGCATGAAGAGAAAATCCAATTGACCCATTGAGATCATATAAGAGGCTCAATAATTCCCCCTCCCTTGTATAAATTGTTTGACATTTATCTACTTATATGGTGTGTGTGTGTGTATGACATTTTATTTTGTTTTGTTCTTTCTTTCTTTTTTTTTTTCCTCGAAACTCTGTTTCAAGACAGAGTTTCTCTGTACTGCTTTGGAGCCTGTCCTGGAACTAGCTCTGTAGACCAGACTGGCCTCGGACTCACAGAGATCCGCCTGCCTCTGCTGGGACTAAAGATTTGTGCCAGCAATGCCCGGCTCTTCTTCTTCCACTTTCATGTGGGTCCCAAACTGAACGGGATCACTAAGCTCATATAGATTGCACTTTTAGCCATCTTGCCGTTTCTCACTAGTTTTGTTGTTGTTTTCGTTTGATTTGGTTTTGGAGTTAGGGTTTTGTTTGTTTGAGATATAAGGTCTCATATTGCCTAGGCTGGCCTAGAATTCCTGGAACTCACTATGTAGCTAAAGGCTAGCCTTGAATTCCTAATTTTCTTGCCTCTTCCTGCCAAGTACTGTGACTCTAGGCATATGCCATCATACCTGATAAGATATTTGATAACTCTTAATAAAGTAGTTTAAAACTTTAACTACAAGTTTTGTTGTTTGTTTCTTTGTTTTTGTTCCTAGGGATGAAGTCTAGTAGTAAAATACACAGCACACAGGGTCTCAAAACCCAGAGAAGGGAAGAGGCAAGGGATGGAGGGAAAGCAGGGGTAGAGGGTTTTTGGGGTTTTGTTTTTTGTTTGTTTGTTTGTTTGTTTGTTTTTGTTTTTGTTTTGTTTTTCAAGACAGGGTTTCTTTTTAGCTTTGGGGCCTATCCTGGAACTTGCTCTGTCGACGAAGATGACACAGGGATCTGCCTGCCTCTGCCTCCCAAGTGTTGGGACTAAAGGTGTGCATGCACCACTGCTGCCCAGGAAGGTCTAATTTTGAAGTAGGTTATGTGTCCTTTGCCTGTAATCCTATCAAAGGCAGTATGATCTCTACTTCAAGGTCAGCCTGGTCTATATTGGAAAATATTGTCTCAAAACAAACAATAACATTATCATCATCTAAACAAAGGTGGTGGCGGTGGTGGTGGTGTATGCCTTTAATCCCAGCACTGGGACGGCAAAGGCAGAGGCAGGTGGATCTCTATGAATTTAGGCCAGCCTGGTCTATAAAGCAAGTTCCAGGACAGCCAGGAATCTTACACAGAGAAACCCTGACTGGGAGGGGGGGGGGCGGTGACAATAAAGCTGGATGTGGTGGTGCATACTTAATCCCAGAATTCAGGAGACAGAAGCAGGCAGATCTCTTGAGTTCAAGGCCAGCCTGGCCTACAGAGCTAGTGCCAGGAGAGGCTCCAAAACTACAAAGAAACCTTGTCTCATAAAAACAAGAGAGAGAGAACACCACCAAATCCCCAAGATTTTGAATAGGTAGGTGAACAGAGTCTGAGGCCCTACAGGGTGGGAGAGGGGAGGAAGAAAAGATACCATTATCTGATAAGCAAAGACCAAAAACATTTAGCAAGGCTGTTTAGCTGGAGGAAAGCAGGTCCTGTCTGCCTTGTTGGTAGATGTACAATCAACTAAGCATCCTCAGAGGCAGTTTGGTTTGGCAATATTTGTCACGAATAATACCACATCTCCCTTCTACCCAGCATTTCCAGAAATGTATCCTACGTAACTTAGAAGTTTTTTAGTGCAACATGACTTACAGCTGGAAAGTGCCTACGTATCCAGATATGTGAACTTAGTGCCTGATGCTCTGACAGCAGCAACACAGACTCTCCACTATGGAACAATCTCAGAGATGCATGAAGAAAGAAGTCACATTCAGAGAAGGCTGAGTGCAGGTGGCTTATCTATTTACTGTGTTGTATTATATATAATGTGTGTGTGTGTTTGTGTGTGCACATGAGTATTTTGGTCTGATTTGGATTGCTGCATCAGTGGAGAGGCTTATCTGGATGTAGAAACTTTTCAGTAATCTCATTCTATAGCTCAGGCTGGCTTGCAACTATGTAGCTCAGGATGAACTCATACTGATCTTCCTGCCTCAGCATCAAGAGGGCTAGGATCACAGATTTGTGCCACTACACCCAGTCATATAATTTTAAACGGGAAAAAGCACAGACAGCCATATATGGTTTTCATGTGTGTGCAGGATAACTGGAAAGATGCCTAAGAAACTGATAACATGAGGTATTTCCCAGGGAAAACAGTGAAGGAGACAAGAGCTTTTTCCCATTTATCTTTTTGTTTTATCTGTCCTTATGTATGTATATAAAACATTAATTTATTTGTATGGGCTCACACACGTGATGGTATGTGTGAAGGGGGTCAGAAGACAACTTGCAAGAATCTGCTCTCTCTTCCATCGTATGGGTACCACGAATTGAACTCCAGTAGCTGGCCTTAGCAGCAGGGGCTTTCATCACTCAACCACCTCACCAGCCACAGTTTCTACTCAAATGGAAATTAATTAAATCAAGTGTTAAGATTTATAAGAAGACCAGAGAGCAACGATGTGGAGTTCAAGGCTTTTTTTTTTTTTTTTTTTTCTTTTTTTCCTTTTGAGATAGGATCTCCTGTAGTCCAGGTTGGCCTCAGACTTGCTAAGTAGTCAAGGATGATCTTGAATTCCTGCTCCTCCTGCCTCTATCTCCCAATTGCTGGGATTACAGGTGTGTACCCACACTCTGCTTATAGGGTGTTGGGGATGGAACTCAGGGTCCTGTGCGTTCTAGGAAAGCAGTCTACTAACTGAGCTATATCCCCAGCCCAAATTCAAGTTATGGATGGGATTGAGAAACCAGGATGCACAACATGACCGGATTTAACATAGATGAACCTGAATGCTCAGCAATTGAGGGCTTGGTTAAATAAATTATGGGTCCCACTCGCTCTGAGAATGAAATATAGTGCCCTCATTTAAAAATAATAGATCGTGTATTAAAGGCATCAGAAGTACTTTTTTTTTTCTATTAATTGTAGAGTGGATTAACCTTTTTAAGTTTAAGTTTTATTTTAAAAACTCAGAAACCACAAAAAGGAAAGTCTAAGTAGCTAGAAGCAAAAATTTCTCCTTTGCAAAAATCATCACAAGTGCTGGGCATGGTGATGTGGCATGGGGAACTTCTATAATCCCAATACTCTAGAGGCTGAGGCAGGAGGATTGCCTTAAATTCAAGGTCCAAATAAGCTATACAGCAAGGCCCTGCCTCAAATGGGAGAAGCAGCTCTTACTTAGTTGGTAGAATGTTTGCCTAGCACACAGTCCTGGCCTCCACCACCACCAAGTGTGATAGCACACCTATAAAACCCAAAACTTGGGAGGCAGAGGCAGGATCAGAATTTCAAGGTCATCTTTGTCTATACAACAAGTTTGAGGCCCGTCTAAGATCTCTCCGACCCCATCTCAAGAAAGATACAAAAGAAAGGAAGGAAGGAAGGAAGGAAGGAAGGAAGGAAGGAAGGAAGGGAGGGAGGGAGGGAGGGAGGGAGGGAGGAAGGAAGAAAGAAAGGGAGGAAGGAAGAAAGGGAGGAAGGAAGGAAGGAAGGGAGGGAGGGAGGAAGGAAGAAAGAAAGGGAGGAAGGAAGAAAGGGAGGAAGGAAGAAAGAAAGGGAGGAAGGAAGAAAGGGAGGAAGGAAGGAAAGAAGGAAGGAAGAAAGAAAGAAAGAAAGAAAGAAAGAAAGAAAGAAAGAAAGAAAGAAAGAAAGAAAAGGAGGAAGAAAGGAAGGGAGGAAGGAAGAAAGAAAGTAGTCAGGCGTTGGTGGTGCACATCTTTAGTCCCAGCACTGAGAAGGCAGAGGCAGGCGGATCTCTGTGAGTTTGAGAGCAGCTTGGTCAACAGAGCGAGTTCCATGACAGCCTCCAAAGCCACAGAGAAACCCTGTCTCAAAAAGACAATAATAATAATAACAAAATAATAATAATAATAATAATAATAATAATAATAATAATAAAGTATCCAGTATAGCCAGGACTGTACATAGAGGAACCCTGTCTCGAAAACCAAACATAAAAATACACAGTAAAGAGAGAGGGACAGGAGAGGTCATTCAGCACTGAGGAGCACTAATGGCTGCTCCAAAGGACCTGGGTTCTGTTTCCAGCAACCACACAGCTAAAGAAATCCAGTGCCTTGTTCTGGCACTGCACACACCGGGGACACAGTCATATATACATGTAAATCAGCCATACAGATGAAACAGATAACAGGTAAATAAATAAAACCACAAAGAAAGAAAGAAAAAGAACACAAAACATCATAAAATAACGTCAAAAGGAATGGTTTGTTGGTGTGAAGGAGAACTAGTCTCTCGGGGATGGCTGTGGAAGCTCAGAGAGGGCTGTGTTCAAGTGTTCTCCAAACCCTTCTTTTGAAAGGAGTCCCAGCACCTGGGAGTCAGAGGCAGGGGAATACCTGAGTGTGAGGCCAGCCTGGTCTACACAGCAAGTTCCAGAACAGCCAGGCTACACAGAGAAATCCTGTCTCATTAAACAAGAATTTTAGTTATGTGAATGAGTGTTTGTCTGTGCATGTAAGTGCAGAGTGCAGGTGCCTTTAGTGGCGAGAGGAGGGCACTGGGCCCCTAAAGCTGGAGTTGTGAGTGGTTGTGAGCAGCCACAAACAGTGCTGGGATTGAGACTCACAGCCTCTGCATGAGCTGTACACACTCTCAACCACTGGGCCACTGCTCCAGCCCAGTAGTGCCATTCTTTTTTGTTTGTTTGTTTGTTTTGTTTGTTTTTTCAAGATGGGGTGCCTCTGTATTGCTTTGGAGCCTGTCCTGGAACTCGCTCTGTAGACCAGGCTGGCCTCAAACTCACAGAGATCCACCTGCCTCTACCTCCTGAGTGCTGAGATTAAAGGTGTGAGCCACCAACGCCTGGCTCAGCTGTGCTGTTCTTAAACAGTATGTTTTGAAGTGCTGTGTCTCAGAGGCAAATGGCATGTGACCGATGTCACACCGGGTAATATTTGCAGCTGAACTGGAGGTAAGCATAGAGTAGAAGTTTAGCTTGTCTGAGGCTCTGGGTTCAATCCCTAGCACCCCTGCCCCCAATAACTGACACACATGTAAACACAGTAAGGCTGATATCAACAGCGTTCAAAAGGCCTTCCAAGGTGTTTGAAAAACACACATGATTAAAAACTGGGCAAAGTTCTCAGAAAAGGAAATGAAAAGGTCAGTGGACACAAGCTAAGGTGCCCAGCCTTTATTACATTCAGGAAACTGCAACAAAAACAATGAGGTTCTCGGCCTGTGATCTTGCTAATTGTTTAGACTTAATTCCCAACACCTAGAGTTGGCCAGGGTGTGGTACATTCACACACCCCTAAGGGACTTGTCCCTGTTCCATCGAGACAGAAAAACTGCAAGGTGCACAAAAACTTAAATGCATAGACTTTGTGACCCAGTGACCCTGTTAGGAGAATTTATGCTAAAAACATCGGGTGGGAGGAGCCAATACAAACAGACAGGCAGGACGAGGCTCATTACCAGGGTTCCTCCTTACAAATGTCTCTATGACCTGCTCGCTCCTACTGCTGTGACCAAAACACTTGACAAAAACAGCTCAAGGAAGGAAGGCTTCCTTTCTGTTCTGGGCCAGGGGATCTAATGCCCTTTTCTGACCTCCGTGGGCACCAGGCATGAGTATGCGAAACACATGACTGCAAGCAAAACACTCACACACATAAAATAAAATATTTAGAAGTGAGCAAGTTCCAGTGTAAGTTCATGCGATACATCTTCACACACAAAAATAACACTTCCCAACTAGCACGGTAAAGCAGATCGTTAATCCCAGCACTTGAGCTGGAGGCAGAGTCAGGCAGATCTCTGAATTTGAGGCCAGCCTGGCATATAATGAATTCCAAGACATCCAGGGCTACATAGAGAGACCTTGTCTCAAAACACCAACAAAACAAATAATTGCTTCCTGGGAACACTAACTTGTGCCTAGCCATGAATACTGAGAAAACAGAAATGAAACTTGGCAAACTGTCACTCCACTTCACCTCTGAGGGTTAGCTTGACGCAAGGAGGTCATTAGAGGACCCACACACTCAGAGGAATTCTTTGAAATGTAGGAACAAACATGCTAGCTTTGAAGCAATCTTCCACCGCTACCCAAACCGTAAAGATATTACTTTAAAAAGGAAGGGCTGTGGTAAGTGCAGGGTGGAGCTTGTGCTCAACCCCCAGCATGGAAAAGGAAAGGGAGGAGAAAACTCTGGGGTAAGGAGATGATTGTGTCCAGGGTAGGGCATTGCCAGTCTGAAAGGATGCTTTATGTGGGGCCCCTTAGTGCTACTTTGATGCTGAGTACCACATCCCTATGCCATGCTGGGTAGAACCCAGGGAGAAATCCTGGGACCCTTCAGGATCACCAGGGCAACAACTTCAGGAATAACAACCTTGAGGTGCAGGACCCAGTGAGGTAAAAGAACCAAGTTTCACACAATTGTCACAACAGCAGATAAGGCCCCTCACTGTGTCAGAGGGAGAAGGGTGTCTGGATGGATACAGACTGACCTGCATAGCCATCTTGTAGCCATCTTAGTCATGGGCAACATCTTTTCCACCCCATCACTTTCTCATTGCTGTGGCAAAAGCATTGTTAGAAGAGAAGGGTTTATCTGGCTGTGTTAAGGATGAGGCCCATGAGGCAGTAGGTATGTGAGATAGCTGGTTACATAGTGTCTGTAATCAGGAAGGGGAGGGGCATGCGGGCAGCAAGAGGGAGGGGGCAGGGAGCTCACCTTCTCCTTTTTGTTCAGTCCAGGACCCCAGACCAAGGGATGCTGCTGCCCACCGTTAAGGTGGGTCTTCTCACTCCAGATAAACCTTTCTGGAAACACCCCACAGGCATACCCAGTCAAGCTGAGATCGAAGATCAGCTATCACATCCACCATGTGACCTGACCCTATAAGATACAGAGTCTTTAAAATAGTCAGTGGAGAGTTTTGTGCCCAACACTGAGCAATGGCGCCCTGACCCTGTCCACTGATGTCCTTTGAGGAAGCCCAGGTATCGTCCCACTGGCAATGTGCCTCCTTTATCTCCCTAAGGTAGGCAAAGCATATGCACATACCTCCTCCACATTTGGTGTGCTGGAACCTCCTGTTTGACCCTACCCAATACATACTTCTGTTTGTAAGCCTCTGGTGGGTTGCTCTCTGAAACCTGGGTTTGCCCACCTCTTTCCTCCATCTTTTCTTCCTGCTTTGGCATCTTCCCCCACTCTGAAACAGTGTCATCACAGAGAATCCAACACTCACAAAGGCAGGAATCAACTGCCTGCTGGGCAGTGAGGCTCAAGAGTTCAGAGGATTGGTGGTCTAGGCTTTATCCCTAGGGGATGCCAAATCCCTATGACTCCAACAAGTCCAAAACAACCTGGACGGGTCAGCTCTGCACCTTGCAGAGCAGCAGGCTGGGCTATGGGAAGGGCAGGGGCTCTACAGACAGACAGCTGTGCACAGTGACAGGGGCATTAGGAAGGGACAGTTTGGGAGTAGTTTCATGAGGCCTGGTGAGAGGGACACGGAGGTAATCTGGGAGTGAGGGTAGAGGCAGGCACCAGGGCATTGCTGAGCTGGGCGGACAGAGTTGGGTAAGTGCTCCCCGAGCTAGCTTTTAAAAATACTTTCTTGATGCTGTTGTTTTCAAGAATTTGGTATGGTTTTTATTATAAAATTAATTGAAAACACAGCTTTTGGGAGAAAGAAACGAAACAAAAAGACAGGAAGGAACATTTAAATCAAACTTTCTCCAGAGAGACAGCACGTAGAAAAGGCCTGTTGCTAGCTGCAACTGTGGAGGGACAGGATGGACCTGGAGTCCAGTGGCCGATGAGGAATCCCCAAGAGGATGGGATGGGGAGTGGCACTAGGGCAGCCAGGCAGGAAGACTGAATCCTGCACACCTTGGCAGATCCCCTGAGTATCTGACTGAAGCACTGGCTGAGGACCTCATGCAAGATCTCCATAGGGTATGAGCCTGGCTGCAGCCCGTGTCTGATACTCACTAGGTGGACAACTGGCTTTGCATAATTACTTTTCATCCTCAGCCTCAGGTTTCCTCCTCGGCAAAACGGGACAGTCCTAGCTGAAACCCTCACAGTGTCACATCTCTCTGGATCCTGTCCCAAATGAAATGTCTGTCTTTGATCAGACAGACAGGGCATGTACCTCCAAGACATCTGTCCCTTTTAGGAGCAGGTCAAGTGTCATTAAAGTATTCCTACAGTGACTGTCCAGGATGAAGTGTTGGCTCTCCACTTAAGGGTCACAATACCCTCCCTCCAGTTTGCCAGAGGCCTGCAGATCTCTGGAATGTCTCAAGTCCATGGTGGGTATTACTGTCTGCCTATGTCACCTATACAGAGGCCAAATCACCACCCTAAGGCTGTGGGTCTTAGAAGCTCTATGTCATCCATCACATGTGAAGAACTAAGCCCAGAAATCAAGTGACTTGCCTGAGGTCACTGGGGAGGGGCAGGATGCTGACCTCAACACCACAATAATTCTAATAGTCACATTTCCTGTGCCCCGAGTCATGTTGCCATGGACCTCACAGGCATGATGACTTCAGTCCCTCTTGATGCTGTGGCAGGACCAGGTTGCAAAGCCCCTGGGTGGGGAAGAAGGTAACCCAGCCTCCACATTCCCACTTGCCCCCTGAAAGCTGTGTGTGTGTATGGTTTAATGGTTTGTTGCATCCCATTTCTGATTCTTCATAATTTCTTTTTCTCTTTTTGGCAGTTTTACTCTGTAGTCCAGGCTGGCTTGAACTCTACGTAGCCCAGGCCAGTCTTGAACTCACAATTTTCCTATGTGAGTTTGTCGAGTGTAGAGATCACAGGCCAGTGCCACCACACCCAGCCCTTTATTTTTTTGAACCAGAGGAGTCATGTGTTCATTTTGATTTGGGCCCTGCAAGTCCTATAGCTGGTCTGAGGTGAGGGCTGCTCCCTTAAACATTTTATACCCACATGAACAGGACACTCAGTTCCACAGAAATGAAGATCCAGGGCAAGGTGGCTCTGGATGTCACCCAGGAACCTGGAGAGTTTGGGGGGCAGTATTTGGAATACAGAAATCTTGGCTCTAGGATGAGAACATTAAAAATAGATGTCTAAGCTAGGTGTGGTAGCACATACATATAATCCCAGCACTCAAGAGCAGAGGCAAGTAGACCTCTGAGTTCAAGGCCAGTGAGTTCCACAGAGAAACCCTTTCTCAAGAACAAAACAACAATAACAAAAACATAAAAACAAACAAAAGTAACAAATTAAAGACCATCCTTTGCTATACAATGAGATCGAGGGCAGCCTGGCCTTGTCTCAGACAAAGCAGTGGGAGTTCAGCAACCTACTTCTGAGGTAAGAAAATAGGCTGAGAGAGGATCTGAGGCATTCTCCAAAGGACCCAGTCAGCAGGGCAGAGCCCCTAGGACATGAGTGACCCAAGAAGGTTGGCAGTGACCTTGACTCTTCAAACATATTTCTCTGTAGAGGCAACAGACACCCATCTCAGGAATCCACAGCTCAGGAGTTTCCCTGAGCAGTTCCTTGGCCACCCCTCCTATAGCCCAGGGGCATCCTGGAACCTTGTCTGTCCCGAAACTGCCTCACCAGAAGGTGTCTGTGTGCCGTTTACCCACTGCTGTGACAGATCCCTGAGAAAATAACTTTGGGAGGAGAGATTTATCTTGTGAACAGTTTCAGAGGGCTCAGTCCATGGTGGGGTGGGGTGCTGGGCAGCTCACACTCTGGTGATTAGGGAACAGAGGCAATGCTCGAGGTGGTGGCTCTCTCCTTTTTATTCCATCAGAGCCTCTGTCCCCACACTCAGGACAAGTCTCCCCTCCTCTGTTAATCCTCTCCACACACAGAAATGTGCTTTATGAATCCCCCAGATGCTTCTTAACCCAAAGGAGCTGCCCCTCCTGGAGGGCCCTTCCTCCAGTCACATCCTCCCCAGCCTCTCCCTCAGCTCTCCTGCAGTCTTTGTTCTGGCCTGCCCAGCAGCGTGTGTCTGCCCTCCCTGGTTCACCTGCCCAGCCAGTCTTGCCTCTCTGTCCTGGCACTGCCCAGGGCTGGCAGAGGAATCCCTGCAGCATGCCCTTTAAACATTCCCAGGGATTGGGTTCCTGCTCTTCGATGACAGATTACCACGCACAGTCAAAGTCTGTGACCTAGGGGTTAGCAGGATGAGAGGTTCCTTGTAGAGGTGTCCCAGGAGCCATTTGTCTTAAGGGGAGTTCCAGTTTCTAGGTCTCCAATCTCTCCCTTTGGGATTATGTGGCTTCCCTGTTTGTCCTGTAAGGACAGTTGTCATTGGATTTAAGGTTCTTTTTCCAAGTAAAATTAAGAGCAGGAAGCAGACACAGCTTTTCGGTGCTGCCTGTTAGCTGGCTGCTCTCAGCCTTGCCCTGGGACTGCCCTCGGCCTGCTCAGCTTCCTCCCACTCACACTGGAGCTCACCTGGAGCACAGTCCCTGCCCCTCATCCAAGTCTCCCTCGCTTTCAGCACCAGGAAGAAAAAACTCACCAGATGCCTTTCTCCTGTGGAGGCCCCACCCTCCTGGAACCTGGGAGACTTGCTCCAGCCTGTCTCCCCGACAGACATGTCCTCCCACTCTACCCCAGTAGCCTGAGGCCTTTGTGGGAATCTGCCCACAGCCCACAGGCTCTCACTCCACCTTTATCCCCACAGCCACTCTCAGGCTGCTGTGCTGCCTCTCCCGGATCGTGTTCGTTCGCCTCTTCGCCTCACTGCCCTCCCCTTGAATTCCTTCCTACTCAGTTTTCATGGCCTCACCTCCAACAACCCCCACCTCTGCCATTCACAGCCAGGGCACCCTTTCCCATCCCCTCTTGCCATTGTGAGTGTCCCACCCCCTCTTTGGGCTCATTGGTTCCTGGACACCATCCCTCATTTCCAAACATGGCCGGGAAAGTCCTACCCAGTGGGACCTCCAAGTGTATATTCAGATGGACCTCACCATCCTGCCTCTGAGCTGGCTGCCATTAATTCTTATCCTTGGTTGGGGGCCCTGCTACCAGCTGCAAGCTCTTGGCCTTCCTGTTTCCCAGTCAACCTTGGCTGTGCCCAGTACTGTACCAGACAACCCAGTGCCTATCTGTTCTTAAGGGAGGCCTCAGTAGCCCTCATGGCCTCTCACACTTCCCAGGGGTCCCCCTGCCCTCAGAACTTCTGTCCCACCTCCAGCTGGGTGGGCCTTACAGAGCCCTTCTCCACAACTGTCTATCAACCTCAACCTGCAGAGCTGCACCTGGGCCAGCCACACCCGGGCACATCTTCTCTTGCCTCATTACCCACCATCAGTGTGGCTACTTCCCTTTGAATCCCAGGCAGTCCTCTTCCCTGATGAAAGGGATGGCCGGCAGGCACTCTGGAGTTTCATCTAGTCCCTTCCAGGGCAGGAAAGAAGACAGCCTGCTTGGCACAGAGCCTGGCACTTGGCCGGATGTGGGGATAGCAGGGTTGGGACATGGTTAGCTGTGTAGGGCCTCAAGAGGATGTCTTTTGGTTGCTGTGTTCCAGAGTGTCATGTTTGCACGAGACAAGTCCCCCACGAGCTTCTGTGATTGACCACTCAGTTCAGCTGGTGGTGCTCTTCCGGAGGCTCTGGGACTTTGGGGATGGGGGTGGGTCCTAGGTAGTGTTGATGTGTTGTACCCGATTCCAGTTCATTCTGTTCTCTGCTCCCCTGATACACCAAGACAGGGAGCTCCACCACACTCACCTCTGGGACTGGGCATGGCTTTCCCAATGGGATGGACCTAAACTTCCAGCAATAATAAATCTTCCCTCCCTTAAGTTACTTCTTTGGAGAATTTTTGTCACAGAAATAAAACAGAAAAGGGCATGGAGTGCTCCTTTGGAACCTTCAGGAGACCCAGCCAGCCTGGCCCTGGAGACTGCCCCAGGTTACTGCAGGAAAAGGCCCTCATGCACTTGGCCTGGGGCCTGGGGTTCCCCATGAAGCATATTCATATACACAACACTTGGCCCCAGAACACAGGAAGTGGAGCCACAGGCCTGCTGGTGGATGAAGCTCACCTCAGGACAGGGTTGGGTCCTATTGAACCCTGTATAAATATCGGTGCCTCAGTCTCCCCACTTTAGCTAATAATAGCACTTTACCTCACAGGGAGTGGCGAGGAGTCAGTATTCGAATTCTATTTACGCAGTAAGACTCAGTGCGCACTAGCCATTTAGGATGATGACAGACAGCCTCAGGCTCTGCTTGTCACTCTTAGCTCCAGACCTGAGCTTTCCACACCCTCTCCCCACAGCCACTCAGGTGACTTCGGGTCCCAGGGGTCAGTGATGGCAAGGAGTGGGAGTGGCTGTAGCTTTAATATTTGCCAATTTCTGTGGTGTAGGAGATCCCACCTGATCAGGTGTCCAGCAGCTGCAGAAGATGGAGTTGAAAAGCAAGGGCCAGGGTCACCACCCTGCACAGTCCCTCTGTGCAGATCCACAGGCCCCACAACTCCAGGAAGCATCAGTAAGAGGCAAGTGTGGCACAATGGTAATGACTTATGAACTCTTAATATTCTCTTCCTGAGGCAGGCGTTGGTGGTACAGGCCTTTAGTCCCAGCACTCAGGAGGCAGAGGTAGGCAGATCTCTGTGAGTTCCAGGCCCACCTGGTCTACAAAGCAAATTCCAGGACAGGCTCCAAAGCTACTCAGACCTGTACCCATTACAGGCATGTATTGCCATACCCTGGTACCAGCATGGAACCCGGGGCTTTTTGCATGCTAGGCAAGTATCTACCAGTTAAGCTGCATCTCCAAGCTCCTCCCCACATTGCTTTTAGCAAATGTTAGCTTGTTTCTTTGAAGATGTCTTTTATTTTTAATTCCGTGTATATGTGTGAGCGTGTGTTCTTGCTGGTGAGTTCAGAAGGGGTGTCAGGTCCCTTGGAACTGGAATTCCAGCCCCTGATTTCGATAAACTTTAGCTGTAAGCATAGCCAGTTTAATTTTTCACAATGGCTGAGCTGGACAAGTGACCCGTGAAATGGTGGAAGTTTAACAACTGACTGCCCAAGCTCGTGCAAGCTGCTCCCAGTGCCACTCTGTGGTGCTGGGTCCTCCCTTCTCAAAAAGGCCCTGGCCACTCTGGTAACTCTAGGGACCGACAATGCCCTCTGAATACACACAGCAACAGCCCCCCCCACAGCCACACACACACTCTTCCCAGCCCATTCCACTCCTTTGGAATGCTAAGCATGTGCAGAGACTGTTTCTGGAATGCCTCTGTCACCTGGAGACCCCCCCGGGCTGCCAGTCAAATCCCATTACAAAACTGGTACACACGTTTGAACTCCAGCACTGGTGAGTTTAGATTTGACTCAAACATATAGAACTTCCCTCCTAGCTGTAGGGGAGGCTGTTAGGCCGCCGTTGTATCCAACAGAGAAAACTGCTTGGATATGGATGGGTTCAAGGCAATAGAAAATTTATATTAGCTGTACATCGAATACGCTAGGTGTTGGGGATCCCAGTGTACCCGAGCCATTCTGAGAGCGAGCTTTCAAGCACAAGAACCATGCCCTGGGTTGACACACTTCAGTTAACAAGAACAGTTAGCGGGAAGCAGAGCTACAGAAGCCACAAGGCAGGGTCAGTACATCTAGAGACTTTCCCGTAACTGTGGACTTTGATGGATTGGGTCTTTGTTTTCGTTTTTGGCAGAGGTACTGTCTACACCCTGAGTTTTACAGCCTGAATGGCATGGCCATCATGGCGTCAGTTGAGCTAAGGTCTGGGGCCCTGCTGCACAGTAACAAACAGCCCCAGTTCTTGGATTTTCTTCCTTGTTCACATTCCATGCAGTCATCGGTTGGCTGCAGTCTTGTGTCACATCACCTGCTGTCCAGGACCCAGGTTGAAGGAACAACCCTTATCTGGGGAACAGCCCATTGCCTGGCAGAAATAAAGTGATCCTTGTTGCATCATGCTATGACCTTGCAGGTGTCTCCTGAGAACTGGCACTCCTCATTTATGTACATTTGTCACCAATGAAAGCTGTCACCAAAGCAGTGGCCTATCACTGCCAAAACATTAGCTGGGGTAGGATCTAAACAGCAATAATGCTTCCTTCAGCTGCCTCCCCATCCTCACAGTTACTACTTAATTCTGTTTTTCACCAGCTGGACTACCTACGTCCATCTTGGGCCATGTCCTGTCCCACAGACCCACTCCATGGCGATATCTTCCCTCGCCCTTCCCCGGACCCCTAGTGTAATGTAGTAGCAGACCTTGGGGCCACTGGAGGTGGACCCCCTCTCTCCTGTTTCCACTTTGCAGGACTTAAGTTACCATATGGTGGGGCATCCATCTAGGCTTTGCTGAGGCTCATTAAGGAACAGCTTCTTGCTTCTTGCTCCTTCTTGGTCAGAAGAATCGCACCTGAGTTCTACCTTCAGCCCAGGTTAGGGACCTGGCATTCTAAGCTACACAAAACATGACATGCTGTTGTCTCCTTTAAGAGTTAATCCAGCTGAGCCTGTAATCACCCCACTCAGCCGGGCAGGACTGCATCTTTCCAGGGAAGCTGGTGAAGACAGACCAGGGAGGGAGAGAGCTAGTCATCCCCTTAATGAGATCATACCCTGGCCCTTCCACAAGCCCCTCCCTGGGGACGGCAGTCATCGCAGGACTTACTTCCTGTGCCCTCCCCTCAGCACTGTGGAGCCCTAACTCAGAAAGGAGTAAGCCTCCATCCCGCAGCCCGCTTTCTTGCTTTTTCTTTCAGATATGGGGCCAGAGGCTGGAGTGTGCTCTCCCTGGCACCCTGGGCTCTTTTACCCTTTTTCCAAAGCCGCATCCCGACTCCTTCCTTTCACAGCACATGTCTACCTGCTCAGCACCATTGAAAAGGTCTGGATTTGCTTTTCCTTTCCTCCTCCAGGCAGCTGCCAAGATTTACAACCTGCCTTGTCCGTGGTTCTCTTCCAAACTCTAATAAAATTGTCCTCAAGCTTCCTTCCTAGACTGTTTTGAAATTCTTTGATAACAAGACTAAGAACCCAAAAAGGGAAGATCGGTTTCCTTGTTAACCACTAGGCACCCCGGGTCCATGGCCGCAGACTGTCCTGACCTGAGCCTGTCTGAGCAATCGGCCTCGAGCAGCGGCCTCCCTTCAGCCATGTTCTGCCTGGGCACAGCTGTCACCACATCCTTACAGGTCTTCTGCAGACTTCCTTCCCAGGGCTCCCAGACCCCCCAACTCTCTTAGCCTCATCGTACGCTGTTTCTGATTTCAGGGTGCACCCTGGTCTTGTGTTTCCATACTGCCTGACTCTAAGCAGGCCCCTGTTACTTGCTGGTCACCAAGGTCATGCCTGCCGTTCCCTCAGCTTCCCACCATACCATGACGCTTTCCCAGTCCCACAGGTTCTAGCCCTACAGTGCTACAAGTCTGCTTCTTGCTGTCTGTCCCCACTGTCCCACTCAGACCTGACCTGGGGCCCCATGAATGCTCTCTTAGTTGAGTTCTGAGACATTCTCCTTTCTCTCTCATCCCATCTTCACACGGAAGTCTGAACGTGGCAGCACATGCCTACCATCCCAGCATTTGGGAGGCGGGGGAGGGGTGGAGTACGGGTTTGAAGCCAGCTAGGGCTGCAGGGTGAGGTCAAAGGCCCTCTGGGCCTCCTCCAGGTTCAGCTCTTTCCCTCCAGACCTCTCTTGCAGCGTCAGGCCCACTGTCCCTATTGGGGACCTTAGTCTGTGCTGACTGCTGATTGCCTGCAAAGACCAGGAGCTGAAGACTTTACCCCCAGGGTAGCAATGTGGGGGACAGGACCTGAGGGAGAGCACTGTGCTCAGGACTGGTGTGATTGTAGAGGCAATGTCTTCCTTCTAAAGTCCCTCTTCAGCCCCTCCATGGGACATGTAACACAAAGGACTTCCCTGACTCCAGAAAAGAAAACGCAAAAAGTGTGTTGGACAGGGAGGGTCTGTTTTAGCTCATGGTTCAGGGAATATACTCCTTCATGGTGGGGACTTTTGGAAGAGGGCAAGGACTTGTCCTTGGTGGGACAGCTCACATCAGAGGCAGGAGGCTGCTTGCTCCTATCTCCGTGGGCCAGAAAACTCAGAAAGGAGACGAAGTTCCTGTTCTTTACAAAGGCCTCAGTCTGATATTCCTTGTGCTTTGCTCCTAGTTCAGCCTCAGGCACACCCTGGAGGGACTGGCTAAGGCCCTCAAGGGGCCACTGAGATGTGCTTCTCCTGGGAGGTCTCTCTTCCTATCCCAGAACAGAACCCTCCAGGTCCTGAGCTCAGAGCCTTCTGTATTCAAGGCACCTGAGAATACAGGTGTCTTCCCCAGCCTCCTGAAATGGTGCGGCGGGACAATGGCTGTAATGATGCTGAAGTCCCCGGCTACCGTTTCTTCAGCTCATGCCACCAGTCAGTCACTGTCCCAAATGCCTCTTGCAGATGATTTCCCACCCACAAAGCTGTACATTTTGAGACAGGGTTTCATGCAGGCCAGACTTGCCTCGCATTTGGAGCAATGCTCCTGCCCCAGTCTTCTGAGCGCAGTGCAATATAGAAATCCCTACCATGCCTGGTTGTTGCTCGACACCCCCACACACCAGAAGTATAGCATGCCTTCAACAAAAGACAGATTATTTTATTTTATGTGTATCAGTGTTTTGCCTGCACGTGTGTCCATGTGAAGGTGTCAGAAATCCTGGAACTGGAGTTACAGACAGTTGTGAGCTGTCGTGTGGGTGCTGGGAATTGAACCCGGGTCCTCTGGACAATGCTCTTAACCACTGAACCATCTCTCCAGCCCCCAAAAAGACAAATTCTAGGTGGAGAACATGCTTCAGAACATGTGCATCCAAGTGAACAAGTGAACAGGAGCGAGAGGAGAGAGAGATCTGCCCTGTAGGGGCCTCACTGTGCCTGGCTGACTTCTGTTTCCAGAGATTCATCTTATCTGTCTTAAGGTTAAAATAAGTGAAACTTTGACTTGGGCAAAGCTGATACTGCCTTTCCCACGGGCCTGCCTGCCTGAGCACCTGCTTTTTGGGCTCCATGAAACAAGGTGCCTGTTGTAGATGGGAACTGTGGTGTCCTAGTTCGCTTTAATTGTCAACTTGACACAGCCTAGAGTCATCTCAGATGCCAGCCTCAACTGAGAAATTGCCTAGCTCTATGAGCATGGTTTTTTTGCTTTTGATGTGTGTGTCTTAGTTGCCGATTGGAAAAGGAGGATCAGCCCACTGTGGGTGATACCATCCCTAAGGCAGGTGGTCCTGGGCTGTATAAAAAAGATGGTGGTGATGCCGCATACTTTTAATCCCAGCACTCAAGGGGCGAAAGCATTCTGATCTCTGAGTTCAAAGCCAGCCTGGTCTATAGCCAGAATTACACAGAGAAACGGGGTAGAGGGTGGGTGAAGGTGAGAGTGGGGGTGGGGTGGGGTGGGGGGATGAGGGAGAGGGGTCAGCAACAAAGAAGAAAGCTAGCTAATCGTGAGTCTGTGAGCAGCCGGCAAGCAGCACTCCTCCATGGTTTTTGCTTCTGATTTGCCTTGACCTCCTCGACAGTAGTCTGTGGCCTAGAAGTGTAAGTCAAATAAATCCTTTCTTCTCCTAAGTTGCTTTTGGCCAGGGTATTGCCACAGCAACAGAAAAGAAACTAAAACACCATGCTGTGCCCCAGGCTTGAAGCGCATGTGTAATGCTCTTGTCATTGTGCCCACATCTTCTGAACACACATGAACTAGTGTGGCCTCTCTGAGCCATGGAGTCAGCACACACACTGAGCCTGAGCCTGAGTATTCTGGATGAGTGCCGAATCCCACCTTCTGCAGGCATGTGATGGCCATCCCTGTACTTCCACATGGGGCAGCCCCCCACCATGTGTGCTCCGGACAGGTCTCCCTCTACTTCCTGGCCGCCAGGCTCCACCCTTCACCAATGGAGGGTGCCTGCTGGGATTCTGCCTGTCTGTGGGTCTTACGTCCAGTGTTAGCAATGCCAGCATTGAGTCTCAGAGTTTCAAAACAGCTACACAGGGCTACAAAGACAGACCCTATCTCAAAAGCAAAATAAAACTCCAAATTCCCAAGACTAAAATGAACACTGTCTAATGCTGTTCCTGGTCTGAGTCTTCTGTTTGTGCTGGGGAAGCTAACTCAGGCCACGGAGCTGCTTTGTTCCCATTTTTCAGATGAGGAAACAAGCACAGAGGTTAGGGACCCTACCCAAGTCACAGGGCTACTCAGACATGTCTATGTCCTGTTTTATTTTTAAGATTTTTTTTGTCTGTTTGTTTGTTGTTTGTTTTGAGACAGGGTTCTCTGTGTAATAGTCCTGGATGTGCTGAACCTCACTTTATAGACCAGCCTGGCCTTGAACTTGCAGAGATCTGCCTGCCTCTGCCTCTGGAGCACTGAGATTAAAGGTGTGAACAACCACCACCTGGCATTTTAAAGATTTTAGATGTGGTTCTTGAATAAAAAAAGAAATAAAAAAAGGAGGACATGACTGCTCCTAGGTATGGTGGAGGAGGTTTATTGAAGATACGAGGGAGAACACAGCCAGAGACAGGGACATCATGTCCACAGTGGACATGACCAGTAGACTGGGTGAAGCCTTGTGAGGACAGAGGGTAGGGGAGAGGTGGGAGCCAAGACAGGAGGCAAAGAGGTCAAGGAACCAGTATAGCCAAAATGGCTGAGTTATATAGGGATCAGAGACGGAGGGAGAGGAAGGCCAGCCCCTGGGCTGGAGTTCATGGTAGAGGGCAGGGTAAGTCAACCAGGATGACCCTGTAGGGACTGGGGGAAACTAGGAGAACCTGGGCAGCAGGTCTGCTTTGATATGTTAAATAGGCATCCCAGTTAGCCATTGTCCCAGGCTTGAGACCGCGTGCGTGCGTGCGTGCGTGCGTGCGTGCGTGCGTGCGTGCGTGTGTGTGTGTGTGTGTGTGTGTGTGTGTGTATGCGCGCGCATGCGTGTTTTACAAAGAGAGCCCCCCCTTGTATCCTGTGTGTTTGGGTGCCCACTAAGGCAGAAGAGGGTGTTGGATCCCCTGGAGCTAGAGTCACAGACGGTTGTGAGCTGCCTGTTTTGGGTGCTGGGAACCCACTTGGATTCTCTGGAAGAGCAGCAAATGCTCTAAACCACTGAACCATCTCTTCAGCTCCACATTTATGTTTTATTCAGGGCTTTAAAATGTGCTGTCTTTACATCATTACTATTAGGCTTTCCTTTCAATTGTGTTACATCCATCTCATACTTTAAATAGCCACCGGGTAATGTTGTAGGTCCCTGGGCAAGGCAGGCTCAAAGAGTAGAAAAACACAATAGAGCTAGGATAATTGTCCCCCAAGGACCTGATTCAAACACGAAGTGGAAGCTACCTCAGGGCAGATGTGGGGGTGGGACTAACCAAACCGTCAACCCTTAAAGAAAGATCTGGAAAAGCTGGTTTCAAAGTTGTCAGTTCAAACACTATGCTTTGGTGTGGAAATCATTGCTGAAACAGGAAAAAGTTTGCACCACAGGCCCAATGTTGCTGTCTCTGGCCTACAGCTAACTCTGGCCAGGGAGTGTAGCTCAGATGGCTTGTAGCCAGAACCAGGTGAGAGGGTGCCACACGCCCAGTGCCCTGCACTTGAAGCTGGAGAAGGGTGGGGGCTGCTTTCATAGGGGGAAAATGCTCTGGCATTGTAGAGATCTCATGACCCCAACTGCAAAGGTCTACTGTGGGAAGACACTTGTCCCTCTTGGGTAAGAGGCAAGCTAACCAAGGAAGCCACAGGAGCAACCACAGGGCTTTCTTTGTCTCTTCCAGGACAGCAGAGAACTGAGATGCAGCCCCAGAAGCAGAGACCCGTGTGTCCCCATACCCATCTGTCACCTTGAAGAGGCATCAAGGCCAGTCTACTACCCATTGTCGCTTATCCCCCAAAATCAGTACCTCCACTGCGTGGGGGTCTTAACTCATGAAGGTTGGTAAGTCAGATGGTGTGAAAACAGACACAGAAACTCCTTTAGCTATGGATCATGCCAGGTCTAGGAATGTGCGGGTCAAGCATCTGGGCAGGCTGGGCAGTGGCAGCAAACACAGCCCATCCATTCCATAGCTCCATGTTGATCACTGTGATGCTGCAGTGAGCTACACAGCATAGCCCGTTCGTTTACATTTTCAACTGAGGCCATTTCCAAACGGTGATGGCGTTATAGGAACAAAACCCTGTTCTAAATTGGGGAGCATCTGGACCTTGAACATTCTCTCAGTCTGAGGGACTTGGGGACTCATGTTTTTTGTTTTGTTTTGTTTTGTTTTGAGACAGGGTTTCTCTGTGGTTTGGAGGCTGTCCTGGAACTCACTCTGTAGATCAGGCTGGTCTTGAAATCACAGAGATCCTCCTGCCTCTGCCTCCCGAGAGCTGGGATCAAAGGCGTGTGCCACCACCGCCCCTCGGGACTCATGTTTGACAACTGTAACTCCTTTTCAGTATTTTAGCTGCACTTTTCTCTCAGGAGCTTGCAAAAACTGTTCTCTGTCATGCAGAAGACAACCTCCAGCCTGGCCCCCAAGTGCTCCCAGGATGCCAGTCTTATGGCATAACTGGCAAAAATACAAACTCTGTTCTTGAAAAGGCCTAAAGGTTATTTATCAAAAAAGTAGGGGTCCTTATGTGACCCCACTTTAATTGGGCCTAAACAACCTCATACATGTCAGTCTCATGTCCACTCATTCACCAGCAGGCATCCACCCCCAGACAACTCCAACTTAACATGCCTGCATCGCATCCTCCTCTCAATATAATCCTTGCTGTCTGCCACATGCAATGGGCCTCTCCACCCCCTCTTCTCTGTCCTATGAGTATAGGTCCAGAGAGGCTGTACAGATGAAGTTCTGCTATCCTCGGCCATTCTTTACTGAACAGTTTGGACAAGGCTGGTGAGGGCAGTGGGGTTACAGCACTAGGTAGGAGGCTGACGCCTGCCCTCGAGGGCTTACATCCTAGGAGGAAACAGACAACTTAATGTGATATCACAGTGCCTTGAGGAATGGAAAAGCTGAGAAAGGCTAGGAGCTGCAGTTTTCAGTGTGTGCATGTGCACACGCGCGTGGTGTGTGTGACTGTGTGTGCACGCATTTGTGCAGAGGACTTTGCACCTCTGGAGGACAGCAGGACTGTAGTGGGCTGAGGTTAGCTAAAGCTATGTCCTCAGCTTTGAAAGTGAAGAGTGTTTCTTACTTCTTTAAATTGCAAACACTTGCTGTCAGGAGGGGCAGTGCTCAGCGCCTGGGGATAGGCTGTCTATTGCTGAACTTTGTTTTTGTTTTTTAATGTGAACTGCATGGGGCCTGAGAAATGGCTCAGCAGTTAAGATCACTTGCTGCTCTTCTAGAGGACCCTAAGTTTGGCTCCCAGAACCCTCATGTCAGGCAGTTTACAACCAATTAACTCCAGCTCCAAGAGATCCAAAGCTGCCTGGTCTCTGAGGACACCTCACCTCCCCATATAAAAATACTGAACTACATGAATATATTTCCAATTTGGAAAGAACTCTGGTAAGGATTAATCATTTGCAACAAGCTGTTTCCTCAACAGCCACTTCTGCCTTCTGGCAGGTGAAGAACACTCCAGAGTTTCAGAGAAGGCAAACACTTTGAGCTGGAGGTTTGGGCCTAGGTAAGGCCTAGTCTAACAGCTCCCACAGCAAGCTGGCTCACTCTGGGTGGTCAGCACAGACATTCAGGGTGCTTGCAGAGAGCCTATACCCTTCTGGGTGGGTCTCAATACTGCATCCTGATTGCTGTCAAGGTGGGCAAGACCCTACTCTGTAGCGTTACTTTCATGTACCTATCCCTGGGTCCCCTTTGAAAAGACATGGACAGATAACAGATGGCCATGCTAAGCAAAGCCTCCACAGGATAGGCCACAGATTGAGCCAGGGACCTGGTTTGAGCCTTTCTCTTATTTTCTTTTCTGAAGCTGAGGTCACAGAGAAAATGGCTAGACTAGTTCTGTAGTGATGAGGGAGGAAGGCTGGCTGTGGTGATGAGGGAGGAGGGCTGGCTGTAGTGGTGAGGGAGGAGGGCTGGCTGTGGTGATGAGGGAGGAGGGCTGGCTGTGTAGTGGTGAGGGAGGAGGGCTGGCTGTAGTGATGAGGGAGGAGGGCTGGCTGTGTATGTGGCAGAGCATGAGTACTCAAGATACCCTCAAGGTAACATGTATGGGGCAATGGTCAGGCTTGAGGAAGGTGACCTGTCCAGCTCCTTGAGCAGTGGGCATGTCCCTGGTGGGCGGCACCAGTCTGGCCTCCACAGCTCCAGGCTGCCATTCAGATTGTCATGTTCCAGGGAAGCTCCAAGACAGTGACACACAGCGAGCTCCTCTGAGTTTAGGACCAAGCTTGACCCTCATTGGGCACTCATACAGACGATAGGCAGTGGGAGGGTTCCAGTTTTTAACTTGTGGCAGTGAGGAAACCCAGGAAGCCTCAGTGTAAAGTCAGGGCCCCAAAGCAAACACAAATTCAGCCCCTGGTTGCATAACTGAGAGGGGACACTCCTCTCCAAAAAGACCAGGACTTTCTCTAACTGCTCATGGGAAAGTGCACAGAGCAAGTCTGGATGTGAGGCAGGAGGACTGAGGATTCAAAACACAAAGAGGAAAGGGTAGCGCTGGATCTCAGACTACAGCTTTGCTGACAGCAAACTAGCTACAAGTCATTAACAATTAAGTAATCAATCCCTCCAGCTCGACTAGAAGAATTGAGTTTTCCAATCCCAAAGCAACACTCTAAGGGGGGTGGTGCAAGCTGCTGTCTGGTCCTTGCTTTTGCAATCTACAGTGCCAGGCCATAAATTTGGAGAACAAAGTAGTTTCTAGCAGGCAAACACCTGAAATCCAAACTACCCAGGAAGCCTAGTACTTCCGGCTCAACGGTGCCTTCAGCCAATAGCAAACACTTCAGAACACTGTGGCTCCCAACTGGACAGCCTGGGTTGCCTCATCTCGGGCAGTTAATGGAGGGACACAGAGGACAGCCAGCTCTTAGGCTGGCTACTTTAAAAACCAAGCTTCTTCTATTAGTTTTTGAGAGTGGCTTAATCCCTTTGAGGCTCAGTTTGCCTGTCTGTCATCTATAAAAGAGAGGGTTGTAAAACTGGGAGAAACCATCTACAGCAGTAAGGAGAAACAAGGACTTTGGAGCCAGGCAGGCACGTTTCAGACCTTAGGTCTGCATGACCTAGAAGCAATTTACCTGTCCCAAGTCTGCTTTACTTGGCAAAAGAATGTGCTTACGAGTGTCTGTGGCTGGGATGGAGAGATGGCTCCAGTTCAGAGCATTGCTGCTCTTGCTAAAACCTGAGTTAGATGCCCAGCACCCATGTTTTGGGTGGCTTCTCAAACTCCTGTAACCCCAGCTCTAGGGAATTCTACACCTTCCTTTGGCCTCAGAGGGTACACAGACCCTCCTCTGGCCTCAGAGCATACCCATATACACAAAAGCACAACACAAGTAAAACTTTTGTTTTGTTTGTTGTTGTTTTTCCAGGCAGGATTCCTCTATGTAACAGTTGTCCTGGAACTTGCTTTGTAGACCAGGCTGGCCAAGTACTGGCACCACCACCACCAACACCCGTTAAAATAAATCTTAAAAAAATAAAATGTCTGTGGCAAGGACTGTTAAAGGATCTTACTCGTGTCACCCTACAGCAGATGCAAAAAAAAAAAAAAAATAAAAAAAATAAAAATAAAAAAATAAAAATCAAAAACACCACTGGTTTTCTTCATATCTAGCCATTGTAAAAGGGGCGATACAATAAAAATAAAATGCTTCAAGAGGATGGCATTAGGGATTTGGTCTCAGATCTTGTCCTCTAGCAAACTGCCCATTTCTGCGGTCCCAACAGAGGACTGAAAAGATGGGAACAAGACCGTGTGGGCAGCAAAGGGCAAGAGCCCACTAGAAAATGAGGAAGGCTGGGTCTTTACACACGCTTCTCCTGGGGCCTCGGCAACATCACAAGGCTGTGGGAAATGGACTCGGGCCCTGGCCAGCAGGAGGGAAGGTGCCCATGAATGTGAATCAGTTCCTCACCATCATACCTGACATCCAGCTGACAGCACGGAAAAGAGGGCACGCTCCCAGCAACAGTGTTAGCTCTAAATCAGTGACAAAAAGAAGACTCAGCACATGTGGGAGAACGTCGTCCAAAGGAGCCCAGTGTGCTCACTGCAGGATGCAGACTGGAGAATACTATGGCACTATGGCTAGCATGCTACAGGCTCAGCCCACATAGCACCCAGTTCAGGCTCTCAGCTCTACAATCTGAGACTGGTCAGCGGGTTTCTGAGCAAGGGGAAATGATTCATCATTCACAACACAGCCACTGAACCTTCTGCTTCTAGGAGGACAGCATATTTTAAACGTGGGAAGAGTCATAACCCTGGCAAGATCCAGCTTTGATATTCTACAGACACCGGTTTCATCTGGAACAGGGCTTTAGGGGTGTGTGTGGGTGTGGGTGCCCTCCCTATTGGCAGGGGTAGTAACATGCACCCAAAGCATGCTTTAAATTGTGTCTAGCACACAGACGCCTGTGGCATTGAAACTGGGAACATGCCAGTGGGGGAAAATGTACTCTGCAGCAACTGCTGACCAAAAGGCTTGGTTATACACAGGGATTCTAGGAATACAGGCCCTAGCAGGGCCAGCATACACCCTGCCACTCACACACCTGCCATCTGAAAGGCTGGCCCTTCTCCCTGGTCTCTTGCCCACTGAGTGATGGATCTCAGAAGTCCTGGGTGCTAGGGAGGAAGTCAGATGGGTTCAATTCCAGTGGTGGGGCCCTGGGAAGCAGGTGGTTTGTTCCACAGTCCCCAACCCCGAGGGCAGCTGTGTGTGGGAGGCAAAGGAGCAGTGGCTTAGTGCGCTGATGTCTACCACAGCCATGTGTAACAGAGAGCAGCAGGATGGCCGAGCAGTGTGCACCCAACTCCCTTCCCACTCTGTCTAAGGCTCAGTGTCCCAAGGTGCGACTCTAGGGGCTCAACAGGGTTCCAGTGGTTGCTCATCCGAAGGACCCCAGTTCAGCCCAGTCCTCCACCTTCACACAAACTGGGACAGGTTGGGAACTTTGATGTTGAGATCGCCAATGTTGATGTTCCTCGGGATCTCAGGAAGGTTCATGCTCTTCACAGCAGACACGGCCCTCGCTGGGGCTGCTGAAAGGCCGCCCTGGGGGAAGGGGAAGACAGAGTCACTTTCAAGTGTCATCAGCTTGAATCTCAAACCAGATGAGAGAGATCTAAAGAATTCCAAACAGCACACACGGGAGTTTTCACTTTCTTTTGTCCTCAAAGGTGGTCAACACAGCCCTATTTAGATGGCTGGAGCCTTTGTCTCCGTCTCACTACATGGTCTGCAAAGAGTGCAGTTTTGTAGCTGCAGCATCTAACGCACTCATGGCCCATGGTAGATGCTCAATAAAGGGTCTTAAGCATTGAGGAGACTCAATTCATAAAGCAAAACAAAACAAAACCCTTTCCTCAAGAGTCCACCACACACACCTTTAATTCCAGCACCTGGGAGGCAGAGGTGCACGGATCTCTGTGAGTTCCAGGACAGCCAGAACTGTTACACAGAGAAACCCTGTCTCAAAAAACAAAACAAAACAGAACAAACAAACAAATATAAAAAAAAAAAAAAAGTCCACCTTACAGGAAAATGCAAAGTTGGAGAAATTCTTTAAAGGAAACGGAACATCAGATTTAGGACAACTTAGTGTGAGCTGGAAAAGGATGGGCTTGGAGTGTCATGTGGCAACAAGCTGGAATGCACTAACAGAGACTGGGAAAGCTGAAGCAGCCACCCCCCTCCACCCAGGCTCATCCTGGGAGTAGAGAGGGAGAAGTGACAAAGACTTCAGAAACTCATTGTTCCCTAACCCACAGCTCTCAAGACACCCATTCCCTCTCCACCCTCCCCCTGCATGGTTGTCTCTGTGGTTTCCAGACCCCTTGCCTGACTCACTCACTATGCCTGGAAGCACTCACTTCCCAGCCGACACTCCTCGGGAAACTCTAGCAGCCAGAGCTGTGGCTAGAAAAGCTTCTCCAACAGGATCAGCAGTCCTCACAGGAAGAAATCCTGGTTTATAAGGCAGGCTCCATTACACAAAGCAAAGAAGCCCTCGAAGACACTCAGATGTCATTGTTCCACTATTTCTGTAGCTATGAGGGGTATGCCTCCAGTCCTGCTCACTGGAGGGCTGAGGAATGTTAAGAGCACAGGCCTGGCTTTACCATGAGCTCCTCCATCAAGCTTGTTGCCACATGAGGATGGAATGGGTACGGTATTTTCTTTGTTGTTGTTGTTTTTCAAGACAGGATTTCTCTCTTTGTAGCCCTGGCTATGCAGACCAGGCTGGCCTTTAAACTCAGAGATCTGCCTGCCTCTGCTTCCCCAGTTCTGGGATTAAAGGTGTGCACCACCACCTCCTGGCTGGGTATGGTATTTTCAAATCAAATTATTGTAGTTTTAGAAGCCTTACTGAAAATAAGGAATCTTGAATTGAATTCCTAGCATGAGATATGGTTTCTGGAAGAACAAATACATACAAATATGTGCTATAACCATATTCTAGAAGCTGTTTGCTCTTTCTGCCACCTGCCTATCCTTTAAGCCTGAAATCTCAAGTTGCCCTCCCTGTTTAATGTTTATACTAGCCTTCAAGTTAGTGTAGACAAATCAATAAAGACAGAGTGAGAACCACTTCCTAAGGACCCAGAGTAACATAAGCCTCACACAGCACACACCAGCCACATGAGCCACATAGCATCCCCAAACTCATATAATATACACAAACCTACAGAGTACACAAGTTCACACAAGCCCACACAGTATACACAGACCCACATAGCACACACAAGCTACACAAGCCCACAGAGCATACACAAGCTACACAAGTCCATGTTTCTCCCTCTGCCCACTGCTTTCTACACAGCCAGGGCACGAGTACAGCTACTTCCTTACCTCTGACTTCTCCAACCTGTTTTGAGCTTCAATTTGAGCCACAATTTCATTCATGTTTGTTTCCAACACCATCCCGCCCATCACCACCTCCTGAAGGATGTAGTGCACCTAAAAGAGAGGCAACAAAAAGACTCAGCACAACACAGTTGTTCCTTTGGTGGCAGCAGCAGAGGGGTCAGACAGGCCACATTCTGATCCACGCAGGTGGCCATGCCAGAGGAGCAGCAGAAGTCGGCTCACCAGAATGCAAGGCACTGATGGGCAAATCTCAGGTACACAAGGCCCCGAGGGCTTTGGCTCCAGAATGTCTCTTGCTACTACTGTGCCTTTACATGCTAGATGCCAGAGAAAATGGCAGCATCAAAAGTGTATTATCTTGTGGAAATATTGACTGAACATTTTTATCTGTGGATTATTATGAAGATGATTTCCTCTTAAGATGTTTAACTTAAGTTATAATTTTATACAATGATAGTGTTAGTTTAGATAGGATTTTGATGATTAAAGGTTTTTAACAAATGTAGTAAGGGATTATGAAAGAGGTTAGTTTAGTGGGAACATTAATATAGGTAAAAGTAGGATATGGTGTTGCCCCCATCCCTGATAAGGCAGGGGCTACAGAGGATAGAAAACAAGAACAAGAAAGGATCATGCAGCTAAGTCTTGAGAGTTTTACTTGAGGGTTTGTATAGACTGCGGCTTAGGTTAATGATTAAGGAAAACAACTGAGTCCCAGGAGTTAGCTCAAGTTCTTTGTGGGTTCGGTGCACCATAGGTAAAAAAAAGATTTAAACAATTGACTTCATGTAACTAAAAAACAAAGAATGTTAAGATAATTAGACATGATTCTAATATAAAAAATAAACAACCTGTTTCTCTGGCAATTATAAAAACCTATGTAAACAGCTATAGCTGAAAGACTCCTGATCTATAAAAAGTCTAAAAGATAAGTTAATTGTATGTGAGTTCTTGGGGGAAAATTTTTTTTCACCTGTAATATGTAAAATGTTTAATTATATAAGGGAGATGGGAAATATGTTGTTTTTTTTACTTGTATTCATTATAATCATTCACTTAAAAATAGAATGTAAACATAATTGTAATTTTTATAGTGCTGAAAGGTTTTGCTGGGGTATATAAGTTGTAAGGGAAAAAAATAAAGACAACAAGAAGGGAAACACCAGGGTAGAAGAACAGAAGAGAAAAGGAACAGAGTAGAACAAGCAACAGAAAGAACAATAAAATAAAGAACTATGCTTTGGCCCTCAGGGAAGTCCTCATGTGTCTGTTTATCTGTCTAGTAGTTTGCCTGCTCTGCATCTCCTCTTCAGACCTGCTGAAGGCTTGCCATTCACCAGCACCCAAGGTGAGATCCTGACATGTTGAAGGGTGTGTGTGTGTGTGTGTGTGTGTGTGTGTGTGTGTGTGTGTATGTGTGTGTGTGTGTGTGTACACGAGTATGTGTTTTTCACCAGCCCCAGAGAGTTAAGTTTTACTCTCTCAGATAGAAAAGTCAATCGTGTGATCAGTTCCTGACTCCAGGGCTCACTTCAATCCCTGAGCTGTTGAAGCCTGGTCCTTATGGCAGCAGATCCACAACTCAGCCACCTCACTAGTGAGACTACAAGGGGTCTCTGCCCTTTGGTTTATGGCTTTGGGGTCTTTTATTAGCAATGGCGGGGGCGGGGTGGGGGGCATGGGGGTTGGTATCCTCGAGACAATGAGGTGGTGGCAGAGGCTGCACTCAAACAGATTGTGTTTAAATTTTAGCCCTGCTGTTATTAGAGCTAAGTGGCCTTTGGCAAATTCTATTCTCAAAGCTTCAGCTTCCTTCCGAAACTACAGGAGTAAATATCTGAGTAAGATAACTAGATGGAAAACTAGACAGAAAATGCTTTGGCTGGTGCCTGGTACATACTGGGTTCTATACAAGAAGAGATGTTTTCCTATCACCCATTTGACTGTCATCACACTGTCTGGCATTAAGTAGGTCCAGCTATGAAGACCAAATCCCACTCAGCGGTTCTCTAAGCAAAGTTAAATTTTGATGCACAGCTGGAGCAGAGGTGATTCAACCACTACAAAGGATGACAGGAGAGTTGCCAGAGAAAGTCCTGGGTGGATGAAAGCAGATGTGTTCGCTGGGGCCTACAGGGTGGTACTTCACATTCCTTTGTGATACTGAGGCTTGAACCTAGGGCCTTGTGCAAGCATTTTTCCCAGTCCCCCTTTCAACTTTAACATTAATGTTTGACTCATGTATCTCAGACTGACCTTGAACTTGCTATGTAGCCAAAAATGACCTTGAACTTCTGATCTTCCTGGTGCTATCTCCCAAGCAGTAGGATTACAGGTATGTGCCACCATAACTGGTTTATATCCATGGGAACACAAACCACAGCTATGTGCATAGTTGACCAATGCCCCTAGGGCTTATCTTTTTGAGAAATATCCTTGTTAAATTGCTTGGGACAGCCCTATACTCACAATCCTCCTGTCTCATTTTTCAACTGGATGGGATTATAGGCCTGTGCCACCAGATCCAACCTGGCACTTCAAATTCCAAACCAAATCATAACAAGACTTGTAATTATTTTTGTCAAACCAGGAATGTAGGAAGTACTACCTTCTGTTATCAAGTAAGTGTAGAACTTTTGAACCACCCCACAGGAGGCCAGAAAAGGCCCTGAGAAAAGCAATTTAGCTACAAAATGGAACAGCAGCTTTGTATAAGAAATTTATATAAATTATCTAAGAAGTTTATATAAGAGGGAGACTAAACACAAGGTTAAGAAGATAACTTGAATTTGAAGCAAGGTATCCTAGCCTTGAGATGGTGTGTGTGTGTGTGTGTGTGTGTGTGTGTGTGTGTGTGTGTGTGTGTGTGTGTGGTTGCAGGCCATGTGACCATGCCAGACCATATAGGTGCTGTGATCTGAACTCATGTCCTCATGTTTGCACAGTAAGTGCTATTGCCAACTGAGCAATCTCTCCAGTCCCTGAGACAATCCTTTGTTGAGCTTTCCTGGGTACTATAGCATGTTTCTGGTGTCTGCGCATTAGCTGCAGTAGTTCCCCTCCAGCTAGGATGGCCCAAGGTGTCCTCAGACATTTCTAAGAACCTCCCATGGGACAGAGTCATAGTTTAGACCATTGACCTCCAGTCCAGTCTCAAGTGTCAACTTATTCTTTGATACCAAGAAGTTGAAAAAAAAATATCTGCATGCTTTCATACATTTGACACAAGAAGTTCTCTATGACTAGAAAGAAGGCACTAACACATGTAACTGGGATTTATCCTTTTGTCCTTGGGGGAAGGAATACATAATGGAGAAACCTTTCAAATGTAACCATTTATTAAGTTTTTGTTTTGTTTTTCGAGACAGGGTTTCTCACAGAGCTGCCTGCCTCTGCCTCCCCAGTGCTGGGATTAAAGGCATGTGTCACTGATGCCCAGCTTTATTAAGTTTTAATAACCACTTCTCTGCTTTCTCCCTCTCTTTCCTAAATCTATACAATATACATTACCCATATTATACATTAATATATATCTACATGAAAATAAAATTTAATAGCAAAAATTTCATATTTAGGCGACTTATAAAATGTTAAGCAAGACTGGTTTTCATATTATTCCTTGGGGGAACTTTATTGCTTATACTTCCCTATCTAATAGTCCATTGGGTGTATTAACTGTGTGGAAGTTCCTCAAAAAGCAAAAACAGAACTATCGTATGACTCAACAACTCAATTTCTGGGTATACACCAAAGGGGGGGGCGGGCAACTAAAAGCAGAGATTCAAGAAACATTTGTACATCCATGCTCATATCTGCAATAGTCACAGTGGGCAAAAAATAGAAGCAAACCAAGTGGCCACTCTCAAATGAATGGATAAACAAAATGTGGAATTCCATAAAACAGACTAGTATTGTGCTTTAAAAAGGGAGGAAATTTTGATACATGCATACATCCATGCAACATGGGTAAACCCTGAGGGCACTGTGTTAAGTAAACTAAATCAGACACACACACACACACACACCATACTACAAGATGGGTGCAGTGGTACACGCCTTTAATCCCAGCTCAGGAGGCAGAGGCAGGTGGATCTTAGAGTTCAAGGCCAGCCTGGTCTACAGAGGGAGTTTCGGGACAGCCAGAGCTACAGAGGAACCCTTCCTCAAAAAAACCAAACCTAAACTAAACAAAAAAACAAGCAAACAAAATAAACAAAAAGACATACTATAGGAATTCATTATACGAGGTACATAGACACAGAAAGCAGAATGGTGGGGTTGGGAGCAGGGCAGGTGGGTTTTGTGTGGCAGTGTACACAGAGGTGGAGAAGGTCTCTGAAGATGGATAGTAGTAATGGCTGAACACTAATGAAACGGACTCAATGGTTCTGACTTGCAAAATTAACAGTGGTAAAGGCTGGTAAACCTTAAACCTTAAAAAAGAGACCTAGGGCGGGAGAGATGGCTCAGTAGTTAAGAGCACTGGCTGCTCTTCCAGAGAGCCCAGGTTCAGTTCCCAACACCCACATGCAGCTCACAACTGTCTGTAACTCCAGCTCCAGGGGATCTGACACCTTCACACCAGTGCTCATAAAGTAAAAATTAAATAAATTATTTACAAAAGAGAGAGAGACCTGTATGAGAGTGCTCTTAGTGCTTCCTTCTTTTTTATGTAGCCCACCTCTTCTTCATTGGTACAAAGCAATAGTTTTGTTAAATATCAACCATGTGCCAAGTGCTTCATAGAACTTACTTTAATTTTACAATACTTGTCTTGAGTCTGGTAATTATGATGGTTAGTATTGAATGTCAACTTGCCACAACTTAGAAGTACCTGGGAAGAGAGTCTGAATTGAATAACTGTCTTTATTGGACTGGTCTATGAGCATGTCTGTGGTGGACTGTAGACTGTCCTCTATGGGCAGCACCCACAGTGTAGGCAGTGGCCCTGAACTACACTGGACAGGAGGAAGGTAGATGAGAGCAAGCGGGCAACCTGGGTGGACTTGTTTCTCTGCTCTTGACTGTGGATGTGACTGATGTACCAGGTGCTTGAGCTCCTGCCACTGTGACTTCATCGTGTGACACTGAAACCATAAGTCAAATAACCCTTTTCCTCTCCTAGGCTGCTTCTTGCCAGGGTGTTTTACCACAGTAACAGAAATGAAGCTAGAATAGCTCCTTCACTTCGTATCTGAGAAAATGCTGATGGAGGTCTGCAGCACCAGCAGCCATCGGTTCCAGAACCAGGTGTCGACTCCAGTCTGTATCTGTCACCACATTCACTCATGACCCCAGAGCACATGGCATCACCTAAGGCTTGCTGTGTGACAGCCCCAGTGGGAACTCTTCAATGCTTCACCCCAAGCCCCAGAACAATGTACACTCAGAGCACCATGCTGAATGAGTAAAAGGCCTTCTTGAATCTGAGCAGCTTATTCCCTGGGCTTAGAAGACAGATGTGACTGTGCAGGCTTTATGGACAAGGTACAGCAAAAGGCCTAATTTATAACATAATGGGAATCAGAAAATAGAACAAAAGTTTAGAACTTCTAATTTGAACATCATAAAGATAGAATTCCCAAAATCCATTCAAGTGTTTTAAATACAAAAAGGAGAAATGGAATTGCAAACCCATCTTCAACAAAATTGGGAGAAAACACAAATTCTAGCCCCCCCCCCCCCAACAGTCACAAAGATATCAAGAGCAGGGATGGCAGGCAAGGCTCCCTTTGCTTCCTAGAAGGAAAAGAAAAGATGTGACAAAGGATGGGGGAGCTAGTGAGCTCAGAAAGGCCTGCAAAAATACACTTCCTGGAGGCAAAGCACTCCCCTCCCCCCTACACACCAAACCAATTTTTTGCTGGGAGGGCAAAAATCTTCTTGGGCCTAGAGTTGGGGCCACATCAAAAAAATGCACAAGTCCACTGTATGTGCCTCACAGATGTGGTCCCCATGGTAGCAGAGAAGAACATCTTTGCACTGGGGAAGTTCATGGATGCCTAGCTTTATTAGCCACCTAGAAATAAGGGTAAATGAACTAAAAGAACTCTCTAACTTGGGACAATTCAAACTCGAGCTTGGAATTCCTCCCTAAACAAAATTCCTAACAATAGCTAGCACCTGAAAAGCAAACCCACTCAAAAATGACTATAAAAAGCCACCTACTCAGGAACTAAATAAAGACATAACAAAGAAAATTAGGAAACAAGAAAACCAAAATACTAGAAATTTGATGCTAGGGAGCAGCCAAAATTACAACAAAGCACTCTGAAAAATGATATCAGAGAAGAGAAGCGAGGGCAGATGAGATAGCTCAGTGGTATAACACTTGCCTAGCGGGCACCAGGCCCTAGACTTGAACCCCAGTACTGCAAAGCAGAAATGCAGGAGATTATGGCAGAGCAGGGTGATAAGAAGATGAGAAAACGTATCATAGTAGAAATCAGGGGCAAAGTAGAAGAAAAAAAAAATGACAGGACTGACAGTAAAAATAGAAGACACAAAACTAGAGACAGAAGTAAAGACAATAAAGAACAAAAGGGAAGAAATAAGAGAAAAGTGAATGAAACAAAAGGAAGCAAGGGGGATGAGATGTAAACTGGGAGAGTGCTCCAGTGGCATGCACGTAGTCTTAGGTCCCATCCCCAGCACTGCACAACCAGGTGTGATGGTTCACACTATAATTCCAGCATTTGGGAGGTAGAAGCAGGAGGATCAGAAGTTCAAGGTCAACCTCAGCTACATAGGGAGTTTGAAGCCAGTCTCCAAAACAAAAATAAAACCAATGCTTAGTGCTAGCAGGAAACAATAATATTCTCATGGACACAAAGTACAACTCAAGGATTTTGTGCCCAGTTTATCATTCTTGAGTTTTCCTTGAAGAATCTAGAATGCATGTGACAATCAAGAGGTGATTCAGAAATACTATGGCACACAGGAAAGATCAATCACGAGTGGGAAGACAAAGACTAAAAAAAAGGTCAGCATCAGGGTTCCAGGTTTCAACAATGAAAACATGCAGTGAAGGCAGGCACTGGAGTGGCAGAGGCAGGTGAACTCTGTGAGTTCAAGGTCAGCCTGGTCTACAAAGCGAGTTCCAGGACAGCCAGAGCTGTTACACAGAGAAACCCTGTCTCAAAAAAACAAAACAAAACAAAACAAAACAGACAAACAAAAAAGAAAAAATAAAACAAGCAATGACCAGGAAGAAAAATAGGGAAGAGAGACCCAGAGACCACCTGAACTTCAACAGCTGATAATCTGAAGACAGCATGTTCAAACTCTCAAATTGCCTATTAAGATTTTTTACTGATTTCCCCCCACAAAGTCAAACAAACCTGCTATCATTTGCTATAAATAAATCTCTGAGAACCACCAGTTAAGGCCAAGAAGATCTCTTTTGCATTATTAGTTCTAGGCCACTAGTTTATAAAACTCACCCAGAAGGCATCATCTATTATGTCGTTGCTCTAAAAGAATTTTCCAGGTAGGTGACAGTAATCCTGGCACCCAGAGTAGGAGTCAGGAAGATCATGAGTCCTAGAGACCAGCCTAGGCCAAAAATCACTCCTGTGCTGTTTTGGGGAGAATTGTTGGAAAGAAAATGGTGTTCATCAGGAGTGGGGGAAGAAGGGAGGATAATGAAAGGTGGATATGATCAAAGTATGTAATTGTGAAACAAGGCACTCCTTACACCTCCCCCAAAAGGGGAAATTCTAATACCTATGGTGTGACAGTAAGTAGATAATCTTTCTTGATTCCTTTGTTTTGTTTTGTTTTTGAAATAGGGTCTCTATGTAGACCTAGGTGTCCTAGAACTCTCTATAAAAACCAGACTAGCCTTGAACTCACAGAGATCCACCTATCGCTGCCTCCCAAGTGCTGGAATTAAAGCCACCATCACCTGGCTCAGTTTAATTTTTACACAATGATTCTCTGGTCTCATTTTTGGCTTGCTGTAAATATCTGATTAAATTCTGTAATTATAATATTCATGAAAACATCACAAGCACTCTTTGCTTGGCACATGGCTCCGTGGATGTGGGAACAGCAGCTCATGGTAACCCTGCAAGCCAGTCAGGAATTCTGCATAAAAAGCAGCAAAACTTATCTGAGTGGATAAAGAGTGAGCTGAGCTAGCTGGAGGCTGCCAAACAAAGGCGTGGAAACCACACAGCCAAGAAACGAAACTGAACCCCAGCACCTGCAGCACTAAAGACATGGTCAGAGCACAAAGGGTTCTGTTAGAGGGTGCCAGCAGAAATCTAGGTGAATACCGGAGAACCCCGAGAGTTAAAATACTGCCCCATGGAAGGAGGGTGAGGAAAGGAAGGCTGACACCTAAGGCATGTAGGTGACACTCCAAATAATGGGACTACTGAGAGTCTGCTGTGAGACCATGACTTAGGAATGTCAGAAGCCACACCCACATAGCCTCATGAACATGACTGCCCAAATATAAGCTAAACAAGAATGATACCAATGGGGGCTGAAGAGATGGCTCAGTGGTTAAGAGGTCCTGAGTTCAATTCAACAACCATCTGTAATGAGATCTAGTACCTACTTCCAGCCTGCAGAAACACATGCAGACAGAACAGTGTACATAATAAATAAATAAATATTAAAAAAAAGAAGAATGGCACCAATGGGACAGTGGTGGCACACTTTTAATCCCACACTTGGGAGGCAGAGGCAAGCGGATCTCTGTGCGGGAAGAGATTGGTTGTCCAGTGCCCAATGGTCAGCCCTGAAAACATGAATGCAAGTAACATTATACGGACTGAGCAGGTTATACTTACATATATGTATATTTGAGTACATATATGCACATAATAACATTTAATGAAAGAAGAGGCCATGAAATTGAAGAGAGTGGGGAAGGATTTAAAGAGAGAAAAAGGAAAGGAGAAATAGTATAATTATATTATAAACTCAAAAAAAAAAAAAAAAAAAGTAAAGATGTGACTAGAAGAAAGCAGGGGCAAAGGTCAAGAGCCTGACACCTAGCTGAACAGTGTGTACTGAACAAACACAAACTTCACAACTATTCTATTAGCTCAATAACCATCTGTCATAATGACACTGGCAAATCTAATTGCTTACGGGAATTTAAATAAGTGCTATTTGATTCCTAAGTTCTTGACCGATTCGATGGTACTCTGACCTAGAAATAAACACAAGAAGGGGAAGAGTTTATCTGAACATAAGAAACATAAGATAAGACAGCTCCAAGGTTCCAACAGAACAATCTGCTATAATAAGGAGGTGAGAGATGCATCTGAAGTCTTAAGAGTCTGCAGAGTGAGGTAGCAGCTGGGGTTTCCTGAGATTGATTTGCACAAATCTATGGTGTAAAAACTAGTGTTTACAGTTCTGTACCACTTAAAATTCTTCCCCCAATAACCAAAAGTAAGAGTGATTTCAGCTAAATGCCAATGCTACTAATACTGACCTGTTTTATCATGTCTCTGTTCTGCCCACCATCCTAACTACCACTCAGGTACCTGTGTCCCTTCAGTTTTTCCTTTCTAAAAAGCCTCTACATGCTTCTCTTGGGTACCCACCTGTACATCTGGATGAACTGAACAGCCAATATTTTCTTTTTCTATTTTTTGCTGTTGGGTTTTTATCTATTTATTTTTTCGTCTTTTGAGGAGACAGGGTTTCTCTGTGTAGACATGGCCATCCTGTAACTTGCTCTGGAGATCTGCCTGCCTCTGCCTGGGATTAAAGGTGTGTGCTACCACTACTCAGCCTAATATTTTCTTACAGGAATACTATCCAGTGTATGCTGAGGGTACCAACCAGAGCTTAGGGATAATGCTGGGCCTTCAAATGTTCTATGGCCATATAAAACTTGACTAGCAGCTAGCTCTGCTATAGATGTACACAGAAGGAAAATAAGACTGGAAGGCATCAGAAATGTTGAATGACTTGCGAGCTGCAGAGTGTTCCACAGAGCATGTGCTCAGCATGCTCAAGGACCTGTACTGATCCTCAGCACAAAAGAAAGAGGACTGTCCAATTTGCTGAGATTGCCCGACAGAAAGCAAGCACTCTCTCAAATGGGAGCTAGGGCTTGTAGTGCTGACCATTGCTGAGATTTGCTAATTCCCATACCTCGATGCCTTAAACTCATTCTTCATGGTGATCCTGCTAAGTGCTTCTAAAAAAAATCAGAAACATTCTTTCAGGTTTGGGGTCTTGACTACCTAGGGTTGGGGCACCTAAGTCAAGGAAGTGAAGGACCTCTGCTGGTAGTCAAGATCTTCTTCTCTGTGACCTGAATGGGTATCTACTGAGATACTTAAGTCAGTGTACTGTTGTGTTGTCCTTTGCATGACTCTTGTATACCTTGAATCTGTGAGGTTCTGCGTTAAATCTCCTGTGGGTATCCTGAGCAATGTGCTTGTGAGGTGTTGGTTCATAATTGCTGGTATAATGAAAGAAAGATTCCACCTCTGTACTAAAGTTGGGATTTCAAGACATAGCTTGTTGATCTGGCATATCCTCCAAATTTGGCTCTCTGAAACTGTACTTTAGATAAAACAGATTGAAACAAGCCTGCTAGCTTCTCAAGAAGACCATCATGAATCCAATAGGAAGGCCACTAATGCCACTTCAATGATACAGAAACTAGGCTGTGGAACTGCTGAGGGTGGAGACAAGGCAGTTTCAATAGCCCTTCCCAAGGACACAGTGTGCCAAGACCTTTAAGAGTCCCATCCCTGGTTACATTTCTCAATGGAGTCAAAGAGCATTCTGCCCTTAATCCTCTATCAACAGTCACTGCCATTGGAAGCAAAATACCTGGGAGGTGGAAGGGAGAAAGCAAAGTACTGAAGTTAGGCTTCTCCTCTAGGGACCCAGTCTCTAAACTTTAACTTGGCATGCCCTAAAGCTGAAGTCTCATACCTTCTTCTATGCACACGGAAAGAAAAGCTCAAGAAGTCAGCTTCAATTCCTAACGACACCCACAATGTGGTGCTTCAGAACACCCCCATAGCACTGACTCCACAATACAATGCAACTCTCAGTAGAGATGGCAAGACCCCATCCTGGAGGCTCCTTGTGCAGGGAGGGTAGACACCATCTTCTGGAACACCATCAGACACTAATAGCCACACTATACCCTTAGCTTACTGACAGGCACAGAAACCTCTAGGCTGTAATAATTCCAATTCTTTACAGGACAAAATCTTAGAAAAGACAGGGACACATACACTCCTGCCTGATCATAAGACAGAATCAATTAAATTCTAACCAAATATAAAAGAACATGGTCACTCTGCTTATGTTGGAAAACCAGGGCATCAACTTCACAACACCCATGCTTTAAAAAGGAATTCCTAATCACTTACAAACTAAGCTTACAAGTTCACTACATAAAAAGCCAAGTATAGCTAACACTTCTATCCCCTCTTAGCTTAGACTGCTTCAGTAATTTCTATGAAAGGTCTTCAGAGAATAAGTAGGAAGAGAGTCTTGGGGAGGGAAAGGGTGGCTCAATATCCTGTCTGCTAGAGGGAGTGTTCTGAGAGAACCAGGGGAGTGGACTCAGTACAGACTAAATCACCTTGGCTTAGGGTCAGTTTCTAGTTCTCATATTTTCCGTATTAGGAAGAAATGGAAAGCAAAGAAGGCAGAAACATACCCTAGAGACCCGGGGAGTATGGCTTTTTCTTTCTGACTACTCTCATTCTGAAGCTGAGTGTTTCACCAGCATCTCAAGACATACAGAGCACTGCTGTTCTCGGGGCCTGTGGATTGCCTTATGTCTCTGTGCCAAAAAGAGTGATAATCAGATCTGACCACCATTCATGGTTTGCACCCTAGCTCTTCTCAGATGGTTTCTTCAGTGGTAGTGAATTTTCTTTCACATGACTGAGAAGTGAACCAGGGATGAAGGTCTTGGCATGCTGTGTCTTTGGGAAGAGCTTGTCTCCATTCTCAACATGGGGATTTCTGCAACGCACACCATGGAGAACACAGAGAAGAACCAGGAATACTTGGTCCAGTGAAGACTAGGGAGATAAAACAATGCAGAACTAATTTATTTTATTTTATGTGCATTGGTGTGAGAGTGTTGGGTCTCTTGGAGCTGGAGTTATAGGTAGTTATGAGCTGCCATATGCGTACTAGAAATTTAACCTAGGTCTTCTGGAAGAGCAGCCAGTGCTCTTAACCACTGAGCCATCTCTCCAGCCCTGAGAGCTAACTTCTGAAGATATATTACAAAGTCCAATGACTCTAAACTAGCATGTTTTATTTAGCACTCCCACCCTCATCCCAATTAAGATCAATTGATACATTACACTATAATGTTGAGATGCCTTTAGAAACTCAGATAAACAACTGTTTGGTCCTAAGCACCCAGCTTAAGCATGAAGGTAATGTGTTACGTTCAAAACATCCACTCAGTTTCACTATATTTTCAAATATGTTTAACATCACATAATGTTAAGAACTGGGAGGAAGAATGATAAGATGTGGACCATGTCCTCAAGCACTTGGAATCAAGAAAGATAAAACCTGTACAGAATTAACTATAATAAAAAGATTGTGATCAAGTACCATGACACATAGAGAATGCTATGTCAGCTCAGGGAGGGGGGGCCTGAAACCAAGTGTCCTTGCCAAGGAGGGGTGGGGTGGCAAATCACCTAGCAACTGGATTTTCTTCATGTTCTAGAAATTCTGTAATGAAAGGATCACCACTCACTGGCTTCATGATTTATGCTCTTTGAGTACTTATATTTGACTTAGCAAACTATGTTCATTGTTCCTTATTTCTTCCTTTCTTAAAAAAAAAAAAAAACAAAACAAAAAAAAAACCAATTTTGAGCTAGGGTTCTCTAGATTTTTGTTTTTGTTTTTGTTTTTTTTTTTTTTAGGTCAGGGTATCAGATGAAGGGCCTTGCGTATGATAGCAAATGCTCTACCTCTGAGCCTCACCCCTAATTTATCTCTTTAAAAATGTCTTGTAGGGCTAGGAAGATGGCTTAGTGGTTAAGAGTGCTTACTGGATTCTGAATCCCTGTACTGACATGACAATCAAGGTACACATAATACACAGACACACAGTCACACACTCAATGCACATACTTTATGTGGATATACACACATAAATTAATACATCTTTAATTTTTTTAAAGCTGACACTGGAGCTCAACGGTAGAGTGCTTGCCTAGCATGTGTGAGCTCTTGAACTCCATCCCTCAATCCCTAGGACAGAAAGGCATAAAGGAAGTGAGGAAGACAGGGAGGCAGGAAGAGAGACTAGCATGCTTAAGTCAAGTGTAATGGTGCACACCTGTGATACCAGTACTTGGGAGAATGAGGTAAAAGGAATGCTGAAAGTTCAAGGCCAGCCTGGGAAAATAGAAAGACAAAAGTTCTAACAGGACTTTTTCTTTCTAGTCTATCATTTCATTTTCCCTCATCTACTTGTTTACATTACTGGCCTCAAATGTCACATGGTATTGTGCATAGTAGACAATCCAGACCATGTCCTCTTCTTTTTTATATTAAGTTATTTACTTTTATTTTATGTGCATTGGTATTTTACCAGCCCCAGACCTTGTCTTCTTTATTTTTATCCTGCCCCTAGATAAGTGTGGGCTAACAGTCCTTTTTTCCCTATGTTTAGGGTACTAAAGCAAGAGACAACACTATAGGTAGTACGACACGGAGTACAAGTGTGGGCTCAGAAGCAAATGCCAGGCTGCAAATTCTGACTCTTCTACTTGTACTTGTGTGACCTATGAGAGGATGTACTCCTCTCTAAACCCAATTCTTCACTCATAAATGGGAAGACCCATAATCTTAGACCTTAGACCTGCCTGGCCTAAGGATAAAAAGGATGATGCACTATTTACACGACACACCTGGTCACAATGGCTGACACAGCAAATACCTAATGGAGGCTGGTTGGTTATTTAGTGGCTGTCCTCAAAGCCATCTTGATCAACTCTTCCTCTACACCAGAATCCAGTTTTCATCTCCTTCAGCTCAGAGAAGAGAGGCACTCAGTACTGTCCCCAAGCTGCCTAACAGAATTAACTGTCAGAAACTAACTATAAGAGAACTGTCTGCTCTCAAGAGGAAGTAACTGTCAACACTTCTGCACTGCATGAGCTACACTACACATCAGTTTCCCTTCCCTGCCCTACCTGTGTCCTTTGGAGAAATGGCAATGAGAAAGCCTTGTCTTGTCGTCTACCCTTGGATTCTAGCACCCTTCCCATCAGAGCTAGGACAGTACAGTCAGGTATGAAGCACTTTTCATTTGGCCATCACAGAGATCCCAAATGCTGGACCATAAAGCTATCTTCAGGAAGTGTCCTCCATCCCCATAGTTCCTGTTCCTTCTAGAGCATCGCCACAGAAAAGCCCAGGGTTTCTATCAACTGTTAGCCTTTTCCATACCAGGACACTGACATACAAAGCAATAATATCCCTGAAGACAAGACACACAGACAGTTCAGTGTCACTGAGCACAGGGCTGACAGCAAGAAATGACAAGAGGTGATGCTGGATAGGAAGGTAGGAGAGATGATGACAGTGATGGCATGTGATTACTGAGGGGCTTCGGATTCACCTTTGGGGTAGTCAGTAGTCCCTAAGTATTTTCTACACTCAGGAAAACTCACTTGCTTAATCACTCAGGTTTCCAGAAAGGTGGAGGGAAGGGAGAGGAAAGAAAGCAGTATACCTGTCTTCTTGCAAGAGTCCCAGTCACTTAGATGGGCGCAGGCATCCTCTTTTAGGAAGAGGAGTTTAAACAGAGTTAAGGGCATAGAGTGGAAGCAGAGGGCTCACAGGAAGGATGTAAAAAGAAGGCAAATTCAGCACCAATGGAGCTGAGAATTACTAAATCCAACCCCCAATAAGTAAAGGAGTGAAGTACTGTACTTACCAGACCCACATGTGTGACCAAAAAGGGAAGTGTTACAAATTCAACTATGACATAACCCTGATTATAAGACAAATCCCAATTTGAGATGGTAAATCATAACTATTCCCTAAAATTGTGAATTACAGAATTGATGAGGCCTGTCAAAGCACTCACCTGGCCCATGAAAGGTCCTGTGCCCTATTCCCCAGCAAAGAGAGAGAGAGAGAGACAGATAGAGAGAGACAGAGACAGAGAGAGAGAGACAGAGAGACAGAGAGAGAGAGAGACACACAGAGAGAGACAGAGAGACACAGAGAGAGAGAGACAGAGAGAGAGAGAAAGCTTTTGATATCACACAGGTCATAACCCTAAAAGGCACAGTCTAATCAAAATCTGGGGTTTTTGGGTTTTTCTTTCTCTCTCTCCTTTTCACAGAGTTTCTGTGTAGTCCTGGCTTGTCCTAGAAATCTCTCTGTAGATCAGGCTGACCTTGAATCAATGGAGATCTGCCTGCCTCTGCCTCCTGAGTGCTGGGAGAAAAGGCATGCGCAACCACTGCCAAGCAGAATTTGGTTTTTAAAAACTGTCCACTAGGTAGGCGTGGTGGTTCATGTCTTTTACTTTAGGGTCAGCTGTAAAGACATGGAGGCATGGTTCTGTAATGCCATCCTCAGCAGCTTTGAGGAATTCCCTTAATCTCTTAAGGACCTGGACTCAGTTCAAAATGGGATTTGTGAGCCAAGCATTGGTGGCGCACACCTTTAGTCCCAGCACTTGGGAGGCAGAGGAAGCGGATCTCTGTGAGTTTGAGACCAGCCCAGTCTACAAGATAGGACAGACTCCAAAACCACAGAGAAACCCTGTCTTGAAAACACTAATCCCATTTTGTGGCTTCAATCTTGAAAATAAGCTGTACAGTGAGCAAATGTAAATGTACTATGCTGGTTTCAACTGGCATAGAACTACTTTCAGACTCAACATGTGTCCTGAAGTACGCACTGGACCATTCCCTTTACTGGGTGCACAATGGAGTGGCTCCCAGAGGCTGTAAAATTAATCACAATTTCTAGGCTAGAAAAGGAATAATCTATAGACAATTGATCATTTTGCCTGGCTTCAGACTCAGACTTTGCCTTTTAGCAGCAGAGTATGACTTAACTGTTTACTGTAGTAGGTAGTAAAGGAGAGGGAGAAGGGGAAGGAGAAGGGAGGGAGTGAGGAATGGAAGGAGGGAGGGAGACAAAGGCACAGACAGACAGACAGACAGACACACACCATACATTATGTACATACAGTGATATCCTGTAAAGTTAGTCTCTACATTTATCCAGCTTCTTTTTGCAGAGGCCATACCCTCACCAGATTCTTCTGTAACCATGACTTACAGTGATCTCCCCATCTTCTCCTCAATGCATTGTCTCTGTCATTTCTAGAGAGCTGCGAAGTGCCGCGCCTTAAATATGGTGCTAGCTTCCGCCTTCCGCCTTCCCAAGGGTGAGCGCTTTCTGGTGTAAACAAGCCCTTATTTGGTTAAGTCTGTTCAGCCTGTCTGCTTCCGAGTTAGAGTAGCCTATCTGCAGGGTCCACGTAGCTCACTGGGGTTGGTTAGTGCAAGGGTATTTAAGCCTGTGCAGGGGTCCCCCAGGGACTCAAGGGTCAGAAGAACAGGTTTCAAGGATCCTGATTAAAACTGCATGAAGATCTTCCTGGAGTAGCGTCTTCCTTGCTGGCAGGGGTAGGCGCACCGTACAAATGGCCCGTACGGGGAATTTTTCAGATCAGAACTTCTTGCAGTCAGGGCAGCGCTGGTTAAGTTCCCAAGGTAAGTTGGGACCATGCTAAAGCCCTCGGTAAAGAGGCAATAAGGTCTCCGGTAAGGAGCAATAAAGTCCCAGGTAAATTGGGACCAAATTAAAGACCGCAAAAATAAGCGGCAATAAAGTCTCAGGCATTGAGCGAGAGGTTGTAATGAATCGAAAGTAAAATTTTCAAAATGGGGACTTCTCAGACTCATCAATTTTTCTGGCTCTTCAGGAACTACTTTTGTCAAAGAAACTTAAGATAAAGAAAAGCACACTAGAAAGATTCCTGAGCGAATGCGATGCCATTTCACCTTGGTTCGCAGTTTCGGGAGACCTTATGGTAGCGTGCTGGGACAAGTTAGGCAGGGATCTTGATTTTGCTTGGGAACAAGGGACGCTAAAGTCCGGAGTCCGACCTATTTGGAAGTTAGTGCGTAGCTGTATCGAAGACCAGAGGTACCGTAAAGAGGCGATGGAAAAAGGAAAATCTGCGCTAGAAATGTTACAAGAAGAAAGATCAGAAGAGGTTGAGAGGACAGGAGAGTCAGGTACGGACGAAACAGATTCTGAGGAAGAATTGCAAGCCCTCGTAGAAAAGGTTCAGAAACAATCCCTTAAGGGGCAGAGGGAGGAAAAATGGCAATGTGGGGAGGGGAGGGACCCTCCTGGAACAATGCCTTCTCCTGATCAGAATGAGGAAGGGTGGGGCTGAGGTACAGGGCATTCCTTTTGCCCTGAGGTCTGTAAAGCCGTACGAAATGACTTAAGTCTGGCTTATCCAGTTTTCCAGGATGCCCAAGGCAATAGATGAGGAGCCTTTAGACTTTAAGGTCATCAAGGCTTTGGCTGAGTCTATGAGAACATATGGAATTTCAGCTTCTTTTACTGTAGCTCAAGTTGAAGCCCTAAATAGGTATAGCATGACTCCTAGTGATTGGGGTTCGCTGACTCGAGCATGTCTAAGCCTTGGGCAGTATCTGGATTGGAAAGCTGTTTTAATTGAGTATGTCAATGAACAGGCTGCAGCTAATCTGGCAGCTGGAAATGCAGCATGGGACAGGGACATATTACTTGGACAGGGACACTTTGCCAACCAACAGACAGGATATCCAATACAAGTTTTTGAACAAGTAAATCGGATTGCCATAAAAGCATGGAAGTCATTACTCAATAAGGGAGAGGTAAGTGGTAACCTCACTAAGATACTGCAAGGCCCCATGGAACCATTTTCAGATTTTATGGCCTGTTTGGTAGAGGCTGCAGGGAGAGATTTTGGCATTACAGCAACCATAGTTGCAGCTATCTCTTTTGCAGTTGTGGGTTCAGTCACGGCTGCCGTGGCTATGAGCACATTGGTGCAGATAGCCTCTAAGCTAAATGAGTTGTCCAAGAGTGTGGCTACTGCCTTGGATGCTCAATCCATAATTGGTGTTCAACTAAAAGGAGGTTTAATGATTGTAAACCAAAGAATTGATCTGGTGCAGGAGCAAATAGATACCTTATGGCAGCTGGCCCAATTGGGATGTGAAATGAAATATCCAGGTTTGTGTGTTACCAGCATTCAGTATGAGAACTTTACACATGCTGCTAATTTGTCACGACAGTTGTCTAGCTATCTTTTAGGAAATTGGTGTGCTGACTTTGATAACTTACAAAGTTATCAAACAGCTGTGAGTGGCCATCGTCACTGTGAATTCAACATGTGTGGATGCAGGATTGGCTGCCGGATTGTTATCGTGGTTCCTGTTGCCATGGATCATCTGAAAGAGTGGGTGGGAATGGGAGCCATGGCTGTCCTCTTGTTGCTTATCTCCTTCATGGGCCTGTGGTGCCTTTCCAAGATGAGGTTTGCTCAGAAGCGGTATGCAGCTATGGTGTCCAGGCATTTACAGCCTCCCCAAGCATGGCTCGCAGTCATGAACAAGTATTGATCCTTCACACTCAGGTTGTATGGCTTAGCACTGCACTCCGAGTTAGCTCTGGAAGTGAGCAACTCCGAGAAGGGCAAGTTTGGTTGCATGTGCGTTGGTGTCCGAGGCCCCACCTCCAGAAAAAAGATACTGGATGGGTGTGGCACTGACTTGGCTGACTACCAGGATTCAGGGTCATTACAATGTCCACTGTTTTACTGGAGACCAGACCACTACCCTTGCCTGTTGCGTTATTAAAACAAAAAGGGGGAAATGTAGAGAGCTGCAAAGTGTCGTGCCTTAAAGATGGCACTGGCTTCCGCCTTCCACCTCCCCAAGGGTGAGCGCTTTCTGGCATAAACAAGCCCTTAATTGATTAAGTCTGTTCAGCCTGTCTGCTTCCATGTTAGAGTAGCCTATCTGCAGGGTCCACATAGCTCACTGGGGTTGGCTAGTGCAAGGGGATTTAAGCCTGTGCAGGGGTCCCCCAGGGTCCCGCGGGTCAGAAGAACATGTTTCAAGGATCCTGATTAAAACTGCATGAAGAAGATCTTCCCGGAGTTGTGTCTTCCTTGCTGGCAGGGGTAGGCGCGTACATTCTCCCTACATCTTCCACCCCTCACCTTACTTCTTCCTACTTTCTCACTGTGGTCCAGCCATAAAATTATTTGCCTGCTTTTTATTTAGGCATCAAGTTCCTTTTACATGTTGTTCCATGGGCTGGAATGCTCTACTCTGGAGTCACATATCTCTCTTTTCTTCTTTCTGTTCAAATGCTATCTTATCAGATGCTTTCTTCAAGTACCCCACATAAAATATCAAGGCATGTCCACCTAATCCTTACCTTTCTGTATTGTGCCCTCTCTCTACAAGTCATCACTAGTTAACATATACTGCATTTTATCTCCCCCCACGTCATAGACAGGAATGCTTTCTTAATTCTAGCTCTAGAACAGTAGGTAAATGAATTTCAAAGTAATTGCATAGTCACTATGTGCCAATGTGTAACTGGAAGTATGTGAACAAGACAGTCTGATCACTGCTTTCACAATACTATCTATCCAGTGGGGGAAACGAGGTGAATAAGGAGTTGCTATGCTCTAAGCACTTTACATATATAATTCTCATAGCCAGTATCAAGGACTATGGCAAGAGCCACAGAGTTCTTGATGACAGAGCTAGGACTCACGTCCAAGAGCTAGGACTCATGTCCAGCCATGCAGGCTTGAGTCTGCTCTTAACCATACCAATAGCAGAAACATACTGTGCCAGCTGTAGCTGTTGGGGGAACCACACAGGCAGCCTGCTTCAGTCTGTAAGTGGGAAGAATCGGCAGAGGCTTTGTGGAGACCAGCTTCCTTGAGAAGTCAGGACATTTGCTCTGGAGCTGCACAGAGCTGAAGGCTGTTTTGGACATGGTGAGTGTGCAGTGCAGTGAGCTTGAGTGGTAACTGAGGACTCCCTCTCAGAAGGCTAAGTAAATTATGGGACTCGAAATTGCCTGAGAGTATCTGGCAGAAAAGAAAAGAGGACCCATTTAAAAGGTAAAAAGCAGCCAGGCCGTGGTGGCGCACACCTTTAATGCCAGCACTTGGGAGACATAGGAGGGTGGATCTCTGTGAGTTCAAGGCTAGCCTGGTCTACAAAGCCACACAGAGAAATCCTGTCTTGAAAAATCAAGACTAAAAATACATACATACATACATACATACATACATACATACATACATACATACATACATACATAAATGGTAAAAAGCCAGCCAGGTTAATCCCAGCACTCAGGAAGCAGAGACAGAAGGCCAGCCTGTCTTACATATACCTTATCTCAAAAAAAAAGTAAGAACAAAAAAAGTAAAAAACCCAAAAAGGACTTGGGCAATGGTGGTGCACACCTTTAATCCCAGCACTTGGAGGCAGAGGAAAGTGGATCTCTGAGTTCAAGGCCAGCTTGGTCTACAGAGCGAGCTCCAGGACAGGTAGGGCTACACAGAGGAACCCTGTCTAGAAAAACAAAAGAAAACACCCAGAAAGCTAAAGAAAATGACCAGAAAAATTCCAGGTCAGTGTGTCCTGGAGGCTGAGAACAAAGACTCCTTTAAGGCACAGAGGACAAAGCTTCATGGTCTCATCACTGTCCACATCTCCAAACGTTCCAACTAACCTGAGCACACTCCCTCACTCCAACCCAACCTCCCTACCCTCCTTCCCTCCAGTCAGCACCCATCCTTTGGCTAGGAAGTACTGCTCCCTACCAGAAGGCCCTCGTAAAGTGGCCCAGGTCACCACTGCCTATTAGCAAAAGGGGCCAAGGACACTAAGACTAGTGATTAAAATACAGTCTCAAAATGTCTGCAGCTTTACACTTGGTGCAGCTGGAGTGTGTGCAAAGCTCCCCACTCCTCCCCACTGCCAACAGAGCCTGAGCCTTTGTGTAGCCTAAGCTGGATTCAAACTTGCAACCCTCTCCTGCCTGTCTTTTGAATACTGGGATCACAGGCATGCACCACCACCACGCTCAGCTTGTTCCTACTCTTTTTTGTGTTCTAGTTCTGAAAGAGAAGCTGAGAGAAATACACACTCACACACATAATAGTCATATTTTAAAGTTCTCGAATTCTGTGTAGAAGAACATACATTTAAGTTTCAGGCACTTTTAACCTAAGCCCCAGCTTCCTCATCTGCTATTGGAGACTATCACCACACCCACGGAAGATAAAGAAAAATGAAGTCCACAGCATAATCCCTGGAACTAGGCCACTGCTCATTAACACGAATTTCCTTCTGACTCCCTCTCGCTCAGTGACTTCAGACAGCCTCACAGTTCACCTCAAATTGTGGGAATCTTCTCACCAGCCCTTTGACCCAAGGCAGGTCACTCCCAGAGGGAGTGGCCAGGGCCACTATACTCATGCAGGGTGCTGCCTATTATGCTTCCCTATGAAGAACCCCTGACTTTCAGCTAACAGCTGAGGTAGGTTGCCATCTGTCCTGCCCACAGCATTTCAGAGCCTAGCCTCAGAAACAGGTATATCTTAAACATCTCAATCTTTCCTCTACTTATGGTCAATATTTCTAAGAGTTTACAACGGGGTACTGTATTATTCCACACAAATCACGTACATGACTTTTGGTTGTGTGAACTCCAATATAGCTGGTATGTGTGTTTGATGAAAGTGGCAGTACTATACAAAAAGCACAGTGTGGGCACCCTCATATCAATAGTGCCAAGTTAACTGAGACTAGTGTGAAGTTTCTGCAAGTGAAGCCTATTCTAGGACCAAGCAGTGGCTTTGGGTAACTCATCCTCCCAGCTGAACCACAGACTTCTACAGGGTAGAGAATTAGTGTAAAAGGCAAACTTGTCTTAATTTTCATATTTCTGTGTCTCTATACTTAGGAATTCTTTTAATAAATGCTTAATAAACCCTTTTTTTCTGAAAATCAGGAGAAAAAAGAAGACAGACAACAAAAAATTAAACTCCCCAACTGCTCTCTGCAGGCATTAGTTCTTCCCTAAGTTCCGAAGTCCCAGGAAAGGCAGCTAGTCTGCACAAAGCCTTTTTAAGGAAGAGGCATCTGCTTCTTGGAATCTGTTACAGGATTTTAATTCTTTGAGGGAGGGGGTGATTCAGGACAAGATTTCTCTATAGCTTTGGAGGCTGTCCTGGAACTCTCTCTGTAGACCAGGCTGGTCTCAAACTCACAGAGCTCCACCTGCCTCTGCCTCCCAAGTGCTGGGATTAAAGGGATGTGCCACCACCGCCTGACTGGACTTTAGTTTTTAAAGTAACCTTAAATTGTAGGAAGCATGTACGATATAAATATCAAATATACTGCTTGCACTTCAAGACAGCTACTATGTAAGATGCCTCTTTTCCTTCTTACAAAAACTTTGTTCTAGTTTTCTAGTACACAGTATAAAGTGTTAGTGAATTAAATGTCATCTTTATCCCTAAAAGAACGAATGAAAAAACAGTGGTGGTCTGCTGGGCATGATGAAACAAAACAAAATTCAGTATCAGTCAAGACTGGAGGATCTGCATGTTGTGACACACCTGTCATCCTAGCACTTGCAAATAGAGGCAGGAGTATCTAGAGTTCAAAGTCATCCCTAACTATATAAAGCGTTGGAGGCCAGCCTGGGCCACATGAGACCTTGTTTCAAAAAATCAAACCAAATCACTGATAGTCATTCATGATATCAAAAACAGCTAAGTTCTCCTCCCTTCTGGCACAAGGTAGGACTGTGTTTCCCTTGTCCTTTGAGTATGAGTATGTCTTATAACTTATACTAATGACTAATAGCAGGTATGTCACTATAAGAGTCAACACACAGGTAGTCTTCTATCATCCTAGACCTCCAAATGACAGAGTACAGCACTGTCTCAAGAAATAAGCCTACTATATAAGCTACTGAGACTTTTGGAGTGATATATTACCAGGTTTCTGTTGAGTCACATAAACAGCAAGTGTAGCAAAGGGTTCTTAGCTAACCTGTCAGCTGTCGTGAGGGGATGAGATACTGGCCTCTAAAGGAAAGAATCCAACAATGATGAATGGGGACAACAGACGGTGTGTGAGTTTTTGACAACAACAGTATCAAACTGTTGTCTTATTGCTCTTCTGGCCTATAGCTTGCTTCTGGAGATGAGATAATAAATGCATTTCCTCATTATTTAAACAAAAATCCCCATTCTTGACATACCAGCAGAGAAGGGATAGGGATACAATGAGACACCAGGCTGGCCTTGGCTTCCCTCTTCTCCCTCAGGCACATCCAGATAAGAAAAGATGGCCAGACCAGGACTTTAATCCTAGCACTTGGAAGGCAGAGACAGGAAGATCTCTGTGAGTTTGGGGCCAGCCTGGTCTATAGAGTGAGCTCCAGGATAGCTAGGACTACACTGGGAAACCCTGTCTCAAAAAATGAAAGAAATAAGAAAGGAAGGAAGGGAGAGAAAGGAGGAAGGGAGGGAGGGGGGGAGGGAGGGAGGGAGGGAGGGAGGGAGGGAGGGAGGGGGAGAAGGAGGGAAGATGGCCAGAGACAGTCAAGTGTTAGAGATGGCCCAGTGTGCCAGCTAGCTCCTATGGTAAGAACTTAAGCTCAAACGGTACATCTAAAACCCCTTCTTCAGTAAACTTACACCAAAACAGGGTATCCTTCACTCTTCCTTATGTTTCAAGAGACCAGCAAGCAAGGCAGAATACCTGCTTCACAGTTACTAAGATGTAAAAGGTGCTGCATGAGTTCAAGCTCTTGCTTGAACTGTTCCCAGAAGGGCCATTTGACAATTATAACCCATTATCACATTTTATGAGCCTGTCACCTTAGATTCCATTCCAGAAGTTCAACCACAAACACTCAGTATTTCCCCACTTCAGCTATCTACTTGGCAGTTTTCCTGGGCTCAACCCCCCCCCCCCAGCAGCACACCTGTCAACCCCATTGAGAGAGGACAGACACAGCCATCTAGTCCTTGGACGAAGCCACTGAACTGCTGAGTCTGATGACTCAATTGGATTCCAACCCTTCTTTGCTGTTGGGATGCTGCAGATGAGAATGCTACATCATCCACTCAGTTTTCACAAAACGAACTCCATTATAATAATGCCAATATTAAGGACACTGAGATGTGTTTAGGGAGCCAGGGACCTCTACAAAGATATGAACCTGATGTGTCTAAAGAGCAGATGGTGACCTCACTGGACCCTGTTGAGTCATGTAGAAAATCTGAAGCCAGTATGTGCTACATGAGATCCTATTACCAATAAACAGTAGGACATCAAAACAAGACCATCAAGACGGATTTGAGAAGTCCCTTCAAGAGTGGTAATTTGCCTGCATGGTGACACATGCCTTTAATCCTAGTACTGGAGATGCAGAGGCAGTGAGTTAGAGGCCAGCCTGGTCTACACAGCAGTTTCAGGTCAGTCTGGGCTACACAGCAAGAACCTATCTCAAAAAAAAAAAAAAAACCAAACAAGCAAACAGAAAGTGGTAGTTTAAGTGTGAAAAAGGTATGAAATATAGCTGAATTTATAAAAGAAGGAAGAGAACAGATTAAAAAAAAAAAAAAAAAAAAAAAAAAAAGAACCCAAGATCAGTACTGCCCAGCTAAAGAGCTCATAGCACTAGATACTACAGAAGCATTAAGAAGGTGATGGTCGGGGCTGGAGAGATGGGTCAGTTAAGAGTATCCAGGTTCAATTCCTAGCACCCACATGGCAGCTCACAACTGTCTGTAACACCAATCCCAGGGAATCTGGCACCCTCACACAGCTATATCTTCAGGCAAAACACTAATACACATAAAAGTAAATAAATCTTTAAAAGAAGCAGGAGTGGGTGGTGATGGTCAAGAAATGGTTATAGGATCTGGAGATGGGGAAATCACCTAGGAATGGGGAGGCGGGCATGTGTGAAAACAAGGTTATGGGGCTCTAGAAAGGGGACTCAGTGAAGTAAAAATGAAAGGCGGGTGGGGGGTTGGAGAGATGGCTCAGTGTTTAGGGGTACTGGCTACTCTTCCAGGGGACCTGAGTTCAATTCCCAGCACTCACATGGTGGCTCATACCTGTCTGTAACTCCAGTCCCAGGGGATCTGACATCTTTATATCAATGCACATAAAACAAAGTTAAATAAATTATTCAGGGCAGGTGATGGTGGCACACACCTTTAATGCCAGCACTTAGGAGGCAGAGGCAGGTGGATCTTTGTGAGTTCAAGGCCAGTTTGTTCTACAAAGCAATGCAAGTTCCAAGACAGCCAGGACTGTTGCACAGAGAAACCCTGTCTCAAAAAACCAATAAATAAATAAATAACTACATAAAAATAAAAGAAATTATTTAAAAAATGAAATATGGGAATAATACAAGATAGGACTCAGCTAATACAATAAACCAAGGCCAGCCTAAGCTACACGAGACCCTTTCTCAAAACAAACAAAAGATTGGAAAACACCAAGATTGGAAAAATTTTAAAATATTAGAAATGTAGTCATAGTAGTCTACACAGGCCAGCTTCTCTAAGCCCATGCGTGTAATGTGAAGCTAACAGGACCAGCTGATGTAGACATGCAAAATCTATGACCAGGAGCTTCCTGCCTCAGAAGGGAAGAGTCTTCAGTTAAGGATGGGATTCAGTGATACTCCTGCCATGTTTTGTTTTGTTTTTCAAGACAGGGTCTCTCTGTGGCTTTGGAGGTTGTCTTGAAACTAACTCTTGCCATTTTGTGATAGGTATTTTGCCTACATAAATTAAACAAAGCAGATGAGTATTAATATATACTTCAGGCAAATGTTTTGTGAGAGTGAATATAATAAGCCAAAAATGTAACAAATGGGAAGTCACTTGCTGGGAAAGCACCCTCAGACATTCTAAGGGTGACTAAGAAAGGACTCAGACTCCTTCCATCATTGATTTCAACAACTCCAATAGATAAGAGTGGTCATTTCCCAGTGCCAACCAACATCTAAAAATAAACAGTTGTATAAACAGTAAAAGAAATCTGCTGCTGCAGCAAGTTGCTTTATGGAACTTACATGAAGATAAGACATATGAGAAAGGGCAGTATTTTTATGGCCACTTACTTCTTTCTAAAAGCCATACGCAATAAAACAGAGCTGGGATCACTTTACTGACTGAACAGATATTCTCACACATTTACAACAGCACTGGATGAGGCAAAAGGTCACTCAGGAGATAGAGAAAAATGGCTTCTGATGACTCTTGACATCCTTTCACTGTTAGAAAGCCTAGCCGCTAGGAAGAACTGGGAAGAAACCTCCTTAACCTGATGAAGAATTTTTACAAAAGACTCAGCAAAGGCCGCACTTCACAGCAACAGAGGAAAGGTGCTTCTGAAACCAGCAACAAGACCTGATGCCATTATCCCATTTCTAGCCAACACAACACTAGAGATCCTGGGGAGCACAGTAAGGTCAGAGAAAACATGAAATGTAAAAGCACTGAAAGAAAGGAACAAAACGTCTAACATGTAAGAGAATTCATAAAAAGTTTAACACAACCACTGGTCTTGGTATCAAAATATAAAATGAATAAAGTAAATTCTATATGGCAACAATATATTGAAAATTAATAACTGAGGGGGCTGGAGAGATGGCTCAGAGGTTAAGAGCACTGGCTGCTCGTCCAGAGGTCCTGAGTTCACAACCATCTATAATGAGATCTGGTGCCCTCTTCATGCATATGTGCAGGCAGAACACTGTACACAGAATAAATAAATCTTTTCAGAAAAAGGAAAATTAATATTCCAAACACCTTATACATAAAAATTAAATAAAAATTAACAAAAACGCAAAATGCTAATTAACAGATCTAGACTTTTTTTTTTCTTTTTAAGACAGAGTTTCGCATTGGTGGCGCATGCATGCCTTTAATCCCAGCACTCAGGAGGCAAAGGCAGGCAGATCTCTGTGAATTCCAGGCCAGCCTGGTCTACAGAGTGAGTTCCAGGACAGGCTCCAAATCAACAGAGAAACCCTGTCTCTAAAAACCAAAAACAGAAAAAAAAAAGAAAAAAGAAAGAAAAAAGAAAAAGAGAGAAAAAGGACAGTTTCTCTGTGTAGCCCTGGCTGTCCTAGAACTCACTCTATAGTCCAAGCTGGCCTGGAACTCACAAAGATCTGCCTGCCTCTGCCTCCTGAGTGCTAGGATTAAGGTGAGAGCTGCCACCACCTGGCTTTAATTGGCACAGCTAAAGAAATGGAAATATAAGAGCTGGGTGTGTTAGCTCATGTCTGTAATCCTAGACTTGAGAGAGCGAGGCAGGAGGATCATCATGGGTTTGAGGCCACCTACTTAATAAGCTATGGAGTTCACGAACAGCATATCTCAAACACTTTCCCCAAAGAAGTGAAAAGATATATTATGGATGCAGTTTTATTGTAAAAATATAAATTACCTTCAAATATTTAATGAATTTCATGCAATTCAAGTTAAAATCTTCTTTAAATTTTTAAATTATACAAATCACACTTAAGGGCAAGGCTCATACCCAGAAGTATTTTGCTTTAAAAAATGAACTCAATGGTATTTTTGGAGCTTATTTTGTCTCGTAATTTGGCTTTATTTGGGCATTTTTCACCTTACTGGCCTTCTGCTCATATGTTATGATTTCTGATTTTGTGTTTTTATGTTTTTGTGGGAGTGGGGTTCTTTTTGTGGCATGTTTGTTTTCTGAGTAGAGAGAGAAAGAAGGGTGGAGTTGGGAGGGTGGAGGAGATAGAGATGATCTTGGAGTAGGTGAGGGAAGGGAACTGATCAAGGTACACTGTATGAAGAAATGTGCATATAGAGGTGCTACTCACAGAAAAGTAGAAAATTCACAACACAACGAAGCCAGACATGAAGGCTTGCTGTGATTCTGAATGCTGCCTTAGAAGACAGCTGGGATGAAGCAGCTTGAACAGGGGACTCCACCTTCTCCCATGCTCTACCTTTCACTAGCGCACTGGCTCTCCCGAGAGCCCCATTGCACAGGCTCCCAAGGCTTCAGGAACGAGGCAGGTAGTCTTCCCTAGTGCCCACTCTATTGCTCGTCACTGACACTGCTGCACTTATAAAGAGGGCTTCAGCAGAGACTGCCTTGTACACCTCCCCAGGGGGACAACAGAGGATATCTGTATCTCATGAATCGCCCTGGAAAGGGAAATTAGATAAGATCTACTGGGTAAACTGGGGGGGTGGAGAGGACAGCAAGGGGGGAGGGGGATGAGAACATGAGGGAATGGGATGGTTGAGAGGGGGATCCAGTGAAAGAACAATCAAAGAGACGGTAGCACAGAGAGTGACTATGGGGTTAGGGAGAAACCTGGTGCTAGGGTAATTTCCTAGTATCCACAAGGATGTAAATCTCAAAATAGCAACATCCTTAACAACTGGTAAACAACCAACACCAAGTGTATACAAACAGAAGGGCTAAGAGACACCTGACATTTCCAAGATCTTTCAAATGACAAGGGAGGTTGACCACCACAAAAGCATCATTGAGCCCTGGATGTCTTATGAAACTGTCAAGTCTCAAGTTGTCTCCAAGGAACGAATAGGTTCCATGATACCCCTGCACCAGGCTGTGACAGAGTCAGAGAGAGGTCAAGGAAAACAACACTCCTGACTAACCTCCAAACAAGGATGAACTGACTGAGATCATCTTATAGGAGCCAGACTGCTCCCCTAAAGCAATTAGGACTTCTTTGAACCCCACAGAACCCTAACTGGAACAAGATAAACCAGACCAGACCTTGATCAGGATTGCTTTATTATGTCTACCTCTTGCCCTATTTAAAACCTGGTACAGTCAACAGACAAGAAAAAGCAGAGAAGCCACTGGGAATAGCCAGGAAGTGCGCTGTATGGTAATACTAGCAGTGAGTCTAAAAACTCTTTCTGTCATTGTAACAATAAACTAATAAAAATTATGCTATAACAATTGGCAGTTTTATCGAAATGAGGAAGGTTGGAGAGATGGCTCAATAGTTAAGACACTGACTGCTCTTCTAGGGAACCTAGGTTTGATTTCCAACACTCACAAGATGGGACATAAGCATCTTGTAACTCCAGTTCCAAGAGATCCAAAGCCCTTTTCTGATCTCCATGGGCACTGTGCACGTGGCATACAAACAAACATGCAGGTAAAATACCCACACACATAAAATTAGTAAATAATAAATCAATGAGTATGTTGGTTTTCTTTTTTTTAATCACAACTCCTTCCCAAAGCCATGGATCACTGGAAGGTCGCTGGATGGATTTGCCAATGAACATCACTGAGGACAGCATGTTCCTCCTGTGAGTTGTCTCCTGTTTAACTTGGCACATGAGGACACAGGCCTCATCATAGTTATGCTAACAAAACAAATCCGAACACTACTTGGGTCCATTTCAATTCTGTCCAAGTATGCTTTCCTAAGAGCATTTTACATCTGATCTCAAATGATGTTACAAATGTATTAGGTACTACACTGCTCCTCGGCAAAGTTTTGGTCTTGATTTTTAAAGATTTTCATTTCATGGGCATGAGTGCTTGGGCTGTATTTATATATATGTACCACATACATGTCTAGAACCTGCAGAAGCCAGAAGAGGCATAAAATCTCCTGACCAGAGTCACAGACATCTGGTTATGAGCTACCATGTGGGTACTGAGAACCAAGCCTGGATCTTCTGCAAGAGCAGCATGCACTCCCAACCTCCAAGCCCTACAACCCCCCCAAAATACAAATTTTACTACATCAGAGTTCCTGAGCTCTCACCATTCCAAAGCCTCACTGTTACTAGCTTATGTCTAGGAAACTCATTTCATAACCAACATAAAAATTTCAGTTTTGTAGGTACAGCCACTTACTCTGGTATCATAACTAAAATAAATTAAGAAGTCACCTGTGAACAGGCTCCGTGGCAATCTCTGTGTACTGAAACTACTAATAGATCTTGGCAAAACAATAACAACAAACCCAAATACACTGGGCCTGGACAGACAGCTCAGCAGTTAAGAGCACTGGCTATTCTTCAAAGATCTGGGTTCAATTCCCAGCATCCACATGGCAGCTTACAACCCTCTGTAACTCCAGTCTCATAGGATCCAATGTCATATTCTTGTCTCTGGGGTTACCAGGTACACACTTATTGCATAAACATACATGTAGACAAACACCACATACCTTAAAAAACAAAAACAAAACAAAACTCTCAAAACTAACATCTTTGCTTTGTTTTGTATGTTTGTTTGTTTTTCGAGACAGGGTTTCTCTGTGTAGCCTTGGCTATCCTGAAACTTACTCTGTAGACCAGGATGGTCTCGAACCCACCGAAACCTGCCTGCCTCTGTCTCTCGAATGCTGGGATTAAAGGTGTGTGCTACCATCACCTGACAAAAAATCATGTTTGTTAGAAGCCAGGCATGATGGCACATGACTTTAATTCAAGCAGAGGCAGGTGGATCTGAGTTCTAGACCAGCCAGGTCTACAGATTAAGTTCTAGGATAGCCAAGGCTACACAGAGAAACTCTGTCTCAAAATAAGCAAACAAACAAAGAGGCAGATGGATAAAAACATGTTTGTTTACCTATTTTAAGATAGGTGGGGTGTGGGGACACATGCCATGGAGCATGTGTGGAGGTTGGAGGACAATGTGCACTAGTCAATTTTCTCCTTTTACCATATGGATTCCGAGGATCTAACTTGGGTCATCAAAGCTTGCAAGCAAGTACCTTCTCCCACTGAGCCATCTCAATGGCCCCTCAAAACTATAAAACTTACTAAATAAAACAGGTTCAGGCTAGATATATGGCTTGGTGGTAGACTACTTGGTTAGCATGTGGGAGGCCCCGGACTCAACCTCCAGTACTGAAAAATTAATTGACTAATTAATTAAGACAGACTCTAGAACTAGGTCAGAGCTAAAGAACAAGAGAGTGAACAGGAAGGCTAGACATGCCCTAAACTCACAGTTTTGCAGGAGTTCTGTTCTGGGAGAGGACATACCTTATCCATATGGAAGATCAAATCCAATTCACATACATTTTCAAAACACTTATCCAGAGTCTCCACAAAAACCTAAGAAATAAGAAGAAACAGATGAAAAAAAAAAAAAAAAAGAGAACTATTACCTGTCTTAGAGATGTCATGTGAAATTAAAGGGGGCAAACCTGGGATACACCTTAATCCCACTGATGCATAAGTTTAGGCAGGAAGATCACTTGAGGCCAGAATTTGAGAGCAGCCTGGGCTACAGTGAGTCCTCAAGGTCATTAAAAAAGACTGAAACTAGAGATGCAGGCATATAATCCCAACTATTTAGGTGGGAGAACTAAAATTCAAGGACTTCTTGGGCCACTTTGGGGCAATGCTATCTTAAAATCTCATAAAAAGCAATCAATCAATCAATCAATCAATCAATCAATCAATCAATAAATAAATAAAGCAAGCAAGCAAGCAAAAGGGGCAGCTATGACACTCTTTTTACCTCACAATAAATCTCAAAAACAAATTAGCAAGCCGGGTCTCCAACATTAACTGACACCTACTTCTTAAACAACTCCAGGGGACTGATCATCTAGACAGGAAAGCTTTGTTTTTAGATTAGTAATTCAACCAGCAAATACACTGAGGCTTTCTCTTCTCTTTTATAAGATGCTAATTTACATAAAAGAATAAAATACTGCTGTTGGGCAGTGGTGGCTCACATCTGTAATCCCAGCACTTGAGAGGTAGAAGCAGACAGATCTCTGTGAGTTCAAGTCCTGCCTTGTCTACAGAGTCAGTTCCAGGACAGCCAGGGCTGTTACAACTACTTTGCACAGATAAGAAAGGAACAGTTGCTGGGCGGTGGTAGCACAGGCCTTTAATCTAAGCATTAGGAAGACAGACTACTATGTCCTTTCCCCAAGCTTGAAGTACACATATATTTTTAAAAAGTTCCTTACAGTATTAATAAAATTTTGTATATATGTATTCTTATTTATTTATTTAGGGTTTTCTAAGACAGGGTTTCTCTGTGTAGCCCTGGCTGCCCTGGAACCCCCTCTGTAGATCAGGCTGGCCTCGAATTCAGAGATCCACTGGCCTCTGCTGCCCAAGTGCTGGGATTAAAGGCTTGTGATGTTAAATCTGGCCAGAAACCTGTAGCAGGTTTCTGGGGTTTTTTTTGTTGTTGTTTAATGGTTTATCTGTATTTCATGTTCATTGGTTGTTTTCCCTGCATGTGTATGTGTGAAGGTATCAGAACCCCTGGAAATGGAGTTACAGATAGGTGTGAGCCACAGGTGAGTGCTGAGATTAAACCCAGGTCCCCTGGAAGAGCAGTCAGGACTCTTAACCACTGAGCCACCTCTCCAGCCCATTTTGCTTTTAATTACATGTATGTAGTGTGTGTGTGCATATGTCAAAGCACAACTTGTGGGAGCTGGCTCTCTCCTCCCAACAGGAAGACAAGGGATCAAACTCAGGTTACTTTGCTTTGGTAGCAAGTACCTTTATCTGCTGAACCTTCTTGATCACCCTGTTCATAAGTTTTTGTTTTCTCCCTCAGAGAAGGAACTCACTTTAACGTTTATTATCAGCAATGGCTTAGATGTTCAATGCTGCATAAAAATGTGTCTCAGTCAGAACAGGCACATCAGGCATACCCTTGCACTGTGGCACAAGATGCCGGTGGCTGGGGGAAACTCACAATGAGCTGATTTCTCCATCTCTTCTCTTAGGTTTGGATCTTAGTTAGGGTTTTTATGGCTGTAATAAAACACCATGAACAAAAGCAAACTTGGGAAGGAAAGGGTCTATATCAGTTTACACATCAAAGTCCACCACTAAGGAGTCAGTACAGAAACCCATGCTGCACAGGAACATGGAGGCAGGAGCTGATGCAGAGGCCATCTACTAGTGCTGCTTATTGGTTTGCTTTCCATGGCTTGCTTGGCCCGCTTTCATAAACCACCCGGGGCCACAATGAGTTGGGCCCTCCCAGCTATCATCAATCAAGAAAATGCCCAACAGGCTTGCGCACAGGCCAGTTTAGTAGGGTTATCTCCTCAATTGAGCCTCCCTCTTCCCAGATGATGCTAGCTTGTGTCAAATTGACATAAAATGAGCCAGTTGACCCCTTGTCAACCTGACACACAAACACATGACTGTTAAGCCATAACTGTTCAGCTGGGCGGTGGCAGTGCACACCTTTAGTCCCAGCACTTGGGAGGCAGAGGCAGGCAGATCTCTGTGAGTTCAAGGCCAGCCTGGTGTACAGAGTGAGTTCCAGAAGAGGCTCCAAAGCTACAGAGAAACCCTGTCTTGAAAAACAAAACAAAAAAAGTCTTAACTGTTCCAATTATTCACTCACTCACTCACTCACTCACTCACTCACTCACTCACTCACTCACTCAATCATTTTGGTTTTTTGAGACAGGATTTCTCTGTGTAACAGTCTTAGCTGTCCTAGAACTTACTCTACAAACCAGGCTGCCCTAGAGCTCAGAAATCCACCTGCCTCGTCTTCCAAATTCTGAGATTAAAGGCATGCACCACCACTGCCCAGCTACTGTTCCTTTCTTATCCGTCCATTCCTAAGATCTCATACTATTGATAGCATGATATACAATTTTCAAACTTAAAAAAAAAAACATATTAATGTGGTGTGTGTGTGTGTGTGTGTGTGTGTGTGTGTGTGTGTGTGTGTGTGTGTGTGTGTGTATGTTATATATGTGCCTAAGGAGACCAGAAAGGTGTCAGCTCCCTGAAGCTGGAGATCAGGCAGTTGTGAGCTAATGTGGGTACTTAGATTCTCTGTAAGAACAACATGCATTCTTAACCACTGAGCCATCTCTCCAGTCCCCAAAGCCCTACAGTCTTAAAAATTCAAACACTTTAAAAGTTCAGTCTCTTTAAAAAGTATAGTCTTCTTCAAAGTCCAAAACATCCAGTCTTCTAGAACATCCAAAACTTCTCTGAAATTCCAAAGCCTCTCTAAAATTCCAGTCTCTTAACTGTGGACTACTGTAAAATAATAATAATAATAATAAAAGTAACATTCCTCTTATTTCAAAAAGGAAGAACCAAAATCCAACAGTGTAAAGTGTTGAGTGCTGATGTCTGGGTCTCACCTGTGACCCTCGGGCCCAATGGCCTGGGCCATTTCTCCAGCTCTGTCCCCTGCAGCCCACACAGCTTGTCTCCTAGGCTCAAGCTAGCTCCCCTTCACAGTCGCTGTGGTATCTTTGGTTTGTTCTTTGGTGGCCATCCCATGGTCCTGAAATCTCCAAAGTGATTTCCCTCTGGCTGTACCTTCACCAACATCCTCTCCTGGGCTCTCTTCTGGGACTGTGACCCTGCCACAGGTGCCAAGTCTCAACTTATTTCCATGACCCCTTTAGCCCTGGGACTTTGACTGAAAATAAAGCTACACCTTCTCCAATGCTCTCTTCTATCCTCCTATGACGCCAAGCCTCAGATGCTCTCCATAACCCCTTCATGCCTTCAAAACCAGGACCATCTAGATGACTCTTAGCATGAGATGCAGCCACAGCTCCTCTGGATCACAGCTTCTGTATGCCAACACAAAGGAACCACTTCTCAAAAGATTTCACCTCAACGATGTTGGTCTCTTCTATCACTAATTTCCCAGCTCCAGATGAGCACCAACAATTGTCCTAGCAAAGCAAAGGTTTTCACTTCAATGGTGCTGGTCTCTTGTTAATAGTGGCGATTCTTCATCCCCAGCTGACCAGAACCACAAATTCTTAATTCAAATCATCATATAAATGGCCCTGATTGTCTTTATTTCCCTCAGAAACCTCACAAACTAGGTCTCTATCACTTGCATTTCTCTCAGCATTCTTATCTTCTAAGCTCCCAGAGAACAAGCCACTGAGTTACGAGCACTTGATGGCTTTTCTAGTCCAAAGTTCAAATGCCAGCACAATCCTCCTCAAGACTCATGGTCAGGTCCATCACAGCAATACCCAACAAACAATACCAACTTCTGCCTTAGTTAGCAAAGTGTTATTCCATCCAGAGATCAACTTCTGTTTTCCTTGATAATGTTGATAGCAAGATACAATAGGCAGAAGTGTTTGACATCCTGACCTAGGTCTGATAACTGGTACATGGTTTCTATTAGAAACTAAACACTGGAAAATAACTGGCCATTAAGTATTAATACTCTAGGACCTAGCAAATGTATTCCTCAGGTGTATATCTTACAGAATTGTAAGCATGTGTTAATTCCAAATCCAGACACAGTCATTTCACAGTGGCACTGTTTATAAACTCTTTTTGCCGTAACAATATTTTAAGAACAGCAGTTACAGGCTGGGGAGATGGCTCAGTGGTTGTTTTTGCAGACGTGGTACTTGTTGCTCTTGCAGAAGATTTGGGTACAATTCCCAGCATCCACATGGTGGCTCCCAACCATCCATAACTACAAGCCCAGGGATCTAATGCACTCTTCTGACCTCAGGAGGCACCAGGCATGCACATGATACGCAGACATACGTGCAGGCAAAACACTGATATACATATAAATGAAATAGGTAAATCTAAAATAATTAAATTAAAGAAAAAGAATGGTAGTTAAAGCTGGAATCATACTGGTACATGCCTTTAATCCCAGCACACGGGAGGAAGAAGCAGGCCAATCCATGAGTTTGAGGCCAGCCTGGTCTACAAAGTTCTAGGACAGCCAGAACTATACAGAGAAACCCTGTCTTGAAGGGAAAAAAAAAACTGGAAATTTTTACCAAATTGGCAAGTTCTTCACTTACATATTATATATCAATTTTCTGGAAAATATGAAAGAATTCTCTGAGGAAACGGTGATGACAGGAACTGATTTTTCTCATTATATATCAGAATTTGTCATAAAACCTAAAGAATTCAAATACTGTGATACAAAGAACGAAAGCCTAGAACTAGCTAGCAAGATGTCTGGCTCACTGTAAAGGCGATGGCTGACAAGCCCGACAACATGAGTGCGCTCTCCAGGCCTCACAGAGGGGGAGAACTGACTCCCACAAGATAGCGGAGACCTTATGCTAGCCAGTCTTGTGTCAATGAGACACAAGCTATGCACAACAGCAGCCTACAGTTAAGCCTGTCCGGCATTTTCTTTATGAGAGGCCCCAGTTCACTCACTGTGGGTGGTACCACCCCTGGGGTATTGATCTTGGGTTATATAAAAAAAAAAAAGGCCAAGCAAGCCAATTAGCAGCAAGTACTCTTTGGTGGTCTCCACATCAACTCCTGCCTCTAAGTTCCTGTCCAGCTTGAGTCTCTGCCCTGACTTCCCTCAGTGATGGAGTGTGGTATGGAACTGTTAGCTTAATAAATCATTTCCTCATAAACTGCTTTTGGTCACAGTGTTTTATCACAGCCATAGAAGACAGACCTCTAAACCTGCACCATGGTACTCACATTATCCCATACACCTCTCTCTCTCTCTCTCTCTCTCTCTCTCTCTCTCTCTCTCTCTCTCTCTCTCTCTCTCTCTCTCACACACACACACACACACACACACACACACACACACACACACACAAACACACACACACACACACCTAATTAAAATTTACACATTGATAACACAATGTTTTTTTTTAATAATTTGGTATTTTAAGCTGGTGGAGAATTGAGCTATTGCTAGCTTTACTCACTTTGTGACCAGTACTGTGTTGAAACATAACGTGCTTAGTCCTTTCTTTTCCTGAGTTTCCCTTTCCTAGCTCTTGAAGGCTTCCTGGTAGAACTGGACTTGCTTTCAACATCTGGTCCAAATTTCACCTTTAAGATTGACGTTGTCTTTACCTGACCTCTCAACAAGGAAAAGCCGTATTTACTCCAAATATGAGTTTATGTTTTTCTTTTATGATTTTGCAACTTTTATTTGTTTTTGTTGTTTCTTTAGACAGACTCTCACTAAGTAGTGTTGACTAGCTGGGACACACTATGTAGGCCAGGTGGGGCCCTGAACTTGGCAGTGATCCTCCTGCCTGTTTCCATGAGTGCTGGGATGACAGGAATGCACTACCACAGCTGGTCCAACTCTGTACTTTTGATTGGAATCTGTATCAGGTACTCCATTAAGTTCATTTGCAAACACCAACCTTAATCACCACCTAATATTTCTTTTAACTATTCCATTTCTAGCTAATTTTGCAGGAAATTCAATGCTTTCTCAACCTCAAACTCAGGAGTATGAGTGGTCAGAGGGCAACCTCAAGTATTGGTCCTCAGTTTCCATCTTGTTTGAGATGGGTTTATGGTTGTTCACCCTCTCTATGCCAGACTAGCCAGTGCATGATTTTCTTGTGTCTTATTCACCCCCCCCACCCTCCAATCCTGGTAGTAGCTGAGATTTGCAGCAACATCAGTTCTATTTTTTTTTCTATCAAATTTCAATAAAACTGTCCCATGTAGTTTCAGTCTTTATTTAAAAACTCCTTCATCCTTAAGACCAAGAGTTCACAAAAGGCAGCCTGTAACATTTCTGACTCAGCCTCTGGAATAGCTGTGACTACAGCATCACCATACTCAGCTTTCTACTTCTTTCATTTTGTTTTCTAAAAAATACTAAAAAAAACTAAAAAAAAAAAGTTTTCACGTGTGCCTTTAGACGTCTTCCTTAAGATAACACTGGCTCTTGGTTTTTCAACTAAAATCGGCTATGAAAGTAACTAGGGAGAGAAGACACTATGCCTGCACCATGCCTTTGCTCTAGGCTACCATTACAAGTAAAGATTAAATGTATAGACACAGGATTGAGGAGATGATCCCCTCACTAACTTCTTGCTGCACAAACAGAAGGACCTGAGTTGGATCTCCCAGAACCCAAACAAAAAGCCCAGGGCAGCAAATCCTAGCATTTGGAAGGCAAAGATAAGATGGTGCCTAGGGCTTGCTAGCTGAATCTTTGGCTCCAGATTCAGTTAAAGACTCTATCTCAGACAGGTGGTACATGCCTTTAATCCCAGCACTGCAGGGAGGCAGAGGCAGGAAAATCTCTGTGGGTTGGAGGCTAGCCTGGTTTACAGGACAAGCTCCAAAACAATACTGGGGAACCCTGTCTCAAAAAACCAAATAAATAAATAAATAAATAAATAAATAAATAAATAAGCAAGCAAGCAAGCAAGCAAGCAAGCAAGCAAGCAAACAAGCAACCAAGCAAATAAAGTAGAAAGCCACTGAGGAAGGCACCAGATATCAACCTCTGGCCTCCACAAGCACCTTCACAAACACAAGTGCATGTGTCTTGTATACAGAAAGTAGAAATACTTAAATGTAATTTGGTTTCAGAATGAAAGAAAATTCAAAACATTGAGAACCGGGGCAGTGTAAGGGCTGGGAAGAAACCACTGTCCACAGCTGAGTCCTGGAGGGTTGCTCAGGTGCTTTCCCAAAGCGCCACCTGGTGGACATCTGGCAACCCTTACCAACGCCAATGAGGAGACTGAAAAAAGAATCCAAACCCAGGTTGGTTAATCAAAACCCATGTGAACTCTAAAATTGCTTCCATTATTTGATGACTACATATACCTGGATGAGGTCCAAGATCCCGAGTTCACTCTCTGAGGAATCCACACAAAAGACAAAGTAGAGGGTGGCATAGTGCCGGTAAATCAGTTTGTAGTCAGCGCCTCCAATGAGACTGTGGAAGACAGTAGGGAACAGTTGAGAACCAAATCTTCAGTAAACATATCAGAGAACCCATGCACCAAAGAATGGAAATGGGTCTAGCAAAGAGGAAGGCTGAGTTCTCAGAGCAGGCACTTCCCACACGAAAGTTAGCTAAGTTTGGAAGAGGAACTTAAAGCCTCTTGACTTCACCCTTTACCTTTCTCTTTACCTATCCTGCCAGTGACCCAAACATCCGAGTGATGGCTTGGGGCTAGAACCATACCTCAGGAGTTAAGAGCACTGACTGCTATTCCTGAGCACCCAGGTTCAATCCCCAACACCCACATGACAGCTGACAACGTCCATAACTCCTGTTCCAAAGGTTCTGACAACCACACACAGATGTACATAAAATAAAAAGAAAAATAAATTAATTCAGAGTGATGGCTGAAGACCAGTAATGCAAGTGTTTCCCAAAGAGAACCAGGTATCTCCCTGAGCAGCTCATGCTAAGAACAGGTAATATGGGCCTGGTGTAGTGGAACACACCTTTAATCCCAGTACTGGGGAGGTAGAAGTAGGCAGACCTCTGAGTTCAGGGCTATTTTGAGCTATACAGAGAAACCCAGTCTTAACAATCCACATCAGAGAAAATAGAACAGGTTATGCTGTCTCACGTAGCCACTGACACCTGAGTGTACCAGAAGAAACAGGAAGCAATAAAGACCACCCAACATGAACCTGGGGACTTGGGATTGGCAACCTGAAGCTGATGGTTTACCTTCCACCTTCTAAGAAGTTACAGATGTTGTCATCTCGCTTGAGGACCAGATGGAAAGTCTCTCGAACAATCTGCTGTTGAATTTCTTCTGGCTATGAAACAACAAAAAGTCACATCAGGGGGCAAGTGTACCCATCAATGAGGACAAATATGTAAAGGAGGGTTCTACCTAGCAACAATTGGAAAAGGTCACATGTAAGCACATGAAGAGCAGAGAAGGACTGTGGGAAAGAAAAGGCTACAGGGATTACGGGTATTTACCAGGTATCTCAGCTGCAAGCCACTGCTATCTTACAGACAAGCTGCGATTCAAACAAGGATTCAGAATCCATAAACTTAAAGAGATCCTCAAGTTCTGTTTTGTTTGCTTCATTTGGTTTTTGAAACAGGGTTTCTTTGTGAAGCCTTGGCTGTCCTGCACCTTGCTCCATAGACCAGGCTGGCTTCAAACTCTAGAGATCCGCCAGTCACTGCCTCCCAAGTGCTGGGATTAAGGGTGCACATCACCACTGCCTAGCTTTTTTTTTTTTTTTAACTGAAAAAAAAATCTATACTGGGTAATTAACAAATCTCAAAGTTCCAGCACTGTGTGAAGGTCAAGATATAATCATGTACGTATCTCAAAGATAAATTGGTCATTTTTTTTTTACTGTAGAATCAGTACTACACATAAGATGTTTTGCTCATCAACAATTAGGAAAAACAGAAAATGCTGTATTTACAGATCAGAATCTTGAGCAACTAAACAAAAGTACAAATAAACTTTTTTCATTAATAGTCACTTGTAATCTTGGGAAACCTCAACTATGATATGAATGAATCACTTGATAAATCACATTTGATTTCCACTTATGAGTTTTATCATACAATATTTTTTAAGAAGTCATGCAGGGCTGGGCGTTGGTGAACCTGTCTCAAACAAAACAAAGCAAAACAAAAAAGTCAGCAGGACTGTCACTGAATTGGAAGACAGCCTGTTTTTTTGTTGTTGTTGTTGTTATTGTTGTTTTTTGGTTTTTTGTTTGGTTGTATGTTTGTTTTGAGATGGGGGGGGGAGGGGAGGTCTCTGTATTGCTTTGGAGCCTGTCCTGGAACTAACTCAGTACATCAGCTGGCCTGGAACTCATAGAGTTCCACCTGCCTCTGCCTCCTGAGTGCTGGGACTAAAGGTGTGTGCCACCAATGCCCAGCAACAGCCTGGTTTATATGAATTCTAGGAAAGCCAGAACTGTATTGTGACTCCCTATCTTAACAAAACAAAACAGAGGTAAGAGTGGGGAGGGGTAGAGAGGAGAAAGGAAGCTCATTGTGGTAGAACATGTTTGTAATCCCAGCATTAAGTAGGTGAAGACAGAAGGACATAAGACCCTGTATAAAGGGCGAGGAGAGTGGTAGTGCTTTAATATCAGTAAGAGGCAGGTGGATCTCTGTGAGTTCAAGACCAGTCTGGACTACAGAGTAAACTCCTGTCTCAAAACAAACTAAAAGGATAAGAGAGAAACCAGACAGAAACTAGGCAGTTAAGAACTCTAGAAGAGGGACCAGCAGTGGTGGTGCACACCTTTAATCCCAGCACTGGGGAGGCAAAGGCAGGCAGATCTCTGTGAGTTCAACGCCAGCCTGGTCTACAGAGTTCCAGGTGTTTAAATGCAGGTTCCACTTTAATATGCCAGGGCTAGGGCCTAAGACTGTAGTTCTAACAAGCTCCCACAGGACACCAGTGCTTCAAGTCTTGGGGGACCACACTCTGGGTGGGGCACAGCAGAAGTAAATGTTCAGTTTGACTCTTCCTTAAGTCAGGAAAACACATTTTAAAAAATGAATCTCTTTCTTTCTACACCACTGCACTTAGCTTTAAGATGGCCATTATTTAAAAGCTATTAAGTATGGGGGGACAGGGACAACACAAGAAACTGGGAATTAATCTCTGAGGAAATGGCTGGCTCAGTATGGGCTCTAAAGGCTCTCAGTACCTACTGAATGCATGGATGCAAACTTGATAATCACTGGCCCACAAATTGGAACAAATCAATCACTATCTTCCTGGTTTCCATGTGAACACAAGCAGCTCTCATTTGCCAGGATGCTGTCAAAGATTAACTCTGTGTGCTTAAAAGCACAATGCACACTAAGCATCAGCACTGTTTTAGAATAACAAAAACATCATTTCAACTGAAGCCCCTTATCCAACCATAGGTGGAAGTGGCAAAAATGGGGATGTGATGGTGACATGAAACAATGAGGCCAACTATTCCTAGTTCAACAAAAAGACAAACTACGCACTGCTTATGTGCCCCAGTTATTTCAGCAATCTTCCTATCGTTTAGTACACTGTAATTTTCAAGGGACTTTCACTCAAGAGGTTCTTAAACAATTCTATGATCTTCAAAGATATACAAATAGCCAATAAGCATAAGAAAAGACAGGTGCTCAACATCCTTAGTCACTATGGCAACAGACATCAAAACCTTTTAAAAGGAGATTCATTTTCATCCACTAAAATGCCTTTAATTAAAGACAACATGGCTAGGATTATATAGTTCAGTGGTAGAAAACTGCCTAGAATGAGGAAGGCCCTGAATTCACTCCTTAGTTCAGAAAACAAAAACAAACAAGAAAGACAGACATTGGAGGAGATATGAAGAAATTGGAATACTGATAATTGTTGATAGTGTGAAAGGGTACAACCACTTGGAAAACACTTTGGCAATTTCTTAAAATGTTTACCATTGGGGATGAAGAGATGGCTCAGCCTTTAACTGAGCAGCTGACTGCTCTTCCAGAGGGCCTAGGTTCTATTCCCAGCAACCACATGGCAGCTCACAACTGTGTAACTTCAACCCTACTGGACCCAACACCCTCAGAGACATACATGTAGGCAAAACACCAATGCACATAAAGTAAAAATAAATAAACTACTTAAAAAAGCTTACCAGTTATCATGTGACCTAATGATTCTGCCATTAAAGTGAAGAGAAATGAAAAGCTATAGCCACACTAAACTCAACACATGAATGGTCACAGTAGTATTACTTATAAAAGCCAGATACAACAAATAATGGGAAATAAAACTATAAAATGAAATAGCAGAGCACTGAGGTATGCCTGTAACTTTGGGACGTGAAAGGCTGTGGTAAAGAATCTTGTCTTCTCTTTTAGTGACTGGTTGTTTGGATTTTGTTTTTGTTGCTTATAATGTCTTCACTATGTACCCAAGATTGGCCTTGAACTCACAATCCTGCCTCGGTTTCCTAGTACTATGATTATAGACCTGTGCCACCAGACCCAGCTGAACAGAGGGATCTCCAGTTCCAGGCCAACATGAGCTACATAATGAAATCCTGCTTCAAAATAAATAAAGAACACATATATACACATGCTACAATACAGATGAAACCTGAGGAAGTCTTTTTATGTAAAAGATTTAAAAAGAAACATACATTAACATTATTATGATTCCGTTTAGATAAAAAAAACGTCCAAAACCTTAAAGACAAAGTAAGTGCTTGCTTAGGACCAGGGAGGAGTTTCTTTGAGATAAAAATGTGATATGGTAAGTAACTGTATAGTCATTTATATTTCAGTAATTCAGAAAATAGGAGAAACAAATGCACACATAAGTCGAACTTACATTAAGTGCTCTTTTTTAAAAATGTAATTTGAAAATCCTATTTAAGAAAGCAAATTATTTTTTCATTTATGATGAAAAAAGGAATAAAAATCCAAGAGTCATTTCTCAGTTTGCCAACCCACACAAGAGTGGAAAAGATGGGGTGAAGCCTGAATGGTCTCTGATTCCATTCCCTCTCCTGTTCATCCATTCTCCCAGTTATGTATTTTGAAACCTAGCCACGAATGAAATGTTGGGGGACATGAGGCAAATAACGAAGTTTGTGTTTTCACAAATGAAATGTTTCTAGAAAATGAACATTGCTGAGCCATCCCATGACAGCATTTGTTTAGTTAGCATGGTTTCTTGAGATATGGTTTGGTGTAGCTCAAGCTGGCTTCAAACTAGCTGTCTGCTCTTAGGATAACTTTGAGGTCCTCATCCTCATGCCTCCATCTCAAGTTCTGAGCTTATAGGTGTACACCACTACATCTGAAAGCTTGTAATATACCTCATTAACCCCCAATTTTAAAAGAGACTTTCTGTAACCTTACAGGGTAAAGGGGAGCTCAATCCTAATAAGTCTCAGCCAACGCTGAAGCAAATAATTCCAGGAAAGGACTTCTCCCCACCTTGAGAAAACAAAAACTTATAAGAACTCAACGACCCGATCATCACAAAACTACGCTCATTGAAAAAAAAAAAAAAAAAAAAAAAGCTTAAAGACAGTGGTTTTGTCGCCAAAGATCTCAATGAACTACACTGTGTACCGTGTCTGGCCTAAGACCCAAGGGAAAGTGTCACAAAGCACAGAAAAGCCGGGATCCAGGGAGGGTAGAGAAGATCAGGGGTGGTGGGTCATGCGCGGTGCCGGAGCCCGAGGTGTGGGCGAGTGCTGCTTCGAGCGGAGGGGAGGGGAATGGACGCGGGTGCGTGACGGGCCGGGCCGCACTCACAAAACGCTGGTAGAAGCGGACCAGCCGCGGTTTCCCATGGTTGTTGAAAACCAGAATCGCCTGAATCATCTTTGCTGGTCCCGCTTTTCTCGGCACCAGCAGCTAGAAGAAAGCTCCAACTTCCGCCACAACACGAGCACTTCCGGTTGGTGCCCTGCTGAAAACTGCCCCCGGAAACTTAGCCGTGGTGCCCCGAGGTCCGAGCACCGACGGGTCCGGCCGCTCTGGCGCCCTGGAAAGGCTCTCCTGGGAACACGGGTGTGAAAGCCAAGGAGCAAGGTCGCCTTGGCCAGCTTGATTATCAATCCGAACCTGGCTAGGACGTGAATCCCAGACTGGGCCCCTCACTCTGGTTCCGTAGCGGAGCCAACCGCGTCGGCAACGCGGATCCAGGGCGGCCAATTTTCCAGCGGCTGCGCCAGTTTGAGGGACCAGGAGAGCGCTTGCGTGGCTTCTTCGTCCTAACCTTTGGCCAGCAAAAACTGGGCTTTTATTTTTCAGTATTATAATGCTACAGTGAATTAGGCAAAAGTTTAATCGTGCAGACGGTCAGTCTCTCCTTTAGATGGCAAAAGTTGAAATCACAAGGGATCTTTCACACAATCCCATTCAAAAGGTACGGTTGGTCTCGAACTGGTAACATCTTTTGCTTTCTTCTTATTTATATGTTTTTGTTTTGTTTGAAACAGGCTCACACTATGTAGCCCTGGCTGGCCTCGAACTCAGAAATTCGCCTGCCTCTGCCTCTGAAGTGCTTGCACCACGTGTATCCTGGTCGGGGGGGGGGGGTTAGGGGGGTGGGGGGGTGTAAGTAAAAATTCAAATGGCAGTTGCCCTGAAGTGTGACAAAATGATTCAAATGTTGGACAGGAATGTCAAAGACAATTCTAAACAGAGTGGCAAGAAGGAACTAGCTTTAACAACTAGGATGTTTTAAAGTATGCTAATCTATGTTTATTGGGGAGAAGACTTGTGCAACCTGTAATGGTGCATGTGTCTGAGAACAACTTTGGGAGTCAATTCTCTCATGCTGTGTGGGTCCAAGGATCTAATGTAGTCGTCGGATTTGACTGTCTTTACCTGCTGAGCCACCTCGCAAACTCCAAATCATAATTAGAGAGTTAAAGGGAGATATATTGAACCATAACACAAACCTGTAGTAAAAAGTAAAATAATTTCATTTTTCAAGACAGGGTTTCTCTGTATAGCTTTAGGGCCTGTCCTGAAACTAACTCTGTAGACCAGGCTGGCCTCTGCCTCCCAAGTCCTAGGATTAAAGCATGCACCACCATGCCCAGCTGTAGAAAAGTAATTTTAAAGATTTGTTTTAAACAGGTGTATGCATATGTGTCGTGTTCATATGAGCACATACGTTCAGGTACCCTCAGAGGCCAGAAGAGGGCACCTTGGAGCTGGAGTTACAGGAAGTTTAGCCTGGAGCCACATGATAGGAGTGCTGGGAGCAACTCCAGCCCTTTGGAAGACCTTTCCAGCCCTTGGCATAAAATAATTTTAATATGTGGTGTAGGGGGCATCAAAGTTTGACTGTGGAGCAACTCCAGTCCAAAAGTTGACTCTAACCTCTACATAGTTGCTATAGAACATGTGCACCTATGCTCACACAACACAATAATAACAAAAAAGTGTATAATGATGATAAAGCTAAGAATGTAGCACAGGTGCTAGAGTGCTTACAGCTATATAATATATACATATATATTATATATACATATACATATACATATACATATACATATACATATACATATACATATACATATACATATACATATATATATATATATATATATATATATATATATATATATATATATAAGCTCCAGCCAGCACTATATAAAGGCTGGTGTGACCACACAAGCCTGTAATACTTGGGAAGCAGAGACAGGAGGGGGAGACAGAAGTTGAAAGTCATCAGCCTTCAAAGGGAGTAACAAAAGAAATAGATGCAGGGGCCAATGAGATGTCTCAGCAGGTAAAGGCACTTGCTGCCAATCCTGATGACCTGATTTGGATCCTCAGAGCCCACAGGATAGGAGAACAAACTTCAACAAGTTATTTTCTGGCTTCCATGTGTGCATTTGTGCTTATACACCCACCCACACAGTAATAAATGTAATCAAACCAGTTTATTAAGGAATAGATGCAGGCCAGACAATGGTGGTGCACACCTTTAATCCCAACACTCAAGAGGCAGAGGCAGGTGGATCTCTGTCAGTAGCCTGGGCTATAAAACAATTCCAGGGCAGCCAGGGATACACAGAGAAACCTGACTCGAAAAATAAACAAGAAGTAGATGCAGGAAATGAAAAGAATTAATTTCACTAAAAATACATGAAAAGACAAATTAAATTTACAATTTTCACCTTATCAAATATTTGTTCAAAATCTTCATCCCCAGTTCTGGCAAAAGTAGTATGAAATTGGTCTGTCCTCCATTGGTACTGAAATTGTAGTCTATAACAACCCTTTTGGGAAACAACTTGGCAATATAGCAAGAATTTTTACAAAAGATGCCTAAATTCCCTGTGACTCTGGACACCTGGTCCTAAATAATCCAAACTACAATGAGAAGCCAGCTATAGTAACCAGAACCATTCATCTTAGCACTGTGGAAGCAGAAGCAGGAAGATCTCCGTGAGTCTGTGGTCAGCCTGGTCTATACAGTCTAAAAACATATGACTGTGCATTGACAGTAATTACATAATAACAATGGGTAAAGGGAAGGCCAATTTTACATGTAGACATATTAAAGAACCAAGATAATGACAATTATTAACAGGACAGTGAAACTGTGGGTCTTTCCCACCTATTCAGGGTACTAGATGAACCCCCCAGGTCCCCACACAGCTCTGAGCCAAGCACCTTTCTATCCTGGGAAGATGGTTTTTAACTCAGTTTCTCTAAGCACTAAACCTGAAATCTGTTGTTGTTTACTTATGTGGAGGGGTAGATGCCCTTGTGCTACAGCATGAATGAGTGTGGAAACCAGCAAAGGACAGCTGGAGTTGGTCTCTCTACCATCATCTAAGCTCAAACTTGGCTTCAGGCGTGGTGGCAGTCACTTTTACCCACTGAGCCATCTTGTTCCTTTTTTGTTGTTCATTTGCTTGTGTGGTTTTTGGCTTTGGTTTTATGAACTGAGCTCTCAATCTGTAACCCAGGCTAGCCTCAAACTGTTAGGAGCCCTTCTACCTTTCTGCCTCCCAAGGAATGGAATTACGGGCATGAGCCACCACACCTGTCTTTGAAGTTCTGATCTTTTCTACAGAATACTTTGTTTCCCTTCCCCAGGACTCTTAATTTCAGCCTAGCCTCAGGCTGGGCTCTTGTAAACAACTGTATGCACCCCAACACTTCCATGTAAACAACTGTATGCACCCCAACACTTCCAAACACCAGCCTGACTACTTCCTCTCCCCTGGGGCCTGACTCTGTTCCCTGAACACATGAGCCCTTTCCTCCCCTTTGTCTCTGCTACAGACCAAATGGGGCTGACCTCTCCTTACTATCAGCAGCAGATTCCAGCAGAAGCTCAGTGCCCCCATCTCTTCTCTGCCAACTGAGCTTCAGAACAGATGAATCGGCCCTCACCTCTCCACGGGATCACTAGCGTTTAGGACATTAAGGACAAAGTCCTGAAAGCTTTAGTAAGCATGAAATTGCCATGTCTGGCATCTTGCTTCATCTCAAACACACCTCTCCTGCTATGCTACCCTCTGAACTCCAGCTACAATGACCTTTCATTCCTTAAAGTCTAAGATCCAGAGCCCTTTGCCTCAGGACATTAACAGGCTAGCCTGCTCCAGGGGTTTCCACAGAGCTTTGGGCAGTAAGATGTCCCAGTATCCCCAGGTACTCTATTCGTAACCATACATCCAAAATATAGCTATATTGCCCTTATATCCAAAACCTTTTTATATCCAAAACCTTTTTGTATCCAAGGAAGCAGAGACAATGGATGAGACAAGAGCTTTGCCTCTGGAAGCTCTGGACTCGAATATCCTGGATCCTTCACTTAGGAACTGGGAGAGTTGTGTGATCTCCTTGAACCCCTCTTCCTTCTCTGTAGCCTGCATGTGGGAAGCAAGAGTCCAGTAATCTAAAATATGGACTTTGATGCCAGCATTCAGAAGGCAGAGACAAGCAGAAGTCTAAGTTCAAAGCCAGCCTGGTCTACATAACGAATTTGAGGGCTACATAATGAAACCCTGTTTTAAAAAAAACAAAAACAAAAAATGGGCATGGGGGGGAATGTGGACTTTAGGATTGGGGAGTGTAGCTCAGTTGGCAGAGTGCTCACCTAGTATGCACCAAGCCCTGAATGTGAGCTCCAGCACCACATAAAACAGGCAAGGGGACGTGTGCTTATAACCCAGAACTGGGGAGGAATGTATGAGAGAAAGCCTCCCTCAGAAAGAAATGTAGGCTTTGAAACTGACTGCCCAGGTTTAAATCCCTTTCTCTGGCAATACATACTATTCATTGAGCCTCAAAGCTTCAGTTTATGTACCAAAAAAGAAGGAGATAACAATCATGTATACATCATAGGAGTGTCATGACAGAATACTCCAAGTACTTCACGTAAATACTAGCATAGAAAAACTCAGTATTTTCAATACCAGTCATGGTCACAGAAAGCATGTGGCATTGCATTTGGCATGTGAAGGGGACCCATTAATTCTTGCCTTTTACCCCTTCTCCCCAGGATCAAGCAGGATACACACACGTGCCATGGCTGCATAGAATTAAACTCAGGACATGTAGACTTCCACTCCAGATTTTTTCACAGATCTGAGCATGGGCACATTACCCAATGAGGCAGTGTTCATGACCAAAGACTGAAGGCTGTCTTCTAGGAGGGTGGCTCAGCTGGAAGACCATTAACACCAGACAAGAAGCCATAGTGTGGAGGATTTTTTTCTTGAAGTTTCATTTATAAAACATTCTCCAGCAACAGAAATAGTGGTTTAAAAATGTAGTCCAGGACTGTGGGTATAGGCTGTGGTGGATCACTTGCCAAGCAAGCATGAAGCAATAGGTTTGATTATCAGCACCATTTAAAAAATTAAAAATAAATAAACATTTAAAAGTTGGCCTAGTGGAAGGAGTCAAGATCCATGGACCAGCCAGACACGGCTGGAAAGGCTGCTGGCCTTCCAAAGAACAGCACCGTCCAATAGAGCAGCCAGGTGGATCTGTGCTGGATGGTTTTCATCTGAAAGGAGGGAACCTTCATTGAGAAAATGTCTTCATAAAATCTAGCTGTAAGGCTTTTTCTTAATTAGTGACTGATGGGTAAGTCTGGCTCATTGTGGGTGGTGGTGCCATCCCTGCACCAGTGGTCCTGAGTTCTATAAGAAAGTAGACTGAGCAAGCCATAAAGAGCAAGCCAGAAGCAGCTCCCCTCCATGCCCTCTACATCAGCTCCTGCCTCCAGGTTCTTGCCCTCACTGCTTTTGATGATGAACTGTTGTATGGAACTGTGAGTGAAATAAACCCTTTCCTCCCCAAGTTGCTTTTTGTCATGGTGCTTCATCAGAGTGGTAAGAACCCTAAGACAGAGGTCTAAGGCAAGAAACCGCATGGAGACACGGAGCAGAACAGAAAAAAGAAGTGGTACTTTGGGTGTAGGATGGGAAAGAACAGACCAAGGAGGATCAGGAGAAGAGAGGCACAAGAAGTCTGGCACAGGATAGAAAGGAAAGAAAGGAGAAAACAGCAAGAATGGGAGGAGCCCACCCACTCCCCCCCCCCCAGAGCCCCTCTGTCTCACACAGGGACATCTCTTAATTGTGCATCATGACTAAGTACATTGGGGAACTCAATCCAGCACGTGTACACCGCCTAGGGAAAGGAACACTGGAGAGAGGTCAGGAGAGCTAGTCTTGCATCCAAAGAGGGACACACACATACAAAAGCCACAGCCTGGAGACCTTCTGTGAATCTTGAGGTCTTGGATTTGACCTCAGCAGAGTGTGTTAAATGGTATTCCTCTTGACAGACTGCTCTCTCCAGGATGGAAGTCATATGGCCTCTTCTCAATGGTACCACCTCAGATGCTGGTAGGGGGAGGAGGCACCTCAGTCATCCTGGAGACACAAAGTGGTCAAGTCAAGGGATGTGAGTAGAACATATTTCATAAAAGTTTCCTGGCAATCTTCTGGCAGGTCTGATCCTGCAGGCTCCACAGGATCCTCAGCCACTGTGAAGCCTCACATCAGAGCAGATTCCAGAGCCCACCCAGCAAATCCACCATCTGTCAGTTTTACTGACACAAAAGGGAGCCCAGACCCTCTACATGCCCTTCCCTGACCTTGGTTGGCCAAAGTCGTCCTTGTCCCCTCTGAGGTGAATACTTAATTTTTCTGTGACTTCTTTGCTCAAAATGTTCTATTAGGAGGCGTTTGGTATCAGTTCAGGTGAAATACACTTCAGATAAACAACTACATATAAACTAGGGTGTTAACGAAATAGGGTAGCAATGAAACATTAGTAAAACCAGATTAGTATTCAGTCACTTTTCAGGTTTTAGAGTCCTGCTCAAAGACCTCCTCATGACTAATGTATCACTTCAGGAGAAACACAAAACTCCTACCAAGAGACACAAACAATACCAGGTCCAGGTCCACAGTTGACCTACCCACTCCTCATCCTCTGCTCCATCTCCTTGTTCTCGAGTCTCCACTGTGGGCCTCTCTGAAGACTTTTGGGCCATGATGTTGTCTGTCCAGGATGCCCCTGTTTTTCCATCACCAGCAAAATTACACTTGGTCACTGTCCCCAGCTCCAGTTTGGCTAAGGAATCTGAAAGGACAAATGTTGAATGGCCTTTCTTCTTGCAGTAGACTAGCTGGGCTAAGGCAATCCATTCCGGGGGAGTCCTCTAAGTCTGGTTGGCTCTGTTTCTCTAGTGTGGCTACGGTGGGACTCCCCAAGCACTAGAAAGCAAGGGCCAGCCATAGGAAGCAAGGAATCGGATGGTATCCTGGGACATGGTGTGTCCAGGCTAATGGCCCCAAGGCACTGGGCCACAGATTTAAGAGTAGAGCTCAATCACAGATTAGGTCCCTCTGGAAGGCCAAACTTGTCCTTCTCCCATAGCTCTAAGCAACAGGGATAAGGAACCTCTGAAGGGAGGCAGGAGCCTCCACAGCAGTGGTTCTCAACCTATGGGTCTCAGTCCTTCTGGGGGTTGCATATCAGTTATCCTCCATATCAGATATTTACATTATAATTATTCATGACAGCAAAATTACAGTTATGAAGTAGCAACGAAATAATTTTATGGTTGGGGGTCACCACAACATGAGGAACTGTATTAAAGGACCACTGCCCTACAGGAACAGGCAAAATGAATCATACTCCTCACCTATAAAGGGGCCATCACCCCGAGTTTTTAACCGCACTCCAGTCCCCAGCTCAAGCTCCATGGCCTCCATCTCTGACTCAGGCATCCAGAACGCCACTGTCTGGTCTGGGGTGAGGCTCTCTGTCAGCTTCAGCAGTTCCAGCTTGTTTACCAGGCTCTTCAGCCCCTCTGGCGTGAGCCTGTCAGTGTCCCCCTTGGCTTCTGTCTCTATAAAACACATGATGCTCAAGTGTTAGTGAGCCAGGAGCAGAAACATTTGTTCACCGAGGGCATCCCTCCTGCCAGGGCTCATCACACAATTCCACAGCAGAGGCTGTATCCCACCTGGACGCTGGAGCCAGGCTACGCGGAGCAAATCTGGATTCTACAGAAATTTGGGCAAGTGAGTGCTCTCTTTGTCCCTGACAACAGGGATGAATATGGTACCAATCTGACAGCACTGACATGGAGTACAGATGACGAAAAAAAAGCAAGTCAAGCGTTTAGCACAGTGTCTGGCCGGGAGCCAGCTCTCAGCAAGGGTCTGTGGTTTTGTTATTTCCATCTCAGAGATGAGAAAAAAACCAAGACAGAGAGGAGGCAGCATTCAAACACTCACAGTACAGTTCTGCCTTCCAACTGAGACTCTGTGACCAAGCAGGTTCCTTCAGGTTCTAGAACCAGCAGCCAGCTTGTGGTCCTCACACCCTCTATCAGCCTACTCCAGGCTGGCTGTGGCAGAGCTCAGCAATTCAGCACGGAATCTAAGTCCTAACCCTGCAGGTGTTGGGCTCACAGGGCAGTGGCTGTTCCAGCCCCCAGCGCAGTGTCTCCATGGCTTGTCCAACAGCTCACACAACTTTCCCGCTGTGTGAGTCAAGTCAAACCCTTCTCCTTTGAAGTGACCTTTGTCCCACATGTTGTCACAGCAACAAGAAAAGTCATTAATACTAAAAGTAACAAGTACAAGGAGACCGAGAGCCAATGGCAAACATCTGGATAGGAGGTCAGAGACTGCTGGGGCCTGGCCTGGTCTCCACACACAATGATAGAGCCCAAAGCCAAGCCTGTGGAAAATCCTACCAGTCTTCAGGAAATGGAAGCAGTTGGGAATACCAGCCTGGCTCCTGCAACTAAGGTGGGACACTGAAGAGTAAATTGGGGGCAGGAAGGACTCCAACAGGGGTATGCTCAAGCTGGAAACAGCACCAAAGCCTCTTGTACTGAGAAGCCACTTCCTGAGGGTGGGGGGGGGGCCAAGGGTCTCAGGAGACAAGCAGGACACAGTCTAACAACCTCTTGGGGAGGGAGCGCCCAGGATACCTACTGTAAGATGACATGAGGAAGCCTGTGTTCACCTTCCTGGTGGCACTGAAGTTGGGCTCGATTTCATTTCCCTTGGGGTCAAACTTACGTCGGTGGATACAACTGGGCCGGATATATAGGACATAGTAGCGCTCCTGGGGTAAGGCAAAGAAGGGGTGAGGAGACTACCTCATTCCCCACACCAGTCTGAGCACATGCGCGCGTGCACGTGCACACACGCGCACGCACACACGCACACGCACACATGCGCACACGCACGCGCACGCGCACCCAGGCTTTCCTTGCAGCCTCTGCCCATTATCTGCCACACAAGCCATGACAGGGCAACACAAGGCCTCCAAGGCTTCCACACAACCAATTACCAAAAGCCATAACCCAAGTACAGGGCCCCCAAATGCCACAAGGCAGGAGGGATGTTGCCAACATGCCACAGAAAGGACACTGAGTACCTAAGGGATAGGCAGCCACTCTGCTGCTCCCAGACACAGTGCTGGGGCAAATCACCCCACCCTTCCCTTGCCTCAGTTTCCCCTATCATGTAGGAATACCATGATGCTGCCTTGCAGGGACATTACAGGGAACCAGTGACATCATGAGGAGGAGGCACTTGCAAAGCAAGAAATGCGCTGAGAAGTCATTGAGCAGGCATCCGCATCAAAACAGGCAGAGGAACGTGCCCAGAGAGGGGAGAAGCAACCATGAAAGGTGAATTCCCAAAGAGCTGAGTAACCTGCAGTTGTAGAACAAGGGTGTTGGAAGAGCACAAAGCCTAAGCTAAGCCTAAGACAGGCCTGAGAATGTCAAGCGCTTGTCTGGCATATACCAAACCCTGGGTTTGAACTCCAGTACTGCATAAAACTGGCCTAGTGTCACGCACCTCGAAGGAAAAGACAGGAAGATCAGAAATTCAAAGTCATCCTCTTCCATACAAATAATCAAGACGAGCCAGGATTATTTTTTGGATAAGACCCTATCCAAAAAAAAAAGTCTCAGCCATGTGTACATGTGCTGAGAGATATGGACCATTGAGAGGCCCTTTGGCAGCCCAGACAGGCTGAGGTGGGTTTTAGATGGGCCTTGAATTCCATTGGAAATTTGGGTCTTCTTTGGTAAATAAGAAGGAATCCTGAAAGGTTTGGGGGCAGCAACAATACCCCAGAGATATCTTTCTGAAAATGAGTTGGCAAGGGGTTAACTGAGGGCCACCAAATCGTAGGAAATCAGGCACAAAGATTTAAGAAGAAGAGCTAAGGGCCCCGTGGAGGGTGGCCATGGAAAGAGGAGGAGGATGGGGAAGAGGAAAGGAATGGTTGGGTAGGAACTGCTGCATGGGCATTGCCTACCTGAGGAGGAAGAGGAGGAGCAGGGAGGAGACAGGGGCTTGAAGGTTAGTGGCTGGCAGGGCTACAGCCCTGTGTATCATCAGGGGTAAGGACAGGAGAGGCACATTTGGGAAGGATCTGCATAGACATGGGCCAGCTGAGGCAGGGCCCCCCCACATTGGAGCAGCTCTCCTGGGCAGGTGGGTGGGGGCTCCAGACTGGTGTGCCCACCTACTGACCTGTAAGTTAAGGAGCAGAGTGGTGTGGGGCAAGATCTCTGGGCATGAAAACAGCCAGTAGCAGAGACTGCTCTCATGGGGTAGTGTATAAAATACAAAAAGCATAGACTGAAGTCCAGCACAGGCAGGTGGATCTCTGAGTTCAAGGCTAGTCTGGTCTACAGTCTACAGGACAGCCAGGGCTATACAGAAACCCTATCTCAAAAAAAAGACTAAGACCAAAGACCAAGGAGATGGTGTTCTCAGCACATGCAGAAGGCGCTATCTGAAGGAAGGCAGAAGTGCAAAACTAATGCTCAGAAAGGAGACATGGACTAATACGGGATGACCCTAGGAATGGTCATGGACACCTGGGATGTGTGGGTTGTGAGACATTGTGGGTGCTGGGAATTGAACTCAGGACCTCTGGAAGAACAGCTAGTGTTCTTAACCACTGAGCCATCTCTCCAGCCCTGATGTGTGGGTTGTGAACACAACCTGAGGAGCCTGTGAAGCAAAGACAGAAGGCCATCCATACAAGAGCTGCAGCCAGACGTCAGCGTCTAGACTGTCTTCAGACGAGTGTGGGTTTGGGACCTGGTCTGTTCTTTCAGTTGTAGAAGAGGACTAAAAACTATGCAGTCCTTCCTGTCTGCTATCTGAAAGGGCCCTAAAAGGCCTCTTTCTGTTGGTCCTGCTTGACTGTGGCAATATGTTCCATGAGCCCCTCAGGATTGGCCTGGATCCTATGTCTTAACTCAGCACAACCAGATGTTATGTGGGTGAAGGAAGAGAACCCATGAGTACCACCCAGGAAGCAGCCTCACCTTCCTGCCATGGGCATCCAAGATGCTGTGCCGAGATACATCCACCAGCTCTCCCTCCAGCAAGATGCCATTTCCCCTGGGGGTGAGAAGGAAGGAAGGGGTTCTGTCAGTCCTCAGGAAGCCATAATAGGGTTTAGTGGCTTGGGTGAGAATCTGCACTGAGAAAGAAACAAGTCTCACCCAGACTCCATTCACCTGTCTTTGAGGGGGCCTGGTATGAAGCAGCCACTCTCTGCTTCCCTATCCCTACAAAGAACCTTCCCAAGATGTGCCCCCCACACACACACACAGTGGGAATTATTGTGACCAGACCGTCAAGATTCTTATCCACAAATGAGAACACAGCCATCTCAATGTGCCCCTCTGCTGCTGGCCTAAGAGCATGAATGCAAAGGGGACTGTAAATAAGTACCTGTTAAATGGAAAGCATCTTTAGAGCTTGATGGCACACACCTGGAATCCCAGCACTTGGGAAGGAAGATTGCTGAAAGTTCAAGCTCAGCCTGGGCTACACTGTGAGTTCAAGTCAGGCCTTGAATACATAGCAAAAAGCTATACATAAATATTCTATTTTTTTATATTGGGAACAAATGTCAATGCCACAATAAATCATTTCCGCTTAAAGATACATATATATAATGTGTACAGCATTCCTCCTGCAAGGCAGGAGAGGGCACCCTATCTCATTATAGATGGTTTGCGAGCCATCATGTGGGTGCTGGGAATTGAACTCAGGACCTCTGGAAGAGCAGCCAGTGCTCTTACCTCTGAGCCATCTCTCCAGCACCGCCCCCCCCTTTTTTTTTAAGACCTGGTTTCCACATATATCCCTAACTGTCCTGGAATGTTGTATGTAAACCAAGCTGCTTTGAACTCACAGAGATCAACCTGCCTCTGCCTTCCAAGTGCTGGGATTAAGGTTGTGAGCCACCATGCCCAGGTATTTTGCTGTTGGTGTTGGTGGTGGGGTTATGTGTAATATGTGTGTCTGTGTGAGTGTAAGCATGTGTGCACTGGTGCCTGTGGAGTTCAGAAGAGGGAGTCAAATCCCCCAGAGCTGACTTACAGGCTGTTTTGAGCCCTCTGGTACCAGTGCTAGGAAGTGAACTTGGATCTAGTGAGACATTTCCCTTATTTTAAAGAATATTCCTTTTATCCCAGCACTAGGGGAGCAGAGGCAGGTGGATCTCTGTCAGTTCAAGACCAGCATGATCTACAAGAGCTAGTTCCAGAACAGGCTCCAAAAGCCACAGAGAAACCCTGTCTTGTGTGTGTGGGGGTGGGGGGGTTGACAACTTGAGAGCTTTCACGCTCCTGTTCCCATTCATTCCTACATGATCATCAACCCAGGGAAATAGTTATTGTCACCATACAGCTAGAAAATTAGAAACTCAGAAGGTTGGGGGATTAGCCCAAGATCACAGGGTACCACATAGGGTGACCAGAACTGCCCCTTTACCACTTTCCAGAGGATAGCATTCACAAAAGCAGAACCTGGGGCCTGGGGCTGTCTTTGGAATCATCAACATGAAGAAAGGATGGGTCTAAGCAGATAGTGGGAGACAGATGGGCCCAGACTCCTTGTCTTATACATTTTCTCCTCTTCTAGAAACATCTGACAAAGACAGCATATACTGAAGGCATTTAACAAGAGGACTTCATATAGACACACATTGTGTAATGATTCACACAATCAAATTTATGCACACATTAGATCCTCAGAACTGCTTCACTGAAAACTTTATGAGCTGGACTCTAGATTCCACTTCCTAGAAGGCACGATATTTGGCTTTCTGGGACTAGCTTCTAACACATAGTATAATTTGGTATTTCTGACTGGAAATGGAATTGCTCATCCTGCTTATTACCCTGGACATGGCCTGTGCCTCCTGATGCTCCCACCCTCCCTCTGTATTTCCTACCACACCATGCACTGACCACCTATGCTGCATCATGACCAATTACTAGAGTTCAGATCCCTGGGGTGGGAACCGAAGCACGGCCTCTGGAGTTCCACTTGGGAGCCTGGAGTCCCTCCAGTCGATATGAGTGTAGGCAGCGGGAATTTTAAGCATATATCTGTCTTCCCGGTGTGTGTTGATGTGGGGGTCAGGAGCACTGAGGAGAGCTGCCTGGAAACCAGATGAAGCCAGGTTTTTTTTTTTTTTTTTTCCCCTCTCACCTCCAACGCCCCCTCCGCCCCAGATCAATCTCTGAGCAGGAATCAGATTCTGAGTTCGACAGGCCAGGCTTCAAGGATGCTCCCAGGCTACTCAGCGTGGGGGAGCACAGCCCACCTCTGGCCAGCAGCTAAAAGGACAGAGAACAGCCCAACCCTGGCCAGTAACCGGGCAGACGGAGCACAGCCTACCCCTGGTGGGCGGCGGGGTCCCAAGTCCCAGGCAGTCGCACGCTCTGCACCGCCTTGTTGCGGAGGACGCTGTCGTGGTAGATGCGGCTCATATTCCCCACGCCAAGGCCCAGCAGCTCCAGGAAGCTGCAGGAGCGCGGGGCGGGGCGCCTCGGGTACAGGAGCTGGGAGGTCGCTGTAGCAAAGGTTTTCCCAGTCAGCAAATCCCGGAACCTTGCTGCTTGCTGGGGCGTTCCCAGACTGGACTTAAAGGCGCCGAGCCGCATTCCTGACCTCCGGACTGTGCAGTAGCACCGGGCTTTCTGATTGACTACTGTCCTTCATGTCCTTGTAGTCTAAGAAAGATCGAAAGTTCGAGACCCAACTGTATTCTACAGAAACCTGTCTCAAAATTAATCAGTATACAAAGCAACAGTTGAGGCTCAGGAATTGTAGATCTTTCTTGGGATCGATTCTAGGAAGGGAGAAAAGGGAATAGCCTGGAGGAACCACAGAGTGGTCCGCATAGATGCTGCCCTTTCGGCCCTTCCCGTGGTCCCGCAACTACCTAAGGGAGTTCCAAAGATGCGTAAAGGAGTGCGAATGGGAGTCAGATCTGCTGCAAAGGAAACGTGAAATCTCTGTCGTGTGAACGCGGCAAGTTCCTCAACCTTTCTGAGCCCTCACTTCTTCCTCGGCAAAATGAAAGTAAAGATGGAACTCATGGATTCCTAGTCCTTCCCTCCCACGCCTCACAGATTGTGATCGATCGCTTCTCCAGTCTCAATGTGCCCTCTGCTCAAGGGTGTCGGCCACCCTTTTATTCTAAGCTTGCACCCAGGAGTCTCCTCTGACCTGGAAATCACTGGGAAGCGGGCTTGTCTTATTGGCTCTTTTGGGCCAAACCCTGGCGCAGGTGGCCGCGTTCTGGGATGCCAGGTGTGCCCCTGCCAGGGAAAACAATGGAGAAGGGGCCTGGCTGATTCCCAGATGTTGGCATTGAAAGAAGCACTCTCTTCCATACTGTAGGACCACACAGTGGTCTCAGCCACTTGTGTGTGTGTGTGTGTGTGTGTGTGTGTGTGTGTGTGTGTGTGTGTGTGTCTGTCTGTCTGTCTGTCTGCCTGTCTGTCTGTGTCTGTGTGTGAGAGAGACAGACACAGAGAGAGACGGAGATGTCAACAAAATTTCTTAGTAAAAATAATTTTTAAGAAGAAAACGTTTTACTTTTTGAGATTATGATTGCATTTCTCTCTTCCTTGTCTTCCCTTCAAACCCTGCTATATACCCTTCCCTGTTTTCTTTCAAATTCATGACCTGTTTTTTCATTAATTATTCTTGTATGTATGTAAGTGTATATACATATACATTCCTAAACATGACCTGTTCGGTATGTAATAATATTACCCTTATGTATATTTTCAGGACTGACTGTATGGTTTTGGAGAACCAGTTAGTGATCTCTTTCCTGGGGAAGACTGTCTGTCCCACTCCCAGCATGCCTCACTTCCCGTAGTTCTTTGTGTAGGGTTGAGGTCTTAGGGGCTTTTCCTCATCCACTTTGGTTTGCCTGTTGGTGTGATCCATGTTCAGCTCATGCTTACTCAGTCATGTTAGTGAGAATTAATGCGTGTAAGTTCTAACATTACTAGGCGACACAGTCTTACAACAAACTCCCTGACCTTTTGGATCTTACCATTTTCCTGCCCTCTCCCTCAGTGTTCCCGAAGCCTTATGCCTTACATACAGGAGTGTTTTGTAGCTGTGTCAGCTGGGACTGGGCTCCACAACTCTCTATTTTGATTGGCTGCGTTTTTCTGTCGTGGTCTCCATCTGTTGCAAAGAGAAGTTTCCTTGATGAATAGTGAAGACTTCTGTTATCAATTAAATACAGCCAGCGAGGGTCCAGCTTGGAGCTGGAAGAAACCAGCCACTTTGTTTTTAAGGGGCTCTTTCTCCTTTAACAAAATATAAAAAAAATTAATAGCTTTTTTTGTTGTTGTTGTTTTCTGAGACAGGGTTTCTCTGTGTAGTTCTGGCTGTCCTGGATTTGTGAACCAGGCTGGCCTCAAACTCAGAGAGATCCTTCTGCCTCTGCCTCCCGAGTTCTGGGATTAAAGGCGTGGACCACCACCGCCAGGCCATCATTTTTTTCTTTTCTTTTCTTTTCTTTCTCTCTCTCTCTCTCTCTCTCTCTCTCTCTCTCTCTCTCTCTCTCTCTCTCTCTCCATCATTTTATATATTTCAAGCTGGCCTTGAACTCACTATGTAGCCCAGGAGGACTTCAAACTCCATTCTCCCTACAATGTCTGGCAATTGCTAGGACCACAGGTGTGAGCCACCATCACACCTGGATTATTTGGTCCTGGGGGTTCAATTCAGGACTTCATGCACATTCATTAGGCCAATGGTCTTCCCAACTGAGCCACATTCCCAGCTCCAGAAATACAGTTCTGAGAATCCCTAAAAGTATAATGGGCCCTCGGCAGGCATAGTGCCTGCCTTTGGTCAGCCCCAACCCATGTCTGGCCTGACAGGAGGCTCTTCATATTTCCCAGGAGAGAAAAAGGTCCCCTGGTCAGGACTGCCCTTCTGTCTCCTCTCTAAAGTTCTGGGCAGCTCATAGGCATCTTCCCCTTCCTGGGCCATTGTCTCTTCACTGTGGTCTAAATTTGTACCGCCCTCTGTGGCAGCTACGTGCAGCTGTTTAAATTTTATTTTAGCAGTTCTGGAAACAGAACCCAGGGTGTTTGTGCTTGCCAGACAAGAGTTCAACCACCAAACTATTCAATAACATAGACATTAAAATCTAAGTTACATCACTTGGCTGAGCGTAGTGGTTCATACCTGCAATCCCAATGCCTGGGGACAGAGGAATTTAGGGAAAGTGCTTAGGTCAGCACTTTAGGTCAGCACTTGGGCCATACTTCAGGTACCAGGCTGGCAGGGCTACAGTGTGAGACTCTGTCTCAAAATCCTGAAATAATAATAAGAATTTTTAAAAGTATATCAGCACATTTAAATTGACTTCCTTAGCCACTAGTCATATATTTGGTGGTGTGGGTGTGTTTGTTTTTGTTAGTAGTGGTTTCTGATTTTGTTTTTGTTTTTGCTTTGAGAGAGGGGCTTACTATGTAGCATTGACCAACCTGGAACACATAGAGATCACCTGCCTCTACCTCCTGAGTGATGGGATTAAAGATGTGTGCCACCATACCTAGTCTATGGTTAGAAAGATGGCTTATCAGTTAAAGCCATGTTTACAGCTTTTGTATAGCACTAGTTTGACTCCCAGCACCATCTTGAGACAGCTCACACCTGTCTATAACTCCAGCTCCAGGGGCTCTCTCTCTCTCTCTCTCTCTCTCTCTCTCTCTCTCTCTCTCTCTCTCTCTCTCTCACACACACACACACACACACACACACACACACAGGCAAAACACCAATGCAATAAAATAAATAATAAAATCATCTCTTTAAAAAGAATAAAAACGAGTTGTAACAAAATAGAACCATTATTGTGTATATATAATAAGACGGTTGAGTGTGTGTATATAATAAGGCGGTTGAGTGCGCGTGTGCTCCAGAAGAACAAGGGTGGATGTCAGAGGACCACTCTGTGGAGTCAGCTCTTTTCATACACCTCCACATGGACTGCAGGAATTAACGCAGGTGGTCAAGGTGTGCAGCAAGTGCTTGCATAGGTGCCTTACTGCAACAGCTGGGAGTCGGTAGTGGCTACCATTTCAGAAAACAATGCATACAGTATCTTTTTTCTCCCCCCCCCCCCCGTCCCATCTTGGTTATTGACCCTAGGCAAGTGCTCTCACCCTAAATCTCCAGAGTATACAATTCCCAGCTGTCAGCATAACCTGCAGACCACAGAGGTAGAAGAATATTTTTTTTTAAAGTGGGTTTTGGTTTGGTCTGGTCTGATCTTTTGCTTCTGTTGTTGTTAATGTTTTAAGATAGGCTCTCACATATTCCAAGCTGACTTTGAACTTACTATATAATCAAGGATGACCTGAAACTTCTGGTCTCTGCTGCTGCCTCCTGAATGGTGGGGTTACAGGCATGTGCTGCAACATGTGTGTAGTATGTGATAGTGGAGATAGAACTCAGGGCGTTGAACATTCTAGACAAGCTGTCTACCAACTGAGCTGCAGAGCCAGCCCTGGGATATGCTTTTGTAAAAACTTTCATAGATAAGATATAAGGCAGTTTTACTACGATCAGTGAAGACCAGTATTTTTATTTTTATTTTTTTAACCAGGGATGGATTCTCCTCTGCCCCATGTCAGGTGATGAGGGAGTGAAACCGAGTGAGACAAAATGAAGTGAGGGTTAGTGGGATTGACACGTGTGGCCTGTCATTTATTCTTCTTCTAATAGAGCTGCCATCAGTCATCTTGGACAGGGATACCCTACTGCACTCTGTGCCCACTTACCTGGTGCAGGACACAAAGCACGTGACACCAAAGAGCCAAGCAGAGGTCACAAGAAGCAGAGAAAGATCACAGGAGAGACAGGCCCTTCAATGCTGGTACTGAGTCCCTGTGGGAAACTGACAAGAACAACATAAGGAACAAACCAGAAGGTGAGTAGGGCTCGGTGGCACATGCCTGATTCCAGACTTAGAAGGCTGAGGCAAGAGTTCACTACAGTTTCAAAGCCAACCTCACCTACATAATGAGTTTCTGGATAGCCTGGGCTACAGTGTGAGACCCTACTTTAAGAAACAACAGGAACTGAAGAGATGGCTCAGTGGTTAAGAGCACTGGCTGTTCATCCAGAGCTCCCAGGATTGATTCCCAGCACTCATATGGAAGCTCACAACTGTCTCTAATTTCAATTCCAAGAGATCTGACACCCTCTTCTGGCCTCTATGGGTACTAGGTATGCATAAGGTGCACAGGCCTATGTATAAGCAAACACTTATACGAATAAAAATAAATAAATCTTTTTTTCTATTTATTTCATGCATATGAGTGCTTGATCTGTCTACACACCTTTACACTGGAAGAGGGAATCAGAGCCCATGTGAGTCACCATGTGGGTGCCAGGAATTGAACTCAGGACCTCTGGAAAAAAGGACCCAGAAGGTAGTGTGTAGAGATTTCTTCTTGTCAGCAGGTGGGTAAAATTGTAAATGAAAGATTTGCTTATCATTAACTCTAGTCAAAAATCGAAATTCTCTCCAGAATGTTTTTTTTCTAAAGCAATACATGTGATTACAAACACACCAATCTCTCCCCCATTCCCTGAAGAAAATAGACTTTGTCAAAATCCCTGTTTGGAGCCAAACAGTAAAACACAGGAGCACATTCATGCATCAGGTCACAACTTAGCATATCTGACACATCTCATACTGACGAAAGTCTGGTGGTTCCAGAAGAAATAGCATGCTAAATTGCCACCAATGCAGTAAAATAGCCTGGAGAAAACACACATGCACACCACGGAGCAAAACAAAGGAAGCACTCAGGAGAGAGAGCGTCCGTAACATGAAATAAGATGCCAGAAGGAGGGCCAGACCCATCCATCAACAGCCCATCAATAAATGCAAATGGAGGAAGCCTGCTTGGGAAAGGAAATCTATGATATGCCTTCAGATCAGGCATTGCTTAATGTCACTTCGATGTCTCTCGGCCTCTCATTCCTCCAGGCCCATCCTATTCTCCACAGTGACCAACTGACTTCAGCTTACCACATTGCATCCCACCATTCCTTTGAGATGGTTCTTCCAAGAGAGTCCCTGGAAAGGAGACTCTCGGAAGACGATTGTAAAACTGGGTTACTCTTGCTCTGATGGTATCAGGGACACTATTCCTAGTGGTGAGTGGTGATAACCCTCGGCATGACGGCAGTCTGAATGAAAAATGGCCCCCATTAAACTCACAGGGAGTAGCATTTTTGAAAGGATTAGGACATGTGGCCTTGTTGGAGTAGGTGTGGCCTTTTTGGAAGAAGTATGTCACTGGGAGTGATCTTGAGGTTTCAGAAGCTCTTCCTGCTGCCTGTGGATCCAGATGTAGAATCCTCAGCTACTATGCCTACCTGTGTGCCTCCATGCTCCCACCATGACGATAATGGACTAAATCTCTGAACTGTAAACCAGCCCCAACTAGATGCTTTCTTTTATAAGAGTGTCATGGTCATGATGTCTCTTCACAGCCACACAACAGTAACTAAGATAGGCAGGAGGATTTGTTGAGCTCAGGAGCTTAAGTTGTGTCTGGGTAATATGATGAGACCCTGTACTGTGTGACTTTTTCCTGCATCAAGCCTGTGGTGATGAATCAGTGGGTTTAATGGAATTATGCACAGGAGTGTGGGTGACAGGTTACTTATAGGAGCATGAATGACTCAAAATAACTACATCTCTGGAAAACCCACTCCAGCATGGGTGACACTGCACCCCTGGGGTGCCCTGCCCAGCTGGCAGTCAGCTCCACCAGAGAATCTCTTCTCCCTTAGCAATTTCTTACAGATGCAAAGGAGCCTTGGAAACCTGTAACCTTACTGACTTCCCGAGCCTTGTAAATTTCATTAGCTTCTTGAGTGTTAGAAGCCTTACTCCAGAGGGAATGTTTGAATTCAGAGGAAATTGCTTCACAATATTGTTTCTAAAATAATAACAACAACTAAAGGCCAAGTGTGCTACCCCACCCCTGTAACCCCAGCTTTTAGGAGACTGAGGCAGGAGGACTGCCCTGAGCTCAAGATCAGTCTGCAATAATGGCGAGTGCCATGTCAAAACAAAGAAAAAAAGAAAACGGGTTAAGGTTTTCACCTGTTCATCGGTGCCAGGCTCAGGTGGAAGGTAAAATCGGGCTGGGAAACAGGTACGGTGCCACTTGATTGGCATGGGACAATAATCATGGGGAGAAACGGCAAAGTAAGCCATCTTTTTCTTTTGTTTTGTTTTCTGAGTTGAGGTCTCTCCAGTAGCCCATGCTGGTTTCCAACGAAGCGTAGCTGGAGATGACCATGAACTCTTGAAGCCTGCCCCCGTAGTTCTGAGATTTAGGCCCACACTCCCAGTTTGTGTGATACTGAGGATGAAACCCAGGGCCTGGTATGTGCTGTACCAGCTCTCTTCCACCAGCCCAGAAGCTAGCATATATTATCAATGCTGAAGCTCGGGGCGGCGTAGAGAAAGAAGAAGAAATGACATTCTCAGCATAGCTAACAGCCAGTGCTGGGTGACTGGGAGCCTTGATGAGAGTTGGGTGAGCATCCGGTCATCAGGGCCGGCCACAAAGCTCCTGAGGGAGCAGCCTTGCTGGATCGCTTGAAAATGTGTTGAAAGGTGGGCCCTGGGCTGGGGGCACTGGGTGGCCAAGCCCCAAATCTTTGTGCACGAAGACTTCAGTGTAAACTTTCAGAGCCACTCTGATGCCGTCTTGAGAAAATTACTCTGCTAAAATCATAAAGCTTGCCAGTGTACCTAACTGCTAACCATATGCTTACAGCCACTATCAGTAATTCCATCTACCTACCCTAGCAGATAAGGGCTCTACCAGAGCTTGGCATCCTGGCTCAGATGTCTCATTCTGTGACAGCAAAGACTCGCATAAGTCTCAAAGGGTATCTCAAAGATATTGGACCTATCTTATGTCCTCTGAACCTCCCTGAGCAAGGTAGGTATGGGAGACACCTCAGATCTTACTATAGCTTTATGATCTTAGCAGAGTGAAGATGGATGGACTGGATGTTAGACGTGTGTGTGTGTGTGTGTGTGTGTGTGTGTGTGTGTGTGTGTGTGTGTTTAAATCTATTGTTGAACATGGTGGCATACATTTGCAGTCTCAGCACTCAGGAGGTGAGGCAGAAGGATCAGGAATCTAAGACCAGCTCTTACTACATAGGAGGTTAATGTTAACCTATGAGGCTACAGAGTGAGACTGTGTTTCAGAAACAAGGCCAAAATGGCCGTCAAGATGGCTCAGTGAATAAAAGTTCTTGCCACTAAGCCTGATCACCTGAGTTCAATCTCTGGAACCCACAAAGTGGACAGCTGGAGAAAAACTATCTAAAATTGTCCTTTTACCACTGTGTGAGTGTGTGTGTGCGTGCACACACACACACACACACACACACACACACACACACACACACTTTTAATCCCAGCCCTTCCTTGGGGGGCAGAGGCAGGAAGATTTCTATGAGTTTGAGGCCAGCCTGGTCTATATAGCCAGGGATACACAGCGAGACTCTGTTTTTATTTTACACAGAGCCATGCAAGTATACTCATGTATACTCGTATGATCCCAGCACTTGGAAGGCAAAGGCATAAGAATCAAGGGTTAAAAGTCATCTTCAGCTACATAGTAAGTTCAAAGCCAGCCTGGGACACATGAGTACCACACATCAAAAATATTAAAACAACCAAAATCTTTATAGCCAAGGAAATAAAAGACTGATGGCACTAAACCAAGAAGTTATGGGTGGGGCTGGCAGACAGCTAGAAGACCAGAGTTCAGTTCTCAGCACCCATGTAGAGGAGTCCACAACTGTCTGTAACTCTGGCTCAAAGGATCTGATACCAGCTTGTGGCTTCTGATGGTGCCAGCAGAGGATGTCAGATCCTGGGGAACTGGAGTGACAGCTTGTGAGATGCCTGATGTGGGTGCTGGGAGCCAACCTCTGATCTACAAAAAACAGTACATACTCCTAACACTGAGCATCTCTCCAGACCCAACTTTGTTTTAAAGGAAAGTTAAAGCCCCTTGTGAATTTCCAGAGCAAGTAAGTTTTCATACAGAACACATTGTCTGGAGCAGAGGCTGGAGCAGGCACTTGTAAGGGCCATCGTCCTGTGTAACACGCAACAGGTTATACTATTCCTGTGTCTAAGGCATCAGTGCTGGCTTGACCTGATAGCTGTGCTCTGAGGTAAAGGGAAAGAAAACTCACAATTTTATAAGACCACCAAGGGCAGGTCTCATCAAATGCTGTTACAGGAGATCTGCTATGGCAGCCATCATGGCAGCCATACCACAGAGGGCTGATAGAAGCCAAGCAGCAAACAGAGTTTGACCTAATTTTTCATCATTCAGCCCAATGAGTATTGGACAATGGGTTCCCTTAAGAAAAAAATTTAAAAGAACTATAAAAATTTTAGAAGAAAGCACATGTGCTGGAGGGGGTCTAATAACTTAAACATGGAATGGCTTTCTTAAACAACAACAAATGATTGTGTGTGTGTGTGTGTGTGTGTGTGTGTGTGTGTGTGTGTGTGTGAGAGAGAGAGAGAGAGAGAGAGAGAGAGAGAGAGAGAGAGAGAGAGAGAGCATGCCTGCATACCATTGTAAATTCTTACATATCCTTGTGTAGGTGGCCAGATGACATCAAGTCTTCTGCTCAATCATTTCTCTGCCTTACTCGCTTGAGACAGTCTCTCACTAAACCTGGATAGATTGGTGCCCAGCAAGTGAGCCCTGGTCATCACACACACACACACACACACACACACACACACACACACACACACACACATACACACACACACACACACACACAGCCATACCCAGCTTTTTACATGGGTGCTTTGGATTTGAACTTGGGCCCTCCTGCTTGCACAGTAAGTGCTGTTATCTACTGAGCTATTTGTCTACTCCAAGTTTGTGCATCTATAACTATGAATAAAGTTGAATATCTTTCTTTCATAGATAAGGCCCCAGGCATCCCTGATTGGCTTCAGGTTCACTATGTAGCTGAAAATGACCTTAAATTTCTGTTGTTTCTGTCTCTACTTCGAAAGTGTGGGGGTTACAGACCTGTACATAAAGCCTGGTGTATGAGATATTGAGGATTGAACCCAGGACTTCACAAACACTTAAGAATTACTCTGTCAACCTAGCTACACTCCAAGTTGTCATTTTTATTTTCCTTTTATAAGACAGGATCTCACTGTGTACCCCTGGCTAGCCTGGAACTCACTATGTAGACCAGGCTGGCCTTGAACTCTCAGAGACCCCACCACACACAGAGCTTCTCCCTTTTTTTTTTTTTTTTTTTTTTTTTTAAGACAAGACCTCTTTATGAAGTCTAAATCGCCCTTGAACTTGGAGTCCTGTGTCAGCCTTCTGAATAGGGCGATAACAGGTATACACTGCACCCAGTTAGACTGAGCATCTTTAAATGTGCCTGGTGAGCCATTTACATGCTCTTCCCTGTGAAGTCAGTTTCAGCTTTCACCGACCCCCCACACCCCCCACCCTCCCCACCCCCCCCCCAACCCCCACCAGTTTGGTAAAGACAGACACTCCTGTACCTTTCTAGGCAAAAATGCATGTTTGAATTGATCTGACTTTTCGAGGGATACTCAGTAATATTTGTTAAAATGTAAACACATATGCCATTTGACTCAGCAAGTCTTTCATTTCCAGGGACAGAAATAGTCATGGAGGAGATCATATGTGTGTGAGCATTGTTAGAAATAGCAAAATGCTAAAAACAACCTTGGTGCCCATCCACCAGAGACTGGCTAAACGTATCACAAAACAACAATGAAAAGAGATCCTGTGGAGTGGGCCTTGTGACACATGCGTGCAGTCTCGGCACCACACAGGCTAGAGCAGAAGGACAACTGCGAGGTCAGTGCCAGCCCCAGTTACACAGTGAGTTCCAGGCAAGCCCAGGCTACTTAGACCTGAAACAAAAGCAAAGGCTGGGCCTGGTGCTGCATGCCTGTAATCCTAGCAACTGAGAAGCTGAGGCAGGAAGAGCACAAGTTCAAAGCCAGCCTGGGCTACAGTCCATGCCGAGTTACACATTGTGACCCTGTGTGGAGGAGCTGGAAAGAGGAACCTAGGTTCAATTCACACCATCCATACGGCAGCTCACGACCATCTCAAAGTCCATTTCTAGGGCATCCAGTGCCCTCTGCGGGCATGCATCCAGGAAAACTGCCTTACACATAAGATAAAATAACAATAAAAAAGATCCCGTGTCAAAAATGAAAGTAAAAAGAAAGGACGGAAAAGAGGAAAAACTAAGGAGGGCAAAGAGAAGATAAATACTTATGGATCCAATTAAAAGAATGACACAGATGCACATGTGATATATGTGTGAGTATGCATTCACACAAGTAAAGTATTTCGTATGTTAAATGAAATACACACACACACACAAAAAAAAAAAAGACAGTGGACCCAGAGTTCACTCATCATTCAGTTATTGGTGTGGGGGCCATCAGCTCTGTCAGGAGCTGTCCTGGATTCTGGGGGTGCAGAGGTGACCCAAACAGGTCAGACTCACACAATGATAAAACTGAGATGAGTACAGGAGATGGCAGCACTGAGGTTCATCTATTTGGCAGAGGACAGTGTTCCTGAGAATGACACTTGAAGTTGTCCTTTGGCCTCCACACACATGCGCACACGTGCACCTGTTCACGTACACAAACATGCATGCATTAGTTTAGAGTGTGATTGCATACTTCTCCTTCTGCAAGGAGAAGTACTGGAATGGAGATGGTGGCTGCCCCAGGGGGAACTTGGGCTTCAGGGCAAGAAGAAGACTTGTGTTTCATAGAATAGTTTTTTTTATACTGTTCAGTATTTTTGCCATGTGTGTGAATTGCTTTTTTCAATTAAAAACTAGTTATTTTTTTAAACTATGAAAACATTTTAATTCACCATCTCAGTTATAATCAGAGCAGTGTAAATTAAAACATCAGAGAAATCGAATTTTTTGGAAGGATTTAAAAACTCGTAGAGCCCATAGTTGATGAAGACGTGGGGGGAAACGAACTCTACACCATGCATATTTTATTCATGGGAATGAGCAGTGGTAAAGCTAGCTGAAGGATCATTTGCCTGTTTTGATATCAAAGACTTTTTTTTTTAATATCCTTGCTTCAATCATTTCATGCCTATGAATTTCCCCAAAGGAGAAAACACAGACTCAGATCACCAGCCTTGCTGGCAAGGGCCTTTCTTTGTCATCTTGACAGTTCATTTCCAGGCTTTTATTCTGACCCACACAGCAGCACCACACTGATTTCTGTTATTCAGTGTGCTAATCCAATAGCCAAAACATAAGTTCCCTGTATTTGTCCATTTAATCCTGAGGTTTCTCCCTGCACTTGTTTTTCCAAGTGCATCTTCTATTCTGGACTAATCAGAGCCCTTGGACTGACAATTGGGGCCTTTGGGGACCTAGGAAGTCACATGTTGGTTCCCTACTGCTTAGAGTAGAGGGGAGGGAACAGTAGCTTGTTAACCATTTGAAGCAATCCCTAAAGGTGTTCCCATGATTGTCAGGTCCACTTTTAGTAGTGTGTCTTTCCAGTCAGTGATTCCTGTGCTCACCCAGTGTAGGCGATTTCCCCAGACACCTAAAAAATAATCTCTGCTTCCAGAAGAGTTAAACTTCCTACCTGCTGGTGCAGTTCAGTCAAGGGCATCTGTGGTTCCTTCCAGGGGTGCCTCAGATGCCTAACTCCTTAAGCACAGATCTCTGAAGACCCCTGCGAACTGTCCTCATTGTGCATCTTACTGTGAGGGAACCCCTTCCTTGGAGCAGTGGTAGAGACCAGTGTGAATCCTGGGCATGGCTCAGGAGCCTCCCATCAGTTTCCCTGCTCTGCCATGGGGTAGCTATTGTCTTCTTGGGAATGGTCACACAGCGTTGTATTGAATCTTTGCCTCTGTACCTCCTAGCGAGGCAGAGAGGTGGTCTCTGAGGTTTAGAATGTCAGAAGCAGGTTTTCTGGGAACTGCCAGTATAGATGTTGACCTCAGCAGAGAGTTCCTCACGGACATGTTCATACACAGCGGCTACTGAACTGTCCTGAAAAGTCAATGTACCACTTCTCTTTTTGAGGACTGAAGTTAGAGGGTTGGCCTGGTGAGGACCTCAACCAGGGCTCACACATGGAGCAGATAAATATCAGGAAGCAGGGGGGGGGGGAAAAACACCAAATTTTAAAAGAATGAAAAGCATCCATGCACATACTCCATTCAAAGTAATGGTTATTTATGGTTGATTGCTTTTCTAGAATCTACTTTTAATATATAAATGGAACCAACTAATGAAACCATTTCCACTTATTGTACAATTGAAATGTACTTCTAAATTTAAACATTTTTTACTCTAAAGTCCATTCTTTAGCTGGTTGTGGTGGGTAGCACACACCTTTAATCTCAGCACTTAGGAGGCAGAGGCAGGCAGATCTCTGTGAGTTCAAGGCCATCCTGGTCTACAAAGTGAGTTCCAGAATAGTCAGGGCTACACAGAAAACTAACTAAAAAAACTAAATAAGTATAATTCATTCCATTTAAAATAATTGATTTTAAATTATTTTCATTTTAATTCTTATTATTTATTTGGGGTGTGTGTGCACACACATACATGTGCATGATAGCACACAGTGTAAATATTCAAGGACAGCTTGAGATGTCTGTTCTTTTTTACCACGTGGATTCTGGGAATTGAACTTGAACTCAGGTTACCAGGTGTGGCTCGAAGTGTTCCATTCACTGAGACTTTTGCCAGCCAAAACAAGGCGTGGTGTGTGTGTGTGTGTGTGTGTGTGTGTGTGTGTGCGTGCGTGCGTGCGTGCGTGCGTGCGTGCGTGCATGCTGTGGGATGGATTTCCTTATTAAAAAAAAAAAATAGCTCTGAGTGGGGATGGTGCATGTCTATAATGCCAGCATTTGGGAGGTGGAGACAGGCCAATCAGGAATACAAGATCATCCCTGGCTATGCAGTAAATGTAAAGCCAGCCTAGGCTACATGAGACTGTTTCAAAAAATAAAATTAGAAATTAAATTAACCGGGGTTCGAGAGATCAGCAGTAAAGAGGGTCTGCTGCTATTCCAGAGGCATGTAACTTCTGAGATTCCAGGGGCAGGGTGGCAAGTTTGCTCAGGGATCCAAGGAAACATGAGCTTCTGCTTCATCTCTGCCAACTCCAGAGTTTCAGGATGGTCTGCAGGTAAGATCTTCCTCCATCTGCCAAAGTCTGCCTTCAAGAGAATACCCCAGAGAGAGACAGGGCGGGCGTTCTTGGAGGCTGCCTCCTCCAGCGGATGTGGATGCGAGTAGGAAGAAACCCATCTTCCTCTCCATGGAGGCATTGCTTCCTGACTCACCCTCTGGCTTCCAGCTTGCATCTCCCCACTTTTCCCAACCCACTTCTCCCACACGGACCATCCTCTCCACCCAAGGGATGACTCCCTGAACCAGACCTCTACCCCGCACTGGTTGGCGGAACTGCTAAAGTGTGGTGATCTCTCAGGACCAGCAGACATGTTTCAAGCCTAATGCCCTGCTTCCTCTTTCTGTTGTGGACATGGGCGCCGGTTCGCTTTTCTCTGCCCCCATCACGCCTCACCTTACCCAAGCCGCTTCCATCATCTCTCAGCTGTGCTCCTATTTTAAGTCCGCCTAAGAACGAAAACCAAGCTGCCAATGAAGCCATGAACAATGAGTTCTTATTTAGGGTTTTGGTTAAAAATTACTGAAAGGCTCTTTTTTAGACTTACTTAAGTACATATTTTTATCGTACATCACTCTTGCGCATAGGTAAAAAGGGAATTGAATTGGCAGTTATTACTAAAACTTCCTTATAGAACAGGCTGGTGCGGGGGCTAATTTATTTCTGAATCCCTTTTCAACTCAGAGTTGGTCATGACCGCTGTTCCTCCACATTGTGAGTGCCTGTGGGCTCCAAACTCTTAACCCAAGGCTGCACCACTGCTTCCAGAATTTTCTTCCAAGCTGTTGATATGCATTCTGCAAGCTATTATACTGCATACCTCATAACCTTTACAAACTGTGTTTAGTTTATTGGTACTGTCTGGGTATCTGTTTGTGTGTGGGGGGGGGCAAGGCACACATGTCACAATGTGTGTGTGAAAGTCAGAGGGCAACTTTTAGGAATCAGTTCTCACCTTCCACCAAGGGCTGAGTTTTGGGGCTTGAACTCAGGGCATCAGGTTTGGACAAGAACCATTTACCTGATGAGCCATCTCACTGCCCAATCGACTATTTTTTTTAAAATGTAATGGAAGGCATTGTTAGAATGTATCCAGACCCAGTTCGCCTGTGTACAGACAATAGCTACCAAACATAGCTGCTCTCTAACCTACAGCTGGAGTTGGCAGTAATGACTGTAGGACACATGCCAGTTCCAGAGAAATCCTGAAAAGGATGAATTTGAGTGAGTGTTGATATTTCTCCTTCACAAGCCTTCATTGCTGCCTCTAGGAGAGGGTACTTCAAGTCACCTTGAGAGGTCATGTGCTTGGAAAGACTAATACTTTCTGAGATATAAATCTTACTACATTACTATAGCTTAGGAAAAGATATTTTTGTAAATTTCTCCTTAATCTATTTTTATTTCAACGTGTCTGTGTGAGTGTATGCCTTGAGTGTGTAGGGACACTCAGGGACCAGAAGATGGATCTCCTGAAACTGCATGTATAGGCAGCTGTGGGCCAATGGACAACCAAACTTAGGTCCTTGGGAGAGCAGGCAGTGTCATCAGAAAATGAGCCACCTCTCTAACCCGTGGTGTGCTTGTCTGAGAGCAAATGGTCCCCTATAGACTCACAGGGAGTGGCACTATTAGGAGGTGTGGCCTTGTTGGAGGTATGTTACTAGGGGTGGGCTTTGAGGTTTCAGATGCTCAAGCCAAGCCCAGTATCACTCTCTCTTCCTGCTTCCTGCCAATCCAGTTGTAAAACTTTTGGCTTCCTCTCCAGCACCATGCCTGCCTATGTGTCACCATGCTTCCTGCCATGATGGACTAAACCTCTGAAGTGTAAGCCAGCCCAGATTAAAGGCTTTCCTTCATAACAGTTGCCATGGTCCCCAGGAGATAGTGGTGCACGCCTTTAATCCCAGCACTCAGGAGGCAGAGACAGGTGGATCTCTGTAACTCCGAGGCCAGTCTGGTCTACAGAGTGAGATCCAGGACAGGTTCCAAAGCTACAGAGAAACCCTGTCTTGAAACAAACAAACAAATAAACAAAACAAAGTTGCCATGGTCATGGTGTCTATTCATAGCAATAGAAACCCTAAGTCACCTAGAAAAGTTTTTGTTGTATTTGTTTATTCTTCTTTTAAATGCTAAAAGGTGGGACTTGGGGCCATAACCATGGCAGAGAGATGCTACAAGGTTCAAATAATAAATAATAATGTCAATCTTTAAAAAAAAAAAAAAAAAAAACAGAACAACAAATTCAGGGTATCAAGTGTCCCAGGCTGGCCCAGTACTCTCTGAAGATGGCCTTGAACTTCTGACACTCTTTACTCCTTCAGAGTGTTGGGATTATAGGTGGACACCACAAAATCTAGTTTGCCTAGGTGCTGAAGTTTAAACCCAGGGCTTCATGTGAGCTAGGCAAGCATTCCACCAACTGAGCTCCATCCTCCACCCCAGCCTTTGTGTCTGTTTGTTTTTTTTCCTGACAGGGTCTCATCACATAGCATAGGCTAGTCTTGTTCTCCTGCCACAGCCTGCCAAGTGCTGGGATTACAGGTGTGCACCACTATATCTGGCTGAAAAGGAACCTTTAAACATGAAACTTTGCCTACAATTCTGCTATTTCTCTAGAAAGAATCCTAAAAGAAGGCTTAGGTTTAAAATTGAGGCTGGCTATGTTTCTCATGGACATGAATTATAGTTATTGAAGTAGATATGAGAGAGGTATGAATGTGTGCTTGTGTGCATGCACAAATACCCTGAAAGACTGGAAAACAAATAGTCTTCACAAACAAAACAAAACAAAAACAAAGCCACGAAACACCACCAGATGCCCCTCTGAGTCAGGAGCAGAGGCTACACAGAAGGCAGATACCTGGAGTGGACCATATTATGCAAGAACAGACTGCCCTTGTCACCAAGTGCTCCTCTGGGTCTCTAAGCCTGGAGGCCAGAGGATTGGAGGAACTTGGAAGGTGGAGTAGAGAAGCTGCAGAGGGAACAGGAGGCTTACCCTCTGCTTTCCTACCCTGACTTGTCTCCTGTTGGGAGCAGTAATGAACACACCAGAGCTCAGAAGACAGGGTGTTGCTGTAGAAGACCACCAACATGCAGGAGCTAAAGATGCAAGTTGTTGCTTGCTTTGACTGGCCCAGAATATCGTGTCCTACCTCCACCATAATACATATGGCAAGCAATATTCACACAACGGTCATGTTAATACATTTATCAAGTAATAAATTTGACCAAGAGCAGCTCAAATAGAAAAGATTGAGTAGGATCATATCAAAAGATGTCTGGGGATAGGTGGCCTCTGGGTTTTGTTGGGGGCTATTCAGAGGACATGTTAGAAAACCTTTTCTCTCTGCTGTCCTGAAGCTGGAGCTAGCCACGGTTTGTCACCTCATTTGGCTGGCAGGAGTCTTGTTTTGGTATTTTTCCCCTGCAGTACTGAGGACAGAATCTAGGACTTCATGTGCACTGGCCAGACACTCCATCCCTGACCTACAACCCCGGCTCTCTTTCTTGGGTCCTGTTAGGAAACAAGAAATGAGAAATACTAGGGAGGGAGAAGCGGACATCTCTGCAAACTTGAGACCAGCTTGGTCTTCACAGGGAGTTCCAGGACAGCCAGGGTTGGGCAGGGTAATCGTTGGCCTGCTGACAGAGTCTTGTATGAAAGCTCACCAGAACACTCAGCTACAAGACAATCACATCCAGGAGACAAAGCATATAGAAGAAGACAACCACCTGAAAACAATGATATGGAACTCTGCATGCGAAGGAAGCAACACTTGATTCTATGTAACATCCTGAGATGGGCAAAAGATTACATTCAGAAATTAAAACTAGGTCTGGGAAGACAGCTCAAGTGGTAAGGTGCTTGCTGTACAAGCATGAAAACCCGACTTAGGGTCCTCAGCACACACATAAAAAAAGTTTGGTCTCAAAGTGTAATATGGAGAAGCCAACAAAGGTACTTGTCACCAAGCCCAGTGACCTGAGTGCAAAACCTAGGATCCATATGATGGAAGGGGACCTCTGAAAGGTGTCCTGACATCTTCAGGTGTGTCATGGCACACAAGCACCCTCACACTCAAACACACACACACACACACACACACACACACACACACACACACATACACACACACACACACACACAATGTAGAGAGAAGATCAGTGGAAGAATATGCCCCACAGCAACCTTTGTCTACACTCACATATACCCTTGAACATATACAAACACATTTTTAAATCAATTAATTTAAAACAACCAGGAGGCCAGGTGTGGGGGTTCACACCTTTAATCCCAGCACTAAGGAGGCAGAGGCAAGCTGATCTCTGAGTTTAAGGCCAGCCTGGTCTACAAATTGAGTTCCAGGACAGTCATTACTACGAAGAGAAATTGTGTCGAAAAACCAACACCAAATAAACAAAAACAACTGGGGATCGGTATATAATTCATTTAGTACTGTGCTTGCTTAACATGCACAAACCCCTAGCATTTGTAAATAGAGGTAGAAGAATCAGAGGTTTATGGTCATTAGGCTGGGCAATGTGAAACCCTTATTTAAAAAAGGGGGAGGGGGAAGTGAAATCCCACCCTTGCAGAAACCTGGGTGAACCTGGAGGACATTGTCCTAAGTGAAATGAATCAGTCTTAATGCTGCGCGAGCCCACTTATGAACAGTAAAAGTGTCTAACTCAAAGGAACACAGAGTAAAATAGTGTTTACAAGGGACTGGAGTGGTCAGGAGTGAGGATGGACTGGGAACATCGTGGCCACAAAATACAGAATATCAGTAAGGGCTGGGCGTTGGTGGTGCACGCCTTTGATTACAGCACTCCAGAGGCAGAGGCAGGCAGATCTCTGTGAGTCCAGCCCAGCATGGTCTACAGAGCTAGTTCCAGGACAGCCTCCAAAGCCACAGAGAAACCGTGTCTTGAAAGTGTGTGTGTGTGTGTGTGTGTGTGTGTGTCAGTGACACAGGAAGGTATTCAGGAGATGGAGAGAGCAACATGGTGACTATGTCTATAACCAAGTAGAAACTGCTGAGGTCCCAGTGTTCTCACACAAACACATGTTAATTAGCTTGATTTAGCCATTCAGAGATACAAACATATGTCTAAACATCAGGCTGATCACCATAAATATATACAATTTTTACTTGTCAATTATGAAAAGAAAGAAGAAAAACAAATAAACGGTCTATATTTAATTACCGTGTGGTGATATTTCATATCAAAAATAGAAATCGGGACCAGAGCAATGGCTCAGTGGTTGAAGGTGCCTGTGACTAAGCCTGATAACCTGAGTATGGTACCTGAACCCACACTAGGAGGAAGGAGAGAACTGGACACCTGCAATGGTGCCACCACTGTGTGTGTGTGTGTGTGTAAACCTTCAGCTGGAGAATCCCAGGGAGGGAGAGGCAAGCAGCTCTCAGAAAGCTGACACCATAAGCATGCCATGGCATGTCTGTATGTGCGTGCACAGACAAATAAACATATAATATTAAATAGAAGTCTTTAAAAAAGGAAAAGCAGCCAGGCAGTGGTGGCACAGACCTTTAATCCCAGCACTCAGGAGGTGGATCTCTGTGAGTTCCAGGCCAGCCTGGTCTACACAGTGAGTTCCAGGACAGCAGGAGCTATCTTTCTGCCTCACTTCCAGAGTGCCTGGATTACAGGCATGCATCACATCCAGGTACTAACACCAGCTTTGACTGCCTCCTCAGGTACTGGGTATCATTCTGGGTATTTTCTGCAGGCTGGGCAAGCACACCACTAAACTACATCTCCAGCTTTTTTTTTTTTTTTTCAACTTGGGATACTAGATGGTAATGGTGAAATTCTGGGGTACAAGAACTTTATAAGCCCAGAATTTTATCCCCATCTCTATTGTCAACTGGGAGGACAAAACAAGTCAATTTCAGACCTTTAGGTGCTAAGCTGTCTTACCACTTGTGACAGTTACTCTGAATGTAAGTCAAACCTGTGATTTGATACTAGAATTCTAGAAAAACTCCTAGCTCCCATTTTGTAGCGGATTTTCTCCTTTGTGTGTTCAGAGGGAGCCGTTCATACAATGTGAGTGGGCCATGAAGAGACCCACAAGGCAAAGACCCAAAGGAGGCCCAAGTTTTTCTCATGCCCACTCACATTCGCGCCCGTGCATGTGTGCCACAGCTTATGCCTGTCAGACATCTGGGACTCAAATGATCCCCCTGCCTCAGCTTCCCAAGTAGCCAGAATTGTAGGCAAATTCGGCCTTTCCTGATAACAGATAAGAGAAATGCCTTAGTGGCTAACACTCGTCACTGTTACAGAGGACCTGGACTCCTCTCTACACACTCACATCTAGTAGCTCATAACTGCCTGTTAAGTCCAGTTTCGGGGGTCTAGTGCCATCATCTGGCTTCCTTGGATAACTGCACACACGTAGTGTACAAGCAGACAAACACAAACACATAAATACATTTTTTGAGACAGGGTCTCATAGCCCTGGCTGTCCTGGAACTCACTCTGTAGACCAGGCTGGCCTCAAACTCACAAAGATCCACCTTCCTCTGCCTCCTGAGTGCTGGAACTAAAGGTGCCACACCTGGTAACACACACACACACACACACACACACACACACACACACACACACATTTAAGTTTTGCCATGGGAAGTTTTGGATCCCTTGAAACTGGAGTTACAAACAGTGTGGGCTGCCATGTGGGTGTTGGGAATTGAACTCAGGTTCTCTGAAAGAACGCCAGTGCTCTTGATCCTGAGCCATCTCTCCTGCCCACCCCCAATACTTTTTTTTTTTTAATTAAAGCTTTAAAAAGAGAGAAAGGAAAGAAGGAAGGAAGAAGTGTCAGCACCAAGAGAGAGAGAAAGAAAGAAAGGAAGGAAGGAAGGAAGAAAGGTCAGCAGCAGGTGGTGTTGGTGGCACACAACTTTAGTCCCAGCACTCAGGAGGCAGAGGCAGGTGAATCTCTGAGTTTGAGGCCAGCCTGATCTACAGAGTGAGTGCCAGGACAGCCAGAGCTACACATAGACACTCTGTCTCCAAAAACAAAAACACCGAAGCAATGCTTTACCTCCTCAACTTCCCAGCCAAAAAGAGAGCAAGCTCCTGTCTCCTCCCACCTTATATTCCTCACTCCACCCAGCCATGTCACTTCCTGTCTGTCTATACAGACCTCCAGGCCTCTATGGTTAGCTGGTGGCTAGCTCTGCCCTCTGATCTTCAGGCAAGCTTTGTTAGTGTGTAACAAAATACCACCACAGGAGCTCACTGATCCCCACAGGGTAGCTGAAATGACCATCTCCCCAAAACAAGGAAGCAAAGGACAACCCCTGGTCTCCTCATACAGATGCTTAGGTGCACGTATGTGCATACATATGTGCCAAATACATACACATACAGTCAAAATAAAGCAGAACAGACTGGCTGCTGATCTGCAGCCAACACACAAAGAGCAGAGTGAGCTGAAGGGACAAAGATTGAGTCCCTGTCAATCCTTCAAGTGCAGTAATGGAGACGAAAAAGAGAATGGAGCCTCATTTTCCAACGATTGACAAGAAAGAATTTTAAGACCTAGAATTTTACACCCAGTTGGACTTTCATTCAAATGTGAGACCATGACTTAAAAAGAAAATCCCATCACACAAAGAAAGCCCGAGAAGGCTTGCCACACAAAGATTCACACTAGAGCTAGTTTTGAATAAAGTACTTAACTAGTAGGAGAGAAAAATCTGGTCAATTCCAGAAGTAAAATAAGTTAAAATAATTACTTTTATCTTTTTAAAAGTCTAAGGTGAGGGCTGGAATTGTAGGTCAATGATAGAGCAATTTCCTAGCAAGAGGTTTCTGGATTTGACTCCCAGCATCACACACACACACACACACACACACACACACACACACACCACCTAAAAGAAAAGGGGTTTTTTTGTTTTTTCTTTTGACAGGGTTTCTCTGTGTAACTTTGGAGACTGTCCTGGCACTCGCCTATAGACCAGGCTGGCCTCAAACTCACAGAGATCCACCTGCCTCAGTCTCCCGAGTGCTGAGATCAAAGATGCCTGGCAAGAAAGTCTTAAGGATAAACATTCTCATACCAATATGATGTGGCTATTCCTTGTTTCAAAAATGTATTCTATTTGTGTGTCTGTCTGTTCCAGTGCCCACATCTGTGAGTTTGCAGAGGCCAGAAAAGAGCAACAGATCCCTCAGAGCTGGGGTCACAGGCATTTGGGGGACATGGGCTCTGCAATGTGAACTATAGTCCTCATGATCTCATGAATGACCGGTAAGCACTTGGCCCTGAGCCCTCTCTCCACATCTCTCCGCTCTCTCCACGTCTCTCTGGCCCTGTTACTTCTTTTTGTTTTTTCTAGACAGGATTTCTCTGTGTAGCTCTGGCTGTCCTGGAACACGCTCTGTAGACTAGGCTGTCCTTGAATTCAGAGATCTGTTATGGAATAATCTTTTTGTACACTGTAGAGATATATCACTTTGATTCATTTAATAAAAAGCTGAATGGCCAATGGCTAGGCAGGATTTCCCTATAGACAGGATGCTGGGAAGAAGGTGAAAATGCCAGGAAAGCCAAAAGGCAGAAAGTTAATTAATAGAAATGGGTTAATTTAAGTTATAAGAGCTAGTTAGAAACAAGCCAAAAGCTGGGCGCACATCTTTGATCCCAGTACTCAAGAGGCAGAGGCAGGTGGATCTCTGTGAGTTCGAGACCAGCCTGGTCTACAAGAGCTAGTTCCAGGACAGCCTCCAAAAAATCACAGAGAAACCCTGTCTCAAAACACCAAAAAAGGAAAAAAAAGAAAAAGAAACAAAAACAAGGCTAAGCTATTGGCTGAGCTTTCAAAACTAATAATAAGTCTCCTTGTCATTATTGGGGATCAGATGGTCACAAGAAAAAAATTGGACAACAAAGATCCACTCTGCCCCCCCCACTCCCATGCTGGATTAAAGGCTTGCAACACCAACAGGCAGGTCACTTTCTTCTTAAAGGAAAGATACGCACAAGGTTTTGTTGATGATTTCGTCTTGAAACATAGACTTGCAACTTAGCCCTGGAAGATGAAGAAGGAGGAGGAGGAGAAAGAGGGAAGGGAAGAAAAGAAAAGAAAGATTTAAGTAAGGAAATAACTGCCAGGTACTAAGTGTATACCTATATTCCCAGCTATTTAGGAGGCTGAGGCAGGAGGCTTATTTGAGTTCAGGAATTTGAGGCCAGTCTTGGCAACAAGTAAAAGATTGTCTCAATGGGGAAAAAAATGAAAAGAGTACTTCCAATTACATTAATAACAAATGAATTTAAAAGATCTTAAGTCCTCCTTCAAAAGGAGGAGAGTGGGTGGGTCTGGGGAAACACCTCAGTGGGCGAGAGCATGAGGGTCTGAATTCAAATTCCCAGCACCCACATAGAAAGCCAAACATGACTGCAGATGGTTGTAACCACGGGTTTCTGGACACAGGTGGATTCTGGGAGCTTGATGGCCAGCAATCTTAGCCAAAACATAAAGCTTCTGGTCCCCGTGAGAGTCCCCGCCTCAAGGGAATGAGATGAAGAATAACAGAGGATGCCTTGTGTCCTCCTGTGGCCTCTGTGTGTGTGCACCCCCTACACACACACACACACACACACACACACACACACACACACACCTAGTGTCCTCCTGTGGCCTCTGTGTGTGTGCACCCCCTACACACACACAGACACACACACACAGACACACACACACACACACAGACACACACACAGACACACACACACAGACACACACACACACACACACACACACACACACGCACACACACACCTAGTGTCCTCCTGTGGCCTCTGTGTATGTAAACCTCCCCCCCCCAACACCACATACTGTTAAAGCAAAGCCCCAAAAGACGATGAGTTAGGGCAGGTGAGGTAGCACTAACTGAAGAACCAAAGAGATAGTGAGTTGGGCTTGGAAGGTGCTCAATAGTGGAACACTGCTTAGCATGCAGAGGCTCCCAATCAGTCCCTAGCACACACACAAAAAGACACTGAAGTGCACATTGGATTTCTAAAAGTCCCAGCTATGTGCTTTTTTATATACACTCTACCTAAACTATAAGGATGCTTGGATGTTGGAATACAAAAGGATGGAACCAGAGCTGGAGAGACGGCTTGGTGGTTAAGAGCACTGGCAGCTCTTCAGAGGATCCCGGTTGGATTCCCAGCACCAAGACCACAGCAGCTTACTGGCTTCAATTCAAGGGGAATCTATCGCCCTCTTCTGGCCTCTGTGGACACTGCATGCATCTGGTGTGCAGACACACAAGAGGCAAAGTGCTTTCACAGTTAAAAAGAATTGGGGGTGGGGGTGAAGGGAGAGGGAGAGGGAGGAGGTGAGGGAGAGGGAGAGGGAGAGGGAAAAAGTCTTATCAAGCATGGTAGCACAGGCCTATAATGCCAGCCCCTGGGAGGTAGAGGCAGGGGGATCTGGAGTTCAAGGATGTCTCTGGCTACATAACAAGTTAGAAGGCAGTCTGGACTGCATGGACTCAAAACACCAAAAAAAAATAAAAAATAAAAAAGGAAAGAAATGTAAAGGTATGTAATCATATTCTTATTAGATACAATGGTCTTTTAGCCACAGAACATTGTTACAAACGAGCAAACTCACTCTATTTTGATGAATGACATCATTCTCCAAGAAGTGGTAGCAATTTTAAACTTGTGTGCACCTAATAAAGTATATGAAGCAAAAAATTGATAGAGCCACGAGGAGCAGTCCTAATGTATCATCAGAGTGGGAGATTTTATCGAATTGCCCCTAAGTGAGTAACGGCAGAAAAGCTGCAAAAACAGATCTGGACAACAACATTAGCAAGTTTGGCCCTAACGAATAAAGAGAGCTCTGCGGCCAGCAGTGGGAGGGACAATTGTTTTCCTCACTCACACATGAAACACTAACAAAAATTAAGGAAAACCACAACCCGTTTTCAATGCATGGAGAGTAAATGTTTCATTCTGTCTGAACAAGAGGTAGTAAAGTTCAAAGTTAATTACAAAAGTAAAACTTTAAAATCCTTCCCAAAAGAGATTCCTAGAGATTGGGAAGGGGTAGGCATAGGGAAGCTGGGCTTGACCGGTCCGTGCCAACATGTACTGAAACATCATTAATGTGTGCAATGGATATAGGGTAAGCAAAACCGGGGGGGTTAAATATCTACATCTGAGGAAACTAAAACAGACTGTAAAACTACTCATGGGTTATCAGTTCGTTTTCTGTTTCTGTGTGAACACAACTTGGGGGGCAAAAGCAACTTGGGGAGGAAAGGGTTTATTTCACCTGCAGCTTCCAGTCCATCAGGAAGGGCAACCAAGGCAGGACCTGAGGCAGAGTCCATGGAGGCCTGCAGCTTACTGGCTTGCTCTGGCTTCTTCTGTTTACTTTCTTATACATCCAGAGCCACTCGCCCTGGGATGGCACTGCCCACACTGGGCCCCTTGTCATCAGTCAGGGAAATGTCCACAGGCTCGTCTTCAAACCAATCTGACAGGGACACTTTCTCAACTGAGGTTTTGTCTTCTCAGATGACCCTAGCTTGGATCAAGTTGACAAAAAGCCAATCAACACATGGATTAAAGAAGTCCTTAATGGAGCTGGACATGGTGGTTCACACCTTTAATCCCAGCATTTGAAAGACAGAGGCAGGAGGACTATGTGAGTTCGAGGCTAGCCTTGTCTACATAGTGAGCTCCAGGCTAACTAGTATTACATAGTGAGATCTTGTCTCAAAAAGAAAAATAAAAAAAGCCCAATGCAGCTAGCTGGGTGTTGTGGCTCGTTCCTGAAATTAAAACACTTAGGAGGCAGAAGTAGGTGGCTAATACTGTTAGCTTCTATCTCAAAAAAAAAAATAAGGAAAGGGACAAAGCAGAAAGAACTAGAAGTAGTGACATGAGTTTAGTGATGTCCCTGGCTAGAAAGTCAAGATATAGAAATTATTAATTAAAAATAATAAGCTGATATTTGAAATAACATTTTAATAATAGTTTCCAGAAATATTCAATGCTAAAACGAGGATGGGTGACACGGGGTGAGAGTGGAAGCCTGCAGGTTTGGTCAGCCGCTGGGCAGCCACTGAGGTGAGAAGCAAGTGTACAGGAGAGGCAGGGCCTACGGTGAGACATGGGAGCACAAGCAGAGTGAAGAAGATGTCCCCAGTGCAGGGGCGGCCCAGATGCTGAAGGAGGCACTACACAGCCTAGTATGGGGAATCACACAAGGGTCTCCTCCAGGGAGGTGAGCATTCTTGCAGAGATTAAGTCCAAAAAGGATGAGAGACACTTAGGAAGAGATGGCAGAGGCGACACGGCATTCTCACATCCAAGGAGATCCACTAATAAGATAAGGAATGCTAAGTGTATCACTGTCTGAGGATGGAGTCTCAAATATGAAACGGAAAGCTCATGGGGTTGGGTTGGAATGTAAGGAATCATGTGACTCATGAATTTCAGTTTACACAGAGAAATAAATGTGGTCATACATTTATATCCCAAGTTTTGTCCACTGAGAAGTCCGAGGGCGGGGGGTGGGGCAAAGCAACATCCCAAGTTAAACATGCACAGGGTCAGATGTGCAGAGCAGCAGAGAGCTGACAGAGCTAGAAGAGGGACGGGTGTCAGTGCACCCAGAGCCCAGCCATGCCTTCCCAGCGAGGGACTGCTGAACACCAAGGGCATTCTTTGAAAAGTCATCACAAAATACACTCTTAAAACTGTGAGACTTGCCAGGCAGTGGTGACAAACACCTTCAACCCTGGTCGGTACTCTGAAGGCAGAGACAGGTGGATCTCTGTGAGTTTGAGACTAGCCTGGTCTTCAGAGCAAGTTCCAGGACAGCCAAAGCTGTTGCACAAAGAAACCCTGTCTTGAAAAACCATCAATGAAAAGTAAAAGCCATGAGACAGGCAGTCTGATGATCCATGTTTCTTTGAAAGAAACCGAATGTATTCAAACCAAAACCTGAGGCTGTAGCTTAGTTGTAGTATAAGCAAAGCTGTGGGTCCTATCCCCAGCACCTAGTAACAGTGGCTCTAGCCTGTAACCTCAGGGAAATAGGGGAGGTGGGGGAATGAAAGGTCAGTGTTTTTCAAAGGAAAAAAAAAGCTTTTGTTTTTAAGACAGGGTTTCTCTGTGGTGCACTGGCTGTTCTGGAACTCAATTCGTAGACCAGGCTGGCCCCAAAGTCGGGGCCTGTCTCTACCTCACTAGTGCTGGGATTAAAGTGGTACACCACCACACTCAGCTTTAAAGAGAAATTTTAAGTGGGTGTGATAACACATACCTGTGATCCTAGCCACTTGTGACATCTTATGGCACATTTGAAGCCAATCTAGGTTACATAGCAAGTTTTAAACCAGCCTAAACGCCAGGCAGAGGTGGTGCACACCTTTAATCCCAACATTCTGGAGGCAGAAGCAGGTGGATCTCTGTAAGTTCTAAGCCAGCCTGGGAATATTGTGTTAAAAACAAACAAACAAAAAGTTTGAAAATCAACTTCTAAGTCATTAGAGGAAAAAGAGCAAATTAAACTCAAAGTAAGTAAAGGAAGTAAGAGAAGGAATCGATGGGATAGGAAACAGACAGGCATTAGAGAAGAATCATTGCACCTGAAAGCTGCTTCTCTGGCAAGATCGATGGCATCGATAAACCTCCAGATAGACTGATCAAGAAAAGCGAAAGGAAGATGCGAATTACCAATACATGCTGATGGAAGTTGGCTTTTCTCGTGGGCTAAACACTCCAGAGTTAAATCCACGAAAACCAGGCTTCTCTAAAGTCCCAGTGCCCACCCCAGCCCTTCCACCCGTTCTGCTGTGACCCTACCTGCCACTTGGTTACTTGTGCCTTCTCATTCCAGTGTTAGCATTAGAACAGCATAAACAGGGCTGATGAGGCAGCCCAGTGGGTGAAAGCTCTTGCCACACACTCTGGTGACCCGACTTCGATCCTGGAAACCCACATAAAGGTAGAAGGAGAGAACTGACTACAAAGTTGTCCTCCGGCCTCCACATGCATGACCCCCAAATCACAGCTCACATGTGTGTATACACATACACATGCAAGCACACACATGCACGCACACACGCATTTAATAACAATAAGTCCATTTTTAAGCAGAAGATGAGCAGGGAGTGTATTTGCACTGTTGTTTGATAGGCTGGTATGTCTCCCATACAGGACTGTCTGTTGGGAAAGGCGTAAGATTGTTGTGATACAGTGTGGGTCTTGGTGAAGCAGGCCTGTACTGTTAGCACTTGGCAGGAGACGTTCCAAGAGCTGTAGGCCAGCCTGAGATATATCATTAGACCCTGCCTCAAAAACAAAAACAAAGAACCCACACACACTGAGATTTCTGTGATACCCTCAAATATAATCAATATATTCAAATAAATGCTTCTTACTCTGGTTCAAAAATAGATGCCAGTGTGTACTCAATAGATCAGGGAATGCAGCCATGATCGATAAATATCACAGAGAATTCCTAAAGGGCCCTGACTCTGAAGAAGAGGCTATACAAATTAGCTTTCCAGTCTATTCCTTGGACTCCTGTTTACAATCCCAAAGAGCTGCTTGATGGAGACTGTTCATCATGCAGCCAGCATAGTAGGTGACCAAAGGACAAGCACATCTTCACCTGATGGAGGGCTTGTCAGAGAGTGAGTCTGTCTACTTCTATGACCCCCCTGGATTCAGCAGCTTTTCCTGGGGTGGTACCCCCTGACAACAGATCAATGAAAACAATGCTACCCAAATCTAGCTTGGGGAACCAATGAGTCTGCGGAGGAGGGGTCACTTATAGGAGGCGAATGGATCAAGCAACTGCATTACTGACAAGCCCACCTGGCAAGAGTGAGGACTGATAACAACGGCATCCCTGGATCACTCTGCCCAACTTACATTTGCTCCACCAGAGTCTCCCTCCCAGCATGTGTACACACACTCACACACACTCACACACACACACACTCACACACATACACATACATACGCTCACACTCACACACACTCACACACTCACACACATACACACACTCTCACACACACACACACACACACTCACACACATACACACACACACACACTCACACACTCACACACTCACACACATACACACACTCACACACACACACACTCACACACACACTCACACACATACACATACATACGCTCACACTCACACACACTCACACACATACACATACATACGCTCACACTCACACACACTCACACACTCACACACATACACACACTCTCACACACACACACACACACACACACACTCACACTCACACACACAGTAGGTGGAGTTTTTCATCAGGACCACTGGCCAGCTCCTAAATAACCACACAGAAACTTAATAATTACAAATGCTCAGCTGATAGCTAAGTCCTGTTACTTAATAGCTCTTACAACTTAAACAAACCCATATTTTTTATCTACCACATGGCTCATGGCTTGTTAGCTCATTTTCTACATGTCCTGCTTCTCTGAGTCTGGGTCACACTCCTCAGACCCTGCCCTTCTTCTTCCCCATGTCCTGCCCAGTCTCTTCCTGCCTAGCTATAGGCCAGTCAGCTATTTATTAACCAATGAGAGCAGTACATATTTACAGTGTACAAAGGTTGTTTCACATTGCCTGGAACCAAGTAACTCTCGGAGATTTCTATGACTTGTGAGTTCCATCAGCTCCTGAGTCTGACAGGCCTCTCCTTCCTCTGGGAAGGAGGGCTCCAATTCACAGAAAATGCCTACACTAAATTGTTTACTAGAAAAATCTTCATTAAAACTATGGTTATGGACTGGGAGTAGAGCTTATTCTTAGTATGCTCAAAGCTCCAAGTTCAATCCCAGCACCACACTTAAATATACCATAGCTGTTTGTTTTATCTTCACAGAGTGTAATCGCTGGAATGATGCCTTAGTCAGTTTCTTCTATTGCTGTGAAGAGACACCATGACCATGGCAACTGTTCCTTTTGGTTTTCCAAGACATGATTTCTTTGTGTAGTCCAGGCTGCACTGGCACTCCCTCTATAGACCACTCTGGCCTTGAACTCACAGATGCACCTGTCTCTGCCTCCCAAGTGCTGGGCATAGCGACTCATAAAAGGAAGCATTTACTTGGGGGCTCACTTACAGTTTCATAAGGTTAATCCATGATCACCATGTTGGGGTGGTGGCTCTGGCACCAAGGGAGCAGTTAGGCAATGGTGCTGGAGCCATAGAACAGAGCTGAGAACCTTACATCCTGATCCATAGGCAGCAGGCAGAGAGCTGGGTCCCAGTGGACTTGTTTGTTTTTCTGAGACAAGATCTCTCTATATAGCCCGGGTTTTCATGGAACTTACCACATAGACCAGGCTGGTAACAAACTCAGAGATACACCTGTCTCTGCTTCCTGAGTGCCAAGATTAAGGATGTGCACCACCACTGCCTGTCCTGTTGTGGACTTTTGAAACCTCAAAACCCACTGCCAGTGACACACTTCCTCCAACAAGGCCACATCTCCTAATCCTTCCCAAACTGTTCACCAACTGGGAAGTAAGCATGCAAACATGAGCCTATTTGGGAGGGGGAGAGCATTCTCATTCAAGTCACTCCAACTGATATCACAAAGGTAAATACATTTTAATTATTTGATTTCATTGTTGCCCTCAGTAGCCATGTGGTGGCTTCAGTATCTAGTGACAGGCATTTATAATGATTCCTGATTCTGCTGTGGTTATGTAAGCACTGGCATGGCTTGATCCAGTTGCTTGAATTTCTTTCCAATTTGAAGGTAATAGTGCTGTACAAATAACTTACACTTGATGGAGGCTTGCAGCCACTAGACCTTGCTTTTTTTAAATGTATTTAGTTATTAATGTAAGAAGAAATCTCCTAGAGCCAGCAGGATGGCTCAGTGGGTAAAAGCCCTCTCTACAAAAGCCTGATGATCTGAGTTCAATCCCTCAAACCCACATAAAAGTGGGAGAAGAAGCCTAGCATGGTGGCACACACCTTTAGTCCCAGCACTCAGGAGGCAGAGGCAGGTGGATCTCTCAGTTCCAGGCCAGCCTGGTCTACAGAGCGAGTTCCAGGATGACCAGGGCAACACAGAGAAACCCTGTCTCGAAAAACAAGGTTGGAAGGAAATAACTAACTCTACAAGTTGTCCTCTGACTCCACATGAGCTAGCACACACACACACACACACACACACACACACACACACACACACACACACACACCATCAGCAGCATCAGCATCAGCATCATAATAATAACAAATAATTTTAGATATAAAAGGGGGGCCTGAAGGGATGGCTCAGTGGTTAAGAGCACTGGCCACTCTTCCAGAGGACTTGGAAGAGTGTTTAGTCCAGCACCCACATGGAAGCTCACAACTGTCTGTAAATCCTGGTCCAGGGGACCCAACACTCTCTTCTGACCTTCTCAGTTCCCTCAAGGCACGTGATATAAATATACTCACACAGGCTCTCACATATGCATACAAATCAATCTTCATCAGTCTCTGCCCTCCACACATACGTATACTTTCACAAATGTAAATGTGTCTGCTGTCTATTTATCTGACTGTCTGTGCACATGTATATACAGGTACTTTTGGAGACTAGAAGGGTGTCAGGTTCTCTGGAACTAGAGTTACTAGGTATGGACCCTGGGAACCAAACCTAGCTCCTTTGTAAGAAGAGCAAGCATTCTTACCTACTGACCCATATCTCTATCTCCCCATCTCCTTTTCTAGTTAAGAGTCTTTTTTTTCCCTCTTTTCTTTTTTCTTTTTTTACTTTTAAAACTATATAGGGAGGCAGGGGCAGCTAGATCTCAGTAAGTTTGAGGCCAGCCTGGTCTACAAAATGAATTCCAGGACAGCCAGGACTATTACACAGAGAAACCCTGTCTCTAAAAAAGCAAAAACCAAAACAGAACTGTGTGTGTGTGTGTGTGTGTGTGTGTGTGTGTGTGTGTGTGTGTGTGTGTGTGTGTGGTTTTTTGAGACAGGGTTTCTCTATGTAGCTCTGGCTGTCCTGCCCTTGAACTCACAAAGATCCACCTGTCTTTGCCTCCTGAGTGCTGTGATTAAAGGTGTGAACCACCACCACCTGGCAAAACATCAATTTGTTTGTTTTAAAGTAAATAGGTTCTGATTCCCTCCTTCAGTCCTACTGCTAAGCATCAACCATCTTAACATCTTTATGTTTTTTTTTTTCCTCCTGATCTTGCCTTTACTTCTAGGAGAAACATGGGCAACTATCTCTGGACTTCTCAGCTTAGGACCTGATCATGTGATTTCCCACTGTAAGTAATTAGAATAGCTGCAAACACAGTACTGGAGAGTATTCCTGCCGCTGTCTCCCCACCCTTAACTGAATCCTATAGCCAGGCTCACTCTCTGGGGAGGTATTTCCTGATGCAAATAGTTCATGCAGAGTTCCATGATTTTGTTTATTTTCTGGGAAGAGCTTTTTTTCCTCCAAATTAATTCCTGCTTTATTTTTAAATTCACTCGGTTTCTATGCCCAGACCTCCACTGTTCATTTGCTCAAATGTAGGAATAATGGGTGGCTACTGCTGATTTTTCTAGATTTGTAAATTTGTACTTTTATGTGTATGGGCGTTCTACCTGCATGTATGTCTGCACCACTTGTGCTCTGGTGCCCTCAGAGGCCAGAAGAGGGCACTCGATCCCCTGAAACTGGAGTTACAGACAGCTGTGAGCAGCCCTGTGAGTTGCTAGGAATTGAACCCTCGTCCTCTGGAAGAGCAGCCACTGCAATATCTCTAGCCCCTCTTCAGCCATTTTAAAAGTACGTTTTGGCAGGACCTAGTGATTCACAGCTCTCACCCCAGCCCCTTCAGCGTTACTGTTGCTGCTGCTGCTGCTGGTTTTGAAACAGGGTCTCACTATGTAGCCCTGGCTGGCCTGGAACTCCCAGAGATGTATTTGCCTTTACCTCCATGGTTCTGGGATTAAAGATGTGTGCCACAAATTGGTGACATCAAACTGAAGTTCATTTCTACAATCCCAGAACTTGGAAGGCTGAGACATTTGGCATGCATTCCAGGGTCTTCAGAAAGAGAACCCATTTCAAAACAAAACAAACAATTGTTAACATCATCCTGGAGTCCATCCTCATTCAATCTCTGTCTATTTCTGCCTCCTCTGGCTCCATCCCCTTTGCTTAGGAGACCGGAGGGGAAGGGAGTCTTCCACAGTCTTTGTTGCCATGGGACCTGCAACCAGATGTGCAGGCCAAACATACACACATTAAATAAATAAAAAATAAACAAACAAATAAATCTGCAAACAAATATGGAAACAACAACAAAAAATCTGGGTGGAGAAGCAGAGGCTCAGGAGGCCAAGGCCAGCCTGGGCTACATGATCCCCTTCCTTAATAGAAACAATAAGTGAATAAATCCATTAATTTTAATGTGGGTTTTAAGGGTGTTCAGATACTCAGATCTCCCAGTGATTCTCAGCACAATATCAATTCCATAATTTTAAAAGTATAGACCAAAAATAGAAGTTCATATAGTTTTAAGAATTAATATGTATTAACCAAAATACAGATGGCAGATCAGAAGCAGGGCTGTATTAAGTACACTAGAGGGGGTGCCCACATAAACAAGAATAGAAGAATGAAACAGGCGAGAAATCAGGGATGGGGGTTATTGATCGGTGGAGCACAAGGCCTTGGCTTTGATCCTAGCACCAAAACAAGAAATAAATGAAATCTACTTCACACAGACCAACTGAGGAAGTACAGCTCAATCTTGTGCAGCTGAGGTAAAACCAACAGGCAAGCAAATAAATAGAACAAGAGCGCTGGGCACATAATAATCTCCTTCCAGTTAGCTGTTGGTACCTTGAAAAGCTAACCTAACACTTAGTAGCTTTTAAAGAGGAGGCGTCACTCCCAGCAACTGCAAGAAAACAGTTCTCCATCTGTGTTGTAGCACACCCCTATGATCCTAGTACTTTAGAGACTAAAGCAAGAGGATCGAGAGTTCAAGGTCAGCCCAACCTACACAGCCACAACCAGACCCCATCTCAAACACAAAAGCCTGTGCTGTCAACAGAAATTTGAGCACAGGTTCTACTTCTGTTACCAGGAAGGGTCACCAGGTAGGATTCAGATTCCAGAATTAGTACACTGTTCCAAGTTCCCTGATACACTAAGAACCAGTACAACAGTAATACACAAGTGGCCGGGGTAGGTAGCCCTCACCCTTAATCCCAGTACTTGAGAGGCAGAAGCAAGTGGAACTCTGTGAGTCCTAAGTCGACCTGTTCTACCTGGGAAGTTCTACGACAATCAGGGATGTACAGTTGGACCCTGTCTAAAAGAGACAAGTAATTCAATGTCCCAGGTCCCAAGCAGAAGGAAGTGAAGCTACAAGGTCTATGTAAAGAGTTCATGGTCTATATAAAGAGACAGGGGTTCTTTGTATAGCTCTGGCTGTCCAGGAATTCGATCCATAGACCAGGCTGGCCTTGAACTCACAGAGATCCACCTGCTTCTGCCTCCCAAGTGCTGGGACTAAAGGTATGCACCACCACCACCTGGTCTTAATTAATTGCTTTTCTATTGCTGTGCTAAGACGCCATGACCAGGGAAAGTTACAAAAGAAAGTTTATTAGGCTCACAGTTTCAGAGGGTTAGAGTCTACGGCCATCATGGTGGGGAGCATGGGATCAGCAGGCAGGCATAGCGCTAGAGCAGCAGCTAAAAGTGCACTTCTTGATCCACAGGCACAGAGCAGAGAGAGAGCAAACTGGGAATGAAGTGGGTTTTTGAAACCTCAGATCCTACCCCAGGAACACACGTCCTCCAACAGGCCACACTTCCTAATTCTTCCTAAATAGTCCACCGACTGGGACCGAGCATTCAAATAAGTGAGTCTATGGGGGCCACTCTCATTCAAACCACACAGCCAGCAAGCACATGAAAACATGCTCAATGTCTTTAGCTAGCACAAAGATGCAGGTCAAAACCAATATGGATAGCTATATTTAAAGACAAACAAAGAAATATTGGCAAGAATCTTGAGATGGAGGCCAGTCATAGCAGCACTTGCTTTATTCCCAGCATTCTGGCACAGAGGCAGGCAGATCTGTGTTCCAGGCCAACCTGGTCTATAGAGTGAATTCTAGGACAGCCAGGGAAACATGGATAATCTTGTCTAGAAAAAAAAAAAAAACCAAAGCAAAAGGGACTAGAGAAATGGCTCAGAGGTTAAGAGCACTGACTGCTCTTCCATAGGTCCTGAGTTCAATACCTAGCAACCACGTGGTGGCTCACAACCATCTGTAATGAAATCTAGTGCCCTCTTCTGGTGTGCAGGTGCACATGCAGGCAGAACACTGCATAGAAAATAAATACATAAAACCTTAAAAGAAAGAAAGAAAAGAGCCAGAAATAAAATTTAAATTGCATTTAGTTGTGCATAGTGGCACACCTTTGATCCCAGCACTTGGGAAGCAGAGGCAGGAGGATCTCTGTGAATTCAAGGTGAGCCAGAATGGCCAGACCCTATCTTAAAAGGAGGGAGAGAGAACTCAGCAGATAAAGGCATCAAGCCTGATGATGTGAATCAATCCCCAGGACCCACATGGTCATAAGAGAACACTGACTCCTGAAAGTTGTCCTATGATCTTCACACACATACACACACACACACACAGATGCACCACTTATGCATATATATACACACACAACTTGCACATACCACACACACACTACATGCATAGTGACTCACATGCACCCTCCTTAACCAAATAAATAAGTAAAGTAATAACAAAATGTTTTAATAATCTGGAGAAAGTGGGATGCTCATACAATGCTGTCCAGAATATAAGACAGTGCAGCCACACTGGGGTGCTGTCTGTGCCTCTAAAGCTTAAACATTTAGTTACGATTTCACTTAGAAATTCCACTCTGAGGTAGATACCCGAGAGACGTTCAAACATATCCCTACATGCACAGTTGTATGTATGTGTTTATGACAGCATTATTGTGTTACTTTAAGTGTATGGGTGTTTTGTCTGCATGAATGTCTGTGCACCATGTGTGTGCTATGCCTTCAGAGACCAGCAGAGGCCATTGAATCCCCCGAGACTGGAGTTACAGTTGTGAGCAACCAAGTGGGTGCTGGGGATTGAATCCTGAAGCTCTAGAAGCACAGCCAATGAACTTAACTGCTGAGCCATAGCTCCAACCCCTATAGCAGCATTATTCTTAATAGCCAAAAACTAGAACAATTCCCTATCCATCTTATGACAATGGGTAAACCAGCTGACACATACATAACCTGTAATGATATTTGATAATATAAAGACATAAAATTTACACTGGGACATGGATTAACTTTGAGATTTTGCTAAATGAAAGAAGTCGGTCAGATGGGACTGTTATCTAATCCCCTCTCTGTGGTGGTTGAAAGAAAGTTTTCCCCAAAGGGAGTGGCACTATCAAGAGGTGCGGCTTTGGAGGAAGTGTGTCACTGTAAGGGAAGGCTTTGAGGTCTCTTTTGCTCAAGCTTCCCTCCGTGTGACAGTCAGGCAACTTCCTGTTATCTCTGAGTCAAGATGTAGGACTCTCAGCTCCAGCACCTGCATGCTGCCTGCATACTGCCATACTCCCACCATGATGATAATTAGCAGCTTTGGCCACACGACTCTGGGTTTAGAGTTAAGGATAGAAGAGTTATGGAATAAAGCCGCTAAGGCCAGGCATGTGACAGGGATGTCCTTGAATTGAGGCCTAATTAAAGAAACTATTGTGTGAAGCTGTGAAGTTGAAACCTGGATTGCCTTGGAGAACCCAAGATGTTAGAGATGCGAGAGTTGTGGGATACCTGCTGAGGAGAGCTGCTAACAGGGAGTGGAACCAGCCCAACAGAAAGAGGTGTGCTGCAGCCAACAGAGCTGAACAGAGTTGGACACCTGAAGAGTATTTTGGCATCAGACATGGAGCTGCAGAGCTTGGAGTTTGCCCAGCTGGTTAATGGTTTTACTTTTGTCCAGTATTCCCTTGCTACGTGCCCTTTCCTGGATTTTGAAATGGTAATATATACTCTGTGCCATTATACATTGGAAGTAAGTGATCTGTTTTTTTTATTTTGATTTTTACAAGGGGATTACAATTAGGAGATTGCCATATATCTCGGAAGAGACTTTGAACTTTGAAACAAGTTTGAGTCTGTTATAGACTATGAGGACTTTAGAAGTTGGACTGAATGCAATTTTTGTTTTGCACTGAAATATGGCTATAAGCCTTTGGGGCCCAGAGATAGGAATATGGTGATTTGAAGGAAAATGGCCCTGAAAGGTTGTGGCACTATCAGGAGGTATGACCTTGTTGGAGGAAGTATGTCACTATGGTGTTGGGCTTGTGGACTCTTTGCTCAAGCTTCCCTCAATGCAACAATCAGTTGACTTCCTGTTGCCTGAGTCAAGATGTAGCACTCAGCTCAGGCACCATATCAGCCTTTCATGCCACTGTGCTCCCCGCCATGATGATAATGAACTGAACCTCTGAAACTGTAAGCAAGCCCCTCCCATTAAATGTTTTCTTTGTAAGAGTTGCTGTGGTCATGGTGTCTTTTCACAGCAATAAAAACCCAAACTAAAACATTCTCTATACACAATGTCTAGAACAGGCAAATCTTTAGAGACAGGAAGTCAATCAGTGGTTGCCTAAGAACAGGAATAATGGGTGAACTGGGGAGTGACAGCTAATGGATACGGGGTCATTTTTCAAAGTGCTAAAAATGTTCTAAACTTGAGGCAGTACAGGACTGTGGATATACTAAAAGCCACTGAATTGCACACTTTTAAATGGACGAGCTATTTGGCATGAAGCTATAGAAACCATTTTTTTTTTAATGTACAAAAGGCAAACCATACAGTAGAAGATATTTATGACATCCATAATCAAAATAGAACTTATATTCAGAGAACACAAAGAACTTCAAAAGTCAATAAAAGATTAAAAAACAACAACACAATAGGAGACAAACAGCAAAGAACTTGAAAATAGAAAAACACCTAAATGGTCCATAAGATATCTGTAGACATGGAGGAAATGTGTCCTAAAACTACACTTAGATGCCCCTACTGTCTTAGGCTGGTTCACTAACTGAACACTGCTGACTAGGGAAGCTGTAAAATAAAGGTTCATGACACGTGCCTTTAATCCCAGCAGTTGGGAGGCAGAAACAGTAAGATCACTATGAGTTCAAGGCCAGCCTGGTCTACATAGTGAGTTCCAGGGGCTCCAGTGTCTTATTCTGGCCTTCACAGGCACCAGACATGCAAGTGTTGGACGGATGTCCACACAGGAGAGAGGTTCACACACAAATAAAAATAGTGGAAAAACCCATGTGTGTCTGTGCTACGTGCCACCCGTGTGCCTGGTGTCCGCAGAGGCCAGAAGAACCCGAGTCACAGACTGTCGTGAGCCACTGTCCAGCTATTCTATAGGAGCAGTCAGTGCTCGTGACCACTGAACCATCTTTCCAGCCCCCACATCCAGAATTTATATAAAGTGTTGACATACCTAGAATTCATACACCACTGGTGGGATGTTACAACCATTTTGGGAAACTATTTTGGCATCTTTGATAGCTGAACACATGCAAAACTTACATATCTCTTCCTCTCCTGGACACAAGACCCACAGAGACACGCACCCGTGTACACTGTTATGGTTTGAATCTGGGTTGTTACGGTTTGAGTTTTAGCTTTTGCCTTTTGTGTGACATGATGCCCAGGCTGGCATCAGACTTCCCACGTAGCTGAAAATGGTCTTGAACTCTTGATGCTCCTGCTGCCGCCTCCTTTTGCAGGCATGGGCCATCACACTGAGCTGTGGAAATTGCCTTTTGTAATAATTTGACACAGAGTCTCGTGTATCCTCCTGCCTGGTTTTATGAGGTGCTTGGGGATGAAACAAGGGTCTGTGTACTATAAGAAGTCTACCATCTTGGCTCCATTTCAGCCCTAACCAGTACTTTCTGTTGACATGTGGGTTGTGTTCTGCTTGGAGCTGCCATGGGTAACAGCAAGTGACCTCTTCTCCTATTAGGTGTATATGTTTGTTGTTTTGCATCATTCTAAGAGCAACACCTTCAGAAACAGCTTAAGGGAGAATTTTTTTTAATTCTATCTCATTTTACATTTTTAAAAAATATTTTTATTTCATGTGCATTGATGTTTTGTCTGCACCTGTGTCTGTGTGAAGGCGTCAGATCCCCTGGAACTTGAATCACAGACAGTTGTGAGCTGCCATGTGGATGCTGGGAATTGAACCCTGGTCCTCTGGAAGAGCAGCCAGTGCTCTTAACTGCTGAGCCATCTCTTCAGCCCTAGTTTTATCTTGACGAATAGATTCAGAGAGATTTCTGTCCATCATAGTAGGACACTCAAGGTTGTTCAAACAGCTTCTTCTCTGTCTCCATGGGAGAGTTCACATCTTGGGGGAACCAGGCAGCTTGACAGCTAGACTGCAGCCTATGTTGGCCTATAACCTTGAAGGGCCCGCCCCCGATGACCCACTCCCATCAGCAAGGCCACACCCCTTGAAGGAACCACTTAGAGGCTCTCCTGCCCAACAAAACAGCACACCAGGAGGAACAAGTCCTTCATATCCGAACCTGTGGGAGATGTTCAAACTGAAATGCACTTGGAGGGTGGAGAGATGAGGACAGGACTTCATAGGCGTCCTCAACACCATAGTGAATTTTGATGCCAGCTTAGGCTACATGAGACACAAAAGAGCCAAAAATAAAAATACAATTTACCAGTTGTGGTGTAGTCCTTGATATAGCCCCTGCCACTTACAGCAAGGAGGATTCTTATAAGTAAAAGACTAAGAGAAAGAAGCCTGCCATAAGAATTCATAGATCAAATATTCCACCTGTACACAAGTTTGTAATCTTACCACTCAGAAAGGCTGAAAAAAAGGGCTGGAGAGATGGCTCAGCTGTTAAGGGCACTGGTTGCTCTTCCACAGGATTGGGGTTCAATTCCGGCAACCACATGGCAGCTCACAATTGTCTGTAAACAGTTCCTGGGGATCTGACACCTTCACACCAATGCACATAAAATAACATTAAATTAAAAAAAAAAAATTTTTTTTAAAGTGTGAGGCCAGAGGAGGACTGAGAGTTTGAAGTCAACCTGGGTTACTGGCAACAATGGTTTTTATTTTGTTTTGTTGTTATAGTTTTGGTTGTGTTGTTGTTGTTTTGTTTGAGACAGGGTTTCTCTGTGTAGCCCTAGCCGTCCTGGAACTTGCTCTATAGACCAGGCTGGCCTTGAACTCAGAGATTTTCCTGCCTCTGCCTCCTCCAGTGCAGGGATTAGAGATATGTACTACCACCGCTGGAGTCTGGCAATGATGTTTTAAAAGACTAACTTAAAAGGAAGAAAGGGGAGAGGAGAAGAAAGAAAAGAAAGGAAATCTAGAAAAAATACTGTGCCTACAATCACAGCATTTCAAGGTGTTGGAAGCCCCTCCTTAGCTGTATGAAACTTTGGAACAAACCAGACCTGGAAGGATGGCTCAGCAGTTAAGAGCCATCTTAACCTGCCCCTCTCATGGCTAGCATCAAACGGCTGCCCACAACCATGAATAACTCCAGTTCCAGGCATCTGACTGTAGATTGAGTTTCTGTCCCACCTGGTCCCACAGCCGCTTGGCCCCAAATAAACACACAGAGGCTTATATTATTTATAAACTGTTTGGTCAATGGCTTATCCTTCTTACTGGCTAGCTCTCTCTTAATTATTAACCCATAACTATTAAACTGAGTATTCCATGTAGTCCTATCTTACCAGAGAGTGCTCCAGCATGTTATTCCTTAAGCGACTACATGTCTCCCACATGACCTCTCTCTGCAGCCTCTCTCAAACATTCTCCTCATCTCATTGACCCACCTATACTTCCTGCCTGGCTACTGGCCAATCAGTGTTTTATACATCAACCAATAAGGGAAACATATGTGCAGAAGGACATTCCCCATCATCTGACATCTTCTCTAGCCTCCATGGGCACTGAGCATGCAAGTGGTACACAGGGATATATACAGGAAAAACACCAATATACCCAGAAATGTTTTAAAAGATTGAAAGCAAACTAACAAGCACAAAGAGACAATACCAAACTACTGTTTAAAAAATAAAAGCTTGGCTAGGCAGTGATGATGCACACCTTTGGTCCCAGCTCTGTGAGTTTGAAGCTACAGAGTGAGTTCCAGGACAACCAGGGCTATTACAAATAAAAACACTGTCTTGAAAAACCAAGTAAATAAATAAATAAAAATAAAAGCTGGAGGATCAGGGGAATGGAAGGAGAGGAGGAAGAACAAACTGCAATCGGGGTGTTAAATACATAAATTAGTTCAGTTGAAAGATAAATAAATAAAAGCTTAGCCAGGAGTTGGTGGCACACACCTTTAATTCTACCACTTATGAGGGAGAGGCAGGCTGATCTCTGAGTTCCAGGCCAGCCTGATCTATAGAGCAAGTTCTGGGACATCCAGGGCTACACAGAGAAACTCTGACTTCAAAAACCAAAATATTAAAATAAAAATAAAAGCTTAGGTAGTAAAACTCCAAAAGAAAAACAAGCAAGTTATCTCTGTGGTGGAAGGGGTAGTCACGTGCACCTATGATGGTGTAGGGGTCAAATGTGAATTATCCGTATAACTTTTTAATAAATCGTGGAGGCAAACGTGCTGGTTCGTGTCTTTCTCTATGTAGATGAATATAGATAGAAGAATACATCTTGTATTTTATCACTTAAAAGCCTCAAGAAGGACCTACAGCTCAGTAGAAGAGCACTTGCCTAGTATACATAATGCCCGGAGCTCCATTTCCACCCCTGCAAAAAAAAAAAAAAAAAAAAAAACCAGTAACAGTAAAGACAATGTATATAAGAGAGAGAGAGAGAGAGAGAGAGAGAGAGAGAGAGAGAGAGAGAGAGAGAGAGAAGAGAGAGAGAGAGAGAGAAAGAGAGAAAACTATTGACAAGGAGAAGTGAACTTAAAGTATCATGAAATGAAAAAAGTTTGCCAAAGTACACATGTGGTGTGGTTTTGATTTTTGCTTTATGAATACATATTTATCTATGCACCTTTATATAAAGTAGAGTCTGGAGTGATGTACACCACAGTGAAATGGTAGTTGTCTCTGGGATGCAATCACAAGTGGTTTGTGCTTGGTTTTGTGTGTGGCTGTGTGTTTTCTGATCTTTCTGTAATAAGTCTTTATTGCTTTTCTAATAAGAAATAAAGTCATTTCGTGGTATTGACCGGGGAATAAACCAACAGATCGATAAAACAGAATAGAAAAACTGAGAAAGAGATTCAATAGGTATAAGAATTAGATGTGTGATAAAGGTGGGATTTTTGAATCAATGGGGAAAAGATGGGGAGTTCGATGCATTTCGTTGGCTCTGCCACCTAACAAACTAGGAGATGGAGCTGAGCCCTGCCTCATACCAGATGCTAAATAAACACAAACAAAAATTCACAGCTTTACTTTCTAAAGTACAAACGTGAGTGTACTTTAATCTTGTGCCATAATCTTGGCACAGAGTTCTTGGTAAGCCTTTTCCAAAATGGCAAGGACGAAGGGAAAGGTTGATAACCTTGAGGATAGGACGTATAAACGTGCTGTGTACCTGGACATCTGTTAATATGTAAACAGTAAGGTTCACAATACTATGTAGGGGCAAGCTAAATAGGAACTGCAGAATGCCTAAGTGCTAGGGAAAAACTAAAATGTCACTAGAGAATAGGAAGGCTTCTGAAATGATGAGTTAAGTAGGGGACATGCTCGATGCAGCTTTGTTTAGATTTAAAAGACAGAGAAACCTGGCATGGTGGTGCAAGTCTGTAATTCCAAAAAGAGGGCTGGTGAAAATTCCAGGCCAGCCTGGTCTAATAGTGAGTCCTAGGCCAGGAACACAGGCAAGGGTGGTAGCGATCTTCTGTAATTCCAGCATGTAGGAGTTGGAGATAGGAGAATCAGGAGTTTAAGGCCAGCCTTGGCTACTCAGCAAATTCAAGACTAGCCTGGGATATAGAGAGAGACCCTGCCTCAACAAATAAAACAAAAGCCATCCCTTGTCATTTCAATACCCAGGAGGCTGGGAAAAGGATAATCATAAGTTCAAGGCCTGCCTAGGTAACTTACTGAGGCTCTTCTCAAAATAAAAAGGGCTAAGGACATGGCTTAGTGGTAGAGCCTTGTCTACCATACCTACATCCCTGAGTCCCATCCCTAATACTTTGGACTTTTTTTCTAAATAATAGACGCAGAAAGACAGAGAGTGTTTTTTTAAAAATTTATCTTGGTGTGTGTGTGTGTGTGTGTGTGTGTGTGTGTGTGTGTGTGTGTGTGTGTGTGTGGTGTGTTTATATGTGTGGTGTGTGTGTGTGTGTGTGTGTGTGTGTGTGTGTGTGTGTGTGTGTGTGTGTGTGTGTGGTGTTCCTGCATCAGGTGCCAATGGAGGCCAGAAGAAAGTGTTGGATCCTTTGGAGCTGGAGTTACAGGCTTTTCGAGCTGCCTAATGTGGGTTCTAGGAATTGAACTCAGGTTCCCAGAACAAGCAGTAAGAGTTCTTAATTGTTGGAACTATCTTCCTAGACCCCAAAGACCTAAATGTTAATGAGTAGATCAGAGGTTTTCAACCTTCCTAATGCTGCCACCCCTTAATACAGTTCCTCATGTTGTAGTGACCCCAACCATAAAATTATTTTCCTTGCTACTTCATAACTGTAATTTTGCTACTGTTATGAATCATAATGTAAATATCTAATATGCAACCTCTATGAAAGGGTCATTTGACAACCCTCTCCCCACCAAGGGGTTGCAACCCATAGGTTCAGAACCACTGGAATAGATTCATCTTCCTAGTTCAGGACAATCTGCTTGTAAAACACACATTCCTAGCTGCAGTTAGAGTCTAAGCTCCCCCTCTCCCAGACCCACTCCCAAGGGGAGGGTCGGGAGGAAGTTTGTGCTCTGTTTAGTTGTTCTCTCCTGCCTCTTCCTGTTGGGAAATTTCAGTACTTGTCCCTTACAGCTCTCTTCCTCCCCACCCAGCTGTGCTCTCAAGGTTGATCAAACAAGGTTGTTCTCATAACTTTCCGGTGTGCAGTGCCCGTGCCTTGACTCCAGGTGTGGGTGGTGCATGATTTCCTCCTATGCTTAGCCCATGCCCTGGCTTGGGTACATAAGCCCATTACTCTCTGTAATAAAGGGCAGCAGCTTCCTCTTCACTTTTCTTGGTGGTCTGTTAAGTTTTTCAATTCTGACACCCTCCACCAAGCTTGGTACTCAGGCCACGCAGGTGCTGCATCTTCCCTCTCTGGAGGTCCTGAATTTAGAAGCTCCCAGGCTGCTTTCTGGCAAGTGAGGCCATCACTTTTGTTATCCCACCTGAATCTCCTGGTCATCTGTCAGGTCCCTTCCATAGGGCTGGCCAGACTCTTGACACAGCCACTGTCTTGTTCCAGACCAGGCTCCAACCCCTTATCCTGATTCAGACAGTGGCAGTCGGCAGGCTGGCTGAGCCACACCATCCTTGGCCTCCTACCCCAGCCACGCAGCACGCTGCAGCTCAGGTGGCCACGGTGTCATTGCCTCAGGGAATGACTACTCATCATTTAACACCAGAAGACACACCCACAATATGGAGAAATTAATGGCCCCATAACTGTGAATGTTCTGTTGTGATGATGTGGACTTTGAAACCAGGACCCCAGGGCCTCCATGGAGAAAAGAGAGAATGGTCTCCCGAAAGTTGATCTCCGACCTTCACATGCATGCCATGATAGATCCCTGCCTCCCAGCCCAATGCCTACAAACATAAATGTTAAAATAAAATAAAATGAAACTAAAAGCTAGGCCTGGTGGGTCATGATTGTAGTACCAGCTCTTGGGGGTGAAGGGGCTGAGACAAAAGGGTTGCTGCACGTTTCACTCAGTCTGGGCTATAGTGTGTGAAATAGACTAATCAGGGCTACATAGAAAGACCTCTACGGTTTCATTTTATTTTTACATTTAAGTGTACCATGGCATGTGTGTGGAGGTGAGAGATTAGATTTCTGGAGGTGGTTTTCTCTTTTAACCATGTAGGCCCTAGGGGTCGATTTCAGGTAGCAGGCTTAGAGGGGAACATCACTCGGGACAGGTGCTGAAAGATGCTCACTTTGGGTCTGATATGATTATCATGGGAAACCTGAGTGAAGCTAGGCTTGGTGGAATATTCCCATGATTCCAGCACCAGGAGGATGACTCAGGAGGACCACAAGTACGAAGCTAGCCAGGGGTGAGGTCCTGTGTGATGGGTGACACTGTCAACTTGACAGGATCAAACATCACCATGGAAACAAAGCCTTGGACATGTCAACCAGGGAGTTTCTAGACTGAGTTAACTGAGTTGAGAATTCCCACCCTAAATGTGGGTGGCACTACTCCCCCGCTGGGGGTCCTCAAAAGAGGGGAAAAAAATGAAAATCAGAAGGCTTAGACGGTATGAAAGGGTAAATGAGGAAAAAAGATGAAGCTATTTAGAAAGGGAAAATTGGAACGATCTGAACTAGAATGATATGGTCTACTAAAATAATACAAACTAAAATATTAAAAGTCAACAGTCTGTTAATATTGATTGTCAGTTTGATGGAGTCACCTAGGAAACATGCCTCTGGACCCGTATGCACAGGTTTTCTAGACTGGGCTCGTTGAGGCTGGAAAACCATCCTAAATATGGGTAGCATCGTTCCCACTCCATGCCACACTTTCTATGGTGACTTAATGAAGACAAGAAAGTCAGCTGCTTCCTGACTGGATCTGATGTGACCTGTTGCTTTAAATGCCTGCCATCACGCCTCCCCTGCCATGGTGAACCGTACCCCCACATTGGGAGGCAAACTGAACTCTTCCTTCCTCAAGTTGCTCTTGTCCGGTATTTTGACAGAGTGACTAAAACACTGGAAAACTGCAGAGGAGGCAGACCCCTGGTGAGCCCTTACACTTGGCTTTCAGGGGAGCATCCCTGATGGAGGACCAGGGTGTCCTTCAAGAGGCCAGGGGTGGGTTGTCACATGTTCAAGCCCTCTCAGATCTGTCGCTGGGCATTCTCAGTTCAGACCTTCAGTCCAGCCCCCTGGGAGGCCTGGGTGGGTGGCCTACCACCAGAGCCTCAGCTGCTGTCTCACTGAGTAGAGATACTATTGTACAAACCAATCACATATTTTCAAAATGCCTGGCAAAAGAATTGGCTAATCACATTGGGAGGTGACAGTAAATGGCTCCTTGGCCACAGGTGTGGCACAGAAACTCAGAACTCCAACTGTGTCCTGTCGGGGCTCCCAAGCCAGCTGCTCTGACCTCCCAGGAAGACAAATTCTTCACAGCCACAAACTGCCACCTGCTGATGCCTTGACAACCAGGAAGACTTGTGCAGGAGGGCAGGGGGTCTGTAGAAAACAGGGGCATCCTAAGCCTGCCAGTGTGCTGCCACCAGCAAGTCCCCAGCCTAAGGAACACCCAGTGAGACTGTGCTATTTGGGGCCAAGGTGATGTTCACCTTTAATTTACAAATATGGGTGGCAGGATGACTTAGGCAGTTAAGACATTTGCTGCCAAGCCTGGTGGCCAGACTTGGATCCCTGGGACCCACACAGAACCTACATAAGAGAACTAGCTCCCAGAGGCTGTCCTTTGACCATTGCATGCCCGCATATAAATAAATAAATGTGGGAAATATTTTAATTAAAAATAAGACATTAAGAGTATAGCTACAGCTGGGTGCTGGTGGCGCATGCCTTTAGTCCCAGCACTCGGGAGGCAGAAGAAGGCAGATCTCTGTAAGTTCAAGGCCAGCCTGGTTTACAAAGCTACATAGAGAAAACTTGTCTTGAAAACAAAAAGTATAGCTGCTTTTAGCCCAGGTCTAGCTGTACCTAGAACATCATGGTATTTGAGGATGAGGGTTATGTTTCTCACATAGACGTGTGCACATAACTATTAACAAATCTTGTGAAATGCAGATTCCAGTCCAGTAGCTCTAGTGAGACCCAAGGCTGGACTTTGTAACTTGCATTCCCTCCCAGATGCTGCTGGTCCAGGAATCACACTTTGAGTGGCAGCTGCTAGACGATGCTAGACAATTTCACTGTCAGTAAAATCATCAAATTGCATGGGTGTGCACGTGTCCTCATAGTTCCCATTAAGGATAGTACATCCTCTCACAGTTCCTTTTAAAAAATGTATTTCTATCTGTGTGTGTGTGTGTGTGTGTGTGTGTGTGTGTGTGTGTGTGTGTGTGTGTGTGGTGTCCAAACGTGCGATCCTCCTGCCTCCTCCACCACCTAGATATTGGGACTAGGGGAGTACAGGCCATATACCACTGTACCCATCAGTTGTTTGTGAGTCACCAGCGTGTGAGCGCTGGGAATCGGACTTGATCATCTGGAAGGATAGCAGTGCTCGTAAGCACTGAGCCATCCTTCCAGCTGTTCTTGCAGCTTTTCTGATAATGAACGATGCCAGGCAGGGATGAGGTGCTACCTACATGGTAGCTGGCTTGAAATGCAATCCTCCCAGATGCAGGAAGCTCTTTGGTGAGGACAATGATGACCTCAGAATACTGCCTGCTGAGTCAGAGACTCCCTAGAACTGTCACCCAATGCCCCTGGAACGCCTCGAGCTGCTTCACCCACCAGGCACTGTGCCTGATTGCCAAGCTAAGCAAAATATTGGCAACCTAAAAAATAGACAACAGGAACAGTAGATTAACTCCATAGGAAGTAGAGGCAGGAGGATTGCAAGTTCAAGGCCTGCCTGGGCTACTGGGTGAGTTCAAGTCTAGCCTGGGCAATTTAGTGAGACCCTGTCTCAAAATAACTAGTAAAAAGAGGGCTGAGGATGTAGCAGAAGGTCATTCACCTAGCACACACAGGCCCTGAGTTCAAGCCCCAATAACAAAAAGGGCATATTAATCTGTATTCCTCTAGACCCAGAACTTGGAAGGTGGAAGAGGAAAGTCTGAAGCCAACAGGGACTACAGATCGAAGCTATCTCTCAAAAAGAAAACAGAAACAAAAAAAAAAAAAAAAAAAAAAAAAAGCCAAAAACAAAAGTTTGCTCCAAAAATATTAATTAAAATTAAATGTAATATGTGTTGTTCCAGACCAATCTGGCCCACATAGTGAACTCAAGGCCAAGCTAAGCTAATGTGGATCTTGTCTCAAAACAACAAATGGGACTGGGGGTACAGTTAAATTGGTAGAGGGGTTGCCCAGCATACATGAAGTCAATCGGAGTATTAGGGAGCTTGAGGCAAAAGGATTAGAAATTCAAGGTCATCCTCTGCTACAAACTGAGTTTGAGGTCAGCCTGATACTGTGTCTAAAAAAACGAATGAAACTCTTTTGGGGTTGGGTATTAGGAGCTGCTTCAGTGTGGATGCAGACCCATTTTAATAAGACCTGGAACTGAGCTCATACCTCTGGCCCTCCAAAATATAAATATGCAGAGGCTTAATGGACTAGAGCTGCCTTTTTTTCTTTGTTTTTTTCTTTTTTATTTTTTTGAGACAGGGTTTCTCTGTTTAGCTTTGGAGGCTGTCCTGGAACTCGCTCTGTAGACCAAGCTGGCCTCGAACTCACAGAGATCCATCTGCCTCACCTTCTGAGTGCTGGGATTAAAGGCATGTGCCACCACTGCCTGGCTGGATAGAGCTGTGTCTTAATTGCAGTTTTTTATTGCTGTGAAGAGACACCATGACCATGGCAACTCTTATAAAGAAACATTTACTTGGGGTGACAGCTTACAGTTTCAGAGGTTCTGTCCTTTACCATCATGGTGGGAGCATGGCAGCATGCAGGCAGACATGGTGCTGGAGCTGAGAGTGCTACATCTTCACTCAGAGGCAACAGGAAGTTGCCTGACTGTCACACTGAGTGAAGCTTGAGAAAGAGAGGTCTCAAAGCCCGCCCCCACAGTGACACACTTCCTCCAACAAGGCCACACCTCCTAATAGTACCACTCCCTTTGGGGACCATTTTGTTTCACACCACCACATTGGAGTTGGAGGAATACATTTTTGAGTTGCCTGACATAGGTGCAGGGACCTGAACTCAGGCTCTCTGCAAAGGCAGTGTAAACACAGAGCCATGTGCCCAGACCTTCTTTTGTTATTTTTATTTATGTGCCCATATGTATGTGGGTAGAGGTGTGTGCTGGTGTCTGAGGAAACTATAAGATAGCATTTGATCCCTTGGAGCTGGAGATACATTTGGCTGGGAGCTTCCCGGTGTGGGTACTAGGAGTTGAACTTGGGTTCTCTGCAGGAGAAGTGCTCTTAACCACTGAGACATCTCTCCAGCCCCTCAACTCTTTTTATGATATTTGTTTGTTTTTGTTTCTTATGGAGACATAAGATGTGCCTCCCTAGCTGCCTCTGAACTGGTAGTGGTCCTCCTGCCTCTGCCTCCCAAGTGCTGTGATTATATAGTGAGCCACTACATGGCAATATTTTTTGAGACAGTATATCAATATCACCCAGGCTGGCCTTGAACCCACTTTGTAGATCTTGACCTCGTGATCCTCCCACCTCAGCTGCCTATGTAGCTGGAATTACACAGCACACACACACACACACATTCTCAAATGCTGGAGTATCTGGATCATCGGGGAGACTGGCTGAGAGCAGCTTCCCAAAAACTCCTCCAGATCCCAAATGTAAACCCTCTGAGCAAACAAAGGCTCAGCTAGGAAGTGTTTGCTGCACGCGAGCCTGGGGAGGGTCTTTGTGAGCTTCGGTCCCAACACCATGGAAAAAGCTAGGCCACAGCAGCCTTCACCTGCAATTTCAGCTCTGAGGAGGTCCATAGGAGGACTCCTAGGACTTGCTTTCCAACCAGCCTAGCCAATTAGTGGTCCCCAAGTGCAATGAGAGACCCTGTCTCAGAAAACAATGTGAAGGGTAATAGAGGAAGACACCCATGTTGACCTCTGGCCTCCACAGGCACAGGCACAGGCCCCTACCTTCACACTCACCCACACCGGGGCTCACCCCACATTCAAACGTGTACAACAGGTACACACACACACACACACACACACACACACACACACACACACACACACACACACCTCTGGAAGATAAGTATTTTGACACCAGGAACGGTGAAACATGTCTATAAACCCCAGCACACCAGGGCCTATGCAGCCAGATCTACCTACCAAGTCTGAGGCCAGCTGGGATGAACAGCAAGAAGAGGACAAGAGAGTCAGAGAGGGAAGGAGGGACACAGGAGGGAGAAGAGAAGGGGGCACAGAGAGAGATTTTCAGATGTGCTGGGGCATACGTGAATCCCAGCCACTCAGGAGGCTCAGGCACAAATATCTCAAACTCATGTCAGCCTGGGCTAAACTAGAAAAGTCTATCACACACACACACACACACACACACACTTTTTCAAATAAATGAAGGACAGGCACAAATATCTCAAATTCATGTCAGCCTGGGCTAAACTAGAAAAGTCTATCACACACACACACACACACACACACTTTTTCAAATAAATGAAGGACAGGCACAAATATCTCAAATTCATGTCAGCCTGGGCTAAACTAGAAAAGTCTATCACACACACACACACACACACACTTTTTCAAATAAATGAAGGACAGGAGAGATGGCTCAGCTGTTAAGAGCACTGGCTGCTTTTTCAGAGGATCCAGGTTGGATTCCCAGCACCTTACATGACACCTCACAAGCATCTCTAACTCCAGTCCCAGGGGATCTACACCCTTTTCTGTTCTGCATGGTCACTGCATGAATGTAGTACACAGACAAATTCAGACAAAACAACTGTACACATAAAACTAAATGCAGGAAATGTTTAAAGTGCATGCAAAGCTTAAGTTTATATTTTGTTTAAAGTACTTCAAGAACACCTATGAAACTATTAACACTAGGTGTCTCTGCAGAAGAAAAATGGGGGCTGGGAGTCAGAAATGGACTTTTAAAATTCTGAACCATATCAATGTATTACCTTTTAATAGATAGTATAAATTTTTTAGAGGAAAGAAATAGAACAACCAGACAGAAAATCAATGAGGAAATATGGGATTTTATCAGCACTGTGGACCAACTAGATTATATATATATATATATATATATATATATATATATATATATATATGTATATATATCTCCCAGGACAGTAGAATATGCATTCTTCCCAAGAGAATCTAGAATGTTCTCCAGAATAGACCTCCACATTGAAACTATAGAAAAGTGTCTGTTTCAGTAACTGTGTGGAAATCAGAGACCAACATCAGGAGGGAAATAGAAGCCCACCAACTGGGGGAAGTAAACAACAGAATTTTAAAGAAAAAAACATTAAAGACTTATGGACGCTCTTCCCCTGGCTCTGAAACCCATCCAGTGCAGGTGCTAGGAACTGAACTCGGGGCCTGTCCAAGAGCAGTACATCTGCTTACCCACTGAGCCATCTCTCCAGCCCCTAACCTACAGGCTCTTAAGTGAGGGGTGAAAGAAATCACAAGGGAAATTTTAAAGTATTTTGTGACAAATAGAAACAAAATACAACAAAACTTACAAATGGAAGAAGTGGGTAGCTGTGAATGTCTACATTATTAAAAAAAAACCAAAAAAACAAAAAACAAAAAAAAAAAAAAAAACACGGCTGCAAAGTCAGCAGTCAAGAGAACTGCTCTGCCCCGATTCAATAATTCCTAGCACGCACAGGCCGGCTCACAACCTTCTCCAGTTCCAGGGACTCTGATGCCCTATTCTGGCCTTCATGGATATCAAGCATTAACGTGGCACACAGACAAACATGCAGATAAAACATCCATACACATAAATTTTAATGTAATTTAACTTTCTAAAACAAAACAAGAAACGGTTGTGGTGACCCACGTCTGTAAACCCACCAATACGTGACATGGGACTTGAAGGTGGAGATGTAAGGATCAGGAGTTCCAGATCATCCTCTGCTACATAATCAGATTCAAGGCCAGCAGAAGGAAACACTGTCACATACCAGGTGTGTAAACAGTGTGTGGTCACCTGTGTTCTCCTCTGCAGCCCTTGGAGCGGAGCAGCAGCACTCTACGTTTTCCGGGAAAGAGGACAAGGAAGGCTAGCAGCTAGAATAGAGACACCCCCACCCCATTCACCCCCACCCCCACCCCTGCGCAGCTTGTAGCAAGCTCGGGCAGAGAGGGCAGGCTTTGATACCAGGCAGACTGCCATGTGTGGTCCTCAGGAAGTCACCGCAGTTGAGCAGAATCGATCACTCCAGGGGTGTTTCCCTGCAGTATGTGAGGAAGGACTGGCTGGACCTCAGCCTAGTAAGCAAGATGGGTAACAAATACATGAACCGGTCAGTGGTCAAAGGATATTAGCTCCCGCAGTCTATGCCCCTTCTCCTCCCGGCATCCCCACAGCTCCAGGCCTCTCCTCTGAATGACTCACACCCTGAGGCAGCAGGCCTCTGCCATCTGCGCTGCACTGCTCTGGCTGAGTGAGACCAGCTGGGATAGGCTGCGTTCTCCTAAATGGATGATTGGCATGCCGACCTTGCCTGGCTATGGGGGAGCAGGACCTCCGGTCCCTGTGAGCACCCTCTGCTGGAGACTTCTGGCTTGGCTGAGTCCACAGGCTCTGGGCACCTGGCCCAATGGGTTTTCATTTTTCATTAGAGCAGTGGGATGTCTTTCAAAAGTCTCCATGATATTAATTACAGCCTGTTGTGTATCAGCCTACGGCTTCACAAAGGACAGGACTCGTGTTCCTAAGGGCCTCTGAGACCTGAGACACCCCTCAACCCCAAGGATTGATTTCTCAAGGATTCTGAGCTCTTTCTGAGCTCAGAAACATCCACTTTCTGATGTTTGAGAGAGCTTGGCCCTAGAGCTGCAGAAGCTCCATGCTAGGAGCCTTCTGCAGAACAGAGAATTCTAGAAATCGGATCTAGAAGTTCAACACCGATGGTCAGGACACTACATTTCAATTCCAGAAAAGGGAGACAGATCCCATTGCTGATCAGTCATAGGAGAGCCTTGGCCACCCACGGAACATCTGGAGATGGAGGCAGTTTTTCAAACTCTTTTTAAACAGCAAATCTGTAGGCATTGACATAGTGCTGCTGGATGGGGGTGGTGGTGGAGTCCTGGGGTTCCAGCTGCAAACCCAGCTATCTCCCTTCCAACTACCCATGCAAGTCCATCCATTGCCGTCCCAAGTCAGAGAAATACTAAGGCTGGGGACATACCACAGTGGTAGAGGGAAGGAGGGAGGAAAGGAGTTTGGAGGAGGAAGCTAAGTAAAGAAACAATATTTTAATTTTACTATTATTATTATTTATTAGTATGTGTGTGTGTTTGCATGCACAACAGGCTGAGAAGGCAGAGACAGGGCCTTGCTGGCCAGCTAGTCTCTCTACATAGAGAGCTACTGTCACAAAAAACAATGTGGATGGCTGGGCGATGGTGACACACACCTTCAATTCCAGCACTTGGGAGGCAGAGGCAGGCAGATCTCTGTGAGTTCAAGACCATCCTGGTCTACAAGAGTGAATTCTAGGACAGGCTTCAAAGCTACACAGAGAAACCCTGTCTTGGAAAAAACAAACAAAAAACAAGGTGGATGGATTGATTTGGTATGGGTGGTTTAGGCCTTTAACCTCATCACTCAGAAGGCAAAAGCAGACTCTGTGAGTTCAAAGCTATCCTGGTCTGCTTATTTAGTTCCAGACCAGACAGGAATTCATAGCAAGACCTTGTCAATAGTAATGATGATGATGGTGGTGGAGAGTCACTCAGGAAGACACCCAGGTGGACCTCTGTCCTACACACACAGATACACACACACAGATACACACACACAGATAGACACACATAGATACACACACACAGATACACACACATAGATACACACACACAGACATACACACAGATACACACACACATGCCTACACACACATATACACAGATATACACACACAGATACACACACAGATGCACACACACAGATACACACACACACAGATACACACACACACAGATACACACATGCCTACACACACACATAGATACACACAGATACACACACACAGTTACACACACACACACACAGATACACAGATATACACACAGATGCACACACACTGGTACACACACACACACACATAATGTATTTAATATCTCCTATGAAATGGCAGCACCCAAAACTTTGAATGTGAAGGCTCTATAGGCTCATAAGAATGTCTAGGCACCTTTTAAAGTGTTCCCACAGTGCACATTTCATTTAGTCCCTCATGTTCAGCTCAGGAGGGGAATACGGGAGAGTTTGGACAGAGAAAAGGAAAGAAAAAATAATATAACCTCAAAAAGTTAAAGAAATAATTTTTCAAAAGAAAAATGTGAATATGACTGGATTTTACAAAAGTACTTGGAACTCAGAGGAGCTGGGACTTGTCCCAGTTCACACAAGTAAGAAGACACCTGCCATAGTTTCATGGGATTATCCTCCAGGGGGATATGTGCTGGGAGCTTGGTCTCAGTGCAGGGAGACCGGGCAGATGGGGCCTGATAGATGGTAATGGGCTCCTCCCACATGAATAGATGAATGTTGGGCTCCAGGATAGGGCTGGGTCTCTTGAGAGTGACTTAGCTCCTTCAAGCCTGGAATTCTGGGGACAGGGTAAAGCACAAGCCTGACAACCTGAGTTCAGTCCTGGAACCTAAAGGTTTTTTTTTTTTTTTTTCATTTTGTTTTCTTGTAAGCTGGATGTGAGGGCATGCATCTGTAATCACAACACTCCTAAGGTGAGATGGGGAGTTGTGAATACAAAAAGAGGGACTGACCATCAGAAATAAGATGGCAGGGCCAACTGAAGAAAGCCCACTTCCGAAAGTTGTCCTCTGACTCCCAAGTGTTCTATGACTGGCAGGTACCCATGAGTGCATGCATGCCCGAGTGCTCACTCACACACACACACACACACACACACACACACACACACAGATGGGCTAGGAGGTGGTGACTCACACCTTTTGTTCCAACACTCGGGAGGCGGAGCCAGGTGGATCTCTGTGAGTTTGCGGCCAGCCTGGGCTACAGACCTAGTTCCAGGACAGCCAAGGCTACACAGAGAAACTCTGTCTTGAACCCTCCTCCATGAAAAAATGAAGAAAGAAGAAAGAGCTAGGCAATCAAGGTGATGTACTTAAGTGGCAGAGGAGGCATTTCTCTGTGAGTTCAAGGCCAGCCTGGTTTACATAGCAAGTTCCAGGCCAGCCAGGGCTACACAGTAAGGCCCTGTGAAGAAGAGGAGGAGAAGGAGGGGAGAGCTAGCCCTCACTGTGCTCTGGCTTCTTGTTATGTCATGCAATCTCTCCCTCCCATTAGTGCTCCTGCCATGATGCTGTTTGTCTCTGGTATCATCCATCGCGTCATGACAGTCTTGCTACATACATGCCTGGAACTCTCTTTATAAACCAGACTAGGCTGAAACTTAGAGCAACCATCCTCTCTGTCCCTCTGAGTTCCTGGGATTACAGAGATGCCCTACCACATGTGGCAGACCTCTTTTCTTACAACGTACCCAGTCTTCAGTATTTTGTTGTGCTAATACAAAATAATTAGGAAAATGTTTTGGCTAAAACTAAAGGGAGGTGCTGGCTCGAACCCAGCTCTTTGCAAGCCAGTGCCAGAGATTTTTGATTGGATCCCACAGCTCCCAGAGAGCAGCAGTCTGTGCTTATAGACCTCAAGGCAAGGCCACTCTGTGTCATTCTTCCTCCACAGACGGGTACTTTCCCAGGGTCTCCTCTTCCTCTTTGCTGTCTCCTCTTCCTCTTCTCTCACCCCGAGTAAAATCTCCATCTAAGCAGCACACTTTATGCACATACAGGCTAGCAGCTTCCCTCCTGCTAACCTCACTGTGCACTGTCCCTTACATAGCCAGCCCAGAGTCGTATGTGAGGTGTTCTCAGCACTCACTGCACTTGCAGCAGACAGCAGCCTTTGTGAGTCCCTTGCACCACATAGGAGTCTCAGAGGTGGGTTTCCACCTGCCCACGACAGGCCCCTTAGGTTCCGAAGTTTGCTCATGGTTTCCTACACAGAATGATTGCTTTCAGGGTAACTTTTCCAACCAATTCCCCTGAAAGAGAAGGCTGTTCATTTTCTTTACATGAATGTTTGTTTCTTTGTATTAGCTAATTTTTTGGTTTTTGTTTGTTTTGTTTTGACACAGGGTTTCTCTGTGTAGCCCTTGCTGTCCTGGAACTTGCTTTGTAGTCCAGGCTAACCATGAACTCACAGAGATCCAACTGCCTCTGCCTCTTGAGCGCTGGGATTAAAGGTTTGGCCACCACACCCATCAAGTTGGTGAATTTTCTATAGCTTTAATAAAGAACCATGGCTAGCAACATATAAAAGACAGTGTTTATTTGAACTTAGAGTTCCAAATGGCAAAGGCATGTCTCAGGAACAGCTGTGAGCTCACTTCTTAAGCTATGGGCAGTAAATAGAGAGCACTGGCTCCAAATGGCATGAGTCTTTTGAATATCAAAGCCCACTCCCAGTAATATACCTCTTCCAACAAGGCCACACCTCCTAACCCTTCCCAAACAGTCCAACTAACTAAGAAGAGGGTGTCAGAAACTGGAGTCATATGTGGTTGAGAGCCACCATGTGAGTGTTGGGAGCCAAACCTGGACTGGTAGCCCTGGGTACTATAAGAAAGCAGGCTGATGGTCTACAGAGTGAGTTCCAGGACAGCCTCCTGGAACTCAAAAAAAAAAAAAGAAAGAAAGGAAGGAAGGAAGGAAGGAAGGAAGAAAGAAAGAAAGAAAGAAAGAAAGAAAGAAAGAAAGGAAGGAAGGAAGAAAGAAAGAAAGGAAGAAAGAAAGAAAGAAAAGAAAGCAGGCTGAAGCTGGATGGTGGGAGTGCATGCCTTTAATCTCAGCACTTGGGAAGCAGAGACAGGTGGATCTCTGTAGGTTCAAGGACAGCCTGGTCTACAGAGTAAGCTCCAGAACAAGCTCCAAAGCTATAAATCCTGTCTTGAAAAAAAAAACAAAAAGAAAGAGAGAAAGAAAAGAAAGAAAGAAAGAAAAAGAAAAGGAAAGAAGGAAAGAAGAGAAAATAAAGCAAGCAGACCGAGAAAGCAAGAAAGAGCAAGCCAGTAAGCAGCACTCCTCCATGGCTTCTGTCTCCATCCCTGCCTCCAGGTCCCTGCCCTGACTTCCTTGGATGATGGATGGACTACAAGCTATAAGCTGAAATTAACCCTTTCCTCCTCACCTTGCTTTTGGTCATGGTGTTTTATCACAGCAATGGGAACCCTAAGACTGCCATTCAGTCCCCACAATGTGCTTTATGAGGTAGGTCGTGTTTCCCGTCCCCATTTGACAGAGGAGAACACTGAGGCTCAGGAGACCTAGGAGCTTACCATCAGCAAATGAAGATGGGGCCAAGATCTAGCTGATCCCTGGGTCCAGCCCTTTGACCCCACCTTGCCAGCCAGGCTCACTGCTCCTCCCATTTGTCTGCTTTTGGAGGCAGAGTAGAGTCCACAGACCTGGCATGCTTGGCTTGGCTTCCCAGACTCTGTGGTTCAGCCTAGACAGGCTCTGCTTCCCTATAGAAGAGCTGTCTGGGTTTCAGGATGGAAGCCAGTTGACAGCCAGTGTCTGCTAGAACCCTAGGAACATATGTGACACGTCTATTTGGAGGCACAGAGGAGGCTAGAGCTCAGACTATTTCAAAACAGTTCTTTCGTCTCTGGCGAGATGTGTATGCAGCACTTGTCTTCCAAAGAGGGGGAAACAGCATAAAATCAATATCGGGGACCCACATTGAGTTGGCTGGGGGAATCCCTGATACAGGAGCATGTGGATGTTAGAGACAGAAAACTGTGGAGGGATCTTTTGGTTATGAGCAACAGAAAACCCGACCCAAATTAGTTAAGGCAAAAATTACATTGACTGACAGAGCAGAAAACCCAGGAGCTGGCCCATCTTCAGGCACAGCTTGATCAAGAGGTCAAGAAAGCTTCAGGTCCCATCTTCCCAGTTCTGCCGTCCTGCTCTTGGGCCTTACCTTCTCTCTCAAAGAAAGATGGTTGCAGTGTTAGGTACTATTTCATCCCAGGGACCAAAGCACAGTGACTCCAAGGGGGCGTGACTTGTTTGGGCTCACAGGTTCAGAGGGTTCCATCCATGAATGCTTGGGCACAGCACCATTATGGCATGAGCCTGTGGTAGGAGAACTTCTCACCTCATGATAGACAGGAAGCAGAGACAGTGCTGGGAAGGAGCCAGGACATGCCCTATCCCCACCCTCCACCCCCTGCCCAAGGAATGGTCCACTTCCTCTAGGTAGAGTCTTGTCTTCAGTTTCCCGGCAAGCTAGGGACCAAGCAGTCAACTTGCAAGCCCAAAGGGGCATTTCATATTCAAGCCTCACCTTGTCTAAGGAAAAGGGAACTGAAAGGAAGGTCTGCCCAGGACACACCAAGATCAAATTCTCAGCACAAAGGAGATTTATTTGCCTCAGAGGAAAAGGGGCAGGGAACAGGAGACAAAGACAGGAGACAGAAAAAAGAGGAAGAAGGAAAAAGGAACAAGGAGGGGGGAGGGATATTTGTCCCTGGGGGACAAAGGACTGCCTCTGGATTTAGAGGATACAGACTTGGCTCACAGGCAAGTGGCAGTTTACAAAGGGGAAGAGGAAACCCTGCGTTAGGAGTTGTCCAGTTGGATCGGGCATGTTAATAGGGTAGTCAAAAGGAGGCTTTTGATGGCTGGACTTTGGTAGTCAGCCTCAGGAGGAGGAAGTGACCAAACAAGGGAGGAGACCTTGGTGACTACTTTGGGAATGTAATCTAACAGCTTTAGCAAGGCAGAGGGAATGGGGGAGAAGGGCAAAGGGCGACATGTTTGTTTGCCATGCTCCAGCCTGCTAGAGCCCTTCAGGAAATGTGTTTCTAATAAGTTAACCGTGTTTCACTGGCTCTGGGTGGCTCAATATGGACCAGGAAAATGTGATATCAGACACATGCATGTACATTCGATCCCAGCACTTGGGAAGTGGTAGAAGTCTGGGCTACATGAGATCACGTTTCAAAAAAGAAGAGAAGGAAGGAGGGGGAGAGGAGGAGGAAGAGGAAGAAGAAGAGAAGGAAAAGGAAGAGAGAAGAAAAAGGAAAAGGCAAATGAGCACCTTTGACCTGCTTGGGGGGGGGGGGTCTGGTACCTGTGGGTGAGCCAACAGCACCGACCTCATAGACTTGGGTAGAATAAGCGGGAATGTTCTCAGACAGTAGTGAGATACATTACAAGAAGCAGGATTAGTCAGGCTTGGTAATGTAGGCCTGTAACTCAGGCTGTCTGAGAGCCTGAGGCAGGAGGATCACAAGTTAAAGGCCTGCCTGAACAGAGAGGGAGTTCAAGTCTTGTCTGGCCAATTTATCAAGATCCTATCTCAAAATTAAAAAGTGAAAAGAGAGCTGCAGGTGTAGGTCTGAGGCGGAAAGCTTGCCTAGCATACGTGGGGCCTTGGATTCCATTCTCTCTCACACTCCTCCCTGTAACACATACAGCAGGATGGATGGGACATAGGGTGGGAAAGAATGAAAGCAAGAATCAGAGGGTTAAGGAGGAGAGGAAGACACAAAGAAAGGGTAGAGGAAAGCAGATAAACAGATGAGAATCCATTTGGGATTAAAAGCAAAGTGACAAATAGCTTCAGGGAGGAGTATGTTCAAAAGTTCATTTATTATGTTTGTATGTCAGTACATTTTTATGGGGGGGGCAGGTGTTCATTGTAAATATCCCAGGCTAGCCTAAAGAAATATGTATCATTTAATCTGTAATGTAGTGAAGATACAAGATATTTGCAATGAAAAATAGAAATCAAAATGTGTATGGTCAGATGACACACCGGAAAGCTACTGGGTGGGGAAGCCTGTCTGTGTTTGTTTGGAGTGCTGGGGCTTGGGAGAAAGAAAGCTTAATTAATGAGCATGGACTGGCAGGTGGCTTCTGAGCATTTCCAAGGTCTCTGATTTGACAGCAGGGCTCTCTGCTATGCAGAATTTCCTTTCCTATGTTGTGGTTTCGCTTTCTCTCGACAGAGATGAATCCAGGACATTCCTCGTATCTGCTTACAAGTGCAAAAGGAAGACATGACTCTTTGCAACGGTACCATGGCTCCTGTCATTGTGCCTTACAAATGGGATCCATGGAAGGGCAGGTAGAGCGGGAGGCCGGGGAGGTCAAGGAGAGCTTCACAAACCATAAATTGTGAGGATGTGCAAGACTTCTTCCGGGAAATGGCCTGTGTCTGCCTGGGGAAATAGAGCCGTGACCTCTCCTGCTGGAAAAGACACCCAAATTCATGCACCTACTTCTCAGTCCCTCCTCCCGCAAGAGGAGGAAGATGGGACTGCTGCAGTTTGGATTTGTGTGTTTATGGCAGCTCAGCCTGGTCCCGAACTCTTGATCCTTTTGCTTCAGCTTCCCAAGTACACATGCAATACCGAATGTCTCCCCAAGGCTCATATGTTAAAGCTTGATCACACTAGGCACAGTACCACATTCCTATACTACCAGCACCTGGGAGTTAGTTAGAGGCAGGAGGATCAGGCGTTCCAGGCTATCTTGAACTATGTGGTGAGTCTGTAGCCTGCCTGGGCTACAGAATGAGTTCCAGACTAACCTGGACTGCACATTAAGACCATTAAAAAGGAAGCTGGAGAGATGGCTCAGAAGATAAATTATTTTAGAAAAGAAAAGACCATTAAAAAAATAAATACATAAAAGCTGGATGGCAGTGGCACATGCCTTTAATTCCAGCACCCAGGAGGCAGAGTTCTGAGTTCAAGGTCAACCTAGTTCTACAGAGTGAATTCCGGGACAGACAGGAAGGGCTACATAGAGACACCTTGTGTCAAAAAACAAAACAAAACAAGAAGAGTTTAAGACAAGTTTGGGCAAAATGGTAGGTTGCAGGTTAGCCCAAGCTACAAAGTAAAGCTTTTTTATTTTTATTTATTTATTTATTTTGGTTTTTCAAGACAGAGTTTCTCTGTATTGTTTTGGAGCCTATCCTGGAACTTGCTGGGTAGACTAAGCAGGCCTGGAACTCACAAAGATCCTCCTGCCTCTGCCTCCAGAATGCTGGGATTAAAGGGGTGCACAACCACAGCCTGGTGTAAAACTCTGTCTGAAAAACGGGAGATAGGGAGCTGGAGGCCTGGTGCACTTGGGAGACAGCGGAGTTTGAGGCCAGATAGGTCTATTATCTCAAGTGTGCCATGTGCCAGGGCTACTAGTGAGACCCTGTTTCCAGCAGACCAAACATGATAGTGCACACCTTTAAACCCACTACTTGGGAGGCAAAGACAAGTGTATCTCTGTGAGTTCAAAGCCAGCCTGGAGAGTTCCAGGACAACAAAGTGAGACCCAATTGCAAAACAAAACAAAGAAATGGAAAACCCAAGAAACAAACAAAGGCTGGCAGAGTTTGGCACACTCACCAGTACTTCCCACACTCCAAGGCAAAGCAAAGGGGACTGATAAAAAAAGTCTGAGGCCAGCCAGGTCTGCATAGCCAATCCAGGCCAGTGTCAACTACAGAGTAAGACCCTGACTCAAAAACAAAAAAATCAAATCACCCAAAAAAGGAGGGGTCGGAGGCTGAGGGTATTAATTCAACAGTAGAGCACTTGCCCACCGTGTTTAAGGCCCTGGGTAGTTGTCCAGCACTTTAAAAGGGAAAAAAGGTGGGGAAGGGTGGCTTTAATCTAGAAAGAGATTGTTTTACGTGTGTGTGTGTGTGTGTGTGTTCACCTGCATGTGCACGTGTGTACAACAGAGGTTGACTTTGAATATCTTCCTCTATCATTCTCCACCATTTTTTGTTTGTTTTTAAACCTAGTCTCTTATTGAAGCTGGAGCTCAGAAGTTTTGGATAACCCTGGAAATCTATCCTTACCCCAATCTCCAGTCCTGAAGTTATGGGCCAGCACCACCTTGCCCAGCATTTACATGGGCGCCGAAGGATCAGAAGTAGAGCCTTATGTTTGCCCAGCAGACATTGTATTCACTGAGCCCTGAGGGAAGGTTTGCAAGAGCACAGGTCTCAGGCTCAGGTGGTAAATCAGTTAGCAGAATGTTTGCCTATCATGCACAGTCCCCAGCACCATGTAAATGGGTCATGGGGCCCACACTTAGAACCCCAACACTTGGGTGATGGAGACAGAAGGATCAGAAATTCAAGGCCAGCCTGGACTCCTCAGCCAGTGGCCTGAGGAGGTCAGAGCACATAGCTAAAGCTGTTCCAGTCTGTTAGAGGGGAAGGAGAAGATGTGGACAGGGATGAAAGCATAGCGAGCACTTCATGGGGAAGACACTAATTAGTCCTGGATGCTTAAGAGCATGGAGGTGGAGGAGAGGAAGTGCCAGATTTTCAGTTGATTCCTGATGGACATTGGTACTACTGGATGAAGCCCAATGTGAGGCAGGCTTGTTGTAGAAGCTGGCAGGGTGTTTCACACAAGTGACTCATCATCAGAGTGTACAGGTAGAGTGGGCCAGCAGCCATGAGCCACACAACAGAAATCCCACCAGCGCAAAGCCACCTCCCATCCCTGTGTGGTGCCTAACCCTCAATGCTTTGGTGCTTAAGGGACATGTTCCTTTTTGTTTGTTTATTTTTCGAGGCAGAGTTTTTCTATATTGCTTTGGAGCCTGTCCTGGAACTCACTCTGTAGACCAGGCTGGTTTCAAACACACAGAGATCTGCCTGCCTCTACCTCCCAAGTGCTGAGATTAAAGGTGTGCGCCACCACCACCCAGCTGAGTGACAGGTTCTTAACAGCCCTTTAGAGAGAGAAGCAAAATTCAGAGAGGTCCTATGATTTCCAGGTAGTAAGATGGATCTGGGGTTTAAGTTCCAGGTGTCTGGAAACTTGAGAGCTAAGCCTTCTGCAGTCTGTTTGCTCTGTGTGAGCAAACTGTAGGGATCTGTGAGCCTGAGAGAAGGTGCCAGTCTTCAGGGGTTCCCCTGCACTGCCTTCTCTTGTCAGGCTGGCGAGGTGGCTCAGCAGGCAGAGGTATTTGCTGCTGAGCCTGACAACCTCACTTAGATCCCTGGGACCCACAAGGTGGAGAGAAGCGACTCCTGAAGGTTTGCCTCACATCTTGTGGCGCTTGTGTGCCCTGGCAGACACACACACACACACACACACACACACACACACACACACACACACACAAACTATAAATTTTAAAAACTTCCATTTGTCAGCCAGGCGCTGTAGTGCATACCTATAATCCCAGCACTCCAAAGATTGATGATCTGTAGTTTCAGGCCAGTCAATGCTAAGTAGTGAATTTGAAGTCAATTTGAGATATGAGATAATGAATGAATGAATGAATGAATGAATGAATGAATGAATGAATGAATGAATGAATGAATGAACGAACGACTACCTAAGTAAATAAGTCCCACTAGTCAGCTGCTTTACCCACCTTCCCTTCCTTTCTTCTGTGATTTCAAGGAAGCTACGAAGTCATTCTCTTCCTGGGAGGGACACGTGTGTGGGGTCCTGGGCAATGAGCCCTCAGTTTTGCCTGAACCACCAGTGCACTCCAGTTACAGAAAGGCCAGGGAAGGGAGCGGTAGTGATAAGACAATCAGCCACAGTGGCCTCTGCCAGTATTCAGGCATCCTATTAGCCTGCCCTTGGGGTCCTGACAGGATAGCCCTTAGCTGCCTCCACTAAGAGCACTGCCTGTACACATGGGCTATGTTCCTTTTAAAAGGTGGGTCTTGTCCCCTCGTGTCTCTTTCTCCCTCTCTCCTCTCTCCTCTCTCTTCCTCTTCCACCACTCTTGTCACCAGGGGCCGGTCTCTGCCGCTCTCTCTCTTCCAATAAACCTCCTATGCGAGTCCTTTTGCATGGCATGACTTCTTTACACGGTGTTTTAAAAATTACAACAGGGGGCTACTTAGACATCACTCTCTGGGCAGGAATCTCCCTCTGCTACGTTCCCTTGCCCCGCCCCTCTGCTGTGGGTCCTGGAGGAGCAGGAAGAGAGAAGAAGCTACTCTTGCCCTGGTGTCCACTCACACTTTTTTGTTTTGTTTTTGGCTTTTTGGGTTTTTTGTTTGTTTTGTTTTGTTTTTTCGAGACAGGGTTTCTCTGTGGCTTTGGAGGCTGTCCTGGAACTTGCTCTATAGACCAGGCTGGCCTCGAACTCATAGAGATCCTGCTGCCTCTGCCTCCTAAGTGCTGGGATCAAAGGTGTGCACCACCACTCAGCCCACTTACACTTTTTAATTGACCCAGATGACCCAAAATGAGTGCAGATATTTTCTGAATTTTTGCTTTGTGGAATTTTCTCTTGAGTAACCTGTCCTGTGGTATCTTTTAATTATCTGTTGAGAATTTACAGGAAAAAAAAAAAGTATCTATATATAATGTGTAGCCTGCATCTAATCACCTAATAAAAAACAATTGTAGAAATATTTAAAGTAAGCTGGGCAGTGGTGGTACACGCCTTTGATCCCAGCACTCTGGAGACAGAGGTAAGTGGATCTCTGGTCTACAAGAGTGAGTTCCAGGACAGCCTCCAAAGCCACAGAGAAACCCTGTCTCGAAAAATTAATAAAAAGAGAAAGAAAAGAAAAGAAATATTTAAAGTAGTCTGCCTTTCTGCTTGTCTTGCCATTTTTTTCTTTGGGGCTCCCCTATTATGATAAAGCATGTGGTAAATCTTTGCGAATTCCATGGCAGGGGGAGGGGGTTGCTGCCAGGCAGACAGAGCTTAAGTGATAAGTTTTATTAGAAAGGGGAAGGAAGGAGGAAAGAGAAAAGGGGTAAAGAGACACAGAGACACACAGAACAGAAGAGAACATGGAGACAGGAAAAGTACTCTCTGCCCCAGGACCACAGTGGGAAAGAGGGAACAAGTGGGCGGAGGTCTTTCTTTTAAAGAGGTCCTTTGTACCTGGGCGGATCAGGCTATTGCCACAGTGCATTCTGCCAGGTGGCAGGAGCAGGCCAGCTTAATGCCTGAATCCTTGCACACATGCACACATGGTTTCTCTGGGTGGCAATGGAGCCTGTCCTGGAACTCTGTAGATCAGGCTGTCCTTGAACTCAAAAGATCCACCTGCCTCTGCCTCTTGAGTGCTGGGATTAGAGGCATGCGCCACCAATGCCCAGCTTCTTTTGGGCTTTTAAGAGAGGGTTTCTTAGCCGGGTGGTGGTGGCACACACCTTTAACCCCGCACTTGGGAAGCAGAGGCAGGCGATCTGTGTGGGTTTGAACCCTTCCTGATCTACAGAGTGAGTTCCAGAACAGACTCCAAAGCTACAGAGAAACCTTGTTTCTTGTAGCCCGGTATGTCCTCAGATAGTAGTTGCAAGTTCTGGTCTTTCTGTCTCTACCAGCCAAGTGCTGAGGTTACAGGTATGAATTACCTACCGCACCCAGATGACCTCCCCCACCTCCTTCTCTTACTCTCCTACTTCCTGCTCTTTCTTCCTCCTCCTCCCGCTTTTTAGATTTTTGAGATAAACTATCTTGTAACCAAGACTGGTCTTAAACTCTTAACCCTTCTGTCTCCATTGTCCTAGTGCTGGGATTATAGGTATATGCCATCATGCCCAACACATTTTTAATTTTCATGAGAATGCTACCTTTCTTTCTGTTTCCCTTTCCTTTCCTTTTAGACAGGCCTCAAGAGGCCCCAGTTCAACCTGAAACTCTCCTGCCACAGCCTCCAGAGTGCCTCCTCATCACACCCGGCTCATGCTTCCTTGGTTTAATAATACATGTTAGATGGGGACAGAGAGAGATGACTCAGTAGTTACGAGTACTTGCTGCTCTTATAGAAGACCTAAGTCTGGTGCCTAGCACCCACATCAAGTGGCTCATAATCATATCTCCAGTTCCAGAGGCTCCAATCCCCTCTTCTGGCATCTTTGGGCACCTACTACTTGCTCATGTACATGTATGAGCGCGCACGCACACACACACACACACACACACACACACACACACACACACACAGAAATATGTATTGAAGTCAATTTATTTTCTTAGCATTTTTGAGCCTACTGACTTACCAGTAATAACTTCTTTCCCTTTGATATCCACGAGTTCTAAGCTTCAAAGGCCATTGTTTCATCTGGTGCCAGGAAGTGCCCATCTACTTTGACTTACATTACCCATAGTTTAATCTTTTTTTTAGTTCATTTGTTTTATGTATATGAGTGCTCTATCTGCAGGCCAGAAGAGGGCATCAGACCCCATTATAGATGGTTGTGAGCCATCATGTGGTTGCTGGGAATTGAACTCAGGCCCTCTGGAAGAGGAGCCAGTGCCCTTGACCACTGAGCCATCTCTCCAGTCCTAGTTTGATTTTTTTTTTTTTATGATTATTTAGTGTGAATGGAATTTACTTGTTCTATCATATGTGATACTAATTTTTTCTATAACTTAACAGCCAGTTAGCTCAAAGTTTTGCTGTTGTTATTTGCACGTGTTTTATTTTGCTTTGTTTTAGTTGGCATGGTGATGGAAGCCCGATGTGACAGCATGCCCTTGTAATCCCAGCACCCAGGAGCTTAAGGCTGAGGAGCCAGGACCACATATTGAGACCCTGTCTGAAAGGGGACGGCTGCTGGGTATGTAGTTCATTCAGATGATGACGTGCTTGCCCAACATGAATAAAGCCTCAATGTTGACTCCCCGGTACTGAGTAAATCAGATGTGGTGGAACGAGCTGTTATCTCGGTACTGGGTAAGGAGAGGCAGGAAGATCAGAAGTTCAGAGTTTTTCCCAACCACGTAGCACCTTCAAGGTCAGGCTGGGAAAAAAAGGGGGAAAGTTTTCATTTCATTTGGAAAAGGGGTTCTCTAGTGCCCAGGCTGGCATGAGTCTGTGAACTCAAAGGTCCTGCTTCCCTCGGCCTCTTGATAGTGTACAGGTGTGTGTCAGCATGCCTGGCAGCCCCAAGTGATTCAAATATGACACTTCTGTCCCCTGTCCTGGTGCCTCTATTACATATTAAGAGTCATATCATTGTCAAGGCTGGAGCTACCTTTGTGTGTGTGTGGGGGGGGGGGGTTCTGGAGACCAAACCTAGGGCTTCTCACATGCTAAATGCATGCCTGCTCCTCTACTACCGTTCATTAATCCATTTAATTTTTAGCAGGCTCTCAGTAGCCCAGGTTGGCCTTGAGCTCTGTTTGTATCCTAAAATGACCTTGAACTTCTGATCCGCCGCCTTAATTTCTCCAGTACTGGGACTGCAGGGGTATGCCACCACACCCAGCTTTGTGTGTGTTTATGTTTGTATACATGGTATATGTACCTTTCCTGTGGGTGTGTGCATAGGTGCATACAGGTATATTTGTATGTGGAAGCCAGATGCCCATGTCTGGGGTTTTCCTTCAGCATGCTTCAGTGTTTCTAACATCTTTGTTAATGAAGTTCTTTGTGGATTCATTCATCAAAGCAGTGTTTGCAGAACTGAGGGTACAACCCAGGGGCCCTGCATGAGCCAAGCAAGGGCTGTGCCACTGAGCTCCCTCAGCCCCACACTTACATCTCAGAGCCTCGCATGCCAGAACTCCATTGTCACCTGCTTACAATTACATAATAAGACCATAATTCTAAAAAGTGTTTAGACTTTAAGAAGAAAACCAGTTCTCAGAAGTTGATAATCTCATGGTAAGAGAAGGAAGTAGAGAACCGGGTGCAGCCGCATCAGTGCTGGGAGACGTTTCCCAGGAGAAATCCAGACAGGGGTAGCTTTGCAAAGCTGGTGGGGAGGCCTCTTGCCCAGGGAGCACAATGGCAGAATCTGAGAGAGAGGATTTTAATCTCCTATTTTGGGCTCTTTGCAAAAGATGTCTGTATTAATTGTGTCTACAAAATTATTTCATAGAAGTTTTAAAATTTGTCAGCAATTTTACCTGCTAGTGTTTGTGTTGGTTCCTTTTCTCTGGGGTGATTACACACCAGAAGCACCTGGAGGAAGGAGGGATTTGTTTGGGTTTCTGGTCCCTGATGTCTAGCCCACCATGTCTGGGAAGGCAGGGGAGACAGCTCTGCTGAGGTAGCAGTGTGTGGGAACAGCAGTGGCATGTCATGTCTTTGCAGCTCAGGAAGCAGAGAGAATAGAAGCTGAAGCAAGGCCTGGCGACAACTCAGAGGAATGCTCCCAGTGACCCACTTCTGCCAGCCAGGCTCCGGTCTCCCAGAATGCACTGCTAGGTGGCCATCAAGGGTCCTAACACAAGCCTACAGGGAACATTTCTGACCCAAAGCACAATACCTCTTATTTTTATTTTATTTTGAAACATGCTCTTCTGGTATAGCCCAGGGTGGCCTTGAACTTGAAATTGTCCTGCCTCACCCTTCTGAATTGTGGAATTACAGATGTGTGCCATCAAAACTAGGTTTCTTTTACATTTCTAACATCTCTCTCTTCATTAGAATATATCCCCACTTCTCTTAAGTCCTGTATTACACTTTGTCTTTTACAAAAGTAAACAGTTCAAGGACAAAGGTTTAATTCTACTCTTTCCATTTTTTCCCCCTCCTCCTGTTTATTTACACTATGTGAAGCTGTGTCACTATGATTAGTTTAATGAAGAGCTGAATGATCAATAGCCAGGTACAAGAGCATAGGTGGGACTTCCAGGCAGAAAGAAGTGCTGAGGATGAATCTAGGCCCAGGAGATGTACCAACAAGACACTGAAGAGGTTGGTCATAGGGTATAGATGAGAGAAAACAGAGACACAGACTCGTGGCAGAGCTTAGATTAATCAAAATTGGTTAATTTAACCTCTAAGAGCTAGTTGGGGAAAAACCTAAGCTCATGGCCAAGCTTTCATAATCAATAGGTCTCAGTGTTTATATTTGTGACATCCCAAAGGAAGTCCAACTACAAAATGTGTTGTCTTAGTCACTTTTCTGTTGCTATGATAAAACACCATGACCAAGGCAACTTATAAAAGTTAATTTGGAGCCTACAGGTTTTGTTTCAGAGGGTTAGAGTTCATGACCATTTTTGGTGGGGAGCATGGCGGCAGGCAGGCAGGCAGGCATGGGCTAGAGCAGTGGTTGTGAGCTCACATTTGATCCACAAACTTGAGGCAGAGAGAACTAATTGGGAGTTACAAGGTCTTAATTGTAATTCTTTCCAGATAGTTCCACCATCTAGGAACCAAGTATTCAAATATACAGGGGCCATTCTCATTCAAACTAACACCCATGTTTTTCCCATTTCTCTGGCCCCATGGCTCTGTGTGTGAGAGCTTGTGTTGTCAAGCCTAACTGTGTTCTACCCCAGAATCCACACTGTAGGAGGAGGGAATTGCTATGTCCTCACACCTCCATCACATCTGTGCCCATACATATATACACAAGATAAGCAAAGAGATATAGGGGGACTGGAGAGATGGCTAAGCAGTTAAGAGCACTGGCTCTTCTTCTAGAGGACCCTGGTTCAATTCACAGCACCCACTTGGCAGCTCACAGCTGTCTGTAACTCTGTAACTTCTGTTCCAGAGGACCTGATTAAAAGTGTATGTATATAAAATAAAAATAAATAAATTATTTTGAAAAAAGAAATATGATTTTTAAAAAGTTGTCAATTATTTCTATTTGTTGGGATTATAGGTGTTTTTCAATTTTTTTCTTTTTCTTTTAACGGTTTTTCAAGACAGTGTTTCTCTGTGTAACAGTGCTGACTGTCCTGGAACTCACTCTATAGACCGGGATGGCAAGTACATACTTTTTCCCTCTTCCTTGAACAAGCCATATTTTCCTCCCACATCTAGCTTTGCTAAAACATATCTAACGGGCGTGTAAAGGTCACATACAATCCACATATAAAGTTTACACATGTGTGTGCTACGTGTTACACCACAGCAATCAAAGTGACTCACAAGCACATCTGTCACTCCAGAACTTTCCTGGTTATCCTGGTTTTGTTTTTGTGGCCAGGGTAATTACATTATTCTGAAACAATTGCTTGGACATTTAGAAACCAAGACATAGGTTTCTTTGGCAAAGGCCCCACACACAGCATTCAGGGAGCTTCCAGGTTGTGGGGGAAACAGCCAGGCAAATAGAGGTTATGTTGCTCAAGGCAGCAATGCAATGACTTCTCTTCCTTTAGAAATGTTTGGAGAACTGGGTGGGAAGAGGAACCAGCCTTTTGGTTGCTGATTTAAGCTCTGGGTGGAATAGAGTATCTATTGTGGAAGTGTATTGTGCAAAAAGAGAATGGAGCTTTTTGTGAAGAGAGATAAAGAGGTTGTAGGGTGGGAAAGGGGAGGATGGGGGAGGAGAAGACAGGCTTGCAGATAGTTCCTGGAGAGAACCCTGAGAAGTAACCATCCCGTGGGCAGAATTCAAGCAGGGCAACTTGAAGGTCCCAGGAAGTTGTCCTCCTCAGCCTGCCGTCCAGCCTGTCCCTGGGTCTGAGTCCAGCACCAGCCCTGTACCCAATGCCACCTTCAGACAGGCTCAGTAAACAGTCATTGTCCTTGAGAATCATGGAAGCCCAAGCAAGCTGTGTTTAGAATTGTTGTTCTGAATTTCCTTTAAGTCATTCAGTAAACAGTCTGAAGACACACGTATGGTAGCTCACACCTATAATCCTAGCAATTAGGAAGCTGAGGCAGGAGTATCGCTGTGAGTTCTGGAGTAGCTTGGGCCACAGGGTGAAATTCTACCTGAGAGAGAGAGAGAGAGAGAGACAGAGAGAGACAGAGAGACAGAGAGAGACAGAGAGAGAGAGAGACAGACAGAGAGAGAGACAGACAGAGAGAGAGAGAGACAGAGAGACAGAGAGACAGAGAGAGAGAGAGAGAGAGACAGAGAGAGAGAGAGAGAGAGAGAGAGAGAGAGACAGAGAACCTGATTTACCAGATTTCAGACAAGGACTTATTGGTTGTGAATCTTTTTTAGTGTTTTGTTTGCAGTTTTTAATTTTTTGTTTGTTTTTCAGATAGTTTCACTATGCAATTCCTGCCCTGGAACTTACCAAGATCCTCCTGCCTCTGCCTCTGCCTCTGCTCCCAGTGATTGTTCTGCCTGTGCTGTATTGATTCTGATTTGAGACAAGGCCTCACTATTATAGCCCTCACTGGCTTCACTGGAACTTCCTATGTAGATTCAGCTAACCTCAAACACACAGAAATTCACATGCCTCTCCCTTCAGAATGTGCTGGACAACGCCTGAACTATGGATTTTTTAGATATAAACTCTCTTTTTTGTAATAACACTTTCTGCTATTAAGTTGTTTTGTTTGTCTGTTTATTTTGGCTGCTTCCTTTGTCTTTATTTTGAGTTTTTTGTTTCTTTGTTTGTTTGTTTGGTTGGTTTTGGTTTTTCCAGACAGTTTCTCTTTGTAGCCCTGGCTGTCCTGGAATTTGCTCTGTAGACCAGGCTGGCCTTGAACTCATAGAGATCCACCTGTCTCTGCCTCCCAAGTGCTGGGCCTAAAGGCGTACACCACCACTGCCCTGCTATTTTTATTTTTTGTTTGAGATAAGGTCTCTTGTAGCCCAGGTTGGCCTCAAGTATGGGACACCATGCCCCTGGCCTATGTAATTTATTTATTTATTTATTATTTTATTTATTTATGGTGGAGGAGATTGAATCCAATACCACCAGTATTGAATCACTACACCAGGCCTTGAGAGGCAAGGTTTCACCTGCTCTCTCAAATGAAAAGAAGCCAGGTGTGGTAGGCAGGAGGATTGTTTTGAGTTTAAGTCCAGGCCTGTGCACACAATGAGTCAAGGACAGCTGAAGCTGAAGAGAACCGGTGTCTGTTTTTGTTGTTTAGGTTTTGTTTGTTCCTTTGCTTTGACACAGGAACTCCTTAGAGTGTCCAACACAAAGTAACCAAACAGACAAAAAAAGCTTGCTTTCCTTAGGAAGGCAGGGGAGCTGGGTAGTGAGAAAGACTTAGGAAGCAGCTAACTTGACCTCCACAGGTTAGAATCCCACCTCCCAGCATGCATCTGGGAGAGCAGTGGTTTCTCTCCCTTGGCTACCAAGACCAGTTCCTCTCGGAAACTTACTTCCTGTTCCCATTTTGCTCTTCTTTCCACTTCCTCTAGAGAGCTCGGCTCCCACCCCGAAGTTACCCAGACAATTTTCCCGGCGCTGTAAAATAATTTTAAACAAGGATCTCAAAAAAAAAAAAAAAAAAACCAAACCCAAGGATCTTATTTTGAAAATACAGATGTCATCTAAGCCACATTCCCTGTTCCCAAAATGCTACAACTGGAAATGGATGTTATGAATCAGTTATTGAGGATTCTCCAAGCTAGCTCTAGGATAAAAAGAGATAAATCAAAAATAAAGTATCAGTTTAGAGGACAGCACAGTGTCTCTGGACATATCTCCCTGAATGTATCCTATTTTCTCTGATCTCAAAGCTAAGCAGGTCCAGGCCTGGTTGGTACATGGATGGGAGTAAAGAGGGAAAAACTAAAGAATTTTAACAATGAAAAGCAACAACAGCTAAGATGGATCAGTGGTTAAGAGGGCTCATAGTTCTTGCAGAGAACTTGGGTTCCATTCTCAGAACCCACATGGCAGTTTACAGCTACTTGTAACTGTAATCCCAGGGGATCTAGTGTCTTCTGGTACACACACGGTTGACAGATAAACAGGCACTCACACATACATACACATAAAACATATATATATTTCTTAAAGCAAATGGTAGGGTACTTGCCTAGCAAGGTCTTAGTTTCAATTCTAGTATTTTAAAACATAAGATAAGAATTCTAAAGCAGGGTGTTGGTGGCCCATGCCTTTGATCCCAGCACTCTGGAGGCAGAGGCAGGGGAGAACACTGAGTTCGAGACCAGCCTGGTCTACAAGAGTTAGTTCCAGGACAGCCTCCAAAGACACAACTGTCTTGGAAAAAAAAAAAAAAAAAAAAGAATTCTAGAGTTATGCCAAGTGGCAGTGGTGCATATCTTTAATCTCAGCACTTGGGAGACTGAGGCAGGGGGATCTCTGTAAGTTCAAGGTCAGCCTGGTCTACAAAACTAGTTCCAGGACAGCTAGAGCTCTTACACAGAGAAACCCAGTCTAGAAAAACAAAACAAAAAAAAGAAAATGAGAGAGAGAGAGAAACTTTTAAAGACTTACTTTTATTACTTTTATGTGTACAGTATTTTGTTGCATATATGTTTTTTACTATATGCTTTTAGTGGATCCCCATTGGCTGCCGTTGCAGACCAACATGTGGGTGCAGGGAATTGAACACAAATCATCAGGAAGATCTGTAAGACACTGAACCATTTGTTCAGTCCAAATTTACTTGCCTTATTTTGTAATATCAAATTGTTATTCATATTTTGCATCAACTTACCCCCCATAATAATTTGTATAATCACGGTCCTATTTATTTTTTATTCATTTGTTTAAGGAAGCTGACTGTTGCCTGCTTATAGCCATTATGAAACTTTTCTGTGGCAAATTTTTCTTCCTCTTTTTTTTCTGAGGGGGGTGGTTTGTGACATTAGCTCAGGCTAGTTAGCTTTAAACATAATATTGAAAATCTGCATACATCCCACTGCCCAACAATTTGTAAACACACATACTATGGAATAGTGTAATTTGTTATACTGTAGATGGTAACAGACAGGAAAAGATATTTGTGACATATTCAACTAATTGCAACTCAGTTATGTCATGCAATTTTGTTAAATTTATTTTTAAAATCCTATTTGTTGTATTGTAATTTTATTTGTCTATATGTATATATGGTCTATGCATGTGTGCTGTTTGTGTGTGTGTGTGCACACGTGCGTGCAGCACCGTGTGACCCCTGGGGTTCTTCCTTATCTTGGCTATATGCTACTTGAGAGGTCTGACACTAAAAATCAAATATCAAGATATGGGAGTTGGTTAATCCTACCACTTGGGAAGCAGAGGCAGAGGGACCTCTGAGTTTGAGGCCAGCCTGATCTACAGAGTAAGGTCTAGGCCAGCCAGCCAGCGCTATACAAAGAAACTCTGTCTCAAAAAACCATAATAATAATAATAATAATGGAATATGATTAATATTAGATACTATAAACTTACAGATAATTCTCTAAAAGTTTCAACTGGCTCATCCAGCAAAAGACACTGGTCTTTTTGTTTGTTTGTACCGCTCTGGCTGGCCTAGAACTTGCTCTGTAGACTAGGCTGGCCTGGAACTCAGAGATTATCCTGCCTCTTCCTTCCCAGTACTGGGATTAAAGGTGTGGGCCACAACCTTTAAAACACACCTACCTTCAAATTTAGACTATTCTGGGGCTTCTGGGAAGAGGTCTTCTGCATGTGTCACTTGGAATGGAAACAGCTGACTGCTCTGTAGTGTCAGCGTGAAAGAGTCTCTTCTGCTTGGAGTAAATCAGGGTATTTGACTTAATGGTAATGTTTTGAGCTTGAGCTCTCACTGGATCCACTGACATTCAAAGAGCCTTTACAGTTTACAAGATACAGTATCCTGTGTTTTCTGTTGCTAGTTACCTGATTTCATTCTTTCCAGCAACTCCAGGAAATGGCATTAATTTAGTTAATAAGATGTTAGCGTAAAGGCGGGGCATCTGCCCAGGCAGGTTCTTTCAGGGAGGCAATAGGGAAGAATGATGGTGGGAAGTTGCTTTTGATGGGGGTGGTAGCTGGGTGGTAGGTGGTGGATTCGGATTTCAAGGTCATCCTTAGCTGTACAGCAAGTGTGATACTAGCCTGGGTTACATGAGACCTGCCTGAGCGAAAGAGAGACCGAAGCAGAGAAGATTCTGAGGGATACTGGCTCCTACGAAAGAGATAAACCAGGCTAGGCACAGAAACCCTGACCTTAGCTGTAAATTCTGGCTTAGTTATGATAACGTGTTCTGGAAGCCTGCCACAAAAAAAGCTGCAAAAGAATGTGCATCTGGCCAGGTGTGGCAGGTAATGCCTATCATTCCAGCAGAGGCAGGGGCATCTTGGGAGTTCCAGACTAGCCTGGGTTACTAGTGAGTTCAAGGCCAGTCAGAGAGGTGGCTCAGTAGCTAAAGGTGACTGAAGCCATGCCTGATGACCTGCATTCCATCTCTGGGACCTGTACAATACAAGACCATGGCATGCCAAGACCATGGCATGCACACACTCCAACTAAATAAATAAATCAATACTAAAATAAAATAAAAGGTATTTGTAGTCTTTTAAAACAGAAGCAATAGCTTATCATAGCACTTTCATTTTGTTTTTCTGTTTTTTTTTTTTTTTTTTTTTTTTTAGAGACAGGGTTTCTCGTAGGTTTTTGGAGGCTGTCTTGGAACTCTCTTTGTAGACCAAGCTGGCCTCAACTCACAGAGATCCACCTGCCTCTGCAAAGACATGCACCACCACCGCCTGGCAATCAAAGCACTTTCATAACATTGAAAATCTACATATATCCCACCCTCAACAATTTGTATACATACATACTATGGAATAGTGTAATTTGTTATGAGTGATACTGTAGATGTTAACAGACAGGAAAAGATATTTGTAACATATTACTTGATCAAACTAATTGCAACTCAGTTATGAGATACAATTTTGTTAGCTTTATTTTTTAAATCCCATTTACTGTATTGTAATTTTATTTATTTATGTGTATATGGTCTATGCATGTGTGCTCTTTGTACAAGTGTATTGATATCGATTGCCTTCCTCTATAGTTCTCAGCTTTTTTTCCCCCCAAGACTGAGTTTCTCTGTGTAGTGCTGCCCATCCTGGAACTCCTTTGTGTCCTGTGGACCAGAGAGCTGGCCTTGAACTCAGAAGGATTAAAGGCATATGCTACTACTCCCAGAACTTTTATTTTTTAATGTTCATGTGTATGTCACCTGCATATAAATGTTCTCAGAAGCCAGAAGAGGGCACTGGATCTCCTGGAGCTGGAGTTGCAGGTGTTTTTTGAGCTGCCAGATGTGGGTGCTGAGAACCAAACTTGGGTCCTCTACAGAAGCAGGAAGTCCTGTTAATGACTGAGCCACCATTCCAAGGTGTGTGTGTGTGTGTGTGTGTGTGTGTGTGTGTGTGTGTGTGTGTGTGTGTGTGTGTGTAGCCAGTTATTTAAAAATATTTTGTGTAGTTTTATTGTATACATTTACATGTGAATATGGGGAGATGGAATGCCCATACATTAAAACTGTAATGTTTTTCTGCAGGGTTTTCAGCTGATCCTGGTTGATTTTCAGTTTTGTTTCAATGTATTTGTGCAAGTTTGAAACCAGCCTGGGATCCATGAGACCCTGGAGTGGAGGTAAGAGGGGCATGTAGGAGGCCCTGGGTTCCATTCCTGGTACTTCAATGAAATAGACTACAACATAGAACTGCACAGTCTCCACAGTGGAAGGAGTGGGTTGCTGGTGTCTGCCTGCATCCTTGGATGCACAGGGTATCTTGCTGCTGTGATGTTCATCTTCAGTGTGCCTGGAGAATCAAGGCACCTTTGTAAAGGGTTAGAGTCTCATAGAGATCTAACTGGATCCTGGAGAACCCAAAAATCCTTTCCTACCCTGTATTAATTGGAGCCTGATTTTTTTTTTCTCCTGCTCTTGGGAGTCTTTGCTGATTTTACAGGCCCGTTTCCTCTAATTCCTACTGGTTTCTCAGGCAGGCTAGAACTCCAGTTATCAGGCTGGGCCTTTGTACCCACTTAGTTCCAGTCATGTTCCTGAGATGACATCCTGGCCATCTTGATCAAATGTGGGTGTTCCCCATTCCAGCCACCCACAGGGACAAGGCACCTTTGAAGGAATGTTCCTGCCACAGCTGGCTCTTTGCCTTTGTAGCCTGTGAGTCACCCTGGTTTCAACCCATCTTCTCATCTCTAGGTTGTAAGGACACCTCCCTGACACTCATTCATTTTATAGTAACAGTGGATAGAAACTAGTATGTATTGCTGGTGCTTATGTACTAAATCCCACAAAAGGTGTGGGCTCTTTTAACCCTCACTACACACTGGGAAGCAGGTATCTGCATCCCTATCTTATAGATGAGAAGATCAGTGGTTGAATCAACCACAGATATGTCACCTAAGTTTGAGCACTTGAACACAAGACACTGAACAACCCATAGGTCTAGCCTCCTCCCCCCACTTTTATATCCTCTCTTTGATATTTTGAACAGGGTCTCACTATGTAACACAAGCTGGCTTTGAACTTAGATGTTTATGTTGGAACTCTGGGAATTCAACATAAGGCCTTGCACATGCTAGTTTTCTTTCTTTACTCCTTCTTCTTCTGCTTCTTCTTCTTCTCCTTCTTCTTCTTCTTCTTCTTCTTCTTCTTCTTCTTCTTCTTCTTCTTCTTCTTCTTCTTCTTCTTCTTCTTCTTCTTCTGCTTCTTCTTCTTCTTCTTCTTCTTCTTCTTCTTCTTCTTCTTCTTCTTCTTCTTCTTCTTCTTCTTCTTCTTCTTTCTTCTTCTTCTTTTTTTGTTTTATTTTGAGACAGGGTTCCTCTGTGGCTTTGGAGGCTGTCCTGGAACTAGTTCTCGTAGACCAGTCTGGACTGGAACTCACAGAGATCTGCCTGCCTCTGCCTCTGGAGTGCTGGGATTAAAGGTGTTAGTATTACAGCTTTTACTTATGTTGATTTATGTTCATTTTCTTTCTCTCTCTCTTTTTTTTTTTTTCAAGACAGGTTTTCTCTGTGGCTTTGGAGCCTGTCCTGAAATTGGATCTGTAGACCAGGCTAGCCTTGAACTCACAGAGATCTGCCTGCCTCTGCCTCTGTTTCCCTGGTGCTAGGATTAATGGTGTACACCACCACTGCCCAGCCTCTCTCTTTAAACAGGAACTTTCTATGCAGATCAAGCTGGCCTCAAACTCACAAGATCCACATTGGCCTGCTGCAATGTTGGGTTAAAAGTGTGTACAATCATCACGCCTGACCAGTTACCTCCATTTTTATAAGTCAGGAAACTGGGCTACATTATTTACTGAGCATATTAGTCACTTCAGTTGAGGAAGCTGGCAAGTGAAGTAGGATAAACTTTGAACATTTCCCTGTCCTCTACTTGTGGCAACAACCGTCCTCATTTCCCAGCATGTAGTCTATATTGCTGCAAGTACTTGAAATAAATTTTTTTTTTTTTTTTTTGGTGGACAGGCCTTCCCTGTATAATCCTGGCTGGCTTGTAACTCCTTATGTAGACCAGGATGCCTCAAATTCACAGAGACCCACCTGCCTCTGCCTGGTTTTGAGATAGGGTCTCTCTTTGTAGTCCTGGCTGTCTAGGTGTATACCACCAGGCCGCCTTAAACTCACAAAGATCTGCCTGCTTCTGCCACCCAAATGCTGAAACTAAAGACCTGCACCACCACACCTGCCTCCCTCCCTACTTATCTAGAGTGACCTTCAGGAAGCCTTCACTGACCACCCTTGTCCTCTGCGGTGTCCTTCACCTGTACTCTTATTGTTGGTGGTCCCCCCTCACCCTTTTTTATTTTTTTAAGAAGGGGTCTTGGGTAGCCCAGCCTGGAACTGGCTATGTAGCTTGGGCCAGCCTTGAACTTCTAATCTTCCTGTCTCTACCTTTCAGACTGAGGCTATAATCCTATCTTTCCTTTCAGTTTTGTTGAAATAAGGCCTTGCTATAATGGTCCTGGCTATCTTGGTATTTAATATGTAGCCTATGATGGCCTTGAACTCCTGACTATTCTCCTGCCTCAGCTTCCCAAGTATCCTCCATGATACCGTTCTTTTGCTCCTTTACCAGTTTGCAGACCGAGAACAAGGAGCAGGACTGGCTGGTGGGTAAGTCCTTAGCACCAGGCTGGGGGCTGCCACAGAGCAGGTACATGGTGAACATAGTTGAGTGAATACTTGACTCTTAAGAGATCACTTTGGCCCTTTTTTTTTTTTTTTTTTTTTTTGGAGAATATGGCTTGGCTGTTCTGAAGAGCGCCAGGTAATGACAGAACTGTGGCTTCCTGCATTCCCAACTAAAAGGGTATACTGGGAAGCTGCTGGGGTCACTAGAGAGGTCCAGTGTGCTGAGCCTGAAATCATGGGGTCCTTCTTGCTGAACCAAACTCTCTGGCTTCTGTTTTCTCACTCCTTGCCAGAAATAAATCATGTTCTGAGTGACTGGAGTCATTGCTCACAGCTCCATGAGATGGTGTAGGGTGGGGCGAGGGGCAGTGGCCTTGGGGCTCCTGTCAGTAAAGGCCCAGGCCTTTGGGCTGGGGGGGGGGAGGGGAAGGAGTGGCTGGTCCTATCCCTGGGAGGCTGCAGTCATTGGGGGAGAGACAATGGGGCTCAGCGTCTGCTCCTAGCTGGGAGAAGGGACCCTCCAGTGAAAAGCCAGGGAGAGCAGGGAAGTGTGGGAGGAATTGATGAGAAGGGGTGGAGCCAAGGAGATGCAGCCGGGAGGAAGGAGGGAAGGGGAAGGAAGAGCGCAGGGAGGGGAGAGGATCCAGGCTTCTCTTCTGCTCGGTGACCTGGTCCGGAGCCGCAGCTTCCCTCGCTTTGTCTGGGCCCGCCGAGACCTCACGTTTCTCGCCCAGCTGCAGCCCCAGTCCAAGGGCCAGGCATCCAGCAGGTGCTCAATACTTACTTGGGAAAATAAGAAATGTGGCCAACTTTGCTCTGGGAACTTTTCCCCCGCGTTGTCTCCACTCCTCCGGAGAAGCCGAGGACAGAGCTGGTCTTGGGAGCACGCCCAGGCGCCCCATGAATAATTGACCCTTGGTGGCGACACTGCCCGGCTCTGTCCGCGGGCTCGGTACCCGCCCTGCGTCGGAGTCGAGCGGCGCAGCTGAGTGGCGGGTGTCCGGGAGGTTGGAGGCGGGGTGTCCGGCCTGTCCCAGAGCTGGGAGGAGGCCAGGCTCTGCTGAACCCCGGGCCCCGCAGGGAGCCAGAAGGGCCCAGACCTCAGCTAACGGCCACGCCTCGGCGCCCCCCAGCCGTGCACCCCGGGGCCGAAACCAGGCCCTGGGCTTGGGGAGGCCGTGAGGGGCTTAACTCCTCTGGACCTCTTGGCACCCGGGTCCCGGCGATCGCAGCCGGAGCTGTTCCCTCGAGTCTGGCCGTCCAGGGCTCTAAACAGCTGTTTAAAGGCGCTTTACTGTTAAGGGCTCTGCGGCGGCGTTTGCTCCAAGCCCATCTGCCCACTTAAAAAATATATTAAGTGAAGAGCAGCCCCCTCCGCTTCTACCCCTGGCGGGGGAGGGGGCGGACTCAGAGCCCCTATCCGCATTTCGGAAGGACTGGGCACCCAGGGGCTCCCTCAGACTCTCATCCCGGTAGCTCTTTGGGATAGGACACCCAGGCTTCCTGGGGGGCTGTTCTCTCGGGCCCCCTTTGTGCCTGACAGGGACAGCCCCCCATTTCCATTTGAGGTTCTGACGCTCCCTTCTCCCCCGCTAGTTAATCTTTGTTCCCCTTTTCTGCTGAAAGGAGGGGGAAAAAAAAAGAGGGAGAAAGAAAAGAAGGAAAAAGGCGTGACTCGATTTTCAAACGAAACTCCCACAGCAAACAAAACCCTTTTAGAGAAATAAGAAAGGAGGAAGGAGGAAGAAAAGAGGAAAGGGGAAGAAAAAAAAAAGAGAGAAGCCTCCAGGCTTGCAATTCGAGTAGGAGAGTTGCACCGAAAGAAAGAGAAAGAAAAAAAAGAAAGAAAGAAAAATCCTCTCTGCGGTAGAAAAAGAAAAAGAAAACTTGGGCCGACTAGAGGGGGGTGCTGGGGGGGTGGAAGGAAGTGAGAAAACAAAAGAGAGATAAAAGGGCTGCTTTTCTCTCTTCCTCTGCGAGCTGGCTTAGGAGGAGCTGTTTAGCATCTCTTCACGTCAGCCCTGCCTCATTCCCTTCTTCCAGGGAGGGAGAGAGCGCGAGCGAGCGAGCAAGCGAGCGCGAGAGAGCAGGAGGGAGAGAGGGAGAGAGAGGGGGAGAGAGAAAGAGAGGAGCCGGAGGGAGGGTGGCAGAGCAGGGCGGGCGCGCGTGGAGGCGGCGCGCAGCAGCAACCCGGGCGGTGGGCAGCAGGAGCCCCCGGCCCGCCCGGCCCGGCCAGCCGAGGGCCCCCCGCGCCAGGAGCCGCGCCCGGACCCAGGGTGAGTGTCCCGCGCGGCCCTCGGCCCCGCCAGCCCCCCGGCGGCCCGCGGCGGGGTGGCTGGGGGCGCGGGGGTGGGTCGCTGCGGCCGCGGTCGACCCGCCCCCCGCCTCTCCCCGGGGACGGCGGCGCGCAGGCCCGCAGCCGCGCTGCAAACATGTCGTCTTTTCCTTTCACTTCCACATTCCCTCATGCCGGAGAGCTGGAGCGAGAGAGGGAGAGCTGGGGAAAGAGGGAGAGATGGCGTCTGGAGGGGGGGAGGGAGAGGGGGAAGGGAAGAAGAGAGAGGGAGGAGAGCGCGCGAAGGGAGAGAGAGAGAGAGAGAGAGAGACAGAGAGAGAGAGAGAGAGAGAGACAGAGAGAGAGAGAGAAGCAGAGGCAGAGAGAGGTAAAATGAAAGGAAAGCGCGGCGGCGCAGGAGGCCGGGGAGGCGGCGGCGGTCTCCGGCCCGCACGTGGGTGTCGCGGCGCTCGGGGACGCTCCCCCCACACCCGGCCCGGGACTCAAAAGTTTCACCCCTCGCCGCCCCGCCCCTGCGGCTGCCCACAAACTTTTTACTCCGGGAGCGGGTGGGGTGGCCGCGCGGCCGGGCCAGCGGGGTGGCGAGGGCGCAGCGCGCTGCCGGGGTGCCGGGCGCCCCTCGAGGTCAGCGGGCGTCTCCAGCCGGGTGCCGCGGGCCCTGGGCCCCCCTCGGCGGCCCCGGCTCGGACCTGTTGAAGGCGCTCGCCCGGTGCAGGGAAAGGGTGGGCAGATCCCCATGGCTGGTCTAGAGCCTCCCGTGGCTCGTCCTCCCTTCCTCGCCGCCCCCTCTCCCTCTCCTCGCGGTCATTTTCCTAATTGGATGGAGCTATGGGGCGTGATCGTCGGCGTCAGAATGAGGAGCCCCCCGAATCCGGTGGTCTTTATTCCCTGACTCTTAGACCCCACTGAGCCGGCCTCGGTGTTACCCCCACCCCGAGCTGCGGACTTGCTAACTCGTGCGTAGCGGGTTGCCGGTTTTTTTTTTTTCTTTCTTTCTTTCTTTTTTTTTTTTTTCTACTTGGCTTTTAAGATGACTTTTATGGTCCCTGCAACTGCTTCCCTCCAGTCTAAACTGTAGTTTGGGAAGATTTAAGAGGACCGGGAGGTGCTTGTATGGCCTTTAACTAATCCAAAACCGTCATTAATGTATCTCTACGCCCTGCGAGATGGTTCCGGCCAGGCCAAGCAGTAGCCTGGGTGTGTTTTCACCCGGACACTGCGGAGTTCCTTCACGGTCTTGGCCCGCCTGGCAGTGAGGGGACACTTGACCCGCGAGACCAGTGCCCTATCTTCGAAGGGCACCCTGGGCGTCTTTCTTTCCTTTCACAATGGAAACTGTCTGCTACTGTCCACCTGAAGACATAACTAGTCCCTGTGGGTACCTCGGAAGCTCACAAAACTCCCCCACAGGTGTGCGGAGGACTTTGTGCTGTTGGGGGTCATCCAGCCAGCTTTGACGCTGCCCTCTCAGCTTTGCCTTTGTACATGTGTAAGTAAAAGCAGTCAACGTTCATTTCTGCCAAAGAGAAGGGTTGCTGTGTGGGAACAGGGAATGCCGAGGGGGGGGGCGGCATGTATCACATTACTGTGGCCCTTCAAAGATTCAGGGAGCTGGTGCGGGAAGGGCAGAATGGTCCTTCACCGTCTTTAGGTTTAAGAAAGTGTATTGTTATCAAACCTGATGGGCCTGTCTGGTTTTTATTTTGAGAGGTAGTATGACCACCACTTTTTCGCTTGTTTCAAAGAAAATTTACCTTTGAGAGCTTTGCTTAGTGGTTCTGTCTGCTCCCCTCTCATCCCACACATAACCCTGAGCCAGGCACCTGCTGTTCTTGGAGCACAACCTTGAAACGATCACTTAACTTGCAGAGCTGGCTTTGCTGCCTGAGGGCACTGGGTAGAGCTTGGAGTACAGGGAATGGACTGTTGGATCCTATTTTCTTCCTCTAGTCTGGTCTGGTTTCCTGCATGACAATGTGCCAAGAGTTTCAGTGAGTTGACATGGGGACAGACTGATTTCTGGAGTGTCTTGGTTGTCTTCTTCAAGCTGTTCTGAGCTGACCCTTGGTCCCACAGTGTATGAAATATTTGTTTTATGCTCAGGTCCCTATTACAAGCAGGCATTTTATTTTATGCTCTCTGTCTAGAGACGAGGCAGACAATGTCTACCATATCTTTTGGGTTTGAAGAAATAGTAATGGGGTCACCAGAGATGCTGTATAGCTTCTGGTTTAGGTTTGCCTTGTGGCCTAGAGATGTTTCTAAGCAAGCCTGCTCTTGGGAAGTAGCTAACAGCTATTCCCTTCTCTTTTGACACCATGTCTCACTACAAAGCTCAAACCAGCCTTGAGCTGGTGATCCTCCTGTCTCAGTGCTGAGACTGCAGGCATGGCCAGACTACTTGCTCTGGCTTAGCTTCTTTACAGAAGGGAATAGTTAGTTACCTGTAGGTAACCGACCCCCTGTGGGATTTGCATATCAGATATTTATATCACTACAAGGTTTCTCTGTGTAACAGTCCTGGCTGTCCTTCGACTCGACTCGATCTGTAGACCAAGCTGGCCTTGAACTCATTGAGATCTGCCTGCCTCTGTCCCCAGTGCTGGGATTAAAGGCGTGCCCCACCACCACCCAAGTGTTTTGTTTGTTTGTTTGGTTGGTTGGTTTTTGTTTTTTTCAGACAGGGTTTCTCTGTATTGCTTTGGAGGCTGTCCTTCGATTGGCTCTGTAGACCAGGCTGGTCTCGAACTCACAGAGACCCGCCTGCCTCTGCCTCCCGGTGTACCCACCAATGCCTGACTTACCTTGGTAGGGTACATTCTTAATAAGCAAAGTTACAGTTACAAAGTAGCAACAAAATAATTTTATGACTGAGGGTCACAATAACTTGAGGGACTGTGTTAAAGGGCCATAGTATTAGGAAGGTTGGGAACCACTGGAATAGAAAACTAAAAGGAAGAATCTGTTGCCTCTCAGAGGAGGAAAGGTGTACTCCCCCAACCCCTACTGGTGGTGATGACTGGTGCAGTTCCCTCCTTTGGCTTGATTACCCAGGATCCCTCATGCCTTTCCAGGGCTTGGCCCCAAGCAAAGTTACTCAGTTTGCAAAAGGGAGGTCTCTGTTAAGGATTGTTAAGCCATTCCTTTGACTCCAAAACTGAGATATTGTTTAAGAACAGCCATGGCAGGCAGAGCACCCCACTGACCTAACAACAGTCAACAGTGGGGCAGAGCAGTCACTCAAATCTGAGGCCCTGGGAACTGCTTCCAGCACTTTCCACTAGGCCTCTCCCCCTCTACTGCTGCTACAGCTTCCCAGCCACATACAGTTCAAAGAACATGGCTGTGAGGACATGAAACAATGGGCTTGTAGTGCATGTACAGGCTGAGGTAACATCTCCTTATTTTCTAGGTATGCCATACATGCTGTTCTGGCGGACTGGGCAGGCCAGGGCAATTATCGGGAGAGCTTGCTATTTTAACACCAATCTCTTTAAAGCCTAGCAGTTCAGCAGGGTAGAAGTTTAGTCATCAGGATGTTCCTAAATTACCAGGTTTTGATCTGGAATACTTTCTTCATACTTTGTACTTGTGTGTGGTTTATTTAGGGTTGACTAGAGGGGAAGAATGGGGACAGAAGGAAGGGCCTCAGCTAGCTGATCTCCATTCAGGTTTTAGATCTGCTAGAATGTTTAGTGGGGCTGAGAGCTTGGTTACATATGGATTTTCCCCTACCAACCTATTTATTATTTTATTTATTGCTTATTTGCTTTGTCCATTGCTAAGCCCCTTTAAGGCTAATATATAGTTGGCCTTTCGTAAATACTTGTTGAATGATGTACTGGACATTAGGAAAAGCATTTCCCTCCCAGGAGGAGTCCAGAAATGACACACAGAGGCAGGGACAGGGAGGTGATTGATGGGAGCTGCAGAGTTGTGCTGTGATTCATTGTTTCAAACAAGCTCCAGACAGGTAAGGCAGGAGGGGGTTGGGAAGAGTGGATCCTCAATGGGTGGAGCCACAGGGTGGAGATGTCTGCAAAACAATAGAGAGGTTTTAAATTGGACTCAGACACTGGGAGAATAATATAATCAGGTGTTCCAGGCCAGGATTATGCTAAAGTATATATATCATCTCCCACAGTCCTTGTAGGTGCTGGCAGACACATTGCTATTCTCATTTGGTAGCCTGGGAAACAGCACAGAGGAGTCAAGTCACTTGTCCAGGGGCGCAGGGCCAGTCAGATTGGCTTCTGACTTTGCCTCCCTACGGTAATGATGTGGTCAGGCCTCTGTATTCATGCAAAGGAGCTGGGTCTTCAGCTTTTGGGTTCTTGTGAAAGGATCATCAGTGTGCGGCAGCTTGGGGGTCCTCACTGCCTGGTGGTGGTTCAGCCAGTCAGGACCGAAAGGGTACGCTTAATTTCCAGGGTCTAATTGTTCCCCGGTAGCAGTACCAGATCAGGACTACTTTTGTACTTGACACACACACACACACACACACACACAGGAACACAGGTGATGCCTGAATTGAATCCAGGGTTTTGCACATGTGCAGTACCACTGAGCTATATCCCTACCCGACTGGAATGTATTTACACTGGTGGGAATTTTAAAGCTCAGGAACATACTGTTGAGGGCAGGGGAAGTGGCTCAGGCAGTAAAGTGCTTGCCATGCAAACATCAGGGTCAGGGTTAGATGATCAGCACTCACATGAAACCCATAGCACACACTTGTAACTGTAGACTTGGATGGAGACTGGAGAATTTCTGGGACTCACTCTGGCCAGCCTAACTAATCCAGGTGACCTTGTCTCACACAGCGTGGATGACTCCTGAAGAACACTCTGGCCACCACCTGCATGCAAACATGCATATGTGCACCTGCACACAGGAATGCACACACCTGCTTACCCTGCCCTCCACACACACAAAGTTCACTGTTGGCCTGGGGTCTGCAGCAGATGCCCCACAGGTGTCCAGCCCTGTGCCAGCCCAGGGAAGCACAGACCATGGCAGCTGCTTGTTTATGGGCAGTCTGTGGTGTTCTAGGCACTATGCTGTCCCATCCTCCTGGAGCTTGCAGTCTGTCTGGGAGACAGACATTAAAAGAATAATTATACAAATACTCTTTAATTACAGTTGTTATAAATGCTTCAAAGGAAAAAGTTCAGAGGCATAGGAGCCAATAATTAGGGAGGGAGGAGTGAAGGGACAGTTCCTGAAGAAAGGGCATTTGAAACAACCTCCTTGACTTAGAAGGAGGGCTCTAACCACCGTGGTATATGTTGTTTCTTTCTTTCTTTGGAAGTAGAGACAGTAAAGAAGAAAAAGGTGCTCTGGATAATAATAGAAAGGGTTAGACAGCTGGTACAGGTCTAACTCAAGCTTGTCTTTATTTATTATGTATGTGTGTGTGCACAAAGATTCCATGGTGCCTTGTGTGGAGTCAGAGGACAACTTATAAGAGTCAATTTTGTCCTTCCGTCATGTGGACCCTGGGGGGATTGAACTCAGGTCACAGGACTTGACAGCAGGTGTCTTAACCTGAAGAGCTTCCTGCTGACAGCCCCTCTCCCCTCCTGATGGGCTTTTGTTGTTTGCTTGTTTGTTTTAGTAACTAAAGCTGGCCTCAACTTGCTGTGTAGCTGAGAGACTGGCCTTGAACACCTGTTCAATCCTCTAGCAGCTCCCAAGTGCTGCGATTACAGGCGCGTGCCAGTCACCCTCCTGCCTCTGCCTCCCCAGTGCTAGGATTACAGGTACACCACCAGGCCTGGCTTGGTCTGTTTACATTGATATGCATCTTGCTGTTCTTTATGCGGTTGGTAGTACCAGCACCATCAGCATTACATGGGAGCCTGGTAGCAATGCAGACTCCTGGGCCCCTCAGCAGATTTGCTGAGCCTGTACTTTAACGAGAGCGCTCTGGGGGTGGCACAGGCAAACACAAGTCCTGAACTGGGAGATTGTTAGTTTTGCAGGCAAGGAGTGGTGTGACCTGGAACAGCTTCTCTGGCAAGTAGCAGGGAATTGGGCAATTTCATAGGTCCCTTCTGGTGTCTCTGGCCTTTAGCTTTTGGAGCTTTGTGCGGTTTCCAAGCTTGTTGAGGGTCAGGGCCTCCACTCCTGCATCGCCTTCCTGGGGACCCTCCTGTCACTTTAGTAAGAACTCAGGCAGGCACTATTAGAGCTTTTGAGAAGTATCAGAGGAAGTCGTAACAAGTACTGGAGTTTCGTGGCACAGACTGTACACGGAGATTTAGCCTAAGTAAGAGAGTGGCAAGGTCAAAGGGCTTTAGGGAAGAGAGATGTAAGGTTTCTGCCTGAAGTGGAAGTTAAAAAAGGGCGGGGAACCCGCTCTGTAGTTCTGTGGGTGGGGACTTTGCCGGTGGCCTCCTGAAGTCACAGCTGGGAGGACTAGACTCGGTCCTTTACTCTTGCAGGGGTGTTTTTACCTGAAGCCAAGCTGGGTGTAATGTTTGTGGCATTCTGGAAGAAGACCGTACTCCTCCTTAGCCTCCAAGGAGCCCTTGGCTCTGGTACAGTGGTTCTCAGCCTGAGGGTCACATCCCTTTGGCGGTGTTGAATGACCACACAAGGGGCACATATCGGATATCCTGCATACCAGCTTTTACTTTACGACTTATAACAGTAGCAAAGTTCCAGTTATGAAATAGCAATGTAATAATTTTATGGCTGGGGTCATCCCAACATGGGGAACTGTATTAAAGGGTCACAGCATTAAGAGAATTGAGACCCACTGGTCTAGACTAAGCTCAGTATTGGTGATAATAACGAGGGTCTCTTCAAGGCAAGAGCATTACCACTGGCTACCTCTCTAGCCCTTTTTCTTTTTTCCTTTCACTTTCATTTTTAAAAACTATGTGAGGGAGGGGGTGTATGTGCATGTGTCTGTCACAGGACAGTTTGTGGGTGTCAGCCCTCCCCTACCACCATGTGGGTCCTGGGGATTGAACTTGGGTTGCTAGACTTGGTGGCAAGTACCTTTACCCTTTGAGCCATCTTTCTGGCCTTTTTGTTTTAATTTGAGACAAGGTCTTGCCAAATTGCTGGCTTGAATTTGCCTTGATCCATAGCTTGGGCAGACTTTGAATGGTATCACCCAGCTCTTTGACTCAATAGTACTTAACTATGTCAAGGGCACAGTTCTAAGTAGTTTAGATAATGTCCAAAGCTTATTTATTTATTAATTTTTCTTTTTGGGTGGTGGAGAGTGAGACAGTCAGTCTCCTGTAGTCCAGACTGCCCTCCAGTTTGCTATGTAGCTAAAGCTGGCCTCGAACTCTAAGCCCCCCTTCCTATACTTCCTGGGTGCTGGGATTGCAGGCATGCCCTTCTGTAGGGAGCTCTGTTTAAATATTTAAATTAGCTCCCTTAAATAGAATAACTTTCCTGAAATAATATGTAGCAAGTATCAGACACAACATGACACATGTATCAGGCATCACTGGACACAGGAGGTATGGGGTGAGATCTTTTTAGTAGTAGAGATGGAGGTTATAGAGACTCCCCCACCCAACTCTTACTAAGTATCTTCTGATTATTCATGTATGTGACAGGAAGAATTTTCCTAAGGAAACAGTGGGATGGGGCCAGGTTCCCATACTGCCTCTGAAAAGCAGAATCAACGCTGGGGTCCAACTTCCTCTGATTTGCAAAGCAAAGAATTAGCAAACAAGAAGACTAAAGACCTTGAAGGCTAAACATTGGGGAAGGAGAGCCTTTGAAGGATTGCACCCTTGAATTAGGGGAGAGGGTTGTAAGAGGAAATTGGGGTAGATCCCCAAACGGAACAGATTAAAGGGTGTTAGAACCAAAGCTGGGCCAGATGCATGTCAACAGCATCATAAGGTGAAATAACTGCTTTTATTACCTCCTAATTAATGTGTGGCATTCCCAGATCCTCCCCTCCCCCATCCCGAGGCGGTGCCTTGTCCCAGCCAGCACAGAAGCCTTCTCTTTCACTCTTGAGCTATCTGAATTTTCATTTATATGGTTTTTCCTTTATAGCATGTATGTGTGTGTTTGCAAATGAGGCCAAATCACTATCAGAAGTAGGCTGGCCTCTAAGAGGGCTTTGGCTCTGGCTATCACACCTGCCATTGTATGAGTTTCTGGTATTAAATATATATATGCTCTATTGTGTGTTTATTTCTGGGAGTGTGCAGATAGCTGTGGGAAGTGTGAGGACTTTCTAAGCAGTCAAAACTAAGCATAAAACATTACTGTGGCCCAACTGCCTTCCCTTCGTACCTCTAGTTAGGAATACAGAGGCAAAGTGGGGCTGGAAAGATGGCTACAGAAGGCAAGCATGCCCAGCTTCAAATGAGAAGCTGACTTGCTTGTGTGTGGGGGTGGGGGAGGTTGTGTGGATGGGTGCCACCCTGGACACCCTCCCATTTCCAGTAGGACAGTGATGGCACAGTTTCCTGCTTGTGAAGGCAGTTCTGCATGCCTGGTAAAACACAACAGGCAAACTTGACTGCTGGTATTATGTGTCACACCAGCGTGTCTTCCTAGGGACCACGTCCAAGCTGTCCTCTTGAGAACTGTAGGGTGTCCTTTGGAAGCCAGTGGTGTGGTTGGTTAGTCTCACTTTGATCTGGTACTGGGCCCTGAGCTTCCAAACTGTCTTGTTGACAAATGCTTTGTTCCATCGTTGTGACTCTATTAGCTTTAGGACCTCAAGACCCCTGTAGAAATGCCTTTCCTTGTCTCTCTCTACATAGCCCTTCTTGAAGCTAGCCTGTTCACCCTTGCCCAAGCTGGAAACCTGGGCCTGCTTCTCTAAGCTATTCCCCCTGCCCTCCATCATGCCCTGCCCCTCTGTTGCCTCTGTAGGTGTGTGGTTCCCTCATCCTGGTCACCATGTCTCTGTCTACACTTGTGGACAGACTGGTCTTCTGTCTCCTTTTTTGTGTGGCTTCCTCCGCATTAGAATCGGCTTCCTTTTTCCATGTGACTTGACTTCTCTGCATGGTTTCTATCAGGGACAGCCTAGCCTACATGGGTCTGGTTTCTCGATGGTCCTTCTCCTCTCTGATCCTGCTATCTCTGCCGTTTCTCCTATCCTCGATGCATTTTGGTGCTATGGCCACAGCCCTCTCATTCAGCTTTCTTCCACATTTCCAGTGCTGTCTGAGCGGTGAGGCCTCCACCTTGGCTACGTGCCCCATTCACAGTCCCCAGGTGGTCCGCCTTTGGTTTGTGACCCATTCTGATATCTATGATTTCGGGCCTTTGCGTTTGGAATGGTTTTATACACGGTTAGCTGGGATTGTAGATGTGCCCACACACATGTGCTCAGTTTGTAGAGTGCACGCTAACACCACAGCCCCTTGTTTTGTTTTGAGACAGGCCCTCATTGTCTAGTCCTGGCTGGTCTGGAACTTGTATGTAGATGGAGGTATTCTCAGACTTGCAGAGGTCTTCCTTCTGCACCTCCTCAAAGCAGGGCTGTACCTGTTTCCATTTTATGTGTACAGACTGCAGGAGACTTAAAGATACTTGGTGTCTGCCTTTTTTGTTTGTTTGTTGGCTTATTTTTTGAGACAGGGTCTCTACATAACCTTAGCTGTCCTGGAACTCATTGTGTAAACCAGGCTAGCCCCAAACTCACAGTGCTGGGATTAAAGCTATGCACCACCAGGGCCTTCCCGCTTTCCCCCACCCCAAACAATACAGTCACCACTGTCTCCATTTGTCACAGTAGTTTAGCTCCCCCACCCCTGTCCCCTTTGGTTTTTAGAAACAGGATTTGTAGCTTTGGAGCCTGTCCTGGAGCTCACTCTGTAGACCAGGCTGGCCTTGAACTCACAGAGATCCACACCCGCCTCTGCCTACCAAGTGCTGGGATTAAAGGCGTGTGGCTTTCTTTCTTCCTTCCTTTCTTCCTTTCTTCCTTCCTTCCTTCCTTCCTTCCTTCCTTTCTTTCTTCCTTTCTTTCTTTCTTTTTTTGGGGGTCTTTCCTCCTTTCCTTTTTTGTTGTTTTTTGTTTGTTTGGTTGGTTGGTTTTTCGATACAGGGTTTCTCTGTAATAGTCCTGTCCTGGCTATCCTGGAACTCACTGATACATATCCACCTTCCTCTCCCTCCCCAGTGCTGGGATTAAAGGCGTGTGCCACCACTACCTAGCTTCTTTGTTTTGGAGACAGGGTCTTACTATGTAGCTCTGGTTGGCTAGAGTTTGCTGTGTAGACCAGGCTGGCCTCATTCACAGATCTGCCTCCCTCTGCCTCTTCAGTACAGAGATTAAAGGCGTGCACCACCATTCCCATCTTCTTTTCTTCCTTTACTCCCACAAAGTAATCAGGTGCTGTGGTAATTTGAATGTAATTGTCTCCCATAAACTCAAGGCATAGGACTATTAGGAGGCGTGGCTTTGTTGGAGGAAATGTGTCACTGTGGGGGTGGGTTTTGAGATATCCTATGCTCAAGATAACGCCCACTGTCACAGACCATTTCCTGTTGTCTTCTGATCTAGATGTAGCTAGTACCATGACTGCCTGCATGCTGCCATGCCCTGATGATAAAGAATTGAACTCTGAACTGTAAGCTACCACTTCACTTCAATGTTTTCTTTATGAGAGTTGCTGTGGTCATGGTGTCTCTTCACAGCAATAGGAACTCTAACTAAGACAGGTGCTGTTAAAACAGTTTTTTTTATGAGAATATGTGTTTGTGTGTGTATGTGCAGGTATGTGCACAAGTGAGCACTCACACAATCCTATTAGAGCTCCAAGGACAACTTAGGAGAGTTGGTTCTGTTCTATGCTGTGAGATTTGGTGGATGGACTCTGGTTCAGGTTATTCGGCATGGAGCAAGCCACCTCACCAGTCAGGTGCTATTCTAAGTGTATGTGCTTGTCGCTGCCTTGGCTTTCCTTCCCCTCTTCAGCATTTGGTTTATTCCTCTTCCTCCTTTCATCTCAGCTCTTTCTAGGATTATAACATTTTATAGTGATGGTTTTTCAGTCAGAAAGTTTTAGTTCATATTTGGTGGCTGAAATTTTATTTAAGAAATCCCAGCTGGGCGTTGGTGGCACACTCCTTTAATCCCAGTACTCTGGAGGCAGAGGCAAGTGGATCTCTGAGTTGGAAGCCAGCCTGGTCTACAGAGTGAGTTCCAGGACAGGCTCCAAAGCAATACAGAGAACAAAACAAAAAAGACAAAAAACAAACAAAAACAAAAAAAAAAAGAAAGAAAGAAAAGAAAAAAGAAAGAAAGAAAGAAAAAGAAAAGAAATTCCAGCACTTAGTGGGCAAAGGCAGGCAGATTTTCTGTGAGTTTGTGGCCAGCCTGGTCTGCAAGTAAGTTACAGGACATTTGGGGCTGTTACTCACAGAAACCCTGTCTCGGGAGAACAAAAAAGAATAGTTTTACTGGGTGTAAAATATTGTCTGGACAGTTATTTGCTCATGGAACTTATAGCAGCATTCCACATTTGTTTGTTTGTTTAGACAGGTTCTCTCTGTAACTTTGGCTGTCCTGCAGCTCACTTTGTAGACCAGGCTGTCCACACACTCAGAAGTCCTCCTGCCTCTGCTTGGGACCAAAGGTGTGTGTGTGTGTGTGTGTGTGTGTGTGTGTGTGTGTGTGTGTGTGTGTGTATATACCTATGCCACCACACCTGGGCCTTTCATTGCTGATGTAGAAGTTGCTGGCCCAATTAACTGTCCTCCCTAATTGCTCTAGGGGTGGGGAGGGCAGAGTGAGTACTCTGTGCTTTTGCAGTTAATTGTAGAAGTACAAAGGAGTGGATTTCATGTTGCATAGGATTCATTAGGACCTTAAAACATGAGCGAATGAACGACCTGCTCACACTCCCACTCATGGTGCCATGTTTGTTATCTCTGGAGCCCAGTGCCTGGCTCACAATGTAGCCCTGGTTGGCCTGGAACTCATAGAGATCTTCATGCCTTTGCTTTCAAAGTGCTAGGATTAAAGTCTTGAATCGCATGACTAGCAGTTTGCTTGCTGTTTTTTTGACAGAGTCTCATTTTGCATCTTTATCTGGCCAGGGGCTCGCTGTATTCCAGGGTAGCCTCCAGTTGGGATTATAGGTGTGCTTTTCCCTGTTTCTAAGCCACCATTGATGTTGGTTGAAGGGAGCTGGGGAGGAAGGCTCAGACCCCCACACTTGGACTCAGAGCTTTTTGAAAGCTTGGAGCCATGTTCCTTATTTCTGGAGCCCCAATGCCTGGCTCACTGTTGGGAAGAGTCATTGCTTAATAGATATCTATTGATTCAACAGAATATATGGTCAAATCAATATTACTCTTCTTGAATAATAATAAGAATGCTATAAGGCACCTGTCCCGTGATCATGGACGAGTCCAGTTCACTCTTTTTGTCCATTCACTGCTTAAAGTCTCCCTCCCGATGAGGCATTGACATTCAGTGTGCGATTTATGAATGTCTTGCAACACCAGGTGTCAACTCTTGGCTCACAAATGGTATGAAGAGATGGGAGGAATGTGGAAGGATCGTGCCTAGAGGTAATTGGACATGAATTGGAAGAGAGGGAAGAGGGCCTTAAGAGTGAGCTCCCAAGCTGGGCAGTGGTGGTACACTCCTTTACTCCCGGCTCTCAGGAGGCAGAGACAGGCAGAACTCTGAGCTCCAGGACTGCCAGGGATACACAATGAGATTTTGTCTTAAAAAAACAAACAAACAAAAAAAAAAACAAAAGAAAGGAAAGAAGGAAAAAAAAATAAAGGAGTGAGCTTCTATAATATAGGGGCTGGGGTAGATTACTGGCCTGGCAGGCTATCTGCATGTACAACTTTATGCAGAAAGAAGGCCTCAGATCCCACTATAAGATGGTGGTGAGCCACCATGTGGTGGCTGGGATTTAAACTCAGGACCTCTGGAAGAGTGAGCAGTGCTCTTAACCGCTGAGCCATCTCTCCAGCCCTGCTATCTTTCTTTCTTTCTTTTTAAAAACAAGGATTTTTATTACTTATTTGTTTATGTGTGTGTCTATGTGGGTGCACGAATGCATGCATGCTGTGTTGGGGAGGCATGTGTGCCAGGCACATGTGGAGGTCAGAGGACAACTTTGTGTTGATCCTCTCCACCTTTGTGGGTTCCAGGGATCCAGCTCAGGTCACCAGAGAGGAAGGACCTTTACCCTCTGAGGCATCTAGCAGCCCAAGCTTACCATTTTAATAAACCCAGGAGTGACGCTCAGTAGTTGAAATGACTCATCCAAGCTCATGGAGAGGGATTTGGAACCTAGCATTAAAGCTAGAATTATGGGGTTCTTTTTTCTAGACCCTGCCCCCACCCCTTGGTGCACCTGCTTTTTTGAGATGTGTCTCCCTGTTGCCCAGGCTGGTGTGGAATTGGTTATGAGGTGTAGGTTGGTCTCAAACTCGGCAATCCTTCCTTGAATTCAGGGTTTTGGGGCTACAGGAATAAACCCCTAGCCCAGATCTCTTCTTTTTAAAGATTTTTTACTCATTTTATGTATGAATGTTTTGTCTGCATGTATGTATATGTCATGTGTGATTGGTGCCCACAGAGGTTAGAAACGGGCATACTGATCCCATGAAACTGGAGTTACAAATGGTTGTGAACCACCATGTGGGTGCTGGGAATTGAATGGGGTCCTATGGAAGAGCAGCCATGCCCTTAATCACTCTTGACAGCCTAAGTACCCCTCCCTCCCTCCTTCCCTCCCATCCCTTCTCCCTTATTTGTTTGCTTAGGGTTTTTGTTGTTGTTGTTGATTGTTTTTTTTGGCAGAAGCTTCTCTGTGTAGCACTGGCTGTCCTGAAATTCACTGTGTAGACCAGGCTGGCCTCAAACTCAGAGATCCACATGTCTTTGCCTCCCTAGTGCTGGGATTAAAGGTGTGTGCCACCACACCCAGCTCCAAGCTCTCTCCTTTTTAACCGACGCCTCATTGGTTAAGAGCCTGTCTTCATCCTTGGTCTAGATCCAGTTGAATGTGTGTAAATTTCTCCTGCCTTTCCAGCTGACCTGACTCTAGGGCAAAGCCCAGGCAATAGGTGTCGAAGGCAAGCCCCATATCCTGCCAGCTGCATCAGACACCATGAGGAAGATTAGAGATGGGCTCTGCAGTCCTATCTTTGAAGTGGCCAGCTTTCATCAGGATATCTGAACTTCAGCATTATTTCAAGGGAGCTTTTATTACTGTCTGTGAACTGGCCTCAGGTAGGTGCCTGCCAGTGCCAGATGCCCGGAGAGACCATTTCCTGCTCTCTGAAGCTGAGGCATTGACATTATTTTATGGTCAAGAAGTTTTCAGAGCTGAAAGCACTTAGTCCTTGGGAGATTGCGACACAATAATTTTTATAGTATTTTTTTTTTATGAAGAGGTGTAAGTTGCATGATATGCCTTTAATTAAAGGGGAGGAAAGTTATATATGTTTTGTTTTTACTTTTTGTCTCAGAAATATTTGCATTGTTTCCCAAAGCTGGGTTATTGACTGCTTTCTCTATGCTGAAGAGAAATGCCGTATAGAGAGCAAAGCTAGAGGTGTTGGCCATATATAGTGTAAGACTAATTTATAGGCTACAGTTTCACCCCGGGGGAGACTTTGATGGTTCAGCTGTGCTGGTATGCATGTCATAGCTATTTTCTAAGGAGTTATTTCTTTGGAAAGGCAGGGTTCTTTCACGTGGTGGTCACAGGGGCCGCAAGTTCTTGGGATCTGTGTGTCTGAACTGATGATGTCACTTGACAGTTTTACTTGTCTGATTATGTCAGCGGCATCACCATGTGAATTTCCTGCTCAGTGATGGAGTTGAATGTGTGAATGAAGAGGAGTTGCCCAATAAATGCTCCCCAAATAGATATGTTTTGATATTTGAGATAGACTTTAATGCTTTCAGCTTATGATTATAACAAGGGCTGGAGGCATCCAGCCACCTCCCTTGCTCCTGGGGTTTTCCTGGTACTTGAATAATTAAGTTGTGAAGTTATGCGCCCTTGGGCTCCAGGACACCAGTTTGAGTGAGCATCACTCATGTCCATCTTCCGCACCATCCCCATCTGGGGAAACTTTCCTGTAGTATTGGCAGTGTTCTGCTTCTCTTACAAAGCTTATGGGAATTTCGCTGCTGCTGACCCCTACTTTGGAAGTTAAAAAAAGGAAAAACTTGATTGTAAAAATTAATTCGTTGCCCCCAAATCTCAGCACAGAAACTGCATCCTAACCTGGTCTTAAACTGATTGTGTAGCCTAGTCTGGCCATAAACTCTCAATCCTCTTATTTCTGCCTTCCAAGTGCTAGGATTATGGGAATGAGCCACCACTTCTAGAACACGAACACGAACACACATACATACACCTGTCCCCATGTAAGATAGACTATTGCTATGTAGCCCAGGCTAGCCTCTCATACCAATCAATCTTCCTGCCTATCTCCTGAGATGCTGAAATACAGGTTAGCCTAGCTAGAAACTGGTTGTTTCTCCTTCCTTCTGAATTTACTGTCCACTGGGGTGGCCACCCCTCTTTATTCAAACAAAGGCCAAGATATAGGGGCCTTGCTTTGTTTCCCTCAGTTCCCTGGTCCCACTTGTTCTGTTCTTGTAGAGAAGGCCTGGACAGAGAGGCTTTGTCCTCAGAACTTGGAAACTTCACTGGGAGATTGTGAGGCTTGTATTGGGATTCGCCTTGTCTGCACTGGCTGGGACCTTCTAGAGGATTCTAATTCCATTTGTCCGAACCTCACTACTTAGTCCTTGAAACGACTCAAATATAGTTTTAAAAAGTTTCTGTCCAGTATTTTTTTTTTCTTTTTGTTTTTTTGAGACGGGGTCTCTCTCAGTAACTGTGGAGCCTGTCCTGCAACTCACTCTATAGACCAGGCTGGCCTCAAACTGTCAGAGATCTGCCTGCCTATGCCTCCCAGTGCTGGGATTAAAGGTGTGGGCCACCACTGCCCAGCCAGCATTTATTGATTTTTAATCCAACTCCTCCATGTGTTTGAGGAATGGAAAGTTTGGATCTTGGAGCTAGCAATCCCCCTCCTCCAATACCATTAGCCATTTATGGTGGAACATTCTTGTAATTCTGCAGGGGACTGAGATAGCAGGAGCACCATGATTCCCAAGAGTTGGAGGCCAGCAGTCTGTCAAGCCAGGGTGGAACTATAGAGTGAGACCCTCTCTCAAAATTAACAAGAGAGCCACGGAGATGCTTCATTTGGGAAAGTGCTTGCTTGTCCCACACACAAACTTCAAGACCCAAGTTCAGATCCCCAGATCCCCAGCACTCATGTGAAAGGCCCCTGAGTGCTGGGATTGAAGGCGTGCACCATAACCGCCCAGCCTGACTTTTTTCTCACTACAAAGAGATTTATTGCAGAAAAATTAGGATTATAAATGGGCAAAAGGAGAATGAATGTATATATTTCAAAGGAGAATGAATATATATATATATACATATATATATATATACATACATACACACACACACACACACACACACACACACACCCCTTCAGTGTGTTTTTAATTCAAAATATGAGATTTGTACTGTTTGTTCCATCTTGTTACTTAATTAAATTAGCTTTTTCATTAAAATCCTCTTTGGGTTAAACATTCGAATCACTGGTAAAGGGTTTATAGCATTCGTTTGAGCCAATGAATGGGCTTTTTGGTCAGAGGTTGGCATTGGATGTCTTCCTCAGTTGCTGTCTGCCTTATTTTTTGAGGCAGGGTCTGTCATTCAGCCTGGAGCTTACCAATTGGCTTTGCCTGGCGGTGCCCTGAGGATCCCGGTGTCTCTATCTGCCCAGTTCTGGACTACCTGTAGCTGCTCACCTCCACGCCTGGGTTTTTACTTGAGTTCTGGGCGTGAAACTCAAGTCTTAATGTCCGCACAGCAAGCAGTTTACCAAGTAAGACATCCCCCAACCCAAGGACTGGGATTTATTTGATGCATTCTTCTCCACTTAGGTTATGTTCTGGTTTTTGTTGTCATTGTTTTGGTTTTTGGAGACAGCGTCTCATCCTGTACCCCAGGCTAATCTATCTGGAACTCTGTAGCCCAGGCTGGCCTCAAACTCTTGGCAATCCTCCTGACTCTGAATTAAAAGTGTTAGCTTCTGTGGTGATTTGAGAGAAAATGGCCCCCAAGGGGAGTGGCACTATTAGGAGGTGGGGCTTTGTTGGAGTGGGTGTGGCCTTGTTTGAGGAGTCACTGGAGGCAGGCTTTCAGGAAGTGCACCAGCTCACTTCCTGTTACATTTTGACCAGGATGTAGCCAGCACCACGTCTGCCTGCATGCTGCCATTCTCCCCTCCATGACGATAATGGACTGAAACTGTAAGCTGCCACTTCAATTAAGGGTTTAGCTTTATGAGGAAAGGAGGTTATGGTGTCTTTTCACAACAGTAAAAATTGTAACTAAGACTGGGGTTGGTGGTGGCACACACCTTTAGTCCCAGCACTCAGGAGGCAGAGGCAGGTGGATCTCTGAGTTCAAGGCCAGCCTGGTCTGTCTACAGAGCAGGTTCCAGGACAGCAGAAGCTACAGAGACACCCATCTCAAAAACAAACAAACAAACAAACAGACAGAAACCCTAAACAGCCAGTATTCTCTCCTTAAAGACAGAATTAGTTGGCTAAATCGCCTTGCAGAAATGCCCATAGCATTTTGGTTTCTTTTCACTGTACACCAACTTTGGTTTTAACACGTTGTCTGTGTGGTTTTGATTTTGGGGGCATTATAAGTTTTAAGACTTCTTTCCAAGTCTTTCTCATATACATAGCTAGCAAGAAGCTGTGGAGATGCTTGCCTCGTTGGCCTGGAAAAGAAAATTCTATCTTGGCGCCTCTATTTTGCTTCATGAGCTCCAGGTCTGGGTTCGGAGGTCCTGCCTTGCCCTTTCTAACCTTAAGCAATAGTCAGTCTGGGGTTCCCTGGGAAACCTTCTCCTGGGGCGTAGGGCAGAAGGGAGACTGTCAGGGAACTGAGGCCTGTCTCTTTGGTAGGAAGGGAAGATAGCCCCAAAACAAACATCCTGTCAAACCTAGAGACCACTGTGGGAAAATGCTGAGGCAGGCCCTGCTGGAGGGAGCTCGTGGTACCCTGTGTAAGCTTCTGTCCGGGCTTGGGCCTCCCACACCCTAACCCTTCCATCTTCATCTGGTGAAGGAACAGAAGGAAGTTAGCTGGACTTTCTTGAGGAAGTAGCATTTGTGTGGGCTAAATTGGGTCTTCCTGTTCCTTGTCCTGCCTGGCTCTTCCTCCTCCTCCCCCAAACGGTACATGTGTTGTGGTGGTGGTGGTGTGTGTGGGGGGGGGGGCTTCTCTCCTTAGCTCCTTCCTACCCTTTCACTCTTGCTGACACTGAGGCCAGTTTGACCATGTCCACACATCACAACACTCCTCCACCCCTGGGCCCTTCTGTCCTGACAGGATTGGCCCAGCTGAGGCCTAGCCCAGCCTGCTGTCTTCTCTCAAACCTCCCTGGAAAGGCCATACATAGGCTTGGGGAGGCCTAAACTACCTCGCCCCAAGAGACCCAATATGCCAGCTGCCACTGCCCGAACGGGTAACAAAAAACAAAAGAGCACAGCCCCAGCCCCTCGTTTCAGTTCATATGAACCTGAAGACTGGAGCTAGAAATGAGAGGCACAGGTTGGGAGAGGGAGCCTGGATGCTTCCCCTGGGGTGGGCTTTGTTTAAATTTTAATATGCTCTTCCTTTCTCTGCTAGCACCAGCCAGGCTCCCAGCTCCTTTGTCACTCCATCCCTGTTATCTTGCTGGTGGATGAGATCCCTTATCTACCCTGTCCTCCCTTTCTTCCTAGTGGTGAATCCCCATCCCACACTCTGCCCCCTCTTCCATTCATGGCGGGATGTGATGGTTTCCCTTCTGCAACCTTAGATTCAGATGGAACTTCTTGTCACTTTGCTCATTAGCCAGCTAAGATTTGGGGGAAATGGACTACTTTTAATGGTGTTGGACCCACCAAAGGTACAAGGTTTAGGCCACTTGGGTGTCCTATGAGAGGTGTTCTGTCCCATTCTTAGGACTGAGGGGAGCCATGGGTCTGAGGGTCAGGGTCTCTGCTGTGGGTAGCAGTGTGATCTAACTTCTAATTTGGTGCCATCTCGTCTTTGGACATTTGTCCCCTACTGTGTCATTTGTATCCTGAAACTATTAAATGGAAATACAGGCTGCTTTTACCTAGGTAGGCCCGGAGCTCAGAGGGGAGGGGCAGACCCACAGACCAGTCACAGGACTCAGGATCTGAACAGGTATGTCTTTCAGTCTTGGCTCACCATCCCCCAGCTTTCCAAGCCTTAGTTTCATAGCCTGTGGACAGGGCATGCAGGCAACTGTTTTAGTATCAACGCTCAGTGCTGTCATTGTGGATCTCAGGGCTGTGAAGTCAGGGTCTGTGTGCTACCCTGAATCTTCTGGCCTCTTAAAATTTCCCTTTCCAGCTTCCGTTTCTCCAATCAGCAATTTTTACCATGTACCTTCCATTAGCCCAACTGTGCTACACAGGCCAATGTCACTGTCTCTGTCCCTCATCCGCAAGTGATACTGGATATTGAATTTACACAAAAGAGTTTGTGGAACCCCTTGCAGTTTTGTTGATTTGTTTTCTGGTGTGCCTTTTTGTTTTGTGTTTAGTTTTTGGGGGAGGGTTTGCAGTGTAGTCCAGTCTGGCTTTGGACTTTCAGGACCATCCTGCCTCAGCCTCTCAAACACTGGGATTACAGCCCAGAGCCACACCTGGCAGATCGCTTTTGTGGTGCTAGAGGCAGAGCCTAGGGTTTTCACACTGAGCTTCATTCCCCAGCTAGGATTTGAACAGCCTAGGGGCGGGGAAGGGTGGGGTCATGGCTGGATGGGATGGTGTCTCAAAGGTGAAAGGAGACCTGCAAAGTGCACCCCCAGGACTTGTGAGGTGATGGGTGATCCCTCTGGCCTGACCACAACCAGGCACTTGGGCAGATCTGTGTATGTGTGGAAATTTCCTTGGGAGTGTTGGCCTGAGAGCTGAACACCCCTCATGGAAATGCCTATGGTTCTTTTACTTGAATTCTTTATTGTTATCTCCTAGAATTCCCTCCTGATGTTAACAGATAATTCACAAAAGTATGTTCTCTGTACTTGGCTGTGTTTCTTAAAGCTCGATGAGAAATTACCCAAACTAAAATTTTTCCACTGGGGCGTGTTCTGCATACCTGATTCTGCGTTTGAGAATGTAGCAAGATCTTTTAAAATGTGGCATAAGTTTGCACTGGGCTTACCCAGCCAAGGGGAGTAGGGGAGCCAGTTTGAGCACTCACTGTATGCCAGATACGGGTCTAAATTTATTTATTTACTTTGTGTGTCACAGAGCGAGCGAGCCTGCGTGCACTGCTAGAGGTCAAAGGTCCAGTGGACAGCTTGCAGGAGCCTGCCTGCCCTCCACCCCTACCCTTGCTGTATTTGGTTGACCCCTCATTGTTTTTTCTTTTCCTGAGACATAGTTTCTCTGTGACTTTGGAAGCTGTCCTGGAACTAGCTCTTGTATATCAGGCTGGCCTCGAACTCACAGAGATCCTCCTGCCTCTGCCTCTAGAGTGCTGGGGCTAAAGGCATGTGCCAACCCCCCCCCCTTAATCTTAATCCATTTCCTACAGAAAAGGGACAGGAGTCCATTTCCCTGATGTTTCTTCTGACTCCATGGCCTAAACTGTCCACCACATTGTATGGGGTCTGAGGGCCGGGCTTAGTCAACACTGATTATGACAACTAGTTACCCTGCCCCATCCTCTTAGTTACACCTCTTGGCCTCAACACAGGACTCTGGGCAGAGAGAATGCAGGGAAGACATCCATTCCTTTTCCAGAGCCAGGGTGATGGTAGGTGTTGTTCTTTTGTTACAGTTGTAGGATAAAGCTGGAGAAGGGGGGTGGTGTCCCTCGTGGGGGTCCCAAGGTAAGGGACCATGTGGGAGAGCATAGCAGGTTCCATAGCAGGCCAGGGTGACCGAGGCAGAGGGAATAACACACCAGGCAGACAGTTTGAGTGAGGAGTTTATTTAGAAAAGGGAGTGAGGGGGAAGGGAAGAGACATAGGAGCACCAGGAACAGAAGGGGGTGGGGGGATGGGGGGAGAAGAACTGGAAAGAGAGCAAAGAGCAAAAGAGCATAAGTGGGCAGAGGTCTTTCTTTTAAAGGGGTCCTTTATACCTTCCTGCAGACTAGTACTCAAGGAACCCTGAGCTGACCAGGGTACTGCCTGAGTGCATTCTGCCAGGTGACAGGGTCAGGCCTGCATAATGCCTGGGTCCTTACAATAGGTCCCTCACAGGACACTATACTCAGGTGTGTCCAAATCCAGTTATTTTTGGTGGCTTCCTTAAGTCTGATTTCAGGGAGAGTTGCTGAAAACCTTATTAGTCAGCTTTATGATTCTGAAGGGAATTTGATAAACATGAAATGTTAACATTAAAAAAATTGCTCAATCTCCTGAACTAGAGATTATGAGCACCATGAAGTCCTAGAAGCCTCCTGTGTTTTCAGCACACACACTGCACTTGAACATGCCCATGGGCACATCGAACTTTGCCTCCTTCTTGCTACTTTTGACAAAGCTTTATGGCAAGCTGAAAGTTTCCAAGCACTTGGGCTTTGCAAGTGAGCATATGCTCTGCAGACATGCTGTCAGCTCCCTTACCCAACTGCAAGAATTCCCCTTCTACCCAAAACAAAAACAGTGCCAGTCCAGGGGGTCTTTGCTCACCATGCAGTGAGCCCAGCCAAAACCCTGCAAATTCAAACAGGCCACAGCCCAAACGCAGCCACACAGGACTGTAAAGCATGCTTCCAAAGTGTCACTGGGTCCAGAAGAAATAAAGAATATGGTGACTAATATTTAGCAAAATAAAAACCAGAGTGCTACATAACCAAACCTATGGGAGACAGTTAGCTCTAGTCTCATAATAGCATCAGATGCCTGTATTATGAAAAGGACAAAGAGAGAAAAAGGAAAGTAAACCAAGCATTCCATTTGAGATCTTGGAGGGGTGGGTGTATCCAAACAGCCCCCAAGGAAAGTGAGAGGAAAATCCAGCAAAAGACAAAGGCAGAAATAAGAGTTACAAAAAGAAACACTGAAATTAACATACGTGTCTAAGAGCCGATTCTGTTTTTAAACAAAGTAGACTAACCTGGCAGGTTTATTTGAGAATGAAAGGGAAAAAGAAAACAATAATAGGACCAGGAAAGGGGGGACATTTCAATGGATCTAGAGATTTTTAAGTGGAAAACTTATGCACAGCAATAGGCTTATGTTTGAAAACTGAAATTAAATGCTTTCTCCTCTGAAAATGTATATATTGCTAATGGAGGAAAAATCGAGATTCCTATCAGGCTGCCTCCCCCACCCGAAGACACCAGGTCCCAGTGCTTTTGCTGGTTAATTTCAAATTTGATGGTGCTGATAGTGTCACGCTCGCCATTCTGTGGCTTTAGCAAAAGATAAGTCTCTATCTAGTTCATTCTACAGAGCAAAATAAGACTGATATTAAATGTGGCAAAGACCAGATTGAAGAATGAAAACGCTAGGTAGGAAATAGAATTCAATAACATATTAAGCAAGTCATCCTCCACACCGAGTAGGACAAGAAGGAAGGAGTCAGTATTAGGAAAGCTTAATTTAGTAACTATGGTATGCTAATGAGTTAAAGCAGCAGGACCCTATTAACTCCGATATGTGCTGGGGGGAGAATTGATTACATTGCTACTTAATCAATACGCCAAAAGAGGGACAGAAGTGTGGGTACCTTCTTAGCATGATTCAAAGTACCTTTTAAGCTACTAGCCCATGTTACATACAAGTCATCCGTGTTGAAATCAGCCAATGGCAGGCCTGGCCTTTGTCACCATCACCATTTAATTCAGTCAACTCAGTAATCCTGAAGCAAATAACATAAAGAAGGAGTGAAAGTAACAGTAACCCCAGCTTAACCGACATTAGAGCTCAGGCTGGGGGGTTGATTTATAAAGTTTAGAACCAGTTTAAAAATAAAAAAGTCAGAGAAGTGCTTGGGGGTGTGGCTCAGTGGGAGAGCTTCTGCTTAGCTGCCGGAAGGTCTAGGTTCCTTCCCCAAGGCCATAAGACCAAAAACAAACATTTTTTTTTTTTTGCTCTGAAAAATTTGCAACATTTATATGCAGACTGTAAAACGTTGGAGGAAATATTTTATCCTAAATTCATATAAATAGGCTCTTTGGTAAATCATCAACCTATGTAGATTTGCTGTTTTGTTGGTGGTGATATTGTTTTTCTTTTTGTTGTGGTTATTTTTTGTTTATTATTGTGTGTGTGTATGTGTTTGTTTTCTGACAGGAAACTAGGCCAGTCTGAGATCCTGTCTACATTGTTGCCTTTGTAGAGTGTGCCTCCACTCACAGCTTAGATTTGTTTTGTATTACAAATTAAGTTGATGATAGCCAAAGCCTTATATATAACCCTATCATCTCAGTAAATTGAAGCAGGATGATAGCCACAAATCCAGCGCCATCTTTGGCTACAGGGAAAAATATTAACTGAATAAACAGAATTTCTTTGTGTTGCCCAGGCTGTCTGCCCTGGAACTGGCTTTGTAGACCAGGCTGGACTCCAAGACACAGGGATCCACGTTTCTCTGCCTCCAGAGTGCTGGGATTAAAGATGTGTGCCACCACCCAGCTAAACTATTATATAGAGAAACCTTGTCCTGGAAAACTCAAACAAACAAATAAGTAAAATGAAGACAAACTTGAAAGCAATATGAATAGCCCCATGATTAGTGTATAAGTACCTGGCACAAAGAAATTGCCAAGTGATGAACACAGGGACCAAGTCAGTTCAGTATGTACACTGAGTTGACATTTTTGGGTAAGTTAACAGTTAACTTGTTTTCTTTATCTGGTGTGGGTGTGCCTGTGTTTGCATGTCTGTGCTCAGCATGCATATGAGTTTGCACATGCATGTTTGCTGTGTGTGTCTGCACGGTGGAGTCAGGGGACAGCCTTCAGTTTTGGTCTTTGCCTCCCATCCTGGCAGTTTCCAGAGACTCTCTTCTCCCCCTCCCATCTCTCCACAGGCATCCTGGTGTTACAGATGTACACTGCCATACCTGGCTTTACTATGGCTTCTAGGGATCTGAACTCAGGGCCTCATGTTTTCTTGGCAAACACTCTTATCCACGGAACCATCTCTCTAGTCCTACAATGCATGCTTTTAATTAAAGTACCATGTCAGAAAGGGTATGCAGGGTTTGGTTTTTTGGAGAGTAGGGCTTGTTTATGTGTTCTGTAGAGCTGGGGATCAAACCTACAGCTTCCTGCATGCCAGGCAAGCAGCTATACCACTAAGCTGTATCCTCAGCCCTATGAAAGTTTTTCAAATGCTTTGAAAAGTTGAACTACTTTTACTGTAAATGTCTACACACAATGGTTGCCATAGGACAGATGCTAGTATTTGCCATGATGGCTTCATCTTTCCATTTAGAGGCTGGTTTGGAACTCACTACTTGAACCAGGTTGGCCTCCAACTCCCAGAGATCTGCCTGCCTCTGCCTCAGCCTCTGGAGCTCTGGGAGATTAATGGCATGTGCCACCATGATGAGTTGGTGGCAGAGACTGGAAGCAGCTGGTCATTGCATCCACAGTCCAGAGCAGAGATCAGTGAGTTAATGCACACATAGCATGTTCTGCTTTCCTTTCCCTTCCATTCAGTCCAGGGCCAGCCCATGCAGTGATGTTGTCCATACTCAGTTAATAAAATCTCTCACAGGCAGACCCCACAGGCCAACCTAGTCTAGACAACTCCTCATTGAGACTCCCTTCCTGGTGGTACTCCATTGTGTTAAGTTGCCAATTACAACCAACATCATGGGGACATTCTGCCCATTTGACCAGATTCAGAGAGGTCAAGTAACTTGCTTAAATTTAAGACTCCATCAAATTATGTAACATCCCGCTTCCTTTTCATCTTTCCCGAGTGCTTGGAAGTGGTCTGAATGAGGTAGGTAGGCAAGCATGTAGTGAAAAGTGTATAGCTATGATTGTGAGCAACTTGATTATAAGCATGTAATGGGGCTTCCACTGATGGGAAAATGACCAGGGCAATGGATTGCACAAACCTCGGTCACAGTCCTGAAACACATCCAGAAGAAAGGACATGAGTGGCAGGTTAGGGTGAGAAGGAATATTGATTGGGTTTCTTTCTAAACTCTTTGTAGTGGGTACTTTCATTAGATCTTATAGAAAAAGCCACTTCACGGTTCTGTGAGGTCATGGTGGGGAGGTTCCTTACTGTTGTTTCATCTTCCAGTGTCCAGCCCCGTGCGCCTGGCATATTGTGGATATAATTAATGTGAGTGTCGGATGGGCGCCCACTGGGAAACTTCTCAAGAAGGGCTTGGTTTGACCCAGGAACACGTTTGCAGAGAGCTTCCTCAGCTGGGCTCTCAAGGAGCAAACACATCCCTGGGGTGTATTACAGGGTCAGCAAGGTGTGGGCACCATTCTGGGTTATTCAGTGTGAAGCTGGGAGTGGCTGGGGGCGGGTAGCATTCAGGAGAGCCTGGGCTGGATCCTCAGTGCTGGAGGGTAGTGGGTGGGGGAGAAGGAAGGAGGGAAGGCTGGCCTGCCTCACTGTTAGTACCACAGGAGCTCAGACTCCAGCTCAGATGGGACTAGATTCTACTTTCTTTTGGAGGGTATTTTTGGGAGAGGGGGGTGGAAGGTGGCAGGACAGAATTTCTCTGTGTGGTCCTTCCTGACTGTCCTGGGACTCACATTGTAGACCAGGCTGGCCTCAAACTCAAAGAAGTCAGCCTGCCTCTGCTTCCCAAGTGCTGGGATTAAAAGCATGCACCACCACCACCTGGCTGCTTCTTGGACTTTTAAACTTGAGGGTTGGGCATGACAATTTGCACCTTTACTCTCTGGAGGCAGAAACAGGAAGATCAGGAGTTCAAGGCCAGCCTCAGTTACATGAGATCCTGCCTCAAAGAAAAAACAAAAGCAAAATTAAAAAAACAAAAGCAAAAACAAAAACAACAACAACAACAAAAAAAAAAAAACAGCAGGAACACCTTGATAAAGTGATTCCACAAGGTCATTATTCAGTGCTTTTTGGAGGCCACACTACAACCTTTACAGCCGTTCTCTTAATTAATCTTCGGATACAAGGATTGGCAACTGCTACCATCTCCATTTTGATGCGGGAAGAGAGAGGGAAGAGCTGTTTGGCTTAAGTCTTGGTTTTCCTCGGAATGTTCCACTGATCACAGGCCTTCTGCACTTACCGCCCTTGTCTTCACAGCAGCTGGCATTAGCTGGGCTTACCATGTGCGGAGCTCCAGCTGCAGCTGCACGCGTCCTCCTATTGCTTAGTGAAGCCGAAGGGAGCCTGGCAAAGGCAATGAGGAATGGGCGGCCTGCTTTCCAACAGGAAGGAAGGTCACACCACCCACAGGACAGGAGTGTACCCCTCCAAGTGCCAAGTCCTGCAGAGAGCATCCTTTTAGCTTAGGGGAAAAAATTGCTGAGTGGGAGCCGAAGAGGTGGCTAGGCAGTTAAGAGCACTGGCTGTTCTTCCAAGGAAGTCAGGTTCAGGTCCCAGCACCCACAGTTACCTGTAACTCCAGTTGGGGGGGCGTCCAATGCCCTCTTCTGGCTTCTGTTGGTACACAGTACACAGGCATACATGCAGGCAAAACACTCACACACACAAAAATGTTTTTAAAATTCCTGTAACCCCAGCACTCAGGAGGCAGAGGCAGATGGATCTCTGTGAGTTCTAAGTTAGCCCCAGTTACATAATGAGACTGTCTCCGGTAAATAAAAAAATAAGGTAAAATTGCTGAATGGATTGTTTTTTATAACAAATGGATACCAGCAAAAGCTACTATCATTTAAGTCGATGGCTTGGCCTTATCAACAGTTGGTAGTGGTGGCTTCATTCATAGTTGGAATAATGGTCATGGGTATAATAATATAACACGTGGATTGCACCGAATGGTGGGGGACAGAAGAGCAAGGGGAGCAGAGCATACCAGGGCTCTAGAGAGTGGGATGCTTTGCTTGGGGTACCCAGGGTACAGCATCACCTGGGGACACCCCCCCAACTCACTAAGCCAGAACCTGTGTTTAAACAGTTCACGAGGGACTCAAATATCTGAGAACTAATGCTCCTATCCATCCGTCCAATCTCTGAGGGGATTAGAAAGCCAGATAGCTTATGTGACTCATACCTGAGGACACCCAGAAAGTTTCAGAAAACAGGTCTGGCCTTTTACACCAGGGTTTTGTCAGCACTTGACCCAGTACCAGTAGAATAAACCCATTTGGCTTCTTTTGCTTTGGGTCGGTAAAGCTGCTGGCTGTGCCACCACTCTTGGTTCTTAGGTATCTTTTGTAGCCATAGCACTTACCAGTGCTGTTATAGGTGAGAGGGGCTGTAAAAATACCTTTGCCTGGGCCTAGTCCCAGATCCACTGAAACACCAGTGAGTCCTGAATGCCACAGTTGCTATGGGCACCCATGAGCTGTTAGGGCAGCCTTTTCTGTTTAGTTGGGACCTGCAGTTGCCTGGTCCCTGGAGAAGCCCACTAGAACTGTGGACCTGATTGGCTACATGCTTTAATTGTACACAGAGCCCAGATGAACTTCTCATTTACCTCAAAACCTCTGCTCCATGGAGTTCAGCAGGCCACATATAGTTAGTTATAAATTCCAAGAATATTTAAGAAAATTAAATTACCTTTTCTTTTGGCGTTTTTTGAAACAGTATCTGATATAGTCTTGGCTGACCAAGAATTTGATATGCAGACCAGGCTGGCCTTGAATTCAGAGATCTGCCTGCCTCTGCCTGCTTGCTGGGATCGGTATTAAAGGCAAGTGCAAAAACACCAGGCTATCATTAAGAAATGGAGCTGCAGAGATGGCTCAGTAGTTAAGAACACTTCCTGCTCTTGCAGAAGATCTGGAAGATTCCTAGCACCCATAGGCAGTTTACAACTGTAATTCTATTTCTGTAGGACCTGACACCCTCTTCTGACCTCTGCAGGCATCAGGCGTATGTTGTGCACAGACATAAATTAACACTCATACATATCAAGTACAACTGAAAAAAGGAAAAAGAAAGAAATATTAACAAAAGGAAAATGTCTGATCTCAGTTGGTAGATTGTTTGCCTAGCATGCAGGAAGGCTGGAGTCCCATCTAAGCACTGTTTAAACTGGGCATGGACACCACTGACTTTGTGACAGTCCTCAGGACCAAGGACTGCCCATCAGTGCCAGGTCTACAGAGACAGACAATGCCAACCCTTCACTGCAGAGAGCCCGAGAAACAGTGCTTCATGTACAGTTAGGCAGAGGAGCTGAGCAGAAAGCAGCAGCCCCTCACAGGGCATGGACAGGCTCCCAGGCCACTCCGATGAGCTCTGCCTTGTCCCATGGCAACCTATGGCTGGAGTAAGAAAGCCTGCGATGGCCTTTAGAGCCCTGCTGTGTGACCTTGGGTCATTTCCCTGTACCTTTGAGTTTTGGAGGAGAATGATTGTCACTCACAGAGGGGTTCTTTTGTGGAATATTTATGAAGTAGTACATGGACCAGGTTTGGGGTTCAGCAGAGGGAAAATTCCTTGTGTTTAGAAATCTGAAAACTGGATTGCTGGAAGTTGCCAGCACCATCCTGCTTCCAAGTTCTTGTGTGTGTTGGTGGCAGCGGGATTGTCAGGAAGCAGCAGGCAGTTTCCTGATGATTAACTCAGTTCCTGGAGGGCCCTCCCTGGGGGGGGGGGGCGGGGGCGGGGCCCCTTCCACCTTGGGCGGGTGATACCCGGGCAGGCCTCCCGAGCCTGCCTTTGTTCTGTTCACCTGGGCTCCAGGTGCTCCAGGTTTTGCTTGCAGGTGTTTCCTTCACGCTCCTGCAGTGTCTGCCTAATCGTCCCCTGATCAACCTAAGAGATTTGGGTCATTTGAGTAGTGGCAAGCCCTTAGAAACAGGTGCTGTCAGTGTGCTTCCTGTGTGCAGGAACCCGTCAGGCCCACAGAGTCTATCTAGTGCCCAAAGCTGAACCAGGCCCAGATCCTCAGCTTTGGGGGATAGGGGGGGGTGAAGCCCTGTGTTTCTTAATACCTGGTGGCTGAGTCAACAGCACAGAGACTGGTGTTTGGATAGCAAACATCTAGCAGCAGCTAGGCCCCGCCCACAGCCACCCTCCTCCTGCTGGGCTAGCAGAAATGTCCTCTGGAAAGGTCAACCAGGACTGGCTACATAATTTTCAGAGCCAGGTGACAAATAAAAACACATGACATGAACCCTATTATTGAAAATGAGTAAGAATTTCAGGACAGTCCTGCAGAACATGAGACCAAGAGCAGGCCCTTCTGAGTCAGAAGGGCCCCAGATGGTGGCACAGACAGGCTAAAGACAACAGCTGCCCAGTTGGGCCCATGGACAGCTTTGTTCAAGATACTATTCTCTCGCTCTTCCCCAATCCCCACCCCACTACTCCTGCATTGGTGTTTTGCCATTGGTGTGGGGTCCCTGCAACTGGAATTACAGATAGTTGTGAGCAGCTATGTGGGTACTGGGAATTGAACCCCGGTACTTTGGAAGAACAGTCAGTGCTCTTAAATGCTAAGCTATCTTCTTGGCCCGGATACTTCGATTTTTAAAGAGAAAGAATGCCAATTTCTCCTTCCTCTTTTCTCTTGTCTTTTCCCCCTTTCTGTGTAAACTCACAGTTTGAGGGCCTTCCCTCCCTCCTCTCCCAACTTCCTCTCCTGGCCTCTGCTTCTCCTCCTCTTCCTCTCCCCCTGGCCTGCTACCCTCCTCCTCCATCTCATTCTTCCTCTTTCCATTACTTTATCTAGGGGAAAACCCTTGCCCGGATTGATATGTAACATTTCCCATTCATCTAGAAGCATTAGGTTTTAATGTTCTATTTCAGTGACACTGGGCTCCTTGGGTTCCCAGAGCCTCTCTGAAGTGTCTGGGGTGAATGTCTTCCTCACCAAGGGGCATCCCTCCAGTGGCCTCCAGCTCTGTCCAGATGGTCTGTGCCCATTGGGAGCCTGGGATGACTTCTTTGTTAGCTCATACTCACTCACTCACCTCCTCCTCCCCACATTCAGCTGTCATCCCCACTGGCCACAATGGAAAGAAAGCCTATTCCATTCCCTGGTGGCACCCTGTGAGCCCTGGAGACAGGACAGACCTGGCTATCATTCACAGCTTTCCTGCAGCTGGGGGGCGGGCTGCAGCCGGCATGTGAAAGGCTCAGTAGATAAGCTGGGGTACTGTCCTGCTCTCCCTTGCATTTTCACACAGCAGCTAGAAAGATCTTCAGAACATACATGGCATCAGGCATGGTGATGCAGACCTAGAATACCAGCACTGGGAAGGTGGGCACAGGAGGATTGCCACAAGCTGGAAGTGAGTCATGACTTATGTGACACTTTCAAAAACAAAACTCACAAAAACAACCAATGTACATGGCAAGCCATATACAAGACCCCAGGTTTCATCTGTTCTTTAAGTGTGTGCGTGTGCGTGTGCGTGTAAGTAAATGTACGTGACTTTGGCCTGAAACTCCCCTGAGCATGATATCCAGGCTCTCAGCATGACCTCACAGGGGGATGGCTTCTTAGTGTTCCTATTTCCAGATCTTGTTTCCAGTTCCACACAACAGGGGACTCTGTCTTCCCTCTTGGAGTGTGGCTTGTGTTCCTGAAAAGGCGCTTGAACCATGCCTTGAAGAATGCTGGCATCTGGGGACAGGGAGACAGTGAAGCCACAACATAAGGAAAGTGAGGGTACAGGGCAGGCTGAAGGGGCGGGAGGCTCTTGAGTGGCAGGAGGGGAAAGGGCACTGGGTGAGTCAGAAGCCTGGCTCAGACGGTAGGCCTGGACCCATGGGAGGCAAGGCTCTCAACATTAATTTTAGTTACCTGAAGGGCATTTCAAACTTCCTGGGGTCTGGGGTAGGTAGGCCCAGCCTAGAAGGTTGCATTTATTTATTCTCAGGTTCACTGGAAATCCCCCTACTGAAGTCTGGGGAAGGTGGCCCAGCTGGGACAGTGCCAGTGGGAAGACTGCTTTGCCCAGGGCACTGGGAGATGTCTGAGCAGAGTAGAGTTCCACAGAGACTCAGCGGGAAGGACCCCCTCCTGTTCAGAGGGGGAGGGCGAAGGCCTGGTTACCACCAACTACCACTGCTGGGAAGACCTAGTGCTTTTCAGTCTTGCCACCATCTGGCTAGGGTGAGATGAAGCCAAGCTGTCCTGTTATGGTGGGGATAAACTCTGACTGGGACCTCAGAGTCTAAAACAAGTATGGAACAGGAGACACTGTGTCCATGCCATGCTGTAAGAGATGGCGTGGGAGACTAGGTGGTACCCAGGGAGGAAGCAGCCAAGAGCTCGGGATCACCTCAACAAGCCTAGCTGGCCAGTCCACATGCTGAGCTACCAGGGCTACCAAGCCGTGCCCACACTGTGACTTCCCCTCTGCCTGCAGCAGCTGGGCTGGGCGGGCCCTGGACAGCTGCTGCCATGGCAGGTCTGAGTGCTCTTGCCCATTCACCCCACTGTTTAGTCCGTGAAGCAGTTTTTGATATCCGCTGTGCAGACTGGGGACACTGGTCTGCTTAACGCTGTTTGCTCTCCACCATGGGCAGATGGGAAAAGAAACTAGAGCCCTGGCCCTGCAGACCCGAGGAACAAGTCGAAGCTTGCCCACCAGGTCTGATTACTCAAGGTTTTATTTTGAAACTGCCAGACTTGATTGACGAGTGAAGCACCCTCATGGAGCCTGCCGTGTGCTGTCACTTGCTCCCTGTCAAGTGGTTCTGAGTCATTTGAAAGTGAATTGTGTGAGGCTTCCTTCACCCACAAGCAAGGTATCTGTGAGGAGCCAGGATTTCCCCCTGTAGGCGCAGCTGGGATAGAGTCACCTCAGTACAGTCCTGAGCCTAAGATTATTGAATGTAATCTAATGCAATCTAGCCATAGTTTTGAGATTTAGTGACTGGACCCAGGTGCCTTATCAAGCCTTGTCAAGCCATTCTGTCTTTTTATTATTATTATTCCTAAAAGTTTAGTTTTCATTTTCCATACCAATCCCAGTTCCTTGTCCCATTCCCCTACCTCCTCACCTTCCCACCCACTCCCTCCACTCTTCAGAGGGCTAAGGCTCTCCTTGGGGAGTCAACAAAGTGTGGCATACCAAGTTGAGGCAGAACCAAGCACCTCCCTCCTGTATCTAGGCTGAGCAAGGTATTCCATAATAAGGAATGGCTTCAGAGTACCAGTTCATATACCTGGGGCAGGTCCTGGTACCACTGCCAGGGGCTCCCCAACAGATTAAGCCACATAACTGTCACCCACATTCAGAGGCCTGGTTTGCAGGTTCCCCAGCTGTCAGTACAGAGTCCATGAGCTCCCACTAGCTCGGGCCAGCTGCCTGTGTTTTTTCCCATCATACATTGTGTCATTTTTAACTGCTCTCGCCTTGTCCAACAGTAACAGTTGCCGCACCCTTTCATGCCTGTCTCCACCTTCTGACCTGCACCTTGCACAAGCTGAGATCCAGGAAGTCAGATAGCAATACCTGGGAGAGCAGGGTCCGAAGGTTCCAGGCCAGGGCCGAGTGCATGATGAGGGACACACAGGTGCGGCCTGACATTCCCACACTCCCTGAGCTTTTTGGTGCACTCTGCATTTCTCTACTCCTTTGACAGAGCTTAGGGGTGTGGAGATGGCAACTGCTGCAATTGTAATGGAGGGCCCAGTGAGGAAGAAGCCATGAGTGTGTGTGAGTGAGGCCCAGACAGCCAGACCCTCGCGCACAGTGGCCATGGTGCCAAGTGAAAAGGCAAGCTTGCTGGGGCTCACATGTGCGGAAACCCAGACCTCAGACACACACCTGTGACAACTAACTCCTGCAGGTGTCATCGTGAGGTCCATTTATTAGTCCTCCTCCCTGAGGATCTGGCCCTCAGTCTCTGTTCTGCATCTTCTTCCAGGGTGACATCCCTGTGCTGACTTCTAAGCAGCTTTCTCCAGCGGCTTCCCCTAGGCTCATCTCACTGTGTTTCCTTGCGCAGGAGCCTCTGAGGTCCAGTCACTCTCTTAGAGGCACGGGCTGCCCCTTGTGCTTCTCCTCTGGATATCCCAATGAGTTACGGGTAATCTTGGTTTGATTAAAAAGCATCTCTTTTACAAAGCTTTTCCTCTGGTTCTTTTCCATCCCTTCCTTCCATCCTGCTATCCTTCCCTCCCTCTTTCTTTCCCTCCCTCCCTCCCTCCCCTTCCTCCCTTGGACAAGGTCTCATGTAGCCCAGGCTGCCTCCACCTGTTGCTGAGATTACAGGTGTGCACCACCACATCCCAGGCTTTTTTTGTTTGTTTTTCAAGACACAGTTTCTCTGTGTAGCCCTGGCTGTCCTGGAACTTACTCTGTAGATAGAGTTGACCCCAAACCTGGAGAGATCTGCCTGCCTCTACCTCCAGAGTGCTGAGATTAAAGGTGCGCACCTGTGTGGCTCCAGGTTTGTTTTAATCAAACAAACCTGGTATTTGTGTTTACATTAAACCTTGAGCTTGAGAACAACCAGGCTCTGTCAGATGCTAAGGTACCAGCCTGCTTGTCTGCCTGACCACAGCACTGCAGCTCCTCCTGCTCTCTTCACCTGTTTTGTAGGACTCTCTTACTGCTTGTTCACATTATCTGGACCCCTGCCTTGTAGATGAGGAATCTTAGTGCCTCATCACTTTTCCCTTCTTCCTGCTCACTGACTGCTGAACTGAAAGCCAAGCTATGACTACTTCATCCCTTCTTTCAAAAAGTCCAGGGGTTAAAGCACTGGCTGCTCTTCCAGAACCACCCACATGGCAGCTCACAACTGTCTGTGGCTCCAGTTCCAGGGGATCTGAGGGCACTGGGCACACACATGGTGCACAGATATATGCAGGCAAACTGCCCATACATGAAAAATAGTGAAATATTTTTTAAGCATTAATTATGGTCTCTACAGGTCTTACCAAATAACATTTTCTTCTGTCTCTGTTTCAAATTCCTCACAATACACCAAAAGGTCAGGAACTATCTATTGAGGTGTTTTCTCTGTCACCTCAGCAGTAATTATGCTTTAATTTCCAGACATTGGTGTTGGTGTAAATTGTCAGCAAAATTCCTGAAACCTTCTCCAAACAAATGGTAATTTTGTTGTTGTTTTGTTTTTATTTATTTATTGTGTCTGTGTTTGTCTGTGTGCAAGTGCACACCTAGGCAGATACAGACAGAGCATCAGGTGCCCTGCCTTGGCAACCAGCAGGCCCCGATGATCTCCCCCTCCAGCTTCTTAGGTACTTTCTGGATTTTTAAATTCAGGTTCTCATGCTTGCACAGCAAGTACCCTTACCCACTGAGCCATCTCCCCAGCCCTGTTTAATTTTGGTTTTGAGACAGGGTCTCATTTATAGCCCAGGCTAGCCTGAGCTCACTGTGTAGCCAAGGATGACCCTGACACCTTGATCTTCTCTCTCTTCTTCACAAATGCTGGGATTACAGGCACCACATTCATCCTCAAATACAAATTTAGCTGACTTTGTTGTTTAACATATGCTGTTTAATAATAAATGGTTCCTTGCGCCCCCTCTGAAGAGACTCCCCTGATAGCTGATGCCTTGCCTGGGAGCCCACCACCCCTTGCTTAGGAGTATACCCACTATCACCCTAGGAATGTATGGGAGCTGGCTAGCACACAGTAGGTGCCCATCAAATATATGTCAGCATCTGCGTGTCTCATCGAAATGCAAGGCCGAGTGCAGGTTGCGTTTCCAACAAGTTCCCTCCCTGTGAGCCTAGATTTGCCTCATGTCCCTTCTCTCTCTAGCTTCCTTGTTGGGTTTGGGGTTTGGAGCCCTTCTGGGGCCTATTCCAGCTGGGTCTTTCCTGGTGGAGATGGTAAAGAAAGGGTTTCCTTCCCTGGTCTATTTTCATCCCACCCCCGCACCATTGTCCTCTCTGCACAGACTGAGTGCTCAATAGAGAGGAAGGCAGAGACTTGCTCAATCAATCAATCCGTCAATCTGTCAATAAGCCAGTCAGTTTTCTCCTGAAGTCTCTCTACTCCCGGTACTTTTCAATACTCAGCTTTAGGGCGATGAGAAGGGAAAACAGCCACTGTGTGAAGGCAACCTTGGGTCCTGGGAGATGGGAGGAGGGAAAGAAGACGGGACAAAGAAGGGGCCAGGGACAGTCACCTGCCGTCTCAGAGGACAGTTGTAGCCATTTGGTCACCAGTGTGTGAGAATTGTCTAACCCTGGAGCTGGACACTCCAGGCACTGCCCAGTGCACCACAGTGGCTGACTGCAGGGAAGAGGGGGTTCCAATCCAAGCCCAGGACAGCTATGGTTTCCTTCCTCCCTAACAAGAGTGGTTTCTGCCTGTGTTGGCCTCTAGTTCCTGTGTTAAAGCAAAATTTCTGCCATAGATTTCCAAGCATCTGGGACTTAGATACCCTGTTTCTGGTAGGGTGTATTCTGTTCTTGCTAAGAGTCTTTGGATCTTGGATGACTCAGCAAAAGTGTAGCTCTCTGATGGTGCCCACAGGGCCTCCCCCAACCCAAGAGGGCTGACCCAACAGTTGGGACCCACCTTCTTAGCCTCCTGGACCAAGGCCTAGCCTGAGCAGCTGGGGTCCCAGGACCGTTTCCCAGTCATTCACACGCTTACCCTGGACACAGAACCTTTCTGTGTCCTGCCCTACAGCTGGAGCAGGTAGACAGGTCTGGGGGGAGCAGTTGCCCCTCAGGCCCTCCCCCTGTGTGCTCCTGTATCCCGGGACAGTGGACAGTGCCCACAGATAGGCACTCACCAGCAGCGCTGCCCAGGAGGCGCATCTCAGGCTGAGTGCAGGGCCAGCCAATGCTGCCCTAAAACTGATGGCTGCTGGGCCTGAGGGAGCACTGGGGTGCTCTGTGAGTTCTGGGGAGTCTACAGTGCTCTCTCCTCAGCCGGACAGAATGTGTTCTCACACTTGCAGAAATTAACTTGCAGCTCTCAGCCTTTCCACCCCCAGGAAGGAGGGAAGGAGGGAAGGAGAAAAGAAGAAAGGGTTGGCATTGTCCCCGTGATTGGCACCTCGTGTGAATGAGGGGTCACCGCTTTGGGCTGCTCTTTTTCAGGCGCTCCTCTCCCCTGCACGCTGCATTCACGCTGGAACATTTTTTCTTTAAAGCTTGTGTCTTCCTCTCCCTCGCCTTTGTCTCTGCTCTCCTTCCCTTGCCTCTCGCCTTTCATTCTGGGCACTCCCCACCTCCCTGGGGATCACTCTCTTCTCTCCTCGCTCTTTTTCCTCCCTTTTCTTCTATTCAGTTCCTCGTTTCTTTTCTTTCTGCCTCTCTTTTTCTTTTAAGTCTTCTTTTTCCCTTTGAATAGCGCTTCTGTTTTCAAGGGACGGGAGAAGTTAGAGGAGTGGGTTTGTGAGGGGTTTTTCCCCCCCTTCATTGCACTGTGTGCACAGATCTCCCTCTACAGACACTGGTGTGTGCCAGCCCCGTCTCGGAGAGGGCAGGGAGTTTGGAAAGGCCCCCATTGGACAAGACACATGTGTTGTCACAGATAAGGAACCCCAAGTCCTTCAGCCGGGGATGCACTGGGATGCATCCCAATTGCCTAGACCTGGATGGTGGATAGGGCGTGTCAACCGTGGGAACGCCCGATAAAGCAGTGGTCCCTGGAGCTAGGGAGCATTCCATTTTGCTTTCCCCTGGTTCTCTCTGTGTAGGCCTCTGTTTGCTCAAGATGAAGGAGACTATCTGCCGAGTAGTGCCTCCCTTCCTACAGGGCCCAGATAGGACTAGATGCAGGGTCACTATCGTTGTGACCGGAGGGGTCGGGACTCCTCTCCAGGTGTGTTCAGGTTTCCATTCCCTGTCTCTGGACTGTTACAGATCCAGGTCCCTTCTCCATGCTCTTGTCAACCATCCGGCTGGACTCCTATAGACCCCAAAGCCCTGCTTAGGTACCATCACCTTCCCTGGTGATGTTAATCACATCTCCCTTTCTGTATTTTCTTAAAGGTGCCAGTTAGCTTGGCAGTCACCCTTTTACGGTGGTTCCTTGAGGGAAGGTGGAGCTGCCATCTTTGTCTTTCTGGATTCAAAAGAAAAAGAACTCTGTGCCATCCATGTTTGCCTAATCTCAGCCTTTTAAACACTTTAAAAAAGTTTTGAGTCTAGAAAGCTGAAAGTGGCACATGGCTTCAAGGACAGGGCAAGGTGGGGTGTAGACAAGGGTGGGGAGTGATCAGCAGTTGATGCCTAAACAATGGCAGGCCTGGGGAGGTCACAGAGTCCAGTGGACTGCCCCTGGTGATGAGGTGGAGAGAAGGGAAGGGGTCACTGCCTGGGCTGTGGCCTGCTGTGGTGCTAAAGGGAGTGTGCACAGGGGTGAGGAGGGAGCAGGGGCTGAGGTGGGGTGTGAGTTAAATAAGCTACGGAGGCAGGGAAAAGCAGTGGGCAGAGATGCCAGCTGCCCTGGACATACCCTGTGGACCCAAACTCTTTTCTTGCTGGAGGAAGGAGGGCCTCTCTCTGGCCATTCATCCTGTTACCTGTCCCAGATCCAGTGACCGGTGGTGCCTGCGGGCAGTGGAGGTCTCAGCTTGTCAGAAAGAGGAGCTGTTTGGAGGAGAGAAGCTTAGACTGCTGTAGCCAAGGTGACACAAGAGGAGGGTTTGTCCAGGATGTCACACACACCTACTGCTGGGCCCGTGGGTCCCAGCTACCAGGAATCTCTCAGGCAACTCTGTATGTTACACCCAGCCTGGCTTTGTCAGAGCGTGAATTGAATTTATCATTAGCAAAGTAGACCACAGGATACTGGATACCGACCATGACCGGTTGTGTCATGTGAGGACCCTGTGAGGTAGAGCTCATCCATGTTCCTTGAATCATCGTGGAACCGGCCATTAGTGGAGACTATCACAGAGCTAAGGAAGGCTAGCAGAGGGAGAAGACAGGCACCAGAGAGCATAAGTAATCAGGTTCCGGTGGGTGGGGGACTTGGGGAATAGTGTCACTCAGATGCTACACTGCAGAGGGTGGCACTGGAGGGGTTAATTGTGGGGACTGTTAAGCACCTACTGTGTGCAGATTCTGAGACTATTCTTTAGGGATTCTCAGGATTTATTTCCCAAGGAATTGGTAGCAACATAGGGCCCCAGTGGAACACTGCCTGAAGGCTTTGCAGCCAGGTACTAAGTAGGGCCACCACTGCTTCCTGGTACTGCTTCCTGGTGCTACTGGCTTCTTGGGACACCTGCTGGCAAATCCCACCTGCCAGGGCAGGTGTGGGTGGCCTTCAAGTTATTCCGGTTTGGGCAAAAATATTTCCTGGCATCCCAACAGGGCGCCTATAGGGCACTACCTCTTTCATGATGGGGGAGGGGTCAGGGATCAAATTCCGGTCTTTAGGCTGAGGCTTCAAATGTTTTTAGCTGAACCATCTCACTGGCTCTCCCTGCCTCTTTAAAATCTGGCACCAAGGAAACAGCTCCTCCAGGAACTGGCTGTGTGGCTGTGGAATTACCAAAGTCAATAATTGCAAACACTCACAGGCCATTGGGGTTTGTTTGCAGCGGCCGACAAGCCACTTGGAGAACTCGACTCTGCATCAGGCTGCTTGGGTCTGTCTGTCTGTCTAGCTGTTCATTTATTTTGAGACAGCCCGGCTAAGTAGTCCAGGCTGTCCTAGAACTCAGTGTGTAGCCCAAACTAAGCTTGCACTTCATATTCTGCGGTAGCTCTCTGAGTACTTGGACTTCAGGTATGGGTGGGCTCTCACACCTGGCTCCAACCTGCTTTTTAAATGACTTGTAGTCATGACCCCATCTCTGGGGAATCACATAAATGGCGTAGTACTTGCACACAGCCCACACAACCTCCATATGCTTTAAAGCGACTCTAGATGACTTATAATAATACCTAGCACAATGTAACTGCTGTGTGAGTCACTGCTGTGCTGTGTGTGCTGTGCTGTTAGGGGGTAATGACAAAGAAAAAAGTTTGCTTGTGTGTTGTACAGATGCCACCATTTAGGCCTAAGTACACTGTACACATCTAGCAGAGTGGCATCTCTCACCCTAATTGTCTCCTCCTCTTCCTTCTCAGGACTAAGAGTATGTCATGCTAGCAATATATTCAATCGGTTACATAGCCAAGGACAGCCTTGTACTTTCTGTTGTTGTTTGGTTTGGTTGTGGGGTTTTTGTTTCCAGAGTCACACTGTGTAACCCTGGCTAGCCAAACTTGCTTCACACACAGATCCTCCTGCCTCTGCCTCCAGAGTGCTGGAATCACACTTGCTTTTCGCTGTTTTGAGACAGGGTCCCGGTAGCCTAGGCTGGTAGTATATTCGTGGCAATCTTGCACCAGCCCTGAGTGCCGAGAGTACAGGTGTGAGTCCTCATACCCAGCCCCCTTCATAACTCTTAAGAACATTTTTTAAATAAAGCAAACTTAAAAGAATATTTCTTCTTTATAATTCATATACACATGTAGTTTTAAAATTTATTTGTTTTTATTTTATGTGCATTGGTGTTTTGCCGTGGGTGTCAGATCCCCTGCAACTGGACTTACAGATAGGTGTGAGTTGCCATGTGGGTGATGGGAATTGAACCTGGGTCTTCTGGAAGAGCAGGCAGTGCTCTTAACCACTGAGCCATCTCCAGCCTGCATATACATTGTGATCATATCCATCCTTAACTCTCCCTGCCAGACATTCCCTAGCGAGTTCCCCCCATACCTTCATGTCCTTTTGTTGGATTTTGTTTATGTGTCATAGGACACTCAGATGAATTAGTGCTGCCTGCGGGAAAGCTGACCGATCCTGTCAGCTTGACCTTGTGCAGGAGACCAAGCTGCAGTGGCTTCATGAACACAATGGCCATGTCATGTGCAGAGGACAGCTTACACAGCACAGCACTCCTCCCAGCCTTGGGAGAGGGGAGATAAAGCCAGCTTATATTATTTGTTTATAGTTTTGTGAGTGCATGAGTATGTGTGGAGGGGGATGGGGGAAAATCAGTTTTCACCTTGTACCAGGTGGGCCCTAGGGATCGAACTTAGGTCCTCAGGAATATTGACAAGCACCTTGGAGCCATCTCACAGGTTCTCAGAATATTTTCAATCCATTGTTCCTTGAGTCCCATGAAGATACTATGATCCAAAGAGCCAGCTATACAAATGGCTGTGCAGGCTCTTGAGAGCTGCCCAGATCCCTGAAATCAGCTGCCTGGAACACCGGGCTCTAGAAGCAATGCTTGAAAACTGTTCTGAACCTTTCTGTGTCTCTGCTTCCCCACACTAGTCAGGATTAAGTGAAATAATGCATTTAGAGTGTGCAGGCTGGCACTGTATTTCTCAGGGCAGCCAGCCAGTCTGCTACCACTAGCACTGGCACTTTGCCGTAAGAACAAGAGCAGGGTGTGTGCAGTCCATGCGAGGCCAGTGCAGTCCCTGGTAGGGAGAATCCAATGGTGTCAGGCCAGAAGGGACCTTGTAAACTGTGGGGCACTATGTCTGGTGAATGGATGTGCTCATACCTTAATCCAGCCAGTCTTTGTAGATGTGGGTGAGTGTGTGTGTGTGTGTGTGTGTGTGTGTGTGTGTGTGTGTGTGTGTGTGTGTGTGTGTCTGTCTGTCTGTCTGTCTGTCTGTGGGGTGTGTGTGTGAGGGAGGGAGTGTGGTATGTGATGTGTGTGAGTCTCTGTGTGTGAGTCTCTGTGTGAGTCTCTGTGTGAGTCTCTGTGTGTGTGTGTCTGTTTGTGGTGTGTGTGAGTGTGTGAGGGAGGGAGTGTGGTATGTGTGTATGTGATGTGTGTGAGTCTATGTGTGTGTGGAGACCTCCTCAATCATTCTTCACCATTTTTTTCTCACTTTTTACTTTTCTTTTCTTTTTTGAGATAAGTTCTCTCATTGAACCTAGAGTTCACCCATTTGGCAAGACTAGGTGGCCAGCAAGCCCTAGGGACCTTCCTGGCTCTATCACCCTTGCACTGGAGTTACAGGTGACTACTTCTACACTTGGCTGTTTATGTGGGTTCTGGGGGTCCAAGCTCTGGCCCTCATGCTTGCACAGCTAGTACTTTATAGATTGAAATGTTTCCCCAGCAGACCCGCCCTCTTTCTGAGTACAGGAAGCTGAGCTGACTTAGCCCTCAGACCCCACAGCAAGGAGAGCCGGGAGGGAGGAAGCTCTCCCACTTCCAGGGAAAGTCAGGCATTCATTTGACACAAGATCATTGACAGGAAAGTCTTTGGGCATTTAGGCCACACCCATACATCTCACAGTCTGTATCTGGATACACTACAGGAACAGCCACCACCCTGCTCCCTGTCACAAACTTCCATGCCATCCTCGGTGATCCAGTCAGGAGAAAGCAGTTCCCTCTCTGGGCACCCCCACCCTTAAGGCCACCGCCTGGGGCTTGCCTGCTTCTGACTTTCCATCTCTTACAGGTTCCCAGCTTACCCTTTTGCAGCCTGCAGCAGCCCCTTCCTCTGTTAGCGTCTACCTGCAGACCCAGCAGCCCACAGTATTCATGCCCTAATGACATGATCCCAGCATCCTGCTCCTTCATGGAGCCACTTTGTTCACACATGTGTGTCCCTCCTCAGACTGTGGGGTCCAGGGCAGAACACATATTCTTGTGGCCCTCCACTTCTAGCGCGGGGCTTTCCCTTGTCTCCCCATATGGAAAGAAGTGCACCAGGTGAAGGAAGGTTCCCTGTGTGGGTGTGTGTGTGTGTGTGTGTGTGTGTGTGTGTGTGTGTGTGTGTGTGTGTGTGTGTGTGTGACTTCTGCAGCTGTCCCTCTCCCTGTAGACCCAAATTACACTTCTCTTGGCATAAACCTAGACCTGACTTGGGTGTGGAGGTGACTGCGAAATGAATGTGCTTGCAGAGGCAGTGCTGTCGGGCAGTGCAAGGATGGAGGGAGGCCCCCAGATGAGTCACTCCGGCTGCCGGCTGGCTGCCATGTGAAAGGAGAAGGCTCCAAGCCAGGCTACACTTTTGCCTGTCCTCCAGCTCAGTACTTCTGTCTCCCGCTACTCTGTACTCTTTCCCTTCATTTCTCCACACTGTGCCTGCTGCATCTGTCTGAGTGACAGCTTCCTAAACATCCATCACCAAGCTTCCCCACCCACCTTCCTGCAGTGTGCCCCATCAGTCACATTCATCCAACCGGAATCTGTTCCACCTCCTGACCACCTAGAAAGTAGGAATCATGTCCTATGCCATAAGTCAGGCCCACACAAGCCAGCATGGCAGAAAGGGGCAGACTCCGGTCTAATTCTGTAGCTCAGGTCAATTCTTCCACGGTGCTGCTTTACACAGGACAACATTCCCAGTTCCTTAAATGGGTGTGGGAAGGCAATGCTACTCTGCCTCGTTGCAGTACCCCATAGTCATTTCCTGTCTGATATTTTGCACTTCTGTTTCATGACTCTTAATCCTGTCTAATAAACTGAGGTCCCTGATATTGAAGATCTTTGCATCTTGCCGGCATGCAGCCAGCACCCACCTGCCCCTTAGAGTAGATAATGACATTGGCAGTAATAATGACAGCAATGGCTGCCATCCCTGAGTCCTCCCTGCACACAGCCTAAACTGCAGATTGCAGCATTTGCCTCACGGCTTTCATTTAAAAGCGTAGGCGTGGGGTTAGACCCAGCTGCCACTTCACCTACCAGCCTAGCTCACTCAGCTCCGCTCTCCTCAGCTCTCTTCCCTCTCTCTCTTTTCCTGTCCTGCCCTGACTTATTTTATGTCATTGATTGATTGATTGATTGATTGATTGATTGATTGATTGATTGATTTTGAGTAAAGGTCTTGTTATAGAACCATGACTGGCCTGGAATTCACTTTGTAACCCAGGCTAGCCTTTAACTTACAGCACAGTCCTTTGCCCAAAATTCCTAGGTGCTGGATGACAGGTAAGCACCATTGTGCCCAGCTTGTAAAAGGGGTTTTGTTACCAAGGTACCATTCTGTGCCTCTATGATCTCAGAAGGTAAACACCTGGCCTAAGGACTCTTCCTTCCCCCAAGAGCTTGAGTCACCTGCCAGAGGATGTACAGCTCACTGAATAGTGCTAGTGTCCCTGGCACCTCTGTGGGTTGCATCCTGGAGAGAACCCTGTCAACTGCATTGACAGGACATGACTCCCTCTGGGACCTGGAAGCCCAGGACTCAGAGGCTGAAGGGTCTGGGCCACCTCCGTGGCTTGCAATGTTACTCACTATAGCCAAGGATTCTCATAGTGCTTGGGCCCCTTCATTCCACTCCATACCAACAGAGGACTTGGTACCATTTCTACCAACCTATCCTTGGTTGCTTTGAGATTCCAGGCCACCAGCATAATCATAATTTCTTTTCTGTGATAAATCCATCCCTAGACCTTTGTTTCTGATCACTTTAGATTGAACACAACAGTGTAGTGTCCTGGAGGAGGCTGGGCTGGGATTGCTGTGTCCTAGAGTGCAGGGAAAAATAAAGTCTATAATGGAGAGCATAGTCAATAGGCCCAAGCCCATCCACACTGGCCACGTGACTCAAACAGCAGTTTTTCTGTCTGTAAAATAAAATACAACCTGGGCGGTGCCTTTAATCCCAGCACTTGGGTGGCAGAAGCAGGTGGATCTCTGTGAGTTCCAGGCCACCCTGATCTACTCAGGACAGGCTCCAAAGCTACATGGAGAAACACTGTCTCAGAAAATCAAAAACACATAAAAATACAAATGTCCATGTCCCTGAGCTCCCAACAAATTAGGAGCTCAGTCTGTGGGAGCTGGAAGACACTAGGAAGAAAACCCTCAATCCCGCCTTCTCCCAGGAGAGGAACCCAAGGCATCCTGCGTGCCAGGCAACACCCCCACCCCTAAAAAAAGTGAATCTTGAAGAATTGGTGATTTCTGCCACCTGTTTGTAGGGGAGAGAGCTGGGTCCACTGAGGATCCAGTTCTTTTTTGTTGTTTGTTTTAAAGACAGTTACTCTGTGTATCCTTGGCAGTCCTCTGCCTCTCCCTCCCAAATGCTGGGATTCAAGGCATGCACCAGTTTTCCAAGACAAGGTATGCCTGGGAGAGGGGCCTCAGGCTGTTGTAAGGGTGGGCTGGGTTTTTCTAAACACAAATAATTCCTACCTTGGACAGCATCATGGTGGGTTCTGGGCCTGCCTGGGCCTTGCTCTGCCCTGAGGGTACCTCAGGCTACTCAAGGGTGCCTCTCCCAGCAAGCCCCACACCTAGCTGTGTGTCAAAGAGGGAGCACTCTTTAGCAGGCAGAGGGTCCCTTGGGGGAAGGTTCCTTCCTTCTTGCAGTCTTGAGGCTTTGACCCTTTGGCTCATGGGAAGGGAGGCTGGGATTGAATTGGAAGAGCCAGGCCAAATCGACTAGGGCTTCTTTTTCCCTTCTTTTTTTTTTTTTTTTTTTTTTAAGCCAGAGATAAATAAATGTCACTCTGAGATGACAAGAGAACATTGGAGGAGATAAAAGGAGAGTAAAAGGGAGCAAAAGGCCAGCAGCAAAGGACATGGGGGTAGATCTGGACTCTACACTGTGATGATGGGAGAGATGAAAGAGGAGAGAAAGTGATGAGATGGGAAGGCAAGACCGAGTGGCAGAGCGGAGGATGGGGTTGCCATGGAAACGGAAGAGGGGAGGAATGGAGGGAGTGGAAGACAGGATGGAGAAGGCAGAGGAGGGGCTTGACAGGAAGCTAGATGAAGAGGAAGGGAAGCCATGAGAGGTCCTTTGGTCCAGACAAGCAAGCAAAGGAGGGATAAGATGACTGTGAAAGCCACTCCTGTCCAGATCTCAGAAGAGACCCTGGGGAGCCCGCTTCACCCAGCCTCAGGGTGAGGTAAAAATGTCCCCTACTGCTAGAGGGCTGCTCAAGTGTACTCATCCAAGGGCCTGACAAAATTTGGACCCAGTGGTTGTTCATGCTGGCCCTCATCTGTGACTCTTATCTTTGCCCCTTGAACTTGTGAACCAAAGTTTTGTGTTTTTCCCTTTGATGTTTAGCTGGAGATTTGGGAGTCTGGCACACACAGCATCCTTGTTGTCGAGAAAACCTGTGTTTTTACTTCCAGAATTAGAGGAAAGGCATGGAATATTCCAGAAACAGGAGGCCTGCTGTCCTTCCCTTTGGGGAGAAGAACTGGTCCAGCCACCCAGGGAAAGGGAGGCCAGTCTGAGGCCTTCCACATGGCAGCTTTCCAAGCTGTGCCCCTCAACAGCCTCTTTCTCCTTGAGTCTGTATGCTCACATAGCTCTGCTAGGGTGAGCAAACTGGCAAGGTTTGTCTTTGGGCAGTGTCACCTAACTGCATGTCAGATACTAAGCCAGTAATTGTCATAATAAGTAGCCCTTAAAAATTATGGTAACGTCTAAGAAGAGAAAGGGGTTTTATTGTTGTTTTTGAGAAATGATTTTGGCGTGTAGTCCTATGAACCTGGCATTCATACGGAACCCAGGGGCTGCCCTTGAGCTCCCAGATGCCAGGATTGCAGGTGTGCACCACCACACCTGGCAAGGAAAAGGAACTTAGAGGGTGGGGCCTCAGCAGGTGGGGTGGCACGCCGAAGATTTCCTGCAGATGTGACACTTGCTAGAAGTAGAAAGCTGAGGAACGAGAAAGAGCATGCCTGGCATGTGGAACCACACATGCAAAGTCACTTACAGGCAAGGTCTGTGATGGAAAAGGAAACCAGTGTACAGGGAAGTGGTCACATGGGCACACATAAGCCAGGCAGGCACATGGATCCTTTGATGGTAGGCAAAATGGGACTTGAATATGGGGTCCAGATCAGGCTTGGCGTCCTGCCTGCCTAATCCAGGTCTTGTTTGCCCCCCACCCCCCACCTCCAGTTTAGCATTTGAGGGCCAGGGACAACCATCCAGGCAGAAAACCCTTCCTCCCCATATCCTGCCCTTAAAGCCCTCCGTGTCAGAGGCAGTGTTCTGCCCAGAACTCCGGGGCAAGGGTGTTAAGTTTAATGTTGAAGGAAAACATACCAGGGGTCAGATTCCCAGGTCAGTCTTGTAGTGTGACACAGTGACCTCAGGGCTTTGCTTTTCACTTCTGTGAGATGACAGCAAGGCTGGAGGGGCCCCGAAGTTCCAGGCCTCCACCGAAGGCTGTGGTGACTGCCCTTCACAGTAGAGAAAAGATACATCTAACGAAGAAGGTGCAGAGGGCCTGGTGTTGTGGTGCCCGCCTGCAATCCTAAAGCTAGGCTGGGCTGCAGCCTGAGATTCTGGGGGTTGGGAGGGGAGGTCTGAGCCAGGTATGGTTTGTACTTGGGAGGCTGAGGTAGGATGACCTCTTGAGCCCACAAGTTCGAGACCATCTCAGTAACAGATTGTCCAAACAGCAGGGGCTGACACATATTAGACCGTTGTGTGGTCTGCATATTGTGGCCCAGCTACTGTGTAGCTCATGGAGTTGGACTCAGAAAAGGGGAAGCCGAGTAAGAGAGAATCCAGCTAGCTACACTTGCGCTGGGGCCCTCGATGCTGTGGGTGGCCCAGGGCTGACAGAATAGAGACTGTGGCAGGGAACGGAAGGTTTGCACAAGCGTCCAGCTTTGTTTGAGCTTTCGCTTCCTCTTCTCTGAGGATGTGAGCACTTTACCTTTGAGTCTGCCAAGCGAACAACAGAGGGAAGCCCAGAAGGAGGTTTTGCTACCAGGTGAATTCCCCGTGAGTGTTTCTTCAGCTCCTCCCTTTCCTGCTACTTGTGTTGCCCCACTCTGAGAGGTTCCTCTCCAGCCCCCAGGGCCTGGGCCCCATCTCCTTCCAATAGCACAGGGCTAGAAAGGGAAGCTGGGACCAGGTTCTGGAGGTCTGAGTGCCAATGCATAACTGAGACTTCCTGTTCCCTGGGAACCAATCCCTTCTGCAGGAAGCTCACCTCCTGCCTGCAGGATCTCAGGCCCCACCTGTCCCTGTGAGCTTTATTTTGGCACCTGCTGTATACACTGGCAGCACTTAGGAAGGGCTTGGTAAATGTGTGCAAATTCAATTGGTTCCACTGAAGCCTCTAAGTAACCTCATGATTTAAGGTACCAGTCCTAGTTACTAGTCATGCTGCACTGGGGAGTGGGTCCTCTTGGGCCCTCCAGAAATTAAGTCATTTGCAGGTAGAGAGAGCACAAGAAACCTGTGAATGCCCCTGACTTGGTTGGTTTTCTATATTTTATTTTATTGTTGTTTTGTTTTGGAACTCACTACATAGACCAGGCTGGCCTCGAACTCACAGAGATACTCCTGCCTCTGCCTCCCTAGTGCTGGGATTGAAGGTCTATGCCACCCTCACCCAGCCAAGCCTCTTTATCCTTACGCAAGGCTATGAGAGGCTCTCCGTGAAGGCTAGACACTACTAGGGCCCTGTGTAATGAAGGGGACCTGTGTGGCGGGCAGTTAGGACGCGGGCTTTAGATTATGGGAACTCTGAGTAGGCCCTTGTGTCTGTTTTATAGATGGGGACACTGAGACTCCAGGGTGTCAGGTGGCTCGCCCATGGTCCCTGGGCTTTTATCAGTCATCCCTGGAGCTGCAGAACAGAGACAAAGCACTTTTGGAGTAACAGTGAGAAGCTGGGGGCCCTTTGTGGGGGTGAGAAGCCTGTTGCTGGGTCTCAAAGGGAGACTTTACTCCCTCCCCAGGATCATGGCTGACCCCCTGGCCCTGAGGCGATGCTGAGCCCTGGGAAATAGGGCAGCCCTGGGCTTCTGTGTCACTGTGCATCCCCTCCCCCTCCCTGCCTTTGTTTCTTGTCCTCCACAGCTTCTTTCTCTTTCTCTCCCTCCCCCTCCCCGTCACTCCTCTTTTACCCCCTTCTCTGCCTCCTCCCACCTTCTTTCTCCCTCCCCTTTTTCCCCCTTAGCCCACTCCTGCATTGCTGCACTCTGCCAGCTACTCGATCCATGTCTTTAACATTTACTTTCTCCACACCCTGGGGAGAGGGGAGACAGGCTGGGAAGTGAGAGTTGTTTAGCAGAGGTGCAGGCACTAAAGGATGCTGCAGCACCCACCCCACCCTCATTAGCCACACAATTTGGAAGAACACGGGGCCTTCCAAGCTCTCTTCTCTTGGACACTGTCAGGAACTTTGATTGAGTCCCCCCACAAATGATAAAGAAAGGCTTTGCCTTGAAGGGAGGAGCCATAGAGGGCCGTGGTGTGATCCCCTGTGGGCTCTTCCGCCTTGAGCAGTCTGGGCCAGGGCATCAAACAGAAGGACTCTAGCCTGTGAGAAGGAGCCAGGGCACTTGGGGACAACTAAACCAAAAGAATGGCCCAAGAGGATGAAAGGGATGCTGGACTGGAGGCCACCTCCCCTCCACTTATCTCTGTCCGTCAGACCCACAGGCAGAGAAGCCAGTCACTTAGAATCTGTCTTTCTCTTCACCTCTATCTCAGTAGAGCCCCTTCTACACACACATTCTTTTGGGCAGACACAATATATACTCACGCATGCACAGGGCTATCCCAAAAGACCAGACCATGTGAACATTATTCTCTTCCCTTGCCACCAGGTTTCGGGCTTCTGCTGGCCTCAGGTACCCCTGGGGAGCTCCTGTAGTCTGGTCTCCAGATTTGGCAACTTGGAGTTGGAGTCACCCTGGGTGCTAGAGATGCCTGGTGCCACCCAGCTCTGCTCTGCTAATTAAGAATTCCTGTCACTGTGGCTTGGGCAGTGGAGTAGGGTTAAATGGGGTCTGGAGCGCTCAGTGATGATAAGCTGTTGAGCTTCTGCTAGGTCTGTAGCTCATGATTGACAGTTCTAAAGCGCCCACCCTTGCCCCTTGAAGCTTGTTGACTCTGGGCAAGCCCCTTTTGACAGCCAGAGCAGGCTCCAGTCAAAACCACCCATTCTTAGAGCACGATAAGTCCAGGTGGCTGGGGGTAGGCTTAGTTTGCATCTTGGATGTGTAAGGGGAGTTTCTTCGTTGGAGGGGACCCCAGGTTGGATGGTTAATTGCATGATGTTTCTCACAACAGGGGAACAGACCCACACTCCTGCTCCCTCAGGCAGGCTTGGCTGTAGTCAGTGGTCACTCTTGTCCACATATGCACCATTTTCTTGAGGTTGTAGGGGTGTTTGTGACATCTGGGCTTCTGAGGAAAGCCACACCATCTCAGCTTGAGTCTGCTTCAAGTCAGAGAACCTCCATAGGAGTAAAATGAAGGAACTGAGAGGTTTGGGACACATTAGGACGTGGCAAGCCTAAGACTGACTTCAGTACTTAACCCAAGTTCTTTGTTGTTACTCTTGTTTGAAAACTCATATGTAGCTGAGGATGGATGATTCTGATCTCCCAAATCTAGTCTACCTTCCAGGTGCTGGGATTACAGGCATGTGCTATCACACCCAGCTTCCAGGACCAAGTTCCAAGCACAGGCTTTGCCATGGTTGGCTATTCCCTCTATCCCATGGGTTCTGCCTTTGCGAAGGCCTAAGAAATGTGCTAAGTGTATTGTTTGCTTGAAGCCATCACATACACTGCTACCTGGTGCTGCGTCTGGGATGGGCTGGTATGGCAAGCAGTATATTCGGGAAAGGCAGCAGTGGCTAGTGGGCTCCATGGGGATAGAGCCCCTGTCTTGTTCACCTTTTCTCTCTACACACAGTTATTTATAGCTATCCTTAAAATCACCCCAAGCTTTGCTGAATTAGGGGCCCAAGGATGGGATATTTTTCCAGTCCTGTGACTGTCTTCCTGGGGATCTAAGATGATAAAGCTATATTCTTTTATGGCTTTGTAATCAACTAAGAATCTTGTCCTGGATTATGCTCTTGAGGATTTGGTACCTCTCTTGTGTGTTTACAGTCCCACTTTTTAGATGGAGAAACTGAGGCACAGGAATGACCTTTTGTAATCAATGAGACGTGTAATCAATGGGAAATCTGTAGTCAGGTACAGCTGGGCATGGAGTAGAGGGTGTCCACAGTAATCTCAGCCACCTGGACAGTTCCAGATGGACCCTGAAGTCCCAGCAGGATTCCTATTGACCCTTGCACCAAAGCCGCTCTGAGCTTAATAGTCTAATCTTTCGTGTCTGTTGCAAGGAGGCCGGATTCCTGTCTGGGGTATTTTTAGCCAGCCTCAGGAAGAGGAAGCTCTACTAGTGCTGGGGGAGGGCAGCACCAGGCTTAGGCTGACTTCCTGAGGAAGGGCTGTCCACCGGCCCTGTGCCTGGCCTGGCCCAGAGGGCAGAGCAGGCAGGAGCCACCCTAGTGCCACCCCCCTTTCTGGGGTGTGTCAGGAACCGAGCCAGGGCAAGGCACAGGGGCATGAACATCCGAAGCCCAGGAGGCACCCACAGCAAACCTGGGGAAGCTGGTATGGGCGTGAGAGCCAGGAGACTGGTGGCAGAGCACCCATGCAGTGCTGGGAAGGGGCCCCACAGTAGGGAGGTGCCCCTCGTGTGCAAAGTGGGGTTCATGGTGCTCAGAGCCAGGGGACGGGAGGATGCCTTTGCTGGTTTTACAACTGGACAAGGGGTACCAAAGGATCCAGTTTTAACAGTCAAGTCAGACAGTGGTCTCACAGTCGGTAGACATCAGATCTGAGGTACAACGCCAATGTCAGCTAAAGCTATCTTTTTAAAATCAGTATATTTGGGTTTCTATGCATATGGATGACATTTAGTTAATTAGGAAAAACAATGACTCCTATGATAGACTGTTTAGCATTAGGGCTGACCGGTGGTAGCCCATGTTTAAAACCAGCATGATCTATTTTTGTATTCTGTATTGTTTTATATATATATATATATGTATATGTATATATTCCTCATTCATGCAGCCATGCCATCACTAATGGCAACGATTGTTTAACACCTCAGTACCTCCCAGGGCCTGTGCAGAATTAATTACCCCAGCAGCACAGCTATGGGACTCTTGACATGCTTTAGAATGTGGCACATTATATTTTTGAGTAGGTGGGTTTTTTTTTTTAATCAGTTCTTAAAATAATAGAGTAATTAATTTTGAAAACAGAAGGGCTGGGCTATGGCTCAGTAGAGGAGTGCCTGCCTAGCATGCTCAAAGCCCTGGGTCCAGTCCCCAGCTCTGCAAAAGAGGAAATTAAAAAGTTATTCAACTTCATTCATAAATCACTAGGCTTGGAGGCACATGTCTATAATTCCAGCACTCAGGAGGCTATGGCTCTAAGATAGCAAACTCCAGGCTACCCTCAGCTACATGCTGAGATCCTGTCTCAAAACATAGAGTTATGTTTGTGCTTTTGAGACAGGTTTTTGAGGGCCCCATGAAGAACCTCTAAGACACTGTTGCAGAGCCATTGAACATGGATTGGGGAGATGGCTCTGTGGGTGAAGTGCTGGCCACACTAACATGAGGACCACGTTTGGTCCCCAGCACCAATTAAGGATCCAAGTGTGACAGCGCAAACCTGTAGCACCAGAGCCGGAAGGCAGGGTTGGGAGAATCCCTTGGGCTTGCCGATTGGCAGCATCATTGACCTTCATGCAGAGGCACACATGGCACTTGCACCCACACTGTACACCTGCACATACATGCATATGCCACCAAAGAAGGTGGAGGGGGGAAGGAATGAGTCCCTGAACAGCTGGGTATGGAGACACAGGTTTGTAATCCTAGCACTTGGGAGGTCGAGGCAAGAGGACAATGAGTTCTAGGCCACTACAACTACATAGTGAGACCCTGTCTCAAAGGAAGAGGAACAATCACAGATAAGTCCACGCTCCTCCCAGTTTTACAGATGGGAAGACTGGGTGGGGCTTACCCAGGACCTCTCAGAAGATGGAGGGGATGGCTAGATACACAGAGGTTGTCATTGCTCCCCATTATGACAAGCATATCCTGTTCTCAAGGCAGGGGTCGTATGACATCAGTCACACACACCCCAATTTAGCTGGGCCCTTGTCCTCACTGAGTCTATTGCCCAATCAGCATTGAACTAACGGTATTAACATGCCCTTTCTCCCCACAGAAATGCCCTCCTAGCTAACCGCCGCGGGATGGAGGGCTTCATGGACTCAGGGACACAGACGGACGCTGTGGTGGTGCTGTCCTTGGCTCAGGCTGCTGTGCTGGGCCTGGTCTCAGAAAATGAGCTCTTTGGAGCCACCATAAGTGCTGAGGCCTTTTACCCAGACCTAGGGCCAGAACTGTCTGGGACAGCTATTGGGGAGCCAGGACCACCAGGACCCGACATCTATCAGCTGGCCTGTAATGGGCGGGCCCTGGAAGAGCCCCCGGAAGAGGAGGTGCTGGAGGTAGAGGCAGCCTTTGAGAAGCACACCCGGAGGAAGACACGCCCCCCTGTGCGGCTGGTACCCAAGGTCAAGTTTGAGAAGGCTGAAGAGGAAGAGGAACAGGAAGTGTATGAGGTATCTGTGCCCGGTGATGACAAGGACCCGGGACCCGCAGAGGCTCCTGCCGAGGTGTCCAGTGGTGGCTGTGAGGCCCTGGTGCAGAGCAGTGCTGTCAAGATGATCGACCTCAGCGCCTTCAGCCGCAAGCCGCGGACACTCCGGCACTTGCCTCGAACTCCAAGGCCAGAGCTGGACATGGCCCCATTCGATCCTCCTTTCCCCGATCCAACCCGGGATGGCTTCCCTGAGCCCAGCATGGCACTACCTGGACCAGAGACTTTGCCCACCGAATGTGGTTTTGAGCCGCCTCACCTGGCCCCCCTGAGCAATCCTGAGCCTCCCACGATGACACCGCCAGAACTCGTCAAACCAGAACAGGGCTTTGTGTGGCAGGAGTCCAGCGAGTTCGAGGCAGACACAGCAGGCTCCACAGTGGAGCGGCACAAGAAGGCACAGCTGGACCGGCTGGACATCAATGTGCAGATCGATGATTCCTACCTAGTGGAGGCAGGTGACCGCCAGAAACGCTGGCAGTGCCGCATGTGCGAGAAGTCCTACACATCCAAGTACAATCTGGTGACGCACATCCTGGGCCACAATGGCATCAAGCCACATTCGTGCCCACACTGCAGCAAGCTGTTCAAGCAACCCAGCCACCTGCAGACACACCTGCTGACACACCAGGGCACACGGCCCCACAAGTGCCAGGTGTGCCACAAGGCTTTCACCCAGACCAGCCACCTCAAACGCCACATGCTGCTGCACTCTGAGGTCAAGCCCTACAGCTGTCACTTCTGTGGCCGTGGCTTTGCCTACCCCAGCGAGCTTAAGGCCCACGAGGTAAAGCATGAGAGTGGCCGCTGCCATGTCTGTGTCGAGTGTGGCCTAGACTTCTCCACTCTGACCCAGCTCAAGCGCCACCTGGCCTCCCACCAGGGCCCCACCCTTTACCAGTGCCTCGAGTGTGACAAGTCCTTCCACTACCGAAGCCAGCTACAAAACCATATGCTCAAACACCAGAATGTGCGGCCCTTCGTGTGCACGGAATGTGGCATGGAGTTCAGCCAGATCCATCACCTCAAGCAGCACTCCCTCACCCACAAGGTAAGGCTACGGGCCATGGCTGTCCCACCTGTCACCCTCTCTCCAGCACCCCAAGGTCTGGGATGGGAGGGTTCAGGTAATACACAGGTAATTTTTTTTAAAGGTGTACTTATTTATGTGTTGAGTTTTTTGCCTGCATGTATGTCTGTGCACCACAGTGTGTGTCTGATACACATGGAGGCCAGAACAGGCCATCAGATCCCCTAGAACTGGAGTTACAGATGGTTGTGAGCGGCTATGTGGTTGCTGGGAATCAAACCTGGGTCCTCTGGAAGAGCAGCCAGTGCTCTTAATCCCTGAGCCATCCATTTCCCCAGCCCGAGACTGCTTAGAAATTTTAGTAGAGTATCACAAACATAACTGAAATTGTTTTTTTTCAATAGTAAAAACTTGGCTCTGAAATGTTCTTGAGGCCTGGGGTGATGGCTCAGTGGATAAATGCTTGCTGTCTAAACATGAGGATCCGAGTTCAGGTTCCCCGCAAACCTGCAAAAGCTGGGTATAGAGATGTGCATACCCCAGCAGTGGAGAGAGGAGCAGTTAGGTCCCATCCGCTCCCTGGCTACTGGCCAGAGGGCATGGCCAGAACGCTGAGTTCAGTGAGGGTCAAAGAATCAGGTGGAGGAGCTGGAGAGATGGCTCAGCGGTTGAGAGCATTGGCTGCTGGATTCAATCTCAGCACCCACATGGCAGCTCACAACTGTCTGTAACTCCAGTTCCAGGGGATCTGGCACCCTCAGACCAATATACATGTAAGTAAAGTACCGATTCATATAGAAAATAATTAAGTTTTTTTACAAGTTAAAACATTATCAGGTGAAGAAGCATTGAAGAAGACATCTGTGCTTGCAGCTGGTCCATTGCATGTAAACACACATACACCACACACAGAGAAGAGGAATTTAGAAGACTTTTGTGTGAAATGTTTGTGGAACTCCCAAGGATGCAAGGGTGCCTCTCTGTTTCCTAGATGTGAGGACTGAGTACAGGCAGGTGGATACAATGACCAGAAATGCAGAGGATAGCTTGGAGTTCTTGTTATCACAAAAGTATAACAAAACCTTTGATTTCCCTTTAGGAAAAGGCAAAATATATGTGATTATAGAAGAGGGATAGATGGGGCTGGAGAAAGGCGGCAAGATGACTAAGCAGGTAAAGGCACTGTCTGCCGAGCCTGGGAAACTGAGTTTGATCCTCAGGACCCACGTGGTGGAAGGAGAGAGCTAATTCCTATTAGTTTGTTTGAGATACAGACACACACAAACGCACATAATAAATAAACATGCCGTGCATGTATAGGGACCTGAGGCCAGTCCCTAGCACCTGTGTAAAAAGCTAGACATGATGGCATGCACTTTGCACCCCAGTGCTGGGGAGGTAGGTGGATCCTTGGAGCTTTCTGGCAAACCAGCCTAGCCCAATCAGTGGGCTCCAAGCCACCATGAGAGCCTCTGTTTCAAAAAACAGCTTGGACAGCTCTTGGAGATCAGCACATGAGGCTGACTTGGCCTCCACACATACATGTGCACATATGTACACTTGCACACACATGCACACAAAGGCAAAGGGGCTGGAGAGATGCTCAGCAGTTAAGAGCACTGGCTGCTCTTGTAGGGGACCCAGGTCTAGTTCTCAGCTGCAGGGTGACCCTGTACTCTCTCATGGCCTCTGCTTGTACCAGCATGTGATACACTAAACAGCCACAACACATGCACATAAAACATAAAATATGTAAGTCTTAAAGTACAAGTGGCCAACAAGTTGGCTCACACGAGCAAAGTAATTTGTGAAGATGAACAGTTGAGCAGCCACGTTCTTATCACCCAGGTGGGTAGACCCAACCATCACCCCCTTCCCTCTTCTTCCTGACGCCTGGTTGTCTTCCCCTGCCTTTCAGCCATCACCACCTCCCCCCCAAAGGTCCTTACACCCAGGAAGGTAGAATTGGCGCCTCTTAGGCCTAACCATCCCAATCAGGCTCATAGCTGACCCATGTTTCCCTTCACACTTCAACTTAACCTTTCAAAGCTGTGAGTAGCTTCTTCCTCTGTGTGGTAACCCATGGTGACAAATCCATATTGCTCCCAGTGAACACTACAGTGAGCCTGGCAGACCAGGATCCCAAACTTCTCCAGCCCCCAGAACGTCTCTGCTGGGGCAGGGACCATTGGCAGGTTCCACTACAGAGGCTTGACCTGTCAGCTGCAGTGGCAGCTGCTAAAAGTATAATGTTAGGGATTCTGACACTGAATCTGGGCTTATCAGCCAAAGTGTATAATTGATTATTAATGTCTGCAAGGGTGGGAGTGAATGGTGTATGCTGTGTATTTGCCATCTTTCTCCTCTATTCAGAGATTTCAAAATCCCTACAAACTGAAGTACTGAGAGATAAAGGGTATGTGAAGAAAGCAGAAAGCATGTGTGTCGTGTCTTAATTTACACACACATCTGTGCTCACAAGTCTTGAATGGGCTCGCTGGTGGTCATGTGACCTGCCATGGTACAAGGATAACAAGAGTGTGTAACAGAAGAGAGCCCCTGGCTGCTAAGAGAAAAGATTTATTAAAGTATCATAAACATCCTGGGTTCAGCCACCAGCACACATGCACAAAAACAAACACATCATAGAAAAGTTGGGACAGCAGCTGTGACCATAGGCATGCTTTTGTCTCAGGGAAGTTCCCTTCAGCAGAACTGCTTCCAAATGTGACTCTTCCTTCTCGCCCAACATCCCCTGTGCACACAGCACCCTATTCCTAAACTGAGTGAGTGTCACCTCTGGGACATGAAGAGGCATGACACAGACCAGACCAGACACTTGCTGCAGAGCCAGTGTCCTGGGGAATCCCAGGCCCCCTGAATGAACCTCTTTAGAAAGGGGCTTCAGGCTGTCTACTGGGGAACAGCTATGGATGGCTCTCATCTCCAGGGAGAGCTGTGGAAGAGCATAAAGGGGCCACAACTCTGCAGAGCTGAATGTTAGCCATTTTTCCTCCGGGTGCACAAGGCTTTTGTCCTTTCTCTGAGTGTTGGTGATTGAACTCAGGACATAACCTTTGGTAGATGTGTGCTCTACTACTGAGATATATTCTCAGCACCTCACCACCCCAGCTCCCACCTCAGAGTCTCACTATGAATTTCTCCCTAGCTTGTCTCAAACTTACAGAGATCTGTCTGCTTCTGTGCCTCCAAACTCAGCTTTTATATATTTACTTTGACATGGAGAATGTTTTTCTTGCATTTATGTATGCATACTACATTACATGGAACTTGGAGTGACAGAGGGTGGTGAGCCACCATGTGGGTGCTAGGAACAGAACCCAGATTTTCTGGAAGAGTAGCAACCACTGAACTAACTCTTCAGCCCAGCCCCACCCCCCACCTCTGGCTTTTTTTGGTAAGTTGTCTGTATTGGCCTTGTATTTGCTCTGTATCCTGGACTGCCTTTGAACTTTCCACGCAACTGTTGCAATCTCTCCTAAGCCTCTGGAATTTTCAGGCCTGTGCCACCATGACTATCAATACACAGCTCTTTCTTGTTTTCTTCTCCCTACTCCTACCAACTTTTTGTTATTTTATGAACAGGTTCTCACTGTATGGTTGTAACTTGCTTCAAACAGGCTCCTTCTGCCTCTGCCTCAGCCTACACCCTTGGGCTCAAACCTAGGACACCTTGCACATGGTAGAAGAGCTGTCCTCTGCTGAGCTTCCGTCCCTGGCAACACAGCTTTAATCATATTCCCAAAGGGTCTGTCCCCCAGAGATGTAACTGAAAAATAAACAAGCAAACACATTGCCCTGCTGCTGCCCACAGGCCAGTGGTGCCTGTTTGCTGGGTGGATGAACTGAAAGATGAAGGGACAGATGAGTGGGTAGGTGGGTTTACAGACCCCCTACATCTCTGCACGTAGGTACAACAGACCTGCTTACACACCCACCTGGCAGGCAGGGACGGGAAGGCACAGTTTGTGTCTGCCCTGTCCTGGAAAGCATCCTGGAACAACAGCCCTGCCTGTCATACCCCAGCAGAATAGCTCAGCAGGAAGAGGTGCTTGCCACCAAGTTGATGACCTGAGTGCTGCTCAGAGCCCACATGGTGGAAGGAGAACCAGGTTCTAAAAGTGGCACACGCACGCACGCACACACACACACACACACACACACACACACACACACACACACACACACACATCACAAACACCACAAACGCTTGCTTTATAAAAAGGAATTTCCCAGAGCCACACCTAGCAGTGCCTCTACCCCCACAGGGCGTGAAGGAGTTCAAGTGTGAGGTGTGTGGCCGAGAGTTCACCCTGCAGGCCAACATGAAGCGACACATGCTGATCCACACCAGCGTCCGGCCCTACCAGTGCCACATCTGCTTCAAGACCTTTGTGCAGAAGCAGACACTCAAGACTCACATGATTGTGCACTCGCCCGTGAAGCCATTCAAGTGCAAGGTATGGGACTGTCCCTACAGCCAGTGTGGCTAGTCCTTGCCTGGGCTTGGAGGGGTTGAGCAGGGCAGGTGGGGATCAGAGCTTTGAAGCTGCAGAAATTGAGAGGGGGTGATGCAGCCACTGAAGGGGCCTGGTCAGAACCTTGCAATAGGATGTGAGCCCCAGTTCCTACCTCCAGCTCAGAGCTGGCAGGAGATACAAGGAGTAGTGACCACCAAGAAGGCTGTCCTCTGCCTCCTGCTGTGCCACTGTGGCCTCACAGGACAGGACAGCGTGCTGTGTGTGGTGTGGGGAGGGTGGCAGGTTCCCCTCAGCCCTCTGGTGCCTTCCCCATTGCAGGTGTGTGGGAAGTCCTTCAACCGCATGTACAACCTGCTGGGCCACATGCACCTGCATGCAGGCAGCAAGCCATTCAAGTGCCCATACTGCTCCAGCAAGTTCAACCTCAAGGGAAACCTGAGCCGGCACATGAAGGTCAAGCATGGCGTCATGGACATCAGCCTGGACAGCCAAGGTGGGTGGGCTGTGCGCAGTGGACAGAGCAGGAATGACAGCAGCCTGGCGCACTCAGGAGTCTCCTGTCCAATTAGGGGCGTAGGGAGGCTGGCCAAGGCTGAGACTTCACTGAGATGGGCTCAGGTCTGGAGAGAGGGAGAACCTGGGGAGCCATCATGGCAATAATGGGGGTATTTATGTCGTCTTCCAAGGACTTACATGGGCTCACTAAAACAATAATAAAAACAATAACTTACACATGTTGAGTGCTGTGTAACTCATGTGACCCTCACAGGGAGGCTGGCTCTGGTATCACTCGCTCCTATAGCAGAAACTTCAGGGCACAGAGATTAGGTAACTCAATCACAACACACAAAAGCAGTGGTTGTGCCATCTTTCCCATCAGGAGATACCAAGATAATTTCAAATAAGTGGATGGGGAGGGGACAAAGGGGAAAATATGAGGTCACACCTCCAAGTGCAAAGGGAAATTCTCAGGCAGTCAGAAGTTAGGACAATCAACCAGCCATAGTGCCTGATGAGAAGAATGAATGCCACATATTCAGGAGAGGGACAGGTGGTCCTGCCATTAAGCTTTATGAGAGAGAAACAAAATGAATAAATAAGCCGGGGCAAGTCTTTAGTCCCAGCACTCAGGAGGGAGAGGCAGGCAGATCTCTGGTCTACACAGTAAATTCCAGCCTGGTCTACACAGTAAATTCCAGGACAGGCTCCAAAGCAATAGAGAGACACCCTGTCTTGATAAACAACAATAAAAAAAAGGTACATGTAGAAAAAAGAATTTAAGCAGAGCAACAGAGCCCAAGGTCTATTAGAGCTGGGTGCAGAGTATGGTGCAGACTTACAATTCTAGCACTCAGGAAACTGAGGCAGGAAGAGGCCCCAGGGCTAGAGGGGCTATTCAGTAAGACCCTGCATCAAGTAATAATAATAATAGGAAGAATTTTCAGAGAGGGTAGGTGCAGTTGCACCTACCTGTAATGTGAGCACTTGGGATACTGAGGCAGGAGGATTACCACAAGTTCGAGGTCAAGCCAGGCATCATAATGAGAACCTGTCTCTCAAAAAAACCTGAAAACAAAAAGGAAAAGAAATTTCCAAAGGATCCTGTATCTTGGCAACTGGTAGAAGTTCAAGCTGTTAGGAGACTTCCCCACTCCTATCCAGTCATAGCAGAGCTTTAATCTTCAGCTCCATCGTGGGCCGTTGGCATCATCAGATTGTACAGGCAGGAGGCAGCTGAAGGTGCATCCCAGAATCCTTCCAATGAGCCCTCTCCATGCCTTGAGTCAGCTTGCCATGCTCAGTAGTTCACTACAAATGGCTCATGACTGGTTTTGGAACATCTGGCCAGTAGATGGCCTGGAGTTTCTGGCAAAGCAAGTAATACTGTGGCTTGTTGAAGGTAGTTTTTCAATAGAAGGAACCCTATAGCTTACATCCAGATGCTCTCTGTAGCCCCTTGATAGACAATGCATGGAGTGGATATGCCAGCTAGCTCTGCCCAGGGCCCACTGAGTGGGAATCTGCATTATCAGGGCCTAATGTACACCCTCAGCATCTCCCCAGAACTGACTCAAACTGCTGGACTTCCAGCACTCTGAGATGGGGTGAGGGGATTACATTTCCCATAGGCTCCCTTTGAAATATATCTCACAGGAGGAGGTCTCCAATTGGCTGCTCATGGGAGCCACTTAAGGATTTTCTTTAATTTTATGAGTGTGGGTGTTTTGACTCCGTGTATGTCTGCGTACCATGTGCTTGTCTAGTGGAAGCCAGAAGAGGCTGCCAGATCTGATGAAACTGGCGGTACAGTTGTGAGCCACCAGGTGGGTGCTGGCAGTCAAACCTGTGGCCTCTGGAGCCATCTCTCCAGCACATTTGAAGGATGTTTTTTTAATGCTGATAGCTGGACCCCAGAGGTGCCGGTCTGGGTTCCAAAGCACTTTGAATTGGAGTTTACTACAGTGGACTTCCCTTGTAACTCCCCACAGCAGAGAGCAAGCCAACCTTGTCCTTTTGCAAATAAGCCATAAAGATCTGGTTCTCTGGAGTAAGAGGAACAGTTTCTTTCATCTTCTAAGAACACTTAGCATTGGTCCCTCCCTGGCTGTACCAGAGGAGTCATTGCACAAGGCCCTGGGTCAAAGTCTCAGCAACCCATACACCAAGGGTGGTGACTTGCCAATATGATCTCAGCATTCTGGAGGCAGCAGAGACAGAAGGACCAAAAGTTCAAGGTCATCTTTGACTATACAATGAGTTTGAGGACTGTCTGGGATACATGAGATTTGAGAGGGGGGGTGGGGGGGGAGCTGTCCATGGTGCATGGTGGAGAACATCTTTAATCCCCGCACTAGGGAGGGCAGAGAGAAGCAGGTCTTTGAATTTAAGGCCAGCCTGCTCTACATAGTAAGTTCCAGGATAGCCAGGGCTATATAAAGAAACCCTATGTTAAAAAGAAAGGAAGGAAGGAAGGAAGGAAGGAAGGAAAGAAAGAAAGAAGGAAAGAAGGAAGAATGAATTGAGGAGGATTAGAAGTCTAGGCCATGTCTGTGTAACCATGGTTGTCCTGGAACTAGCTCTAGACCAGGCTGGCCTTGAACTCAGAGATCTTTAAAGGCTATCTTTAAAGGTAGGTGGTTCAACCCCTCAAAAATGACATTAGGGTTGAGCTACCTCTACGGGACCTCACAGCATTAGCATTTTCTCCTGCATTCAGGATGACTATCAGTAGCCACCAGAACATTTCCAGGGAAAGGATGAAAGCTGTCTCCCTTCATTAAAATTAATAACCTGCCTGTAGGCATTTCCTCCTGACCAAGCGGTCAGATCTAAGTTACATACCAGTTCCTAAGCCACTCTTTGGCGGAGTGGGGAGGGTGAATTTGACCCCTCAGGTGACATTTGGGTGTCATAACTGGAAAGACTACTGGCCTCCAATGGATAGAGTTCAGGATACTATGATATCCTGCAGAGGACAGGTGGCCCCACCCACCACAAAGGATCCTGGCCTCAGATGTGAGTAATGTCAAGGTTGGGAAGCCCATCTTGGATCTATCAGGGTGAGCCCTGGGCTGGGTCTGTTTCCCCTTAAGATTTCAACAGGTCAGAATTACAAGGTACCTAGCAGACATTCTTGTTTCCAGGGGTGCTCTGACGACCTACCTTGGCTGAGAACCCAGCCCAGGGCGGGGCTGGTTTGGTGTGCTAAATGTGGAGAAACCGCACCCTCTGGTGCTGAGGCAGAGCTTTGCAAGGTCACAGGAGTGCTTGATGGTTGACCTTGGGGAGGAATCAGCCTTAGGACTACAAACGGAAGTTGCAGCCTGTCAATGAGATGAAGTCCAGGGAGCACTTGGCACTAGATGGATCACGTAGGAAAGAGGACCAATGACAGACACTGCAAAGGATGACCCAGGAGGGCTTAGTGACCTAGCAGGGGCAAGGGAACATGACCCAGAAGTCAAGGCCAGGCCACAGATCTGTTCTGTCCAATGCCCTTGTACACCCGTAAATGCCAGGATGGGAAGACTGAGAACACAATGGCTGGACGTTAAGGCCCCACTTCCCAAAGGACACTGGGGATGGCCAGTGTTTAGGCCTAACTGTGCCCCTCTCTTGTAGACCCCATGATGGAGCTGGCAGGTCCCGACCCCTCTGAACTTGACAGCCAACAGGAGATGGAGGACTTCGAGGAAAACGCCTACACCTACACCAGTGTGGACAGCAGCACGGAGGCCAGCACCCTCACTGAGCAGGCCATGAAAGAGATGGCGTACTACAATGTGCTATAGCAGGCCAGCTGAGTGGGCGGGGAGGGCACAGGGTGTGAGACCCACGTACTGAGGGCTGCACCTCTGCAGCTCAGAACCAAGCTACTGCCCACTGCCCAGTCCCCCCTCCCCACCCCCAGTCATTTGCACCACTAGGGACATTTAGACCAAATGGAGACTGTACTACTGTCCTTGCAGGGAGCTGGGCACAGGCCTAGGCATCCCAGTGAGGGAAAGGTAACCGGGAGGCCCAGATCCGGTTCTCCTTGGCCAGCTGCTGTGGGTGGGTAGGGGAATGCTAGTGAGGTCTCTTATAGGCACGGGCGCACAGACTTAGAAGTCTTCTCCAAGCTGCCTCAGGCCCATAGGGGCTCTTGAGGAAGAGAATGCTTGAGCCAGGTCTTGTCTCTCTTCTGCACCGACTCTGGCCTTTAAGGACATTTGCACTCCTGCACTGGCCAGCACTGCCCACCCCAACCCTGCTCAGACCCAAGAACCTCTTCCCTTCCCGTCACTCAATAGCCAGGCAGGGCACCTCTGCCTTCTACCTCCTGGGCCTCCCCTTGCTCCATCCAGACATGCATGTGGCCCTAGCCCTGGCCCTGCCTGTAGGAGAGCCGGGGAGCCCAGCTTACAGAGCCCCTCCCAGCCAGCCGGCAGAGCACCCTGCCCTCAGCCCTATTTGAAAGAATGTCCCTAATGTGCATTTCAGCAAATTGCATCCAGTTCTGCCCCAAGCTAAGGTACCAACCATAGTCTCTTCACCAAACAAAATCAGGACATGCCTGTGTCTGGCATTAACAAGGACAGGTCCCTTGAGTCATGGGGAAGGGCAGGGTGACATCCCTGGGACCAAGAGAGGCTTGGGAAGAGGAGGACTAGAATGGTTTTTGATTGTTTGTTTTATAAGCAGGCAGGTGCTGTGAGGAGTGGGTGAGCCGAGGCTCAGCAGGCTCCCAGGGAAGAGCAACATATTTAAAAAGGAAATTAAAGACCATGAGGGGCGGCTCTGTTTTGAGCAAATGAGGGCATTTTGAAAGTAATTCACCAACTCTTGTCTGTTATCTTTGATGGAGTGGTGGGCAGGCAAGTAGAAGCTTTGTTGTATGCTGTGCACTCCTGGCTCCCTTCCCTAAAACAGTCAGGCATGGTGGGACCCATGCCCTAGCCCAGGAGGTGGGGGCCTCAGAAGGGTCAGGGCCAGTGGCTCTGTGCCATGCAGGTGAGCAAGGCTTCTGACTCCATGTGGCCAGCTGCCCCTCCTTACCTTTCCGCTCTCTTCCCCTCTGTCCTTCAGGTAGTGACTGGCACATTCAGAAACCCCCAGAGCACCCAAAGCCCTGCCCATAAATCCCCAGGTCCCCCAGGGGAGGAGCAGACAGGGCCAACCCTGAAAAGGCACAGATGAAGCCACCAGCTTTGGCTGAAAAACCAAGAGGGGGAACCAGCTGGGGTGGAAGGTGCTGATTTGAAATGCGACTGCCTCCAAGCCTGTGTCCCTAAATGAGACTCCAAGCCAGGCCTCAGGGTGACTCTTCAAGACTGGGAGTCGGGTGGACACAGTGGCTCAGGTGTGGTTTCCCAAGGCTCCCGGCCTCCCAGGTGCCCGTTGTGAAGACCCTCAGGTGGCAGTGATTAGGTGTCACTGTACAAGACATTTCTCCTGCTGAGCAGAAGGCATCATCCCTGCAAACTACCTCTTCCCGCAATGACTTTCTCCCCTGGTACCAAAAAGCACCCTGTACCTCCTCCTCTCCTGCCAAAGCAGTGGCCTTGGTCTTGGAAACAGAAGGGAGAAGTCAGGCCTGGGTGGGGTCTCATTGCTCCCCCGCCATTGGCACAACCCTCTGAGGGGTTCCATGCTCAAAAGGCCCCTGCCCTGCACCTCGTGCCTGGGCAATGCAGAGAGGAAGGTACAACACAGTGCACAGTTGGAGCTGGGGGCGGTCCTGGCAAGGCTCCAGCCTCAGCCCTCCCAGCCTTCTGAAAAGGGTGACTCAAACCCTGGCCGAATTCCACTCTAACTTATTTTGACATGTATACAAACCAACTGTCTAGCGATCCCACTTGTGCAGAGCCCTACTGTGTTTTTATGTTCCTGTTTAAGAGAGACGTTTACTTAGCAATAATTATAAATAAATGAATATTCTTTAGCGAGGTGACTGTACCTGCTCCTTCCTGCTGCTCTTGGTTGCCCTTCTCCCTAGGGAGGTCCCAGCAAGGTTCCCCAGTCACACGCCAGACAGTTTCCTTCTCTGGAATTGCAAGCCTGCCTCAGGCACCTGACCTTCTATATACTTAGGGGGGCATGCTCCAAGCGCAAAGGATGGGTTTTGGGGGTTTGTTTTGAGATGAGGTTTTTGTTCCCCAAGTCTACCTGTGGAAGGCTGGGATTACAGGTGTGTACCCCACACCCAGCTTTTTATTCAGTGTTTTTACTATCTACCCCTGGCTGGCCTGTATCTCAGCTCTCTTTCTGCCTCTGTTTCACAAACCAAGATTACAAGTATGTGTGCACGCCTGACCTTTTTCTATTTTTTGCTTTTGATTTTTGACACAGGCTCTTCAAACTCATGGCGATCTTTCGACCTCATTCTCAGGTTTCAGGCATACCCTGTTATACCTAGTTTGTTTTGCTTTATTTACCTCCCACCCCAGATATTTCCCACTCTGAGGTTAGTTGCATCTGCAAATATATAAAGCCTGTGTCTAAAGGCTGAAGAGATGGGCAATTAGTTAGGAGTCTTGCTACTCTTTCAGAGGACCCAAGTTCAATTCCCACCACCCACATGGCAGCTCACACCTGTCTCTAACTGCAGTTCCAAGGTATCTAGTGTCCTCTTCTGACCTCACTGGGCCCTGCATACACATGATACACATGCAGGACAACATACCCATACACATAAAATAATAAAATAAAAAGGTTTTAAATTTAAAACCTGTGCCCAGAGCTGAGGATGAGGCTTGGTTGTTGAGGATGAGTATTGTGGCCCATGCCTATAATCCCAGCATTCAAGAGGTAGAGACAGGAGAGTAAGAAGTTCAAAGTCATCCTCAAATACATAAGAAATTTGAGGCTAGAATATGTAAGACCAGTTTTAAGGGGGCGGGGAGTGAAGGGAGCATGAGAATACAGCTTAGTGATACTCATAATAAAACATTTGTCTAGCTAAACTCAATGTCCAGATCTGCTCTTTAAAAAAAAATATAGCTGACTATATTACATAAAAATTACCAACAAGCAGAAAGAAATCACTGTATGAGGACAGAGCTTGCTGATGAGGGCAAATACGGCTTTGGAGTAGCTTTTCCACACCTGTGAAAGTGGTGAAGCTGAGAACAGGAGCTCGGGAAGCCCAGCAAAGGGCCCGGGGAGAAGGGCCTGGGAGGATGTGTTTTTAAGAGCATACTGCAAATTTGAGAACGATAGTAGAGACCTTTGATCCCAGATGGGGAAGCAGGACAGACCTTTGTGAGCTCAAGAAGAGCCTGATCCATATAGTGAGTTCCAAACTAGTCAGAGCAACAGTGAGAACTTGTCTCCAGTAAATAAAGGCTGGGGCTGGGAACGTAGTCACGGAATGCTTGCTGAGTCTACATAAAGCTCTGAGTTAGTCTGAGCGCCACAAAAGGTGCATATGTTAATAAGTATCTAGAATATCACAGAGTGATACCCCCTAGATGGAGAGAGCTAAAATAAAAGGAATCCTGCTTGGAAATTCTCTTGTGAGCCTAGGCCCCAGCCACCTTCTGCTCAGGGACAACTACAGACAATTTTGTGAAAAACCCAGGGCCTTACCCCAAAGACTAGTATCTCAGGTGCTTCCATAGAAGGCATGAGGCCCACAGGCTGCCTTGTTCCCTCCTGAAAGGGCCTCCTAGCTGACAGCCAGAGGCACCCCAACCCTGTCCCTGGGGCATCCTGCCAGCTGCTTCCTCCCACTCAGGGACAAACACAGCAAGACAGTTTTGCGAAGAGCTCTTTAGTAGCTAAATATGGCACCATGTGATTCAGAGCAGTATAAATTACAGTATGCAAAACACACTGACTGGCTGAGGTAACGCACACTGCTCCTGCCTAGCGTCCACTGTGAGGGAAAAACACTCACATATTTAAAAACATCTCCATCATAAAAAAAAAAACTGTCCCCTAGGAAGGCCACCAGAGAGGGGCTGTGAAGCTCACCCTCTACCATGTATGGAGTGCCCACTGCAGCTGGGCAGTGTCCGCGCCTACTGCTTGCCCAGAGCTCGGTCCAGGTTGCTCTTAATGGTGTCCAGGAAGTCTGTGGTGTTCAAGAAGTGTTCATTCAGCTTCACACTGCCAAGAGAACATCGGGGGGGGGGGGCGACTCAGGCCTCCTGAAGGCCATCCACCAAGCCCTTCCCAAGTACATCAGCCCCCAAGCATCAGAATGGCCATTTCAGGCCACCAGGCACAGGTCCAAGTTTGCCAGTAGCTCACTGCCAAAAAGCCACAATGAACTCAGCAGGAATTTAAGAGTGACAAGCCACTGGACGATGGGGACCAATGCAGGTCTGAGCTAGGGAGGCTTGGCCTGAACCTGCACCAGACTCCAGGCAGCTATACTGATTCATGAGAGGGACCCTAAGTGGGGTCCCCTGGCTTCCTCCCACCTGCTCTGAGGTCTCAGGCCCTGTATCCCAAAGCACACACTTGCTGAGGCCATGGATGCAGCCAGCCAGGTCCTTGGTCATAGCTCCACTCTCCACAGTCTCGACGCACACCTTCTCCAGAGTCTGCGAGAACCTGTAGGGGGTGCAGCAGTGAAGTCCTAGGCATGTGAGCAAAACAGTGGGCCCAGCCAGCTCAAAGTCATCCTGTGTGCTCACCTGATGAGGTCCTGGTTCCCATCCAGCTTCCCTCGATGCTCTAGCCCGCGTGTCCAGGCAAAGATACTGGCGATGGGGTTGGTACTGGTGGGTCGGCCCTGGGGACAGGCCACGGGACCAAAAGCTGAGCTATCCGCCTTTAGACTGACACATCAGACTCATCCTCCCACCAGCATCAGGGCCAATAGGCAATGGGCCTTGAGGTACATACACTCACCTTCTGGTGCTCTCGGTAATGGCGGGTGACTGTCCCATGGGCGGCCTCAGCCTCAATTGTCTTCCCATCAGGGCAAACCAGCACAGACGTCATCAGGCCAAGGGAGCCAAAGCCTGGGAGTAGGCAGATCTCCCCTCAAAGCCATGCTTCAGCTCAGAACCCTTCATCTTAGACTGGGGGCCTTCTCATCTTCTGACCCCACCCCAGCCCCCTGCAGCTGAGAGGACAATACCCCTCACAGGCAGCTAACAGGTGCTAACAGGTCTGTGCCTCCCTTCCCAGACCCACAGCCTGGGGCTGTCATTCTTGCAGCATCCTAGAAGGCCATTTCCAGCAGGAATGAGCTGCCATCAACCATCATGGTTTCTGCTGCTATTAGGCTACTTTCGAACTTTGTGATTTATTTCCAAATACCCCCAAATCCAGATTTTAGCTGGAATGACTCTGTTGTCAAGGGAATCAAAAACTCCCCAGACCCACAAGGAATGAGAAGGCTCAAGGAAGGAAACATGGGCAGACTACATAAGAAGATTCAGCTCAGGTTTTTGTCTTTACATTTATTTGTTTTTATTTTGTGTAGGGGAAGTACACACCTGCCAGTGTAGAGGTCAGAGGTCAGTTTGCAAGAGTCGATTTCGGGGATCAAACTTAAGTTGTCAAGCTTGGTGGCAAGTGCCTTTACCCACTGAGCCATCTCAAGAACCCCTGTTCTGTTCTGTTTTATTTTTGTATTTGTTTAGCCTAGAACTCTCTGTGTAGCCCAAGCTGGCCTCAAGTTCCCAGCAGTCCACCCACTTCCACCTCCTAAGTGCTGAGATTACAAGTGTGAGTGCCTGTAGCATCCTGCACTCCTTTCCTATTAGAACAGCCTGGTAACACAGCAGAGATAGGCAGATCCCCTGCACTCACCAGCCAACTAGTCAGGTTCACTGAAAAAAGAAAACCGTCTCAAAAAATAAGGTAGAAGGAAGACAAGACACCTCAGCGGTAACGGTTCTCGCCACCAAGCCTGACAAGGTCAACCTGAGGTCAATCTCTGGGCCCCACATGGTGGGAGGACAGAGCCCATTCCTGCAAGGTGTCCTCTGACCGCCACACGTGTGCCTCGGCATATGCACAAGCACAGACAAGCAAAGGCCTGTGGTTGCAGTCCACTAGTTCACTTGTCTGGCTTTCATGAGGCCCTATGTACAGTCCCCAGTACTGCCAGATAGACAGAAAAACAGTGAACGCATAAAAGCTTTTAGGGTCTGTTATGTAGCTCTGGCTGTCCTAAAACTCACTATGTACTCGAACTCACAGAGATCCACCTGCCTCTGTTTATAATGCCACCACGCCTGACCTTATAAATCTAATTTTCAAAAAATATATTAGGGATGATGAGATGGCTCAGAGGTTAAGGGCACTTGGCTGCTCTTCCAGAGGTCCTGAGTTCAATTCCCAGAAACCACATGGTGGCTCCCAATCTGTAATGGGATCGGATTCTGGTGTGCATGAGGACAGAGCACTCATATACATAAAATACATAAATAAATAAATCTTTAAATATACATTAAAAATAATAATAAGGTGGAGCACAATAGAAGACACCTGACACCAGCTTCTGGCCTCCATGGGGAACACACACACACACACACACACACACACACACACACACACACACACACACCTCCAGGTGACTCTTTTGTGTTGTCCACACTCATGCTTTTGTTTTGTTTTTCAAGACAGGCTTTCTCACTCTCTGTAGACCAGGCTGACCTCAAACTCACACAGATCTGCCTGCCTCAGCCTCCCAAGTGCTGGGACTAAAGGTGTGTGCTTCTATGCCCAAGAGTCACTCCTTTACTTAACCTGTGCTTACAATCACACTGAAATCTTTCAATTAAAAACAAAATCACCCAGTCATGGACTAGCAACCGTTCCCCCCTGTGGGAGCGTACCTTGCGCCAGGATGTCAGACTGTACATCTCCATCATAGTTCTTGCAGGCCCACACAAAGCCACCTGAAGACTTGAGCACCTGGGCCACCATGTCGTCAATGAGCCGATGCTCGTACCAGATCTTATTCTTGTCAAAGTCAGTCTTATAGTGCCTGGGAGCAAAGGGACTTGTTTGGGGAGAGGACAGGAGCCAGCAGCTTAAGAACCCCTCCCTGAACCTCAGAGCTGAACCAAGCACACTGGAAGCACAACCTCCCCAGGTGAAGCAGGGATGGCGCAGGGGAGCTGGGAGGCTGCCGTGCCCTCAGAAAGCGTCAGAGGCTGTTACTTGTCAAAGATCTCCTGGAAGATGTCCTTGAAACGCCCGTCATAGGCCTTCAGAATAGTGTTCTTCGTGCTCAAGTAGAGCGGCCACTTCTTCTGGATAGAGTACTGGAAGCAGCTGTGCGCAAAGCCCGAAATGGACTGTGGGGAGAGCGGGCATAGCATGGCACACGGTCTGAGGACTGCCAGTCTTGGTCCCAGGGCCAGGGTCAGCATCGCTTCCACAAGACTCCTCAACCTTTGCCACCATGGAGTGAGCCCTGAGTGTTTTTTGTATGTTTGTTCCTGGCTGTCCTGGAACTCGCTCTGTAGACCAGACTGGCCTCGAACTCACTGAGATCCGCCTGCCTCTGCCGCCTAAATGCTGGGATTAAAGGCATGCGCCACCACACGGCAGAGCCCCTGTTGTTTTAGTTGGCCCATCTTCTCTCTCCAGACTTTGGGGAGCACAGACCCCTACCATCACCTTCACTTTGGATAGCCTCTCTACCTCATAATTCCTAGACCATACAGCGGTGCAGGCCTGGGCAGCCTGGTTAAGCTGCCTAAGGCTGGGTTTGACCACATGTCTCCAACTTATCCAATTAGAGCCCTTCCTCCTGGCCATCAGTGATTGGCTCAAAGGTGATCAGGTGACCAAACCAGGGCCAACATAAGGAGGCGCTGTTTTCTGACCAAGTGGTCTACTCCATCTCTTACTGGCATGAGAATGAGGTCAGCCGATGTAAAGAAAGCTACAAAACAGGCAGAGAAGGAGACAAGCTGGCCAGCCTTACCTCGTCAGTGTTGTACATCCCCATGCCCACGCCGCCGGCAGGGAAGTTGTACACCTCCCACTCTTTGGCAGTGCTGCCGTCCTTTGGGGTGAAGACCATCTTGAACGTGCCAGCTCGATCTACCACAAAGTCTGTGGCCTTGTACTGCAGAGAACAGGTAGTTTGAGCCAGGGCTTCTCATGGGGAGCCTGAGTCAACAGACTTTGTCTGCAAGTCCGGCAGGCCTACCTGGTCGCCATGGGCGTGCCTGCCAATGGTAATGGGCTTGGTCCAGCCAGGGACAAGGCGGGGGATGTTTTTGCAGATGATGGGCTCTCTGAAGACGGTTCCCCCAAGGATGTTCCGGATGGTTCCATTAGGGCTCTTCCACATTTTCTTCAGTTTGAACTCTGGAAGATAGGGATATGATAGAGCCACCAGAACGCACCCCAAGCCAAAACATTGCCAGACAGGGGGCCCGGATGTCATCCTGGAGAAGGTAGAAGAGTCTAGAGCAGTGTGGTTCTTAACCTGTGGTCCTTGGCCCCTTTGGGGTCACCTAAGACCATAGATAACACAGATATTTACATTATGATTCATAACTGTAGCAACAAATAATTTTATGGTTGGGGGTCACCACAACATGAGGAGCTCTATTAAAGGGTGGCGGCATTAGGAAGGTTGAGAACCAGTGGTCTAGAGTATAAACACATGGCCTCTACCAGGTCTACACAGAGGTTACTCAGTGCAGAGAAAGGCCAGCTTCTGTTCACCCAGTCATGCCCAAGATACTAAGACCTTGTCCAGGTAAGAGTGAGCTGCAAACCCCAGCACTAGGCTGGAGATGCAGTTCAGTGACAGAGTGCTTGTCCAACATGCACAAGGGCCTGAGCCTTACTCTTAAGTACTTTCACTCCTTTTTTTTTTTTTTAATTCCAGGAGTCAGGGACATCAAGGAAAAGTTCAGGACTAAAACACCTTCGAAGGTGACATAGGCAGGTGGTCTGCAAGCGGCTCATGTTTCTTGAGTTTCCCTTTATTGTTGTTCTGCAGTTGGGGGGGGTACGATTGAACCCAGGGCCTTATGCATGCTAGGCAAATACTTCACCACTGAGCTACAGCCCCATCTCTGATGACCATCTGGAATGCTTGTTCCTAGCTTCCTCATACTGCAGAAATTAAGGAGGAAAAGCCCTAAACTATATTCTTCTGTTGTTGTTTTTGAAACTTAAGGACAGTTTTATTAGTTAAGAGAAAAATAACAGGCCAGGCAATCTGTGAATCTCAGCAGCTGCCAGAAGAGAGGAAGTGGAGAAAGGCCATGCTGTGTGCAGTGGGGGTGATCAAACAGTCACATGGCAGAAGAGAGGGGCTTTGGAAAAGCAAACATGCTCAGAGGTCCAGGGAAAGCAAGTTTAGCCTTTAGCTGCAGGTTTGCACACAGCTCTGAACTAGCCTGCCAAATAGGCCAGAGGTCAGAAGGCCAGGATGGCAACGGCATTCACCACTGTGAGAGTGCCAAGATTGTCTCCTTCCTCCCTGTAACTGCTGATGCCTCTCACTGGTGTAAGCCATGCCCCACGATAGAGATGCTGCCTTCCTGGCCTCTAGGAGGCATGATGCCTGGTCTGGCTATGAACATGGGGCTGGTCCCCAATCACACCTCCCCCACAGTGACCTCAAAGGCCCTGCTGCCCAGCAGACCCATTCTGAAAGCCTGGACTGATCTCTGTCAGACTACGGGTAAGCTACAGACTTGTGGCAATGCATGGATTAATAGAAATGGGTTAATAATTAAGATAGAGCTAGCCAATAAGAAGCCCTAGCCATCAACCAACAGTTTTATAATATAGTGTCCGTGTGTTTCTTTGGGACAAAGCAGCTGTGTTGACCAGACCAGGTGGGACAGAAACCTCCATCTACAGACCTCTCAGTCCCCATCACCCCAACCCAGACCCCAAGTGAAATCAGCCTCAGGAAAGTTCCCATCTCCCAGTCCCTTAAGGAGTGACACAGGCAACTGTTTCCATGTACACGTGATAACCTGTGACCCTGCCAACCACTGTGACCCCACCACACCTCCTACCTTCCACACGAGCCTCATCAGGGGTGATTGTAGCACACTTGACAGCTACACTGTACTTCTGGGTGGCCAGAGCAGAGTCAATGGTGACCTGGTCATTGGTCTGGTCACGATTGGGAAGCCCGAGGTCAAAATACTTGAGCTGGACATCCACATGAGGCAGGATGAGCTAGGGAAGGGAGCCCAAACAAAGTGTCAAGCCAGAAGAGTGATTTGGGCAGGATGCCAAGGCATGAGAAGTCACCTGGTCAGGCAAAGGATGAGGGAAATCTGGTTGACAGGGCTCAGGAGGGAGCTAGGGTCAGCCATTCCTCAGCAGGACCAGAGATGGCAGGAGGCTGAGACTCTGAGAGGTAAGCCATACTGGGCTCCACAGAAGGGAGCCAGGTGTGGGCATCTCCTGCTACTCCAGCAACCCATCAAGTCAGATGAATCCCAAGCCTATAGAGTGGGGTCCCTCTTCTCCTCCAAGAGATCTGTGATCTTAACATGGAAGGGGCAGCTTCAGCCAGACATGGTGACATACACATGCATCCCAGCACTTAGGAGGCTAAAGCAAGAAGATCTTGAGTTTGGGGCCACCCTGGGATACACAGTTAAGACCCAGTCTCTGGCTAGAGAGATGGCTCAGCTGTTAAGAGTGTTTCCTGCTCCTGCAGAGGGCCCAAGTTCAATTCCCAGAAAATTCCCAGAATCCACATCAGAGAACCACCAGTTTCAGGGAACCTGCCACCTCTGACCACTGTGGAAACTGGCACTCATGTGTGCATACCCACATATATGCATACACATTTACACATAATTAAAAATAAATAATGTCTTTTTTTTCCCCCCTGAGACAAGGTCTCACTATGTAGACCAGGCTGACCGTGAACTCATAGACATCTGCGTGCCTCTGCCTCCTGAGTGCTGGAATTAAAGGCGTGCACCACTATGCCCAGTGCATGTATGTCTGTTTTGCTTATACGTATGTCTGTGTACCTGCATTCATTCCTGGTGTCTATGAAGATCAGATGAGGGTATTGGATGCCCTAGACCTGATGTCTGGACAGTTATGAGCTGCCTTGTTGGTGCTGGGAATTGAACCTGAGTCTTCTGCAAGAACAACAAATGCTCTCAGTGGTTGTGCAGCCTCTCCAGTCATGCTAAACTATTGAGAGAGAGAGAGAGAGAGAGAGAGAGAGAGAGAGAGAGAGAGAGAGAGAGAGAGAGAGAGCCAGCCCATCTCACAGCTAGGAATGGTAGCACGTGACTGTAATTCCTGAATCCAAAATTCAGAAGCACAGGGTCACTGGAAGTTTGAGGCCAGTTTGAGATACAGAGTGAGAGTTTGGCTTAAAAAAGAAAACACATTAAATTAAAGGAGGTAGGGAGGCTGGAGAGATGACTCAGGGGTTAACAGCACTTGTTTCTCTTGTAAAAGACCTGGGTTCAATTCCCAACACCCACAAGACAACTCACAACCACCCATAACTCCAGTTCCAGGGAATCCGACACCTTCTTCTGACCTATGAGGGCACCAGGCACACACGCACAAAGACAAAACATCTATACACAAACTAAACCAACATAAAATAACTTTTCTAATTAAAACAAAACAAAACTGGAGCGATGGCCCAGTGATTAGGAGCACTTGCAGCAAAATCATGAGGAGCAATTTGGATCCCAGTACCTACAGGGCATCTTGTGCACGCTTGCAACCCCAGATCTGGGGGAGAGACGGGAGGACCGATGGGGCTTGCTGGCTTCCAGCCTACCAGAGAAAACAAGCTCTGTGTTTGGGGAGAGACTGCCTCAGTGAGCTAGTGGAAAGAGACAGGACACCTTCATTCTTCTGACCTCTATGCACACACACAAATTAATTCTCATTATATTTATTTATTATTTATTGTGTGTATGTGCAGAGACAGAGGCAGGAGGATCTCTTTGAGTTCAAGGCTAGCCTGATCTACAGAGCTAGTTCTAGGACAGCCAAGGCTGTTATGATGTGAAACCCTGTATTAAAAAAAAAAAAAAAAAAAAAAACAATCAAACAAAAACCCAAACATTATCAGGCTTGTCAGCAAGCACCTTTACCCACTGGACCATACTGCCATCCTTTTTTTTTTTTTAAGGAAAAAAAAAAACAGATTTGGGATTGACAGGTGACTCAGTGGGTAAATGCACTGACTGCTGAGCCTGACAATTTGAGTCTAATCCCTGGGGCTCACATTGTAGGAGAGAACTGACAAGTCCCATGACCTCCACATGTGCTCCATGGCACACTCATGCACGAACACAAACAAACAAATGTAATAAAAGCTTTCAAAAGAAAAGGAAACAAGATTTTAAAAGTTTGCACATTTCAACACCAGTGAGAGACCCAGACTGTTCAGGATAGGCACTGGCTGACAACAAAGATCTAACAACTAAGGTGGGTGTTGGTGGTACATATCTTCAATCCCAGCACTCAAGAGGCAGAGGCAGGAGGATCTCTGTGACTTCCAGGCCAGCCTGGTCTACAAAGTGAGTTCCAGGACAGGTTCCAAAGCAATACAGAGAAACCCTGTCCTGAAAAACCAAACAAAACAGAACTAATAACTACTAATGTTGTCAACACGAGGAGGGTGGGCAGGAAGTGAAAAGAGGACTGTTGGCCACCAGGGAACCATGGGACTCATGGGACATGATACCTTGTGGAACCGACCATCTGCCTGCCACCCACCAAGGGAAGGGCACTACCTTCTCCTTGATGAACTGCCAGATGATACGGGTCATCTCATCGCCGTCCATCTCCACCACTGGCTTCTCCACCTTGATCCTCTTGTCAGCATCTAGAAATGGTTCACATAACACATCACATCCAAAGGCTCCAATGGTCCAGCCACGGCTCCCCTCCTGCTTTTGAGACCTGCATTGCCACATGGAGGATGGCAATATAGAGCTTACCCATCACACCCAGCTTAAGGGGCTGGGGTCAACCAGATCCTTTCCCCTCAAAGCTGCAGAAACCATCAGAGAACCACAGCCAGCTGGGACTACCAGATCTAGACCAACTCAAGGTTCCTGCCCACAAGTCATCAGGTGGACAGACACCCACCTCTCCAAGTCTCAGCTCTTCCCCACCCCCTACATGTCCTTCCAGATGATGCTCTCAGAGGCACTAAACTGGATGGCTGTCTGCAAGCTGGGAGCTCTCAAAAGCTTGAAGCCCACCTTGGTGGTGGCACACCCCTTTAATCCCAACAATCGGGAGATAGGCAGGCCGTCCTCTGCGATTTCCAGGACAGCCTGATCTACAGAGTGAGTGCCAGGACAGGCTCCAAAGCTACAGAGAAACCCTGTCTTGAAATCCAGCACCCCCCCCCCCAGAAAAAAGCTTGAAGCCGGAGAGACATGTGAAGACCCACAGTGAGAGCTCAACATGTGCCTGACAACAGACCAAGCCTGCTTATCAAGTCACCATCTCATTGCAAAGCAATCCGAAGGGATGCATCCCTAGTGCCATTTTGGTTGGTTGGTTGGTTGGTTGTTTGGTTGGTTGGTTGGTGTTTTGGAGACAGGGTCACAGGGAGCCCAGGCTCTTGAACTCTCTGTGTAGCCAAGGATGACACTGAATGTCTGATCTTCCTGCCATAGCATCTGGATATGTAGCCCCGTCTAGCCTGACATCCACTGTATGGCTGACCAGGCTATCCTCAGGCTCATGACTCCAGTCTTCACTTCCCAAATACTAAGATTACTGGTTCATGGTACAATACTCGCTGATTCCATTTATTTATTCTTTTAATAAAATCTTTTTTCTTTAATAGTTTTTTAAAATAATTTTTATGTACATTGGTGTTTTGCCTGCATGTATTGTGTGAGGGTGTGAGATTCCCTGGAACTGGAGTTACAGACAGTTGTAAGCTGCCAAGTGGGTGTGGGGACTTGAACCTGGGTCTTCTGGAAGACCAGCCAGTGCTCTTAATGTCTGAGGGTCTTTGCAGACCCTCATTGCTCCCATTTTAGCCATGAGGGAACTAAGGATCAGCTTATGGCCTCAGGTTGATGGAGGAGGAACACACAAAGCCCGGAGGACTTGGACCTTCCTCTTGGGAACACAAGCTATGGCACCTGAGCCAGGAACTCAGCCTGAGTCAAGCAGAATCAGGTAGGTTGGTCATTCTACAGAAAGTACCAATACCCCAACAAGGGCAGGCAAGAGGGCTCAATGGATAAAGGGGCCTGCCACCAGGACTGACAACCTGAGCTTGATCTCTAGAACCCAAATGCTGGGAAAGAACTAGCTTGTCCAACCTGTTCTCTCAATGCCCCCCCACACACACACATGAATAAATGTTAAACTTTTTAACATTTACCTATGTGTGTGTGTTCTCTGCATGTATGTTTGTGCACCACATGCATGCAGTGTCTGAGGGTCAGAAAAGGGCATTAGATTGCCTGGAACAGGAGTTATAGATGGCTGTGAGCTGCCATGCAGGTGCTGAGATCCAAACCCGGCCTTTTGTTTGAACAATAAGTGTTCCTAACAGCTGACCCATTTCTCCAGCTCCTCAAAAATATTTCTAAAAGTGCCTCAATAAGTTGGCCTCAGGCTGCAGCTCATTGATAGAGTGCTTGTCCAGCATGCATGGAGTCTTGGGCTCAATCCCACCATCCCATAACTGGATGTGGTGGCAAGCACTAGTAATCCCAGCACTTAGGAGGAGGGAAACTCAGCGTAAGCTCAACATCATCCTTAGCAACATAGTGATAAGTTCGAGGCCAGCCTGGAATACTGGAAAGTTCGTCTGAAAAGAAGGAAGACAAGAAAAGCCTAGTCTGCCTTAAACATATCATTGCCCTACAACACACCTCAGCCATGACTCATGACATCCTTGAATGTGAATCTCATACAAAGTGAGCAAAGTGGCTAACTTCCCAAATGATTTTGTGCAATAAAGAGAAAACCTTAAGAGATCATTTAGGGAGAAAAAGGAGAACTAGGGAGTGTGGTTGCTGTCAGGCAAGACAGGACCCAGGTCCCTGGCTCAATGGAGCCGGTCCTTGTGGGCCAGATGCCGAGAAACCAAAAGAACAGACATAAACTAGCCCTCTCCCTGGAACTAAAGGTGTAAATGGCTGGCTCAAATACCATACCCAAGACACCTTCAATCCAAACTACAGACCTCTTTCCCTTTTGTCTGATGCTGAAGTGAGAAGGGCCTGTGACAACCTGATGGGCAGAACTTCCTTGGCTTCTAGAAGCCTCTTCTGAGAGTTAAAGACAGCTTGTCAGAATTTTAAAAAACAGTTAAACTACAACATAAGCTGATTCTAAAGGTCTCAACCTCAGTAGCAGATGACACAGCCCAATGCCACACCCCTCAGCAGGGGGAGGGGAGAGTCAAAGTCAATATCACACCCTGGTGTACATGGGAGTGTCCATGGAATTAGAGGACACAGGGCCTATCTATTCACATAGCAATCTGGTGCTAAGTAAGCATCATTGACACTGCAATATTAAGTTGTGAAACCACCCAGGGAGGGAGGGGGAGAGAACAGGTAACAGAGCAGAAACCTCATCCTGAGGCTTCCCAGAGGAGCTAGGGGCAGGGACCTGTTCCAAGCCAGCTAGGCCGTTTTGCTTTGCTCTAAAAACTGATGACCCATTCCCACCCCCACCCCAAACCAAAGACATCACAGAGCCTTGCATATTCACCCCAAACTCTCATCCATTAAACTACACCCCTGGGGTGGTTTGAATAAGAATGGTCCCCACAGGCTTATATGTTTGGATGGTTAGTCATCAGGAATAGCACCATTTGAGAAGGATTAGAAGGTGGGGCCTTACTGGAGTGTGTCTCTGGGGACAGGCTTTGAGGTTTGGAAAGTCCATGTCAGGGGCAATCTCTCTTGCCCAGCCTACGTCAGGATGTTAGCTACTTCTGCACCTCACCCTACTTGCTGCCATGCTCCCTGCCATGATGATAAGGAACTCAGCCCCTGAAAGTGTAAGCAAGCCCCTCTTGGTTTTTTCAAAGTATAGTTCCATAATTTTTTGTTTGTTTTTGTTTTTCCCGACAGTGTCTCTCTGTATAGCCCTGACTGTCCTGGAAATCACTCTGTAGACCAGGCTGGCCAGAGATCCACCTGCCTCTGCCTCCTGAGTCCTGGGATTAAAGGTGTGCACCACCCCTGCCCAGCTGCTTTTTTCCCCTCTTATTTGGTGCTGAGGATTGAACAAGACCTCACACATGTTATTAAACAGGCCCTCGACCCCATCCAGTTAGTGGATTTTTGTTGTTAGGTTTAGGTTTGGGTTTGGGGAGGGCAGGCTCTTACTGTGTAGCTCAAGTTGGCCTTTAACTCTTTCTGTATCAAAGGATGGCCTCAAATGCAAAATCTTGCTGCCTCTGCCTCCTGAGTATTGAGATCACAAGCATCAATACCACCGTGCCTGGTTCGGGCAGCATTATTTTTTAAATATCCATTGGTGAATAATGTTTTCAAAAATCAGGAGAGGGGCTGCTGTTAAAGAGGACCTAGGTTTGAGTCCTGCGGTGTGATGGCTCACAACGGTCTGTAACTCTAGTTCCAGGGAGTCTGATCCCTTCTTCTGACCTCCTTGAGCACCAGACACATACACGGTACACATATAAGCATACATGCAGGTAAAACATTCATACACATATAATAGTTGCTGTTGTTTAAATCAGGAGGAGCTAGAGAGATGGCTCAGAGGGTAAGAGTACATACATGCTTTTCTTCCAGAGGACTCGAAATAGGCCCCAATACCCGTGTCACGAAGCTCACAACCTCCTATAAGGCTTAGTATGTGCTCAATACTCCTATGGATATACATAATTCAAAATAAAGTAAATCTTTTAAGAAAAGTCATGTGAGTTTGGAATGTAGCTCAGCTGATAGAGTATTTGCCTAGTATTCACAGGTCCTGGAAGACTGTATAAACTGGGCTTGCAGGGTAGGAAACTGATGATCATCCTAGACTACATATGGAATTCAAAGTCAACCTGGGCTTCAAGTGACTGCACCTCAACAAGCCAACTGCGAGGGGGGGATGGCTTCTCAGCCTTAGTTAAGATCAAGTGTAAACCCCAGGAGATTGAACCAGGTGTGAAACAGTGGCCCTGTGATCTCAGCCCTCAGGAGGCCAGCCTGGAGGTTTTCACAATGAGCAAATCCCTGGGTTCCATCCACAGCACTGCCAAAATAAATAAACAAACAAGCAAACCAAGAGAACAAAAGCCAGAATCAAATTCAAAGCAGGGACAGGAAAAACATGCTTTCGCACCCTCCTTCATGCACCCTCCTTCATTGCAACGTCATTCACAACCACCCAAAGGTGGCAACTAGCAATGAATGAATGAATAAACGATGTGGTCTGTACATCCATGAAATATAATTCAGATTTAGAAGATGGAAGGAAAAAAAGAAATCCTGTCACAAGCCACATGTAGGTGAGCCCTAAAGACAGTATATAACACAAACATGACAGTTATGCCAGGTGTGGTGACGCGCATGTCTTTAGCTCCAACCCTGCCTGGTCTACAGAACATTCCAGGTCAGGACTGTTACACAGAGAAACTCTGCCTCAAACGAAAAAAAGAAAACAAACAAAACAAAAAACAAAGACATACTGTAGGATTCTACTTACAGGGGTGCCTAGAGCACCTTCCTAATGCTTCTCAACCTTCCTAATGCTGTGATCCTTTAGTACAGTTCCTGAGTTGTGGTGACCCCAGCTGTTGGGAGCCTGCAGTCTCCTGACTCCGCCTCTGACGATGGGCAGGAGGCCCATGGCCATGTCATCACTATGTCAGGCTTTACCTGGCTATCCAAGCCTTTACCTGGCTGTGCAAGGGACCCAGTTACGCATGCGCATGCGCAAGCCCCCCTTTTAAAGCAAGCGCACCAAGTGCACCTCTCTCTCTCATTCTCTCTTTCTCCGGGGCCCCTTCTCTCTCTCTCTCTCTCTCTCTCTCTCTCTCTCTCTCTCTCTCTCTCTCTCTCTCTCTCTCTCTCTCTCTCTCTCTCTCTCTCTCTCTCTCTCTCTCTCTCTCTCTCTCTCTCTCTCTCTCTCTCTCTCTCTCTCTCTCTCTCCCCTCTCTCTCAATAAACTCCACGTTGGGCGCTGAGTCTCGTGTTTGTGTTTCTTAGGCAATAGCTGCAGCAAAAGAACAACACCAGCCATAAAATTTTTTTTGTTGCTATTTCATAACTGTAATTTTGTTACTTTCATGAATTGTAACTTAAATATTTTTGGAGAGAGAGGTTCGCTTAAGGGATTGAGACCCACAGGCTGAGAACAGACAGCATAGACCATTAAAGTACAAAAAAAGAGGTTGAGTGGTAGATGCCGGAGCTAACAGAGGAGGAAGTAGGTAGTTACTGTTTCGTAGATACAGTTTCAGTTTTGCAAGATGAAAAGGTCCTCCAGATGGCTGGAGCTGATGGCTACATAGTAACAACACTGACCATACTGAAGTGAGTGGGTCCTGGAAGGCCATGTGGAGTACAAACAAAATACATTGTATGGATATGTGAAATTGTCAAAGAATAAATTTAAATACATTGTTAAAATAATAATAAAATGAAAACTATTGCCAAAGAATAAATAAGATATTCTAGGGCCAGACAGAGGCCAGCCTGACCACTGAATTCAATTCCTGGAGTCTACCTGGTGGACAGAAAGAACCAGCACCTGCAAGTTGTCCTCTGACATAAGGGTGCTGTGGCAGGCATGTATACACACACACACACACACACACACACACACACACACACACACACACACACACACAAACACACACAATGAATCAATGTAAAAAAGATATTCTAAGAAGAAAAGGGAGTTGTCATGGCTAATATTTTAATCAAAATAGTAAAAATTTAACTGCTCCCCCATACAATCTTAGATCACAGCCTGTCTTGAAGAATGAATTCCCCTAATACAGTGACATTCACTAGGAGCAAGGAGAGTGGGGCTGAGGGAGGGCCTCCCTGTTCCAGGCAATGGTGGGCATTTGAGACTTTTTTCTGTTGTTTAGTTTTAGAACAAACCATGTTCTGCCTGCTTCAAAGAGACAAAGGGTGATAAACCATCTAAACCACAAGAAATGGGCTGGAGTGGGGAGAGGTGCATACCACAAGAGATTAAGAATCCAAGTTTAAAACCCCAGAACCAACATAAAAGAGCCGGGCTCAGTTGGTGCCTGTCACACAGTGGTGAAATGTAAGAGATGCTGTCTCAAGAAAGGTGGAAGGGGAGGGCCAAAACCCAAGGTTGGCCTCTGACCTCCACAATGTATACCATAGCTTGTATGTACCCTTGCCAAGAGGGAAAGGAAGAGAGGATGTGTCATTAAAACACGGGGAGCAATACCCAAGGCTTTCTGAAGACTCCCAAAGTGACAGCCAGCTTGAATCTCCCAAGGGCCTAGGTTCCATGCCCAGCATTGTAACAGATAAACAAAACATGGGGCTCAAGAGATGTCTCAGAAGTTAGGAGCACTTGCTGTACTCCTAGGACCGGAGATGGTTCCCATCTGTCAGCTCACTACCACATGGAACTTTAGTTCCAAGGGATCCAACATCCTCTTCTATTCTCAGAGGCACCAGCACATGCATATCACACACACACACACACACACACACACACACACACACAAATAAATAAATAAATAAATAAATAAATAAATAAAAATAGTTATTTAGGGGCTGGAGAGATGACTCGACAGTTAAGAGCATTTGGTGCTCTTGCAGAGGACCCAAGTTTGGTTCCCAGCATTCATATGGTGGCTCCTAACCATCTGTAACTTCAGTTCCAGGGGATCTAAGTCCTTCATCTGGCCTCCACAGACACCAGACATGCATAAAGCACTTGGTGTACATACAGGGAACCACTTGTAAACATAAAATAAAAATCTTAAATAAATAAATCTGTAAAAAATAAAAAACATATACCTGATTGCAGTACACACTGTGAAATTCTGCATATCTTTCTTTTTCACTCAAAGTAAAAATAAAAAAATCACAGTTCTCAAAAATGGTCTCGGAGTTGAGGGTGTGGCTTAGGTGGCAAGCCCATGTCCTCCAGCACAAAGCACTTATTTGATTGTCAGAAGAGGGCTTGCCTAGCATACATGAGCCCCAGCATTGCATAAACCTAGCATGTGTGTACATCAGTAATCCCAGCATTTAGGAGGTTGAAGGCAGAGGAAATCAGAAGTTCAGGCTCATCCTCAGCAACATAGAGAGTTCAAAGCAAAGCTAGCCTGGGAAACATGAGACCTGATGTGTAAGACAATGAATTGAAACCAGAAACTGCCCCTCCACCACAGTGCTGAGATAGGATTTCTAAAAATAGGACATATTTTTAAAATGGCATTAATGGTGGGGTGGGGGGAATGATGGTGCAATACAGAGCCCTCCAGGCCATTTGTCCATGCTCCTATCCTACCAAGAAAGAATGTAAACGACGACACGGTGATCCCCACTTCTCCACAATACCCACAGTAGGCACCTGGAACTGTGGATAGTTCCAAACTCTGCATATAACATACTTTCTCCTGTATATACATACTATGATAAAGTTCATCCTATCAATCAGGCGTAGTTAATGATTAACAATAACTAATACACTAAAAATTACATGAATGTGTTCCCTTAAAAAAAAAAATCCTCCCATTGCCAAAGACTTCATCTCCTGTTCCTCACACGGGGCAAACAGCCTTGGCACCTGCAGGTCCCTCCCTCCCTCTCTGATATCTAAAGAGTTAGCTTCCTCCCCTGCTCAGGCTTCGTTCATTTGGGTCTTTTCTCTCTGTCCCATTCAAACCTTCCCATACACCTTTTTCATTTAGCTCTTCCAAGATCACTTCTATTTACTCTGGGCATGCACATGCATGGTGATGTACCTTTGGAGGTCAGAGGACAATTGAACAACTTGTGGGAGTCCATTGTCTCCTTCCACCATGTGGGGATCAAACTCAGGCCACTGGCCTTGGCAGCCAGTGCCTTTGCCCACTGTGCATCTTTCTGACCCATCTCCTTCGTTCATTACCAAGTGTCACACTGGTCAGCTACCTTAAGTGCCTGCCCCCTCCACATTAGAATTAAAGCCCAAAGGTAGGACTCTTCCTCACTCCCATTCCTAGATCTGTCCCCCACACCTTGCATGGTTTCTGGCCCACAAAAGGAATACAATATACTAAAGGCATAATTGGAGGATAAGCATACATCAAGGCTGCTCACTTTCTACTTGAATGAATGTGTTCCTTCCCTTCCCACTGCCCAGGGCCACTGTCACATATAAACAGGGAACTCTCTCATGTGATGGGCACCCTGCCCAGAGCAGCCGCAGAGTAGATGAGTATTTGTAATATGGGCTGGAGGTGTGACTCAGTGATGGAAGGCTTGCCTAGCGTCTGTGACTCCCTGAGTTGGAGCTCCAGCACTTGGGGGAGGGTCCTGCACCCAGGTGTTAAGGTACATGACTACAATCCTACCTACTCAGAAGGTGAAGGCAGAAGGTTCACAAAGTTTAAAGCTAGCCAGAGCAATTTAGTAAGACTGGCTCAAAAAAGTTTAGAAAGACCTAGAAGCTGCAAGCCATGTATGAAGCCCTGGCGCATTTTACACAGTATAAACTCCAAAGCAAGCCAGAGATCCTGGCTTCTCACAACCAGGAGCTGTTCTCCAAGCCTGCCTAGGTGGAAGGTAGAATAACCCCAAGAGGGTCCAGCTAAAGGCGGAAAACTTGAGGGCAGCCAAGTCTTTCCAGGGCAGTCCTTTCCAACCTTCCTAATGCTGATCCTTTAATACAGTTCCTCACGCCGCGGTGACCCCCCCAACCATAAAATTACTTTGTTACTACTTCATAACTGTAATCTTGCTACGTTGTGAATTTTAATGTAAATATCTGCTGTGCCACCCCAAAGGGTCTAGTAGACCCACAGGTTGAGACCTGTTCTAGATCATTCCCCCTCAAAACCTACTGGGTCAAACACCAACACCCAAACCAACCCTGAGGGAAGCTGTGCTGGGAATGGGCAGCAGGGGACATGGCTTAAACAAGGCTCAGGGCAAATCAGAAATGAACTGACTCCTGGGTCTGCAAAGCTTGATGAAAGGCCAGATGGTGGGACACGTCTTTAATCCCAGCACTCAGGAGGCAGAGACCGGCGAATCTCAAGTTTGAGGTCAGCTTGATCTACAGATCCAGTTCCAGTACAGGTTCCAAAGCTACAAAGAAACCCTGTCTCAAAAAGCCAAAAGGAAAAAAAGAGGAAAAACACCTGTGAGCTAGTGGGTAAGGAAAAAGCCAACTCTGTAAGGTATCCTCTGATCTCCATACCATGTATTATAGCATGCACATGCGCCCACACACACACACACACACACACACACACACACACCACATCTCTCTCTCCCTCTCTCTCACACACACACAAGCATAATAAATAACAACGTTTAAGAAAACATTTGATGATCGGCCATTGAATAATTTATTCTGGGATCTTGGACATTTGGAGTTTGTTGCCTCCTCCCTCCCTCCCCCCTGCCAAGTGTGCAGGGCTAGCAGGAATATATATATGAATATATATATGAATATATATATATTTATATACATACATATATATACATAAATATAATTAAGGTGAAAAACTGATAAAGTTTCTTCACTTTAAAAGATAATGTGAGGAAATGACAAAGTTTCTAGCCAGGAGTAGAATAAAGGGAGCATCTAAGTAAATGTCTGTGCCATGCCTTCACAAGTCCTAACTTATCACATTATATATGCATAGAAGAACTATGGGGCAGCAAAGACACTGGATGATTTCATTTGTTGTGTTTTTAGGCAGCACCCCACTTGGAGACCTTTGGGGAAGGACCTTCCACTGGCCACTTTTTAAAATGTATATCCAAATTCAGGATCCCAAAGGAGCTTTATTTTCTTGGTAATGTGGTTTCTTGGGGTAGTTTTTGTTTGCTTGTTTTATTTTTACCATTAATGCAGCCCCTCCCCCCCCAAAAAGGGAAAAGATGAAAAAGAAACAAAGTGTTGGATGCCTTTAACGTCTACCAGATTTTGCTTCAGGGCTGTCATATGGGTGTCTTAGAGGCTGCAGACATTTGACCAGGTTTCAGGACTCAGAGACAGGAGCACAAAAGCAGAAATGTCCCTTTCTCCTTGGCAAAGGTGAGGGTCAGGGGCTCCGCCCTCTCCCTCCTCCTGGCCCCCAGCTCCGGTCAGCTGCTCCCACACTCAGTTAAAGATTACCACTCTAGCCAGGACAAGCCCCACAGCCAGACCCACCCCCTCTTCCTCATTCTCTTGGCTAAAGCCAAGGGGCTTTGGGCCAGGCCAGGATAGAATTTCTGTGGCAACAGGCATCCAAAAGGCCACCAAGCGCTCTACATTGTTCCGTGTGTCTTTTGTATCAGAGCGTTGAGTAGCTAAAGTGTAAAAGATGCCCGCTTGCCAGGCTGGGCAGTCTGTTGGTAATGCTTCCTTTCCCTCCAGTTGCACCCTCACGTTTAAGGAAGCTGAGAGGACGCAATGCAGACCTTGTGGGAATGACTGACTGCCGAAAATGACAATGTGTCAGCTCTCCACTGCTTGTTTGCCAGGCAGGACCGATTCACACGCAGCGCCTGGCGGGCCCAACAAGAAAAGGCCAGGACAGGGCCCAGACTGAGCCTCCAGGGCAACGAAGGGTGGGGGAGTGGCAGCTAAACAAAAGCGGGAAAAATAGAAGAACATTCCTCCAGCTGTCTAGTAAAGGTTCCAAAAATAGCTGACGTCTGCCTCCTGGAGAGGAGGGATCAGATGCGCGGGGATTGGAGCGAAGGGGAAATGGAGGCCTCTCCTCCTTGCCTTTGTCTGAGCCAGGACCGCGAGGTGACCCTCCCCTGCCTAGGGCAATAGCAGGCCTCTCCGGCCTTCTGGGTCGCCCGTCCCCTCCAAGGGGCAGGGCAGTCAGGTTACCCCACTCCGGATCCACGCACCCCCCCAAAAAAAAAGATCCCCGAAATACCTGGTTAGCCCAGCCCTGACGGGACCCAGCAACCATGCCCCAGGCCACCAGCTGCCACTGTTCCCTACACCCGAACCCCAGCGCCTGAAGCAGCCTGGGCGCGTCCAGCGCGGGAGCCCGGAACGAGGCCACCCCGGCCCTTTGCGACCCGTACACCGCCGTACCCCGGCCGCCGGCGTGTCGCTAGCAGTGCACAGGGTCCCCTCCCGGGACGTCGCCACGTCGCAGCCTGTAAGCGCGCCCGCCCCCCTGGTGCGGCACTCACATTGGCGCCGTGGCTGCTCCGGCCAGCTGGGGACAGTCAGGGCGGCCGGCGCCCAGGCTCGCGCCGAGCCAGGGGCTTTGCAGAACGAGTGCACGGCCCGCAGGTAACCGGCCATCCCGAACACGCGAGGTCTGAGCGCGCCGCTGCACCAGGCTGTGCGGCGGGGACTCGGCTGGCCGGGGTGGCCGGGGCCCAACCGGGGCGGAGCTGCGGAGCCCGCCGCCCCATTGGGTCTCACCCGGGAGAAGGCGGGTCCAAGGCCGGGGCAGGAGCCTGTCTGCCACCCTTGGGCCTGTTTCAGAGCCCGGGCGGCTCCAGCGCTGAGCCCGCGCTTTCTGGGCGCCTCAGTCTACCAACGAAGCAGCAGGAGCCAGTGAGACCCATTCGGGAAGCAGGGGCTCACGGCTGCACGATGCCCCGCTTCCACCAGGATGTCAGCGGCGACACTTTGCCTTAATACCCTGCGTCCTTCGCGTTTGGCTCACTGATCTGCCGAGGCGCATTCATCAAGCCAATTGACAAGTTTTGCATTCTTGAGCCAAGCCCATGGCATGTAGGGTCTCCTCCAGGGAGCGCTCAGTTGATTGACAAGTTTTGCATTCTTGAGCCAAGCCCATGACATCTAGGGTCTCCTTCAGGGAGCGCTCAGTTGCGTGAATTAACCAGTATCAAGAGTTGAAATTCCGAGTGCGGTGGCAACAAGAGAATCATGAGATCTGCTCATGAGTTCAAGACCAGCCTGGGCTACATGAGACCCTGTCACAAAAACAAAGGAAAGCAAAGGGTTGAAATCCCCCTTTTGAGCCGGGCGTTGGTGGTGCACACCTTTAATCGGGAGGCAGAGGCAGGTGGATCTCTGTGACTTCGAGGCCAGCCTGGTCTACAGAGCGAGTTAGTACCAGGACAGCCTCCAAAGCCCTAGAGAAACCCTGTCTAGACACCCCCCCCCAAAAGAAGAAGAAAGAAAGAAAGAGAGAAAGAAAGAAAGAAAGAAAGAAAGAAAGAAAGAAAGAAAGAAAGAAAGGAAGAAGGAAGGAAGGAAGGAAGGAAAGGAAGGAAGGAAGGAAGAAAGAAAGAAAGAAAGAAAGAAAGAAAGAAAGAAAGAAAGGAAGGAAGAAAGAAAGGAAGGAAGGAAGAAAGAAAGAAAGGAAGAAAGAAAGGAAGAAAGAAAGAAAGAAAGAAAGAAAGAAAGAAGGAAAGAAAGAAAGGAAGGAAGGAAGGAAGAAAGAAAGAAAGAAAGGAAGAAAGGAAGGAAGGAAGGAAGGAAGGAAGGAAGGAAAGAAAGAAAGGAAGGAAGGAAGAAAGGAAGGAAGGAAGGAAGGAAGGAAGAAAGAAAGATAAATCTCCCTTTCGCTCCTCATTAAAACAGACTTTTAGCCCTAAAGTCCCTTACCATGGCCAGAATCCGTTTCCCCTGGGCCTAAGAGTGCTGCCAAGAGACTAAGGTGACATGTGTAGATAAAAGGTTCACAGTGCTGCTCAAGTTAATTATATTTTATGCCAGTAGTCCTGGGCTTTCTGTCTCAAAATCTAACAACCCTACCCCAGCTTTCCCAGTCACACCAAAGGAGAGCAAGCTTTCTGCCCTGTGCTCCCAGATCTCACTCCAGCTTTGTGATTGGCGGTGCCAGGTGGAGCTGGGCCAGGGAAGTGACCTTGAGCTGCAGACACCAAAGCTTCGCCTGGAGTCTCAGTCTGGCTGAGCCACAGCTGTAGCTCTAGGATTCAGTAGAGAGTGGATGCAAGCAGAGGTTACTTTGGGTCCCTGCAGAGTCTGATGCCTCAGTTAAAGGAAGGCCTGGTTCTGTTCCAGAACAGCTTGAGAGCCTTTTTAGCGGGTTCACAATTCTCTTCCACAAAACTCTGGTAAAGACCATGCAGGCTGCTGACTTTGGCTTTCATGCCATCCTGGCAAGATCAGGTCCCTGGACTTCAGGTTGGAGTACGGAGCAATCAGATGCAATTATGGAGATCAATTGCCCATATTACCACTGCTAGAAGGGTGACAATGGCTGCTCATTCATACAAGCGGCTTCCTGTTTCCCCTATGTAGGGGACAGGTCTCTCTCTACTGCAGGCTCAGTGTGCTGTATGTAGACTCTGGTATTTGTCTGCTGAGAGGCCAAAGTAGAAGTCTTTGTGTTTTTTATAAGCACAGCATCAGCTGGGGGCAGCTGAGGCACGGTCACTTTTTAAACCAACCCTCATTGCCTGCTCCAACTCCATCCCAGCTTTCTCCATACCGTGATTGTGAGGTAGCTGGTTTTAGCGGAGCTCAGAGAGGTTAGGCCACTGGTTGAAAGTCACTAAGCCAAGGTGTAGCAGAACTCCAGTTCAAATCCAAATACCTATCTGATAGCCCATTATTTGCTTAAGGACACAAGAGAGAAACTAGGACCTCTGTTACTCATGTTTGGAGCTACTGGCCATGGTAATTTCTAAAGCAATATTATTATTTTAATTTATGTGTATGGATGTTTTGCCTGCATGTGTGTCTGTATACCACATGTGTGTTTGGTGCCCTCAGAGGTCAGAAGAGAGTGTGGGACTGGAATTACAGATAGTTATGAACTGCCGTGTGTCGGGAATTGAATCTACATCCTCTGGAAGAAATACTCTCAACCTGAGTCATCTCTCTAGCCCCAGGTGGTAACTTTTGACTCTGAAGGTTTTGCCTGTGATGATATTTAAAGAAAATGAGGTTAGAGTTTGCACTTTGAAGTCAGTGAGTTGGGATGGTGTGTGTGTGTGTGTGTGTGTGTGTGTGTGTGTGTGTGCTTGTACCTGTGTGTGAGGGGTGGAGTACCCACGCTAAATCATGGGTGTGGAGATTAGAAGACAACCTTGAACGGCAGCCTTCCCACCACCTTATTTGAGGCAGGGTGTCTCTTATTTGTCACTGCTTACAGGTATTCTCCTGCCTCTGCCCTGCATCTCATCACAGAAGCACAAGCACTATAGTGCATGGCTGGGTTCTGTGGAGTCAGCACAGGTGCCACACTTGTTTATCAAGCCTTTTACCCATTGAGCCATTTCTCCACCCCACATTTTTAAAGTTAAACCCCATTTCATGACTAAGTCGAAGCTACATACGAGATCTCTGGAGAGGGACAAAAATGCCTCCATTACTCCATCCTGTTAGAAGTTGATGCAAGCCGGGTGTTGGTGGCACATGACTTTAGTCCCAGCACTCGGGAAACAGAGGCAGACAGATCTCTGTGAGTTCGAGACCAGCCTGGTCTACAAGAGCTAGTTCCAGGACAGCCTCCAAAACAATACAGAGAAACCCTGTCTCCAAAAAAAAAAAAAAAGAAGAAGAAGAAGAAGAAGAAGAAGAAGAAGAAGAAGAAGAAGAAGAAGAAGAAGAAGAAGAAGAAGAAGAAGAAGAAGTTGTTGCATTACAGATCCAGGGACAAGAGGAAAATCCCAAGAGGAGCTTTCTTCTTTATTTCAGATTATTACTGTTGTTTGTTGTTGTCTTTAAACAAGGTCTTAGGTAGCCCAGGCTGGCCTCAAACTTACTATGTACTGGATACTGACCTTGAACTCCTGATCCTCCTGCCTCCACTTCCCAGTGCTGAGATTACTCTACTTCCGAGAAGAATTTTGATGGCACATGAGATGTCCAGCAAAAAGAAAATCCCCTGTGCTGAAGGAGCAGCCCTGTGTGCTGAAGGGAGTGTGTGGGTGGGTGGAATATCCACCAAGAATGTGAGGAGTCCAGATCACAGGCTGACAGAGGGCTGTCTCAAGCTTCAGCCTACCCTCCAGTCATGTGTTTTGTGGTATGCTCGTAAGCAGAGTGTAGGCTCCTAAAACAGATACAGATGTGAGACCTGAGTCCCTGAGCCAAAGATAAGTCTGACATGGGCCCTGGAAGACTTCCATAAAGGACAGGATGCATAGCAGCTGCCTGAACACAGGCCTGGCAGAAGAGGAGTTGGAGTGAGTCAGGCCTCCCCCTGGAAGGCTGAAGAATGACAGTGCCATTATTAGAAAGTGGAAAACAGGAGGCGAATGTTGATAGCTGAGCGAGCTATTTATGGAGATCTCCTCAGTCTGTCCTGTGCCTGTTTCCAGAACCTTCTCCCTAAAGCCTAGCTCCGGCAGTCACTCTGCAGCTCAGATTCCTGCAGTAGCTTTCCCATGGACCAGTACAACAGCTGGATAGCTCTGTCGCCTGTGCCTGCATTCCTCTTACCACGTCAAACAGCTGCTTTCCCATCCACAGCCCAGTTCAACTTCTGCTTGGTGGATGCTTCGGCCTGTAACCGTGTGTCCCAACTATTCAGTAACCGTGTGTCCCAACTATTCAGATGCTGCACCATTATTCCCATGGTGACAGTGTTTGGAGGTGGTGTCTTTGGGACATAATTACATCATGGGGACCACCTGTCATGAATTGACCATGTAAGAAGTCTCATGAGGCGGTTGACCTCTCTAGTCTCTAGTGTAAGGGCATAGAATTGAAGAGGACCTCACAAGGCAGCAAATACACTGACACCTGGATCTTTTATTATATTTTAAACAATTTATCCATTTTTATTGTGTGTGTGTGTGTGTGTGTGTGCGCGCGCGCGCGCGCGCGCACAAGCACACATACACATGTGTGCATGCATGTAAGCACATATGCTTTGGCTGCACTATGAAGGTGCACTACCTGAGTAAGCCAGAGAATCATCAAATCCCCTGGAACTAGAGTTGTAGATGGTTCTGAGGTGCCATGTGTGGGTGCTGGGAACCAAAGCCTTGGCCTCTGCAAGAGCAGCAAGCGCTCTGACCTGCTAGGCCATCTCTCTAGCCCAGTAATTATGATTACTATTTTAAGATAGGGTTTCAGGTATCCTTGGCTAGCCTCAGCCTGCTATGTGGCTGAAGATAACCTTGAACTCCTGGCCTCCATGCTTCCACCTCCCAAGTTTGGAATGTGAGCAGTGCATCACTTTTTATGTGGCTCTGGCGAATCAAACCCAGAACCTTGGGCATGCTCAGCAAGCACACTGAGATGCATCCCCACTCTCTGATTCCAACTTTGCAAAATGGACAAAAATGGAGTTTAGAAGCAAATTTAGGGGTGGAATTGCTGTGACTGACAGTTTTGATGGTTTTTTGTTTTTTTTTTTTGTTTTTTTTTTTTTTTTTTTTTGAGATAAAGCCTCAAATTTCTGATCTTGCTGCTACCACACTGTGCTGGGAGATGTTGAAATACCAATGAATTTTATGAACATTTTGGTGCTTAAATTAATTCTAAACATTCCTAAATCCAGCAAGCAAGAGTCAAACAAAGAGAAACAGTTGACAGCTATTAACATGGGCCAGGGCCAGATGCAACATTACTAGGCTGGCAGGAGACTCCCAGAGTACAGAGTTTCTGCCAACTTGCAGATGGGATTTGTATCATTAGGGTCTCATTGCCTGGAGCCAGAGCTTCTGGGAACCTCAGTTCCCGTAGCTGCAAATAGTGAGTAATGGTGCCAACTCCTGGGGGAGATCTGGGAACTAAAAGAATTTTCAGCACAGTACTTGGTGCACAGAGGGCATGTGCTAGGCCTGGGCTTGCCAAGTCTGACCTAGGGATGGACCAGAGGGCACATTCCTTCCTGAGAGGACCTTAATCTCCAGGGGTGTAGGGGAGATGGACATGTAAACAGTTATTTCAAAATATAGTGAGTGTGGTGCAAAGAGTGCTGGCTGGAGAAGTGTCTCATGGGCAACTCCATAGCATCCCTCTACTTTGAAACGCATGGGCCCTCAAATTCAGCAATTTCACTCGAAGGGTCGCTGCCACAGGAATAATCACCAGGGCTAAGAGACACAGGACATGGGGCTACTCATAGCACTGTTGTCTGTGATAGGGAAATTGAGACTGAAAGCCAGGTGTGGGGACACAGGCCTGTCATCTCAGTGATTTGGTGAGGCTTAGACAAAGGATTTCAAAAACTTCAAAGCCAGCCTAGGATGCATAAGGAGTCCAGGATACTCTGAGCTACAAAGTGAGAGAGGAAAAAGAAAAGAAAGTTGGCAAGGCTCAGGGGGTCATGGTGCCTGCTGTCAAGCCTAATAACTTGAGTGTGAGCCTCAAGCCCCATAAGGTGGAAAGGATCAGTTTCTGCAAGTTGACCTCTGACCTACACCTTTGTGTCATCACACACACACACACACACATACACACACACACACACACAGTGTTATATGTATAGATATCTACATATATATGTACATCAAAACAAAGAAAAAAAGAAATGAGAGATGGAAGACACATAAAAATCAGGCACATGCCTTTATTTTCAGTACTTGGGAAGCAGAGGCAGGTGCATCTCTGTGAGTTCGAGGCCAGTCTGGTCTACAAAGGGAGTTCCAGGGCAGGCTCCAAAGCTATAGGGAAACCCTGTCTTGAAAAACAAACTGAAAATTTGTTTCCAAACCTTTTGCTTTCATCGATGTTTTGAGGCAATGTGCCTGACACTCTTAATTATTTATCTTATCTTTTATATGTTGGATCTCTTCATTTGTCTGCAGCACTCTGGATGAACGCATTGCTTCATTTCTGTTAGGCAAGGGTTCCACTGACGGGCTTATTCCCCAGCACAAGTTGTTTTGGTTTTGGTGTTTTGAGACAGGGTTTTTCTGTAGCCTTGGCTGTCCTGGAATGAGTTTTGTAGAGCAGGATGGCTTCAGATTCACAGAGGTCTGTCTGCCACTGCTTCCCAAAAGCTGGAATTAAAGATGTACACCAGCACTCACTAATTTTTTCTTTTTTAAGGGTCGGGTCTCACCCCGTTGACCAGGGTGGTTAAATTCATACCAATCCTCCTGTCTCAGCTCTCCAAGTCCTGGGATTACAAGAGTGAACAACCAAATCTAGCTTTTTTGTAGTATATGAAAAAGTGTCTTTTCCCCAAGGTTTAATTAAATTCCATTGCCAACACAGAAAAAAAACCCAAAAAGTCCAAATGCCTCTCTAATAAGTTCCTTAGACCCCAATTTACTCCCAAGTACTGGCCAAAGAATTCTGTGCAACAATGTTTTGTACAACTATTAAGGCTGAGAGTGCTCTCTCTCTCTGTCTCACTCTGTCTCACTCTGTCTCTGTCTCTCTCTGTCTCTCTCTCTCTCTCACACACACACAGTGCTGATTAGTTTAAACATTTTCTCACAGTAACACCTCAGCTCTTCAGCTTAGCAATGTCTCTTTTGGTATTAGTCTATTGTCTTTCTGGTGGGGAAGATGGTGTCTCCTGGTGGTTTTAGATAGAATTCCCCTGGAGACTAATGAGCGAGAGTTCCATTGTCCATTCTGTTTGGGAAGAGATCCGACTACCTCAGATCTCTTCCCATCGCTTTGCCTGCCCATTTCTGATAGGTGGGAACACAGCGTAAGTTCTGATAGAATATTTAGTGCCTTCTGAAGCTCTGACTTTCAACAAGCTGACTCAATTGGAGCTTTGCTTTTTCTTTTGCAGATAATTTTCTTGATTTAAATTAGAAACAATGTTATTTTACATATTAATCCCAGTTCCCTGTCCCTCCCACCCTCCCATGGGACCTTTGCCCTTTTGTTTATTGACTTTTGTTTTATTGAGACAGGGTCTCATATAGCCTAGGATGGTTTCAAACTCACTATGAAGCTAAGGATGACCTTCCACTACTGATCCCCCTGCCTCCACCTCCTGAGCTAGGATTACAGGAATGTGCCACCACCCTTGGTTATGTTATGAATAATTAAGAAATAAAACAATTTCTTAATTTTGTTATGAATGGTAGTTGTTTTATTTACTTAATTTATTTGTGGTTTTTGTTTTGATGGTTTTTTGAGATATGGGTTTCCCCATAGCTTTGGAGCCTGTCCTGAAACTCACTTTGTAGACCAGGCTGGCCTCGAACTCACAAAGATCTGCCTGCCTCTGCCTCCCAGGTGCCAGGATTAAAGGCATGCACCACCACTGCCTGGCCTGGGTTTGTTTTTTTCAAGACAGAATTTCTCTGTGTAGCACTGTCTGTCCTGGAACTTCCTACGTAGACCAGGCTGACCTCACACTCACCATTCACAAAGATTAGCCTGCCTTTGTTTCCAGAGTTCTGGGATCTGTACCACCACTCCTGGCCATTCAGACATTCAGATTGCCTTCATATTCTACCCAGGACCACCTGCCTAGAAGTGGCAGGGCCCACAGTGGCTGGACCCTATCACAGCAACCATTAATCAAAACAAAACAAAAAAGCCCCACAGACATGCCCAATCTGATGGAGGTAATTGCTCAATTAAGATTACCTCTTCCTGCCTGGTTGTGGTGGCATACACCTGTAATCTTAGCACTTGAGAGACAGAGGAAAGTGGATCTCTATGAGTTTGAGGCCAGCCTGATCTACAAATTGAGTTCCAGGACAGCCAGAACTATTACACAGAGAAACCGTGCTTATAAAACAAAACAGGGGGCTGGAGAGATTGCTCAGTGATTAGGAGCACTGACTGTTCTTCCAAAGAAGCTGGGTTCAATTCCTAGCACCCACATGGCAACTCACAGCTGCTAGTAATTCTAGTTCCAGGTAAACTGACTCCCATGGAAAAGCACCAATGCACATAAAATAAAGATACACACACACACACACACACACACACAAAACCTTTTCCTGGATGGGTGTGGTGATAGGGTGTGGTGGTACATCCCTTTAATCTCAGCACTCTGGAGGCTAGGGAAGGTGGATTTATCTCTGTAGGTTCAATACCAGCCTGTTCTGCAGAGCCCAGGACAGCTAAGACTGCCTTGAAAAGTGTCCCAACCCACCCCAAGAAAGAAGAAAGAATGAAAAATTTCCTCTTCCCTCTTTGTGTCCAGTTAACAGAAAGGAACCAACACTACATGTGCGTGGTTGCCCTGAGAGGTCAGAGGGCATACAATGCCTTGGAACTAGAATATACCGGCCTTGAGCCTCCTGATGTGGGCACTGGGAACCAAGCCTAAGTCCTCTGCCAGAGTAACAAGTGTTCTTAGCTGCTGGGACATCTCACCAGGAGCCCAATACCTTATTTCAGAGTGGTCTCTTTCTGTTTTAAGCTTGAGAACCATTTTATCAGCGTTTGAGGGAAAAACGATAGGACAGGCAAGCTTTAAATCTCACCAGCTGTGGTGTGGGGATGAGGGACATGGAGAAGATGATCAGAGCAGAGTCACACCTTTTCAGTTAGCAACAAGGGAAGCAAGCAGTTTCAACGATGGTGGTTGGTACGTAGCTGCACTCCAGGGAAAGAGTGGGAGCATCCAGAGAGCCTAGGGTTTTCGTTAGTAACCAAAGACTGAGAAGCGGGCAGAGAAATTAGAACTCAGAAAATCAGGCTTACCATGAGGGGATCTGCAAATAACTGCCTCCTCTGATCTTTTCCAGGGGTGATTAAATAAATGAAATCTGTTGCAAAGAAGCCTAGCCTGGCAACCAGACATTGGGGCAGGCTCTATTTCAACTCACCCTGGTTTGTTGACTGTATTAATATGGCACATTGCCACAACAAATGCCCACAATCTGAGTGACCTCAACAGTGGACATGTGTTTGCAGTCCTCGGGCTGGCTGGCAAGGTTGTTTGCTCCAGGCCTCTCTCTGACTGTGTCACTCGTCTGTGGCCTTTGTGTGGCTTACCTTTGGGCTCCTTTAACATCCTTCTACTACTCATTGACTTTTTTTTTTTTTTAAAGATTTATTTACTATGTATACTGCATTCTGTCTCCATGCATGCCTGCATGCCAGAAGAGGGCACCAGATCTCATTTTAGATGGCTGTGAGCTGGGAATTGAGCTCTGGTCCTCTGGAAGAGCAGCCAGTGCTTATAACCTCTGAGCCATCTCTCCAACCCCCTTCTTATTTAATTGGAAATTGACAAATTAAGCCAGGCAGTAGTGGTGCATGCCTTTAATCCCAGCATACTGGAGGCGGAGGCAGGAGGATCTCTGTGAGTTCGAGAATGCCTGATCTACAAGAGCTAGTTCCAGGACAGGCTCCAAAGCTACACAGAGAAACCCTGTCTTGGAAAAAAAAGAAAAGAGATCAACAAATTATAGTTGAGTGCATCTGTACAGTGAGTGATGTTATTTACCAGAACCAAGCTGAATAGTTTATGAAGCTCATTAACATATCCATTAGCTGAAACTTTTGCTTGTTTTTGGTTGGGGTTGTTTTATTTTGTTTTAAGGCTCTATAGTACAAGATGGCCTAGAACTCACTATCTATCCCAGGCTGGCCTCAATTTCAAGGTAGTTTCCTGCCTCAGCCTCCCAAGATACACTGCTCTCTAGATGGTTCTATTTTCCTTTATTTTTCTTTGAGACAATCCTGACTAGTCTGGAACCTACTTCGTAGACTAGGCTATCCTAGAATTCAGAGAGATCCACCTCTGCCTGTGAGTACTGAGCCATGCATCTCCATGCCCAGCCTTAGATGGCTTTATTTTATTTATTTATTTATTTATTTATTTATTTATTTATTTATTTATTTTTGAGACAAGGTCTCACTGAATATCCCTGGGTGAGCTGGAACTCACTATATAGACCAAGTTGGCCTCAAGCTCACAGAGATCCACCTGCTTCGGCCTCCTGAGTGCAGAGATTAAAGTGGTGTGCCTCCACGCTGGGCCTTGAATTGTTTTAAATATCAGACTAACACTCATCTCATGGCTTCCTTGGAGCGGTAGCTCCAGTCAGACAAAGCGGCTAACACTGTTGTCATCTTTTCACATGCTGTGAAGGTGTAAAAGGAAGCTTCTCTTTCTGTCTCTTTCCTTCCTCTTCTCCTTTTTCATTTTTCTTTTCCTTTGGTTTGTTTGTTGAGACAGTCTTCTGTAGCTGTCTAGACTAGCCTTGAACTCTCTCTCTCTCTCTCTCTCTCTCTCTCTCTCTCTCTCTTTTAGACAGGGTTTCTCTGTGTAGCCTTGGCTGTCCTGGAACTCACTCTGTAGACCAGGCTAGCCTTGAACTCAGAGATCCACCTGCCTCTGCCTCCTGAGTGCTGAGACTAAAGGCATGTGCTACCACCCAGCTGCCTTGAGCTTTCAAACTCACTCTAGCTGAGAATGGCCTTGAACCCCTGACCCTCCCTTCTCCACCTCTGAAGTCTGGGGCTTTAGTTTGTACCATCATACCTAGCTAAACACCAGTCTTGAATTGAGCTGATTTCAATTCCTAATTAATAGTTGATTAATTTAGAAGTGTCACTCCAATGACACAGTGGATCATTAACTTCAGGACCTTGCATATCTATTAAAATTTCCTAGGGCTGCCGTGATGGTTCAGCTGGTAGAGATGCTGTTATGCGGCCCTGATGACTGGAGTTTGATCCTCAGATCCCACCAGGTAACAGAGGAGAACCTATCTTGGAACATTGTCCTGTGACCTCCATAAATGTGTTGTGATACGTGTCCACCTCACTAACACATGCACACACTTTAAAAGTCAAAATTTTGGTGGTGGCTCATGCCTTTAATCCCAGCACTCAGGAGGCAGAGGCAGGTGGATCTCTGTGAGTTTGAGGCCAGCCTGGTCTAGGACAGGCTCCAAAGCTACACAGAGAAACCCTGTCTTGAAACCACCCCCCTCAAAAAAAAAAAAAAAAAAAAAAAAAAAGAAAGAAAGAAAGAAAGAAAAGAAAAAACCAAAAAGGTTAAAAATTGCTAGACCGTGGTGATACACACCTTTAATCCCAGCACTTCAGAGGCAGAGGCAGGCAGATCTCTGCGAGGTTGAGGCCAGCCTGGCCTACAAAGCAAGTACCAGGACAGCCAGAGCTACACAGAGAAACCCTGTCTCAAAATTAAATAAAAAAACAAACAAACAAACAAACAAATAAATAAAAAGTAATAATTAAGGAGAGAGAAGTTCTCTAAAGGCCTAGGGTTTGTGTCTATTTTGTCCTGGATGTAGAGTGTTTGTTTAGTCCCCGGGGCAGTTTATTTATTTTATTTTTATATGTGTGGGTATTCTGCCTGCATGTATGATGTATGTCTGTGCACTTCATTCTGTTTGGTGCCCTCAGAGGTCAGAAGAAGACATCAGATCCCCTGAAACTGGAGTTATGGATGGTGGTAAACCATTTGTGTACCGGGAGCCAAACCCAGTCCTCTGCAGGAACAAGTGTTCTTTACTGGTCTCCCCAGTCCCCAGCATGTTTTATAAATCCACAATAATGTTAACTGTATGAGACTACATCAACACTCTGTGCTAGATGAAAGCTACAGCCAGCGCTGGCTTCAGGAAGGAGGGTGGTCCAGCTGCTTCCCCAAGGTCAGTATCCTATTATGACACTCTTCTCCATCAATAAACTAATGGCTACGAGGGGACTCCAGCATCACTCCGGATGGTTGTCTTGCAGAGAGTTCCTTACCTTCTCTGCAGTCATTTTATTACCTATGAAATAGGTAATAGGCTGCACCAACCAAACGGTAAATATGTGAGAGCTAAATGAGAGCTTTGACAAGGAGGGCATGGCTGGCGCTATACCATCAACCATGGCTCCATCATTCTCTCCTGGTAAAGTGTAGGGTCAGTAAGATTTGCACATTCACGGTGGCTCACTTGGACATTGGAGTGGGAAGACCCAAAGGCTTGTCTGCCTGGGGCAGATGGAGAATTCAAAAACTTGTGAGACGGGGAAAGACAAATCTCCTGGAGTGTGTTTGTCTTCTGTCCTTTGACTTCCTCTCCATCCTCCTCAGAGCATCTCCTTCCTTCCCGCCTCCTTCCAGCTACCCCTCCCCACTTCTTCTGAGACATGGTCTCACTTTGTAGTACAGGCTGGTTTCAATCTCAGTCTCCTTGGGTAAACCGTCCTGAGCACCGGCCACAGGGTCCATTCACTTTTCGAAGGTTCCACCTGATCCGGTCTCAACAACTCGCAGTTGGGGGTGAAAGCCCAGGCGCTTAAAGACAGGCGGCCAGACTTCTTTATTGTTTGTTGTGACAAAGGGTCTGTCCTGGAACTTAGGATACAGGCTGGCCTCCTCCCCCTGCCCCCCTTTTGTGCCCTCAGTGCTAGGATCAAAGGTGTGCACCACCGTACCCAGTGGCAGTCAGACTTCTTGGGAATGGAGGCACTACGGGCTGCACGGCTGCACAGAGCCTCTGCTCAGGAGCCTGCGATCATGTGGAGTACCAGCCCCATGGCAACAGGAAAGCGCCGCTGGCAGGTTTCACGTGCTTCAGCACGGGTGGGGGTGGCTGCTCCTCCCCTGGGAGGCAGCACAAAAGGTGACCTTTTTCTTTCCTGGCTCCAGAGGGACTTGGCTTCCTCATTGTAGGCACCTCCCCCTACCCCAGAGCCGGAATCCCAGCAAAGCATTAAGGAGAGCAGGGCAGCCAGCCACTGGCCAAGTCCCCTAGTCAAGTGTTCCCAAGGTCGGCCAGATGGCCAGGAGAGCAGTAGCTGGGAGGTGGCTGCTGCTCCTGCCCTCAGCCCCATGACACCTGCATTCCAGAGTGAGAAAACACCCATTAGCCTTTCCTGAGGGGTTTCTGATCCTGGATGCAAACCAGCCCCTGATCCCATCTTACTTCTCCTCACAGAGAATCTGCAAAGGTACCTAACTGGGGCCTTGTTGATCTCACTGAGGGCTCACACAAACCCTCTGTTTTATTTTGTTTTGTTTTTTTCAGAGACAGGGTTTCTCTGTAGCTTTGGAGGCTGTCCTGGAACTTGCTCTGTAGACCAGGCTGGCCTTGAACTCACAGAGATCTGCCTGTCTCTGCCTCCCGAGTGCTGGGACTAAAGGCATGCACCACCAACACCTAGCTTGAGACTGTTCTTATCCTAGTCCGTTCTGTGGTTGAGAAACATGAGCTGGAGGATAGGGCTACCTTGTCCACCACCACGTGATGCTCTGGACTTCAACCCAACACCCATCTATGGAACCTAACTGTGACTGTTCAGCAGTGCATTTTTGTTCCTCTTTCCAGTCTCCTTCTCATTACAGCCTCAGCTTTCACAGGGCTACCTGCACTCCTGGTATGTGCTCGCCACTAAACTTTCTCAGTAAAGCCACAGTAGCAGAAGACATGATCTGAAAGGGCTGCTGCCATAAATAGCATAACCTCAGCAACCCCAGAGGGAAGGGACCATAACCCCAGCAACCCCAGAGGGAAGGGTTTACTTTATGTTACAGCTGAAGCCAGCACAGGAACCTGGAGGCAGGAACTAAAGCAGAGGTCACAGAGTTACACTGCTTACTGGCTTGCTCTCCATGTCTCTCTCAGCTTGCTATAAAACCCAGGACCATGCTGGGTGGTGGCTGCACACACCTTTAATCCCAGCACTCTAAATGCAGAGACAGGTGAATGGATCTCTGTGAGTCTGAGGCCATCCTGATCTGCAGAGCTAATTCCTGGACAGTCAAAGATACAGAGAGAAACTGTCATGAAAAACACAAAACAAACAAAAACCCCAGGACCATCTGCCCGCCATAGGCTGGGCTCTCCCACAAGAGACTTGACTACGAGCAGATCAAATGGAGGCATTTTCTCAACTGAGCTTCCCTCTTCCTAGATGACCCTAGCTGTGTCAAGATGACAAAAATACCCAACCAGCTCATACCCAGAAGCAGCTGGAGGAAGAGGTAAGGTAGGATGTGAGACAGTCCCCAGGCATCAGAGCTCACATCCATCTTGGCAGGTTCCTTGAGTGCCAGTTTATGCCTGCAACCTTAAACAGTTTTTCATCTCCCTCTCTTGTTGACCTGACCACCAGGGGGTGACGCTCTCCCTCCTCTGGTTCTAAGAACAGCTCCCCAGTGCCCCAGCCATTGCCTGAAGGTTTCCGACTGTCATTCTTCCTTACTGGTGAGCCAGTGCTTGAGCCCAAACATCTGCTGTCATTCAGCACTCAGTGACCTCACTTGCAGAATGAGGAAGCTAGTTATTTGCCACCAAAAAGATCAAGAATTCCTGACCCTGGTCAATGGTTTACTTTTGATTTAGGGGAGTGGGGGGAACCCTTGGAGTTAGCCTCTTATAGTGAATACAGACCTAAGTATTCGTTGCAAGTGTCAGCTATTTGCCTTTTTGTTTGCTGTTTTGTTTTTGTTTTAGAGACAGTGCCTCACTGTGTAAGCCTGATTGTTCTAGTACTCCCTCTGTAGACCAGACTGCCCTTGAATGTACAGAGATACACTTGCCTATGTCCCCCAAGTGCTGGGATTAAAGGTGTGTATACCATATCTGGCTTAAATTTTTTTAATTACATTTCTTTGTTTTCTTTTTTTCCCCCCTAAGACAGCATTTCTCTGTGTAACCCTAGCTGTCCTGGAACTCCCTTTGTAGACTAGGCTGGTCTTGAACTCAGATATCTAACTGCTTATGCCTCCTGAGTGCTGGGATTAAAGGTGTGCAACACCCAGTTTTTTTCTTAAAATTTCTAAAGTTTTTTTAAATGTGTGTATGGGGTATATGCATATATTAATGCAAGGATATTTATTTTTATGTTTATTTATGTTTTACCTATGAAGGCAGGGTTTAAATGAGTTCACCAGAGCCAAGATGAATGATAGATGGTTTTTTTTTTTTAAGATTTATTTATTATTATGTATAGTGTTCTGCCTGTATTATACTGTATTATACCAGAAGAGGGCACCAGATCTCATTACAGATAATTGTGAACCACCATGTGATTGCTGGGAATTGAACTCAGGATCTCTGGAAGAGCAGCCAGTCAATGCTCTTAACCTCTGAGCCATCTCTCCAGCCTCGATAAATAAGTGTTTATTAGGGAAGACCTTACACCCGGTAAATGAGCACCGGGTCTTCCTGCTCCAGAAGATGCAGTCTCTGCCCTTCTGATGCTCTCCAACCCCAGCTGTCACTTCTCCAGGCCGGGTCAGAGGCACCTTTACCCGAGCCACCTCACTGGCACTGCCCATTTGCCTTAAAGCCAGATTTTCCTCTACAATAATTTAGGTCTAAGTTTTATTAGGAGGCAAATAGATTTTATCTCTGACCTAGCTTTTCAAATTGGGAAGAATACAGATTCTATAGAAGATTTAGTGGTGCCAGGTGTTGGTGGCACATGTCTTTAGTCCCAGCACTCGGCGGGAGGCCGAGGCAGGAGGATCTCTGTGAGTTCAAGACCAGCCTAGTCTACAAGAGCTAGTTCCAGGACAGGTTCCAAAATCACAGAGAAACCTTGTCTCGAAAAACCAAAAAAAAAAAAAAAAAAAAAAAAAAAAAGATTTAGAGGCTTTCATTCTTTGCTGTATAATTTAATGTTGTAACCAAGAACACTGTATTTAGGCTAGGGTGTAGTAGTTCTGTGACAGACCATTTGCAGCATGCACGATGTCCTGGGTTCCATCTCCAGCACCTCAAAAGGAGGTTGGGGATCATGTCTATGTTAGTCAGGCAGAGTCAGAGAAGTGCAAACAGCAGCTGTTAGAGTTCAGACATCTCTCTCCAAAAGCCAGGCCCAGCTAGCAGGACAGGTGCCAAGATTATCAGGCAAGGCCTCTTGGCATACAGACCCATGAAGATGGGGGTGGGGATGGGGCAAGGCTTGGAAACGTCCTGGCAGGAGGAATGCTGAGTTTGTTTTCTTGCCAGAGGCAGGCACAGGATGTACCCAACTCGGCAAGCTCCCCACTCCAATGCAAATAGACAGAGACACTGTGGGACCTGAAGCTTCCATGGCTGACTGGCCGGGAGGGGGCGTTTCTAAGAAGTGGAAGCAGGGACCAAGTCTGGAGAATGGGTTGCACATGGGGAAGGAACTTGAGCTAGATTTCATCTGGCGCCGGCACGATGCCTCAGCAGGGAACGGCACTTGCGCCAAGCTGGATCATCTGAGTCCCACCCCCAGGAGCCACAGGGTTGAAGGAGAGAGCTACTGTGTATTCCTTTCACCCCCACAACCTGCTGTGTCACCCCCTCCCGTAAATCCATAGATGTCATATAAGGTGCTTAATTGCTCAGACAGGCCTTGAACTGTAGCTTTTTCTGTAGGAGCCTCTTGAGTAGTTGGAAGTCTGGCTCAGGTACAGACTATCCTAAATGGGGACATTGAAGAAAAAGGAAGGTGTCCTAAACAAAAGCAACAAGATGGGCTCTGAACACTTTGGCCTTGCTTGGTAGAGTGCTGGCCTATTATGCAAGAGGCTCTGGGTTTAATCCTGCCAGCCCCTTAAAACTGTGGATAGTGGCCAGGCAGTGGTGGCTCACGCACTGGGCATGGGTGGCATACAACCTCAATCCCAGCACTTAGGAGGCAGAGGCAGGTGGATCTCTGTGACTTCAAGGCCAGTCTGGTCTACAAAGTGAGTTCCAAGACAGCCAAGGCTACACAGAGAAACCCTGTCTTGAAAACTATGACTATGCCCCTAAAAATTAAAAAAAAAAAAAAAAAAAAAAAAAAAATCCCAGCACTTAGGAGACTGAGACAAGAGAAGTTATGGTTGCTTGTGGGCCACCATGTGGGTGTTGGGAATAGATCCTCAAAAATAGCAAGTATTCTAAACCATTGAGCCACCTTTCCCACCCCACTGTAGTTATTAGGTTATAGTCTTGTCCCTTTGAGCCACAGCCAAAGAATCTGAGCTAGAGGAGACAGGTCCCTGATGGGAAGAGGAAATTCACAGGCAGGATTCCAAGGGGTGAAGAAAAGCAAACCCAAACTCAAGACAAATGTGACATTGTTGTGATACCCACACACACTCAGATTAACTAGCAGAATACTGGGAAGGTATAGCAAGCTTTCTTGTAGAACTATCTTTGGACTACCAGCCAGCAAATAATGACCCGGAGACTTACTATTAATTATGAAAGCATGGCCTTAGCTTAGGCTTTTTTTCCCCAACTACCTCTACACCTTTATTAACCTATCTCTATAACTCTAGTGTTGCCACATGGCTCGGTTACCTCTTAGTACCCTCATCTGACTTGCTCTGAGTCTGCTGGTGAAATCATGCACCCAGATTTCTCCTCCCAGTTTCTCTTTCTCTCTGCCCAGAAGTCCCTCCTATTTCCTCCTGCCTAGCTACTGGCCACTTAGCTCTTTATTAAACCAATCAGAAGGTGCTGCCTTAGGCAGAGACACATTCTTACAATGTAAACAAATATTCCACAACAGGAATGTGAAGCTGTATCTTTCCCTGGTGCCTGTTAGAGAACTGTGTCAGGCCAGAGCTGAAGGAAGCAAAATAAAACAGGGTGTCCAGACCAGAGCAATGGATTCTTAGGGGGCTTAGGCTGCAGCAAAACATCTGCTCACTGCTAGAGGACAAAAGTGAGAGAACAAATAAACAATAGAAGAGGAGAATGAGGAATAGGCTGCTAAACCAAAGAATGTCACAGCCAACCCCAACGGACCCTCCTAAGAAAGAGGGTGCAGCCGGGGCAGGCTGGGAATTCCCAGCACAAACCAGCAACTGTGTTGCGGACTCTGGGACTTTAATCCCAGTAAAGGATGACAGTGGCTCTGCCCACAGTCAAGTGGAAATGAGACAAAGAAGCTATCTTTGGATAAGGACCACAGTAACAGTGTGGAAAGCCCCCAGTGAGGACCTGCCAAATGATCAGTGTGCTTCGATTTTCAGAGTTACTGAACTTAAATGGACAAAAGGACTGTGTATATTTAAAGGATAAAACAGCCATATACATACCTATCTCTAACCCCAGAGGCAGGCAGTTTCCCGGTAGTGTGGTCTACAGAGCGAGTTCCAGGACGGCCAAGGGTACACAGAGAAACCCTGTCTTGAAGACAGGTGGACACAGAAGAGAGAAAGTGTGTGTGTGTGTAAAGGACTAAAGGACATCTGATTTCATTAAATCTTTTGCATCCTGGTCAGAAGAAAAACCAGTGTTGAGGATGGTGAGTTGACAAAGAGCCAGAAGGTGGCAGTGTCTCTCCAGGGAGGCACAGTGGGCAGGCTCCCTCTCTTCCCAAACCAGAGCAGCCCCACATTATTCCTTGGGAAAAAATCTCAGCCTACCAATTCCTGGCCCTGGCCCTGGGCCTCACATTGGTCTGCCTGGCAGAACAAAGAGCCAAGCACGGTGTGGCCCAGGTGGTATGGTTACAGGATAGGTTTTAAGATCTAGCAAGAATCTCCTTGATGAGTAGTGGGGCCCCAGAGTCCTACTGCTGTCTCCAGTCTGTGGAAAGGCTCACTTTCCTGCCCCCTGGCCTGGATCCTGGCTGACCTCCAGCATCTGCCTGCTCCTCAGTACCTTCCCCTGCTCCCAGCTCATTCTAAACTCAGTCACTTCCTCTCTTTAGGCAAGGCACTCTTCGGCTGAAAGCTTAGGCAGCAGAGGCAAAGCACTCCCAATGTGGTGTCTATACACAGTGAAGTTTTATTCTGCTTTAAAGAATAAACTTATGGGAGCAGGAGAGATGGCTCAGCGGTTGAGAGCACTGACTGCTCTTCCAGAGGACCCCTGTTAAATTTCTAGCATGCACATCACAGCTTACAACTATCTGTAACTCCAGTTCCAGGGGACCCATGGCAAAAATACCAATGCACATAGAATGGATGGAACTATGATCTAAAAGGTCACTATGTTAAGGAGGAAAACAGAGAGACAAATACCTGTCAGCTATGGTGGTTCTCACATGCAATCCTAGCACTTGGAGGAGGCTCAGAAGAGGCTCAGAGGAGGCTCCTGGAGAAGGAGGCTCAGAGGCTCAAGGTCAGCCTTGCCTGTGTAATGAATTTAAAGCCACCAGGCATAAGTAAGACCCTACCCCCTAAAAAACAACAACAACAACAACAACAAAACAAAACAAACAAAAAAACACCTAGCCAGGAGGTGGTGGTGCATGTCTACAGAGTGAGTGCCAGGACAGCCAGGGCTGTTATACAGAGAAACCCTGTCTTTAAAAAACAAACAAACAACAACAACAACAACAAACCTACCTAAATTAATATCTTGTTTTCTCTCATGTGGTGTGTGTGTGTGTCTGTTTGTGTGTGTGTGTGTGTGTGTGTATGTGGTGTGTGTGTGTGTGTGTGTGTGTGTGTGTGAACATAAAGGGAAGCAGAGATGGTAATGAGGAGAGATAAACAAACATGGACGCTTTCAGATGTGGAATCTAGATTTAACTCTGTGTGCACATAACATGTAAGCAGAAAGGGAATAGTGTTTGTGGAGGAAGGGGACCAATGTGAGGAAGGAGGGAGAATACAAACAAAGGACAAGGATATATATGTAGGAAACTGTCATGGTTCTCATAGTAAAGTCTATGCTATATGTCTTTTTGTTGCTGTTGTCTTGGTTTTTCAAGACACGGTTTCTCTGTGTAGCCCTGGCTGTCCTAGAACTCACTCTGTAGACCAGGCTGGCCTCAAACTCACATAGATCCACCTGCCTCTGCCTCCCACGTGTTGGGATTAAAGATGGGCACCACCACCCACCCATCCCACCCCACCCCAGTGTCCATACACTGTATTTTTTTAAATAATAATCTTTAAATTTTATTTTATGTGTGTTTTGTTTGCTTGTATGTGCAGGCACCATTTGAGTGCTTGATGCCCTAGAAAATCAGAAGAGGATATCAGATCCCCTGGAACTGGATTTGCAGATGGTTGTGAGCAGTCATGTGGGTGCTGACTCAAACTCAGTCCTCTTAAAGGCAGCCAGTGCTCTTAAACACTAAGCCCTCTCTCTCTCTCTCTCTCTCTCTCTATATATATATATATATATATATATATATATACAGAAACACACACACATACATATATATATATATATATACAGAAACACACATACACATAAAATAAAAACAAATAAATAAAAAAATTAAAATAAAAAAAAGCTGGGCAGGCTGACATATGCCTTTAATTCAGGACTTGGGAAGCAAAGGCAGGTGGACTTCTATGAATTCAACCCCAGCCTGGGCTACATAGTAAATTCCAGGACAGCTAAGACTACAAAATGAGACCTAGCCTAAAAATAAAAAGAAAGAAACAAAGAAACAAAGAAAGAGAGAAAGAAAAGTTTGAACCCAGTCCAGTGGTGCACTCCTGTAATTCTGGAGTTTAAGAGGCTGTGGCAAGAAGACAGCAAGTTTGAAGTTTGAATGAGGCCAATACCCAACCCCCTAACAAAAGGAGGAAGCAGGGAGGACGGAAGCCAACAGCCAGAGTTCCATCTGCAGAACCCGCGTTTGGAGAGGTTGTCCTCTGACCGCCACACTCCACAAGAACTCCATGTACATACATACACATGCAAAACAAATAAATAAATGTAAAAAACACCCATCCAATCAACGCACCCTCCGGGCTCTGCTCTCCTGTTCTGCATCTCCCTCGCTCTCTGGTCTCCCCACCCACCCACCCCCTCCGGTACTGTCACGGTCTCTCGCCACTGTCTTGCGATCTGTTTTTTGCCCAGTTACTTAGTTCCCCTTGTGTGTAACTAGCTCTCCTCAACTACATCCTTGGCACCCTCCCTTTCTCAGCTCAACTGGCTGATCGAGATATTTTCCCAAACAAAACCTGTTCTCACCCTGCTAAATGCATTGCAAACTTGCCATCTGGTGTCTACACGGGTCTCCCGAGAAACCGATGAGTGGGCAGCCACAGCTGAGACTCAGGGCGCCTCTCTGCCAGCTGCCAGGCTGAGAGCAGACCACAACCTCAGGGGTGGGGGCCCGGTCAGGAGAAAGGCGCTTGGGGCAGCCTCTTGGCAGCCTGCCAGCAGCCCCAGTCATACAGTCCCACCTGTGTCTCAGAGGCCAGATTGCAGAAGGGCAGGGCTGAAGCGGGAAACTGAGGGACATCCGACTAAATGATCATAAATCCAGGTGAGGAGGGACTCAGCCTGAACAAAAGGATGCTCCAGGCTCAGAGTCCCTGGGACCAGACAGAGCCAGGTGGGGGTGGGTTGGAGATGGAAGACTAGACAGCAGGAAAGTCCCACCTTGGTGGAATCCTGAGCTTTTGAGGCAAGGAGCCTCAAGAGCAGTTTGGGGGAGAGCAGGAACTTAAAAGGAAGACCAAAGGCTATACAAGAACACAAGCCAAGTCTGGAGGGGAAACAGATGCCTTGCAGGGATCCATCTCCAAAACAGGCAGGAGAGGGGAGGGGAGGTTGTTCCCAGTGAAAACATTCACCAGCCCGGGCAGGAAGGATGACAAGAGCTGACAAGTATACCTGCTCGAGACATGTGACAAGAATACCTGCTTGAGACATGCCAGATGTTGCTCCAGCACCGATGTCCAAGAAACAGCATGCATGCAAGGCTCACCTGTGATCTTAAATGGTCTACTAGGACATTTAAAAGAGTACAAGAGCAGTGTGGGCTGACACAGGTCTGCCATCCCACCATGTAAGAGGGTGAGGCAAGAGGATACATGGTAGGCCAGCCTTGTCTCCTATGTGAGAGCCTGTGTCAAAGCAAGGACACACACATGGACAAAAAGGCTGGGCAGGGTAGCACACACCTGTAATCCCTCCCGACATTTAGGAGGTAGCAATAGGATGGGGATTCAAGGTCATCTTTTATTACTTAGCAAGTTTGAGGCCAGCCTGAGTTATGAGAGACCCTGTCACAAACACTAAAAGAGCAAAGCTGAATTCACAACTAACACTGATTGTATTATTTGTGTGTGTGAAAGAGGGAGAGAGAGGGACAGAGTGAGAGAGAGAGAAAGAGAGGGGGAAAGAAGAGAGGAGAGGAGAGGTGAGGAAGGGAGGTAAGTAGGGGAGGGGAGGAGAGGGGAAGGGAGGGGACGGGAAGAGGAGAGGAGAGAAGAGAGGAGAGGAGAGGAGAGGAGAGGAGAGGAGAGGAGAGGAGAGGAGAGGAGAGGAGAGAGCTTCACTATGTAGCCCTAGTTGGCCTGGAACTCACAAAGATCCACCTGCCCCTGTCTCCCAAATGCTAGGATCAAAGGTGTGTGCCACCACACCCAGCAAGTAGTAATACATTCTATTCAACTCAAACCCACAGGGCTGGCGAGATGGTTGTTAAAAACACTTGCTTGTTCTCTTTCTTAGGGAATCCAAGTTTGTTCCTGGCGCTCATGTCTGGAAGCTCATAACTGCATATAATTCTACCTCTAGGGGATCTAATGCTTTCTTCTGGCCTTCTTGGATGGCAGTGCATGCACACACGCGTGCACACTCACACACACACACACATAAAATAAGTAAATAAATTCACAAAAATTCAAAATATAATTATTGTACTGTAATCACTATTAGAGGTAGTTTACATTATTTTTATTTTTGGCACTTTACTTATTTTTATTTTCTGTGTATGAGTGTTTTGCTTGCATGTATGTCTGTGCACCATGTAAACTCAGTGCTCAATGAGGCCGAAAGAGGGCCCGGGATCCCCTAGAGGAATTACGTAGGGATGGTTGTGAGCTGATGCTACCTAATGGCTGGAAATTGAAACTGTGTTCTCTGCAAGAGTAGCCATCTTTGAATACAGAGCTACCTCTCCAGCTCTGTTTAATTTTTTAAAAAGGATTATCATTGTTATTGTTGTTATTTTAAATATGTGTAGTGTATATATGCATGCAGGTATCCTCCTAGTGCAGCAGCATAGGTAGGATCTCTGGGAACTGGAGTTATAGGCAGTTGTGAGTCACCTGATGTGGTGGGGAATCGAACTCAGGTCCTCTGCAAGAGCAGTGCATTCTTTTAACAGTTGAGCCATCTCTTCAGTCACACACACACACACACACACACACACACACACACACACACACACACACTGTATTAAGTCTCTCAGTTTGGAGTAACCATGTGTCAAGAGTTTAATAACTACAGGTTACCCCAATGGGCAATGCAGTCTGCACCCTTCAGAGATACTAACTCATTTCTTCCTCAGAGCCATGCTTTTGTTATTTGAATTTATAATAACATCATAATATAAAAGTTTGGGGTATCTGGTCCTTTAATGGTGGCACAGGCCTTTAATCCCAGCACTCAGCATTTGGGAGGCAGAGGCAGGAGGATCTCTGGAGGCTAGCATGGTTTACAAAGTGAGTTCCAGGACAGCCAGGGCCATTAAGAGAAACCCTGTCTGGAAACCAGCTTCCCCCAATCCCCTCCTAAAAAAGTTTGGAGCTAAAGAGATGGCCCAGTGGTTAAGGACACTGACTGCTTTTCCAGAAGATCCAAGTTTGATTCCCAGAACTGACATGGTGGTTCACAACCATCTCTAATTCCAGTTCCAGGGGGTCCCAGGCCCTCTTTTCATCTGCACGGGTACTGGAAATACACATGGTGTAAGAGACATACATGCAGTCAAAATACTCATTCACATAAAATAACAATAAAAAAACGTTAAAGAAAATCATATGGAAGACTTAAATGTCACCCGGAAGGAAAATAAGCAGGTTAACACCTGAACCTGTGAGTCAGTCTCCTGTCTTTGGTGTCCTAACCACTGGTAGGTGTTATCACCACTCCAGATCACAACCCCCAGGAACTTAGTGACTAAGTAAGGAGGTTGCTTTGGCCATTGGCGTATACTTCCCAGAGAAAACACTGAGGACCAGGGAAAAACACCTGCTTCAGGTGACCTGGATGATATCGGATGCTACTTAAAGTGAAAACTGTCGGGGAACCATTTTACCAAGTATGTCAGTAACTGTGGGGAGAAAGGCTGGAGGTGACCACTGTATTCCATACTTAAGGTAAAGGACTTTGAAAGGTTCAAAGGAAAATGACCCCATAGCGTTCAATTATGAGAGAGAATGATTTCATATAATTTTCATAACAATTTTACTATATTTTAATAATCTTTATGTTTAAAGTGTCTTTATTTTTATTTTATGGGTATTGGTGTTTTTCCTGAATATACGTCAGTGTGAAGATGCCAGGCTCCCTGGTACTGTAGTCACAGACAGTGTGAGCTGTCAAGTGAGCTGGGAATTGAACCTGGGTCTTCTGGAAGAGCAGCCAGTGCTCTTAACTGCTGAGCCGTCTCTCCAGCCCTGCTTTTTAAATCTATTATTATTATTATTATTATTATTTTAAAGACAGAGTTTCTCTGTGCAACCCTGGCTGTCCTGGATCTAGCTCTGTAGATCAGGCTGGCCTTGAAGTCATAAAGATCTGCCTGCCTCCAACTACTGAGTGCTAAGATTAAAGGCATTTGCCACCACTGCCAGGCTTATTATTTATTGAAACAAGGTTTCACTCTGTAGCCCTGGCTGGCCTGGAGCTTTTTATGTAGTCCAGGCTAGCCTCAGAGGCAGAGGTTCACCTGCCTCTGCTTTCTGAATACTGGGATTAAGGGTGTTCACCACCACCACCACCACCACCACCACCGCCGCTGGGCTTTAGTGGCTCACGACTTTGATCCTAGCACTCGGTGGCAGACACAGGCTTGGTCTGCAGAGCTAGTTCCAGGACAGGCTCCAAAGCAATACAGAGAAACCCTGTGTCGGGGAAAAAAAAAAAAAAAAAAAAAAAAAAGTGTTCACCACCATGCCCAGACCTTACTAGTTTATTTTGAGACAGGTATTTATGTAGCCCAGGCTAGTCTTAAACTCTCTGTGTTGGGAAGGAGATGGCCTTGAACTTGTGATCTTTCTGCCTCCACCTCCCAAATGCTGGGCTTACAAGCAAGGGCCACTGCATCCAGTTTACAGGATGCTAGGGATAGAGTCCAGCACACTGTCTGCGCTGGGCAAGCACTCCTCTATCTCAGCTACACCTGAAGCCCTACCCCACCATTTTAGAGGGAAGCCTAGTGGCCTTTCAGATAATTTGTTCTATATACTTTATTTTCAATCTCCTATTTGGGGAGAATATTTTAATAATATAACTAACCAGTAACCAAGTGTGATGATGTACATCTTTTAAGTACTAGAAGCTGAGTCAGGAAGATCTCTAAATTAGTGATAACCTGTCTCAATATAAAAAAAAGTGCTCAGTATTGGTGGCACACACCTTTAATCCCAGCACTTGGGAGGCAGAGGCAGGTGGATCTCTGAGGTGAAGGTAAGCCTGGTCTACAGAGGGAGTTCTACACACACACACACACACACACACACACACACACACACACACACACACAAGCTAGCCTTGCAATTAACATGCCTACAACTCCACTCAGTTGGCCATGGCAATAAGCCATATCTTCCCAAGTCTTACAAGTTTTCATTGTATACAACAGTCCCTGAACTTGGCCACTTAGAACTGTGACACAGCCGGGCATGTTGGTAGACACCTATAATCTTAGCACTTGAGGAGACTGGGTCAGGAGAATCACTTTGAGTTCAAGGCCAGCCTAGGCTACATAGTATACATAATGAACTCATTGCCAGTTTCACCTACTGAGGAAATCTGTCAAAGAAGGGGGGAGATGAGGGGGATGGGGAACTTGGTACAGGGCTGGGATATGTATCTCAATGGTAGCATACCTGCTAACACGACGACATTCTTAGGACGACACAGAAATAAAAATAACAAATTCCTAATATTTATGTTCACAGTTTTGTTTCCCTCCAATACTGGACAACCTTATCTGTGCTGAGCACATAGTTCCACTGTCTTGCTGTTCTCTGATAAGTCTTCCAAGGAAATTTTTCCAAGAACACAAAGTATGGATGCCACTCTGTAACAGGGCCCAGACCTTAGTAAGCCCCGAGACCTTAGCACAACTGAGTCCATGGTGGAAGTACTATTCAGGCTGCAAAACTCAGCCTGTAGACAGCACCACCTGCCAAACTAAAACAAAGACTGTAGTTCTGGGAAAGTCTCAAAAGTACTAAACTTGTATTTTGCCTTTTATAATTCTGTTTCTGGCTAACTGTTCTTGTTAAGTGGAGTATGTCAACCCAGAACATGTTGTTTTGTTTTGTTTTGTTTTGTTTTTGTTTTGTTTGTGCTTAAAAGCTCACCCTGAGAAAGGCTCAGTACTATACTGGGATTCCCCAACAGCCAGTGTAGTGACTGTGTGGATAATAAAGACTTTCTATTGGCTTAAACCCATGTCTGAGCAGTCTTCTCTGGTGGATACCCCACAACGCCAGTTGACATATTATACAAAACACGTTTTTCTTTTCTTTTTAAAAAGTTATCATGTATACAATGTTCTGCTGGCATGTATGCCTGCAGGCCAGAAGAGGGCACCCAATCTCATTATAGATGGTTGTGAGCCACCCTGGTTTGTTGGGGTTGAACTCTGGACCTCCGGAAGAGCAGCCAGTGCTCTTAACCTCTGAGCCATCTCTGCAGCACCCAAACATGTGTTTCTCAGTCCCTCCCTGCAGCCTCTGCTCTCCGGAAAAGTGTGCAGAACCATAGCAGTCTCCCCACCCAGCCCCATAAAAATGTTTGTGTGTTTATACCTGCTAGCTTTATGACCTAGAAGTCTTCTCATGGCTGGGAGGTTTATTGTTATTAATTGAAGTTTTTAAGTATGTTGTGTTTTTCTTTGTGTGAGAAGGTGTCTGGTGGAGGTAGGAACACATGTCATGTGGTGCTGAGAGTGGAAGTCAGGAAACAAGGTTCAGCAGCTGATTCTCTTGCTTCCGCCAGGGGGTCCTGGGGATGGAAATCAGGTCAACAGTCAATAGGCGAAGCCTTGTGACTTTGCCTGTTTGAGTCATCATTTCTTTCTTTTCTTTCTTTCTTTCTTTCCTTATGTTTTTCAAGACAGGGTTTCTCTGTGTAGCCCTAGCTGTCCTGGAACTCACACTGTAGACCAGGCTGGCCTTGAACTCAGCCACCACACCCAGCTTTTTTTTTTTTTTTTTTTTGGTTTTTTAAAACAGGATTTCTCTGTGGTTTTGGAGGCTGTCCTGAAACTAGCTCTTGTAGCCCAGGCTGGTCTCAAACTCACAGAGATCTGCCTGCCTCTGCCTCTGGAGTGTTGGGATTAAAGGCATGTGCCACCACCACCGCCCGCCTGTTTGTTGTAGTTTTTAAAAAAAGGTTTAAAACTGTAATTCAAGTTAGCCCACAAATCACTATGTAGCTCAGGCTGGCCTTGAATTCAGCCTCTCAAGTACTGGGATTACAACCATGCGTTTCCATGCCCGCCTTTATTTCGTTAGTTAATTAACTAATTCATTATTAATTAATCTTGAGATAGGGTCTTGCAATACAGCCCAGGCTGGTATGGAACTGTATGTAGTCAAGATTGGCCTCCTACCCCAGATTCTCCTGCTTCAGCCCCCTGAATGCTGGTGTTATGAGTGTATCACCATACTTAACTAATGTAGATATTTAAAATTGTTATTATATATAGGAATGTTTGCTTTCGTGTGTGTATGAATATCATATATGTTCCTGGTACTCGAAAAATCCAGAAGTGAGTATCAAATCCCATAGAACTGGAGTTACAGATGGTTGTGAGCTACCATGTGGGTGCTGGGAACTGAGCCTGGGTGCTCTCGCAAGAGCAGCAAGTGTTCCTAACTACTGAGCCATTTCTCTAGTCCCAAGATCAATTCCCAACTCCCACTCCTCCCACCCCTGTCTGTCTTTCTCTCCAGAGTTATTATGTAGCTTAGCCTGGCCTTGAACTCATGGCATGCCTACTGTTTCAGCCTCCTGAATTCTGGGACTATAAACATATGTCCCCACTCCCAGCAAAGGCAGACATGAATTCTGAGAGATATGATTTAGCCTATAACATGTTACATTTTTGTAACTGCAAAGGGATAAATGCACCAGAGGCAGGGATGTACCTAGCTAGCGTTTATGAAGCCCTAGGAAGTTCCATCCCCTGAACTTCATAAATGTAATATGGTGGAGCCACCTATAATCCCAGCCCTCAGGAGCTAGAGGCAGGAGGACTAGAAACCCAGCTACATAGCAAGTATGGAGCCAGGTTTGACTACAAGTGATTGTCTTTAAAAAGAAATGCCAGAGGCCGGACATTGGTGGCACACACCTATTATCCCAGCACTCAAGAGGCAGAGGCAGTGGATCTCTGAGGTCGAGGCCAGCCTGTTCTACAAGAGCTAGTTCCAGGACAGCCAGGGCTAAACAGAGAAACCATGACTCAAACAAAGAAACAAAGAAACAAACAAACAAAACCAAAACTAAATGAAAACAGAAGTGCCTGTCCCAGTGGGATGGCTCAACCAGTAAAGGTGCTGCCTGGCAAGCCTGGACACCTGAGTCTGATTCTTGGGACACTTGCAAATTTAATGGGAGAAACCAGCTCTACAACTGATCTCCATATGCACACTGTGGCATGTGTGCCCACCAACCCACATCATGCACACAGACACAAGGATGAATGAACGGATGACCAAACAAACAAACAAATATTTTAAAGAAGAGAAAGAGTGGCCAGAGGAAGAAACTTTGGAAACACTAGAAATGAAAAGCTTAAGTCAACAATCTGCAAAGATCCCTGCTTGTCAACTGGCTTCTGGAAGTGTCTAAAAGGTGAGCGTGGTGCCAGCCTTTAAACCTAGAGAGCTAAGCATGGATGGACGGGTACCCTTTGTTGAGCACTAGTTTGCACTGTGTTTCAGGCCAGCGAGGGCTTTAGTGACAGTGTCCTTGTAGCTCTTTCTCTCCAAAGCCCACCACTCTAAAAGGGGACCTTCCTGAGTTGTACAAGCTGCTTCTAGAAACATCCTTGACCCTGCACCTGTTCTTACTGGTTCTGAAACTTAAGGTGAACATAACTTTAGTGTGTGCTCACAGTGATTGTGTAACAGAATGGCTTTGTGGAAAAGCACACAGATGCTGGCGATTGGAGCTCAGATTTAATGGGAGTTTTTCAGGATTTGTTTTGTTTTGTTTTTAGAAAAAGAAAGTACAGAATCGTATTGAAGGCTCATTAGAAGGGCCTCCAGGGCTCTGAAATGTTAGCCACACTGGAGTTCAGGTAATGGGGCTCTGAGCTGTTTTCCTCACTCATCTTCCCACTTGTCTGAATTTTCACCTCTTTTTGCCAGAGCTTATGTTACTGTTCATAATGGAGGGAATAAATGACTGTCACAGAATACTGCTGGGGAGGCCAACTGAAAGGAACCTCAGATTCTATGCAAAAAGAGAAGATGAAAGAAAAGGGAAGGCTGCCAGGAGGTGGGGGGAGGGCGCAGGGCAGAGTTTGCAGAAGCCAAACGGAAGGGGGACCCTTCAGGTAATGTGATCTTGGCTTCTGGACAGATGAAGTTTATGTCTGAGCTTCGCCGGGGCTGGGTGGGGAGAGTGGGTTGTGGTAGTGGTGGTGGTGTCGATGGGCGCGCATAGTTTATCCAGAACAGCTAAAAAGATGTAAGGGAGCACTGGAAATCAATGGGGATGATGCCCCAAGGGTCACAGTCCTGGCTGCTGACAGATGTGGGGCTCAGCTCCTGACAGTGGTCTTTGAACAAACGGCTGTGGGATCTGGGTATGGCGGCATACACCTGTAATACCCCCACACAAGAAGCTGAGGCGGGGGGATCAAAAATTCAGGTTGCTGGCCATGGTGGGGCACATCTTTACTCTCAAGACTCTGGAGGCAGAGGTACAAGAGTCTGTGAGAGTTCAAGGCCAGCCTGATTTACATAGCAATTTCTAGGACAACCAGAACTACATATTGTAAGACCTCACAAAATAGCGAGGGCCTCACAATAAATAAATACATGAATAAAAGTTCAGTAGGGAGGCAGAGGCAGGCAGATCTCTGTGAGTTTGAGGCCACCTGGTCTATAGAGTTCCAGGACAGAGAAACCCTGTTTTATTGGGGGGGGGGGCGAAACACACATCAGCCCTTCCTGTTTCTTGACAACAGTGCAATGTAACCAGTTGCCTCAAGCTCCTGTCACCCTCACTCCTCTGCTACAATAGCCTCCAACTCAGGGAAATCTTGCCTCTGCCTCTCGAGTGCTGGAATTAAACGTGTCCACCCCATGTCTAGCCAAACCCTTCTTTTGGTTTTTGTTTCTGAGACAGTTTCTTTGTGTAACTGTGGCTGTCTTAGAACTTGCTTTGGCCTCACAGAGACCAGCCTGCCTCTGCCTCATTAGTGTTGGGATTAAAAGTGTGCATCACCGCTGCCTGGAGGCCAAATTATTCTTTAAACTGCTTTAATTAGATGGTTTGTCTCAGCAATGGGAAAAATAAATAATGCACCAATTAAGCCAATTTGAGAAAGAGTTTTTGTTACCTTCTACCAAAAATAGCCAAACAATGATCCTGCCTCCCACCCCATGTCCAGGAGCAAAGCTGTTCTGTTCAAAAGCCAGACTATGGAGTCCAAATGGGCCATCCAGTGCCTAGCCAAAGACAATCAAGTTCAAGTCCAAAGACTGAGCTCATCACTGACAGCAGAATTCCTTCCCACTAAAGATGGGATCTGAGCCATTTCAAAAGCAGTGGGTGGGCAGCCGCCCAGGGTTAAATCTACTCCTTGCGACCACACGAGGGGTTTGCATCCCTCACATTGGAAGTCCTAGGGGGTGAATTCCCAGGAGTGGGGAAGAGAGTGGCAACTTTGCTGCTTTGGGACACCTCAACCTCGGTCCATTTGATTGTCTTTAGTTGAATTGCTTGAGGTTTTTGCTTTATTTTATGTTGTTGTGGTGGTTTTTGACACTGGGGATTTAACCTACAGTCTCAAATTTGCTAAGCCTGTGCTGCAGCTGTGAGCTACAGTCCAGGTCCTTTAGTTACCTTCTGTAGCCACTGAAAACCGGGTTTCTCCTTTCTGAGCATTTCTGGGTTGTGCGGCAATTGCATGCTCAGTGTAAATGAGTAAAAGGCATTCTTATGAAAAACTACTAGTGAGCCATGCTCAGGCTCATTGGAGTCCTCAACTCTGGGCAGGCAACATTCCTCACTAATATACACCCCCTTTTGATTAAAAACAACAACAACAACAACAACAAAAAACTCTTGCCCTCAACCACATTGTTTGAGGGACCTAATTTCAGAAGTCATACCCTATCTAACTGCCTGGAGGATGAGGACAAGCTTCTGCGCACAGCTGTGACTTATAGCTCCTGGAGGCTTTATGCACAAGAAAAGTCACACAGACCCTGCCCAGGGATCCTCTCTGCAGAGAGTTCAGAGCCCTCAGGACTTTGGTGATCCAGAGGACTGGATCTGCTCCCTCCAAACAAGGGGACAAGGAAGATGAGGATATAAGCAATGGGGCTCTGCTGTGCTGTGCAGAGCTTGAGGGGTTCTCGGATACCCCAGTGCAGCCTTAGATCCCTGGGGGCAGGAAGGGATAAAAGGTGAATGTCTGAGCCCAGTAGAACTGGGATGGTTCACATTTGATCCTGAGTGGCAATTGTATGTCAGGATCAAGCAGGTGGGGAGGTAAGCCTGGTGTGGTACCACATGTTTGTAATCCCTGAGCTCAGGGAGTGGCAGAGGAGGGCTAGGAAAAGAGCATCAGACCAAGAGTTCAAGGCCAGTAACTAGGCTATATAGGGGGACTGTCCTATCAATCAATAAATAAACCCACAAGAAGGTAGAGAGGAGCCAGGTGTTGGTGGGGCATGTCTTTAATCCCAGCATTCAGGAGGCAGAGGCAGGTGGATCTCTGTGAGCTGGAGGCCAGCCTGGTCTACATAGCGAGTTCCAGGACAGACTCCAAAGCAATACAAAGAAACCCTGTCTCCAAAAACCAAAAGAAGAAGGAGAAGGAGAAGAAGAAGAAGAAGAAGAAGAAGAAGAAGAAGAAGAAGAAGAAGAAGAAGAAGAAGAAGAAGAAGAAGAAGAAGAAGAAGAAGAAGAAGAAGAAGATTGGGGTGTTTTCTTTTTATTTATGGTTTTTGGTTTTTGAAACAATGTTTCTTTGTATAGAGCCCTAACTGTCCTTGGAACTAATTCTGTAGATCAGGCTAGCCTTGAACTCACAGAGATGTGCCTGCCTCTTCCTCCAATGTTGGGATCAAAGGTGTACACTGCTACAGCCTGGCTGCTTTTTATTTTTTGAAATAGGCTCCCGCTAAGCAGTTTACTCTTATGATTATCTTGCCTCTGTCTCCTAAGTGCTGGGGACACAGGCATGTGCCACCTTTCCTGGCTGCTGTGGAATCTGGATGCGCAGAACCTTGAGAGTAGGTGAGGAGAGATCCACAATGCTTTGTGGGGAATAATGGTTGCATTTCCAGAGACACAGAGATGTTCACCTTGACATCCATTGAGCCCTCACAAGGCCCCGTCTCTGGCCTGGCATCCTTCCAGGCCCTCTCCTACAGTGTTTCCCTCCTTCAGCCTTGCTCCCACTCAGATGACTGCTGTGAAAACACACAAGTTTGGTGACACTGCTATGGTGTTGTAATGTGTACAGGTGTGTTGTTCATGTTTGTTGTGTCTAAGAGATCAGGGTCTTCTGTGTTTGGAAATCCTCTTCCCCCACCCTACCCACCCCAATTACTACTAGGCATTACCTAACACAGACAAAAATGCTTGTAAATAAATTGACATCACTGACACAGTTTTACCCCACTGCAAACAAACAGTACATGGGTGTAAAGTTGGGCTTCCAATGCTGAGGAATGTGTGGCGAGGCGAGAAACTCTGCCTTTCATTTAACAACAGAAGGAATCTTTTTATTTCATTTTTATTGTGTGTGTGTGTGTGTGTGTGTGTGTGTGTGTGTGTGTGTGTGTGTGTGTACACGTGTAGATCAGGCTGGTCTTGAACTCACAGAAATTTGCCTGTTTCCTGAGTGATGGGGATTAAAGGTGTGAATCACCACTGTCTGGCTTATTTTCCTGCTTCCCCACTCTCTGCCTTTAATGCAGTGTTAGGAATAGAACCCAGAGCTCATTACTCTACAACTGAGCCATCCCCACGTCATCATTCATCATTTTCATCATCTTGTATGGTATAAAAATTTTTTTGTTTTGTTTTGTTTTGTTTGGTGTTGTTATTGTGTTTACATTTATTTAATTACTGAGGGGCAGCTCTGTGGGGGAGCAGAGGATAACTTCCAGGAGGCGATTCTCTCCTTCCATTGTATGAGATCCCAGGGATCAAAGTCAGATCATCTGTCTTGGAGACAAATACTCATACTCACTGAGCCACCTTGCTGGCCATGTATTTGTTTGTTTGTTTTCTTGTTTGTTTTTTTGAGACAGGGTTTCTCTGTGTAACAGCTCTAGCTGTCCTGGAACTCACTTTGTAGACCAGGCTGGCCTCAAACTCACAGAGATCTGCATGCTTCTGTCCTGTCCCCGTCCCCACCCCCACCCCCACCCCTGAGTGCTAGGATTAAAGGTGTGCATGACCACCAGGCTTATTTATTTTTTAAACAAAGAACAAAGGTACAAAATCTGTCTGTATGAAGGTGAAGGTGCTAGGCAGCTCTTGACCACAGGAAGGAGTGTTCTCCCTAGTCCTGAGCTAAGAACCAACTGTGGGGGCTGGGGCTATGTCCAGCCTTCTGACTTGCAAAAAGAAATAAGAGAGATATCTGGAAACCAAGGGCCAGGGGTCCCATGGATCCCAAATAACTTCTATTCCAGAAACTGCAGCAGCTGAGTGTGTGTCTGGGGTACAGAGGCTTCGGGTGGAGGTCATGTTTAAATTACAGATCAGGCAGGAGTGTTGTGCTGACAACTTTGCCCAGAGCCCAGCAGGGCAGGCGGTGTCTGGGGCATGACCTGGTGAAGGCTGCCATGCGGGTTAAAGTGCTGGGTGGAGCTGGCGGCTGAGGGCCAGAGAGTGTGGGTGTGACAACCACAACAGAGATGGGGCTACACAGGGCGGGGTCAGCTGTAGTACTCAGCCCTGCCAGAGCTGAGGTTGCATCCTGTGATTTAGGCAAAGTCTGTCTTTATTTACTTATTTAGCAAGGGTATCTGTGGTCTGGCAGTAGTCTCATCCCTAGGTCTTACCCTCTTTAAGAGTAGCTCTTCTGCCCACTTCAATGACCAGCTTTTAACCAAATTACACACTTTTCTTCCTTCCTTCGTTCTTTCCTTCCTTCCTTTCTTCCTCCCTTCCTTCCTTCCTCCCTTCCTTCTTTTATCTATTCATACACAAAAGAAACACTATATATATATATATTTAACTTTGAGAGAACATCTCTCTGTGTTGTCTAGACTGGCCTTGAACCTGTGAGTCCTCTGGCCTCTGCCTCCCAAATGCTGAGGTTTTGGCTCTGCCTTCTCGTCTTTACTTAGGCTTTTCCTTTTGTAGAAAATCCCCCCTGCCCCTTTCTCTGCCTAGCCAGAGTTGACCATCCTTCAGGGCCTTCCTCAAGCTCCACCAGTCCTAGGAAGGGAAAAGGGGACATTTTTTTTTTCCTCATTCACTATGGTCATGTGACTAATTCCACACCTGGCCTGAGCAAGACCTAGGTAGATACCTGACTGGATGAACAAGGTGCCTGCCTGCCTCTGAGCTCACAGCTTGGACTGCCCAAAACTTTCACTTGGCAAACAAACCATCCAGTCCTGTCCATAACATCTCTCCTACTAAACTGCTGTGTTTATCACCTCTTGTGCCTATGGGGTTAAACAGGGCTCTGAGTTGTCAACAACAGCAAGGACTTGAATTGCCTCATTTAGCTACAAAACAGACAGGCAGACAGGCAGGAGGGGTGATAGGGACTTGGAAGGATTCGAGAACACTCTGATAGGAGGGAAGACAGGTTTCTTGTTCTGATCCTTCCAGCATCACCTGCTTCTGCAAACAGCCTTTTTTTGCCCTGTTGATGGCTGTCTACTGCTCTGGATTCAAATCTGCCCAGTTCAGCCACCCAGTAAGACTGTTCCCCTCCAGTTCCAAGTTTAAAAATCCTGGCAGAAGCTCAGGATCAGGATCATGTGGACCAGTTACTGTGGTCAAAGGAAGTGATGCCAGATGATTGGCAGGCCCCACTGAGATAATCAGAGAGAAGTGGATCTCCAGACTGTGTTAGAGGGCATGGGTGAGCCTTTGGAGAAGGGCTGGGGCCACTCTCTGATATCTTTGCCTTTGTCAGTGATGGTGTTTGTGTTCTTTTTGGGGTGGGGAGGAGACAGAGTTTTACCTATCTCAGGCTGGCCCCACCCTCACTATATAGTCAAGGATGATCTTGAACTTGTGATCTCCTGCTTCTATCTTCTAAGTGTTGGGATTTGGGGAATGTGTCACCACACTGAATACAGGGCTTGGTGTATCCTAGGCAAGCACTCTACAAACTGAGTGACATCATTGCCTCTGTCCCCCATTACTGGTCATGCCCATGGTCCCCTGACTAGTGATTGTGACAAATTTGGCAGATTTTACAGGAAAAGGTTTTTATTTCTTTTGTTTGTTTGTTTGTTTGTTTGTTTGTTTGTTTGTTTTGGCTGGACTTCTTTGGTGGATCTTCCACAGATTCTCCATGAACCAACAAGCCACCTGTCACCTTGCACTACTGCCACAGAGTTGTATGTCTTGTCTTGGAGTACAAGCTAGAGAGAATCGTAACAGCCAAGTGATGGCTTGAGCTGTCTCTTCCGCTTTCCCTTCTGAGGAAACCCTTTATGCCCAGTAACAAAACACTGGCCTTTTTTTTTTTTTCTTTTTGTCTTAAATGAGCAATTACTAAGACTGACTTTTCTATTTGTGTTTCTTTGTTTATTTTGATAGAAAGCAGGAAAGACAATTTTGTAATCAGCAAATGTAAAACTGTGTTACTTTCTTGCATGGCCTCAGCAATGTAGTGTCTGACTTTCAAAGGTCTCCATAGGTTTAGCTGGAATTGTGCCCAAAGTCACGGTGCCCCCATGGGAAGTGGGAAGGAAGAAGACAAGACAGAGGGTGTTAAGACTTTCCTCAGGGGTTGTTTGTTTGTTTGTTTTTTGCAGTGAAAGTGGAGACCAGGGCCTTACTTGTTAAGCAGGGGCTCAGTCATTGAGTTGCAAGTCCAACCCGCTCTTATGAGCTACATAGTAACTTTCTGAGGTCAGAATCAGTTGAAGGCTTTTGTTATTGTCTTGAAAATTGTTCATTTATTTTATATGGATGAGTATTTGGTCTACATGTGTGTCTGTGTGCCATGTATGTGCCTGGTGCCCTTGGTGGCCAGAAGAAAGAGTATAGGTGCCCTACAACAAAGGTTTCAGGCCACCATGTGCTCAGATGGTAATCAAACCCAGATTCCGGGAAGAAAAGCCAGTGTTTGTCACTGCTGAACCATCTTTCCACCCACTATTTTTTTTCTTTTCTTTTTTTTTTTTTTTGATACGAGGCCATGAGTAGCCCAGGCTGGTTTTGACCTTACTAAGTAGTTGCGGATGACATAGATGACCTTGAATCACTGCTCTTCATGCCTCCTCCTGACTTGAGATTGATTACAGGCATGAGAGACAACACACCTGGTTTATAGAGCGCTGTAAACCCAGATGGAAACCAGGGCTTCTTGACATGCTGGTTAAGGGCTCTACCAGCTGAGCTACGTGTCTAGCCCTGAGAACCAGATGAAGTTAAAATATTTTGCCCAGGGTCACAAGACCCACAAGATTTATTGGTTCCAGAATCTATTGTTTTTCCATTGCCTTTTGATACATGACCTTGGATTGGTCATCTAACCTGTTTGTAGCTACGTTTCCTAATCTGTAAATAGGGGGTGATTATGGCACCTGTCTCTTACTTAGGTTTGTTGTGAGGCTTAGGAAAATGACCAGCTTGATCCCATCAGTGGACCGCTATGGTTGGTATTGTTGAAATTATATCACGAGACCTCCTCCCACAGGGTCATGAGTTGGCCACTCCTTATTGTAAGAGAACCAGATCCCGTGGGAGCTCCTCACCAGACCAGGTGCTCCTAAAACTCAGTGCAGGTGCCTGGGAACGTTTGCAATGGAACCAGGGAACAAAAGATCCAGGTGTTTAGGTGGCTGATGCTTGGCTGGCTGGAGGCCAGTTTCCTGCTGGATCGGTTGCTCTTGGCTGCGCAGGTTAAAGGAACTTTCCCCTCTTCCATGTCCCTGCCTCTGCCAACGGAGGGCTGAGTGATGGGCTTGGTAACACAGGGCAAGACCCAGCTTGGACTCCACTTCCCTTCCAAGTCCAGTGCTGACTGAAGCCGGAAGCCCTGGAGCACTAGAAGGGACCCTTGCTGGTTCTCCTTCCTCAGTGTTACCCTTTGAGGATTGAGGCTGGGATCAGAGAGGGGGTTTGAATGCCAGCTGGAGAATGAAGCAGCAGGGTGCCCTAGGGCAAGCCAGCCAGGCTCTCTGAGGCTTGGTTTTCCTACTGTGTCGTTTGTTTGTTTGTTTGTTTGGGGGGGAGGCTGTGAGGAGTTGGGGGTTGTTCATGGCTAATGCCTACGCTGGGCTTGCAAATTCCCTCGTGTCCTGAACAAAGCCTCTAGGAAAGGGAACTTCAGTTCCAGTGAGGGTGATCTTTGTGGAGCACAAACTAGATCAAGTTTGAAAGGCCTTTCAAGCCTGCCACAAACCCCAGCCTGCTCCCTGCCCCCACCCCTGCCACAGCCCCACCCCAGTGGGCTCCCAGCCATCAGCCTGCACCATGCTCTTGTGGTTAGAGTTTGTTGCCCTGGGACTTTTTACTCACTGTCCCCTTTGCTGGGAACACTTTGCGCCTGAGGTCTTCCTCTGACTGTACTTGCACAAGTGCTGAGGTGTGTTCAAGGTGTTACCTCTTTTATTTATGTATTTTTTGTTTTTTCTGACACAATTTCTCTGTGTAATCCTGGCTGTCCTGGAACTCTCCTTGTAGACCAGACTGGCCTGGAACTCAGAGATCCTTCTGCCTCTGCCTCCTGACTGCTAAGATTAAAGGTGTGCGCTGCTACCTATGGCCTGGCCAGATGTTTCCTCCCAATAAACCTTAGGGGGCTGGAGAGATGGCTCAGCTGTTAAGAGCACTGGCTGCTCTTCCAGAGAACCCAGGTTCAATTCCCAGAGCCCACATGGCAGCTCACAGCTGTCTGTAACTCCAGTTCCAGGGGATCTGATAACCTTACACAGACATACATGAAGGCCAAACACCAGTGTACATAATTTCTTTAAAAAAACTTAGTCGGAAGCCGGGCATTGGTGGCACATGCTTTTAATCCCAACACTGGGAACAGAGGCAGGCAGATCTCTCTGAGTTTGAGGCCAGCCTGGTCTACAGAGCAAGTTCCAGGACAGGCTCCAAAGCAATACAGAGAAACCCTGACTCGAAAAACAAAACAAAAACAAAGTTAATGGGGTGGTGGTGGCCTTAGCACTTCAGGAGACAGGCATTATTTAAAAAATCAGAAAAGAAAAACCTTCTTAGTTGCCCCCTAAGAGATCCCCTTCTTTAATTGTTTGCACCTACATCTCCTTGTCTCTTGCACCCAGAACTCAGAGGACATCCTTTTACAAGGTCCCATTTTCTTTTATTCTTCTCTTGGATTTGAGGGTTATTGTTGCTATGTTTTGTTTTGTTTTTGAAGGGGACAGGGTTTGCTGCTTGTCCAGTGTAGTTTAGACTGACCTTGAACTCACAGAGGTTCTCTTGGTCCAGCCTGGGGTTACAGGCATGAACCAGTAAAGCCGCCTGGCTGATGTTCCTTCGCACTCTGTGTTGCCCTTGGAGAAGTCACCCAGGGCTTTGCCCATGCTGATTGCTGTACCCATGAGCTGTGTTCCTGGCCCAGATGGCCTTCCAGCCTGTTCCCACCCCACCCCTAACCTCAGCCCCTCGAGAATGGTGGCTAAATCTCCTTTCTTTATTATGTGTGGTACCCCAGCAGTGCCTGGCAGCATCAATACTCTGGTACTTACAGGTCTATGTGATCTCCACCTGGAATCCACTTTCCTGCTCACCCTTTCATCTCCCCTGCTTTGGGTGGGGCCTGGAGCTGTGACGTAGCTGCTCTGTGGGTGTGAACATGGGTAGATTTCCAAATCACTTTCACACTCGGTGCCTCATCAGTACCTCACAGCAGCTCTGTTAGACAGGTAGGGCAGGATCGTAAACCCCATTTCACACACAAGAAAATGGAGGCGTTCAGAGGCTTATAGAACTTGCCCAAGACCACTGGCCTCAGGTCATCAAGGTTAAGGAGTTAGGAAGCCATTCCCAGGACACAAGCCAGACATATCAATAGCTGAAGAGGGATAATCCACAGTAAGTCAAGCTATGGAGCAGATATAGTTAGAATTACTTCAAGAGGGGTGGCTGGATGCTGGTGGCACAGTTCTTTAATCCCATCACTCATACTCAGGAGGCAGAGGCAGGCAGGTTTCTGTGAGTTCAAGGCCAGCCAGGACTGTTACACAGAGAAACCCTATCTTGAAAAACCATAAAAAAGAAAGGCAGGCAGGCAGATGGAATTTTCTCCTGCTTGCATTTTTGGTTAGGCATGGTCTTTTCCCACTGACTTCATCAAAAGTGTTACCCCTGGCCAAGCTGTTTATAAAGGGGGTTACAGACCATCAGCCATGCTATGTGTGTCAAAGGATGGCACATGCAGGTCTCCAGACATGGGAAACACCCCCTTCTGCATCAGAAAGGATCTTTTTTGTTGTTGTTGTTGTTGTTTTATTTTGAGACTGGGTTTCTCTGTATTGCTTTAGAGCCTATCATGGAACTAGCTCTGTAGACCAGGCTGTCCTTGAACTCACAGATATCTGTCTGTCTCTGCCTTCTGAGTGCTGGGATTAAAGGTGTGCGCCATCAATTCCCAGCTCAGAAAGGATCTTATTGGCCACAGAACAGACAATTTTTTTTTTTTTTTTTTTTTTACCACATGAAGCTGGAAGGAATGATGTATTAAGTCCCAAAGGGGCCTGGAAGCAGCTGTCTGCAAAAAGCTCTTTTATTCCCTTCTTCCCTGCCCAGCATCCTTTATCATTATGTAAATGATTGCTATATTGTATTGTGTACAGGTTCAGCAGAGATGAGTCCACAATTGGTCTGTCCTTTATTGTTGAGACAGGGTCTCACTATGTATCCCTGGCTGGCCTGGAACTCACCATATATAGACCAAGTTAGCTTCAAACTCATAGATCTGCCTGCTCCTGCCTGGAAAGTGCTGGGGTTAAAGGTGTGCACCATCACCACCAGCCCCTGAATCCTCTTAAGGCTTGTGTGTACTTACTTGGGTGTGAGACCATCTATTGGGACTTAAGTAACCTCTTTAGGATCACATCCCTGAAGATAACCGACTCTCCTCTCTGCAGCAGCCATCAACTGCCTATAGTTCCGTGGTTGGGTATTGGACTGCATGAGCCCCTCTCCTTTCCAAACTGGACTTTTGGATGATTTGACTTTGCCCGGCTCTTAAGAATATAGTCATGAACACTATGAGTTCAACACACTGCTATGCTTAGCAAATAACACTGTTATGATACAGGTACCCACCGCGCCGGGCTCTTGTCATCTTTCTGCCACTCTTCTGCAATGACCCTGAAGCTTTGTGATGGAGACACCCCACTGAGACAGGTCAGACTCTTATCCTCCACACTGACCAGTTGTGGGTTTCTATACTATTTTCCATTTCGGGCATATCACACCTAGTTTTGACATTTATTTAGCTGTACTTGAGGTTGAGAGAGGTGCAGGGACTTGCCCATCCAGGGAAATGACAAAAGCGGGTCTAGGAACTCAGCCAGTCTGACTCCAGGCAGTGTGTGCTTCCCATCATTCTCATCTACGTGTAAATCCATCCAGCTGCATGGAAGATGGAGCTCTTCATGGCTAAATTGTTAAAAGCACAACGCCATCTTTAGATACCTTTATTAAGCTTGTTAAAGGCTAATTAAGTCTTTGCCATTACCTTCTGCTAGATCTTGCAGCAGAAAAAGGAGGAGACAAGAGGCTCCTGTTGAACCCACGTAATGGACTATAGGGCAGTTCCTCCAAAGGAAACCAGAAACCACAGATAGTAATGGCTTTATAAATCTGTGTGTACTGTGTAGAGGCATGTGTAGAGCGTCTGTAGGGATGTGCTCCGAAATGTCAATTCTAGAATCTTCGGGAATGCTCTTGTGGAAGACTTATCACTTTGTTTGTTTGTTTGATTTTTGAGACAGAGTTTCACTCTATAGCCTAGGCTACCCTGGAACCCTTGGCAATCCTCCTGCCAGAGTCTGGGTGCTGAGATTATAAGCATGACTCACCATTCCTTTCACCTTCTTATTTATTTTGAGACAACACCTCACTTTATAGCATAGGCTTGCCTTGAACTTTATTTAAATCCTTTTGCCTCAGCCTCCCAAGTGCTGGCATTATAGATATGAGCCACCAAGTCTACCACCACTCCTCTGCCTCCCCTTCTTCTTTTTCAGGTTGATTTTTTATTATTTTTATTTACTATGTGTTTGTGTTGATGTGAATTTGTGTCATGACTGTAGCTGCCTACAGAGTCCAGGGAAGGGCTACAGAGGTTTGTAGGCTACCAGGAACTCTCTTCTTTATACTTCTTGATGATTTCTGAAGTTTGTTTGACTTCTTCTTCATTTTTTTTTTTTTTTTTTTTTTGTAATGCTGGGGTTTCAGCCCAGCCTCGTGCATGCTAAGCAAGTCTTCTACCACTGAACCACAACTCTGTGCCTAAATTTTATTTTAGAGTGAGAAAACTCTCCCTTTATCATCAGAAGAAAATGATAAAGGTGTTTCACTTTGAAAGGGAATTGAAAAGAGCCATTGAAGATTAAAAAGGGAGTTGCAAGAGAGCCTCAGACAGGAGTGATTGATGTCAGTCAAATTGCTGTAGGCGGGATGGGGCAGATCTGTGGCCACTGATGGACCTGCTATGTGGGAGAGTCAAATGTTAGGTAATGAAGAGCAAGTGGTCACATCCCAATGAATGAGTTCTCTTTGAACAACTTTCAGCTTTCGTATGATCTGAATGGTTGGGCTGGTGGGATAGGCCTGTGAGTAAAGGCACTGACTAGCTGAGTTTGATCCCCAGGACTTTCAAGGTGGAAGGGAGGAACTGACAAAGGTTATTTCTCTGACAACCCCTCCCCACAGACACACACACACACACACACACACACACACACTAAATAAATAAATGGTCTGACTAAGTAATGCTCCAAGCTCTTCCCAGGGAGTGTGTGGTGAGTGGATGAAAACAAACCAAGAAGAGAAGTGAAATGACATGTGGATAATTGTGATGAGTCAGAAGCCTTGGAGTTTCCAGGCCGTTAACTTATCTCCTGAATTTATGAGTCAGGGCCAGTCAGCCCAGGGGGTGTGTCTGCATTTCCCATTCCTGCTCTCCAGCTGCTGGGTCACCAGCCTACTGGAAAGCACAGAAGACCCACCCACAGGCCACCTCATCTGATTATCCTGGGTAGGGTTAGGCATGCTTGGCTTATTCATCCATCTACAGAGACTTTGACTGACCTCTGAAGTGGTGACGTTGGACTGGAAATGTCAGTAATGGATCACAAAAGGGAAAAATACCTGTGCTTCCTTTCCTGTGAATGTTGCAATAGCTCACCCGTACTTTAGAGCTGGTGTTTTTCTCACTAAGAAGCAACTACAAGTCTCTCGGCTGTGATCCATCAGACAACATTGTTGCAGCTGGAGATCCAGCCAGAGGCCTTTAACCCTGGCATTTAGGAGGCAGAAGCAGGAAGATTGCTGGAAGTACCTATTCTACATAGCGAAATCCAGGCTAGCTAAGGCTACAAAATTAGACCCAATCTCAAAACAAAACAACAACAACAAAGAAAAACCATTGTATTATGTTTAAAGAATAGCATGAGCTGGGCGGTGGTGGCGCAGCCTTTAATCCCAGCACTTGGGAGGCAGAGGCAGGCAGATCTTTGTAAATTCGAGACCAGCCTGGTCTATAAGAACTAGTTCCAGGACAGCCTCTAAAACCACAGAGAACCCCTGTCTCGAAAAACCAAAAAGAGTACCATGAAGTGGCTGGAGTTTAGCTCAGTGATAGGCATTTGCCTAGAAAGGCTATGGATTCTATCCTCAGTACTGGGGAAAACAAAAAGAATTCTTTTTGTATAACTTTGTATGACTTAGATAAAGTGACATAGAAAAGTATCATTTTTAGGAACAAGAGGGGGCTGTGGCTGTGGCTCGGTTGGTAAACTATCTGCCATGCACAAGGCCCTGGGTTCAAGCCCCAGAACCAAATAAAACAGGCTTGGTACTACATAGCTGCAATTCTAGTTCTTAAAAGGTGGAGGCTTGGGGGCTGGAGATATGGCTCAGTGGTTAAAAGCACTGTCTGCTCTTCCAGAAGATCCAGGTTCAATCCCCAGCACCCACATGGCAGGTCACAACTGTCTGTAACTTTATTTCCAGGGGATCTGACACCCTCACACAGAAAAAACACCAATGCACATAAAATAAAAATAAATAAACCTTTGTTGGGGTGGTAGTGGCACACACCTTTAATCCCAGCACTCAGGGGGCAGAGGCAGGGACAGCCAGGACTACACAAAGAAATTCTGCTTGTTTACTTTCTTTGTGACAGGATCTTTCTAATTGAAGATGACCTGGGATTCTCCTGACCCTCCTGCCTTTACCTCTGAGATGCTGAGATCACAGGTAAATAAATGGTTTGGGTTTTGTTTTGTGTTTCTTCTTTTGCTTGTGTGGGGAGGTGGGGATGTAGAATCAAACCCAGGAACAGGTCATTCTATTTCTGAGCTCCACCCCCAGAGCCCACCTTCTCAAAGTCCACATTTATATACTTTTAAAAACAATGAATCAGAAAGCTCAAATGCATTTTACATTTGCTCCCACAAATGCTTCTTACATTTCTGCTGAATGCTTAAGCAGATTTGCCTGCTTTCATGTTTATGTGTAGTTGGATGAGTGACAGTTTTAGTCCCTAACGCTGAGCATTTTGGTTGAGGTGGGCAAGATGGCTCAGTGGGTAAAGGTGCTTGCCACAGGACCTGAGTTCCATTTTGGACAAACTTTGTGGAAGAGGAGAGCTGAGTCTTAAAAGCTGTCCTCTGACCTCACTCACACAGACCAGTAGAAATAGCCTGTTATACCCAGCATTCCATAGTCCTTTGTTCCAGGCTGGATTTGGAGCATGGTCTTTTATACTCTGGGTCCAGATTTATCTGGAGGCTGCAAGGCTACCCTTTTCTGAGCCTCATCATTAAAATGACAACCTCAGAGTACAGTACCTTCCAGCTGAAAATGTGCAGGGTCTTCAAGAAGTTGCCACCCCCAGGATTCCCAGGCTCAAAGGGCTGCATGGGTGCCCTGTTTGTGGGGTTTCAGCCTTGTCTGGACTGTAGGCCTCTGGGCTGAGACGTAGAAAACTGCACTCTGCCCCTGGCTGTCAGGAGGGTGATGGTGGTGGGTTGTTCTCATCTTGGCATCAGTCCTGGTGTCTGTAGAACCAGGCAAGAGCTGCCCACGAGGGCTGGCAGGGTGCCAGAAACTCTGTCGTCTTTCTGTTTAAACAGACACAGGCTGTCTGTTGAGATCCTGGAAACATCTGACCTTTTATAGAGCATCTCTAGAGCTCTCAAGTGTGGAGGGAGCCTCCTGCTTTCTGTAAATGATTTAACCCTTTCCGGCAAAACCCTGAGCAAGGCTGGGAGAGAGGCTATAGGGAGAGATTGAAATCTGTTTCCAGGAGCTACACAGATTCCTTTGGCCTTTTTGGTTAGCTGGCAGCAAGGGCAGCAACTTGCAACCCAGGGACCTGCTGGGTAATTTTCTCAGATCCCCTTCTTAGGGCAGGGACTCTAGGAGAGCAGAGGGGCTGTCAGGAGCCTCCAGAGGCTGCTCAGACTTGCCAGGTAGAGACTCCATTGAGATCTGGGAGTGGGGAGCAGGGGGAGGACAGGAGAATCTGCCATACATAGGAGTAAGGACTGCATCTCCACTGAAGGAGTAACATACAGTCACCCTGTAATGTTTGGTTGCTTTGTGGTTTTATTTCAACCAGAGACAGGCATTGATCTTGGTGTGTAACCCAGGCTGACCTGGAAACCATTAACTTTTTGCTGCAGTTTCCTGGGTCATCTTACAAATATTTACTGGGCACCTCCTATATTCCAATCACTGTGTAGCCCAGGTCGGGTCTGGAACTCATTATGTAGCCAAGACTGGCCTCAAACTAATAGAGCTCTGCCTGTCTCTGCCTCGGGAGTGCTGGACATGGCTTGTGCCATCATGTCCAGCCTTCGTGGTTGGCTGGCTCTATTTGCTTTGCTTTGTTTTAATAACTGATTAAGTCAACTTACTAAAATAGCTAACCTGGGCTTCTGCAATAGTGATTTCAACCTCCATTCCTGGCTCAATATTGATGGAAGTAATGTATTTACTAATCTCAGAAGGACTTTGTAAGCCCTTTGGTAGCCTATGGCTTCTCATTAGAAATCTCATGTTTTGGGAACCTTTTTCTTTTGTGGTTCTCAGTGTCTTGTTAATTTGTGAACTGGTAGTTTGTACCTCTGGTCAAGTCAGCACACACTCTACAGAGACTTCACATAGCGATGATGAGGGTGATTTAAATATCAGCATCCACAATCACATCTGAGAGTTCTGTTGTTGTTAGGCCTGTGATAAGACAGAAACTTGGAGGAAAGCTGCTCACCTCATTACAGTCAGGAAACAGCCCCCAAGAACATACACCCAGTGGCTATTTCCTCCAACTTGTACCCCCTCCCTTGTGGTGGGGAGTTCTCACCATCTGCTATTAATGCCAACAAATTATGATGCCGTCTCTGGGTTGATTCATTGACTCAGGTGGAGCCATCAGGATCCAATCATCTCTTAGTGATTGATGCAGCCATCAAGGACCAAACCTTCAACACAAGAGCCTGCGGCACAGGGAGGAGGTAATGAGATCTGGGGGAAGGGACCCACAACAACCAGATTCTTTCTGAGAGGCCAATCTCAAGACAGATAAGGGAAGTTCAGAAAATGCCTCTCTCTGCCCTTTGAGAGAGAAACAGGACAGACACAGGTCAAGACCCTCCTTCAGTCCAAAGCACTTAGCAAGCCACGGTGACATGCTTTGTGGTATCCCTCTTCTCTACACTGTGCAAATGTATTAGCGCTCTAGTCACTGTGCTTGCTGTGTCATGCTCATAAGAGTTCTGATTTGCAGCTAGATCGTACCTTGCCAGTAGAACACATGCACACAAGGGCAGTCAGACTTTCTTTGGATCACCAACTCACAAATAATGACACAGAGACTTAAGTATGAAAGCTTGGCCTTAGTTTAGGCTTGTTTATAAGGAGCTCTTATAATTTAGATTAATGCATTTATATTATTCTACATCCTGCCACTCGTTATCTCTCCTCAGTACATTCCATTTGCTCCACATCTCACTGGTGAATCCCCCTCTCTTCCTCCTAGGTTTCCTATCTCTGCCCAGAAGTCCCACCTATCCTCTCCTGCCTAGCTATTGGCTGTTCAGCTCTTTATTAAACCAATCAGAAGGTGCCTTGGTAGAGACACAATCTTCACAATGAACAAAAAAAATTATCCCATGACCCACAAGGCCCTGGGTTCGGTTCCCACTGCCACTCCTGTGCCCACACACAGAGCACCACATGGGTGCTGTGTGCAGAGATCTCTAATAACTAAACTACATTTGGGTTTTTGTTTGTGTTTGTCAAGACAGGGTCTCATTGTATAACCTTAGCTGGCCTGCAAGTCCATCTATCTGCCTCTGCCCAACAAGTGCTGGGACATGTACCTCCTATATGCCTGGCCTATATTTATTCTGTAACCTGCTATAGTTTATTCATATAGCCTAAGACAACCTGCCTTTTCCTGATGGCTTTAATGAAAGCAGGAAAACCAGAAGAGAACTCCCCCTCTGACTTCCCCACGTGGCTTTTATTTGGAATGTGAGGTAAAGGGAGGTCATGTGACACTTGGGCAGGGGGAGAAGGTTAAAAAGAGCTATGTGAGACCTGGAATGATAGCTCAGTGGTTAAGAGCACTGGCTGCTGTACTTATCCAGCACATGCCTTTAATCATAGAGGCAGAGGCAGGTGGATCTCAGTGAGTTCAAGGCCAGCCTGGTCTAAAGAGCGAGTTCCAGGACAGCCAGGACTGTTACACAGAGAAACCCTGTCTTGAAAAACAAAAACAAACAAACAAACAAAAAAGCACATTGACTGCTCTTTCAGGGGACTCCGGTTTGATTCCCAGGACCCACATGGCAGCTCACATCCATCTGTGACCTATTTCTACAGTATCTAATGCTCTTTTCTGGCTCCCACAGGCGCCAGGCATCACACATGGTACACAAACATACATGCAGGCCAAACACTCATACACATAAAACACTATAAAAAGAAAGAAAACAGTTGCACAGAAAGTGATGAAGAGATGGCCAGAGACAAAGAAGAAGACAGCCTGGTGCTACCAAAGGTCTGTCAGAGCCTGCATTTGCAGGGGGCATCACAGGACCACGAAGTATTTCCCAAGCAGTGATGATAGCAGCATGGGAGGCAAGGGAGCTAAGGCCGTCAGGGGTGTGGGCAGAGCAAATCTCAATGGAGGGGAAGGTGGGAGGGGGGAATGATTAATGTGGCCAGGAAATCTGTTGCTTAAACCATCTTTCTGATAAATGTCCAAATTTGAGAAATGTTAGAATATATTATCAGAGAAAGTAGTTTACCCCATGGAAAAAAATAAAGCTGACTGCCACATGGAAATTGGGCTTCATTTAGAATTAAAACCTAAAAGTGTCCTGAAAACTATGATGCTCATTGATAATAGTATAAAATTTTGCAACCTCTGGTCAGAGATGGGCTTCTTGTGTTTATTCTGGTTTTGGTTTTTGCTTTTGACAGAGACCTGCATTATAGTCCAGGAAGTTTCCACTATCTGCTAATAATGCCCGCAAACTATGTGGGTTTAAACACACTATGTAATCCAATAGAGCCTCAAGCTCACATCCATCCTATTTCTCCAGCCTCCCAAGTGCAGGGATGGATTTCTTAAACACATTTCAGAGCAGAAAGTGTAAAGCAAAAACAAAACCACACAAACCAGTTTGATTCCTCAGGACTGAAGATCTCTATTTAAGCTCACGTATTTGAATATCTAAGTCTGGCAAGGTGCTGCCATGGGAAGTTATGAAACCTGGGACACGGGGCTTAAGTAGCAGACATGGGCCTCTGTGGATGGGCCTTTGAGGGCTTAACTTGGCTTCTAAAGCTGTACAGGCTACTGCCACTGTTCTTGGCTGCCCACCAGAACTTGATGGCAATGGCCAATTGTGCAGACCCCACACACTTTGGTCACAGGCCACAGAAACCTCAAGCTGGTACTAACTGGAAGCTTCCTCCCTGATGGCTAGGTTTCATAGAAGGTTGAAGGCTGCCAGAGGTAGGGGGCAGGGGGGAGTTACCAACAGTATTACCCAGCTGTGAACCCTGAAAACTACAAAAATGACTGACTTGACAAGATATGTCCATTTGTGTAATAGTGGCGTGAATGCTTCAGGGTAACCAATTGCTTCTTTTGAATTGAAGACCCACTTCATAGGAATGGGACCAATGACCGGTACCTGACCAAGAGCCTGTGACAAGGAAGGTTATATCACTTTATTATTTTGTCAGTCATAATCCAAGCTTCCCCAGACACCATGCCTTCCCTGACACAATGGATTCGTATCTCCCTAGAATGTGAACTCAAACAAACCCTTCCTCCCTTTGTTTCTGTCAGGTATGCTGCTGCAACAATGGGAAGAGCAATGAATACAGTTTTCTTCCTCGTTTCAAAAGGGTTTGGAGGGCTCCTAAGTATGTATGTCACACACTGAATATGGAGAATACAGACGAAAGCTGTGGCCCAAGGCAATTAACTAGTCACCAATTTCTCCCCTGGGGCAGTCCTGCTTGGGATTATAGGCATATGCCACCACACCTGGCTTTTTAGGAGGTTAGATGTTGTTTTTGAGACATGGTCTCATTCTGTGGCCCAAGAACTATGTCACTAGGGTGGCCTCAATTCATGGCAATCTACAGCCTCTGCTTCCTAAATGCTGGAATTATAAGCATGAGCCATCATACTTGGTGAATTTATCTATTTATTGAACTTTAGTGAGATGCAAGGATCCTATCAGGGCCTCATGAATGCCGAGCGAGCTTTCTTAGTGTTGATGCCCAGCTTTTCCTGAATTAGCTTTTTCCCCAAGTGTAACAGTTTATTTACTGTGGAATGGTATCTTACTCAGTAGCAGATGCTGCAGAGCAGTGGGTCTGGCCCTGGTGTCAGGGTTACTGTTAGTCCCTGTGCTGACAGATTTCCTAGTTCCTCTGGGCAAAGTGAGTTAGCTTTATGCTGAGCTAGCACTGACCTCCATGATCACTCTCCTTTAGGGCTGAGTCTCTCATGAGTATTCTCTAAAGAGAGGCTGGGATGTGTAGCAGGTTTTCTTAGATTGACAGCCCCAAAACCTTGACATGGTGACTTATTTTTAATTATGAATGCTTGGCCTTAGTTTAGGCTTGTTTCAAGCTAGCTTTTTTGTTTTGTTTTGTTTTTTGTTTTTGTTTTTGTTTTGTTTTGTTTTTGTTTGTTTTTTTTTTGTTTTTTGTTTTTTGGTTTTTTTTTTTTGAGACAGGGTTTCCCTGTGGCTTTGGAGGCTGTCCTGGAACTAGCTCTTGTAGATCAGGCTGGTCTCAAACTCACAGAGACCCGCCTGCCTCTGCCTCCTGAGTGCTGGGATTAAGGGCATGTGCCACCACCACCGCCCAGCATCAAGCTAGCTTTTTTTTCTGATTTAAATCAACCCATTTCTATTAATCTGTGTGTTGCCCCAAGACTTGCACTCATCTATGTACTATTCATACTTTCCTGCTTCCTCCCTGTCTGTCTGACCCCCAGCTGGTTGCCCGCCCCATGGTCCCCTTTTCTTTCTGCCTGTCAGTCCGTCCTATCCCTCTTCTGTCTCGCTAAAGGCTGTCCAGCTTTTTATTAGACCATTCAAGTGCCTTAGGTGAAACAGCAACACACATTTACATAATTACAAACAAATGCAACGCGTCCTTACATAGTTAAATATTCTATTCTACAACAGGGATGCATCCTACAGGCTTATGCAAGAAGGCAGACAGATCCAACAGTTAGCTGTCACCCTGATAATGGTGTCACTTTGTAGAAGCAGGGACCCTGTCTCATAAAGTGTTTATAAGCTGGGGTGTCAGGTGCCTGCTCGTGGGTGAGTTGAGGAATGGCAGAGGGGACATGGCAACACCCACCTAGCTGTCAAAAGGATCATTCTGAGTTAAGAGCTGTGACAGTGCCAACCTTGACCAGGCCTCCTAGAGTCAGGACATGTCTAACAATGTGCAAACGGATGCAAGGAGGCACTGGTGCCTACTGAGTTTTCTTGGGTCACACTCTGCCTGATTTCCATCATCAGTGTATGACATACATTCTCTTAAGCCTCCCAAGCCCATTTGAAACCATGAAGTAAACAAAACCAAAACAAAATACAAACAAAAAAAGGGTGAAAACATGATAGTAGGGTCTACAGTCTGACAGAATTGAACCAATATTATTTTCTGGATTCTATAATATCTTAGATAATGTCATTAGTGGAAGAATTTGCCGATGAGTTTTCAGGGTAAATGTATCCTGTTTTTACAACCTCCTGGGAGCCTGCAATTATTTCAAAACAAAATAGTTAACAGAAGGGTTGGGGGTGTAGCTCAGCAATGGAGGCTTACCTAGAGTGCCCAAGGTTCTCAGTACATATACAGACAGTAAAAAGAATAATGATGTGTATAATTCTACAATATATGTTTTATAGGAACTCATAAGAATAAAAGCATGGCCTGGTGTGGTGGTACACATCTGGTCTACATAGAGTTCAAAGCCAGCCAAAGCTGTATAGTGAGATCCTGTCTCAAGAAGAAAGAGAATAAGAAGAGTGTGTACATGTATTCTGGCTGGCTGGTTTTATGGCAGCTTGATACAAAATAGAGTCTTCAGAGAGGAGGAATCCTCAATTGAGAAAATGCCTCCATAAGGTCAGGCTGTAGGCAAGCCTCTGGGGGGAGTTTTCTGAAGTAGTGATCGATGGGGGCGGGGCCCAGCCCCTTGTAGGTGGGGCCATCCCTAGGCTGGTGGTCAAGGTTTCCATAAGAAAGCAGGCTGAGAAACCTTTTGGAGAAAGGCTGTCAGCAGCACGTCCCCATTGCTTCTGCATCTGCTTCTGCCTCCAAGTTCTTGCCCTGTGAGTCCCTGTCCTGGCTTCCTTCAATGAAGGGCTAAGATATGGAAGCGTAAGCTGAATAAGCCCTTTCCTCTCCAAGTTGCTTTTGGTTGAAGTGTTTCATCGCAGCAACAGCAAACCTAACCAAGACAGTGTGTTAAACCCCTTAGGCCAGTAGTCTGTGGGGAGAGGGAGGAGGAAGGGGAATGAAGGATGAACACAGCTATGCAAATAGTGTTTGCCGTCAAGCCAATGGTGATCATATGTGGTGAGCTGAAATGACATTAACTCCAACCAACCCACACCTGAGGTCACGCGGAGGAAAGGGTGGGATTGACAGGATGTTGGGACTGGTGGGTCAATAGTGGTAAAGACCTGGCCCTTTCTAATGGGACTTGCCTTTTCCAATGATGTGAAGTATTTTCCTCTTTACCCAACAAAAGGAAGGTTGGGAGAGAAGTGGGAGAATCAATGATGGACAGATAGCAAAGAAGCTGTGGAGGAAGTTTTAGGGTACGTTCTCTTGAGGGCCATGGGTTAATGAAGGAACCAATGGACCACACAAACCAGCTGCGTCCACCGGCCTGGCCGGAGCTGTATTCCTGGTGCTTCTCCTAAGCAGCTGGTGCTCACTAGGGTGCTGGGGAGGGAGGGGGAATTGAAACTAATTCTTTTGCATAGCCTCCAGGGCCATGATGACCTTTGAGGGACCTCTAATTTAGCTGTGCTTGCAGCTTAGTCCTTAGTCCTGTACACTTCCCGGAGCACTGCCTGAGCACTGCCGGAAATCAGTGATAACAGAAAGGGTGGGGAGGCTTCCAAAGCTATTTGCCTAAGAGCTAGAAACACAGTCCATTTTACTGTTAAATTGCATGCTCGTGAAGAGGAAGCAAAAGGAAATAATTGAGGAAGTATCTAAAGGTTTATTGACAAGGATGCTCTTCTCAACATTTCTCAAGAACCTTGATGTTCCATAGTAGATACTTGCTTAAAAATTTATGTTGAAAAAAAAATATGTTGCATATTTTCTGTGGGGTCATATACACCTTTAACCTCCTCCGGAGGCCAGGAGATCCCAAAGAGCTTTAGGCCATCAGGACCTACATAAGAGACTGTCTAAAAAAAAAAAAAAAGTGTGTGTGTGTGTAGCTCAGTTGGTGGAGTAATCGCCTAGCATGCATGAAGCCTTGTTTTCCACTTTCACTATCCTATAACTCAGGTGTGGTGATTTTCTGCCATTCCCTTATCCCAGGGATTGGAGGCAGGGAAATCAGAAATTCAAGATCATTTCTCATTTTCTCCTCCAAAATTCACACTAGTACCCTCCCCCCCGGCCCCCCCCCGGTGGTATTACTTTTCACTGTTTTCAACCTTCCTGCAGTAAACATGTGTTAAATAACACGTTTTTGTAGATAAGTTAAAATAACCAGTGTTCTTTTTCTGCGGGAGCTCTCCCTGAGAAGGCAGAGGGACCATGCACTTAGTACCCATCTGGCCCCGGAAGCGCTGGCCCTTGGCCTATTAATGTCTCCAGCCTCTTAACCAGCCAGCTCTGGCCAGCTCAGCCCAGAACTGGTTGTTTCAGGAACCGCCCAGAAAGCTGCTGTCCCCTTCTGTAAGATAGGAGAACCAGGACGCAAGGGCTGGAGAGGGACAGGCCAAGGTCACTTGATAAACGCTGTTTATATTTATACTCCTCTCTCTCGGTTTAACTCTCCCAACTCTGTGGGTCGTAGGTTTATGGGCGGAGCCCTGAGTGGTGAGAGGCGACTTTGCACTCCTCTTTTCCCTTCACTTTGCCTCCATTGTAAACAATACTACCATTATTGAGAGTTGACCAAGTGCCAGGTGTGTGCACTTTTACAGTGCTGAGGTCCCTGTTGGTTTCGTTCCCACTTTGCAGGTGAACTAAGGCTCAGAGAGGTTAAGACACTTGCCCTAGCTAACACAGCCAGTTCAGTGTTAGTGGATTCCAATTCTATAGGCAGAAGCAGATCTAGCTAGGGAAACCATCAGCGAGGCCGAGCAAACTGAGGCCAGAAAGGGTGCAACGCAGTGGACTTGGGTCTATGTGGGCGGCACAGCGGTGCTGGGTAGTGTAGTGTCCCAAACTGCTGTATCAAGTTAGGGACCGCGGAGGAGCGGTACCAGAGCCAGGGAGATCGCCTCTGGATAATTCCCGAAAACGCGAGCGGGAGGGGGTGGGGCGGGGCGGGGCTTGGCAGCCATCCAGCATTTCCGGGGACACCGCGCAGGAGGCAACGTACACTCCGGGTCCCCAGGGAAGACGACCGGACGGCCTGGCAGTGGGAATGAGTCTCTTAAATTTCGGGGCTGCGCGGAAGTAACCTTGTTGTGGGAGGTAACTCCTTCCAGGTAGGGGGCCGGGCGAGGTGGGAGCTGAGGTCTGGGGGTGACAAGACAAGCCTAGGCCTTCCCCGTCGTCCCCTTCCTCCCGCCCCTCTCTCCCAAGAGGGCGCCACCTGCACGCTCTGATGGGCACCAGCCGGGGCCAGTGGGGGAGCCTGTTGCCATGGCAGCACAGGAGGTTGGGCCCACGTTCCCATGGCCACCGGGGGCCTCTGTGCGAATCCTTTAACAGTGTCTTTCTACACCGCCCCCTACTCCTGAGCTTGGAGGAAAATCACTAGGAAAAAGGCCTTGGACTCCTCCTCCGAACGTTTGTGGTTGTGACCTCCGAGTTAGGGCCTTTGTCATGGCTTCTTTCTTCTCTCTGAACAACAAGGTGGATTTAGGGCCAGGAGCAGGAGGAAGTGGGGTCCTGGGAATGAGGCCTTCTCCTCTCCTTAGCTGTTCTAATTTAGCACAAAGACTCAGGAGGCCTGGGTCACTTCGGGAAGGTCATCAAACCTCAGTTCACATTCCCTCACCTGTCATGTGAATATGTTGTTTAAGAATCACAGGAAGGGCTAGGGAGATGGTTCAGCAAGATAGGCACTTGCTGCCAAGCCCAAGGACCTGAGTTCTGTTTCCAGGACACACATTGTCCTCTGACCTCCACCTGTGCAGCTTGGTACATGCTATGGCTATCATATATGTGAACATAAAGTAAGTAAAAGGTAAACAATTTGAAAGAAAAAAAAGGTATTGGGAGTCATCATAAGGGTCAATGGTCTAAGAACTGGATGCATTGGAACTGGAGGAGATTAAGGAATCACCCTTTCCCTTCATTTTCACAGGGGAAGTTGGACCCAGATACTCAGTTATCAACCAGGTGATTCAGTAAGCTGGAGGAAAGGTCAGGATTTGAACTTAGGCTCTTTCCTAGGCTGTGGCAGAGAGTTATTTTTTTCCTCTGAAGTTCTAGGAGTTATATCTTTTTGCACTTAAGGTCTTGACTCTCTCTCAGTGACAGGAGATCTAAAGATGGGGTGGGATGTGTGTGGCAGAATGGCTTATAGGATAAAGGTGCCTAGGCATCTTCAATCCCTGATGACCTGAGTCTGATCCCAAGTCCCACATGGTGGAGGAGAGAATGACCTCCTGAAAATATCTCCTGACGTCTGCATACATGAAACACATCCTCCCTCCCTCCCTCCCTCCCTCCCTCCCTCCCTCCCTCCCTCCCTCCCTCCCTCCCTCCCATGTAAGTAAATAAATGTAATTTAAGAGATGATGGAGATGGGGCCAGTGTAGCTTGGTGGTAGAGCACAACAGTAATGTGTGTGAGGCCCTAGATTCATTTCACAGGGCCAACAGGAGAGGATGATAATGACAAGTGAAGGCTGGGTATGGTGGCACACATCTGTACTAGCATTTGAGACGTGGAGGCAGGAAGATTAAGAGTTCAAGGTCATCCTTAGACTCATGAAGTTAGAGGCCAGCCTGGGATACTTTTGAGATCCCATCTCAAACAAAAACCAAACAAACAAATGAAAAATCCAGAGCCCTGGAGCATACGACCTATGCACCAGGAAGTCTTTCAGCCCTGCCTGGGGCAAAAGCCTCCATGTCCTGCCATCTTTAGGTCATCTGCAATGTTGGCATCATGGTTTATTATAAATGTCTTATACACATAGTAAATCATTACATCCATTTTAGTTTGAGACCCAGGCTGGTCTTGGACACCAAGAATGACCTTAAACTTCTGGCTCTCCTCTTCCTGAGTGCTGGGATCACAGGCCTGTAGTACCACAACTTGTTTCATGCAGTGCTGGGAATTAACCTGGACTTTGTGCAGGTTAGGAAAGCCTTGTATCAACTGAGTTACATCTCCAGGCCCTGGGACCCTCAGTTTCACATAGTATCTGATAGGAGCCAAGAATTCAACCACCCTCCAGCATAGCATCTCTTGAGAAGCCAACAAAGCAGTTAAGGATGAGAACAAGAAAAGCTTGGGCTGCCCCAAGGCAGGGAAATGGTGCCATGCTGCCACCCCCACCCCTTTGAAAAGAGTAAGAGAAAGGTAGGTAAAAAAGGATCCGGGAAGGAATAGAATGAATCACTTGGAAATGATCTGAGACAGTCATTGAGAGCAGAAAACTCATTTGTTCATTTAGTCAGCATTTAGTGGGTGCCTGCTGGTTCTAAGCTCTGCCCTGGGGCTGGACATTTAAAAACCTGAGTTAGGCAGGTCTGGTCTTTGCACTCAAGGAGCTTGTAGAAGGGATGGCAAGAGATGGGTGAGGTGTGTAAATGAGTGCTTTACTATGGCATAATGAGAGCCTTAATGGAAATCTGAGCCCAGGGTAGAAGGAGCCCAGAGGAGCAACTCCAGAAAGCAGTTGAGAGTAGCAGGATCTAGTCTGTGCTGCCTGGGAGTCCTTCTGGAGTTCTGCCAGCTTGCCCTGGCTACTGTCTTTGTCAGAGACAAGGGAATGAGTGAAAGCGTCTGAAGAAATGTAGTCCAGCATGGGCATTCTGCACTGAAGCACTTGTCTGCTGCAAATGTGTTCATCAGTTTGAGCCATGCTTAGGAGGCAGCAAGCGAATGAGAAATCGTGCTGGCTGAGTGAAAGGAAGGAGGGCAGGAAGGAGGGATGAAAGAAAGAGGTGGGCTGAAGACAGCTGCTTGTATTATCAGTGGAAATGGTGCTGGTCGGTGGTGGTGCATTCTTTAATCTCAGCAGAGGCAGGTGGATCTCTGTAAATTCCCAGGACGGCCAGGGCTGTTACACAGAAAAGCCCTGTCTCAGGCAAAACAAAAACAAAAACAAAAACAAAAAAAAAAACAACAAAAACAAAAACAAAAAAAAATGGAGATGGCTTGCACGTTGAGACAAAACCAGATTGAAAATGTTGTTTCTAGGTATAATGTCCATGTGAGTTCTGGAGCCTACAGATCCCTTGATCCCAAGTCCTCACCTGGTACATGTGTGGCCCCAAACAAGCCCCTGAACCTCAACAGCTTGCCCTCTATCTGTGTAGTGGGAATATAAGATAAGAGCTCTGATTTTGCTCTGCTGTGAGGATTAAAAATTAATAAATGTGAAAAGATCAGCATAATGCCTCACTTACAGTCAGTGCTAAGGAAAATATTACCTGTATAACTGTCAAGTTTGATTTAGGTGGGGGGAGTTTGCCAAATACTTCATGTGAAGGTTACATAGTTATTCTAAGGGAAAGATAATTTTTTTTTTTTAACCATATAAAGGCTGATTTTGTAAGTTCCTTGTTTCTGCAGAAATGGTTATAGCTGGATGTGGTGGTACACACCTGTAATTCCAGCATCTAGGAGGCTGAGGCAGAAGGATAGTACATTTGTGGTCTGTCTGGTTCAAATTCAAGTCAATCTGGGCTTTATAGTGAGGCCCTGTCTCAAAACCAAAACGGGTGGTGGTGGCACACACCCAGCAGAGGCAGATGGGTCTCTGTGAATTGGAGGCCAGCTAGGTGTACAAAGCAAGTTCCAGGACAGCTAGAGCTGTTTCACAGAGAAACACTGTCTCAAAAAACAAAAAACAAACAAAAAATGAAAACCCCTAGCCAACAATAGCAACAAAAAGAAAGAGAAAAGACAAGGCTTTTCACCTTGCCCTAGGGTGGGGTGCACAGTGAAGGCAAAGCCCCTTTCTGGAGTACCTTAGGCGAGTGTTCTGACAAGTAAGTAGCATCCACAGGCCTTGACAAGGTCTTTGTTTTGCTTTGTTTTGTGTTTAGATTTTTAAATGTTATTTTATGCGATGGAGTTAGTGGTGGTTGTGAGCCACTGTGGGCTCTGGGACAGAACCCAGATCCTCTGCAAGAGCAACAAGTGCTCTTAACCACAGACTATCTCGCCAGCCTGACAAGGATCTGTTTGACATTAGATGAAAACTCTGATTCCTGTTTTCCAGCAGTAACATCGTTCTTGACTCCTAGTGCCCTGTATCCCACTGTGGATTAAGGACCTCTGCTCTGTGGAACTGGCCACAGGCTGTGGTGAAAGGCCTATGGCGGCACTCCTAGGTGAGGTACCGGAGATCACAGCATCATGATGGAAATCTGTGGTTGCTCTTCCAAGGGGTTCTGAGAGCCATGGAGAGTGGCACATAGCCTACTTAGAGCTTGTCCTGGGGTGAAGCCCCAGAGGTCAGGGGTGTCACTCACAGTGCACATCTGGCGGTAAGAATCTCTGGGATTTTTTATTATTGTCAGAGGAGCCAGCCAGGTAGGAGTCTCCAGTGCTGCCTCATGCCATCTCTCTCTGAGTGTGTCATCTGATATTGGCCTAGCCTTGAACTCACAGAGATCCACCTGCCCAAGTGCTGGTATTAAAGTTGTGTGGCATTACCATCCAGCCTGATACCCACCCTTCCTTCCTTCCTTCCTTCCTTCCTTGATTTATTTATTATGTGTACAGTGTTCTGTCTGTATGCATGACTGCAGCCAGAAGAGGGCACCAGATATCATAACAGATGGTTGTGAGCCACCATGTGGTGGCTGGGAATTGAACTCAGGCCCTTTGGAAGAAGAGCAGCCAGTGCTCATAACTGTTGAGCCATCTCTCCAGCCCCCTGATACCATTTCTTTAGGGTAGCAAATTCATATATTGTCATGGTGGAACATTCTTGGAATGGCCACCCTGGCAAGACACTTTAGAGTTGCAGGAGATTGGTGGCAAAACTCATCTTCCATCTCCACCATTCTCCCAAGACACTTGTCTCTGCTTACTCTCTTGGTTCAGTATGAAGCCAAGAGCAAGATTGTGTGAAATGTGTCAGCTGGGTGATTTAAGATGGCGGAAACTTTGGAGCTAAAGAGTTCCTCCTCTGGGAAGGGAGAGACTCTGGGATGGAAGCTCGGTTTGCCGAGGACAGTGGTGGCATGTGGCATGGCCTTCAGAAGACAGTGGCTGGGGGCTCTCTGGCTCAGCAGATTTAAGAGGGAAAGAACTGGATGGCAAATTGGGAGATGGGTTTTGTTTTGTCTTGTTTTGTTTTTTGAGACGGGGTTTGTTTGTGTGTGGGGGTAGGGGGGAGTAGGGGGATAGACATGCCGTTAGTCCTAGTACTTAGGCAACACAGGCCAGCAGGATCTCTGTGAGTTTGAGGGCAGCCTGTTCTACAGAGCGAGTTCCACAGTTCCAGGACAGTCAAGCCTACACAGAGAAACCAAGTCTTTCAACAAACAAAAACAAAAAACATTTAAATTTTTACTGTTTTGAGACAAGGTCTTGCCAAGTAGCCCTGGCTGGCCTTGAACTCAATCTGAACCTAGGCTGGCCTTGGGATTTACAGTGCTGCTCCTGCCTCAGCCTCTCAAGGATTTCAAGCATGAGCCTGTACCTGGCTTCCTGACTTGAAATCTTGAGAAGAGAACAAGGTCTCATAAGCTGGGCGGGATCCTGAGACTCTGGTACTAGGCCCTTAGCCTTCAGTCCCCATTCTTGGCTGCCCCAGGATGCCTGCCTTCCACCCCTGAGTGGTTGCAGTAGTTTGAGAGCAACAAAGAGTCACTGAGCGATCCCTAACTGCTTCAGGGATCAGCCAGGCTTGTCCCCCTGACTGGGCAGACTTAAAGGCACAGACAGCAGGAGTAGGAGAGCTCAGAGGTGGCAGTGGCAACTTCGTGTTCCACCCTGCCTGGGCAGGGGCAGGCTGAGCCTTGCTGGTTGCACCACAGCCCTGTTGGGTGCGGGGATCCCCTCCCAGGGAGTGGCCAGCTCAGGCCCTGACAGGCCCAGTGGTGTGGTGCTGTGTGGTGGGCTGTTTGCCACAGAAGGCACACCCAGGGCTTGGGCTGGGCAGGCAGGTTCCTTCTGCCCAGGAGAGTTGCAGTCTCAGCACCACGTTTGTAGGAGGCAGCTGAACCTGAGGGGCCACCAGGAAGGGGCTTCTAAGATGCTACATGAGGTTGAAGCCACGGGGCAACTTTTAGATAGGGAGGTGATAACAGTCTGGGACACAGGGCATTCACTCTGTGCCAGGCTGCTGATGACTTTATAGGCACACTACCTCATGTCTGGCAATCATACCATAAAGTACTGTATGTAGCATTTCTACCACAGGAGAAGCAGCTGACAGCTAGCTGGAGGGACTGTGGTCCTCGTAAGGCTCATACATAACGGGTAGGGATGAATTTTCTACTTTATGCTCAACCGCTGAACTCTACCACTTAATGGGCTGAGGGGGGGGGGTCGGGGGAGTGCAGCAAGAGGCTGTTGAGGGAAGCTGGTCTGGGAGAAAGATGAGGCTATTTGACTATATTTGTTGCCAGACCTGTTGAAAGCTCTTTCAGAGAGCTGAAGGCACTGCTAGTGCCAATCCCGGGTGGATGCCCTCTGCTGTAGAGGTTGCTGCCTGTCCCAGGGAAGTGCCCAGGGAAGTGCCCAGCTCCCGGGACCTGGCAGTCATTGGACGATTTAAAAGCACACACAGACTGGGTCAGCGCTTGATTTCCTCATCCAAATGTATTGCTGCTGCAGCTGAGTTGCTGCCTGGCCCCTGTGGGAGGAGACAACAGCCTCGTGCCTAACCCGGGCAGGGTGGGGAACCGCAGCTGCAGGTTGTCCTAAGGAGGAGAGCTTGGGGCTACGAGGGGATGGGGCAAGGAGCCAGGTCCGCGGGAGCTGGGCCTCAGCCAGTTCATGTCTGAGAGAGACCTTGCCTGCCAGTCAGCACCCAGGGGTGGGGGAAGGGGTGGGAGGAGCCTGAATGCTGCCCAAGGAGGGGTGGGTGGGGCCTTTGGGTTCAAGCTCCGCTGGGCTTGGCAGGAGGCCCCTCCCTTGCATGGCAGCAAACAAAGCTACCATTCCAGATTAGAACTGCGGGAGTACAGAGCTCTGCTCCCCTGGTGGGAGTCAGGAGGGGCAGGCCTGGCGAGAACCCTTCAGCGTGCTTCATGCATGCCCAAGGACATCTTCTTCCTGCACCTGGGCAGAGGCTGTACCAGGGTGGAGGGATGAGTGTTGGTGATGGGCTGGCTGTGAGATGTGTTTGCTCCTTTTCTGTTTCCATCCCACCTTCCCCTATTTCCTCTTTCTTTTCCTCTGTCTCTCTCTCCTAGTCTCAGTTTGTCCTTTTCCCATTTGATTCATAGTCATGGTCTGTTTCCCCCACTCCACCCATTTTTTCTCTCTCTGTGTTAAAGGCATAAAATATAATCGTATTGCAGGGCATGGTGGCACAGTCCTGCATTCCCAGCACTGGCAAGGTAGAGGCAGGAGGTCTAGAGTGTGAGGCCAGTGTGGGCTCTATAGCAAGTTTTAGGCCACCTGGGGCTATGTGAGATTCTATCTAAAAAGAAAAAGCTTACATATGGCAAAATACATAGATCTTAAGATCATAAAGCTCAGTACATTCTAACATGTGTACACTCTTGAAAATCCAACACTAGATCAAGATACAGAATCTGTCATGCCTGAAGTTTCTTCATCTGCCTAGGAGGCATGTACCCACTGGACTCTGACATCTCTCATCACACAGCAATCTGTCTGGGCAGCAGCAGCTGCCGTTTCCCCTTCTCCTGTTGGTTTTTCCAGACAGGGTTTCTCCATGTAGTCCTGGCTCTCCTGGAACTCGTTCTGTAAACCAGGCTGGCTTCAAACTCAGAGATCCTCCTGCCTCTGCCTCTCCCTCTGCCTTCCCGCCAAGTGCTGGGATCAAAGGCATGTGCCTCCATCACCTGACTTGTATGTTGTCTTTATCATATATTCTTATGAACATTTTACCTCTCCTTGCACTGACGAGTGTGTGTGTGTGTGTGTGTGTGTGTGTGTGTGTGTGTGTGTGTGTGTGTAGCAGTGGGTGGGGGGAAGAACAAAGGTGGATGGAGGGCCACACTTAACAATTTGTAGATGACTTCCTCTTGCAGGCTAGGGCAGGCAGGAAGCACTGCTTTTTTTTTTTCTTTTTCTTTTTTTTTTTTTTTTTTGTTATTCTCTTTCCAAGCTGCCCCCCTGAGTTATTCGTAAACACTGACATCTGGCTGGAAAACACTTGCCTGCATCCAAGAGTGGCAGAGGGGGGCAGGAGACACATTGTTGGCTTGGGAACTACTCTTTAGCCTATAGGAAGTTAATCAGAGGCAGTTCTCTGTCAGTCACTGGGAGAGCACATTACAAACCACATTAGCACACTTAGAGAAGATGGTGGAGCCCACCAGGAACAAGGCTGCCATATACATGGATTGGAGGGTGCTTCCCCAAGAGTCAGAGACCCTCGTGTACATAGAGCTGTGTGGTTCCTACTGGAGTGCCTTGCTAGGCATGGGGGAGGGGTCAGAAGACAGAAGGCCTGTCACTGTTCTCTAGGGGCTTGCTGCCCAGTTGGCGTAAGGCATACTTTCAAAGCAGGATATAATTAACAACCACGAGAGGCTGCATCAGCCCCTGCCTCCTCAGGGATGAGTACAGCCATCAGACAAGCCCTTTGTTGCCTAGACAGAAGAGCAGACCAATCTCCTGCAGCTTTAGGAGCTACTGATGCCTAGACTCGGGCTCTCAAAAAATGCTAATCGAGGAGGTAGTTCTAGACCAAGCACTGCTCTAGACTAGGCTGGGAAGCAGAAGGAAGTACTGTAGCAAACACCGACTTTTGATGAGGCTTTTGTGTGCAGGTACATACATAGATGTGTGTGTGTGCACATTTGAGATGCCCATACATGGATATGTGTGTATTCATATGTGTGTATGGAGGCCAGAGGACAACTCTGTATGCTCCCCCCCTCAGGAGCTATCCACCTTTTTTTTGAGACAGGGTCTGTCATTGGCCTGTAACTTGCCAAGTAAGTTAGGCTGGCCAACAGGGAGCCTAGGCTAGGGGATCTGCATGTTTCTACGTTGTTAGTGCTGCAATTACAAATGTATTTTTTATTTTATTTTTTTAACCATGCTTGGCTTTTTCTTCTCCCCCCTCTCTGTTCTTCACATAGTTCTGAGATCAAACTCTTGAGTTTTCATGTTTGCATGACAAGCATTCTATTTATTTATATTTTATGTGCATTGGTGTTTGGCTGCATGTATGTCTGTGTGAGAGTGTTGGATCCCCTGGAATTGGAGTAACAGACAGTTGTGAGCTGCCATGTGGTTGCTGGGAATTGAACCAGGTTCTCTGGAAGAACACACAGTGCTCTTAACCACTGAGCCATCTCCCCAGCCCCACATGACAAGCATTTTATCTACTGAACTATCTCCTCAGCCTTAGTCAAGGTTTAAAAATTTTTTTTTTCTGTAATATTATTGTAGATATGGTGAAAAATGTGGGTGGAACTATGTAGTGATATATGGCCAATCACTTAACCTACAAAGAGCACTCGGGAGGCCAGGCAGATTTCTGTGAGTTTGAGTTGAGGCCAGTCTCCAGAGCAAGTTCTAGGACAGGCTCTAAAGCTTACAGAGAAACACTGTCTCGAAACTTCCCCCCCCCTGCAAAACAAAATACTGGTCATTACAACCCTCTTGGACATTGTTCTGGCATGCCACTGGTCACTCTGTTTTGACATGTCTTATTTTTTTCCCCTAAGTGAAGAACTAAAAGATTGTTATAAGGCATCCACAAATCTTTACATAGTTTGACCAAATTTTGTCAAATATGCTCATACTTAAGACATACACACACATACATTTTTGCTGAATGGTTGATAGTTTCTGACATCATAGTGCCTCACCTCTGTAAACAACAAAATGTATCTCCCAAACCTGGGACTTTATCAGACCCAAGAAATACCACGCTTTTAAGTAAGAAAGGAATATTAAAGTATCCATTAAATATTATGTTTCCAACCTAACACAGGACTTCAAATTTAATGCATCCTGTATTAAATGTCCTAGTAGCTCCAGCACACTTTTGTTGTTGTTGTTGTTATTTTGTTTTGTTCAAGACAGGGTTTCTTTGTGTAGCTGTGGTGTCCTGGAACTCACTCTGTAGATCAGGCTGGCCTCAAAACTCATAGAGATCCATCTGCCTCTGCCTCCCAAGTACTGGGATCAAAGGCATGTGCCACAACCGCCCATCACTTAAGCACTTTTTTTCCCCTCTATTACTCAGTCAAGATTTAAATATCTTTATCTTTTGTCTTTTTACTATTTATTTATTTGTTTGTTTGTATTTTTACTTTCACCAGATTGACCTTTATGATGAGCCCAGGCTTGTCATTGTAGAATGCTTTTCATGCTGGATCTATCTGCTTTCCTTCTCATTGTTAGCTGTGGCTTAAATCCCTTTGGTAGGAACACCACGGAGATTGAGAATGTGAATCTCTCATGGCACTGATGGGAGGGGGCAATTATGTCATACTCCTACTGCAGGTGATGTTTTTCCTGACCCTTTGGTTAAGATGGTGACCACCAGATCTCTTGGCAGAGACACATTTTCATTTGGGTATAAGTCATCTGTGGGACAGACTCTCAGACATTGTTTCCTAACAGTCTTTACATCCAGCCATGATCTTTGTTAACTTTGCTAATCCTTCCTTGTCTACACTGATTAGCCAGCATTTTTCCATAAAGAAAAGTTCCCTTCCCTTATCATCTCTTTCCGTTTCTCTCTGAGTCACAATATGGACTAATGGGTTGTATTTTAATTTGATGCACTAGAAGCCATTACTTATTATGCCATTTGATGACCAAAGTGGTCATCAAACTGTCTCCTATATCCTTTAGGCCTCATTAGTCATTGACCTCTTTGCTTTCAGACCCAACAAAAATGTCCTCTTTGCCTCGTACTTTCCTTTTCCTCCAAAGAGATTGCTTTGCTTTTCTAGGGGAGTGGTGTGCAGAAACCAAGATCTGGAGGCTAAGTCTGCACACCCATTATTTTTATCAGTGACTTGATTAAAGGTCTAAGGAATACTTAGTCAAATTTACGATGACTTAAAACTAGAAAGGGAGGCACCAAATGTATGATACTATAATTGATATTCAAAATGACCTGTGGGATAAAATCTGGGCCAGAACCAATAGATTTAAGAGTGATAACTTTGAAGTCCTGTGTTCAGTTGAAAAAGTTTATTGCATAATTTCAGGTTTTGGGCCCTGTTCACTAGGTAGAAATTGGTATCAAGAGAATGTTCTGGGTTGTTAGTTAATATGAGCTAGTAGTAGTCTGTGATTCTTGTTACGTTCATTCACAACCAATATTTATTGAAGGCCCGCCTACCATGCATATAGGCACAGTTCCAGGTGCTTGGGAGGTTTTGAGCAGAAGAAAGCTGTGCCCTGTGCCTTCTCTCATTTTATTTACTTATTTAAGGTTTTTTTTTTTTTTTTTTTTTTTTTTTTGAGACAGAGACTCATGTAGCATTGGTTGGCTTCCAACTTGTTTTGTATCTGAGGTTGCCCTTCAACAGGTCCTCCTGTCTCCACCTGCCAAGTGCTAGAGAATTAAAGGCATGTACCACCAATGCCAGCTGACTTTTAAAAATTATTTTTAAGCCAGACCTGTGGCCCACACCTTTAATCCCAGCACCTGGGAGGCAGAGGCAGGTGAATTCCAGGACAGCCAGGACTACACAGAGAAACCCTGTCTCAAAAAACAAAAGAGAAATTCTTTCGCATGTATCTATTTAGTGTCTCAGGCACACACAGGTCAGAGGATAGAACTTTGGGAGTGTATTCTCCTACCATATGGTTTCTGGGATCAAATTTAGGTTATTAAGTTTGGCAGCAAGTGTCTATGCACTGAACCAGAGCCCCTGACTTTGATTTTTGGGGACTATTGTGCTGAGACGCGATTGTAGGAGTAATGGAAGCAGCATGGAGAGGACCCTAAATGTAGCCAGGGGAGCAAGGGTGGGAGGTAGGGAAGCAGTTAAATTTCAGATTTTATGTTTGCTAATGGGTTTTGATATGAGGAAAGACATGAGACTATAAAAAGATGTCGGTGGTAATGGTACAGAAATTGTGGGACATAAAGAAGTCTGTTTTTAAGAAAGGAGACCTGGGACCACCAAGCACTTTTCTGGCCTGACTACCCTCTACCTGTGGAAGAGGATGTGGGAAACCCTGGGGGTAGAGATGGGAGCACAACTACGTTGCTTTGAGATTGCTGATAGTGGCAGGGGTTGCAGAAAATTCTGGGTAAAATGGTTCCATTACCACAAGAACAATGAACATTGATTCTCAAGTTTAATTCTGTCCAATTTAATTAATTGCATTAATTCTGTCCATGCACCCAGGAAAAGCTGAAATGGGTTCCCAAAACCTTGCTGTCTCTTTGTTGATTTTCCTTCCCATCTCCCACCTCCTTACATCCCTTTCTCCCTCTCTACTTAAGATCCACCCAAATTGACCTCAGGCCAGGGTACCTACCAGTGAATACCTCTGGCGTCTTACTCCATCCTTAGGGAGTCCTTTCCTATGTTCAGCCACGTGCTGGTGTGGGGAAGGTCTAGCCTCCTTGGCAGTGCAGTCCATGAAATCCTATTATCCCACTTGAACTAATTCTGTACCGCCATGGGCTTCGCGTGGACAGAATTCTAAGCATGGACAACCCAGCAGAGTATCTAGATTCCAGACCATGCATAGACCTCCCGCTCAAGTAAGACTGGAAAACCACCAGTCCCAGTGTGGAGCGGGGGTGGGGTGGATGGGGGTGTGAGTGGGTGGGGGCAATGGGTAGGCGGCGAGTGGGGCAGGGTTCCCGGGAGCCGGAGGGAGGGCGGGTCCGAGTGGCTCTGTGAAGCCTTGCGTGCCCCTCACTCTCCGATTCAGGTCCCCAGAATCTGATCCTCCCCCTGTGCTCCAAGCCTGGCGATCTCATCCGGCGCCCCTAGTACTCCAGCGCCCAGGAAGGAGGAAGGGGGAAGAGCTGGGTGAGAAGCAGCCAGGAGGCTGGCCTATCTGGACTTCCTGCTCCACGCCCTCTCCCTGTGGCAGAGCGCGCGGGGCAGTGGAGCCTACGGTGTAGCCGCCCATGTGACCGTCTTCCTTGCTAACCCCCTAGGTCTGGGGGCCTAGCCGCGCGTGGGGCGGGGCCGCAGACAGAGACTCCAGTTAAGCAACCTGAGCCCGAGCCGAAGGAAGCCGCTGGCTGCCGCGCTCCGAGCTCCACGCGCCGCGATGGGCCGGGCGAGCTGCTTCGCCGTCCTGCTGCGCGCGCTGCTGCCGCTGCTGCTACCACTGCTGCTCCTGCGACCTACGAGGACGCGGGCTCTCGGCCCCCGGATCAGTGTGCCACTGGGTGAGTACTATGGGGTGCAGCAGAGGAAAGAGAGCGTGGGCCGCGAGGTGGTTGGTGCGGGAGGCCACGACAAAGGAAGGGTTGAGGTCCAATAGGTCCCCTTCCCCTTTCAAAATGCTGTGGTCAAAGCGAAAGCGAAGGGAAGCTAGGGAGCCGAGAGCCCCTTACATTTTTTTGTGTGGGTCTAGAGAGGGCCACTCACTCGCTCTGTTGCAGCTGCTTGTATCCTAGGAGGGGGCACACTCGGTACTGTTTGGGGCAGGGGGTGCCGCTCAGGTGCTGGCCGGTCTGCCTACTCATCTACTTGTCTTTAATGATGACCGGAGTCACCCATGGCAAGGAGCTTTGGGGACTGCTGTTGGCTGCGCTATAAACTCTGGGCTTCTGGTATTCTCAGGCAGCCACTGCAGAACCTGGAGTGCACGGGTGGGCGCCAGGATTTTCCTCCCTGCCACCACTGACTGGCTCCCCCACCCGCACCCCCCCCACACACACACAACGGGACTTGGAAATGGACATTCCGAAGACTACAGGATCCTAACTAGAGGGACCTGAGAGTACCATCTTGGTCGGCTTCCTTTCCTGTGGCTGCCTGTGTTTCTAACCTTCCAATCTCGCTTTACTCTTGTCCCTGAACCTTCTCCTGGAGCCCTCAAGTTTAAGAATTCTAGGGACTTTGTCTTTTTTGTTTTGTTTTGTTTTGTTTTGTTTTTGGAGACTTCCACAGGGTTTCTCTGCATAGCGCCCCCCCCCCCTTTCCTAGAACAGACTCTGTAGATCAGGCTGCCTCTGTCTCCTGAGTGCCGGGATTAAAGATGTGTACCAGGAGGTGGGCTTAAGCCAGCCCATCAAGTACCTCCTGTACCTGCACTCTAGTTTCCTCCTCTGCAAAGGTTGCTCAGGTGTAGATACTTCTTGCAAAGCCATGTTGGGAAATTTATGAAATTTGGTGCAGTAGGTGGGCATCTGGCACATAGGTGCCAACAGACACTGTTTGGCCAACCCCTCTAAGTACAAGCTGTCACATGTGAGTTAGAACAGAATGTGCATAAATTAGAGGTTACAGACTAAAAGTACCAAACTTCCTTCTCCTTATAGTATCCCCACCCCTGAAAGCATCCCATTTGCAAAAGCATAGAACCAGCTCTTCAATTAAGGCCCCTAACAGGATCTGAATCTCTTAACAGAAACTTGGTGGTCCAAGTTCAAATTCTGTCTCAGCCATTTAGTTCCCATGTGACTTTGAGTAAACAACTTCCCATGTGACTTTGAATAAACAACTTCCCTGTGCCTTGATTTCCTCATCTGTAAAATAGGGATATTAGCACCTTGCTCAAGGCCCAGCCCATTACATGCTGCAAAGTCCTTGGGATAGGGCTTGGTACGGAAACTTCTCAGCTGGTGTTTGCTGTCATTCTTGTTATGTTAAACTTGGACACCCTGCTTGGAACTGGGTGGCTCTGCACAGGGTGGAGATGGTTCCAGAGTGTATGTTTGACTGCAGCCCCTTGGGACTTTGTTCTTGAGGTAAGGCCTGAAATCTGAACCAGGGATTGTTGCTCTGCTACTTTTAAAATGTTATTTATTGTGTGTGGGTGTGTGGGCACAGGCAGCACATGTGGAGGTCAGTGAGGTCACAGGGCACTTGGCAAAGTTCTTGGGCCGTGTGGGTCTCAGCTATTACACTCAGGCCATCAGGTTTGGTGGTGACCGCCTTTTCCTGACGAGCCATGTTACCATACCCTTCTCATCCTTTTTTCCTTCTGAGCTAGCACGGGACCCATCTTGCATTAAGCAAGTCACATTGGAGCCATACCCATTGCTGCCTCTGTCATTCTGTGTCTCCCCAGAGCAGTGGGTCTCAACCTTGCTAATACTGCCACCCTTTAATACAGTTTCTCATTTTGTGGTGAACTCCAACTATAAAATTATTTTCATTGCTACTTTATAACTGTCATTTTTCGACTGTTATAAATCATAATGTGAGTATCTGTGTTTTCTGATAATCTTAGGTGACCCCTATGAAAAGGGTCTTTAAGCCCCGAAAGGGGTCAAGACCAACATGTTGAGAACCATTGACCTGGACTCTTAGACCCTCTCAGCTTTAGGGGAAAATGCAGGGCCTACAGGGTGGGGACAGATGCACCTATGGACTCCACTTAGCCCCAGGAAGGCAGGACTAGCTCTTGGGACCATATCAAACATGGCAAGTCTTGTGTCTTGGGGAGTGGTGGGAAGACTTGAAAGAGGAGTAAAGAGGCCCTGCTTCCTAGGAAAACATCCCTGGACTTGGCCAGCATCCACAATTTTATAACCATTTAGGGCAGCCACAGGTGGGCAAGGGGTGTCTTGTGCACTGTACAAAGATCCAGCTGAGGGTTTGAAAGGACCTACAGGCCAAGAACATAATTCCATTGTGCTTTGGGGGCTGATTCTGCCAGCAGAGTGGGAACATTTCTCTAATCCTCATCACAGTCTGTAGTTTTTGCAATGCCTAGCCTCCTGAACACTGGGTGTGCATCTACCTTCGACTGACCTGCCATGCTACCGCAGTCTCTACCTTCCTGGACTTGCACAGTACCCTTAATACCTGCTTCTACTCCCTTTCCTCCCATGTACAGGCAGGTCTTGTGGCTGGAGTCCCAAATGGGGAATGCCCTGGTGAACAGGCTCACCCTTTGAGTCTGGCCTGAGACAGTTTCCTGTCTCATCCCTGGGGACTTGTTAGATGTTCCTGGAAGTATGCCCATTCTTGGCAGGCCCATGGTGACCATGAGGTGCCTGGCCCAGGGCCCTTCAGTCTCTGACACAGGCCTCTCAGGGATTTTCACAGAACAGAGACCACACTCCTTTCCCACCACCTGAACTGAATTCACACCCAAGTTGTCCATGTCCCCCCCCCCCCTTTATGGATAATGGGCTCTGTGATCAAAACGTCCCTTGAAGTGGAAAGCTCAGTTCATTCTGCACCTAGGGTGTCTCGTAGAGACTTCTCATTCCTGTTCTCGGGAGTCCTCAGGTTGGAGTCTTAGGACCTCACCTAATGGTCAGTAGAGGGGAGGAAGACCTGGGACATTTTGAGCGGGAGTGGGGGAGCTTTCGTGTGGATTCCTGAAACCAGATGGTAGTCTATGAAAGCCGTTTTTCAGAGAAGTGCATGAACTTTCAGTTCTTTTGCGCTGAAAACTCCAGGGCCATAATGTGGGACAAGAGCAGGAGTTAGGCCTTGCAGACTGGCCTGTTTGAAGAAACAAAACAAATTGTGCTCCCACAGCCTGCTGACATCAGACGGAGCCCCTTTATTTGGGCAATTAAAAGAGCTATTAAAGTCCCCCAGCCCCAGAAGCATCCTGCTAAAAAGCTCTGGAAACAGTGTATGAACAAGATTGGAATTAAATCTGTAGGCCTGCAAAATGCAGTCAACAAAACCCCATTGAATGCGGAGAACAAGGCCCTTGGCACGAATCAGTTGCCCATTCTCCGACCTGGAGCAGTCATTCAGAGTCAAGGCTGCCTGAGTGGCCCCTGTGCTAGCCGACGCTTTGGTTCCATTTTGTCTTTTATTGCCCTCCCCCCTTGATGTGACCTCAGCCCAGCATGAGACTTTGTAATTCTGTCCCATAGGCTGGTCTGTTTGCAATCCTTCAGAGGCAAGTATACAGTTATACAGTTGAGAGCCCTAAGGATAGGTGCCCAGAGCCGGGCTGGGGAAACTGGCTTACTACCCTCATCAAGGACACATCATAGGGCAAGCTATGGCCTTCTTAAGCCTGTATCCATATCCACACAACGGGAAGAATAGCGCTGCCCATCTCCCAGACTCCAGAGAGGATTATTGAAATAATGCATGTAAAGTGCTTGGCACGGGTCCTCACGCGCAGCCTGCCTAGTGGAAGGTAGCAGCTTTTGCTGCCTGCTGCTCTGTTCAAACCTCCTGCCAGCCTCACTCCAGAAGGTACATGCTGAGCACTGCTGTGGGAGCTGAGTGGTGTGGCTGAGGGGAGGAGACGAAGCCAGGCTCGCAGGGTTGAGGGGAAGGTCATTCTCCTGAGGACTCTTTAGGTTTGCCCAATTTTCAAGAGCTCCTGGTTCTGTCCTTTCAGAATTCTTCTGTGCCCCAAGAACCTTCCCTGCTTGGGACTGGCCTTCCCCTCACGCTCCTCCCCACCTGTCCTTTGCTGCTTCTGTGGAAGTCCCATTCAGTTGGTGCCTACCCAGAACACTACACTTACAGAGTGTGTGAGGAACCCCTTGATGTGGTATAGCATAGTCATCCTGGTTGAAAGACTCTGAAAGGTCATGTCACCATTCATACCTCCCTGTTAGGCTTTTCTTAGAGCCTGTGGCCTCTGCCCCATCTTCATGGCTGCTTAGGCTGGGTGAGGGCTCAGAAACCTTAGGAGGAGCTCTCTCTGCATCCCAGGAGAGGATCAACAGAACTAGACCTGTGGTATACTCAGGTTTTTTTTGTGGGGGGCAGCCCCCTCACAAGTAAGGACATGGAGACTTACTGTTAATTATGAAAGCTCAGCCTTAGCTTAGGCTTTGTCCCACTAGCTCCGTACAACCCCAGTTTCTCTGTGTAGCTTTGGAGCCTATCCTAAAACTCACTCTTGTAGACCAGGGTGGCCTCAAACTCGCAGAGATCCGCCTGTCTCTGCCTCCCAAGTGCAGGGATCAAAGTTGTGCAACACTAACACCTGGCTCCCACTAACTCTTATAATTTAAATTAACCCATTTATTTTAATCTTCATTCTGTCATGTCAATTGTTACCTCAACTCTACTGCTCATGTCTCTGCAGCTACCTGGTGACTTCGCCTTCTTCCCAGAGTTCTTTCTCTGCCCAGAAGTCTCACCTATATCTCCTGCCTAGCTATCAGCTACTCAGCTTTTCAATACACCAGTCACAGCAATACATTTTTTACACAGTGTACAAATATCCCAGAACTCTGTGGTCCAGGCCTGCCCCTGTGTGGTCAGCATCTTGGAGAGCACTGCCTCTAAAGACTATTATACAGCTGCTTTCCCCCAGTTGGCCCTCCCTGTTCTTCACTTTATGGTCTCCCAGTCCTGGGAATGTTTGCCACATCAGGAAAGAAGACTGCTCACTTGCCCTCTGGGATCTCCCTGGTCACTCATTAGCTGGCTTTTGTGTGTCTCTGCCATAGGGCTGCCTTCCGCCCTCCAGGGTCATTCATAGCTGGTGTTCCAGCCTTGGGAACCTAGAAGAAGATGACTGATGAGATGGGTATAGCTGAGGCTCACAGAGGGGGGTGATTTATCCCCTTCAGGGTTCTCCCTCCCGAGCCTGTGAAGCCAAGAAGAAGCCACATCTTCTTGGGCCCATCTGGGAGGCTAGCAGAGATGCTTCTGGGAGGGGCTTGTGGTAGGTGTGATATGTGGGAGATAGAGCCCTGTTCCTTCTTTCTCCTAAAGAGTGTTCAAAGTAGCCAACTTTGGGGACTTTTTTTTTTTTTTTTTGTTCCCAGTGCTAGAGTGGAATCCAAGAACTCAGGGTGTTGTGGCTAAGGAAAGCTTCTGCCATTGAGCTACTTCTCAGCCCTGGCCTCTTCTTACTCACCCTGTGTGAGCGGCTACCTGCTCACAGATGAAGAGCGCCATCCACACACAGTGCCCATTGGGCTGGGCTCACTCTCGCCTGTGGAGCTCTGTTGTTGTACCCAGTGTAGAAAAGAATGCTCAACCCCAGAGGAGCCACCTCATCCTGTCAGGATCATTCCTCACCAAGGATAAGAGACTGTGCCTGGGTCAGTTTCCTCACTGACTCAGGAACCTTGTTCTTTCCCAGAGGGAACAGCTGAGTCTCTCTTCACCTGCCAGTTACACAAAAGCAGCAGAGTGGTCCAGCTCAGCCCTGTCGTAATTGATCAGCTATGCGACTCCATCTGGTAAAGAAGTCTGTTGAGGTCACTCCTTGACAGAGCAAGGGAGCCAGCTGGGGCCCCCGAGGGTGCTGTCAAATTGGCTATCAGTGGTCTTGGCCTGGAAAATAGGGGCACATATATCAGAGGTTTGCACCACTAGGGGTGGTGGGCAAGGCCAATCTGGGAGTATATTTTGCTTGACTTTCAAATGACTTAGAAAGTTTTAATTAGTGGCTGATATTTAGAAATTTTATATAAAAATCCAGATACCTGGCTGTAGGGGAATCTGGCAAGGCAGGGTCCCTTTCTTTCGAGGGCCTCCGGCCTCCAGATGGTTATACTCATACCAATTCTATCTCCTTGCCTGGCACCAGGGTGCCAGATGTTACACAGAAACTGGTGTGTGAAAAGGTAAGAGGAAGGGAGGGGCGGACTGGAGGCAGGAAGGGGGGAGTGTTGGGTGCTGCATTCTGTTAGTCATGCAAGCCCTTCTGCAAGCCTTCCACAGGAGGCGGGTGACTTGTCTGCAGTTACACAAGTGATTGGAGAGGAAGTCAGGATGCGCTGGAACTTTCAGGACTTCCTACCCACCCCCCCCACATATATCTCTGTGGTCCATTTCCTATTTCCTGTAGCATTTTTAGCTGCCACATGTCTCTTTGTGGTCGTCCAGATGCTGAGCTGCCCATGTGCTGGAGGGGGTCAGATACAGTGTGGAGCAGGAGCCTTCGGGGTCCCCATACCGTCCTCCCACTCCTTTTCTTGTTTGTGTGTTTTTTGAGACAGGATTTCTCTGTGTAGCTTTGGAACCTATCTGGCACTCACTCGCTCACTCATTAGACCAGGCTGGTCTCACAGAGATTCACCTGCCTCTGCCTCCCGAGTGCTGGGATCAAAGGTGTGTATCACTACTGCCTGGTCATGCTGTCCCCCTTTTAATGTAGGGCTTCTCTCTGAACTAAAGCATATCAAATTCACAACTCTGGCCTTCGTTCAGTCTAGAAACATTCACAGCTCATCTCCTTGGAAGCCACCTGACCAGCTGGTAGGTGCTTGGGATAGCAGTATGAATAAGATTTGGCCTGGACCCTCACAGTGCTCTTCTGTTTGGTGGAAAAGACAGACCTCATCATGCCTGGAGATTGAGGAAGGCGCATGGATGAACTGATAGGTACAGTTTAGTCAGAGGGAGAACTACACTGCAGAGCAAAATGCCCTCGAACAGCTCTTCTGTATCACTCATGAAGGGTGGGGGAGCCTGGAGCCTGGATGATGCTTTACCACTGTGGGCTTTTGTGAGGTGGTGGTGGTGACAGCTCTTGGAGAGCCTTCCGGCTATAGCATGGGGTCCTTGGGAGGCTACAGTAGCCTAGGTGGGAGCAAGTAATGGCCTGGTTCAGGATTGTGGCTGTGGAATAGTGAGGTGGGGCAGATTCGGAAAATAGAGGGGAAAATTGGCAGAATTTGATGGTAGATTGCATGTTTGTGGCTGAGGAAAGGAAGTGTGACACTTGGCAGAGCTGGAGGGAGGAAGACACCAGACCTCAAGACAAGGAGTGAGAGGTGTGAGGGGGCCCATCAGGGTATCCTTGGAGTAAGGCATTGATTGTGTTTGTGTGGGTCACCAGGGTCTGTGTCATTGAAGTGGTAGGTATGGACACATGACCCTTCACAGTGAGAAGAACAAGAGCAACACACGGAGAAAACCCTTGAGAGGCCAGTGAGCAGCACACACCAGCGCACAGGTTCACATCCCACCCTCCACCACAAGTCCCAGACGGAGATCAGTCCTGCCCATGGTTACCTGGAGGGGCTGTGGGGCTGAATCTACAGGAACCACGGTGTGTGAGGAAGATGTGAGATGATCCTTGAGAGCCTTTGGGCCCCCACAGCTGGAGGACTAGCAGTGTGACGGGGTCTAGGGCTACCAGTGAGACATTCCTGGGTCTTGCAGGGCTCGCCCACCAAGTGTTGGGCTGGGTGAGGCCAGTTCCCTGGAAGAGGGAGTGGGAGGCAAAGGTGCAAGTCTGGGCCAGAGCTCTCCTGGGGAATTTTGTTTGTTTCTGAAAGGGAGAGCTAGAAGTCAGGGTCACTCATGCTCAATGGCTCATGTTTCTTCTGGAAAAAACTTGGAGACATCTGTGAGGAAGAAGGTGGGCAGAAGGGCAGAGGCCACAGGAGAGGAGAGTTAGAGTGGCTGGCCACTAGCAGGGGACATGGGAGCTGACCATGGTCCTGGGTGGGCTTTACAGGGGGTGAGCAGAGGTCAGGCTCTGAAGGTATTAGAATAGCCTGTGAAGATGAGAACTGGTTCTGTGGCCTTGGGATTCTAACAGGTTGGCCAGCTAACAGGGGTAGTTGGGAGGGAGGCTTTCCACAGTAAACCACCACATGAGCACAAGTGCTTGCTCCTGCTCTCTCCATTGTGTTATTATTATTGTTATTATTATTGTTATTATTATTGTTATTATTATTGAGTCAGTCTTGCTGTATAATCTAGACTTTCCTTGAACTTCCAGTAAGTTCTTCCTCAGTCTCAAATGCTTTACTTTTTGTGTGGTGATGGGGTAGGTTGAGACAGTCTTCTGTAGTCCAGACTGGATTCAGACTTGCTTTAGAACCAAGGATGACCTCAACCTTCTGAGCCTTCATACCTTTACCTCTCAAGTGCTAGGATTACTGACCACCAAAACTCACCGACAATGACTTGTTGACCACTTCAGCCCAGGGGAGACTTTGGCATACAGTCTTCCACAGAGGGAGTGGGACGGACCCCGTCTTATGGACTCTACCCTGGCCTTAGCCCAGTGATGTCGACTTGGCCCCAGCTTACGTTGCCTAAGGACAAGGTGGCTGCTTCCTGCCCAGTACTGGGTGGTGCAGAGGGAGGTAGTCCATCCAGGCCAGTTTGCTGCTGACTGTAGCAAGTGGGTTCAAGGTTCTGGTGACTTGGCATGATGTCCTTGAGACATAGCTACTCAGGAGGCTTTTCACACCCCTGCAGAAGGCGGGCCCCTTCCTTGCTCTGACTAGACAGGGAGGCTGGTGTTTTCTGGCCTAATCCTGCTGGGGCCTGTGGAGGGCAAGAAGTTAGAGCCAGGTCAGCATCTCCCTGTGGTGGCTCAGGAGCCACAGAGCAAATTGGGGTGGGACTCTTGAGTCAGCACTGCCCAGGGTAGGGCTAAGTCCTATTCCTGTCTCAACCCAGAAAGCTCCAAGCTTCCGGTTGAGTCACAGGGAAGGGGAGAAGCTCAGTGAGGCTGGGGGCTGAGGAGTTCCCACATTACTTCCTGCTAGGATGGGGCGTGGGGCCCTGAAGGTGGCAGCTCCCGAATAGGCCCATCCTGTCTTTTTGAAGGATGGAGCACCCTTGGGGAGCACGGACCCTTGGGAGGACAGGCTCTTGAGCAGCCTCTGGCTCAAGTGGTCTAGGAACCGTGGAGAAGTTCCAATCTGATTGGGACAGCAGGCAGAACCTCTAGTTAGGCGATAAACCCCAGGTAGGGGACAGGGAGGGTATGTGAACTACATTCACAGTCAGGAAGCCAGGAGGGACATGCACAAGAAGTCCATCAGAGAAACGCACACACACCCCTCTCCAGTCACTGTTACACATAAGAGTACCAGGAACTCACACACAAGCCTGGACAAGCCCCAGGGTTCCGTGCACATAAGCACACAGACACACAGACTTGGGCAGGCTCAGGCAGGGCTTTCTGCACAGACTTCCACATAGCCATTCTGTCGCTCTGGAGGTGACCCCAGACACGTGGGAACATGGGCCGTCACAACACTTGTGACTTGTAACACATCCAATTTCTGAGCTGATCTGATCTGGTCGACCCTTGTCGACCACACTCAGGCTCAGGTGGAACGGGCTGGTACTTTAACCTCTCAGGAGGGAGGCCACACCCCCTGTCCTGCTCTCTGTGGCTTGCTGGGCTGGATTTTCCTGCAGGGCTTTTGGATTTTGTTTTTGAGCCACTCGAGTGTTGATCGTGTGCCAGGCACCATGCCACCACAGGGAAAACGTGTGCAAAGTTGTTTTGAGTAAAGCTCTCAGTAAGTGTGGGTTATTATGTACATTATTATTTACATACGTAATCTCGTTTCTTCTCATAACAACTCTGTGAAGCAGAGGGCTATTATTGTTCCCATTTTACAGATAAGCAAAGTGGGGCTCTGAAAGGTTAAGTGACTTGTCCTTATGATTGGTGGAGACTGGATTCGAACCCAGTCTTTGACAGTATATGCTCTCTATCTGTCCTGTGAGATAACCAGTGGGGAAGACCTGGTGAAGTCTGCCCATGGCAGCTGGGTCCATCAGCACACTATGACTCTTTAAGTTTGAGGCACAGGGTGGAAGGGAGGAGGGATGAGGGCAAGCATGGAGTGGGGTTCGCAGCATGAGAAAGCATGTTGTAAAGGTACTGTGCTCACTCTGAGGCATGTTCCACTTTCCATCCCTTGGTCATTTTGCTCAGTATGTTTCCAGCAGTCATGAGTCGTGGACTGCTGGCACCTAGGCTTCCCTTCCAACCTGGCTTGCCTTTGTCTGAGGGACCCTGGGCAGCTTGCCATCCCCCCCAGGCTAAAGTGGAGGGAGTGTTGAGCTGCCACCTGGAACTTGTGCTTATCTTGGACTCCTGGCATTTCTGTATCTGGACAGAATCCAAGGGTGGCTTCCCGCTTAGAGCTGTAGGTCCCACCCAGGTGGAAATGCCCTCCGGTGCAGGCAGATAAGCCTTGGCAGACCAGAGGCAGCTTGTGCTTCCCGAGAACCTTGAGGGGTACAAGAGATAAAGGGGTGCAGAAGCTGTGTGTATTATCTTGCTGAGTCTCGTGAGGCTCCTCTGAGCGGCACTTTGGTGTTATCCCTGTGACACACGTGAGAAACTACAGGGGAGTGAGCCGGTGTCATAGGGAAGGGCCTACTTGGTGCTTCTTAGGGTGTTGTCCTCCCCGAGTCACCCGGAGCTGGTCCAGCAGCTGTCTTTCAGACCAGCAGTTTCAGAGTCTCTTGTAATGTTCAGGGAGGTTGGGAATGGTGCTGGAGCCTTCCTTTGCCTCCCAGTGTGAAATACTAAGGGTTGGGAGTCTCACTACAGGAGTTAAAAGTTGGAGAACTGTTGAGGGTTGGAAGTGTCGGGCGCTAAGGGGTTAACAGTTGGAGAAGAGGCTCTTCGTGGTTTAAAGAGAGGGCATCTCTGGACTGTGACTTGTGACTGCCTCTGGTGTCAGTGGCAGAATTCAGGTTCCAGCCTCAAGCAGGACTTTCCTCATGAATTCCAGTGCAGCCCTGTATCTAACTCTGGGTTATAGGAGAGCTTCAGCTACAGAGACACACATACTTCCTGAAACTCCTAGTTCTCTCTGTCATCACCTTTCATCCCCAGGAGACCTTCTTTCTGGGGAGCAGCTATGGGCTCCTATCTGTTATCCTGTAGCCCGGAGATGTTACCCATCCTACGTGTCTCAGCAGGCTTACTGGAAAGCCCCATCTGAGCGCTGCTTCAGCATCTTGTGCCATGTGGTAAAGGACTGAGCTTCCATCAAAGAACTGGTGTGTTTTCCTGTTCTTGAACAGTGAAAACCAGGTTACTTCATTTCCCTTTTCTCCGTGGCCACCAGGAGTCTTAGTGTTAAATGTTCAACCACCCCCAGTAGCTGTGTGAAGGTCGAATGACTGCATGTGTGACCCTTCCTTTCTAGTTTAGATGTCGTCTTCAGGTTAGTTTTTCCCCTGCTCCTGATCTTAATGCTTCTATTTTGCCTTTTTTTTTTTTTTTTTTTTTTTTTTTTTGGTCTTTGTGTTTCCTTACCTCTTTCTGGAACCAGGCTGAGGGGTATGTAAAAACATTGGACATACAAACACACATGAAATCATCTTTACATTGCTTGGCTGGCATGCTACCGCGTGGCTTCCCAGCTCTGTGAGTCTGTTTGTTTGCATGGTTTCGACCTGGTGGTCAGTTGGGACATGCCTGAGGCTGCTCAGGGGCTGCTTTCTGCTTATCTTTGTATCCTGTCTTCAGCCGCTTAGAATTTTTTAAATAATTTCTCTCTGAACCCATTAGTTATTCAAAGCATAAACAGCACACTGATGGGTCAGTGGGCGTTGACTTGTTTCTTTTTCTCCTAAATTTATGTCTTTTACATTCTGCAAGTGAAAGTTGCTTACTCTAAGACCCCCAAATGATAAGTTTAAGGGGAAAATACCTGTGTCCTCCTAGTGACTGCTTCAGGGTTTTGTGCTTCATTCATCCTTCTGTCTGGATCCTTTTCTCGTTTATATTTTTTCCCACAAAGTGAAATAATCTGACCAGACATATTTCATAACCTTCATTTTTACTTGGTGATAATTAGTATCTCCTAGTTATTGCATATTCTACAACAATTGATAGGTCCTAAAGTTTTTCTCAGTGATACTATGTATTTGTTTGTATGTATGTAACTAACTGCATCAGGACTGGCCAGATGGCTTAGTGAGTAGAGGAGCTGTTGTTGATAAGCATGACAATCTGACTTTAATCCTCAGGACTCACATGGAGGAAGAGAACTCCCAGAAATTGTCCTGTGATCTCCCTGCACACGTGCACATACACAGGAAAGCAGGAAAGGCTTTTCTGTAAGAACCAACACTGTTGGGCTGGAGAAAGAAATAGCTCGGAGGTTAAGAGCACTAGAGGGCTCTTCTAGAGGTCCAGTGTTCAGTTCCCAGCAACCACATGGTGGCTCACAACCATCTATAATCAGATCTGGTGCACTCTTCTTTTGTGCAGGCAAAATAACACTGTATACATAATAAATAAGCCTTAAAAAAAAAAAAAAAAAAAAAAAAAAAAGGAACCAGCACTCTCTTTGCATTCTGTGCCTAATTCACAGGGCTGCCTCGGAGTGCTTGAGAGTTCCCATGCCACCAAGGTTTTTTCTGTGAAATGCTCACACCACTTTTTCCTATCTCTAACCTTGTGGCTTGCTGTGAGAAAACTGAGACTTTCCATCATGCTTGCTCCCCCTCTACATTCTCTGCACCTTCCCACCTTTGCTGTGTGATTGCCTTTGCCACACAAGAGACTGAGGCAGGAGGATTGTGATTTTGAGATTAGTGTGGGCTATGTAACAAAGGTGCCTCAAAAAGTCAAGCAAGCAAGCTCCATTTAGGCTAATGTTATAACTACAAAGTGGTCTATGCCGAGTGTCATCCACAGTCAAAATAACAATGCACTTTAACATCTTTTTTAATGTCTGATATAATCCTTGATCTTGTTCTGTCTGCACATACATGCATGTGTGCTGTTAGGATCAAACCTGGACCTTTACACATTGGAGCATCATGTACTGAGCCACATCCGGAGCCCTGTTAGCCTAGTACAGCATATTGTGACCGTCTTTGTTCATGGGAAGGACAGCGGAGTCTCACTCCCCCTTCCTTTCAGTCATGCTGTCTGTGACACATTCATGTTTCTGAGCTCAAGGCTAAGGACAGGCATGCTCTGTTTAGTAACTGTAAGTCTCCATGGGTGCTGGAGCCTCTGGCTTGAAACAGAAGGGTTAAATTGTATCCCTGCAGGGCCAGGGAAGGAGAGGGCTGCCCTTGAATTTCCTTTTCTTTGGGTCAGGTGCTGTCAAAGGAGGATGTTAAATGAACCAGTCTTCTCTTTATTACAGTTATTTATTTTTGTGTGTGGTTGCACACTGCTATGGCACTCGTGAGGGCATCAGAGGACAGCCTAAGGGAGTTCAAGTCCTCCTTCCACCACGTGGATCCTGGGTATTGAATTTAGGTGGTCAGGCTTGATGGCAATCACCTTTACCCACTGAGCCACCTGCCTGACCTTTCTTGTATTCTGTTATTACTCATAATCCATGACTTTATATTTCACTTTGCTTCCTATTTTGGCCCCTTCTCTCTCTCTTAAAACAGTCTCACTTGTATAAACCAAGATTGACCTCCAGCCTCTAATTCTTCTGCCTCATCCTCCCATGTGCTGTTATTACAGGCATGTACCATCACACCTAGCTAGATTATGTGTTTCTTACACAGCTTTGTTTGCTTACTAGAAACTATGTTGTTTTTTTGCCAGCTGTGTGATATTCCACTGGAATATAATAATCGTTTTTGTCCAGTCCCCTGTCCTTGGACTGGAGTGACTGTCCTGCAGACCTGCCTTTGACTAAATTCCATCTTTCTTGAGATAAATGGAAAAGGCAGTTCTCAAGCCATGCCTGACTTCCTCTTCCCAGGCTCTGAAGAAAGGCTGATCCGAAAATTTGAAGCTGAGAATGTCTCCAACTACACAGCCCTTCTGCTGAGCCAGGATGGCAAGACGCTCTACGTGGGGGCCCGCGAGGCCCTCTTTGCACTTAGCAGCAACCTCAGCTTCTTACCAGGCGGGGAGTACCAAGAGGTGAGAGGTGTCCAAGGGTGGCCAGGTGGGTGGAGAGGGGGTCGGCAAGAAGCTCAGCCTGCTGGTCAGAGAATTCTTTGGACAGGGGAGGAGCCTGGATCTGCACAGGACAGGACAGGACCATGGTGATGCACAGGAGGAGGAGGACCGTGGTTATGCACTCACTCCACGCCCTCATACCTATTTCCCTTCTCCCCCAGCTGCTGTGGCGTGCAGATGCAGACAGGAAACAGCAGTGCAGCTTCAAGGGCAAGGACCTGAAGGTGAGGCTGAAGTTGGGAGGGATCTGGGCTGAACACCAAGCACATACAGCAAGTGTTATGGAAAGGACATAGCCTGGAGATAGCCAGCATTGGGCTTGAGTTCCAACTGCAGCCCCATTAGATCCATCTAGGCGAGCCTTACTGTTCCCACCTTAAAATGGGGATCATATGCCTGTGTCCCTGGATAAACCAGCAGGCTCAGGGCCCCTGACTCATAAACAGGGCCATGTTAGCCTTAACATTAATGGGAACTGGGTGAGACAGTGATTATATCTGTAAAGGGTCCCCAGGGAAGAGACAAGTCTGGCAAATTCTAGTCTGGTTTTAGCAAAGACATTAGAAGGACTCCAGCCTAGTACAGGATTCTCCTGCAGGACTTGTCCTCATTCCCAGAGGCCCCAGGTCCCAAATGGAACAAATGGCATCCAGGGCAGCCTTCGGGTCAAGTCCTGGCTGCCCCCACCCAGTCATGCTTCATTCTGCAAACAGCAAGTACTTGTTGGCAGTGTGGGACTGGAACCCAGTGTCTCCCACACTAGATGAGTGTTCTGGCCATGAGCCATGCTTCAGCCTCTCTTCAGAACTGGTTCTGTAGTGTTAGCTACTAGACACATTATGAAAACGTAAAAGCATGCATGTAATCTCAGAACTTGGACAGGAGGATTAGAAACTCAAGGTCATCCTTGACTACATAGATTGAAAGGCTGAACTCCATGACATCATTTCAAAACGCTAAAAAATGAAAGAAAAACCAATGGAAAATCAGTTTATCAGTTTGTTTATGAGGTGGTCATGAAAAAAAAAAAAACAGGGTTGGAGAGATGGCTCAGCAGTTAAGATCATAGGCTGCTCTTCCAGGGGACCAGCATCCACAAGGACAGCTCACAACCTGCTGTACCTCCAGCTCCAGGGGAACAAATACCCTCTCCTGGCTTCCACAGCACCAGCTATACAAGTGGTCCACACAGATGCAGGCAAGATGCTTGTACACAGCCTGGTCTACAGCACAAAGTCCAGGACAGGTTCCATAGCTATAGAGAAACCTGTCTTGAATAACAAGGAAAGAAGGGAGGGAGAAAGGAAGGAAGCAAGGAAGAGAAAAGGAAAGAAAAGAAGACTAGTTTATAATTGATCCTTTGAGACTTAGAGGAAGGTGAAGAACTTGACTATGAAGTACCCAGAGAGTGAGCAGCATTTCTGGTTTCCAACTGAGCAAATCTCGTTGGACACCAGTGGAAGGCTAAGCAGGGAAGTGACATGGCCTTGCCTGTGTTTTTGCTTTGTTTTACAGAACTGGGGATCAAGCCTAGGATCTCCTACATGTTAGGCAATTGCTACCACTGAGCTGCATGTCTGACCCTCTATTTTTGACTTCTTTTTTTGTTTTGTTTTTTCAGATAAGGTTTCTCTGTGTAGCTTTGGAGCCTGTCCTGGCACTCACTCTGTAGCCCAAGCTGGCCTCCAACTCAAAAAGATCTGAGGCAGGTTCTTACTCTGTAGAGTAGGCTGGTCTTGAACTTGTAATCTTCTTGTCCCAGCCGTCTGAGCAGCTAACTTGTGCCACCAGGCTTATCTTGCCTGTGTTTTAAAAGGATCGCTTTGAGCTGGGTGTGCTTGTAATTTCAGTGATTGCAAGGTAGAGGATTATTAATTCCAGGCCAGCCTGGACTACATAGTGAGACTCTCATAAGTAAAAATAAATAGGTCCCACTGTGTACAGGATAGAGTGTTCTCTTCAGGACTGGACACAAGGGAGACCACTGAGGCTTCAGTGAAGGCAGTCCCTCATCCAGGGTACTATCCATAAATGGGATAAGAAATGGTCAGAGTCTGGCTTTTTAGTTATTGAATTTTTAGCATCCAGGAAGGTGTGAGGTTTGAGAGACACCAAGGCCTCCCACTGGAAAGATGGAAATAATTCTCCAAGTCTTGGGGAAGTTGGTGGCACCAATTTGGAAATTCCTGTTAGACATCTTGTGAATGTGGCATTTGTGCCGAGAGTTCAGGGTTGAGCTGTTCCTCCTGTTTTGTCTCCTGTTATTTCACTGGGTTGGAGAAGACACTCAAGAGGGTCCAGATACTCTAAGGGTGGAATCCTCCCTTCTGCCAGCCAGCTCCCTGCCCACAGCTCCTGGTTTCTCTATTGTTTCCTTTCTGTTACCAATCAGGTTCCCAGCAAAGGCCCTGCCCCCAGGCCTGGCCTTGGGTCTGGGGAGGAGACCTCTGCAGTGCCCTCTGGTGGCATATGTGGACCTGACATTCTCTCCTTCCCCACAGCGAGACTGTCAAAACTACATCAAGATCCTTCTGCCACTCAACAGCAGCCACCTGCTTACCTGTGGCACAGCAGCCTTCAGCCCACTGTGTGCTTACATTGTGAGTTCCCTCCTCTCCCCTGGGGCTTGGCTGCAGCTGCCTGGGGCATAGCCCTTCTTCCCGACAGGCGAGTTCTTCTCTAGCCCCCTATTCCTGAAAGGAGCATTCTCAGGGCAGACTTCTAGGTAGCAGTGGGCTCTTGAGGTTCCCGAACCCATCATCCTGGCTGCTCCCCAGCCCCCTACTGGGTCTCCCTGCTGGGCAGGGGAGGGTGCATGCAGCCAGACTTTCTGCATTCCTCTACCCTCCAGATTCTTTCCCTTTCTGTGCTTGGTGCTCTCGGGTCATCTTGTGCACCCTTAGCATGTTCCTATCCTGTGTTCCTCCTCCTCGCCCCAACATACTCTAGTAGAGGGTGGCATTAAGGCTGTGTTTTGGAATGCAGGCCTTGGAGTCAGAAATTCCTGTGTTTGCATGGTGTTGCTATCCCTGGCTCCAGGCCCACTTTCCATTGTCTTCCCCACTAACTGGGGATTAGTGCCCACTGCATACATGCCTTCCGTAGAACATGGGGTAACACTTCCCTGTTGTGAACTTCCTTGTTCCCTGCCTTAGCACTGAGCCACCTATCTCCTCCCCCACAGAACCTATCGAGCTTCACTTTAGCACGAGATGCAGCCGGCAATGTTGTCCTGGAGGATGGCAAGGGCCGTTGTCCCTTTGACCCCAACTTCAAGTCCACTGCCTTGGTGGTTGGTAAGTGAGGGTTTCATGGAGTCAGAAGATGCACAGGTCAGGAGGGCTGGATCTGGGATGTGTCTGGGCTGTGGTGCAGTGTGTGTCCCAGGGCTGAGCTGGTATCTCCATGCTTTGCTGGTTCCCAGGGGCCACTGAGTGACCCTGGGCTGCCCTCCTCTTTAACTCTTCTAAGTTCCTGCTTCCGCCTAGGCTGGATGGATGGGGCTGTGGTTACTGTGGGCCCCAGGCAGGGCACAGGGCACACATTCCCATGGGAACACTCTCTTGGCAGATGGTGAGCTATACACTGGAACAGTCAGCAGCTTCCAGGGAAACGACCCAGCCATTTCCCGGAGCCAGAGTTCCCGCCCCACCAAGACTGAGAGCTCCCTCAACTGGCTGCAAGGTGGAGTTCTGCCTGGGCCCCCTAGCAGTCAGCCATTGGGAGGGGACATTGTCCCAGAGTTTCCTGGACTGACTGTGTACCCTCCACTGGCCTCTGTAGACCCTGCCTTTGTGGCCTCAGCCTACATTCCGGAAAGCCTGGGCAGCCCAAAAGGCGATGACGATAAGATCTACTTCTTCTTCAGTGAGACGGGCCAGGAGTTTGAGTTCTTTGAGAATACCATTGTGTCCCGAGTTGCCCGAGTTTGCAAGGTGAGTGGGGGTGGGGAGTGGGGTCATCTACCCTAAGGGCAACCCTCAGCTGTGACTTTCCAGAATCATCTTCTGAGAGCAACAGGCAACAGTTCAGCCAGCTACCTGTCTCTCTTCTTCTTCCTCTTTTCAGTTTTTTTTTTTTTTTTTTTTTTGAGGCTAGGTCTCACTCACTATGTAGTTCCGGCTGTCCTTTAACTCACTATATAGACCAGGCTGGTCTCAAACTTACATAAATCCATCTCTTTCTGTCTCCCAAAAACTGGGATTGAAGGAGAGCACCACCAAAGTCCTGACACTTGGAAAGCTGGTGGGGCTGGGGATCGAAATGTTAACCATCCTGGACCACATAACAAGATTCTATCTTTCAAACTTTTTTTTTTTTTTTTTTTTGGACAGGGGTTTTCTATGTAGCCCAGGCTGTCCTGGAACTCTCCCTGTAGATCAGGCTAGCCTCGAACTCAGAGATCCACCTGTCTCTGCCTCCTGAGTGCTGGGATCACAGGCATGCAGTACCACCACTGGGCTTTAAAAACTTTCTTAATAGTAATAGCTTCTTAGATAAGATCTCATGTATCCCAGGATGGCCTTAAACTAATTGTATAACTCAGGATGACCTTGAACTTTTGATCTTTGTGTTCTCACACCTGGTTTTCATGGGAGTGGGGAAATCTTAATTCTAGGCAGGCACTCTACCAACTGAGCTACATCCCTTTGGGAAAGAAGTCTTTGGCTTTTCTTGAAAATGGAAAATCCAGGTTCCTGGTTCAAATTCTACTCCTCATCTGTTAAATGGCAGAAATAACACCTCCCCCCCCCCATTGTCAGAGCTGTCACATGGGTTAAAGTGCCATGTAAAGCTCCCAGGGTCCCTAAGTGTGACAACCAACCATATGCACAAGAAAGAACCTCAACATTAAAGTGTTCTTTGCTGATCTGTTAAAATTAATGTATTTGTATTAACATGAGTTGTGCTATCTCGAGGTGCTTTATAGACTCCTTGTTTGCTCAGCAATCAATCACAGATTCTTTCCCGATTATTTATTTGTTTATGTGTTTATTTAGTTGAAGTCCTACTGTACTCCCTGACTGCCTGCAAACTCCTAGACTCAACAACCCTCCTGAGTAGCCTGAAGCTTCAGAGTTGCCGGCACGGCAATGATCCTGGCATGCTGGATGACACTGTGCCACTGAACTATCTTCTTTCCCTTCACTGTTTAGACATTTCCCCCTTGGTCCTTGATTGCACGTCCTCCATAGTAGGGAATGCACTTTCATGCTGGGAAACACACATTGCTTCCTAAGTTTTCTCAATTTCAGTTACATATGTGTCCTGGCCTTTTCTCGTTCCTGTTTCTGTCTCAGCTATTGCTGAGGAGGGCTAGCAAGGCGATACTGTGTCTCCACCTGTGGCCCTTGGCTTGTGACTAAGCCAGCTGCCCCTCTTCTTCTCCAGGGTGATGAGGGTGGAGAGCGGGTGTTGCAGCAGCGCTGGACCTCCTTTCTCAAGGCTCAGCTCCTGTGTTCCCGGCCCGATGATGGCTTTCCCTTTAATGTGCTACAAGATGTCTTCACACTGAGCCCCAATCCCCAGGATTGGCACAAGACCCTTTTCTATGGGGTCTTCACCTCCCAGTGGTGAGTGAGAGCTAGGATTTTGCTGGGGACAGGAGGGTGAAGAATGGCTAAGACCCCACTGACCCTGACTCCCAACTCAGAATTAATTTGGCTGTTTTCTTGGCAGGCACAGAGGGACCACCGAGGGTTCTGCCATCTGTGTCTTCACCATGAGTGATGTGCAGAAGGCCTTTGATGGCCTGTACAAGAAAGTGAACAGAGAGACACAGCAGTGGTATACTGAGACACACCAGGTGCCCACACCCCGGCCTGGAGCGGTAGGTATCAATAGTTGACCTTGAACTCCTGATCTAACTGCCTCCACCTACTGAGTACTGGGATTATAAGGGGGATGCCACTTTACCCAGTTATGCATGATATTGTGCAGTACTGTCACTGCCCCTTTACTCTGTTTACCCCAGACTCTTCAAGTCCTCTTTATTTAATTATTAAATGACTGGATCACCTGACCTTAGGCAGTCATTCTTATTTGCTTGTAACCTAGGAAAGCTTGACACCAGGATGTGAGTGCCAGCAGTGTGGTTAGGAGGTGACGCTGAGAAGCAGTGTGAGGGAATGGACAGGTGAGGTGGAAGGGCAGAGAGGACGTGTCAGTTAACCTTGACCATTCTGGGCTGCTGAGTCTGGATCTTCCCGGATACCACGTGAAGTTGTGGAGCTGGTCTCAGACTTTCACACTGACCAGGCTGAAGCCATTGTCTGTACTGCAGGTCACTGGCCCAGTTACCTCATGCACAGAGAAATCCTTGGGCAGGGAGAAATGTGATCCAGGTAGTTATGGGAATCAGCTTGAGAACCCCAGGATAAGATGCTAGAAGGCAAGAGGCACAGTCTCACTTACTGAAGTCTGTGCAAATTGGGCAAGGAGTAGTAGGCAAGGGGCCAGCAGGAAAGCAAGCCCTTGGTTTTCTCACATGTCAGGTTTGCCTTCGGACCAGCACTAGACCGAAAGGCAGATGTGCCATCATTTCTGGAGCTCAGTGGGTGGGGTGGGGCCGCTACTGTCCCCTGTGAAGGCATGCCTGCTCTCTGATTCCCATTGCTCATGCTTCTGCCTTCTGCAGTGCATTACCAACAGTGCCCGGGAACGGAAGATCAACTCATCCCTGCAGCTTCCAGACCGAGTGCTAAACTTCCTCAAGGACCACTTCTTGATGGATGGTCAGGTCCGCAGCCGATTGCTGCTGCTGCAGCCACAAGCCCGCTACCAGCGTGTGGCTGTGCACCGAGTGCCTGGCCTGCACAGCACTTACGATGTCCTCTTTCTGGGCACTGGTGAGTGCTTGCAGCCCAGCAGGATTGAGTTAAGGAGGGGAATTCAGGCATGGTTTGTGGATCCTGGGCAATGGGCTCCACCAGGGCCTGAGTGGTGTCCATTCTCCCAGGTGATGGCCGCCTGCACAAGGCAGTAAGCCTGGGCTCCAGAGTGCACATCATTGAGGAGCTGCAGATCTTCCCTCAAGGACAACCTGTGCAGAACCTGCTCTTGGACAGCCGTGCGGTGAGTGGACCATAGAGTGAGTTTAGCACCAAGCTGGCTCTTCTTCCCCTGCCCAAGCAAGATGGAAAGTAAAGAGCCCTGACTCGTGGCCATCAAGGGGGTGTGGGGCAGAACTTGTCAGAGGCTTCCTGGGGTGGCTGTAGTGAGCATATGAAGCTGGTGTGACTGAGTGATGGGTGCCCATGCCTCCCTCTCATTCTCCATGTTTGGCTGTGTAGGGACTGGTATATGCCTCCTCCTATTCCGGCGTAGTGCAAGTGCCAGTGGCCAACTGCAGCCTATACCCCACCTGTGGGGACTGCCTCCTTGCTCGAGACCCCTACTGTGCCTGGAGTGGCTCTAGCTGCAGGCTCATCAGCCTCTACCAGCCCAATCTGGCTTCCAGGTGAGAACGAGCATCCACATCTTCATGTGCTCATTTCTTGGTTCCCTACCGCCCTCAAAATCAGTATGGGCCAGACAGTCAGTGTTTGCCTTACCTATCTGGAAAGGGGACAGGATTTGGTAGAAGATGAAACATCTAGTGAAAGCTTTACAGGAGAATGTGGCTTGCACTGTGGATGTAGCTTAGTAAGGACTACAGCAGCCTATTAAACCATTAAAAAGTAGAGTAACATTTGGATTAGAGATGTCATTTTAGAAAGTAGGGATTTGGCTTAGTGGTACACACCTTTAATCCCAGCGTTCAGTGGCCAAGGCAGGAAGATCTCTGAATTCAAGGCCGTCTTGGTTTACATTGTTGTAGGCCAGCCAGCCAGGACTACATAATGAGACCCTGTCTCAATTGTAAAAAAGGCATGAGGCAGTTGTGATGGGGGCATGCCTGTAATCCAATCCCAGTACCTGCTTTTGTTGTTGCTGTTGTCGTTTGTTTGTTTTATTGTGACAGGGTCTCATGTAGCCTGTGCTGGCCTGGAACTCAAGTTTTTTTGGGGGGGTGGGTGGGGCTAAAGATTTATTTATTATGCATACAATGTTTTGCCTGCATGTAAGCCTGCAGGCCAGAAGAGGGCACCAGATGTCATTATAGATGGTTGTGAGCCACCATGTGGGTGTTGGGAATTGAACTGAAGACCTCTGGGAGAGACCTTTTTAGGAGCTAATAGCTTGCAAGGATACACCCAAAATTCTGTCTTGGCTGCTTCGTAGCACATTGTGAGGGACTTCTGTAGTGTTTTGTTTTGTTTTCCTTTATGCTTGGTTGTGTTTTCTTTCTTTTCTTTTGCTTTGAGACAGGGTCTCACTATAGCCTTGGCTGACAACTGAACTCACTATGTAGACCATGGTCTTTCTCTGCTTCTTCAAGTGCTGGGATCAGAGATTTGTACCACACTGCCTGGCTGAGTTTTTCTAATTTTTTAGTGCATGGAGAAAAAAAAAAAAAAAAAAAAAAAAAAAAGCCAAGCGTTGGTGGTGGTGGTGCATGCCTTTAATCCCAGCACTCAGGAGGCAGAGGCAAGTGGATCTCTGTGAGTTCGAGGCCAGCCTGGTCTACAGAGCTAGTTCCAGGACAGCCAAGGATACACAGAGAAACCCTGTCTCCAAAAAACAAAAAGAAAAAAATCATCTTTTGGGCTGGAGAGATGACTCTGGTTTAGAGCACTGGCTGCTCTTCCAGAGGTTCTGGGTTCAATTTCCAGCAATCACATAGTGGCTTACAAACATCTATAATGAGATCTGGTGCCCTCTTCTGGAATAGATGAGTACATGCAGAGATAAAATAAAATTGTAAAGAATCATCTTTTTTTTTCAAGTGTACATGCATACCTATAATGTCAACACTGGAGACACTAAAATAGAAGGGTTGGGAGTTGGATATTAACCTGGGCTACCTTGTGTATCTTAGCTAAAAAAAGAAAAAGAATAAAAGGAAAAGTTTCGGTTTTTTGTTTTGATTTTATCTGGAACTTGATTTGTAGACCAGGTCAGCCTCAAACCCACACAGATCAACCTGCCTCTGCCTCCGAGTGCTGGGATTAAAGGTGTGTGCTATCACTGCCCAGCGGGGGTGGTGTATTTGAGATAGGGTCTCATGTAGCCTAGACTGGCCTCCACCAATTCACTGTGTAGTTGAAGATGATCTTGAATTTCTCTACCTACTGTGTCTACCTCTCATGTCTAGGCACATTATGCTTTTATAGTGAGATGAGATTTTATGTGAAATAATGTGTAGCCTGGGGGCTGAGAAGATAGTTCAGTCAATGAAGTACTTGCCTCAAATGCATGAGAATCTGAGTTTGAGTCCAAGAATACACATAAAAATGCCAGGTACAGTAGTGGCAAGAGAGAAAGAGAGAGGTAGATCTCTGGGATTCACTGAACACCCAGTCTATCCTAGTTGGTAAACTCCAGGCCAGTGATATACCCTGTCTTAAAGGAGGTGGGTGGTGGTCCTAAGGATGACCTCAAGATTGTCCTCAAACTGCCACATGAATGTACACACACATTATTACAACTGGAGATGCCCAGTCAAACCCTGTGGTGGGGGAGACTCTGCTCAGGGAAGTCTGTTCCCTACTGCTTCGGACCTAGTGGTCCTTGCATACCAGGTCCCTTGCCAAGGTCCAAGTCTAGGGGGAAAGGGAACACTGACCCAGGAGGTTCTACCCAAGATTTTCTCGTACCCAGGCCTTGGATACAGGACATCGAGGGAGCCAATGCCAAGGATCTCTGCAATGTTTCCTCTGCCAGGCCCCGGACTTTGGTGCCAGCAGGTAAGATACCCTGGAAAGGGTGGGCCATATTTGCTTGGAAGAGGACTCTAGGTACTTATAGGTATGCAGTTTTCTTCTAGTCCTACAGATAGTGAGTCTCACTCAGTCCCAAGAATTGCCCAAGTTAATACCTGACTTAGGGTTGTTTTATTGCTGTGATGAGACACTGTGATCATGGCAACTCTTATAGAGGAAAAGCATTTAAGTGGGCTGGCTTATAGTTCAGAAGTAGTTCATTATTTTCATGACATGTAGGCAGTCATGGTATCAGAGAGGTAGATGAGAGTTCTACATCTAGATCAGTGGGCAACAGGAAGAGAGAGGGTCAGAGAAAGTGTCATTGGACCTGTCTTGGGCTTCTGAAACCTCAAAGCTATCCCCAGTGACACACTTCCTCCACTGCTATGAACCTATGGGGCCATTGTCATTCAAACCACCACACCATCATAGCACCAGAGCACAGCCAGGAAGGGGAAGGGGGGGGGCTAAGCCTGGAGCTGCACTGCCATGGCTTCTTCTACCCTGTGCCTATTCTACTTGCAGGCAAGCCATGCAAACAAATCCAGATCCAACCAAACACAGTGAACACCCTGGCCTGCCCACTCCTCTCGAACCTGGCCACTCGGCTCTGGCTGTACAACGGGGACCCTGTCAATGCCTCTGCCTCTTGCCGTGTGTTGCCCACTGGTGACCTGCTTTTAGTGGGCAGCCAGCAGGGGTTGGGGATGTTCCAGTGCTGGTCAATAGAAGAAGGATTCCGGCAGCTGGTGGCCAGCTACTGTCCAATGGTAATGGAGGATGGGGTGATGGACGAAAACGAGCAGCGCGATGGTATCCCAGTTATCATCAACACGTCACGAGTGAGTGCGCCCGCTGGTGGCAGGGCCAGCTGGGGTGCAGACAAGTCATACTGGAATGAATTCCTGGTGATGTGTGCCCTGTTTGGGCTTGCTGTGGTGCTTCTGGTTTTGTTCCTTCTCTACCGACATCGGGATGGCATGAAACTTTTCCTAAAGCAAGGCGAATGTGCCACCGTGCACCCCAAGACTCGCCCTGTAGTGCTCCCACCTGAGACTCGACCTCTGAATGGTGTTGGCCCTCCTAGCACCCCACTTGACCACCGAGGCTACCAGGCCCTGTCAGATAGCTCCCCAGGGCCACGAGTCTTTACTGAGTCAGAGAAGAGGCCACTAAGTATCCAGGACAGCTTTGTGGAGGTGTCTCCCGTGTGTCCCCGGCCCCGAGTTCGACTAGGCTCTGAGATCCGAGACTCTGTGGTATGAGAGCTGACTTTAGATGTGGCCACCCTGGCCTCGGGCTGTGAATGTTAGCAGAGGTCCGTTAGACCTTTGCTTCTCACAGAACACAACCATGGTACCCTGCCTGGGAGGCAGCTGGTACGACAGCCCAGCCAGGTAGTTCCAGTGCCTGGCTGAAGATGGACAGGTCTGCCTCCAGGGGCCAGAGGGCCCTTGTCAGATGGCAGAATTCTGCTACTTAAACTGAGCCCTTTGTTTAAAAGACAACTGCAAATGTGAAGCCAGAAAGAGGGAAGAGACAGACAAGGAAGAAGACTGAAAACCACACAACCACTCCAGTTCAGTCTGCCTGGGCTCTCGGGGACTTTGGCTCTGTGAGACTGAGTTGGGAATCCCTCCCCCACTGGCCTATTCTACCTTCTGCCTTACTCTGCTGCCTGGGGGCTACCCTTTTCTCATGCAGAGCCAGAGCCCTGCTCCAGCCAACCGAGGACTTCTCTGTGACCGCTGATACCCCACCACCTCAGGGACAGAAGGCAAGGCTGGCTCTGCAGCCCTCCTCACCAGACCTGGGCCCAGGCCCGGTTCCTGGACTTAGCAGGCCTGTATCAGGCTGTGGCCTCAAGAGAGCAAGGGAGTGACCCCAGGGGAGTTTGCAACAGAAGACTGTTGTCTGCTGCCTTTTCCCAGTCAGAACTGTGTCCCCACCCACCTCACCAGCCCTATCTCCCAATTCCAACACAGGGGCTTCTGACCTTCTCCTGCCCCTAGTTCACCCTGCCCCTGCCGATCACTCTAAGGGATACTGACACTGCCCATCACAAGGACCCTGAATTTACATGGGTTTTATATATTTTTTTTGATAAGATGCACTTTACTTTCTTTTTTAAATAAAATCTGACAGATTATAGTGACTCTTGAAGGACTGTGCTTTGTATATATTGATCTGAATACATGTGATAGAAATACATATGTAAACTGCACTTCCCTCTTTAGACAGGGTCTCATTAGCTTGGAGTTTACTGTTAGGATAGACAGGCTGGCCAGTGAGCCCCAGGAATCCTCATGCTTGTGAGGCAGACACTTGACCTAGTGAGCCATCTCCCCAGCCTGCCTCTGCTTTGAAGTTTCATCTTCTCAGGGAAACTTTTTTTTAAAAAACTCTTTAGTGTTTAAAGTTTTCAGGTGATCATGTGGTAAAATTGACTTCTTGGAATGTCATTCTGTAAGTTCTCACATGTGGAAGTGTACTTGAGGGTCTCCAAAGTGGGGACAACCAGTGGCTCCTACAAGTCCAGTCCCTGTTAGTGTCCTACAAGGAGGTCAAACATTTCTAAACCTTTATTACCAATTAGTAAAAACAGTGATGACAACAGCAGCGAGGAGGGGCAGGGTCCTACCCTGCCAGGAAGCCAGACTGCAGTGCCCTCTCCAGGCTGGGCCAGCACCGGCCCTGACACTGCAGGCATGACTTTGGCTGTCTCTTAGCAGTGGGAAGGTCTTGGACAGGAAGTTGGTGCTCAGAAGCCATCACAGGACAATCTTAAAGGAGCTGCATGAGGAAGGAGTGAGTTGGTTTTGGTGCTGGGGATCAAACACAGGGCCTAACACATGTTAAACATGGACCGTCTACCACTGAGCTACACCGCAGCCTGAGTTGTGTTTTCTGATAGAAGAGAGTGGTGCAGACCTTACCAATCACTTCTCCCCTGTGACTTGTGGGTTTTTTGGGTCCCTCCTCCCCAAACCCCAGACAAGTTTTAGCTGGCCTAGAATTCACTTTGTAGATCAAGCTGACATTGCAGATCAGCAGTTCCTTCTGCCTTTGCCTTATAAGTGCTGGGATTACAGACCTGGACCACCATAGATTTTTATGGGCTGGAGAGGGGCTGGAGATATAGCTCAGTAAGACTGCTTGCCTAACATGTTTGAAACTCTGTGTTAAACCCTTAGCACCACATAAGTTAGGCATTCCAGCACTCAGGAGGTAGAAGGAAAACCAGAGAAGTTCAGCATCTAGGCTAGGTGTGGTGGTGTGCAGGGAGGCAGAGGCAAGTGTTGTTTAAGACCAGTCTCAGCTACATGAGACCCTGTCTTAAAAAAAAAAAAAAAAACAAGAATGGGCTAGGTCCCTAGTGTATCCCCTCTGAAGTCCATCCTAAAGCATCCCTGTAATAATAGCCCAGAGTAGATGGCACTCAGAACATGGGCATGCCTGTCACACCTGGCAAAGTCTGGTGAACGAGAAATGACATGCTGGAATTCGGAGAGGTTGATGGTCCCATCCCTGTCGATGTCTGACTCTTCCAGGATCTGGAGAGGAGAGGGCTTTAGGTCCCAGTCCCAACCCTTGCCACCCAACGTGCAACTAGTAGAGTCAGCTTACATTGTCAATGAGCTGCTTCATCTCAGAAGCACTGAGCCGTGTGTCCTCGCCCTCTCCTGTGAGGCAGTTCACCAGCCGACTCAGGTCTTCTCTGTCCAGGGTTCCATCATCATCAAAGTCTAGACAGCAGACACAGGGAGCAATAAGGGCCTGCTCAAGAGCTGTTCCCGATTTCCTGTGTGGGAAGGAGCAGAGTCCAGCAGTCCTTATGGTGCTTACCAAAGATTCGGAAGGCATAGTGTGATTTGATGTCTGGGGTTGCTGTGTCGCTGAAGACACTCAGGAGGTCCAGGAAGTCCTCGAAGCTCAGGCTGTCTCTGGTAGGGGATGTGGAGAAGACCATGCAGATTCGCTCCTTGAAGGGATTGGCCTAGGGAAGAGAGGCTTATGTGGATGTCGCAGGGCACTGCCTGGGTTACATGCTTAGCCAACTCAAATTTTCAAGAGAATGTCTCATAAATCTAGGCTGACTTCAAATTCCTGATCTTCCTGTCTCTACCTCCCAAGTGCTAGATTGCAGGCACGTGTCACCATGACTGACTCCCTTCTGGAAATTTGAGGAAGCTGATTACAGTAGTGGCACTATATGGAGTTCAGGCTCAAAGGGGACAACCTTTGAGGCCAGGACATGGAGGGTTCGGGGGCACCACTAAGCTAGCCAGGGAAGGGGCAGAGATGCTCCCTGGGAGTCTAACTCAGGCACATCATAGCTGGAGTCATGGCAGGAAAAGGAAGGTGTCCTATACAAAGCAACAAGATGAACCGATTATTTTAATTTTGTATGAGCACACATGAGCACATGTGTGAGCACAACACACACATGTGGAAGTCAATGGATAACTTTCCATAGTCAATTCTCTTCCAACATAGGTTCCAGAGGTCAAATGTAGGTTCTCAGGCTAATAAGTGTTTTTATCCTCTAAGCTAGTTGGGTGGACAAGCTGGTCGTTTTAATTGAACAATTATTTTGGTACAGAGCCAGGCTCTTTGCATAGAAATTTCAGAACAGACTAGCACTGTGGTGCATGCTTTTAATTCCAGCGCCAAGAAGGCAAAGGCAAGTGGATCTCTAAGAGTTCAAGGATAGCCGGGTTTATATAGTCAGTTCCAGCCAGGCTAGCTAGGATTTCACAATGAGACCCTGTCTCAAAATAATAATAGTAATTATTATGATAATTTTCCACAGCAAGTTGGCCATGGTGATGCATGCCTATGATCCCAATGTTCAGAAGGCAAGGAAAGGATTGAAGCAAGTTCAAGACCAGTCGAGGCTACATAGTAAAACCTAGTGTAACCCTGTATCAGAAATAAAAAAAGTGGTGAGTTAGCTCAATCAATAAGGGGCCTGCCATGTAAACATTCAATCCCCTAAACTGCTGTTTTTAAAAAGAGGGAAGTGGGCTGGAAAGATGACTCAGTGACTAAGAGCCTGTACTGCTCTTGCAGAGGACCCTAACTCAGGTCCTAGCACCCATGATGGGCAACTCACAACTGTCTGTAACTTTAGCACCAGAGGGTTCAACACCTTCTGTACTCCATAGGCACTGGCACTTACATATATATATGTACATACCCACACACAAACAGTTACTCATCATCATCAAAATAAACCCAGGGTGTGGTCACATGTGCAGAGACAGGATAAAGTAGGAAGAGGGTAGAGTGGATGGAGGACTGAACCTTGAGCTCTGGAAGGCTGAGAATCTGCTCAAATGAAACTCGGGTTTGCAGCGACTCCTCCATGCTCCGATGCTCCGGGGGAAGCAACTCACAAAACCGCCTGTGGGCTCTGGCAGAGAGAGGGGAACTTACTGGTGCCTTCAGTCAGTCAGACTCCCTCTTTCCTACATTCCCAGTCTGTATTTTGAATGCCATATAAACTAGGTGTATAACTAAGTCACATAACCAGGACTTCCAGTCACTGGACAACCTTTAGCCAAAGAGAGGTAAGTCACAAAGTAGCAGAGGCGTGCATGGAGTCCCATCTTAGGGTGGGTATTTATGGAGGAGAGGAAGTATGTGTGTCTGCAGACACTATATCAGGCACTATTCTGGCAGGAAAAGGATATTCTAGAGATATTTGTGCCCTTTCCTTTGACTATCAGACGAGAGAATCAGTGGTTCCCAAGATTCCCCAGTAATCTCATATTGTGAGAAGGAAGAAGCCTGGGGTTAGCCTAGGTGGAATGTCTACCAGGAAGAGATTTCACACAGTTTAGTAACTTGTCAGATCACCTTCCATAAGAGAATGGAGCTGAGACAATGATGGAGAGACCACATCTTGACCAGACTGCTTAATTACACATACCTCTGTATTTAAATATAAACCTCACATCAGCTGGACATGAAGATTGACTTGGAGGGAGGGGGCTGTCATTGGACCTCTTTGATACTTTTCCCAGTGTGGCCACATTAGATACATTTTTGTTTCTCTGCTTTTCAATATTATCCCTTTAATTGGCCTACTGAGGGTAGGTAGCCAGCCCAGCTAGTTAGGACTGCCTGTGGACCAAGTTCCTGGACCCTAACAATTACAGCAACAATTTCAATGATTCCTAAAGAGAGGTTAGGGAAGAAGCTATAAGTGACCCTAAACAATGGGGGGGGGGTGTAAAAACGAAATATCACTTTCACTCCAGGAATCCCTTCTCTCACTTACCACCTCTTTCCCAGTGGAATTTCATTGAGGAGACCAGGAACCTCCCTAGGTCAAGTGTACTGGCCATCAAATCACTTAAGTGTGCTTTATAAGCAAGTTACCAGAACCCTCTAACCTGTTTCCTTGTTCTGTAACCTCCTCCTGAAGATTTAAATAATATAGGAATAACTCAGTAGTTCCTGGGCAGAGTAAGGCTCAGTAAACGTTAACGGTTACTGTATTAAACAGGTAAAGTTGGGAGAAGAGTGAGCCAGGCTCCTCAAGGCTTCTTGTTTATGACAGAGGGCAAAGTTCGCATAGAGCCACAGCTGTTTCAGAAGACAGCAGGAAACTCGGCCGTGAGGAGGCCAGCGGGGCCAACTTTTCTTGAATACACAGAGGTGTATGCGTGGTGCAAAACTGAGGTGCGGGCGAAACTTGCACTCCCGGCCACCGGTTCCAGATCCGCAGATCTATGAAACCCGACCCCACCCTCAAAGGAGGTGTCCAGTCCGTTCCCCGCTAGAACAGTACTCCCAAAGCCGCCCCCTCCCCGGAAATCTCACAGTGGAGGGCGAGAGTCGGGGGTCGGGACAGCACTTACAGGAGGATCTCCTGCTTGGTCAGAAATGTCAGGTCCTGAAAGACAAATCCAGACAAGGGTCGGCGAGCCACCCAAAAGTCACGACCTCCCCGCCGCCGGGTCCCGAACCCCACTCCCCGGCGCGGGCTCGCACACGAGCTCCACGAGAACTGGCGCCCCGCGCACCTGGTACTCGGCCAGCAGCTCCTTGGATAGACGACTGCCCGAACCTCCCATCGCCGCGGTGCGCGCACTGCTCGCCCAACTCTCCCCGGGACTCCGGCAACTTTCTCACTTCCGTCCTCGGGGCCGCGTCCCCGCCCCGTCCCCACAGCAACCGCTGCCGGGCCTCCGCCCCCGGGCCCGCCCCTGCGTACTGTGTGCCCTGGCACCCTTGGCGCGGTTCAGCCAGCCAGCTCCCGGCTCCCCGCGGGCCCAGGAGAGCTGGAGGCAGGGCCCGGGGAGGAGCCGGACGCGCAGGGGCGGGAGCCCAGGCCTCATGGCCCCGCCTTCTTGTGGGCGGGGCTGGTAGCGCCGCGCGCACGTGGTGCAGACTGCGCCTGCGTCGGAGACACCATGCCCCTCGCTGTGTTCCAGAATGCGTCTGCGCATGGAGTCTTGAGATGCATCGGTCTCGCCTAAAGCGAGCAGGTGCTGGAGACCTCAGTCCTGGGTGGGGGCAGGTGACCTCCAGACTCGCTCCTGGACTGGAGGAGATCCGGTGCCTCTCTGCAGAGAGGGATGGGCCCAGACTGCCTTACTGGATACGGCAGCCACGCCACCTTGCCGACTCTTCAGAAGTAGCTTAGCTTGCTGCCTATTGAAGCTTTTACTGAGGACTCACTGGATTGTGATCTATCGCCCATCCGTGGAACAGTTGACAAGGTAGGCTTCTGTTTTACACAGGCCCAATTTCAGTGCTGTGTTGGGACTCGGTCCTGTCCACAGACCCCTCCTGCTGTTTATAGTCACAGCTGACATGCCTCCTTTGACCCCTTCCACAAAGTGCAAGCTTCCAGCTGTAGAGACTAAGGCCTCTACTTATTTGCTCTTTTCTCCACTTAACCTCCAGGACATTCAAGTAATTAGCAGATGCATGTACGAATGAACAAATTTACACTGCGTGAAAAGTGAGGATGCCAAGCTGCTGGGAGGAGGAAGGAAAGGTTCATTCTGTGACAGTTAATGTTGGTGGTCAACTGCTGGGCACTCGTGTGAGGTTTTCTTGGTTAGATTATTTGAAGTGGGAATGTCCACAGTGCCTTTGGGTGGTAGCCCGTACATACAGGAAACGGAAGGAGGAAACTGCTTTTGGCCTGTTTACCTTCGCTTGCTGATAAGTTCGTCTGTCCTGTTGCTGCCACCACGGAATTCCTTTGCTGACATTAGAATTAGCCTCTTCTAGCTTCCAACTCAGACTAAAGACCAGCAGTTCTCCAGGAACTCTCCAGGCCTTCAGCACCAGATTGGGATTGCCATGACACCTGCCCTTGTGGACTGAGCAACTAATATTGTCTGCCTAGACCATATCGAGTACATCCCTCTTAATGTATTCATCAGTTCTGCTCCTCTAGAGCAGTGGCTCTCAGCCTTCCTAATGCTTTGACCCTCAACTATAAAATTATTTTAGTTGCTACTTCATTACTGTAATTTTGCTACTGTTATGAGTCATAATGCATATATGTTTTCCAATGGTCTTAAGAAACCCCTGTGAAAGGGTCATTTGACACCCAAGGGGTCAAGTCCCCTGCTCTAGAGTAACCTAATATAGATTCATTTCCCCCACTCAGAAACTATGGTATATAAGCAAAAAAATCAATAATTTTTTTAAAAGTTCAAACAAAGCATATTGAAACAAAAAAAAAAAATCTCCCAAAATACTAGTGAGTTTGTTTTGAATTAGCCATCTACTCCTGGGCATGGACCTGCCCTCGAGTATGGTTTGTATCCCCAGTGAGACTCCATTGTACAGATTAATTTTTTTAAAAATCATTTTCTTTTTTATATTTATTTATTTATTCTATTGTAAGACCCTAATTCCGGGGGTTCTGATAGGCCGATGGGAGAGCCCTGTGACACAAACACCAAAACCAGGAGATGCAACAAGCAAGAGGTGTTTATTGAACGAGTACACTCGGGTGGCAGCAAATCTCTGGGAAAGCTGCACACCCCCCAAAGGGTTCAGGCTCCTTTTTACAGAGACAAATCAGCATACATGCATGGGGCACAAGGTGATTGATTACAAAGTATGATCTCATGTTTGAGAGATCACCCAGGTATGACCTGTTCTTCTTTAAAGGATAAACCATAGAATGACTTGGAAAGACCCCAGACTGTCCGTGGGCCAGGTGTGACCCAGACAGGGCTGGTCATCTGGAAATATTTGTTCCAGGGATGGGGGCCTATTTCCTTGTTGTGGGCCAAGACCTGTGAGAAACTTCCTTCATACTCTGGCTTTCTCTTGGCTGTACATTTAAAGCCTTCAGTTAAATCCTTCCACAAAGGATTGATGATTAAGTAACTAGCTCTTAACAAGAGCTTAACTAGTTTAACAATATCAGCCTAGCATATAACCACTAGTTCCATCACCATAGTAACCTTTCTTGTTATCATAGTTTCTGATCTTTCCACCCATGTCCATGCCCATTCTTTGTGATTTTCTATATTCTGCTTGCAAGAACTATTCTCCTTATCCTTTCCTACATCCTTGCTCTGCAAACTGAAGTCTTTCACTTTGTACATTGTTCTGTCTGCATGTATCCCTGCAGGCCAGAAGAGGGCACCAGATTTCATTATAGATAGTTGCTAGCCATTATGTGGTTGCTGGGAATTGAACTCAGGACCTCTAGAAGAGCAGCCTTCTAGTGCTCTTAGCCTCAGAGCCATTTCTCCAGCCCACAGATTCACTCTTGATCATACTCATTCACTCTAATTTCTGAGCTTTAGTAACCCTGCGCATATACATCTTAAAGTTATTAAATAAGTTGGACCAGATAGCATAGATCTCTAAGCTCAGCTACTTAGGAGGCTTGAAGTAAAATGATCACAAGTTCAAGGCTAGCCTGGACAACCTAGTGAAACCCTAGCTCAAGATTTAAAAAGAAAAAAATAATGAAAGGAGATAGTGATGTGTCTTAGGGTTTCTGTTGCTATGATAAAACATGACCAAAAGCAACTTGGGGTGGGAAGGGTTTATTTTATTTTAAAACGCTCAGGTTAATTTAATCACTGGGTTGAGTCTAGGCATCATCTTAGAAGCAGAAACTTAAGCCATGAAGAAACACTGCTTACTGGCTTGCTCCTCATGCCTTCCTCCAACTGCTTTTTTATTCAACCCAGAACCGCTTGCCTAGGGGTACTGTCATCCACAATGGGCTGGTTCTCCCGAATCAATCATTAGTCAAGAAAATGCCAATCTGATGGAGGCATTTCCTCAGTTGAGATTTCCTGTTCTCAGCTATGTCTAGGTCTGTGTCAAGTGACAATACATAAAATAACCAGCACAGGCTTTAACTCAGTCTAAGGTGTTTGAAGCCCCAGCTTCAATCTCCCAGTACCTCAAATATAAAAAGGAAGGGAAGATTATGTTTCATTAAGATGGGGGGAGAAGAAAACAGACTCAGGAATAAACAACAACAATAACAATAGACCTGCAAGAGGTGGGTTCTGTAGTCTAAGAGTAGATATAGAGCAGAAAAAGTTGGGATAGGGGTCAGTTGGAAGGCTTCCTCTTTTGGCCTGCATTGGCCAGTGCCAGGATAACAAATGAGTCAGGGTGCCAGGTGATCCGTAAGTTTCTCTGCTGGCCAACCATTACTGGGGGGTAAGGGTGGGGGAGATTACATAGGGCAGAGAAGGTAAAAATCTAGAAAAACAAGTTACTTTCATTTTAGAATTGGTGATGGCCATTCCTGGTTGTCAGCTATATCTGGACTATATATGGACTATAATCCAGAATGGAAGGCACATTTGTGAGCTGGATCTTGAAGCTGGATGACAGTTGCCTTTAATCCAGGCCTGGAGGCTGGAAGGCACACCTTTAATCTGGACCACACTTTCTGTTGGAATACCATATAAGGACAATGGAAGAAGGAAGAGTGTTCTTCACCTGCTTGCCCTCACCTCTTTCAGCCCATCCATTCCTTCTTCAAGATCCCAGCAGACCAGCTGGGATACCCAGCCTCATTGGACTGAACAGCTACTAGATTCTTGGACTTCCCATTCATAACTAGCCATTGTTGGACTACAACCTGTAAGTCATTCCAATAAATTCATACACACACACACACACACACACACACACACACACACACACACACACACACACACAGTCGAGAGAAAGAGAGATTCATTCTGTAAGTTCTATGACTCTAGAAAACCCTGATTAATACAGATTCCAATACCAGAGTGGTTCTTGAGCAACAGAAGTATAAAGATGAATCTTATAAGTATCTGGAATAGGCTTTTTAAGTCGTCAACACCTTCAGCTACTAAAACCATTCCAGTCAACTCTCCTGGCAGGTCAGAAGGTACTGAAAACCCATGGTGTGAACTATATTAAAACTTAAAGAGATAAATGCCTTGGATTATCTTGATTCATCAATAGTGAGTGGCAATGGATTAGTGATGTTATATTTGAAACTCTTGACAGTTTGGGGGAAAATAAGGAAAATGGAGCTGCTTGTTGGTGGCTCTTAATATCTCTAAATAAATTGCTAAAGGACATAAATGAACTCCATGGTAAAATTAACCAACTTCAGGATATGGGGAAGGACAACAATGAGCTTAGTGATAAAGCTGACCAGCTCCATTCGAATAAACATTCTAAAGGTTTCTAAGTATGCCCTGGAAGAGAATCTTCTCTCTGGCAGCCACAGATCTCCAATTGCAGAAAATCAAACTGAAGACCTCATTATAAAGATGACTGAAAATTCAAGTCTCAGCCTCAGAGGCATCAGCAGTTAAATTTAGGGCATGAGTTGGTAAAGAATGGTATCCTATAACCTGGGATGTGGGAGAATGATATTGAAGCTGAGAACTTTGAACCCTCAGATTCTAAAGGGTTTATCTCACCTGAGGAAGTGGTACCCTCAGCCCCACCCCTTGAAACATTGCCCTTTTCACCTTGTGCTGAGGGAATTAATCCTTCAATTTCTGCTTTTTCTGAAAGAAATACCATGCAATAGTTGCTTCTATACCTATAAACAGGCTCCTTAGAGGGGTGGTAGAAAGTATAGTCCAAAAGGAAGTGTGATACACTATTAAAGAGCTTAATGACTTTGCTAATTCATTCAAGCAAAATCTGGGGAATGTGTGGTGTGGGAATGGCTTTTAAGGATGTGGGATAATGGTGGAAGGAACATAAAACTGGATTGGGCTGAGTTTATTAATATGGGCCCTGAGTGGAGAGTCTAGGTTTAATATGGAAGCTTACTCTGTTTAAGAAAAAAAAAAGGTGTGAAAGGCTTATTTGAATGTTTGGCTGAAGTGGTTATCCAAAGATGGCCTACTGAAAAGGAGTTGGAGATGCTTAATATCCCTTGGCTTAGTGTTGATGGAGGGATTTTAAGGCTCAGGGAAATTGCAGTGTTAGAGAGGGTATGCTGTGCTCTTCAATGGGAAGGCCCAGAAGACATGCCTTTCCCAAATTCTGTAAGACACAAAATGGTAAGATGGGCATTTGAAAAGTTCTGTTGTCACCCTTTTCCTTGTGCCAGACCTTAGGACTGAAGATGCTGCTGCTCAATTGGGTTAATTAAATGAAGTGGGTTTAACTGGGCCCTGAGGTAGCAGGAGCCAGGTGATTTAGTTACATTAATGGGCAAGAACAAGCCTATTGCATTTCTGTTTGAGCTGTATAAGCAGAAAAATTCTCAAACAAATGAAAGAAAGGCTGCATTGGTTTGTAGCAAAAGACAGTTTCAGCCAGTGAATTAATTTCCAGACTTGAGCCAGTTTGCAGACCCAGAACCTCTTGAATGAAGGGGTGGCTAGGTTCTCCTGAGGAAGGATCCTGATAAGAGCAGCCAGTGCTCTTAACCACTGAACCATCTCTCCAGCCCCTTGATTCACTATTTTCTTTGGCAGAGACAACTCTAAAGGCTTCCATTTAGCCTTTCCAACCATAATATCCCTCACTTCATGGGTTACGGAACCAATGTGTCCCAGCAAAGCTGTCTTTCGAGCCCTTAGCCTTGAATTTTTTATTTGCTTTTGGTTTTTTGAGACAGGGTTTCTCTGTGTAGCTTTGGAGCCTGTCCTGGAAACTTGCTCTGCAGACCAGGCTGGCCTCAAACTCACAGAGGTCCCCCTGCCTCTGCCTTCGAATGCTGTGCCACAAAGGTGTGTGCCACCACTGCCCAGCTTTGAATGTTTTGTTCTTTTACTTCTACCTCTCAAGTCCTGGGATTGCAAATGTGCACCACCATGCTCAGCTTCTGATTAACTCTTTCCACATTTAAATTTGATGTGAGTGGGTGTTTTACCTGCATGTGTGTCTGTGTATCACATTTGTGTTTAATGCCCTCAGAGGCCAGAAGAGTATGTCAGATTTCCATGTGGACACTCAGAATTAAACCTCTGGAAGAGCAGCAAGTACCCTTAGCCATTGAGCCACCCCGCCTCAAAATATTTTAATTTGCATTTGATTTGTTTAAAGATACTGAACACTTTTTGAAATATTGGCCATTTGTATTTTAATTTAGGAAAACTGAACTCTATACTTATTAAACCTTAAGTTGACTTCTGTGCATCATTTTTTTGGGTATTCTCTTCTGGTTTGCCAGGATGAATGTCTGGACCAGCACAGCTGAGAGAAACCAAAGTTAGACTGAAGCTGGTCTATCTCTGTCTCTCTTCCTCCCTTTTCCCCTCCCCTCTTTCTCTCTCTTATGCAGATTCTACTGTGTAGGCTATTTAGAACATAGAGTTGGTCCTGACAGCCTCACAAATGCTGGGGTCACAGGTGTGCAGCCCCACCCCTGGCTCTCAGTCTAATTTTTATTTTTGAGAAAGGATCTCATGTTGCTCAGGCTGGCCTCAGATTCACTGTATAGTCACTGCTGAACTTGTGATCTGACTGTCTTCATCTCCCAAGTGCTGGAATCACAGGCATGTGCTACCACACTCAGATTACCCAGATTACCCAATCCTGGGGATCAGACCCAAGGCTAGGCAAGTAGTCTACCAACTGAGCTCTGTTATTGGGTATTGGTACAGTGCATGAAAATATATCACTGTGATTGGTATAAAAAAACAAAAGCTGAATAGCCAGTAGCTAGGCAGGAGGTACAGGCGGGACTTTCCAGGCAGAGAAAGATCTGAAAAGAAGATGGAGTCCCCAGCCAGACTCGAGGAAGCGACATGAGCAATATAGGGGGATGAAGTGACAAGCCACCCTATAGAATAAAGATCAAAAAAAAAGTGGGGGGGGTAATTTAAGTTATAAGAGCTAGTGGAACAAGCCTAAGCTAAGGCCATGCTTTCATAATTATGTCTCCACATCCATTTGTGAGCTGGCAGCCCAAAGAAAAATTCAGCTACAGAGCTACATCCCAAGCCCTCAAAAAAAAAAAAAAAGAAAAAATTATATGCACACACACATATAGAGTGTTGCATTTATATGGTGTTTGTGTATGACATATGTGTATATGCACATTCTCTAATATGTGCACCTGCCACACATGTGAAGGTCATAGGACTACTTTAGGTGTTAGTCTCCACCTTCCTTCTCAGGGCAGGAGCATTGGAATTACAGCCATGTAGCATGCTCAACTCTATTTGGCTTCTGGGGATTCAAACTCAGTTCACATTTGCAAGGCGAGTGCTTTTTGCCCAGTAAGCCCTTTAATACAGTTCTTTGTGTTGTGGTGACCCCCACCTGTAAAATTATTTTGTTGCAACTTAATAACTAATTTTGCTACAGTTATGAATCATAATGTAAATATCTGATATGCAGGCTAACTGATATATACATATGGCCTTCAAAGGGGTCACGGCTGACGGGTTGAGAATACCTGCACTACGCCATTTATCTCTCCAGTCCCTTCAAAACATACATATGTTGTTTTCTAATTGTGTGTGTGTGTGGTATGTATGTATATAGTGAATGTGTGGTGTGGTGTGTGTGTGTGTGTGTGTGTGTGTGTATACATGTGCATATGTGTGGAGGCCCAAAGATGCCAAGTGTCTTCCTAATTGATCTCTATGTAAAAATGTTTTTAGATATACACTTACTGGTTTGTGCATGGATACAGTGCACATGAGAAGCTAAGAGAATTTTCAGGAATCTGCTCTCTGTCTACCATGTAGGTTCAGGGTTTGGAACTAAAGTCATCAGGCTTGGCAGCAAGTGCCTTTACTGGATGAGCCCACTTGCCAGCCCCTCCACCTTTATTTTTTGAGAGTTTCTTTTCTCTCTGTATGTGTTTCCATTTGTTTGTTTGTTTATTTATTTATTTTATCTCTCTATGTAGTCCTGCTTGTCCTAGGGCTTGATATGTAGTTCAGGCTGGTCTCTGAACTCCCAGAGCTCCTTCTGCCTCTGCCTCTGCTTCCTGAGTGCTAAGATCAGAGGTGTTTACCATCACCTCCAGCTTCAAAAACAAAACCAAACAACAAAAACCACTGCCTCTGTTTCCTGACTTCTGAGAAATGTGTCACCATACCCAGTTCAAAGTATATTTTATATTACATGTTTATTACATATATTTATGTGTGAGCAAGTGTGCACATGGAGGTCAGAGGAGCTGGTTCTCTCCTTCCGCCATGTGGGTCCTGGGGATTTAACTCAGGTTGTTAGCCTTGATGGCAAGCACCTGTACCCCAAGTAATAGATAGTATGTGACCTTGGTAAAATATTTAAAAAATATAGACATTGTTCATAATCCCATCAGCTGCAAATAAGGGTATTTTTACTAAATTAAAATATAGCCTGGCACAGTGCCACACACCTTTAATCCCAGCACTTGAGAGGCAGAGGCAGAAGGATCTCTGAGTTCAAGGCCATCTTGGTCTACAGAGTTAGCTCCAGAAAGGCAGGAATACACAGAGAAACCCTGTCTCAAAAAAAACCAACAAGTAATAAACAAAATGATGAGGAGGAGGAGGAGGAGGAGGAGGATGATAAATTCTGAGCTGGGTGGGGTGGTGGCGGTACAGGTTTGTTTTGTTTGTTTTTTGTTTTTGAAACCCTGTCTCAAAAAAAAACAAAACAATACAAAAACCTGGAAATGGGCTGCTCTCTGTGTTTATGTACTTTTCATTTCTGATTGTTTCAGGTAGCCTTCATGGCTGTACCACATGATTCACAGGAAACTTCCTATCTGCTCCCTCCAAACCCTGAGGACTGGGAGGAACAAGGCATCCCGGACTTTGTCTATGGACAAAAGGACCTCGTAGGGAAGGGAATTCAGTGGCCCAGGAATGCCGGCAGCACCCTAGACCCGCTGCCACGGTCCCGCTTCGACTCTGCCCTCTGCTCTGCATGGAAGCAGCGAGTGGAACTGGGCCTGTTTCGATATCGCCTAGAAGATCTGCAGACCCAAATCCTCCCTGGTTCCGTGGGGTTTGTAGCTCAGCTGAATGTAGAGCGAGGAGTACAGAGGAGGCCCCCCCAGAATATCAAAAGTGTGAGGCAAGAGTTTGACCCAGAACAGTTTAACTTCACTAAAATCCGACCTGGGGAAGTCCTTTTCCGTTTGCGACGGGAGCCTAATGGGCCAGCTGCCTCAAAGCAAGAGGACATCCTTGTGGTGATCAACGTCAGCCCCCTGGAGTGGGGCCATGTGCTGCTGATGCCAGAGCCTGCTCATGGGCTCCCCCAACGCCTGCTGCCTGGGGTGCTGCGGGCCGGGCTTGAAGCTGTGCTACTGAGCTTGCATCCAGGCTTCCGGGTTGGCTTTAACAGCCTGGGAGGTTTGGCCTCTGTGAACCATCTCCACTTGCATGGCTACTACCTGGCCCACCCACTGCCTGTGGAGGGCGCCCCAAGCACACCTCTAGACCCCAAAGGCTGTATACATCTGCTGCAGGACCTCCCAGCTCCTGGCTTCCTCTTTTACACTAGTGGGTCAGGGCCTGACTTGGAAGCCCTGATTAGCAGGGTATGTCGGGCCACTGACTATCTGAATGACCATGAGATTGCACATAACTTATTCGTGACCCGGGGAGCTCCACCTGGGCAGGCATCATCTTCTTTGGGCCTCACTGGGATCCGAGTCATTTTGTGGGCCAGGAAGTCCAGCTTTGGAATAAAGGAAAGTGGGGCTTTCAATGTTGCGCTCTGTGAACTGGCTGGCCACCTACCTGTTAAAACATCCCAGGACTTTGGCAGCTTGACAGAGGCAGCTGCATTGGCCCTCATTCAGGACTGTCTGCTGCCCCAAACTCAGGCAGATGAGGTGCAGGCGGCACTGGTGGCCCTGATGGCCCAGGAAGGGCTATGATTCTTCAGGTTTTACTGACCAAGGCCCTTTCCAAAGGCTGTTAATCACTGGCATTTGGACATTTCTTTTCATGACTGCCTTCCCACCACCCAGAGTAAGGAGTATAAAGAAAGCGCTGAATATTTCAACTGCTTCTCACCTCTTAGACAAGCCGGGATTAAAGGTGCTAGCCACCACCACCTGGCTAGCATAATACATTTCTTACTCATATAGAATACTGATTTTAAGAATAGAATGAACCTGGGGGTGGTGGTGCACACCTTTAACCCCAGCACTTGGGAGGCAGAGGCAGGCAGATCTCTTTGAGGTCGAGGCCAGTCTGGTCTACAGAGGGAGTTCCAGGACAATCTCCAAAGCTACAGAGAAACTCTGTCTCGATAAAAACAAAACAAAAAATAAAGAATAGAAGAATGAGAGTGTGGAGAGATGGCTCCGCGGTTAAGAACACTTACTGGATCCTAGCACCCACATGGCAGCTAACAACCATATGTAAAGCCAGCTCCAGGGAACTGACAACCTCTTCTGGCCTCCGAGGGCATTGCACACATGTGGGACATATACATAAATGCATGCAAAAAACCCATACACGTGAAATAATAAATCTTTACAAAAGGGGGGCAGGCTGGGGATATGGCTCAGTGGTTAAGAGCACTGGCTGCTCTTCCAGAGAACATGGATATGATTCCCAGCATCCACGAGGCAGCTCACAACCACCTGTAACTCCAGTTACAAGAGATCCAACACCCTTTTCTGGCCTCCTCTGGCTCTGTGCACACATACACAAGTATGCACTCACAGGCACACACAGGTACACAAAATAATTTTTAATTAAAGAAAATGCTGGAGAATTTGCTCATTGGTGAAAAGCACTTGTTGCATGCACTTCAGAGGACCAGGTTCAGCTCCCATCGCCCACATGGTGGCTCCTGTGTAATTCCAGTTCCAAGGGATCTGATGCCCTTTTCTGACCTGCATGGGCACCAGGCAAGAATGTGGTCCACATACATGCAGGCAAAAACTCATAAAATATTTTTAAAAATTAAAAGAATGACAAAAGTTTCCATCACCATGCAACCAATTACTGTACTACAGAGTAAGCAGACATTACTCATATTCATGTATCTTCTGCAATTTTTTTTTTTTTTTTTGGTTTGTTTTCTATTTTTAGTTTTTCTTCGAGACAGGGTTTCTCTGTGTGACTTTGGCTGTCCTAGAACTCGCTCTGTAGACCAGGCTGGGCTGGAACTCACAAAAATCCACCTGCCTCTGCCTTCCGAGTGCTGGGATTAAAGTCATGAGTCACCAGCTCAAGGTTTGTCTTTTTATGAACAAAAAATGCTTGCTCTTGTCAGAATTTTTCACATAATCTAAATGACAAATTGGGTTGGATTTGGTGGAGTAAGCTAGTGGAAATCAAAGTGGGGAAATGTCAGGTATAGGAAAGGGACAATGACAGCAAATGGTGTAACTTATTTCCTTTTAATTAAAAAAAAAAATTATGGTGGTGGGCACCATGCCAAGGCGTGGGTGTAGAGGTCAGAGGACAGTTGTCCTGGTTCTCTTTTTCCACCATGTGGGTTCCGGGGGTCCGACTCAAGTCATCTGGCTTATTAGCCAGCACTTTTACCTACTGAACCATCTCGCCGGGCCCTTTCTATAATTCGTTAATGGAACTGTTTCCGCTTACCAGAATGAAAACCTTGGAAGGCATGTGTCCTAATCGTTACTATCCTTGTCAAGGGCGGGGAATTTTCTCATAGCACCATTTCTAAAATGCTGAAGAAACACAAGCAGCTATTTGTCCCAAAATTCAGACTTGTTTGCGGTAGCCACCGAATTCCTGGAAAGGTAGCCGCGCCAATGCGGAAGGACCACAAGTCCCATAATGCCTCGGAAGAATCCCTCTTGGCTGATCATGGACTCCTGTACACTCTGACCTCCTGCCGCAGCACAGGCAAAAGCAGACAGCTTGGTGCCAAGATGGCTTCGGCTGGCGCCAAAGTGGGTGTGGTTCCCAAACAGGCCACGCCCCCAGAACGCTACTCCAATAGGGGCCGCCTTCGTGTCCATAGCGACGGCGGCGGCGGCGGCCGTCGGCTTGCTTAAGAAGGCGCCGCCGCCGCCAGGATCTCGGAGCTTGGAGTTAACCCCGAGGGGGAGCGGGCTCCCCCTCGCGACAGCGGGGACAGACAGTCCTGTGGAACGAAGAGACAGTCCCCGACGTCCAGCAACGCCCAGGAAGAGCCGCAGCGGGCGAGGGGCGGCCATGAGCGACCAGCTGAGTCCAGCCCCGGGCTGCTAGGGGCAGCTCCAGCAGCCCCTGAGCTCTCCTCGAAACCTCGGGTGGGCAGTGTCTGCCGTGGGTTTCCTTTCCTCTATCAGAGCCCCGAGGGTCCCAGCCACAGATGCCCGACCCCGACGTGTTCACATAGGGAAACTGAATCCTGGCTCAGGGAAAGGCCTGGCCTGAGAACCTTTGATCAATAGCGATATTTTAAAGCAGAGTCCTCCAGTACTGTCAGCCACCTCACTTTCCATTCACAAAACAAAACAGCCGCGGACGTGGCTTCTGCCAGATCTGTTCTGCATGCACTGCAATGTGTTGTATGATACAGGGTAGTCCTGGATGATGGGTCTTTTAGATAAGGACTTTACATTCTATCAACATTCCTTGCTTCCCTCTACTTGGAAACTACCTAGTCTCCAGTAGGATTGGTCTGAAAGGGCAACATTTCCTTATAGCACCATAAAGGTACTCTGGGTGAATTCCTGCAGGACTTCCTAGGCTTGGAAAGAGGTCTGATAAATATTTCATTCTTATTCCTTTCCCCTTAGAATCTAAGAGGATGGAGCCCAGTACCTGTAAGACCAGTGAATCTGAGGAAGACTATGTTGAGGAAGAAGAATCTGAGGAAGAGTGTGTTAGAGAGGAAGCTACCACCCTTCACTCTTCCCAGCAGGCACTTACAAAGGCTGACTATAAAGAGTTTGAGAATGGGGTTACCTTATCTGTTGTAGCCAAGAAAATTCCAAAGAAAAACATAAGTGCAACAGACACAGATGATTTAGAAGTTGGGAGGAGAAAGAGAAAACGGAAACGAAGGTAACTTTTCCCTAGCCCCTCACAGGTCTTGGCCTCACATCAACATTTGGTAGGGGAACGATGGGATCTAAGCTTTTCATTTTAGCCTTTGGGAGAGGGGAGGAGAAGAGAGCCAGGTTGTGGTACACATCAATAATCTCAGCAATAGGAAGGCTAAGAGAAACGAATTACTCTTCCAGGCCAGCTTGGGACCCTGATTCAAAAGCCATATAAAATGGGCTGATGAGATGGCTCAAGTGGGGAAGAGAGCTTGGTGCCCAGCATGAAGGCCTGAGTTTGAATCCCAAATGCTCACAAAACCAAAACCAAAACCAAAAAAAAAAAAAAAAAAGGCGGGGTTGGAGAGATGGCTCAGTGGTTAAGAGCACTGGCTGCTCTTCCAGGGGTCCTGAGTTCAATTCCCAGTACCCACATGGCAGCTCTCACCTGTCTGTAACTGCAGTTCCAAAGGATCTGGCACCCTCACACAGACATGCAGGTAAAACATCAATGCACATAAGCTAAATAAATAATTTTTAAAAAGTCATGGTGGCACACACCTTTGATCCCATCACTCAAGAGGTAGAGGCAAGATGATCTCTTGAGTTCCAGGCCAGCCTGGTCTACAGAGCAAATGCTACACAGAGAAACTTTCTCTTGAAAGTCCAAAAAGAAAGGGAAGGCAAGAGCAGGGTTTTTTGTTTTGTTTTGTTTTTCTGGTTTAAACTTTTTCTTTTTTCTTTTCTTTTTTTTTTTAAATTGGATTAGAAACAATTTTATTTTACATATCATTTTCAGTTTCCTTTCCCTCCCATCCTCCCATGCCCCCCATGGGCTGCCCATCCCATCCCTCTTCTGCTCCCCAAGGAGAGTGAGGCCTTCCATGGGGGATCGTGAAAGTCTGCCACATCATTGGGAGGGAGGGCCTATTGAGATAGTATCCCTCTATAGGGAATGGGCAGCTGGAGCAGTATTAATCTTTGCTGAAGCTGAAAAAAAAAAAAAAAAATTGAGCCTTGTGGGTCTGCCCGTCTTGGAATTTTAAGCATGTTGGTTTGATATTTAGGATGCTTCTAGAGAAAATGAATTTGTATTATAAATTGGTTAGCTATTTTTTCACCTGGGCTCCTGGCAGCCTGGAACCTGTTCTTCCACCCTACTCTGCCTGATTTCTCTTCTTCCTTCATTTCAGACCCCTGGCCATCAATCTGACCAACTGCAAGTATGAGAGTGGTAAGAACTGGGCTCATCACTCACAGCCATGTGTCCAAGAGGGACCGCTCTTATTCCTGGGACAGAGTCACAGCCATTCTTCCAGCTCCTGGCTCCGGCCTAGGTTACCTACTACCTATACAGAGTTTCCTGGATGTCCACAGGCTTAGCTCCTGGCAGCTGAGATTTCACTATTGCTGTTAGTCTCACTGGTAGGGAAGCTGTCTCCATAGTTAGCTGGCAAAAACAAACAAACGAAAAACCACAAGCCAGGTACTTGGGAGGCAGAGGCAGTCAGATCTCTGTTAGTTCCAAGTCAGCCTGGCCCACATAGTAACAGCCAAGGCTGCATAGTGAGACCCTGGAGATACATGTGTATTAGCACAAATGTTCCCACTTACATACACATGATTAAAAATAATGAAAACCTTCTTTGTTTTTGTTTTTTTCAAGACAGGGTTTCCCTGTGTAGCTCTGGCTGTCCTGGAACTCTGTAGACCAGACTGACCTAGAACTCCCAGAGATTCACCTGCTTCTGCCTCTAGAGTGCTTATATTAAAGGTGTACACCACCACTACACACCAAAATAATGAATATCTTAAACAACAACAAAACAACTGCTTTTGAAAGGTTGAGGATATAGCTCAATGCTGAAGGGCTTAATGTCCTTCGGTTTAATCTGTAATACCACAAGGACTAAAACTGTGTTTTCGCCTGAGAGGCTCTCAGGGGACATAACAATCAAAAGTAATAACCCAGCTAGGTCAAGATTTTCATCTGTCTCCTCTCCTGACATCTGCACAAAGAGCCACTCAGAGGATCTAGGGTCAGCTGTTTATCCTGACCCTAGATCCTGAGCCAGAGAGCAGAGGGTCTGGCCCTTGTTTTCTCTGCTAGCCTTGTAAACTTGAGATTGCAACCTGGTAACTAAGATGCTGAGATAAAAATCACATGCCTTCACAACATGCTCTGTGGTTAGGTCTGTTCCTTCTTCTCCTTCTTGGGCCCAGCTAGAGTTCACAGGCTCATGGCTGGTGCCCAGGCTGGCATCATTGATCTCCCTATCTCTACAGTGCGCCGGGCAGCCCAAATGTGTGGCCTGAAGGAAGTGGGGGAGGATGAAGAGTGGACTGTATACTGGACAGACTGCTCTGTCTCACTGGAACGAGTCATGGACATGAAGAGGTTTCAGGTACCAATATCCTGGCCCAACATCCAAAATGAGCATTCCCACCCTGTCTGCCCTGGCACTGGAGGACTGACTGCCTCTTTCCATTGCTGCACCTTATACAGACAGAGAGGCCACCCCCAGGTCTTCTGCTCCAATAAAAATATTCTCCTCTTGGCTCTCTGGAGCTTCTGTTACCTGAAGAAGGTGTTGGGTGGGCACATCCCTGTCACATTATTTATTCTGATTGGTGGCATCTGACTAGCCTGCCTGCCTCATTGAGAGCAGGTGTTCCCATTTTGGGGGGCGAGGACTGAAAGCTGCTTCAGGGCTAACAGCAGAATGCTAGGGATGTAGCTCAGTGCTCTGAGATAGAATACTTGCCTAGTATGCAAAAGTCACTGAGTTTACTTTCCAGGATCTAAAAATAAAGGGGGGGGGGTTGGAGTAATGATTAGGCCAAATGGATGGTTTAGTATCTAAGCATCATTGCATCACACATCTACCAACCAAGTGTGGGAGAGCCAAGTGTGGTAATATACACTAGTGATCCTGGCACTTGGGAGGTGGAAACAAGGCTCAAGACCAGTCTTAAAAGAAAAGAAAAATATACCCCTAAAAGAGAAGGGAGGCAGGAGAGAGAGCCAGCCAGCAATTGTATGCATGGGGCTGGGTATGATATGGTGGTACAGGACTGTATTCTCAACAGTCAGCAGGCTGAATCAAGAGAATGAGGTATTTGAGGCTATACATCTTGGGCTGTATATGAAGACCCTGGTTCAACAGCAACAAAAACTAAGACAGTGTGGCATTGTGTCTGGTAAAGTCATGTTTGGCTTAACGATGAAGATACACTTGTGAGGAACGGGTTGGTAGGCAATTTCATCCTGGGAACATCATAAGTGCAGTAAACAAATGGCTGCCCAGTTGTTAGGTGATGAGGTTTTCTACGATCGCCATGGGGTCTGTGGTCTGTCCTTAACTGAATTGTCATTTATGCAGCGCATGACTAACTAAAAAGGGTCTGTACGCTTCTTTAGGAGAATCCAGGAAGCGAGTCCAGGACACTGTAACTTGTCCTAACCTTGTCTTTTGTTTGTTTGTTTGTTTGTTTTTCGAGACAGGGTTTCTCTGTAGCTTTGGAGCCTGCTCTGGAACTCACTCTGTAGACCAGGCTGGCCTTGAACTCACAGAGATCCACCTGCCTCTGCCTTCTGAGTGCTGGGATTAAAGGTGTGCACCATCATCACCCTATCCTAACCTTGTCTTAAGGGAGGAAGCTAGGAGAGAGCAACCGCTATAAATGCTAGAGAAGAAGCAAAGAATGGGTATGTGGGAGCAGCTGTCAGATGAGGATCACTAATTACAGTAATTGACAGGTTTTACCGTGGGGTTCTTGTGTATTGGTCAGATACAATTAGCTGTTTTTATATTGCTTCTTCATGAAATCTTTAACATCCCTGAGTGGCAAATAACAGTTTGGTTTTTTTTAAAAAAAAAAAAAAGGACAGGAAGGCTCAGAACAGAATTCACACAGCTAGTGATTGAGAAAGCCAGCTCAGTGCACCCAGTGTCTCATGTGTTTGCCTTCCATCCCTGCAGGGCAGATCAGCTAAGGGCCTCCAGCATGGACCCTCTTATGCCATGTGGTCTCTGGGGGCTGTGGCATGAAGTCTTCTTAGTTTTCTTTTCTCCTTTGTGTCTTCAAGGAAATGTGATTCTTACAATTTCTTTGTGCTATCATATATCATTATTCTTCTATTAAAAAGTGTGTGTGTGTGTGTGTGTGTGTGTGTGTGTGTGTGTGTGTGTGTGTGTGTGTGTGTTTGTGTTTTGCTGGGAATTGAACCTAGGACCTCACGCCCACTATTTAAACACTTCATCACCGAGCCTTATCTCCAGGCAGCATCAGTATTCTGGTGGACCAAGAGAAGGTGGGCTGGGTCAGGAGGTGGCTGGAGGGCACAAGGTCCTGGCTAGTCTACACTTTTCCAGCTGCCCTTCCTTTCCCAGCCTTGGTGTAGATATGTCCTGGGAAGACCATGGGGTGACTTCCTACCAGCCTTATGGAAACATCCTGTTTCACCCTTGCTGACTAGATGCAGTGCTACCCTCCACTGGAACTTCTTCCTTTCCTTCCCAGTCCCTTTCTAAGGTTTTGAGGGATGCCCAGGTCCTAGGAACTGCCACGTGCCACAGGGAGGGCAGTATAACCAACTGATTCTGTTTCAGAAAATCAACCACTTCCCTGGCATGACAGAAATCTGCCGCAAAGATCTGTTGGCTCGGAACCTCAACCGCATGCAGAAGCTCTATCCTACTGAGTACAACATCTTCCCACGAACCTGGTGTCTCCCTGCAGAGTGAGTGAGCCCAGTCCTGGGAGCAGGAGAAGGAATCACTCTCTGTGGTCTTGTGACCCAGACATGTTTAAGAGGGTTGGAACTGAAAAGAAAGAATCAGTGGTGGCACATGCCTTTAATCCCAGTATTCGGGAGGCAGAGGCATGTGGATTTTCATAAATTTGAGGGCAGCCTGGTCTACATAGCAAGTACAGGCTAGCCAGGGCTGCAGAGAGAGACTGTCTCAAAAAAGAAAGTTTCTACTGGCCAATGCAAAAGTGGGTCCAAGGCTAAGTGTTCCAAGAAAACCATGGAAATAGATAACAAGATGGCCATGGGGGTCCTAGGACAGTCAGGATGAACAGAAACCCTTTGACCAGCCTCTCTCTGCATGTAGCTATGGGGACTTCCAGGCCTACGGTCGTCAGCGGAAAACCCGCACTTATATCTGCAAGCCAGATAGCGGCTGTCAGGGGCGTGGCATCTTTATCACCAGAACCCCCAAGGAAATCAAGCCAGGAGAGCATATGATCTGCCAGCAGTACATCACCAAGGTGAAGGCCACCTCGGCACCCCCAGGCCTTTCCCCACACTGGCATGCCTTATCCCTTGTACATTAGGGCAGAAGTCAAGAATAGGCTCCTGCCCTCTCTGCTGTCCTTATTATCTTACAGACAGACTATGGCCATTGTTCAGAGCTAGCCAGCCTGGGTTTGACTTGCAGCTATCCCACTTCCCAGACATATGTCTTGGGCAGTTATTTGGCCCTTTCCTTGACACTGTTTCCTCACTGTTAAATGAGCATAACAACAGTAATTACTTCATATTATTGTGAGGATTCAGTGTGTTATGCATGGAAACACTTATAATAACCATATATTGCATATAATGAGCTCTTCAGAAGTTCATTAGTATTCCCTCTGGGTTTGCATGCTCTTAGCCCTTCCTCATTGATGGCTTCAAGTTTGACATGCGAATCTATGTTCTGATCACTTCCTGTGACCCTCTCCGGATCTTCATGTATGAGGAAGGCCTGGCCCGTTTTGCCACCATGCCGTATGTGGAACCTAGCCATAACAACCTGGTGAGTAGGCAGGGTGCCCCCCCTTCTCCTCCATTGCTATGAGTGCCTTGATTCTAGGGACAAGCATGCTAGAAAAGTTTGTCATTGCCTACTATGACCAAGGAAGGAAACCAATAAGAACCATAGCACCTAGGGGAGCCTTGCTGGGTGGTGAGTGAGAAAAGGTTCTTTCTGGGGTTCCCCAGCACAGCCTCTTTCCCAGGATCATACAGGACAGTCTCTGGAGAAGACAGCCAGGAGACGAGTCATCTTGGGGCAGAGCAGTGGGTAATAAGAAGGCACTAAAGGGCTGGAGAGGGTGCACAGAGGCAGTGTGAGCCAATATAGGTTCATTCACTTTACAGGAGGATGTCTGCATGCACCTGACCAACTATGCGATCAATAAACACAATGAGAATTTTGTGCGAGATGATGCTGTGGGCAGTAAGAGGTATCCCCTATTCTGTTTTCCCTTGCTTCCTCTGCCTTTAGTCCCACACTCTCAGGAAGCTCATTTCTCAGGAATCTCTGCTTTTGAAGACCCTAATCCTGTGTCTGAGCTCTAAGTTCAGACTCAATGACCTACAGCCCTAATAACTAATCCCAGCTCCCAAATGCTAGCAGCCCTTTGAAGCCCAGGGTCCCACACATGGAATTAGGGATAACATCAGGGAGCCTCCTGCCTGCAGCCAGACCCTGCTGGCATGGAAATTGGCCTTCCTCTGAGCACTGGGCCTCACAGGAAGCTGTCGACACTCAATGCCTGGCTTCGAGAGCACAGCTATGACCCCCGAGGGCTGTGGGGGGACATCGAGGACATCATCATCAAAACCATCATCTCAGCCCACTCTGTTCTTCGCCACAACTACCGAACCTGTTTCCCCCAATATCTGTGTGGAGGTACATGTGCCTGCTTTGAGATTCTGGGTTTTGACATCTTACTGGACCACAAGCTCAAGCCCTGGCTTCTAGAGGTAAGATTTCTCTCCTCAGCTTGCCAAGGCCAAAGTCAGAGGCCTTGCCCTGGAAGGATTGCACTTACATGGTAGAATAGGGAGGATGGGGGAGGTAGAAGTTGCGGGGAGGGCAAGAACCAGGTGAAAGCATAAGGCAGCCATCATTTGCTGAGATAAACACTGGTGGTCTTTGACCTCTACAATAGTGATACAGATTGGGCATGGTGGAACATGCCTATAATCTCAGTACTTGAGGATTGAAGGAAGGAGAGTCATAGCTTTAGAATGAACTTCAACTACATGGTGAACCTGAGGCTAGCCTGGATTCTATGAGACCCAGGCTCAAGAAACTAAGAAAAGCAAGCAAGCAAGCAAACATAGCAATTCATCTTCAGGATTCCCCAGTGCTCCCTGAGTGAGTCTTGCCCTTCAGGACTCTGTATCTGTAGTCAGGTTGTCTGTTTTTTTTTTTTTTTTTTTTTTTTTCCTCACTAGCCTGTGGATGGGTCAGCTCTCTTTTCAGTTGTTCGGTCAGGCCACAGGAGGGAGCTGTTTCTCCCCAGGCCCCCAGTGATATCTGCCAGAGACCACCACCTGCTCAGGTGGTCTAGGAAAGGGGCAATAAGGACTCCTCTCGGCAGGTAAACCACTCCCCAAGCTTCACCACAGACTCACGCCTGGATCGAGAGGTCAAAGATGCACTTCTCTGTGATGCTATGAACCTTGTCAACCTCCGGGGCTGTGACAAAAAGAAGGTGATTGAAGAAGACAAACGGCGAGTCAAGGAGCGGCTTTTCCCATGTCACCAACAGCCACGAGAAGCCAGGTGTGCCCGGTATCTGATAGATATTTGTTTATCTGAGACAGGTCTCTGCCTGGCTTGGGACGAGATATGTAGACCAGGTTAGTCTCAAACGCCCAGAGATCTACCTGCCTCTGCCTCCCAGTTTCTGGGATTAAAGGTGTGCATCACTATGTCCCGTTTATTTTTAAGTTAATATAGTACATGTTTTGTGTGTTTGTGTGTGTGTGTTTCTGTACTGTGCCATGCCAGACCTGTGATCAGAGGACAACATGTGATGGTTGGGTCTTTCCTTCCTTCATGTAGGGTCATGGGAATTGAACTCAGGCCCTTAGACTTGGCAGCAAGTGCCATTCCGTTACCTTGCAGGTCCTGGTAGGTGTTTAGTTGTGCAAGTTCTTTGTTATTACTTTCCTGAGAGAAGGCAAAGGCCAGTAGGAGCTTTTAGCTTTTAAGAACTTTTTTTTCCCCCGCATAGATATTACACTACATATTGCAGAGACTATTTTTTAAAAAAATACACTGAGTAGTCTTTTTCATACCCCTCTCCTGCAGCAAATCAGTTTTCAGTTGACCCATGTTACTATGGTAATGTGAGAGATGACTCAGCAGTTAAGAGCACTGACTGCTGTTCCAAAGGACCTGGATTCAATTCCCAGCACCCACATGGTGGTTTGAAATAATCTTTAACTCCAGTCCTAGAGGATCTGACCCCCTCCTTTCTGGGCACTGCACACACATGGTGCACAGTCATACAGGCAGGCAAAACATCCATACATGTAAAAATAAATATTTTAAAAGTCTAAATGTGTTTATACAAAATATTTTCTCTTCGTCTCCCCAGACTATTAAATAAGTCACACTCAGTAACTTTCTTTACTAGGCACATAAGGAACTTTACATAGTAAGATTAGCTGGTGTGGGGTTGTACTTTATGTAGTGTGAATTGCTGGTGTGGGGTTGTACTTTATGTAATGTGATTAGCTGGTGTGGGATTGTACTTTATGTAGTGTGAATTGCTGGTGTGGGTTGTACTTTATGTACTGTGATTAGCGGTGTGGGGTTGTACTTTATGTAGTGTGATTAGCGGTGTGGGGTTGTACTTTATGTAGTGTGATTAGCTGGTGTGGGGTTGTACTTTATGTAGTGTGATTAGCTGGTGTGGGGTTGTACTTTATGTAGTGTGAATAGCTGGTGTGGGGTTGTACTTTATGTAGTGTGGTCAGCTGGTGTGGAGTTGTCTGTTCTGTTACTTACTTTGTGATAAACATTCTTGCTATATACAGTAGCTCAGGTAGCCCAAGCAGGCCTTAAACTCCCAGTTGTTTGTTTACTATTTGTATTTATTCTTCAGAAATTCATACATGTATATATTTTGATCAAATTCACCCCTCACTGCAACCCTTTTCTCCTCTTTGATCCACTCTCGTAACTTCTTTTTATTTTTATTTATTTTTTCAGAGATTTATTATGTATACAATGATCTGTCTGGGTGTATGCCTGTAGGCCAGAAGAGAGGGCATCATGTGGTTGCTGGGAATTGAAATGAGGATCTCTTGAAGAGCAGCCAGTGCCCTTAACCTCTGAGCCATCTCTCCAGCTCATTTTTTGTTTTTTGGTTTTTTTTGTTGTTGTTGTTTGTTCGTTTTTTCGAGACAGGGTTTCTCTGTATTGTTTTGGAGCCTGTCCTGGAACTTGCTCTGTAGATCAGGCTGGCCTCAAACTCACAGAGATCTGCCTGTGTGTGCTGGGATTAAAGATGTGTGCTACCAACACCAGCTTTTTTTTTTTTTTTTTTTTTTTTTTTTTAAAGATTATTTATTTAGTTTGTGTATGAGTGTTCTATCTGCATGCCAGAAGAGGGTATGTGGGTGTGGGTGCTGGGGATTGAACTTGACCTTTGGAAGAACTGCCAGTGCTCTTAACCACTGAACCATCTCTCCAATCCATCTTTTTTTTTTTTTTTTTTTTTTTTTTTAATAACCCAATGAGTCCGACTTGTGTGGTCCATATTCTTGTTGGAGTGGGGTCATCCGCTGAAGTTTGGTCTACCTACCAGGAGTCACACTCTTTAAAAAAAAATAACCTCTTTGTCCTCCTGGAAGCCATCAACTGTCAGTAGTTTCTCATCCAGGGATGAGGGCTTGTGAGCCCCTCCAGACTCATCTGGAATGCTGACTGCATTGGTTTTGTGAGCTCATAAGAGCATCAATTCTGTTAGTCCAGAAGATACTGCATTTGCTCTGTTCTCTCTCTGGCTGTATGATCTTTCCACAAAAGTGCCTGAGCCTTGGGGGAGGGGGCTGTTTTTTGTCTATCCAAGCTCATCTAGAAACTAATTCCTGAGAATCCTTGCAATAATGATACACAGGAAACAGTTCAGTTGTTTTGAAACAGCTATTCTTTGTCACCCATTTTTTTTTCACCAAAAATAGGTTACAAACATGACAGCTGGTTGCTAATATTGAAATTATAATTTGTTAATGAGACATAAAACTAAATTGAATTAGTCTGGAGAATAACATTGTTCTTCTCTGTTTGCATGGTGATAATGTGGAAGCAGAGTGTATTTGAGTCCTTGAAATACCCTTAGGGACTGGCACATAGCAGGCACTCAAATGTTTGTGTGGTGAATGGGGGTGAAGGATAATTGCAATCACCCTGAATAATCACAAAAGACTGGGTAGACATCTGAATGAATGGTGTCTTTCAGTGGGGAACAATGTGTGGGAAATACTGGACTAAAGAAACAAAGGAACCCTGATAGTCAGGACTGTAACCCCAGCACTTAAGAGGTAGAGTCTGGAGAATCATAAGCTCAAGCCTTGAGCAATTTAGCAAAGAGTTTTTCTTTTTTACAGTTTCAGAATGAATTATGTGTCTCACAGCAATCAGCACGAGGCTGGCTAGCTGGCCTGGGTCTCACTAAGTAGCTAGGGCTGGATTTGGACTCTAGCTTCTCTTGCCTATGCCTTCTCAGTGTTAGGATTATAAGCCTGGAGCACAACTAGTTTAATCTTTTTCTTTTACATTTTCTGTAGCAACTGGATATTACTCTTATAATTAGGAACCCAAAAGACTGTGGTAACTAGATTGTTTGTTTATGAATAGATCACTTTGTGCATAAGTTGAGAATCAGAATCCTGGAAACCACACCTAACTTATGATTACATACATGGTGTGGCTGGATGTGAGCTTGGATGCTTCCCTACATAGGCAGGGGTCAGGGAGACCAGGTAGTCAGTAGGAGGGTCTAAATGCCTTAGCCATTAGGTTTTTTTTTTTTTTTTTTTTTTTTTCCTTCTGGAACATTCTCATAGGCCTCCTGTGACTTCCCTGAGCTTGATTTCTATAGGCGAGAACAGATTGAGTCATCCCAGGCTGCCATGCAGGACCAGGAAAGATATGAAGATTCCCATCTAGGGGGCTACCGGCGAATCTACCCTGGGCCTGACTCAGAGAAATATGCACCTTTCTTCAAGCACAATGGCTCCCTCTTCCAGGAGACTGCTGCCTCCAAGGCCAGAGAGGAGTGTGCCAGGTACCTTGGCTGCATTTCCCTTTGTACAGGTGGGTTAGGGACAAATCATGAAGTTGAATTGCTCCCTAGCAGGGAAAGAGGAAGCCACACTCTTGAGAAAGGAGAAATAGAGCAAAAATCCTAACTAGCGTCTCTCTATGTCTGGGCACATACTTGCATGCCTTCACCTGAATGTATGATGTGTATGTAGTGCATTTGTGCACATATATGTATGTGGAGGCCAGAGGACAACCTTGAGTGTTGTTCCCTAGCTGTTCACCTTGTTTGCACGTTTTTGCATATGTAAAGATTACATTAACTTATTTGTGTGTGTGTATGTATAGTATGGTGCACGTGTGGAAGTCCTCCAGGAGTCACTTGTCTCCCCTTCCACCATGGGGTTCCAGCAAATGAACTCAGATGGTCAGGTTTGGTGCTAAGCACCTTTACCAATCAGCTGAGCCATCTTGCCAGTCCCATTTTGTTTTTATTCTTTGTTTTTTTAAGTTTTGTGTTTTTTAAACTGTGTCTCAATTTGTAGCTTTGGCTGGCCTGGAACCTGCTATATAGATGAGGCTGGCCTGAAATGTATAGAGAATCTGCCTGCCTGTGCTTCCCAAATGCTGGAACTAAAAGTGTGTACCACCATGTCCTGCCCACTTTATCTTTTGAGTCTCTCTTTGGCCTGGAACTCACCAAGTAAGCTAGACTAGCTGGCCAACAAGAGTCCCAGGGACCTGCCTTTTTTGCCTTCCCAGTGCTGAGATACAAGTGTGTGCTACCACACCTGGCTTTGTTTTTTTACACAGGTTTTGAGGCTTGAACTCAGTTTCTCATGCTTTCAGATCAATGACTTTACTGCCTGTGCTATTATCCCAGTCCACTTAAGACTTAAGATTCTTAATGAGTCTTTCCTTTAGTGTGTTTCTTACACTCATTCATTCCTTCTCATCAGTTCCAACAACATCGTGATTTCCTTGTATTAGCCCATCCTGTTTTCCCTTACTCACCTGTTCTCCCCACACAGTCTCTCCAGTGTCTGAAACTGCTGTGTCTTGTCAGGCAGCAACTGGAAGAGATTCGCCTTAAGCAGGAACAGCAGGAGAACCCAGGCACCAAGAAGCGAAAGGAAAACAAGGACCAGAACCAGGGTGAATCAGCTGGGGAGAAAAGCCGATCCAGAGCAGGAACAAGGGGCCTTGCCATCAACTTGGCTTTTAGGAACCGGAACCAGGATAAAGAGGTGTCAGGGGCTGTGGCTCTTATCTTTTCACATGAAACTAAATTGGGGCTACTAGAGAAGGGAATCCCTGCTGTCCTGTCCTCTCTTTGCTTGAGAGAGATGAGCCTCTAACTAGTAAATTGAATCTGACCTTCTGGAACAGAAGGTGAAAGAATGGACAACTGAGGGAACCTTACAGTACAGTCTGGGGAGGGAAGGAGGTAAAGTGGGGACATATGTCCCAAAGCCATCCTTGCTAATGGTGTGAGCTTCATCTTGGACATCCTATTATCTCTTCTGTGCCTTGTAGCTGCTACCAGTACACCTGGACACCATGCAGCCTCAGGACATTGTGGAAGAGGAAGAGCTTGAGCGGATGAAGCTCCTGTTACAAAGAGAGAATCTCATCCGAAGCCTGGGTATTGTAGAGCAGCTCACTCGCATGCTGTACCCCAGCCATCGGGGCCACAGAAAGCTTCATGAGTTTCGGGTGAGGGTCCCTGCGAAGCCTCTCACAAAGCCAGGGAACAATGGCTGTGATACCAACACATGGTGGTGGTTACATCAAAGGAGGTTTATGTGATGGTATCTGTCACTGGAGCCTGGGAGAGGGTCTGTTGGTTCCATGATGTCTGTTCCCAGGCTCTCTTGGGTTTGGTATTGCAACCCAGCTAAGAGCAGCTCCCAGCTTTCTCAATTGCAAGAGACTTGCTCTCTCTCTATTCTTGTTTCACAGTAACCCACAACTCATGACTGACAAATAAGGCCACCACCATGCTCAGTGGCTTCTGTAATCGCCCTAGCATTGCCAATGCCCTGGCTCTAATGAGAGCTAAGTAAACAGTCTTGGGCCAACAAAACAGCTGCCGTTTTCACTATTCCCTGGGCTAGTAACAAACCTGTTGGGCCTTATGTTTTTGTTGAATCCCAAAAGAAAAACTAGTTAAACAGTGGCTATGGCCTAGAAGAGATTGTTCTATTTTTTAGTTATGTATTTCTTCCAATGCTCTATCAAGCCTCACAAGAAATATGGTAAGGGGCTGCTCTTCTCCTCTAGCCTAGATTTCACCAGGACGGGCTGGGCAGTCAAGAACTGCAACCTGTGAATTTGGTTCCATTGGTGTTCCTGAGAGGGGCTGCCTCAGAACAGGTTCCTCCTCATTTCCTGCAACCACTTCGGCCCCACGAATTGATCCCCAGGATCTTAGGGCCACTGTCAAGCATGAATCCCGCAATTGCACAGCATTCCCGATACCATCTGCAGCCCAAGACCTTCAACTGGATAGGAGATCCAGCTGCCATTGGCCCCTGTTCATTGTCAATGAAGAAATCTGGGAGGCACTATTTTTCCAGCTCTAGAGTCAGGCTCACTAGCCGTAAGTATACAAAACCAGCTTTAGTCACTTTGACTGGTGCAAATTCTCAGTAGCAAATATTACAGTTGGGATATTCCCAAGATATAAAGTGGCACCCCTGGTAGTGTAGTAATGGGGAAGGCAGTGGACCCATTTATTTACTTCCTTCTATCTAGTGACCCTGGTGATAGACATGGCAGAAATAGTCCCAGCCCTCAACAAAGGTTAACAGGGAAATGGACATGCAAACAGACTAATTAAAATACAGTGTGGTAAAGATGCTGGAGGGAAGCATGGGATGCCACTCTTCTGTGTAATTGGACCACAGTTGGGAAAGAGGTGAGAACACCTCTTCCGTGAGTACCACAACTTAGTGGGGATCCGTGTTTCTACTGCAGAAGGCCAAGCCAGCAGAAGGCTAGAAGCCATAAACCGAGCCCTATCAGGATCAGTGCCACCCACTTTAACCCCAAAGCAGGGCTATCTTCTGCAGCCCGAAAGACAGGAAAGTGACTCATGGACCGAATGCTGCACCTTGCCCTCCATGGTAAACTCTGAACACAGAGGAGCCAAGGCTGGGGACCTTACCCTATGCCCTGCCTCTGCACCAGTGCTGCAGCACTCCAGCCCACTCCTCAACATCATCCAACACAGGTAAAAGAAGGGAAGCCCAGCGCTCAACCAAAAGAGCAAATGGCCTTCAATCATTGCTAATTGAAAGACTGCCACCAAGTTCCAGTTTGAAAAGCTCTGGCCAGGACCTTTGTTTGCAAAAGGCAAAACACAAAGACACCAAGAATTCGTCAGCACTCTAAGATTCTTTGGGGGATCGATAAAGACTAAAAGATGAAGAGCTAAGGCCAGCATGTGTGCATCTCTGCTCATCAAGCCTTAGGCTGGGTTTATCGCTAAGCGATGGGTCTGAACCCTGGGTGTGGCCTGGGGCTGGAGGTCACTGGGCAAAAGAGTTCCTTTCTCAGTGGAGTCAAATGCCCAAGGTACGGTGTAGTCGCCATCAGAAGATTGCTGAGGGTTCGCCCTTCCTGCCACAGTGGCAGAATCAGGCAGGCCTGGGCAGCCTGTGCCAGAGGGGCGGCTCTGGGCAACGAACCCGTCTTTTTATTAAAGTTTATGTCGTTTTCCAGGCGCGTCCTGTATGTCCTTTCGATCCTCGTGTCTGAAGCAAGCTCTTCTTACAGTTACAGTAGGGAAGCCCAGCGTGGTGGCTCAGGCCCGTAATCCCGGTAACTTGGGAAGCCGCGGCAAGAAGTCATGATGCAAGGCTAGGATGATTCAAAAAAAAGATTGGCTTTTTTTTTTTTTTTTTTCTTTTGTAATGGCTAGGGAGATAACTCAGTGCTAGAAGCTTACCTAGCACGTACGAGAACCTGGCTTGGCTCTCTTGCACCGCGAAAACAAAATAAACAGAAATGGGTGGGCAACTGTAAAAAGGCATGCTTCGCCCACCTGGTAAACTGAAGGCTCAAGATCCCGTCCAACTTCCGGCTCCCCATCCTGCTTCCGGGCCTGCCCTCCTACTTCCGGTGCCTTCCGGTTGCGCGCTGCTGAGGACCGTCTTGGGTCGCAATGGCGCTTACCCTGAGTCTCTTGTTGGGCGGTCGTGTCCGCGCCGCGGTTGCTCGCTGTGGGTTCGCAACCCAGGGTGTGGGGTGCCCTGGCCTCGTGGGCCGCGAGCCGGACCCCGATTCCGACTGGGAGCCGGAGGAGCGGGCGCTCCAGGAGGTGGAGAGGTACCGGCTCCTCAGCGGGCCCTCAGCCTGAAGCTAGGCCTCCCGCCCCCCACTCCGGGCGTCCTGCCGCCCGGTTTGCAGACGCCCTAGTTTCTTCTCACCCGTTGTCGAGGGCGCAGGGCCAAGTGGTCAGCTCCCTTGGGACCCCAGGCCTCTTCGCTAGTGACGTGTTTCATCACCCGTTTAAAGAGTTGGGCATGCTTACTGTCAGGTGTTGTAGGTGTTGGGTTGCTGGGGCGGTATACACAGAGTGCTTTCACCTGGCAGACATGGCCGGGCTGCCCTTGTGGGCTAACAAGAGGGCTGGGCTCTCCGTGATTTAGTCCTAGACTCTTTAAACATCCATCTTGCTTCCACGCATGGCTTCTGCCATTGATTCTTTCCCCCAGTACTTTGAAACGGCAGAAAAAAGCAATGCGATTCCAGAAACTTCGAAGGCAAATGGAGGCTCCAGGTGCTCCACCTAGAACACTGACATGGGAAGCGATAAAGCAGATCCGGTAAGACATTGTTTTTAAAATGGGGCTGGCTTATTTATTTTTATTTTTTCGAGACAGGGTTCTAATGTGTAGCCCTGGCTGTCCTGGAACTAACTGTAGACTAGGCTGGCCGCAAACTCACAAAGATGCGCCTCTTCCGAGTGCTGGGATAAAAGGAATGTGCCACCACCACCCGGCTAGGATTTACTTTTTGAGGACTTTGATTTTGTCGCCTTTTAAACAGAAAACTCCATAATAAGGGATTTGCTAGACCTGTCTTAAGTTTTTATTTTTGGGATAATTATGGACCTCACTTATGGTTCGCACGGGGTATTACCTCCGAACTATATCACCAGTTCGGGTTTAGTATGTTACCATTATGGAAAGTTGGTTGGTAGTTTTTGTTTTGTAAAAATACTAGTATTTGTAGAGGCCCAAACACCTAACATCTGACTAGAACGTGATGTTCTCTTGAGCATGTGAAATGGAATTTCCTGTGCTTATGTGCATTGTTTTTTTGAAAGAGAACTATAACTTAGAAGTATTGGGAAGAACTTTTCTTCCTGACAGTCTCATGCAGCCCAAGCTTGTAGCCAACAGTCTTAAACTCCTTATCCTCCTGAAAATGCTGTATGTGAGATTATTGGTATGTGCCAACTCCCTGGAAAAATTTTTTTTGGAGGGGGGATAGGTCTACTATGTAGATGGGGTAGCCTGGAATTCTTGGCAGTCCACTTGCCTCTGCCTCTGCCTCCCAAGTACTGGGAGATACCTCTGTTCTTGAAAGGGGTCTTTTTTGTTTTGTTTTGTTTTTTGGAGTGATTGTTTTGTTTTGTTTGGTTTTTGAGACAGGGTTTCTCTGTGTAACAGCCCTAGCTGTTCCAGAACTCGCTCTGTAGACCAGGCTGGCCTTGAACTCACAAGAGATCCTCCTGCCTCTGCCTTAAGAGTGCTGGGATTAAAGGTGTGCACTACCACTGTCCAGCAGTTTTTTATTTCTTAAATCACAAGCTGCATAAATTCTGTTCCAATCTTTTCTTTTTATACTCACTGTGTCCTTTGGGTTTTTCCATTTTAGTAGCTCCTGGCCTGGGGTGGAGCTCAGAACATTGACCTAGTATGCATGAGGCCCTGGTCTAATACCAAGAATCACTACCTTCCCTTCCTGACCTGGAGAAAAAAAAAAAAAAGTACTATTTAATTCTTTTGTAGGTGCATAGTGAGCCATAGTTTATCTTACCTGTCTTCTGTGATAGGTGTTTAAATTCTGTTCTTTCCCATATAGAGTTCTCCAAGCTGGGGAGGAAATGAGGGGTGAGGTGGTGGCAGGCCTCTGAGTTCAAGGACAGTCAGAGCTGTACAGAGAAATCCTGTCTCTAAAAATCAAAAGGATTCTCTAGTAAACAGCTTTGAATATGTACTATGCAGCATATCTACTGGAAATAAAATATTTGCATTATGATAAATATTGCTAAGTAGCCCTATATTGACTATATACCTTATTCCATTTCTGTGAGAATTTTGGTCAAGACTTTGTTGGTACTATCTCCTGGAATACCAGGAAACTACTGTATTTCCTATCCCCAAGGTTCTGGGAATCCTATTCAGAGCCTCAAACAAGCTAGTAAGCTGGTAAGTACTCTTGCCACCGAAGTATAGCCCTGGGCACTTTATTGTCTTGTCTCTTTTTTTTTTCTTTAGAGACAAGGTCTGACTATGTAGCCCTGAATGGCGTCAAACTCAGAGATTTTGCTTACTTCTGCCTCCGGAGTGCTGGGATTAAAGTTATGTGCCACTATTACTTTGGGGAACAGCTTTTAGCCAACCTTCCAGCTTTCTCCTGTCAGATCCTTGCCTGTAGTCCAGAAATGTCCTCTAGCTTCAATAGAAACACAGGTCCTGAAGTAAACATGTCAGCTTCTTGTTCTTGCTCTTTACCGCCCATTATCTTGCTTATGACAGTGGGCTGTCAGTTGGACTATTTTTTGATGCAGTTACATGTTTCCCATGCTGTGTGCTGTACAAGCAGTATCTTTGTTTTCTCCTTGTCTTTTTCCAGCTTACTTACTCTCTACCCTTTTAGATCATCTCTGTCTTGGACTCCTCAGGCATTCCTGGGTCAAGTGGCAGAATTACCTGTCCTGGGTCTCCCTCTAGGTGCACTAATTTTGTCTTTTGCTGTAATGCTTAGTTATTTTGTGGCATATCGACCTCTGACCTGTATAATCTTGGAAGTGAAGGTCAGTCCTCCATTATCAGGACCTAACATCTATCAGTAGACAGCAGTGGGTAGCTATTGGTTGTTGTGTCCTGATGAAGAGTGGCCAGACAATGCTGTTTGTACACAGGTACAGAATTAATTGGCATAATCTAAGGATTGCATTTGGGTTTTTCCCAAGCTCTCTATACTTACATGTTACTAGCTTTATCACTTTAGCTCTTATCCTAGGAGACTCACTTGCAATATGAAAAGCTGCTGTTTTTCCTCATAGGTATTTACATAAGGAATTTGCAGAGTCCTGGTCAGTTCCCAGGTTGGCAGAAGGCTTTGATGTCAGCACCGATGTTATCAGAAGGGTTTTAAAAAGTAAGTTTATACCCACTTTGGAGCAGAAACTGAAGCAGGATCAGAAGGTCTTGAAAAAGGCTGGGTTTACCCGAGTGGTGTCTGGAGATACTGTGAAGCCACTCAGTGCAGGCCTTTCTGTATCTGACCCGCTGCTGCTGCCAGGAGATGAAGTTTCTTCGAATCAGAGCACAGCCTTGAAAGTGCTAGGGTCAGACATGCACAGCACAGCTGCACAGAGAAGACAGGAAGAAAGGACTAAAAGAATCCAAGACTCAGAAGAAAGGTTGGTGCCTTCCACTGCAGCTGTGGGTCATCAGAGAGAGATTCAGAAACACACCTCCAGTGATTCTAAAACCACCAGAAGAGCTGACAGGGATAGATTGCCAAGTGTTGAGAAACTGGAAGAGTTGAAGGCTAGGGAGCCAGGTGACCAGAACTTCAGCAGCAAAGTAGTACAGCGGGGGCGTGAGTTCTTTGACAGCAATGGGAACTTCCTCTACAGAATTTGAGTTTGGGCCTGGTTTCTGTCTATGCTGTGATCCAGCTGGGCAAGTAGATTTGAAGTTGGTAACATTTCTGCATCTGATGGGCTGCTTTGGAAGAATTGAGGCTAGGATGTAGGTAGAGGAGCTACTTGGTTAGAGTCAGATTCTGGAGTAAGCCCCATTGGACCCCTGTGGATCTAAACCTCATTCATCCTTGTTGCTTGGTCTCTCTGTTGAGAACAAGTATTACACATGATATGTCATGAATTTCTGTGTTACTGTGTTTGGAGGAAAAGGAAATTTTTCCTCCTCACCTCATTTCCTTCTTGATCACTGAACACTAACTGTTCTTGAATGGTTTAATCAATTGGTTTCCTTATGTGCAAAATAAAATAAAATGTAGTAGTTTGTTGTTTATTGTTCTCTTGGGTAGGATTTTCTTTAAACTTTGGAGAATGGTGGACTAGAAAAGGTGGGAAGGAAAAATATTCTTTGTCATTAAATTATGGCATTTGGCCCCAGAAGAATCCCAAGGCTTCTGTGCATAGGCACTCTCCCCATTGATAAATTGTTTTTCAGAGTTTTAAGATTAGGTTTTGTACATGTGCCACAATGTAAATGTTGTAAAAATGAGTGGTAGCAATTGGTTTTTTCTTCACCTTGCCTGTCCTGGAAATGTAACTCAGGTTGGCAGCAAGTGGTGCCTGTACCTGCTGAGCTATGCCACCAGCTCCCATGGCAACCAAACCTTGGGCATCTTTGAATTACTAGGGTTCTGAAGATGATTTTGGAACTGGGAATATACAGCAGTTCTGAAACAAAGTTGTTGAACTTTAGTGGATAAAGGTTTGGGGTCCCTAACATAGTCTCCCAAACTATATGGTGAAGTTAAACTGCATTTGATATTCCAATCCATGCCAGGTTTTCTCTAAAGATACTGTGAGTATGTGTATAGGGATTCAGCCCCTGTACAAATGACCCTAAGATGGCTGCCTATAAATGGCAGTTGTTGGGCTTAAACCCAAGTCTTCTTTAAAATTCTAGCAATATGTCGCATAATCAATGGTTGTTCTGGGAGTTAACACTAAAAACATTCTAGTAAAAAATGAGAACATCAGCAACAAAGAATCCAGCAATACTTTTCACCTATGTCTCACATTAACACCTTGTCAGCTAAAACTGGTATTCCCAAGTTTTGTCACTTAAAACACAGACATCCCAGCTGGGCACTGGTGGCGAATGCCTTTGATCCCAGCACTCAGGGAGGCAGAGGCAGGTGGATCTTTGAGTTGGAGGCCAGCCTGGTTTACAGGCAAGTTCAAGGACAGCCTCCAAAGCCACAGAGAAACTCCTCTTTGAAAAAGAAAATAATGGACATCCCAACTTGACATTAGTATTTATTGGAGTTAGCCATCTGAAATGTTGGTTGTTTTTGAAATAGGGTCTTACTAGCCCAGACTGGCCTGAAACGGCAATCCTTTTTCCTCAGCTTTGGAAGTGCTAGATTACAGGGTTCTGGTGTCATTTCCCTAGAGGCTTCCCTAGCCACCCAGTCTAAAGCAGATCTGTCAGGTGTTCTGTGTTGCCCTGGCTGGTCAAAGGAGAGTCATTCCAGAATGTAATTTAGGCTCTCTGGCAGCAGGAGAAATATTTTCTGAGAACTGAACCCCAAACCTCTGTTGAGAAGCACATGTATTGGCTGTACACAAAAGCTGTGTTTGGGGTACAACACGTTCCTCATGTGAAAAGCCCCTTTCTATGATGTATCCTGAATGCTGAAGGAAATCACACTCTCACAGCCTTTAGTCCTACTGTACTGTCTGCAGTTTCCAGTAATACAAGATCTCCAAGTGTGTTTGCATAGTCTTGTGACCAAAGATATACAATGGATGGATAACCTTCAGAAAGACAACTGTCAATCAGAAAACAATCAGTTCTCTACATCATTTCTTCAAGTACCTCCATTTCTAAGTACCTCCAACAAACACACATGAAGCTGTTACCCTAGATACGGTGGCTACACAGCTCTCTTCATGTTCTGCGACTCTACCCTTATTTTCTGCAGTTTATCTTCCCTCTGAATGAAGACCCCATGAAGACAAGAGACCTGTGCATTTATCACTATGTTCCCAACTACTACTGTATTGGTTAAATGAACAGCTACTGACTTCCTAACAATCTATTGTGGTAAGCACCACCTTTTAGGTTTGCCATCTTACCCAGATCTGAGCCAAAGTATATAAACTTTCCAAATGACTTTTTCTTCTGTGTCCTATTGTCTCAGGAATGTGGGGTTGAATACAATTCCACCACTGGTTATAGGACTTCACGGACCCCTATTTTGGGGTCACCTTTCAGGACACAGTGAATATCACACTGAATGAGGTAGAGCTTCACTTAGCACATTTACTTCAGGTGTTGGAAGAAGAAACCGGTAATGAGGACGAGAGGTACCTCAGCTTGGGTTGGTACACCGCAGTGGAATGGGCATGGCTGCACCCCGGAGGCACCCTTTGCTTTAAGGAACAGAGATGAAGGTGTCCTGGTGCAGCAGACATTAACCCAGAGAGGATGGTGTGAGGTCAGGCACTATATGAGTTCAGGCCTTTAAAAAAAAACTTTTTTAAAACTTTATTTAAATTTATATTTTAATGGTGCAGGAGATTGAACCACCCAGTCTGTTTTATAAGTGGCTTTTTCAGTTGGTTTGTTTCCTGTCAGGATTCATGTCAAGTAACACTACATTTTGTTGGTATGTTCCTTAAGTCTTTTAACTCTTCCTTGGGAATAAGGTAACACATTCAAGAGACTAGGGAAAAAGAAGCTGCTAATATACCATTCTGCAGAAAGGGATGCCAGCATAGAAGCTAGGCAAAAAACAGCTGGAATGTTGATTTGGTACAAGATGGTAGTTTTTAAATTGACCTTGAGAAATTCTTGCCCTCTATTCTCTATAGGCTGTTTGGGATTCAGTGTAGCATAATCCCCTTCTAATGTAGGTTTAGGAGGCAAAACCTAATCAGCTTGCTGCTCCCATTTTTGTAGCTGACCGTAACATGTATTTATTTAGAGATAGGGTCTCTGTACTAGAACTATGTAGACCAGGCTGGTCTTGAAATCACAGAAGTCTGCCTCTGTCTCCCAGGACTGGGATTAGAAGCATGGGCCACCATGTGTGGACTTCATAATGTATTATTTCTTAAACCTTAGACCTTTTATTCTAGAATAGTTCCACCTCTCACATATTTTCCCTCTTGCCATTTATTTTTAGAAGCTAGGCCATTTGTCCTAGATGAGGTCCTGCTTTGAGGGAGTCAGGTTTGGGGAGGGGGAGGAGTCCAGAGGTTGAGGTGGAGTCTTTGATAGCTCTCATTTATTTTTGAACCCAAAACCAGGCATAAGGTTAGTTTAGCTTGAAAGAACCCCAGCCTCTGTCTCTGGAACTGACATTACTAAGGGGATGCCATACCCACTTAGCATATTTGTGGGTGCAGAGAATCCAAATTCTTAGTCTTCACCCTTTATCCATTGGTTTGTCCCCCAGCTTCCTCAACCCTCCTCTCCCTCCTTTCTGGAGACAGAGCCTGGTGTTGCTCAGAATAGCCTTGAATTGATCCTCCTGTCTCCGTCCAAGGCCTGGGATTACATATACCCACCAAGATACCATACTGCCTTTTTTGTTTTGTTTTTAAAAAACAAAATCTTATACATTACTCTTTCCCCCACAGTTTATTCATTTATGTATTTCCTCAGTAATTCCTGTCTGCAACAGCATGGCCTACATGTTGAGATCTTGTCTCAAAAACAAAAATTCTGTAAATAGCACCATATGGATGTACTTATGGGTTTTGCCTCTTCATTCATTTGTAGTATGACTGTGCCACAAGTTTATTCATTTTCCCATAATGGCCACCAACAAATTAAAACTCCAATATTTAAAGGCAAGTCTCTTTTTTCAAGACAGGGTTTTTCTGTGTAGCTTTGGAGCCTGTCTTTGATCTCTATATGTAATCCCAGGCTGGCCTTGAACTCAAAGTTCCTTCTGCCTCTGCCTCACCAGTGCTGGGATTAAAGGTGTGAGCTATCTACACCCACAGATGGCAAGTCTCAGCTTTCATAGCCCAAGATATTCATTCCTCTTCACACTGCTCACATCTACCTTCTACTACCTGAGAACCAAGGACTGCATAGTTGGAGGCTAGTTTGACATTTGAGACTTCAGTAACCAGTGCCCACAGACTAGGTGTCACCAGCTTTACTTAACTTAAAATGCAGAAAAGGCCCAATCTTTACTTGAATGGAGTCTGTTGTATTCTTAAAGTGTATCCCTCTCTGGGATCTGCAGTTTGAGGAATAAACAATTAACAAGTCATAATCTCTATCCAAGGAAAAAGTTTTTTTGGTTCTATTTCACCCTTCATTTGGAATTCAGGGCAACATTAGTTTTGATAAACATGGTGATAAAAGCGTTGAAAATAAGTATGGCCTGAATCTGGAGAGTAAGTGGTTTTCCACTTTGGGGGTAGGAGAAAAAACAGGTGCAAGACCATCTCCAAAGGAGAAGAGAACACATACTCAGTGAGTCACCGAAGGGTCTGGCTTCCACTTACTAAGGGCAAGCAGAGCAGTCCAGGCTAACCATCCATGATCTTTATCGCGGCAAATCAGTCTCCAATTGTTCAAATAATTGTAGGTATAAGAGAGAAAGCAACTCCAGACTGACTTATTAATCAGTCTGGATAACTATGAAATGTCCCCCATTCCTGAGGTGCTAAAGTCTTCAGAGTCACTGTTGGAGCAGGGAACCTTTCATGTGCTCCCAGTTGTTATACAGTGCATAGAAACTGGTGAGTGTCAGCCCTGCCAGGCCACCACGTGCTATTCCTCGAAGACCACCTGTAGTCCACTGCACTCTGTTGTGATGTCGTTGAGGGTGGCAGGGGAAGCGGCAACAAAACCACTGGCGGATTAGCTGGCTTCTTCGGAGCAGGAGGAGCGGGTAACTCACACGCTGATGCTAATTTGGCCAGCTTTCCGCTGACCAGTATGAACGCCCTGTCTCCGAATTTAAATGTGGACCCACGCTATGTTGTTCAGGATACTGATGAGTTCATTTTGTCAACTGGAGCTAACAAAACCCGAAGCTGATTTGAGTTAGCTTTCTTTACTATTGGAGGATGTTGCATGACAGGGGCTGCATTTGGGGCAATGAATGGTCTTCGGTTAGGGTTGAAGGAAACCCAGAGCATGACCTGGTCCAAACCAAGAAATGTACAGATTTTGAATATGGTGACTAGGCAAGGGGCACTTTGGGCTAATATCTAGGTTCCCTGCTTTGCTCTATAGTGCATTTGGTGCTATCATTGAGAAAATATAGGGTGCAGACGATGACCTCAACACAATAGCAGCTGGAACCATGACGGGAATGTTGTATAAATATCCAAGAAAAATTAATGTCTAGTTACGAATGAGGTTGGAGAGCTCCTAAGCGGCCAAGAGCGGTCCCAGCACTCGCGTCTGGCAGCTCAGAACCGCAGCTTCAGGAGGCATGGTAAACTCTTCTAGTTTCTGCAGGCGGCACCTGCACACGCAGGTGCTCCTGCACAAACACACGTTCACACACAAAGTATACCTGTAAAAAGTTAGCGGCACATGCTGTTTTCAAATGTCCCTTTCCGGACGCCGTCCTCACTCAGTGCTCTAAGTGCCGGCAGGGAGAACTGCACTTCCGGGAGGTCTAGGAAGTCGCCTTTCTGTGGGTTGGAGGCGGGGTTCTCCCGGTGCGCTGCCGACTGTGCGGGTGCAGTTGGGAATCTGGCTGACTGGCACAGTGGGGTTGGGCGGGGCCGGGTGGTTGCAGGTCTACCAGGCGAGGCCCCTGACGTCTGGCTGGGAGGTCATCATTCATTCCCTTAGAGCCGCAGAGGAGCGAGGGCCCCTCGGGGGGGTCTGGGTCTCCGAGCCCAGGCGTGCAGGAAGCCAGCCTGCAGTAACCCTGGGCCGACGCCGCCTTTTCAGAACAGAGACCATCATTCTACTCTCACACGGTGGCCCAGGTGACCGCTCTCATGGCTTTTCCCCATCGGCTGGACGCCCCTGAGCTTCCTGACTTTTCTATGCTCAAGAGGCTGGCTCGAGACCAGCTCATCTATCTGCTGGAGCAGGTAGGTTAGTGCCTGCCACGCCTGGTGCCTTTACTGCATCAACAATGTGTCTGTCTCTCAATGTGATGTGCTCCTTGCTGAGTTCCTTGGTATTTTCCTTGGGGCTTCCTCGGCAGGTCCAAAATGGGATATTCTAGAGAAAAAGTCAGAGATGCTTGCGACCTGCCAGAGAATAAATGGAAATCACCATTCTCTGTATAAGAGAAAGACACTTGTGCCAGGTATTATTGGAGATGGAAATATAGTTGAAATACCTTTGCCATTAATTACATTCCAGTAGGTGCCCTATGAAACAATGACACCTAGAGTATCCCGTAGTAAGTGAATGCTAGACTTCCTGAGGAGTTCAGGAAAAAAAAAAAAAAAAAAAAAAAGCCGCAGCAGCTGAGGTAATCTAGGGGTTTCCTGGGCTGGGCTCTGAAGTTTGAAGAATAAACATACTTTCTTTAGAGTAGGAAGACGATGTTCCATTCAGGCTGTAGGGCTGCTAGATGCAAAGTTGAGAAACCAGAGGACTAAGCATGAGTAGAGACGAGCTATCAAAAGTTGCATAGTAGGGGTTTAACAGTTGCCTATACGCAGTCCTAGGTTTTACCCACTGCACCCAACTTAAAGAAAGTTACACAGCCAGGCATGGGCTATGCAGACCTTTAATCCCAGTACATTTGTTTATTCCCAGGCAGAGGCAGGCAGATCTCTGAGTTCAAAGCTGATATGGTCTACAGGGTGAGTTCCAGGGCAGACAGGGCTACACAGAGAAGACTGCCTCAAAAAATAAAATTACACCCAGCAGGTTGAAGACCCACACACATTTGTAGCATGAAGCTTGATTGATTATTGATGTTTGCAATAGTGACTTGTAAAGTGGAGTAATCGGGGAACATAAGGCCAGTTAGGAGAGCACTGATTAAACTGAAGTAATAAATGCCCACACACAAAAAACTGGTGGCAGTAGAAGTGAGAGGAAGAGGTGTCTTTGTTTCTTTGGGTCTTACTATGTATTCCAGGCTGGCCTCTTGCAGTACCTCTGGCTCAGCCTACCAAGTGCTGGCATTACAGGAATTTGCCAGCACTTGACTTTCGATAGATTTATACAGTGAAAGAAAATAAATTCAAAGACATTGATTAGTTGTAAATGTTGAAGGAGAAGCAAAGTAACTTGCCCTTTTAATCTGTATTATTGGGAAAATAATGTTGCTACTGTGACTATAGTAGTTTGCTTATTGTTCTTGTCCTTCATTAGCTTGGAAGGTTCTCAGGTTTAGGAATTGTATCTGTCATGCACTATATACCCAGCATTGAGTACATAGCTTAGATCTAGTCAGGCACAGAGTATGTGCTTAGTGAGTATTTTCTGTCAACAATGAATGATGTTGACATGTGTAGACACAAAGATGTATGCACATGTACATATGAGTGCGCACACGCGCGCGCATACACACACACACACACACACAATACACACACACACACACACACACACACACATATATATATGCTTTGGAGCCTGTCCTGGAATTCGCTCTGTAGACGAGGCTGGCCTCAAACTCACAGAGATCCGCCTGCCTCTACCTCCTGAGTGCTGGGACTAAAGGTGTGCGCCACCAATGCCCAGCTCCCCATTTCTTCTGCATCAGTATTATTACTTGGTACTTCAAATATCTTGCTATAGTAATTCTATGTTGTAGGGCCTGCCTATCCTGTGCATTGTGGCTAGCTTAGAAGCATTCCTAACATTTTTGCAGTAGATGCCCTCTACCTACTTCCAGATAGCCCAACATGTCTAGGCATTGTCAAGTGCTCGCAGCTGAGAACTGCTGCCATTCATGCATCATATGCACCAACCCAACTGAATTGCTTGCTCAGCCTTCCTCTTTACATCTGTCCTTGTCTCGCTAGTTTCTAATTGATCATTCTATAAACATTACTATCAACTCTCACCCGTATGTCAAGGGCTAGTTGAAAGGAACCTTCCAGTGACTTAACCCTTCCTGTAACTAGTTGTGACCTCCTTCTCCTGTACAAATGAGAGAGCAACATCCAGAGTGTTGGTGTTGGAATCCCATGGTGGGTACCATGCAGTAGGTGGCGAGGAAGTAGATAGGGTGGATACTGTCTGGATTTTTTTTTCCCCTCAGGGATGGTGATTGAAAGTGGATCCTCATGCATGCAGCTTATATACTGAATCATTGAGTCACATATTTACTGCCCTGATTGTCTAAGTTCTGTATTAAGCATGTTATTTTCTGTAACTAAAAGAAAAATGCCACCAGAAAAGTTATTTAGCAGCTAGTTAAAGGTTTTGCAGTATGCAAGGTAGGATTTTGTTTAGTTTGTCTTTTTAGGAAATGAGACATTGTTAGGAAGCAGAGGAGAAGAGGTAGTGGGAAAAACAAACAGTGGTCAAAGTCACAATTTAGTGACAATGATCCAAGCTGAGTAAGTCGAATATTTTTTATATGGAAAGAAGTGTTAGTTGTGATTACAGACAGTAAATAAGATGCCTACCTAGATGTCTAATGCCCTTTCAACTCTAGACCAAGTTTTTGGTAAGTGAGTACCTGGACAAAGTCCCAGTTGAGGAGAGCTCATATGACCTACGTGTGATCAAACATACTTTCTCTCTTTCAGCTTCCTGGGAAGAAGGATTTGTTCATTGAGGCAGATCTCATGAGCCCTTTGGATCGAATTGCTAATGTCTCCATCCTGAAGGTACTAGCCCTTTTCTCAGGGAGTCCCTGCCCTCTTTTCCCCTTTAAGTATTTTTTCTGTTGATGAGCATAATCAATTCCTGAAGGGTGATGCCCTTGACAGGGAAAAGGCAAGTCAGCTCACCTGGGTAGGCAAGTAGGACACTGATGATGAGGTTTGTGTTATGCTTTGAATTTGTTTTTTTCATTGACAGTAAGGAAGAATGGGATGGTTAGTGGGATGGTTATCAGTGGAGCAGATTGATTTCTAGGACTAAACCTTCAAGTGTCTTCGTGTCATGTTTGGGCTTTTCCAACTCTTCTTTCCATTGTCTTGTTGGATTCTCTCTGTAGCAACATGAAGTAGACAAGCTGTACAAGGTGGAGAACAAGCCAGCCCTCAGCTCCAATGAACAGTGAGTGTCTGGGAATCTCTGTGGCCTCCATGCTGGAGGAGGTCCCTAGGAGTATATTTGCCCTGCTTTGTCCTTGCCTAAGATCTACAACAACAGTGCCTATTATGTAGCCTGCTTCCCTGAATGTTGACAATATCATGTGCAGATTGTTAGTCTTCTTTACTGCAGTTTCTCCCACTCAGTTCTCTCCCCTTTCTCCTCTGTGTCATTATCTACAACTAGAATTATTTCTAGTCCAAAATTTGTTATTCTATCAAATACCTCCAGGGGCAGCTGGAAGATGGCTCAGCTTTATGAAGTGGGTGAAGCACTTGTTGTGCAAGTCCAATGATCTGAATTAAATCTCTGGAGCCCATGGAAGGGTAGGAGGAGATAATCTGCTTCACAGAGTTTTCCTTTGACTTCTACACGTGTACCTGCATTCACAATAAACATAAACAAACAAACAAACAAATAAATAAATAAATAGGGACTCCAGGATCAAAGAGAGGACTCAGTAGGTACACATATTTGCTGCCATGCCTGCCACAAAATCTGAGTGTCATCTACATAGTGGAAGAAGAGAACCTTCTCCCACAGATTATCCTCTGACCTCCACACCACAAGCTATAGTACATGTGTACACACACACACACACATATACACACACACACAGACAATACACTTCCAAAACTTCTCATTATTCCTGGATGTAGTCCAGTTGAGCATCCTAAGTTTCAAGGCATTGATGTTATTCATGTAGTCTTGTTCCTCATATTTCCTTTCAAGCCTCTGTTGACATGTGCTTTCATACATGTTTTAGAATGTGCCACTCCAGTCACTCTGCCTAAAATTCTCTATTGTTCTTTACTCCTATAAAGAACACCAGATCTCTACCAGTGGTGGTGCACATACCTTTAATCCTAGCTCTTAGGAGGCAGAGGCAGGTGGATCTCTGTGACCACCTGGGCTACAGAATGAGTTCCAGGACAGGCTCCAACACTATGCAGAGAAATCCTGTCTCAAAAAACAAAAAAACAAAACAAAAAGAACACCATGTCTTCAGTCCAGCCCTACTATACTCTACCACGAAGCTTCCTTCCAGGTCAGGTTAATTTTTTTCTCTAGTTTTCCAGGGCATTTTGTGTTGTCCTGTCTACATGCCATGCAGTCACCATCTGTTGTGCTGAAGATCAAACCAGGATTTTGAGCAAGTGCTCTACCATTGCACTATAATCTCCAGCCCTTTGATTTGTTTTAAATGTTTTCCAAACTTAAGTTGTGTATACTTTTCCTTAAAGGAAAAATTTCTAGACGTGTGGAAAGTACATGCACACATTCCAGTGCATTTTTAGTACTTGACTAAATACATACATACACACACACACACACACACACACACACACACATTGGATCACCAATTTGTTTAAGAACAGGAACTCCTGGATCTACCATAGAGCCAATAAGGCACTTATAGCATCGCAGTGTACCTTACAATAGGTACATTACATGTTACACATTACATTACAACATGAGAAATGGCTTCTGTGGATGGCACATGGTAGCTCAGAGGTCTGTAGGCCTGGACAAAGAAGGGCAAATGATTAAAGACTTGTTTTCACTTTAATTTTTGCTTAAATTCCACCTCCATCTTCATGATTTTTCCTAACTTTCCCCTGTTTCTTTCTCATCCATAGATTGTGCTTCTTGGTCAGACCCCGCATCAAGAATATGCGCTACATTGCCAGTAAGTAAGCCATGGTACTTTGTGGAGCAAAGAGTAGGGGAAAAGTGGGAAAGTTAGGAGGGCCTTGACCATAGGACCTTTGATAAGAAAAGACCTGCTGGGCACGGTGCATATTTATATTCCTTGCACTTCGGAGGCCAAGGCAGAAAGAATCCAGCTTGAAGCTAGCCTGTGCTACAAAGCAAGATTTTGGTGGGGAAAGGTGAGGAGAGGAGATCAGGAAGGGGAGAGAAGTTTTGTATCCTTGTTTGTTATCTAACAGATGGCCCATGTCTTGCTGGGCTGCACTTCTTCTCTCTATAGATCTTGTCAATGCTGACAAACTGGCGGGCCGAATTAGGAAATATAAAGTCATCTTAACTCCTCAGAAGGTGAGTTTGGATCCTAAAAGGAGAGTGAGCCAAGAGGAGGACTTGTTGGGGAGACTATTCTAGGAAGATATGAACAAACATCTACTCACCCCAGTTAGGGAACTCATGACAGAAGTATGGATACACCAAGTCCAAGTTGGTGAACCAATGAGTTTTAGTGGGGTTATTCACAGGAATATGGGAAGGGTTACTTACAGGAACAGAAATGACTCAAAAACAGATGCATCTTTATCAAAGCCCATCCTTGGCATGGGTGACAGTCACAAAAGCTAGAAACTTGGAGTGTACTACAGTCTGCAGGCAGCTCAAAAGGTTGAAGAGTGTCCTTTTCAAGTGGCTCAGTTGGTCTCTGTTTCCTCCATGAAGGTGGGCTTGGCTGAGAATGACATGGTAGTCTTTATTGCTAATATACTCTTAGGAAGGGAGGAACCTAGTGAATCTGATCAGTTTCAGGGACTTCTTGAAGCTGCTTTGATGTTTTAAAGAGCTTCCCTGGAGGACTGAGTTTCAGTCTCAGAGGCAACTATTATGCAACAGGACTGGGATAAATGGCCAGTGGCATGCTGCCTTTTTTTACATGTCTATGATTACTAAATAAAGGGCTTGTCATCAAGTTTCCTCCAATGAAACAATGAAAGTACTGTGGAATTGTGAACTTTTTTTTTTTTTTTTTTTTTTTTTTGGTTTTTTGAGTCAGGGTTTCTCTGTATAGCTTTGGAGCCTGTCCTGTAACTAGTTCTGTAGACCAGGCTGTCCTTGAACTCACAGAGATCCACCTGTCCCTGCCTCCCGTATGCTGGGACTAAAGGCGTGTGCAGTGCCACCAATGCCCAGCCAGAATTGTAAATTTTAAGAAGTGGCTTCTGGCTAGATGGTGGTGGCACACACCTTTGATCCCAGCACTTGGGAGGCAGAGACAGGTCGATCTCTGTGAGTTCCAGGCCAGCCTGGTCTACAGAGTGAATTCTAGGACAGGCTCCAAAGCTACAGAGAAACCCTGTCTCAAAAAACAACAGCAACAAACAAAACAGAAGTGACATCCATATATCTTCCTTTGTAATCTCTCTCTCTTTCTGGGGGTTGGGGCAGGGATGGTATAGGGTGATAGAGAATCTAATCGTGGTCTTGGGTATGTTAGGGGATCACTCCACTACTGAATTGTATCCTTAGTCCTAAATAGTTTGAATAGCTTTCTGTGTTTAGAAAAGCTCCTGTTGTGTGACCCTGTCAACATACGTCCCTGTATAGTAGTAGTACAGGTACTGTGTTTCTTGCTCCTGTCTGTACGAGAGTTCCTTCTCAGTGTTTTCTCCTTGATTCTGTTCTCTGTACCACTTTTGCTTTGGTTTTCCTTGGGCTCTTGTCCTTTACTCTCTTCACAGCATATGCACATGCAAACACACACACACACACACACACACACACACACACACACACACACACACACACACAAGTGTGTATGACAACTGTGTAACTCAGGTTAGTCTTGAACTTCTTGTGTAGCTGATGAGCTTGGGACCCTGATCCTCCTGTCTCTTCCAAGTTTGGAGTGCTGAGATTACAGGTGTGCACTACCATCCCTGACTCCTCTGTGTATTTTATTTCTTGGATAAAGCTTGACATTTTTGGGGATATGAACTTACTGTATAGCTTAGAATTGCCTTGAATTTATGATTCCTGCCTAAAATGCTGAGGTTAGTACAGGTTTATCTCATTATGTCCAAGTCAAACCATTTAAATATAGTATATATGTCCTTGAGTCCAGGGCTGGATCTCAACATCTCAGCGTGTCCAGAGTCTTCATGGGTGTGTCCCTAAACAGACATTCCCTGTGATTTCTGGAACACCTACATACCTTTCCTCCTAATTGTCCCAGCACAGCTCTTCCCCCAAAGACTGCTAAATGCCTACTGCTTTATAATGTTTTCCCAGTTTCTAAAGGAGATGAAAATGCATAGTACATAAGTATAACTGATGAGAGATGAATGAAATTTGGGGCTGGATGGTTCTAGTGCTCCATTTTTTGAAAGTATTTATTTATTGTGCATACAGTTCTGTCTGCATGTAGAAGACGGCACCAGATTCCATTATAGATGGATACTGCCTACCATGAGATTGCTGGAAATGAACTCAGAACCAATGAGCCATCTCTCCAGCCCTCTAGTTGTCCATTCTAAATTGATGAATTTGGGTATCCTGTATTTTGGATTCTGTGATTAATATCCTCACCATTGTCTCTGGTTATTTCTAGTACTATCATGAAATACCAGAGACTGTAATATGTAAAGGCTTATGTTAGTCCATGTTCTGTAAGTTCAGAATCAAAGGGGCATGTCTGGTATGGCTGTCTTGCCAGCAGGATCTTGCAGTGATGCAGGCCATCATGTGGTGAAAGACAGACAGCACATGGGTGCCCTCTGATCTCTGCCTCCTTTGGTAAAGCCACAGTACTCAATCATGGAGCCTCCACTCTGATGACCTTACTTAATCTTAGTGACTTCCAAAGACTTTCCTCTGGGCACCATAATAGATTAACTTTGTACTCTCCTAATATCTCACAGTGGAGATTAATTCAACAATGGGCTCTCAGAGGATGTACTCATACCTCACCCTCTACAGCTGACTGTAGAGGAACTCCAGAGAAATGGAAAGAATAGGGCCAACGGTGTAGTTTGCTGCTAGAGTGATTTCCTAGCTTGTGTGAGGAGGCTCCAGTTGTTTTTAAAATTATTTAGTGTGTGTGTGTGTGTGTGTGTGTGTGTGTGTGTGTGTGTATGTGTGTGTTTACCACACTCATGCACATGGGGTTGGCAAGTGCCATGGTACTTGAGTAGAGGTCAGAGGCTAACTTTTGTGAGTCAGTTTTCTCCTTCCACCAAGGTCCCAGGGATAAACTCAGGTTGTTAGTCTTGCTGAGGCATCTCACTGGACCTTTTTCCTTTTGAGACATCATGTCACTAGTTAGCCTAGGATGACTTAGAACTTACTATTCAGCACGAACTGCATTGAACTCTCAGTCTTCCTGCTTCAGCTTCCTCAGTGCTGGGATTAGAGATGTGTACCATCACTCTCTGCTGAGGCCTGGGTTTGGGTGCCCGTATCCTGTTCAGATTTTTACCACTGTGACAGATAAAGCCTGTAGGAAAGTTTAAAGAGGGAAAGATTTATTTTAGCTCTGGATTTTTAGAGGTTTCAGTCCGTGGTTAACTAACTGTAGGTTTTTTTTTTTTTTTTTTTTTGATTTGTTGTTGTTTGGTTTTTTTGTTTGTTTTCTAAGGTAGGTTTTCTCTGTGCACCTTGCCTGTCCTGGAACTTGCCCTGTAGCCCAGGCTGGCCTCAAGTATGAGATTCACCTGCCTCTGCCTCTGCCTCAAGTTCTGGGATTTAAGGCATGCACTTCAATCCCACCAGCTCTGTTTCTGTAGCTTTAAAGCTGGTTGCCTCACAGTAGCCGGGAAGCAGAAAGACAGGACGTGAACAGGGTCATACAATCCACTCCAAGAACATAGCCCTCTCCACCCACTTCCTCTAAGCGGGCCTTACCTTCTGCAGCTGCACTGTCTCACTCAGTCTATTTAAAGTTTGAGTTCATTGGTGGAGTAAGTCCTTGATTAGGTGAAATCACGATCTAGCCATCTCTGGAGACACCCTCACCGATATGCCTAGCAAGGTGCTTTACCAATCTTTGGATGTCTCTCAACTCAGTCAGGTCGCCACTCAAGATTACCATCACATCTAGTGTCAGAAAAATACAAGGGGAGAACAGAAGAAAGTTGTCACTAATCAAATTTCCTAATGAGCTAATTGACTTTTCTCTTTCAGTTTTATGCATGTGAGATGGTGCTTGAGGAAGAGGGAATCTATGGAGGTGAGAGGAACTGAATGTGAGTGAAGGCAGAGAGAACACATGAAGAAATAACTCCCATTTTCCACCTCCCAGCTCCTCCTCTGTGTCTTACTCTTGTTGGTCTAGTGAGAAGTTTCTGGGAGTGAGATTGGGAATAGGACCCAAATGAGAACAGCATGGGAGGCCGGGGCTAGAGTGAAGAATGCCCAGCTGCTGCTTCTAAGATTGCCATCAGAGATAGGCACCTAGACTCCTCATGGCCTCCTGTGTCTCCCACAGTCTGACACCTTCCTCTCCCTTCGGCCTCATCGTGTGCAATCCTTTCCTTAACTTGTTACCTTCCAATCACTGAGGCTTTGCGTGTGCTTTTCCTCTTCCTCTTGCTGAGATTGCACTCTACCCTGCGGATTTTCCCCACCTAACCTTACTCAACTTCTTTAGGGAGGTATTTACTTCTGTAGCTCTTGTATTACTTGTGAGTCTGAACAGGGTGTTCCCATGTTTTCTTGGCCTTTTAGTCAAAGGATTGAAAATGAGGGCTGACATAACTGCAAAAGAAGCACGATAACTTAATTTGGAGTTATGTGTGGATGGAAGTTTCTGTCCTGCCCAGTCCTACAGCCATTTAGTCCCAAATAAAAGCAGAGAGACTTATATTAATTATAAACTGTTTGGTTGATGGCTCAGGCTTCTTACTGGCTAGCTCTCTCCTAACTATTAACCCATTTCTATTAATCTATGTATCTCCACGTGGTCTTGACTTACTGGAGAATGCCTGGAGTCCTACCTTCCCGGTAGCTTCATGGCATCCCCTTGACTCCACTTACTACCTTTTTCTATCCTTGTTTGGATAGAAAGAAGACCTGGCTAAGTCTTGCCTGTCCATTGGCTGAAACAGCTTTATTCATCAACCAATAAGAGAAACATATTCACAGCATACAGGAGGACATCCCCCATCAGTTAAATGATAGTACTATAAAGGGATACACGTCAAGACTGTCAGTGGGCTACATGAGTGAGAATACTCCAGGACCCCAGGCTAGTGATCTCTCTTTCTCTGTTTGAGACAGGGTCTCTATATAGTCCTAGTTCTTCTAGGACTCACTATATATACCTTGGCCTCAAATTCACAGAGATCCTCTTGTCTTTGCTTCCCAGTACTGGAATTAAAGGTGTGCCCCACCATACCTGGCCTGTGATCTCTTTTTATGGGGTCTAAAGGAAGGAAGGGCTGATAACAAGAGAGTCATAGTTTGGGTGACTTCCTTTTCATTGATACACTAAGTCATATATTTATCTTTTCTGTTGCCCATATCTCTTCCCATAAGCATAAGATAGTAAAGAAGAGAGTCTCTCTAACAGGTCACTTGAGGATGCAGTCAGGCCAGATCAGCCCCTCTATTCTTTGTACCTGGTATATTGGAAATACACTTGAATAATTTGATTGTCTAAATTTGATTGTTACTGGGGTGGAGAAACCTATAATATCATCTATAGATGGGAGTAGGTATAGTCCAGTGCAGGTGGGAGTTTGAGGGGTTCTGAGATTGCTGTGTTCTGAGGATAGAATGTTTGGAGAGGAGTGTGTGCGCACAGCACATGCAAACTAAGGAACTAGGCTGGCAAGTGCATTATATAAGGACCAGGGGAGGGTACATAAGTAAAACTAAACAGAGTCTCAGACTAAACTCTCCTATGCGTGCTTGCTTTACAAGCAGTCCTTGAGCTTGTCATCTTGCCCCACTTTCCTGCATAGCTGGTCTTATAAACTTATGACGTCAGGCTTGGCTTTATTTTATTTATTTTTTTTATTTGAAGTACTGGGTATGGTATAAAGGGCCTTGCATGTGCTGGACAAGTGCTCTACCACTGAGCTATATTATGGCTTCTTTTTTTTTTTTTAACTTTTTATTTATTTATTTTTTTGGAAACAAGTGTCTATGTATCCCTAGCTGGCCTTGAACTTAGAGATCTGCCTGCCTCTGCCTCCTGAGTGTTGGGCTTAAGAGTTTGCACCACCATGGCTGGTCTATGTTACTCTCTTATATTGAGTCAAAGTTTCACTGAGTTATTTCAGCTGCTTTTGCACCCACTCTAAAGCCTAAACAAGCCGGGAAGCCATTCCTTTACCCGTAGTTTTGTGGTTAATTCAAGGAATATTTGTGCTCATAGTTTTTCTGATGGGGCTAGAACCCAGGGACCCATATGTGCAAAGCATGCATTCTATACTGCAAGCCCAGGGTTTGCTATTCTGCTTTTTGTGGAGTACAACTATAATAAATATTGTATCATAATTTGTCTACCACTAAATCATAAGTTCCAGAAGATTGGGAGGGAGTCCATTTTGTTCACCACTGTCTCCCCAGTGCTTGATATAGACCTACCTGTAGGTGAATTTCAGTATTATTTGCTGAATCATAAATGTAGATGAAAGTTTTCTCAACACTTGTTCTTGACCCTCTAATATAAACCACCACACCACATGCTGGGTACATGTGTCCTTCTATGACTGCATTAGACATTCCTTCGAGGCAGACTGTTTCTGAGTCTTCAGTAGTACCTGTAATAACTGACCTATAGCAGGCACTCAAGCATCTGTTGCATGACTATAGCGGACCTTCATTTAGCATGGAACCAAGTGCCTTCTGCCTGAAGGCTGATGTTCTCTGTTCCCACAGATGTGAGCTGTGATGAATGGGCCTTTTCTCTGCTGCCTCTCGATGTGGATCTGCTGAGCATGGAACTGCCGGAGTTTTTCAGGGATTACTTCCTGGTAAGACAGGCTCTTGAATCTTGGTATTGAGAGATTTATGGGGTCCAGTGAATTAGGAATATTGACACCTTTTTCCAATTCACATAATTTACCATGAGGAGAGTGATTTCCCAGTTGAAAGCTGCAGGTTGTTTTGGATAGCACTTCTGTCAGGACTCTGTTAGCTACTGCTTTCTCAGGTTAAACACCTGAGAAAGCCTTTTATGGGAAGAAAGATTTATTATTATTTTCACTCATGATGTCAGGAGTTTCAACTGATCATGTCTGAGAGGGCGCAGCAGAACAATTCATGATGTCCAGGAAGAGAGAGCCTGCACTATTAGGCTTTCTCCTTCTGTTCCCTTTATCCTGCCTAGGGACTTACTCGGTCCTGGGTGGTCTGTTCCCCCTCAGGGCACTCTTGTGGCTGTCTTCTCTGGAGACATCCTTACACACATACCCAGGGTTAGCTTTACTACTCTCCTGGTGCTTTGCACTCGCCAGGTTGACTGTCAGGGTTAACCATCACAAGGAGCTGTAAAATGAACTGCTCCAGCTTTCCCCGGATACTGCCATCCCACTCCAGGGCATCTAGGGCTAGCCATTCTCTGCTGCATCGGATGGGTTGACATGGGTCTTTGTGGCCATGTGGTCACTGCAGGAAGGTGATCAGCGTTGGATCAACACTGTGGCTCAGGCCTTGCACCTTCTCAGTACTCTCTATGGACCTTTTCCTAACTGCTATGGCATTGGCAGATGTACCAAGGTAAGAGTGTGAGCAGAACTCTTGTCCTTAAAGCCCATTTTCTGTTTTCTTTACCCAATAAAGATTAGCCATAGGCATCTGTGGCATATGGGATATTCATTCCCAGGCTTTTATGTCCCAGGATGGTTGCCTTAATAGGAAAATCTGTGTGGCCAACAGAAGCCAGAGCTTCTAGGGCACATCCTAACTCTGTCTTTGGGGCAGGAGGATAGGTTCATATTCCTCACTGTGAACTCCCTTCTTGGGGACAAGACAGAGTATGCCATGGAAGCGGTTGGCCTCTGTAATCATGGGGTTTCTAGAGGACCTGGACACGAAACAGATCGTTTTGGGCTCTGGTAGATGTCATATGATCTGTGGAGGAAACTGGAGGAGGAGGAGGACAGTGAAACCAAAGGTCGAAGACCAGAGATTGGACACATCTTTCTCCTAGACAGAGGTAAACGCTGGTCAGCACTCTTCCACCTTTGGGTCCCGTGAGGCAGGGAAAAGAAAGATGTGCTGGCAAAGTTGGGGTCCTAAAGTTAGGGCTGTGAACATGGGCACTTTTGGGAAGCTCTTGAGCTGACACTGAGCAAACTAATAGAAAGCTGAGTCTGGGGCTTCACTGTTGGGATCTTGGTTTCAGACATGGACTTTGTGACAGCACTTTGCTCCCAAGTGGTTTACGAGGGCTTGGTAGATGACACCTTCCGAATCAAGTGTGGTGAGTACTGTGATCCTTTGCATCTTGGCAAACTGGACATGATCCCGGCCTCTGGTGACTCCCATAGTAGGGCAGTACTTGTAGGGGAGGCTGGGGATGATAGGGAGACCTTTAGCAGAGGTCAGAAATGAGTAGAAGGCCCGGTGGAGTTCCTAATAGCTGTCCCTCTGCCCTCAAAGGGAGTGTCGACTTTGGCCCAGAAGTTACATCCTCTGACAAGAGCCTGAAGGTGCTACTCAATGCTGAGGACAAGGTGAGGGTACCAGTGTAACAGGACATTTAGCAAGGACCACTGCTACACAAGGCTGGGGTCCAGCCCTGGGCAGGAGGCTGAATCCCTGGGAGGTTTCCCCCTATCAATTAAGATCAGACCCAAGCCAGGCATGGTGGTTCCCACCTGTAATTTTATCTTTTGGAAGATGGAAACAGATAAAATAAGAGTTCAAGGCCAGCCTCAGCTACATGTGACTGTCTCAAAATCTAAAAATAAAGCAAATAACCCAAAAGAGTAGAATCAGAACATAATGGATGGACCTGATACTGCCTTGTAATACCAGCTCGGCTCTGCTGATACATTGGCTAGTGCAACACTTTCTGTGCTGCTATTGTACTCATGAGGCAGGCTGGGGCCTGTTACGGTTCTGACATAGTAAGTGGTTCCTGTCTCGTTCTCTCACAGGTGTTCAACGAGATCCGAAATGAGCACTTCTCCAATGTCTTTGGCTTCTTGAGCCAGAAGGCCCGGAACTTGCAGGCCCAGTATGATGTAAGGCTGCAAGCCCTGTTCCTCTGTTGGGCTTCTTCAGGGTTCCCTTTCTAGTCCTGTGATAGGCCTCCTGTGTCTGCTCAAGGGTGGGTAGCAGCTGAGGAAGGTTTCTCTTGGGATGCTGACCTATGGGGACATCTCCACAGCGCCGTAGAGGCATGGACATAAAACAGATGAAGAACTTCGTGTCCCAAGAGCTCAAGGGACTAAAACAGGAGCATCGCCTGCTGAGTCTCCGTAAGTGCTGGGAGTAAGGGAAGGTGACTGTGTGTCCTCCAGGGGAGTGCTGCTGAAGGCCATTACCTTCTTTCAAGAGGAGACTCTTGTTCTCTTGGCAGATAGTCTCAGTTGGTTTAAAATAGGAAAAGTGCCTATGGATTATCCTTTATGAGGTTTTTGTTCTAGTGATCAAGGATTATCCTTCTAGAACCAGGAAAGTCAGTGTTTTTGGCCTTCCTGCAGATATTGGGGCCTGTGAATCAATCATGAAGAAGAAAACTAAGCAGGACTTTCAGGAGCTAATCAAGACTGAGCATGGTAAGTGCAGGAGCCTCATCCAGTTCTCCTGCCTCCTAACTCTGTTCAGCTGACAGTGCTGGCTCTGTAGAGTACTGGGGGTCCCTCAGCTCCACCCGAGGGTGGAGAAAGAGATAAGGTGACAGACAAATCTTAGCCAAGCTGATGTTCAGTAATGGGCTGTCTTCTGATCTCTCACAGCACTACTAGAGGGCTTCAACATCCGAGAGAGCACCAACTACATTGAAGAACACATAGACCGGCAGGTGAGTGCGTGTGCTGGGTGGCTTCAGATGGGGTTTAGGATGGGGTTACCTAAGCAGAAGAAAGAGAAGAACATGCATCCTGAAATGTCCGTCCTTCTGGCCCTTCCTTCCTGTGCAGGTGTCTCCTATAGAAAGCCTTCGCCTCATGTGCCTTTTGTCCATCACTGAGAATGGTGAGCCCAAAAGATCAAAGCCTAGAATGCCGGATTCAGGAACAGAAGAATTGATTAGGAAAGACAAATTTCAGCAAACAGGATTTTTGTTTGTTTTTAAATTTATTTTTTTTTTAATTTTATTATTTATTTATTTATTTGTCATTTATTTGATTCATATTCCTTTAAAGGGAAGCTTCCCTTGTTTGGGGTGGATCAGCAGCAGGTGATGGGGACTTGCTGTCAGCTCTAAACAGGACCACCTCCAGCCCACTCCATGATGCCCATCATGTTAGGTTTGCAGTGGCGTTTCTCTCCTCAGTCCATTTGGCCTGTCTTCAGTAAGGTTTCCTGAGGAAGCTTACTCTAGCCAGGCGGTGGTAGCCTGGTGGTAGCCCATGCCTTTAATCCCAGCACTTGGGAGGCAAGGGCAGGCAGATCTCGGTGAGTTCAAGGTCAGCCTGCTCTACAGAGAGAGTTCCAGGACAGCCAGGGCTGTTATACAGAGAAACCCTGTCTTTAAAAACCATAAAATAATCAAACAAACAAACAAACAAACAATCCTTACTCTAGAACCAGTCAAAATTACTTTTTAAAAAAAATGAGTACTTCTATAAAGCTCCAATTCTGTACATGTTTCGTGGCAACATGTTTTTAATGTTGACCCTTTCAGTGGTCAGGGAACCACTCTGCTCTCCTCCTGGAGACACATTCTTCTATGTATGAAGCTGGGCTTTTTCTAGGTATGTTAGCTTTATACCTCTGTGGAAGATTTGAAACCTTTGGAATTCCTTACTCCTTTTGTTTCTCAGTAGCTGTAAATCAGTTCCAGTACCTGTTGCCTAGCTGGAATGCACAGAATGTCTTGTCTCCTCCTGACATCCCTAGCTGGAATGTATAGGAAGTCTTTTCTCCTCCTGACACACCTTTCACATTCTCTCCATGGGATTGGTGACTATGATTGCTCAGTATGCCTTCTCAGCTCCTGTGGCTCAAAGCTCTTCTTTAGAGTAGGACACTGGGCTTCAACTTTTACTGAGCAAATTAAATTATGCCATCGATTTGAAATCAGCTATGACCTATGCAAGGGCATCATAGTCCTTTCTCTTGGTTATGGTGTTGTTTGATTGGTTTGGCTGTCCCCTTCTGGGCTCCTCAACTGGCTTTCTTTTTTTTTCTTCTCATGTACCTGCTTTCTTTTCTGTACTCTTAGGTTTGATCCCAAAGGATTACAGATCCCTGAAAACACAGTATCTGCAGGTAAGGCTGGGAGGGTATGGTCTTTCTTTTCTTTTAAAAATTACCTTTGCCATGTGGTGGTGGCTCATACCTTTAATTCCAGCACTCAGGAGGCAGAGGTAGAGGCAGGTAGATCTCTGTGGCTTCTAGGCCAGCCTTGTGTATAGAGCTAGTTCCAGGGCTACATAGAGCAACCATGTCTTGAAAAACAAGACAAAACAAAACAAAAAAGTTTCTGCTACTTTTTCTACCTCTTTGTTGTTGCTACACGCATGATCTATTGTCATACACAGAGTAGACTCTGCAAAGAATTATGGATTCTTCCCCTCCCCTCTGCGTCATTAACAGTGTTGGTTGTTTTGTGAGTTCTCAATGAATAACTGACTTGCAAATCTCACTTAGAGCTATGGCCCTGAGCACCTGCTAACCTTCTCCAATCTGCGTCGAGCTGGACTTCTAACAGAGCAGGCTCCAGGGGACACCCTCACAGCAGTAGAGAATAAAGTGAGCAAGCTGGTGACTGACAAGGCTGCTGGTAAGCCTCCATCTCCCCACCCTGGGAACTGTTCTTTTTCTGACAGCAGGTGGAGCCCTTTGAGATGGGATTAGGAGGGATGTCACTACAGCTGCTACTTCTGCTAGTAAGAGCAGTTTCCGTGCACTCCATACTGTCTCAGTTAGGGTTTTTATTGCTGAGAAGAGACACCGTGACCACAGCAACTCTTATAAAGGAAAACATTTCATTGGGGTGGCCCACTTACAGTTTCAGAGGTTCAGTCCGTTATCATTTTGGTGGGGAGCTGAGAGTGCTATATCTTGGAGGCAACAGGAAGTCGACTGAGACACTTGGCAGTATCCTGAGCATAGGAAACCTCACAGCCTGCCCTCATAGTGACCCACTTCCTCCAACAAGGCCATACCCACTCCAACAGAGCCACACCTCCTAATAGTGCCATTCCCCATGAGATTATGGGGGCAATTACATTTAAACTACCACACATACTTTAACTTTTGACTTATGAGTTCTCACTTAATCCTCCAAGAGGAAGGTGTTTTTCTTCTAAAGAAACTGAAGCTTAGGAAAATTGACTTGTTCATAGTCCCTCAGTAAATTAGGCTGATTTTATTCTGATGTTGATGTCTAACCTAGAAATTAAGGTCACCTGGTATACTGCATTGAGTGGGCAGCTGATACTCTGTAGGGGAAATACAGTAGACAAGGAGAGGTATACTTAATATGTTGATCAGTTCCAGGGAACTGTAGGGAATGATTTCAGTGGCAGGAAAGATGGGGCAGGGCGTTGGTGTATCATTCTTTCCTACCCTCAGTGGTGGTGTGAACCTATAGATATTCGATGGAAACTAGCACAGATTTCTTCCCCAGGAAAGATCACTGACGCCTTCAGTTCTCTGGCCAAGAGAAGCAATTTTCGTGCCATCAGCAAAAAGCTGAATTTGGTATGTGGAAACAGTTATTGTTTGTTTCTTGATAGTGTACTTTGAATCCCTATAGTATGCTATGGTGATGGTATATATGGAGAAGTCAGAGGAAACCTCAGGTGTCAGTCCTCATCTTCCACCTCATTGGAGGTGACATCTGTGTCGTTTTTTCAGTCTAGCTTGCCCACTAGCTTCTGGGATTATGTCTCTGTCTCCCAATTCCCCATAAGGCATTGGGGCCAAATGCACTTGTGTTGTGGGTTGAGCTTTTTACATGGGTTCTGGGGACTTGAACTCAGATCCTCATGCTTTTGTAGCAAGTGATTTTATTGACTGATCCATCTCCTCATTATATTTCTTTACCTTTAAAAATATTTTTATTTGCCGGGCGGTGGTGGTGCATGCCTTTAATTTAATCCCAGCACTCAGGAGGCAGGGGCAGATGGATTTCTGTGAATTCCAGGCCAGCCTAGTTAACACAGTGAGTTCCAGGGACATCCAGAGTGTTTACACAGAGAAACCCTGTCTCGAAAAAAAAAATATTTATTTTATGTGTTACTTCCTTTCATATGTTAGCCCAGTGCTTGGGGAGGCCAGAAGAAAGTGTTAAGTTTTCCCCAGCTGCAGTTGTGGGTTGCCCTGTAGGTGCTGGGAATTGAGCAGCAAGTGCCTTCAGCTGCTAAGCCATCTCTCCAGCCCCGTGTCATTGCATTTTTGTGAAGGTCCTGTGGTAACTTTACAGCATAAGCTTAACTTAATAATGAGATACAGCATAAAGAACCACTGTTTAATAAACATGTAACAGCACCTGTCAATGCTAGAGAACACTTAGAAGTATCGGTCCCCCTGCTCCCTGTCAAAGGACTGGCAGAAAGAACTGGAAAAGAGCCCTCCACTGAGCACCTTCACAGAGAGCAGAGGAACCCTAGAGAGAAGAGGCAGGTATTTAGTACAATGCTTGTCTTGGGTGTGGACACCTTCTTTCAGGACCTTTGCTGGCTCTCACTAGTTAAAATGTGAACTTGAGATGTGCTACTTTTATCAGACCTTTAAAGGGTTAGAGTGCTGAGTTGTGATCTGCCTAATGTAGTACTTTTGCTCTCTAGATCCCACGTGTAGATGGGGAGTATGACCTGAAAGTCCCCCGAGACATGGCTTATGTCTTCAGTGGTGCCTATGTGCCTCTGAGCTGCCGAATCATTGAGCAGGTGAGAAAGAATCACTTTTGCTTTATTCCTATTTCATTCTTTATGCTTTCTTTTGGTCCTTGGCTGATCCCAACTTTGACTTCTCAAACAAGAAACATGAGTCTTACTGCTATTCCTTTCCTCTTTGTATCAGAAGACTTGAAACCAGTGTTTCTACCTTCCCAGGTGCTGGAGCGGCGGGGCTGGCAGGGCCTTGATGAAGTGGTACGGCTGCTAAACTGCAGTGAGTTTGCATTCACAGGTATGTGGCATTGCTAGTGGTGCAGGGTACAGAAGAGGGGGTGGGCTGGACACATCACCCAGGACTAGTGCCTGAGTGAAGGTGCGAGTCTACTCTGCTCTTCACAGACATGGCTAAGGAAGACAAAGCTTCCAGTGAGTCCCTGCGCCTCATCTTAGTGGTGTTCTTGGGGGGCTGCACATTCTCAGAGATATCAGCCCTCAGGTTCCTGGGCAGAGAGAAAGGTAAGAGAACAGAAAGTAAAAGTAGGGATGCTTGGGTCCTGGGGAACACATGCCCTGCACAGGGAGGCTTTCCTTCTGGCTGTGGTACCACTTGTAGAGCTTTGCTTTGGGCTGCTGTAGTAGGAGGCAGGGGAATCCAGACTCATCAGGCATGACATATTATAATGCCCAAGAGACTATTTCTGATGCTTTCATCTTCTATTTTTCTCCCCACTTGCTGGAGCCAGAGTCTTACTTTGCTGCTCAGGCGGGTCCAGATGTTTCTGTGCCTGTAAAACCTGCATTCTGATCCTGGGACACTGTGGAACTAATTGGCTTGCTCTGTTTGGACCTAAGATCTGCTTTTAATCACTTCTGCTGCTTGTCTTAACTCTTAGGGTACAGATTCATCTTTCTGACAACAGCCATTACAAACAGTGCTCGCCTCATGGAAGCCATGAGTGAGGTGAAAGCCTGAAGTTTTCTTGGCCAGTATTGACGTCATTCTTGATTGTGGACCCAACTGGGATGTTGGTGTGTGACCTCCACCTGATAGAAGAATGGGACTTGGAAACTAATTTGGGTTTTGGGGAACATGCCTGAGGAGAGAATTCATGTTCTGTCCCCCAGGATATTCTTCTGTTTATAAAATATAGCCCAAGCTGCTAAGGTGTGCAGGGAGAGGTATCCTTTGCTAAATCCTGTTTGAATGTTACTGTAAATAAAGCCTCTGTTCTCAAATGTAACATCTTTGTAGTCTTAAACACATGCTCCCTTCTTTTTCACAGTTGGCTGTCCTAAGGCCTTTGTATGCTTCCTGGCCTGGACTCTGGTCCACTTTAGCTTTTCCTAGTAACAGCCCATGCTCTGCACCAGAATTTTGTCAAGTGTAAAAAGGAGGAGGGTGGATTCAGTGGTCAACAAATACCTTTTCATTCTAAAATTCTATGGTTCATTATACTTTCTGAAAACAAATTTGTTATTGCTCTAACTTATGGAGACACTTTTTCTTTTTCTTTTTTTTTTTTTTTTTTTTTTTTTGCTTTTTTGAGACATGGTCACTGCCTAGCCTAGAACTATTTAAACCAGGCTGGACTTGAACTTGCAGTGATCTTCCTGCCTTCCAAGTGTTCTGACTTCAGGTTTGTATTACTATGCCTAATAAATAAAATGTTTTCTGAAAGTAAGAAAAACACCTTTCTGATGCCCAGGCATGGTGGCTTTCTATAATCCCAGCACTTGAGAGGCTGAGGCATAAGGATCACTCAGAAGTTCATGATCGGCTTGAGCTATGTAGTGAGTTTCAGATCATCCTGGGCTACAGAATGACACCTTGTCTCAGGAAAACAAAACTAAGCCAGGCTTTGTAGCACTTAGAAGTACATGTCTTTAATCCCAGCACCCAAAAATCAAACTAGCAAACCATGAATCACCTACAGTAAGTATGGTTCTAGGTTGGGTGATGTAATACCCAACAGTGGGAGGCAAAGGCAGGCAGGCAGATCTGAGTTCGAAGCCAACGTGGTCTACAAACAGAGTTCTAGGATTGTTACACAGAGAAACTCTATGTTGAAAAATCAAAACAACAAATAGCCCCCCCTTCCGGTGGCGGGGACATTGGTGCTAGAGACTAAACAAAGTTTTATTTGTTTCCTCAGAAACTATCTTTCTCTGGCTGGCCTAGAATCTAGGTAGCCCAGGGTGGCCTCTAACTCACAGAGATCTGCCTGCCTCTGTCTGTACTGAGAGCAAAGGAAGGTATGCACCACTATACCTAGTCCTGCTATGTTTACTTTTAAAGAAAAAAAGCAAATGATGGTCTTAGGAGGTGGCTCAGTAGTTAATGGTGCCTAATAACCTGAATCGAGCTCCTAGAGCAGTGTCTCTCAACCTTCCTAATGTTACAACCCTTTTACACTTCTTCATGTTGTGGTGACCCCAGCCATAAAGTTACTTCATTGCTACTTCATAACTGTAATTTGGCTACTGTAAAGATTCATAATCTATGCATCTGATATGCAAGATATCTGATAATTGACTCCTGTGAAAGGGTCATAGACCCACCTAGTGGAAGGAGAGAACGAACTGGATCCTCTAAGTTGCCCTCTAGTCTCCATACACAATCACCCCCATAGACACACAAATTCAGTAAATGTAAAATTATAAAAGAAAAGGCAATGATGAGAATTTATAGATGGTACAGATAGCCAATATAGAAAAACAGGTAACTTCAGTTATAATGTAATGTAAGCCAGACAAGATAATGTCGGATTGTATTTTGTTTTGGACCTATTTGGACAGAGAAGAGTGGTTTAAAAGCTCATTAATATCCACTGTTTTAGATAACAAGGATACTCCAAGTAGAGCTTGGTGGAGACAACAGGTCAATAAATACAACCTCTTTGGAGTGTTTTGCAATTACACTTCTATAAATCATTTCAAAAAAAAAGTAACAAAAAAGAAATTCATCTCAGCTTTACTTACAAATTGTTGTCTGACTAGCAACATGCTTGACTTGGAGATACAGCCACACAAGGATTTTAGGTAATGGAAATCGCTGAAAAATGTGGCACAGGTGCAACTAATCAATGACCAGCGGGAAGAAAAGAACACGCTAGGGTTCGAATGGTGAAGTTTCCCTAATTTACCTAAATCCCTATAATTTGTAAGAAAAACAAAGCCTCACTTATCCCCATTTGGTCACAGCTTAATTAGGCAAGTAAATCTTTTTTTTTTTTTTTTTTTTTCACGTAGCCCAGACACTGGTTCACCATCCTGCCTCGGCCTCCTAAGTTCTGAAGAAGTTACTTAAATCTTTTCAAGTTTATTCTTTTCTTCAGTATAATGATAATCATTATTAAGAGGTTCGCCTTAATGATTAAATGTGATAAACTTGTCTACAAAGGTAGCAAGCCTAAGATCCTGAGGGTTTGCTCTTCTGTAAGCTTTCCTGCTAATCCCCGCTCCTTTTGGGACGTTGGAGTAGCGAGTTGTTGGCCTGTTCTGGTAGTCTCCTTAGTCACCACCAAGAAAGCACAAAATTTTGAAACCCAACGGCGGCCGCCGGGTGGGGCTCTGGTGACATCATCGCCTCCCCCTTTCCCCGCCTTGAGGCTATAGCGGAGCTGTGGAACCTAGAGACAGAAGTATGCGCATGCGTATACCGGGTCCGGCTCGCTGCCTTTGCAGGAGCTTCCCACGCCTTAGAGCGCAATCCGTAGGAACCTCAGCCCGCAGGCCTAGGAGGGAGGTCCAGCCTCCGAGGGCGGGGCAAGGGCGGGGCTCCGTGAGTGGCGGAAACAGGAACCAATTGTCGACGGCTCCGCCTCCGGCTGAGTTTGAATTCCGCGGGGTTCAACGGCTCGAGAGCAGGGACTAGAAGCGGCGGGAGGCGAAGGTCCTCGCGGTTGATTACTGTCCTCCGTCCCGTGTGAGGGAGGTGGAGGGTCTCAATTCTTGACTGCTTGGAGCGTCCGCCATGAGGAGAAGGTACGGGTCTTTTAGGGGAGGGAGCCAATGTTGAAATGCGTCCTGGTACCAGGTTCGAGAGCCTGCGTACGCCTGAGCTCAGGCCCCAGTGTCTGAGACTGGGGCGCTGGATCGAGCTCGGGAGGGCAGCTGCGTCCGGGGTGACTAGCGAGGCGAGCAGCGAGCGGGACAGCGCAGGGTGGAGGCCCGGGTGGGTGCGTCCCAAGCCCAGGCTCAGCTGACGCCGATCTCAGGTGCAAGAGCCCCGGCTGGCGCAGCCTCAGATCCCGGCTACTCCGCCACGTCTCGGGTGCAGCTTCTGACAGCCGCGCCGTGTAAATGCTGAGCCTGTAATGGTGTTGGCTTTTCATTTCTCTAACGCCTGGAATACCATTGCTCGGTAGGCCAGGTCAAGAAGATTGCCGAGGCTACGCAGGGAGACCGGGTCAAAAAGCCGTGGAGTTTGTTTTTGCTTTTTTCGAGACAGGGTTTCTCTGTATTGTTTTGGAGCCTGTCCTGAAACTCGCTCTGTAGACCAGGCTGGCTTCGAACTCAGAGATCCGCCTGCGTCTGCCTCCCGAGTGCTGGGACTAAAGGTGTGCGCCACCAACGCTCGGCAGCCGTGAAGTTTTAAGTGTATTGTCTTTTTCTAAGTGGCTACCATTCGGTGTTAACGTTTTACTTGAATTGGAAAATGGCTTGATTTCCTTACAAGCTAACAAACTCAAAAAAAAAAAAAGTACGAATTTTTTTCCTGATTGTTTTAAGATTCTCAGGCACTGCTTTTGGGAGTGTCTCAGTTTGCAATTGGACCAGAACTGACTTTTGGGGCAAGAGGCTGAAAGCCGGTTTTTTGACCTTCTAGAATAATAGGGCTCTTGTGCCGAGGCTATACAAATGCCTTCTGAAAGTAGTGGGTGAAGTACTGTGAGATTTTAGTATGAGCTTGTAGTTATTGGCTCTGTGATTTTTAAGAGTCTTGGTTAAGTGACTTGATTTTGATCATATTTCTTACTCCTAGATACTTGGCCTCAAGAGAATGGGAATAGAATGCACTTAATGAATAGTACTGTGAATACAAATTCAGTACAAGGCCAAGGATTCCAGATGATCTCGTCTGAATAATATTATACTTAAGCTCTTCTGGGATTAAGGTAGTGATGCTTTCTGTAGACAAGTAAAACCCTAATTGACATTTAAAGGAAGCTAGTATTCAAAGTCTATTTGGATACGATGACCCAGAAGCCCAAGGCAGGAGAGTTTAAGACATCCTGCACTATAGAGAGAGATCCTGTCTCAAAATAGGAGATAGCTGGGTGTGGTGGCACACATCTATACACATCTATACACATCTATATCCAAAAGCTCTCTTGGGAGATAAAGGCCAGGAGGTTTTAGTTCAAGGCCAGACTAACATATGAGACCATCTCTCAAAAACTGTGTGTGTGTGTTTTGGTATGGGTTGTTCAAACATCTTTTGATTTTTTTTTTTTTGGGGGGGAGGGGTTTGAGACAGAATTTCTCTGTGTATAGTCTTGAACTGACCTTGAACTCAGAGAGATCCACCTGCCTCTCTGCCTCCTGAGTTGTGGGATTAAAGGCTTGTGCTACCACAACCAGCATGAATTTTTTCTTAAATTTTAAGACAGGAGCCAGGCATTTGTGGCTCATGCCTTTAGTCCTAGCACTTGGGAGGCAGAGGCAGGCCTGGTCTACAGAGCTAGTTCTAGGTCAGGCTTCAAAGAAATACAGAGAAACCCTGTCTTGAAAACCCAAAAAAAAAAAAAAATTTTTTTCAAGACAGGTTCTAATAGAGAATACAGGAAGGCCATGCCAGGGCCAGTGCTTTGCCTTGGTTTCAGTTGGATTTGAGGCCCTTGAATTTATGTCTCAGTTATTTTTTAAAAACATTTCTTTTTTTATTTTGTTACTTATTTATTCATTTGGGGAGGCTTTTAAAGCAGTGTCTCTACATACCCCTGGTTGTCCTGGAGCTCACTATGTAGACCAGGGCCCTGCCTTCTGGGTGCTTGAATTAAAGGTGTGCATGCACCACTACATGTGGCCCCTTTTTTGGAGGGGTTATTTTTTATTTTAAATTACGTGTACTTGTATATGGGTATTTGTACGAGTACAGGTGTCTAGAGCCAGACTCGTGCTTTGGAAGAGCAGCAATAAGGGATGTACTCTTTGACTTGACACTACAGCCATCAGGAATGAGGTGGTTCTCAGCAGCCATGTCTTCAAACTAATCTCATTAAACTTATGAAACCTCACTTTGAGGTGTGGATTTTTTGGTGGCCAGGGAACTCGAACACTGGTTCAATGCGGAACATCAATCTCATGTTAAAACTATTCTGAAACTTGGTGCCTGGCTAATATGAACCCTTGTCACTGTGCCCCTGGAGTCTCCCAAAGGCACTGTGCATTCTTGTCTAAAAGTCTAAGTTGGAGACACCATTGAATCATGAATAGCCCTCAGAAAATGTTAAGATTTATTTTTAATGATGCGTATATGGGGGGGTTGTAATTTAAGAAAAGCAGTGCATGGGACAGGGTTCAAGCAGAGGGGTTTTTATTCGGGAAAAGGACCATAAAAAGGGGAAGGGGGAGACCAGCCTCCAAGGACAGGAGCAGCAGGAAAGAGGAAAGAGGGGCATAGGAAAGAGAACATAGTGAATGTGCACAGATGGTGCACGTTCTAGTGGCTGCAGCTGAGGGTGTATCCTGTCAGAGCCCCAAGGGCAGGCCAGTACAGATGCCCGAATTCTAACAGTGTGGGTATGTGCATGTAAGTGCAGCAGGTGCCTGGAGTCCAGAAGAGGACTGGAGTTAGAGTTGTGAGCCACTTTACATGGTGCTAGGAATTGAACTCAGGTCCTTTACAGGAGGAGTGTTCTTAACCACTCTCTCTCCAGGCCCCAGAACATCTAGTATGTGCTTTTAACCACTCAGCCATCTCTCTAGCTTGACAGGGTCTTTAAATTTTTTTTTATTCATTATTAATGTGTATATGTGTGTGAAGCAGGTTATAAGCATGGACAGTTTTGTAGAGTTGGCTTTTTCAGCCTTTTCATGAGTGATTACATTGAAGTCAATTTGTTGGTTAGGTTTGTGCAGCAAGTGTTTTACCCACTGAACCATTTGTAGTGAGGTAGAGGGAACACCAGTTTGAGGCCGGTCTAGATGACACCTGAGATGGAGAGATAGGTCAATGGTTAAGAGTGCATACTACTCACAGAGGTAGGCTGATTGAAGCAAAGCCATCCTGGTATATGGAGTTCTAGGAGAGCCAGGCTACACAGAAAATCCCTGTCTCGCCACAAAAACAAACCAAAACAACAACAAAAAATTCAGTGCATTCTACTCTTCTAGAGGATTGGAGTTCAGTTTCTAACATCTATATCAAGTGGGTCACAGTCATCCTTAACTCCACTTCCAGGGAACACCTCCAGCTTCTGCTGGTGACTGCACTCATGTGCATATACTACTCACAAACATACATGTAATTAAAAGTAAAATTCTTGACTGTTTAGTGAGTTGGAGGCCATGCTGGGCTACATAAAACCCTTTCTAAACAAAATCCACAAAAAATCTTGTACAACAACTCCCAAACCCCTCACCCCACCCACCCTACCCAAACAGGGTTTCTCTGTGTAGTTCTGGAGCTGACTCTGTAGACCAGGCTGGCCTTGAATTCAGATATCCATCTGCTTTGCCTCCTGAGTACTGGATTAAGGCAAGCATGATCATGCCCCTCTTAACAAGTTTTATGTGCACATCTTTTCCCTTCTCTTGGATAAATCCTAGTAGTGGAATTGTTGGGTTGTATGATAACTGATTGTTTGAGAAACTAGTAGATTATACACCGATGTGGCTACACCATCTTGCATTCTATAAGCAGTGTATAAGGGTATAGTTTGCCACCAATATTTGTTGTACTTTTTGGTTAGGTTGGTTGAACATAGTGTTCCTCTGTGTAGCCCTGGCTGTCTGGAACTCTAGACCAGGTGACCCGGAACTCAGCTGCCCTTTATTTTTTAGATTTAAAAACGTTTTTTAAAGATTTATTCTTATGTCTTGCCTGCATGTTTCTGTGTGAGGATGTTGATCTCCTGGAACTGGAGTTAATACAGACAATTGTGAGCTGCCATGTGGGTGCCAGGAGTTGAATCCAGGTCCTCTGCAAGAGCAGCCAGTGCTCTTAACTGCTGAGCCATTTCTCCAGCCCCGCACCTGCCTTTTTAATCTAGAGCGCTGGGATTAATGGTATGCACCACCACCGATGCCCAGCTGTTATCTGTTTTTGCTTATAGCCATCTTAGCTATGAAGTGGTATCTCATTGTGATTTTGATTTACATTTTCTTGATGACTGATGAACAACCAGCCATTTATAGATCTCATTCGGAGAGATATGTGCTCAAATTCTTTTATCATTTATTCAGGAAAAAAAATGGTTTTATCTTCTATATATGTTACTGGACCTAAGTGGCCTTGATGACATCTGAAAGTTAGGAGCATAGGGAATCTTTGGCAGGAATGGTTTGTTTTTGAGACAGGATCTTACTATGTAGCTCTGGCTGGCCTGAGAGAGCCTGTAGCTCTGGTGGCCAAAGCGCACCACCTGCCTCTGTCTTCAGGGTGCTGGGATTATGTGCCACCATGCCTAGTCCTCCTTTCACATTTAATCAACAACTGGCAAGATGAAGATGATACAGATGTGGTAATGGGGGACTGGGAGAGATGGCAAAGAGGTTAAGAGCACTGGCTGCTCTTCCAGAAGACCTGGGTTTAATTCTTAACACCTCATAGCAGCTCACAGTATTGGTAACTCAAGTTCAAAGGATTCAGTGTCCTCTTCTGACCTCCTTAAGCCACATAAACATACATGGACCAGACACATAAACATACATGGTTCACAGACATAAAAGCAGGCAAAACACATTTAAAATTAAATAAAAAAATTAAAAATGTGTTGTGATGGTGACATGTTCATAGTTCTCCAGATGAGACTGACAGATGAAGGGAACCTAATTTATAAAAATACACAGCATCAGAAAATAAACCACATATGAGTAGGGTAGGGGACATTGTCCAGGGAAGATGCAGGAAGTTCTGTTGGCTGCAGGCTGGAGGGGTTGATAGGTAAGAGGGCAGGGTATCTGACTGTTGGCCTAGGTGAGTGTGAAGTGTGACCTTGTTTGTTTGTTTGTTTGTTTTTGCTACAGGGTTTCTCTGTGGCTTTGGAGGCTATCCTGGAACTAGCTCTTGTAGACCAGGCTGGTCTAGAACTCACAGAGATCCCCTGCCTCTGCCTCCTGAGTGCTGGGATTAAAGGCGTGACACACCAAAACACCATCAATGTGCAGCAGGGAGTATGAAATCTTTGGGAGAGGTGGACATGTTCTCAGGGACTTGGATCAATTTACTTTTTTCATAAAAATATTGCTGCCATGGAGGGTGGACCTTTAAGACTAAGGAAAAAGTTCTATTTTTTTGTTTGTTGTTTTTTTCTTTGAGACAGGGTTTCTCTGTGTAACAGCCCTGGCACTCATTGTAGATCAGGCAGGACTCAAATTCACAAAGATCTGCCTGCCTCTGCCTGACTCAGAGACAGTTATATTTAATGAGATAGTAATATCGGTTTTGACATGGCCAGCTTTTAATTATCAAAGTTCAAAAGGCATGCCTCCTCTGGGAAGCATCTTAGCTGGACATTGATTCATAGTATATTAATGGTATGGTATGGTATGGTATGGTATGGTATGGTATGGTATGGTATAGTATAATATATTAATTGCCTTTAATTACTAACATTTCTAAGATGAACAGTAAATCTTTACCTTTAAAAAATTGTTGGATTGACTGGGCTTGGTGGCACACATCTTTAATTCCAGCATGTGTAAGGCAGAGGCAGGTGAATATTTGTGAGTTCAAGGCCAGCCTGGTATACAGAGTGAGTTCAAGGATAGGCTCCAAAGCAAGACAGAGAAACCCTGTCTCTTCCTGCATTTGCCTCCTGAGTGCTGGGATTAAAGGCTCTCATTGTATTTCTCGTGTTGGCCTCAGCCTCAAATGCAGATTCACAGGCATAAGACAGCATAACCAGCTCTTTGGCATCTGTTTTCAGGGGCTTTTTACATGCAAGCTCTTATGTTAGGACATTTTGTTTGGCTTTTCTTTTATAAAAGCATTTGTAATTTAGTATTAATTATTCTGCCATATATAGAATTATGGATCAAAGTCATTGGATCTTACTAAGAGTGAATATAATAATTTTGCTTCTGTGGCATTTAGAAGGCACAGAGAATGGCTATGGGCTTATTAAACTAGTATGCTTATACTGATTTCATTTTACTCTTAAAGCCACTGGGAAACTACTCAATTTAGCTCTTGAAAATAGTGCTTTTAGTTTTACAGCAGTGATGCTGGCTGTTATAAGCAAAATGGTTTTATATTGATTTTTCAGTGAAGTGCTAGCAGAGGAGTCCATTGTATGCCTCCAGAAAGCTCTGACTCACCTTCGGGAAATATGGGAATTAATTGGGATTCCAGAGGAACAGCGATTACAAAGAACCGAGGTTGTGAAGAAGCACATCAAGGTGAGTTGAGTGGTACTGGTCTTTCTACAGTGAGACCAGGAGGTAAGGATGTTGCTGCCTTATTTGAGACAGCAGACTGATATTTGGGGATTGGATAGGTGATTCCATGATATGTGCCTGAAGACCTGAGTTTCATCACCGGAACCCATCCATATTAGATATAAGGAGAGAATTGAGTCCATAAAGTTGTTTTCTCTCCTCACACTCATTCTATGGCATCTGCATTCCTCAACCCCACATCATATGCACATATCGTAATAAATAATAACATTTGGTCATTCATACTAGGATATCACAGGTTCTTTCTGGTTTTGTTTATTTAAAGCTTTTTCTGCAAAATTTGAAATTATATGAGTTTTGAGATGCTAGATAGTTTTGTTGTGTTTTGTTTTATTCCCAGTGGTTCCAAACCTTTACTAACTGTCTTCTCTCACACAGGATCTTCTGGATAGGATGATTGCTGAAGAGGAGAGTCTGAGGGAACGGCTTCTCAAAAGCATATCCATCTGTCAGAAGGAGCTGGGTACCCTGTGCAATGAGTTGCAAGTGAAGCCATTTCAGGTGTGGCTGGGGTCTAAGACATAGGAATACGTTTTAACTTAGCAATGTAAATGGAAAGTGTTCTTATAAGAGGAGAGAGAGACATGAGAAATGTGAAAGATAGTTACCCTATTGACATGAAATAGCTAATAGGTTGTCAAACACTTCTTGCTGTGTTTCAGTTTTATAGAGCATAACAATGTTTTCACTTTGAGGAAAAGGGTGGCATGGATTTGTTTAAAAGAGGGGGTAGGGGGACATTGAAGAAATGGGTTAATTGGTAAAGTCCTTTCCTCATAGGCATGAGAACCTGAATTCAATCTTCATAATCCTTGCAAAAAAACCAGATTGCCAGGCCATGATAGCTCACATCTTTAATCCCAGCACTTGGGAGGCAGCGACAGGCGGATCTCTGAAAATTCAAGGTCAGCCTGGTCTACAGAGTGAGTTCCAGGACAGCCAGGGTTACACAGAGAAACCT